>CANSGD010000183.1:5795000-8195000 GCA_947645195.1 Patellifolia procumbens | reverse complement strand
GCATCATTCACCTTTCTTTGGTCACTAGTGCAAAAAGAGAGCTCACTCACTTGTGTGACAACCACCAACCTCAACTTTCACAAGTCTCTTTTGTATTCGGACCTTACACAGTTTCTTTGAACCAACATTTATACCTTCAACAAAAGATAAATGCAACACCCTCTCGCCTTTCCCATGAATGGATTTGAGGTGGTGGGTACCTTTAATTTTGTTGCACATCATCCTCCCCCTACTCGCTTGAAATTTCCTCACTATTCTCTATATTATGTTGTATCCACAATCCCCAATTCCGCGGGTACCTATGCTTCCTTCTCCTTATGACTGGTTTTTTCCTCCTTTTTCTTAGTAATTTCTCCCTATTAAACTTCAAGTTTATGCAAGAATATAAAAATAATTTTTTATTCCTCCTGCATTTTGAGCGTCCCTCGATGGGGGTGTAGCCCTTAACCACGAGCCCCCGGCTTCGCATTACCCCGTCCATCTTCTAGCACTAGTTCACAATATTTTTCAATGTTGCCGATTAAACCACATGCATGACAGTATGCCAGCAAATTTTCATATCTGAGGTCAATTTCGCAATCTCCCCAACCTTCATAGGCAAAGGTACCCAACCTTCCTACAACTTCCCTAACATCATTGGATGATCAACTATCTAACAGGAGATTGTACAACTGAATCCATAAAGGGCATCGAGTTAACATAATAATTGAGAGTTGAACACTCCTCGAAATTTCCTCCAACATCACCAAGTTTTGGTCGAAAAGTCCATGGACGATTGATAGGATTTAGTCGTATCACCTAATCAAAAATAAACCTACAGACCTCTAACTAGGTAGTCAGTGGAAGCAGGGTCGAATCCACAGGGAGACAGAGTTTCTAAATCAATATTCAACCAATTCAGCTACTCCAGATGAAATCAGGGAGGAATTAATTAAACTAATAAATAAACTATAGAAGACGGGATAAATCGAGGAATTGACTATAGACTAAAGACCTAGGGTATTAGGTCGGTCCACCATGCTTATACCAGTCAAATAGGGTCAACTACTACCAAAACCTAAGTCAAGAGTCGGGGGATTAGAGCGTATGTTGAGCTATGGTTAAGATCAACGCTCATAGTTCAACATACGCCGCATGGTCACTAACGTAATCAGAACTACTGATGTGTCCTAGTGCTCTAGTCGTAAGACGGATCTGTGCAAACAACTATTAACCACAAGCAACCAATGAAATTGCGCAATAACATTAATTACTCAATAAAAAACAAACCACATCACAATCACCCTAATCAAGCCCTAGAAATTGATAGAAATCTAAATCACAATCATGGTATAAACATGGCTTTCCTATCTAACACCCTAGAAAGAGACTACTCAGACATGATCGAATTAACAACGACAAAACTAATACGAAACCCTAACAATTGCATCATGAACGATTAAATAAATAAATTAAGCAATCAAGAATAACAAAAGAGATTAGGGTAGGAAAGAGTACCAATTGACGGAAAGCAGGAACTTTTATTGAAATCGAAATAGGTGTGATCACCTCTAGATTAATCTAAAGTGTTTAAACTAGACTAAGAACAATGAGAAATAAACTGGAGTCTAAAGCAGTAAAAAGATGAATAAAAGACGTCCCTCTATAATGAGGAAAAAGGTATTTATTATACCCCCTCAAGTCTAAATAAAACGGAAATTAAAAAGTCGAAGTCCGCGTAAAAGGGTTTTAGACCCGATCGGGCCCGAGGCATGCACCCGATCGGGTCAAACACCAAAAGCCTTCTTTGTTTCTCGTGGTCTCTGGCGCAGCAGCCCAGCACTAAGGATGACATATGCGGCCCACCCGATCGGGCCTGGGGCTTCCACCCAATCGGGCCTGGTGCGTTTTTTGCCCAACACGCTCGCCTTGATACCAGCTTCACAATGAGACCTATCAGCCTCCAACCCGATCGGGTCGGGTGTATTACGCCCGATCGGGTCTGGTGCATGTTGCTCGCCCGATGGGATCGGGCACGCCTTGCCCGATCGTGTCCGCGACTTTCATACCCGATCATAAATACTTCGCCCGATCGGGCCATTTCTGCCCGATCAGTGCACGGAGACCTCCTTTTTGCCTCTTTGGCTCTCTAATCTTCACGTTTAGGGGTCTTGGGACCTCCTAAACTACCCATAAAACTCGTGAGTCATCCTACGTGCCTCGTAACATCTCGTAAAGCCGTGGTTGCTTCCAAATGATTCGGGAATAGGGAGAAAACTCCCTAAAACCTGCAATTCAACACTAAAACACAAAACCACAACTATATATGATAGTTAGCACAAAATAGCTCCCAAGAGCTCCAATGACGCACAAATTAGCTTGTAAATAAGGGAGAAAAGACTATATAAATACGTGATATCAAACTCCCCCAAGCTAAATCTTTGCTTGTCCTCAAGCAAATAGAACATGAACATGGAATAGATTGCCTCACCCCATAGATAAAAAGCAATTCAAAGCTCAAAACATTTTCAAGACTAAGAATAGTTCAAGCAGGCATAATTCAAGTTTGGCTAATCAAATCCATCCAACCACCAATCATTCAAGCAATTTATCAAATTCAAGCATCCACAAAGCATACAAGTCCTGAAAAGGCTCTCACAAGGGTGTCACTCCTCGCTGTTTTGTGGCAGGCAAAGAATATGCCCGAACACTCACCAACCCGACCATGAATACCCTTCCCACTCACACTCTCATGTGTTTAAGAGGGTTCGATGACGCTCATCCTAGTCAAGTCGACTCAATTAGCAGAAATACTCTTTAAGTTTGACAAACTGACTCGAAATCAATCAAATGAACAATGCAGACACAAACTCAAGAGGACTTTATAGGGTTGTAATGGGGCTTAGGTGAGAGGTAGGGGATACTTTTGGGTAATGTGGTGGAAAAACCAAGAAGGGGGAGCATAAATCATTCAAACAAGGCCTAAGATGGCCTACACAACTCCCAACAATCACCGTAAAACCATGCAAAGTAACCCAACTCTCATAAATCAATGAAAAGCTCATAACAAACCCAATTTTCTAGCAATGGAGCGAATATTCCTTTATGAACGTACGTGAATGAAAGAACTAAAATTCTTTTGAGTTTCCATTTCATTTTTCTTTCATTTTTCTGAACTTCATTCACGCAACTCTAAACTTGCTTTTTCTTTTCTTTTTCTCACTCTCAAGCCACAACAAATACACTTTTAAATTCCTCAAAAACCAAACTAAACCAACAAACCAATCTCAAACTCAACCCATACAAAACCTCCCCTAAGCTAGGCTTGGAATAATATAAAGTGAAAGCTTTGGGCTCATAATAGGGGTTTAAGTAACGCGAAAAAAGTCATTAGGCTCAGCGGGGCTAAGGAGGATAAAAATATATCAAAAATTCACTCTGAAGCTCAAGAATACGACAAAAGAACGCCTCTATCACAGCAAATGCTACAAGTCATCTAAAATCAGACAAGTACGAAGTCAAAGTCAAGATCAATCTACTAAAGAGGAACTAACACACAAGAATAGACTGGATAATAATATGAATCCAATAGGCTACAAAGAGGCCTCACAGTCTAACCAATTCAGTATGCAGCACAAAGTGGTTTAATATAATCCAAAAATGCTCGAAATCATAGCAATCAAACATCAAATCATAGCCTCAAGATCACAAATGCCCAACTATCCAGAAAACAAAGTCAAATCATTTTCAAATAGAGCACAGCAAGGGGCACAGGGAGGCAACTAAACCAGTCATGGGAACCATATTTTTTTGATTTTTTAGTATTTTTCGAAAGCAGTAAAACTATTATAGAAAGCAGTAAAAGAGATAGGGAATACAAACAGAACTCCTCCCCCAAGCTGAACTTGGCAGTGTCCTCAATGCCAAAAGGTGATAAGGACTATGCTAAGAGGAAAAACAATGTTAGTACCCTCACTCTCGCTCACAAAAAGAAGAAAAATAGAAAGAAAAGGAAAAGGGAAAGAAAAATACGAGTTGCCTCTCGCACAGCGCTGGTTTATAAAGGTCCCGCACGACCATAATCCTCCCTCTCTCAAATAGGAGGGGCTTGGCAATGAGTGCCACCCTCATCAAACATATTTCTCCTCCAAATGTTCTTGATAATGCCTCCAGACGGTGAGGCAACCTTAGGTGGAATTGGAACCTTCTCCACACCTACTTCATCCAAAACCTCATCCCTGCAACAAGATTGTTCAAGCATAGGTGCCTTAACAGCATTGGTTAGTTTAAACATCACTTTATCATCACCAACACTAAGAGTTAAAGACCCAGACTTGACATTAATTATAGCTCCAACAGTACACAAAAATGGCCTACCTAAGATAATAGGAATCTGGGCATCCTCATCCATATCTAACACCACAAAATCAACAGGGATATAGAATTTACCAACTCTAACAGGAACGTTCTCTAAAACACCTAGAGGGTATTTTATAGAACGATCTGCCATCTGTAGAGTGATTTGTGTGCATTTAAGTGCTCCCATGTTCAGTTTCTCAAAAACAGATAATGGCATAACAGAAACAGAAGCACCTAAATCACACAAAGTCTTATCAATAAAAATAGGTCCAAGATGGCAAGGTATAGAAAAACTACCAGGATCTTTTAACTTTGGTGGGGCTTTATTTTGGATAAAAGTACTACACTCTTCAGTAAGAGCGACACGTTCTACCCCACCAAAGTCTCTTTTCTTAGTGATCATGTCTTTCAGAAATTTGGCATAAACAGGCACTTGGGTAATTAAATCTGTGAATGGAATCGTTACCTCAAGGTTCTTGACCATAGCCAAGAACTTACCAAACTGCTGATCGACCTTTGATTGTTGCATCCTGTGGGGAAAAGGTAGCCTTGGTGTAAAAGGCGTTTCAGAAACCTTCTCCTTTTTCTTCCCTGTCTGTTCAGCTTCTGCAGACAAATCGACTTCAGACGTCGAATTCTTCCTTTTTCCTTCCTCTACCACCCTCTTCTTCCTTGCAGTTGGGGTAACCTCATCAACAGGCACTGGAGGAGCCTCATAAGCTATGCCACTACGAAGAGTGATGGCATTCACATGTTCTCTCTGAACGGGTTGCCCTGGCAATTGTCCCTGCTGGCTCTGTGCATTAGTTTCTGCCAACTAGGCAACTTGAGCCTCGAGAAGTTTGATATGCTTCTCTTGGTTTCTCCGTGTTTCCTCATTTGCCTTTTGCATAGACAATACCAGTTTCATCAGTTCAGAATTGCTAGGCTCTTGTGGGTTATTGTTTTGTGGAGGTGGGGTGGAAAAATTTTGTGGAGTTTGGAAATTATTGTGGTGATGGAAGTTTTGTGGTGGTGGTCTTTGAAAATTTTGTGGGGTTTGATGGTATGAGGGTTTAGGGTAGTTTTGTGGAGGTGGAGGTTGATAGTTTTGTGGGTTTTGGTAGTTATGTGGAGGGGGAAAGGTTTGTGGCCTTTGTTGAAAGGCGTTTGCCTGCTCCATCTGAAGTTGACTGAACTGACAGTCATGCCCAAAGTGACCCTGAACACCACATACCTCGCAGTAAGATGAGGTAATGGGTGCTACTGCGGACATAACATTGATACTCAAAGGCGGAGGTATCGAACTAGAAGACTTCATTAGCTGCTGAGTTAGTTTGATATCCTAGATGATGAATGGTCATTGGCTGCAAGATTTGATAGGAATTCATAACCCTCATCAACTGCCTTGTCTAGAAACACTCCTCCTGCAGACAAATCAATAATACACTTCGTCTGAGGCTGCAGACCATTGTAGAATGTCTGCGTCAAGAACCATTTGTCCATATTGTGGTGTGGACACTCTCTCTGTAGATCTCTAAACCTAGCCCACGCTTCCCGTAATGTTTCATCAGGCTCTTGGGAAAACGTGGCTAGTTTATTTCTGATTTCTGCTGTTTTAGTGGGTGGGTAATACTCCCTCAGAAATGCAGTAGAAATCTTACTCCATTCGGTTTCCTTCACATCATTCAACCATTTCTGGGCTCTATCTCTCAGTGAAAACTCGAACAACATGACTTTGAGTTGATCTGGAGTGACGCCGGCATGTTTAACGGTTCGACAAAGTTGTTGAAACCGTTGCAGATGATTTGCCGGATCTTCAGTAGGATGCCCACCAAACTGATTTTGCTGGACTATGCTGATGAGTCCAGGCTTAATCTCAAAATTTGTCGCGGCAATGGTGGGCATGGTAGGTCCAGTGGAGAGACCATCTGGGTTGGGCACCCCATACGACTTCAGTGATTTTGACATAATTGAACTCAAGGTGTCTGTTCCAGAGATGTTCAGCTGAACATACTGCTTTTCTTTCTGCTTTATCTTTCGGATCCGCCTGATTGTCCTAGTAAGATCGTGGTCAGCTGGAATTGGGGAACCGTTTCTTTGGGACCTGGGCATACAAAAGAGACAAGAAGCAGCAGTAAAACGTACCTCGATTGAAACAATGAAGTCCCAATGAGGTACAGAGAAGTAGACCAAATAATCAAATAAAAATTTAGAAAACTAGCCTTCTCCCCGGCAACGGCGCCAAAATTTGATAGGATTTAGTCGTATCACCTAATCAAAAATAAACCTACAGACCTCTAACTAGGTAGTCAGTGGAAGCAGGGTCGAATCCACAGGGAGACAGAGTTTCTAAATCAATATTCAACCAATTCAGCTACTCCAGATGAAATCAGGGAGGAATTAATTAAACTAATAAATAAACTACAGAAGACGGGATAAATCAAGGAATTGACTATAGACTAAAGACCTAGGGTATTAGGTCGGTCCACCATGCTTATACCAATCAAATAGGGTCAACTACTACCAAAACCTAAGTCAAGAGTCGGGGGATTAGAGCCTATGTTGAGCTATGGTTAAGATCAACGCTCATAGTTCAACATACGCCGCATGGTCACTAACGTAATCAGAACTACTGATGTGTCCTAGGCCTCTAGTCGTAAGACGGATCTGTGCAAACAACTATTAACCACAAGCAACCAATGAAATTGCGCAATAACATTAATTACTCAATAAAGAACAAACCACATCACAATCACCCTAATCAAGCCCTAGAAATTGATAGAAATCTAAATCACAATCATGGTATAAACATGGCTTTCCTATCTAACACCCTAGAAAGAGACTACTCAGACATGATCGAATTAACAACGACAAAACTAATATGAAACCCTAACAATTGCATGATGAACGATTAAATAAATAAATTAAGCAATCAAGAATAACAAAAGAGATTAGGGTAGGAAAGAGTACCAATTGACGGAAAGCAGGAACTTTTATTGAAATCGAAATAGGTTTGATCACCTCTAGATTAATCTAAAGTGTTTAAACTAGACTAAGAACAATGAGAAATAAACTAGAGTCTAAAGCATTAAAAAGATGAATAAAAGATGTCCCTCTATAATGAGGAAAAAGGTATTTATAATACCCCCTCAAGTCTAAATAAAACGGAAATTAAAAAGTCGAAGTCCGCGTAAAAGGGTTTTAGACCCGATCGGGCCCGAGGCATGCACCCGATCGGGTCAAACACCAAAAGCCTTCTTTGTTTCTCGTGGTCTCTGGCGCAGCAGCCCAGCACTAAGGATGATATCTGCGGCCCACCCGATCGGGATTGGGGCTTCCACCCGATCGGGCCTGGTGCGTTTTTTGCCCAACACGCTCGCCTTGATACCAGCTTCACAATGAGACCTATCAGCCTCCAACCCGATCGGGTCGGGTGTATTACGCCCGATCGGGTCTGGTGCATGTTGCTCGCCCGATGGGATCGGGCACGCCTTGCCCGATCGTGTCCGCGACTTTCATACCCGATCATAAATACTTCGCCCGATCGGGCCATTTCTGCCCGATCAGTGCACGGAGACCTCCTTTTTGCCTCTTTGGCTCTCTAATCTTCACGTTTAGGGGTCTTGGGACCTCCTAAACTACCCATAAAGCTCGTGAGTCATCCTACGTGCCTCGTAACATCTCGTAAAGCCGTGGTTGCTTCCAAATGATTCTGGAATAGGGAGAAAACTCCCTAAAACCTGCAATTCAACACTAAAACACAAAACCACAACTATATACGATAGTTAGCACAAAATAGCTCCCAAGAGCTCCAATGACGCACAAATTAGCTTGTAAATAAGGGAGAAAAGACTATATAAATACGTGATATCAACGATCTTCCACCACCTTTGCTCTATCTCTTGCTATTGCAAATTGCACAATCAATAACTCGTTCTCAATTAGATGAAATAGAGCTGCTTCTGAGAAAGCATCATTGCTATTGTTCATCACTCCTCTAGAAAGCATCTTGATTAAAGGATCTTTTGCTTAAAAACATATCAATAAGAGATAAGGTATTGGATGAGTTTGTTTCCTCTTGCTCTTCTGTCTCTAGAGTCACAATATCGTCTTCTTCATCCTCAATTCGTAAAGATGAATAACCAACAGTCAAATCGTCACTCATGTCACCTCTAAAACAACCCTAACTTGGGTAAAAGGGTTGACTTTACAATTTTTTACTCAAACCATAGCAAAGCTTTGAGACAGACATTCAATTGTTTGAAAATGCTGGTTGCATGAGGCACAAGGACTAGTATAAAAAAATATTCCTTTTATGGAGTATCTCTTTCTCCAAAGTTGTCAATAGTTTGTGTATCCAACAAAATGAGGCTGGGTTAATCTAAATCGACCTCTAGATAAGAATATTAAATTCAGAGGGACACCAATTTCAATAGTCCCAAAATTCTCAATTTGTAGAAGTTAGATAACTACACATTTGTAATTAACTAATAAAATTTGATATACCAAATTCAATGTTCAAACACTTCAACACTATATCTTATCATCAATACAAAATCAATCACCAATCGACTGAATCCCCCCTCGTAATTCTCGCACGAATTAACACTATAATACTCGCTCAGATTGAGTATGTAATACTCGCTCAAACATCTGTAACATCTTGATGATAACCATGAAGCTATCAAATTCAGGAACAAAGAGAGGATGAGAAAGAAAGTGGACACATAAGAAAGAGGTGTGAATAGGCAAGATAGAGATGATGCTCCTTTGTTTTCTTTTAAGGTAAAAGGATTTGGCGTCCTTGTTACCACTAGCTAATAACAATTTGATTACAATTGCTCCTTAACCAACAAGGTGATACGAAAACAAGTATTCCACATAACAAGTCAGAGAATCGACTAAAATCTAAATAGCGGATTAAATTAACATTACACCTCGACCAAACAAAGCGAAACGAAAACAAGGTTTCCACGCTGATTTGAGCCCTCATTTGTAGTGAACCAAACCCGGACTTAAGTTTGTAAAGTAAAAGCTAATACCTAAAGTAAGTGAACCAAATGAATCTTAAGACCTCACCACAATCTCAAATAAATAGTGTTAACTCTTTACCATAGTCTCAAATAAGTAGTATAACACTATGAACCCATATTTTTGGTAGCACGTAGCTTAATTTGATTTTTACTCTCTATCATAGTGATTACCGCTAGCTAGCTAAGGCCCTAATGTTTTGGTCCCAACAAAACATAATTTCTCTAAACTAAAAAAAAAACTGTATAAAAATACCGACTAAACCGTAACGTCATCTGCATTGAATTGAATTTAACTTTCATAAATTCAATCCAAAGAAACATTTTTTTTTGAAGGTAAAATTAATTTATTAATAAAGGAGTCATACGACATCTACAATAGACATTAGGACTAACAAATACAAAACAATTTGGATGAAATAAAATTCCAATTTGACAAAACCACGTCGTCGTAGATGAGATCTGACAATGATGAATACACCTCTTTTACATCGTTGTTTAATATAACCTTCCATGAGGGAGTCTTCCGATTCGTTGTAGTCTTGAAATTGAACTGAATCTGATACAATTGTTTGTAAATGTAGAACTGACATCTGCCCCAATGACGCACAAATCTTCAGCAATAAATCGTTTTTTGCAAAACTATAGAACGTCACCATAACTCTCCCGAAGACCTCCATACACCTCCATTTCCAAATGCACCAGCAAACCAGAGCAAAATAAAATGGCCATAGATCAAGAAATTCATTTATTTCTGCTGACAAGTTGATTATAATCCAATTCTGAAGAGTGCTAAGAGTAGTTCGATTCATAGCAGACGATCCCCTATAGCTTGGGCAGACGATCCCCCAATAGCTTGGTAGACAATCCCCCAATAGCTTGCCAAATGTGTCTTGCTCTCGGACAATCACGTAAAATGTGGAGTGTGGTTTCCTCACTAGCACCACACCTTTTGCAACGCCGGGTTATCCGTGAGATTTTGTTTCAACCTATTAGCATCACCCATTACATGGTCATGAGTAGATAGAGCTCAATAATTGGGTAGAAAAACTCACAAATTGAAAGAGTATGGATTTTATTCACAATAGAATTAGAAAATAATAGAGGAAGAAAAATAGTAGCTTACCATCAACCAAAAAATTGACGGTAGCCCCTAAAACAACAAAAGCTTTTTAGGGTTTTAAAGGAAGAAGAGAGAACAATCCAAAGAAACAGTTGAAGTATACAAGTATGTAGATATGTTGTTCATAAGGTTATCCGACATGGCGACATGTAGGCTAACCCCATGACAAGGCGATCGATGTTTGAGTTCCATTTCTCCGGTTTATTAATGATTTTAGCTTTTGAGCTTCATTTCTCCCATTTATTAATGGTTTTAGCTTCAATACTTTAGTTTGCATTTAGCCCATGTAAATTTAACAATGTGTTTGCCTCTAATGAGTTGATTATTGCAGTAATATTCTCTATATCTTTAAGAAAAATTACAAAACATTACATATATATATCTCGAGAGCCAACGCAATCCCGATCGCAGCAGGAAATGCCAGCCCTCTAGTATACTAAGTTCAAACAGCAAACTCATAAACACTGTTGCGCTCAGCAATATTTACCACTCAATAAGACGCTTATGCGACAAACATATTAGGCTTATTAACATTCTATGCACAGGATCCAGATATAATCTCGCTAATTTCTGTGATCAGTATCAATCCTGATGGAGATCAGGCTGACGACCGTGCCTGCCTGAGGCATAGGCTGAAAGTGCTGACCCAGTGACAGTCACCGAGTGCTTTGCAAACCTGGAACTTTTCTTAACTACCAGCCAGAGAATCCAGAAGAATCCAATCCAACCTGCCAATGGCACAAAAAAGCATTATGTGGAATTAACAACAGACTTCAACTCATAAGAATGAGGCAGAATATTTTAACAGGATGTAATTTTCAATTGCAAATTGATCCAGGTTGTGTTAAGTGATTCAAGTTCAGGAAGGCACCCTCAGCATCAATCAACGGTGGAAGTTGGTCTCACCTCAGAAGGAAGTGGACTTGGATGGGTCTGACCAATGATACCAGGAACGGGGAACGCCGGCACGAACTCCGATCTGAATCGTTCGTCCCGGATCGGGGAACGAACGCGAATTGGGACGCTGTGAAACGCGAATCGAATCGCCGGCGCTAGCGTACCGGAATTCTTGTTCATAACAAACTAAAACCACTTTGAATTGAACGAATTTCAGAATTAGGGTTTTTTTGTTACAATCATTGATACGAAATTGAGGCAATCTTGTACATCTATAGTACTTAAAAACTTAGGGCTTTTACTTACTTGAATGATTCGAGTATATTGGTGTGTTTAATTTTGATTTTTTTGTAATGTTTCAAGTTTTCTGGATATCGAATGTTGAAGAAATGAAGAGCAGTTGCAATGGAGGTGAGGGTCGGTTGTTGAGACTTTAAAGATAGAAGATAGAAGATAGAAGATAGAGGATACTAGAGGGGAGTGGGGGCACGTGGGCTTTTGAGTTTTTTTTTTTATTAATATTTTTTTTATTCTTTAATATAGAAATACTAAAAGTTTCTTGCTCAAAAGTGCATGTCTAGTTGTCTACCAATTCGGTAACAGATAGTAAAGGAGGACCATTGGAAAGAGATAACCATTGTCTGCCATTTATTTTAATGAAAATTTTTGATAGGTTTTTTTTATCTTATTTTTTATATAATATTATACCAACCTTTTGTCATTATTGTCATGAAAAAAATAATAACGAATTAATTATGTAGCATAATAAGTTTTTTTTGTTTGTTTTTAGTTTTGAATTTTCTGAAAATTTTAGTTCAATTGAATGACCAAACGTTCCCGATTCACCTAAGGTAGCGTTCCCCGTATCGAATTTCGTTCCACGTTTCGAATCGTATCTCGTTCCTGGTATCATTGGGTCTGACAATTCATTTCATATACTATGAGGGTGGATGCAGTAGGCACAGCTCGCAGAACCTCATTGCAGAGAAGGCGTTTACAACTATTACCAAGTAGAAAGTGACAGAAAAGAACTCCAGCGAGTTCACAAATGCTAAAATAGTGGTATTAAAGATTCGACCAAAGTTGTCACGAATAAGATTCTGAAGGCAAATGAACAAGGCCAGTTCAAGTACCAAAACGGTGGTCCTCATAAGACCCAAAGTGATCAATTTCATAACTTACATGGCTGGACTCAACGGTTTCTTGTTTTCTTAGAAATTTAAAAACAAGAAGCACCAGAGTCTCTCGGTTATGAGAAAATAAATCATAGCAATGATTGACGGATCCTTAAAATCTGAAAGATGCGGCCTTTTTCCAGATTAAACCTCCTTAATCACTTGATGACAACCCCACGGCTCTCTTCAGCCAGTTCTCTTACACTTTGTTGGATAACAACGGTGGAGGGAGATGAAGAGGAGAGAAGGAAAGGGAATGGGGATTAAATCAAAGGAAGGGAAGAGTTGGCTTGCATTTTCCTTCCAGAACTCCCAACATTGGAAGGATTTAGTTTATAAAGGAGGGAATTCCAACTTCGCTTCCCCTCCCTTCCTCGTGTCTCCAAACAAGGAATAATGAATCCCTTCCTTTCCCTTCAAATTTCCCTATCCAAACAAACTATTTAAATTTTTCCTCCTTTCCCCATTCTTGTCTTTCTGCTCCAAATCTTCTCTTTGAAACTCCAACTGGAGGTATACTGGCATGGCTCGAATTGACATACAAACTCATGTGGGCCCTATTCAGCATGAGGAGATTCTTTCAAATACACATAATGCACCTTTTTCCCTGTTTTCTAAATGGGATCGGCTCATTGAAATCTTCCATGTTGCACACGAAATTGACCAAATATGATAGAAAGTAACCTATCTATAAGTAGCTTGATCATGCTAGAAGTCCGAACATCATGATTTGGGATCCTGACCTTGTATCTCCATAGAAATAACATCACTAACAGTTGGCTTTTCCAAACTTTATAGAAAAGTCTGATCTAGTTACAGCTAAGGTCTTTATAGCAAATTTTCCATTTATAATATTTTAGGCTACTTTAGTTTTCTTTGCAGTCATTTCCAGGGCTATGGTAATCCTATTATCATCTAATCATGAACACATACTGGTACTGGCAGTGACAACAAGAAGTTAGGAAATCAATTAGCCAAAATAGATCATTTGTGACTTAGCTTAGTAAAGATTTGCTTAGAATTCAGAGCTACTAAATGGTAGTAAATACAATGTATTCATCCCCTCAAAGTAGTGTGTAAACTATCTTGACCCTGAGCATGCCAAACACCAAGCTATCAGATGACATGTAATGCAAACCATACACAAGCCTTGCAAAAGAGAGATAATTGACCTATAAGTAAATCAAAATGACCTCCAGTGCCTAGAATGCAATTGCTGATGTCAGGACCGGAAAGAACCAACTTCAAGACCACATCAGTGACCAACTTCATTAACACTTAGATTTATGCCAAAATATTGTCAATTTCGAGCCCTTTTTTTTACAGTTACTGCTCATTTGAAGAACTGAACTGGAATAAGTTTCACTATTTTGGCTGAGTTAGAAAAGAGAAGCTAAAGAAGCAATAGTGAAGCAAAGATCATATGCTTGGCCAGATTACTATCAGTGATATGACAACCGACTGATAGAGAAGCAATAATGAAGAAAAGATCATGCTTGGCCAGTTTATAAGCACTGCTATGATAACAAAATTAACAATCAAGTAATGCAGATGGAAATGAATCATTATCCTATTTCAAGCTAAAGCTTTATGAAAGGTAATAATTCAAATCTGGCATTCAAGAGAGCAGGGCCATAGGGAGATGGAGAGATATATCTTACCCTTGTACTACTCATAGAATGAAGGCCCAAATCACAAGATCTCAGCAAAATTCAGGAGCTAGATTAAGGCTCACCCAGATAATGCTGAGGTTTGTACCACCAAATCTACCCTTAAAACACCGGTAGGAGAGCCTGAGGCAGGTCTAGGGAACGCCTCTCTGGTGCATAAACGAGAGTTGTCGAGTCCAGAGTAGACAACCAGGAAGGTCGGATGGTGGTACACGACAATAATAGTGCACTTCCCATTAGCTCAAGAGGAGGAGAGCCCAAAATCCTATATAAACCCCACATTGGCTTCCCATACAACTGATGTGGGACTCCAGTACCACACCTTGCAATGGGACCGTAACAGATTACACCCTTCTTACGAAACACATGGGCACATGGCCTCACGTGGCACACTATGTTGTTATACACTAGGCAGAATTTGGGATAAGAAGAAGAGAGAGAAGGTTTCAAGTCTCGGACGAGCACCTATGTCACTTCCATTGGTCACATGTGGCGCAAACGAGAGAGGTGGTTGTCTGTGATACCATTGTTACAGATTAATAGAAGTGCACTTCCCGAAAGACAGCTCAAGGAAAGGAGAGGCCATATATGAACCCCACGTTGACCTCTCATAGGATTGATGTGGGACTCTCAAGTCCCATACCTTGCAAGGAGTGTCCCTAATCTTTAGGGTTTTGGGGTATCCTTGGGAATAGGAGAGGACGTTCATGGGGATGAGAATGGAAGGGAGTGATTCCACACGCAAGGGTGAAAAAGTGATTAGAGAAGTTGGTTTCCGTGACAACTAATTAAAAGACACAAACCTTAAATATAAAGTGCTAGCGGCTTTGTGATGTAAACATAAGGTGTTCTTGAAGGTTATGATCAAGGGGTACAGTTCAAATCTTTATATGAAGGGCTGCGTCTCAAAAACATCTACACAAAGTGTCCCTGTACCTTCCCGAGGCACCTACTTAGGAACATACTTACAAGGGTTTTTTCACCTACTAATTGGACGACACGAGTATTAGGTTCATGAGCAATCCACAGTAAAGGGTACTAATCCCACGAGCAAGGCCTTATCGGTACCCAAAAAGATGAGAAGGCAGATCTAATACAAGATATACACAAAGCTCATTTGCTTGTAGTCAAGAAGAGGGATAGATCGTGGAGGCTTCAGGCTATGTGTAGATTGTAGAGCCCTCAACAAGACCAATGTATACCCGTAATAATACCTTATAGCTATAATAGATGAATGGTTGAATGAATTGTAAGGGGTAATATGTTCTCTAAGCTGGATTTTAAGACATAAATATACCAAAAATCACGGTAAAAATTCATTATTCTCCTCTTACTGCAAGAAGGCCATTGTGAGTGTCTTGTGATGCCATTAGCCTCAATATTACACATGTAACTTTCTAAGCTCTCATCAATCATGTATTTAGGCCTTATTGATTTACCGTTTCAACAAAGAAGAACTTTGTCAAAGAACAGGAGCAAATGTGGTCATCTTGTGCACATTATTTCAAGAAAGATAATTTTGGCAGTCTGAACAAGCATAAAAGCTTTCAAGTCCCTACAAAAAGCAATGTCAGTGTCGCCTATATTGGCCCTTCCCAACTTCACTAACTGCTTCATCCTTAAAAATGAGATAGAGGGTACTTTTAGGAGCAGTACTTCTACAAGAGCGGCATCCAATAGGAATTAATGGTCATCATGGTGGTTGTCTAAAAATGGAAGCATTACTTGACTAAATTACCTCTTAGCCAGCAATGGAAGAAAGGGAGGTAGACAATACTTACCAAAACAGGGTTAGTAAGCTCCAGGGATTTAGTCGTGCACCATAGAGCTTTAAAAAGAGTTGTTGAAGCGTTATAAAGACACCATAAAGCTCTTTGTATACTATAATCTACTCGGATCCATTTCTAGAAGAGGCACCCAAAGAGTAGAATTATGGCATTTCTAAGTATAAGAGAAGGTTGATAACACTTTCCGCATGGATATTATAACACCCCTTAAGGTGGATGGAGACTTCAAGACCTACCAAAGGTTGGCACAAGAATGGTGTGGTATATGAAGAGATCACGTACATTCATGTTACACTTTCATTTGCCACAACAAAGACTCAAAGACAATTTACAATCAAACCTCTTGCACAACAGTCGCAAGCTAAGGGAGAACATGTCTTTCAATTTGGAAAGCTCACCTAAATCCAAGGGGCTTAAATAAGTCTTGTCAATTACACTCACTAAATTTGTTCAGGAGTTCAAGTGGGAAACAAAGTCTATGTTGAATTGGAACCTTATTGAAAACAATCACTAGCCAACAGACTCTTTGACAAGTTCAAGGTGATTCAAAGAGTTGGTAAGGTGGATTACAAGCTCCAAAGCACCCTTCATTGCAAATATAAATCATGTGCTTCATGTTTTTGTAGAAAAAGGCCTTCTGTCCCACATAACCACCATCCTCATAGCTCCCAGGGCTAGTTTTTCCATCGAAAAAGAGTCTGAATCTATCTCCATGGTGAGAATTGCTGCACAAGGTGTAACTATTGTGGTTGAAGTGCGTGAAACGGCGTACCTAGATTATTGATGCCACGTGGGAGGACTGTGTTGTCATGTATGCGAAATTTCACACCTTCAACCTTAACGATAAGGTGACAGTTTTGTGGGGGATAATGCAATGCATCAACAAAGCGCGCCACGTACTTTATTCACTTATGCTAGAAGAGCTTTCATGAGCACCTAGAAAAAGCATCTCATTGCCACTCTATCAAATCCATTACGTAACAGGAGTAGTTGCTAATGACCAATAAATGATAAGGGAGTCTGGATTTGGCAAGTCAGTTAGTAGAGTAAACGGGAAGGCATTCAACCTCTACATAAAAGGGAGGGGAATGTCATGGGGATTTCATTAAAAAAATGTAGTGAGATAAACAACTTGAGAGAAGGCCCCAACTTCTTCAAAGATAGAGGGATTGTAATTGATCTGATTCCTGTGATTAATAATTATAAAACCATCTATCCTTAGCTACTTATTGATTTAATTTTCTTAGTTTAGCAGAGTTTATCTTGATTCTTAGCATTCACCTCTTGGTATTCATCTCAATATCTTTCGCACTCATGCAAGGTTAAAATTACTGCGTAAATGGCTCCTCCCATAAAATGGGGTTGCAAGTTAGTCAAGTGCAAGAGATAACAAGTTAAACATAAAGATTACTATTCAAAGCATGAGGCTGGAGCCTGACCAGTGACCACTGACAGATTGGTAGTTCAGAATAAAAAATATAGCACAAAATTTGAAGCACCTGAAGAAGCATAGCATTACAACAGAAAGTTAAAGGAAAAGAGGGTTTATAGAGCTTGCCTGCAACAATGAGAGTGGTGATAATTGCTGAAATTGTCACAAAAGAGATGACAACAACAGCAATTGACAGGGCCCCGATGTAGATTCCGGCTACACAGGCAAAGAAAATAGCCAAGAAGCGCCAGCGGCAGCCAACGACATAAAGAGGGAAAGGATGATTGCATTGACGGTTGCAGCTGCCAAAAAGAGCAAAAAGACTAGCACTCCTGTCAGGGTTAGAAGAGTAATAGTCCCAACCTGCATGAGCCACATGAAGGAAAGATCACACACCTAATTTTCCCAGAAAAGATAAAGTTACCATACATAAATCTAAGCACTAAAAAAGAGCTATGACATTTAAGTCAAGTAAATCCATTAATCATTATCCCATGATAAGTCACAGAAATCATACCAACATGTATAAAAGCAATAACGCTAGATAAGTCAGTAGTAACAAAAGTCCAAGGCCAAAAAGCAATCCACTTTTCCCATAACCGCGCCCTTTGGTAAGTCATATGAATGGTAATAAAATCAAGTGTAATTTAGAGACGGGGAAGTCTGTTATTGTGGCAACTCGTAACAAGATGATAATGAAATTTTACGAAGAAATTCACATATTCAGGTGTGGTAATAGTAATGAGGTGATGGTTTTGGCTCCAAATTACACATGATTTTATTTGCCGAAGTCAACAAGAAATGATGTATGAAGTCAAATAGGCATATGAATAATCTCCAAATCTAAGAATGAAGATTAGAATTCTTGTTCCATGAAATATAAATCAAAATTAATCAAATCCGATTAACCAAACAAGCTGCAAAATAATTGGAATTACCGAGACGACGAGGAGTAAGCGAAAAGAGCTGCCACGGCGGGCCCAGCGAAGAAGATTGGAGGCAGTGGCAGTAGAAGCTTGTCTAAGATGTGGAAGATTATCTCTAAAAGAAGCTTTAGTTCGATGGAAGAATGAGGAGGAAGAAGATTCTGAATCTGGGAAGAAGATCGGAGAGAGAAGAGATGAAACGGCGCCGTATAAACTCTTTGAAGCATCTTCAACAGTTCTGGGTTTGGGTTTGGGTTTGTTGCTGCTGTACATCATGTCTTCTTCTTCTTCTTCTTCTTTTTCGTCATTCACAGTATTATTAGTAGTCGTCGTCTCTCCATCGTAATTCTCCATTGTTGATGTTGTTGTTGATGATGATGATGTTCAAGTTGATTATCAGTGTTTTCAGAATGATTGGGAGAAGCGTTAATGTAATAATGTTAACAGTAGTAGGTAGTTTTGCTATTGTGCCTAGCGAGACAGGAGAGTAGACTAGCAACTCCCGTTGCCTCTCTCTGTTACAATGCAAACTGTGGGCACGTTTGTGGAACCACGTGGATACTCCCTCCATTTTCTACTGCTTTTAATTGTAAACCAAACTACAACACCACCGACTACTGGAAAAGCGTAGTTCATATATGATAGATTTGAACTAAACATGTTTCGGATACAATTATACAAATATATTATTCCCTCCGTCTTATAATATAAGTTTTATCTACTTTTGCACAGTCTCCAAGACATACTTTTGACATTCAATATCTCCAATTCTATATTAACAAAAAATATAAAAAATTGATATTTAAAAGTACAAATCAAAGACAAATATAACTAGATCCCACATGAATATGTTTTTATGTATATATTAACAAAAATATTTGGTCAAAGATTTTAAGTTTGACTCCCAAAATAGAAACAGGTTTTATATTATGGGACGAAGGGAGTACGATTTTCTATATATATACTACAAGTTCAGCAAGTTCTAAATCTATTAAGAAAATATACTACTACTTTAAACTTTATATATATATATACATTACGCATAAGACATTGTCATACCAAAGAGAAGCAAGTCTAGACAAAAAAGGAGCCGTTTTTTCTCTCTTCTTGAGGGAGATTCTCTGTGAATCCCTCCATTAATTTGGAGCCATGGCACGGGGTAAACGAGGTCGACCTCCGAAAAAGAAAAAAGGCAAATGTACAAGCTCGCAAAAAACCGGGAAAGAAGGAACTAGTAATAGTAGTTTGAAGAAGCTACAGCCTGAGAAGGGATTGTTGGATGAGGAGCTACTCTCTGATGTGGAAATTTCGAGTGAAGAGGATGACAGCCCTACCACTCCTATTGTACACTCAGATGGAGATGAAATTAATCCCAAAGCTAGAAGAAGGTTCTCTGAATGGGTATCTGCTATGAAATCCAATCCAGATTCCCAAGTTTTGCAAAATAAAGGTAAGTTTACTCTTACTTCACGAAGAAATATTATGTTTGGCTCAGCTGTAAGCGTTAAAATGAGGAATGGACATGATCCAACAGTACTGAATGTGATTAGAGAGGATACTCCAATGCCTGAAAATAATTTGATTGATTCTCTACCTAAAATTGAAATTGAAGATGTGGCTGCTGGAATAGATTATTGGTTATCTGCTGTAACTTGTTTTGTGGTTGGTGCAAATCCCCCTTTCACTGTCATGGAAAGGTATATTAGAAGAGTTTGGGGGAAGATGGGAATAGATAAAATTGCCTAAGTTTTGCAAAATAAAGGTAAGTTTACTCTTACTTCACGAAGAAATATTATGTTTGGCTCAACTGTAAGCGTTAAAATGAGGAATGGACATGATCCAACAATACTGAATGTGATTAGAGAGGATACTCCACTGCCTGAAAATAATTTGATTGATTCTCTACCTAAAATTGAAATGGAAGATGTGGCTGCTGGAATAGATTATTGGTTATCTGTTGTAACTTGTTTTGTGGTTGGTGCAAATCCCCCTTTCACTGTAATGGAAGGGTATATTAGAAGAGTTTGGGGGAAGATGGGAATAGATAAAATTGCCCAAGTTAGAAGAGGCTGCTTCTTGGTAATATTTCAGGATATGGGAGGTAGGGATATGGCCTTGAATGGTTTGTTTAGTTTTGATTCCAAGCCTGTGATAGTGAGACCTTGGGATGCGAATGTTAATGTTTGTGATTAATCTGTTAAGCAGGTACCAATATGGATCAAATTACCTGAACTGAACATTAAGTATTGGGGGGAGAAGTGCTTAGGCAAAATTGTGCAATCTATAGGAAAACTTCTCAAAGTAGATCAAGCTACTGAAAGAAGAGACAGACTGATGTTTGCTAGGGTGATGGTTGAAGTTCAAGTAGCTCAACAATACCCTGATTATGTTTCTTATATTATTGAGCATGGTGTTATTGAGAAACAATTGATAGAATATGAATGGAAGCCTGAAATCTGTTTGAATTGTAAGAAAATAGGGCATGTTAAGGAGGATTGTTCGATTAAGGAGAAAAAGATGGAATGAAGACCTAAGGTACAACAACCTACTAAAGTTAACCCTGAGCTTCAAGTTGATGAGGATGGATTTAGGATGACTTCAAGTAAGTTTGAAAAGAAGCTTATTGAGCAGGTGGCAGGATCTTCTACTGAAGTTGCTCCAAACAAGTTTGTTGTGTTGGCACAGGAAAGCATACAGGAAGAGGAACCTATTGGTAATGAGGTGGCAATCTTGGAAATGGTTGATAAGGGGCTGGCAACCCCTGACCATCATGGATAATATATTATGTTGGAATGCCAGGGGGCTAAATAGCTTAGCAAAGCAAAAATAAGTTAAAGCTCTAATTGCTATTCAACAAGTTAAGCTATTTTGCCTCCTGGAAACTAAGATCAAGGCTAAGAAGCTTGGAATATTACTACCAATTTACCTTGGAATGGTAGAGGAAGGATCATAGTTCCATGGGATCCTATTGCTTTTCAGGTTGATATTAGATTTTGCACTGATCAATTAATACATTGTATTATAAGCTCTCTAAGATCTCAAAGCTCTTTTGCTTGCTCTATCATTTATGCTCATAATGATAGAGCTAGAAGAGGTGCACTTTGGGAGGATTTGAGAAGAATAGGGGGTTGTTTAATTGGACCATGGGCCATGATGGGTGATTTTAACAATGTTCTTCATAGTAATGAAAGAATAGGAGCAGCTGTGACAAGAAGTGAGACAGAACAGTTTCAGAACTACTTAAACTTCTGTAACTTAGAAGATGTTAAGTATACTGGGATATTTTACACTTGGAATAATAAATAAGATAATGAGGACAGAGTGTTAGCAAAGCTGGATAGAGTTGTTGTTAATACAAGTTGGACATCATTATTTCCATCTGCAGAAGTTATATGTCTACCTGAAGGGTATTTTGATCACTCACCTTGTATAGTTAAATGTTTTACAACTGCACAAAGGCAAGATCCCATTCAGGTATTTTTCTATGTGGAGCAAGCATGAGCAGTTCATGAATATAGTGGAAAACTGCTGGCTGCAGCATATTAGAGGCTTCAAAATGTTTCAAGTGTGGCAAAAGATGAAAAATCTTAAAAGTGGTTTAAAGAGGCTGAATAAGGAGAGTTTTGGAGATGTACAAGCAGTTCATATTCAGGCTTTATCTGATCTTCAAAGATGCCAGGATAAATTGCATTTGGAGCCTAAAAACTCTTTCTTAGCTCATGAAGAGTATGTTGCTGCTCAGAAACTAAAAGGGGCTCAGGTAAACTATATATCTTTCTTGAATCACAAAGCAAGAGGGGATTGGATAGTTGATGGGGATAGTAATACTAAACTGTTTCACAATAATATTAAACTCAGAACTCAGAAAAATAGAATCAATACTATCATGAAAAATGATACCGAGTGGGAATATGATTATGAGATTGTGAAGAATAGCTTTATCACTCATTTCAAAAACTTTGTAAGTGATAGGAAAGAGTGCTTAATTCCAACAAAAATAAGATTATCAAGCAAGGGCCTGTCTTGCTTGATAATCAACATTCTCTCTTGTCTTTTGATTTTACAGATGAAGAAATCAAAGATGCTCTTTGGTCTATTCCTGTTAGCAAGTCATCTGGAATAGATGGCTATGGCAGCAGTTTTTTCAAGAGTGCTTGGGAAATGATTGGAAGAGATGTGATGGATGCTATTAAGGAGTTTTTCAACTTTGGGAAAATGCTCAAGGCAATGAACACAACAACAATCACTCTGATCCCTAAGATTAAATGTCCTGCTCATGTGGGGAGATTATAGACCTATTGCCTGCTGCACAGTTGTATAAGACTATTTCTAAGCTCATCTGCACAAGACTGAGAAGAGTACTACCTGGACTGATTCACCGGAGTCAAAGTGCCTTTGTTGCTGGGAGGAATATAATGGATAACATCTTGGTCTGTCAAGATCTTATCAAACACTACACTAGGAGAAGAACAACTAGAAGTTGTCTTATGAAAGTAGATCTTCAGAAGGCCTATGACACTATAGAGTGGAAATTTATGACAGATTTGATGACAACTCTGAATTTTCCTCACAAATTCACTCAAATTGTGATGGAGTGTCTAACTACAACTACATATACATTGTTATTTAATGGTTCATGTACTGAGCTGTTTGAAGCAAAGAGAGGTTTAAGACAAGGTGATCCTGTCTCTCCTCTTATTTTTGTGATGTGCATGGAATACTTAACAAGAATATTGCAATATCAGGGGATGAAAAAGGATTTTCACTATCACCCTAGATGCAAGCGACTGAAGTTGAATAGCTTGTGTTTTGCTGATGATTTGATGATTTTTAACAGAGGGGATTTCAGAAGTGTCTACTTATGTTACAGGGACTACAACTATTTGAGAAAACTTCTGGTTTAGCTGCAAATCAGAAATCTTCCAAGTGAGCATTAAAGAGCATGATCTACAAAGAATTCATAACCTCTCAGGTTTCAGCAAAGGGGCATGGCCTTTTAAATATTTGGGAGCACCTATCAATACAAGAAGATTGAAAAGCAATGACTGTGATAATTGGTGGATAAGATTCTACATAGGATTAGATCATGGAAGCATAAGACTCTCTTTTGCTGGCAGATTACAATTGGTGAACTCAGTGCTCATGAGTGTATGCAATTACTGGCTACAGATCTTTATTCTACCTAGCTCTGTGCTAGAAAGAATAAATCAGATTTTTAGGAATTTTCTGTGGCAGGGAAATGAACATCATAAAAAACCAGGAAATGTAAATTGGAAACAAGTATGTCGCAAAAAGAAGTTTGGGGTCTTAGATGTGAGAGACATCAAGCTTTGGAATCTCCTAGCTGTTGGAAAACATGTTTGGGATATTGCTGAGAAGAAGGACACCTTATGGGTGAAGTGGGTAAATACAGTGTATATTAAGGATACAAACTGGTGGCAGTATAAGCCTAACTTTCGCTCAAGTTGGGTTTGGAAATATATGTGTAAAGTGAAAGAAAAATTGCAACATGTTGACTGGCTTCCAGCTCATGGAACCAACTATTCAGCTGGTAAGCTGTATAAGCAAGCTAAAATCTTGGCTGAGCTCAATCAGCATGTTACTTGGGATAGAGTAGTTTGGAACAGAGTAAGTGTTCCTAAACATAAATTTATCCTATGAATAGCTGCACATCAGAGACTCTTGACTAGAGATAGACTTAAGGGATATGGTGTGTGTGCTGATGATACTTGTGCTATATGTGGTAATCATATAGAAAGTAGTGATCTACTACTTTTTCAATGTGCCTTTAGCAGACTTATATGGAAGAGATGCTTGGATTGGTTGAAGATTGATAAGAGTTGGAGCTCTCTAAGTGAATGCCTACACTGGATAAGCAAGAAAGGTAGGCTCTCTTAAGCAAAGAGGAAGGTACTATATGCTGTTGTTGTTGCTGTAGTGTACTCAATTTGGATAGCAAGAAACAAAGCAATTTGGAGCAATTGTGTACCTAGCATTAGTAGTTATGTGGATTTCATTAAATCTGTTCTTAGAGCTAGATTGTCTCTAGTTTGTACTTTTAAAGCTTTTTTGAAAATCCAGAATTGGATTAATGAGCTCTCTTGTAATTGACTACTCTTTTAGATGGGGAGCCAGCCTGGAGGGGTTGTCATCTTTAGAGTAGTGTGTTGAAGCCATGTTTGGTGATATATACATATTTTCATTTTCCAAAAAAAAATATACTACATTATTTATAAAATATACTACATGTACCTATAAATATACTAGGGAGATCTTTCATATCTTTCGAGATCCACCCTACAATATGGGGTCAAAAAGCCAAAATAAGTGATTTTAGCAAATAAAAGACTTTCTCAGTATTTTTGGTCATCCGTTTGATATTTCGAAAATAGGTGGGTTGAACTTGAAATTTCGATGCCAAATTTCCTATATATCTGATAGGAATCGGGCAACCTCCACCGACTACTCCCTGTGGTGTCAGGTGTGGGCTGGCTCATAATATTTTTGTTGCTTTACATGATCTCACGGTACTATGGGATGTTTATTAGTAGATAATATCTTGTACTTTTTTTTTTCGTGTAATCTTTTGTTCGTTTTTAATTTTTGTAATTAAAATTAAGGTTTGAACAATATGGTCCCAACAAAGTACAAAAAGTATTTATGACAAAGTTAATGAGGATAAAATGAGAGTAAATGCTGTTGAATAATGGTCTTTTGGGAAAAAGAACTATATAAATAAAAGGAAAAATTGACTACAATAATCCAAACTATTGTTGTTCTGCCAAGAATAATCCCAACTATGGGTTATTCCTGTATAATCCCAACTATTGGGCAAGTCCGCCACAAAACACCCAGGGTAATTTTTTTTGTTTCTCCTTTTCTTTTTAATTTCTAACCTCACCACCACAAATCCCACAGTGTGGTGGCAGCAACCTCCACCCCCACACACTCCCACACACCAGTTCCACATGCCACCACTGTAGCAACCACCATCCATCATCAACCATCGCCAGTCATCTTACGCCAGCTAACCACCATCCATCACCTCGACTTCCACACACTGCCATAGCGCAACCAACATCCGACGCCAGCCGCCACCACAACGAACCCATCGACAACCACCACTTGTCAACCAAAACCAATGAAACCCAACAACCACCCACTAAACCTCAATCGAAAACCCAACAAAAAAACGAAAACCACCATGAAAGACCCACAACCACTACCATGAAATCCCAATCGAAAACTATTTGAAACTTTTTGTTGAAAAAACATGGTGGGGTCTTTTTTGGCAAGGGAACATTCTCAATTTCTAGAAGCTATTATCAACCTAATCTAAACAGACAAAGAAAACTCACATTGCAGATTGACCCTAACAATCCCCCTGCCTCAATAACAAGCTCTATGTAGCTAAAACAACGAAAATTTGCAGCATGCAGTCAAAAGCAAGAGAAAAACCAGCTAAATTATGCAAGATTGATAATAAAGGCAAATGACATACATCCCAGAAATGGGAAATAAATCTAACCGCCTAACATTCCATTAGTTCAGCAAAATTGGAAGCTTTTTAGCTCAATGAGCATTTAAATCTTCATCTTCCATACATTATAATAGAATTTCTTACCAACCCTTTAAAGAAAACCCAAAATTGAAAGAACCGCTGAAAAGTAATAACATACCAAAAACACAACTCCTCAAGATTAATATCGCTTTTCTGAATTTTTTATTTTTTGAATGTTTGAATTGGTGAATACTGGTGCATTGAGTGATGATGGAAAAGTGAAACCATCACCCAATCAAATTCAAAATCCCAATCGAAAACACTAAGCGAAAACCCAATGGAAGAGATTACGCGCCTGAGAAGAGAGGATAGAGGAGAAAGAAATCGCGCAAGGAGAGGCTGGTTGTAATTGGTGGTGTTTCGGTGGTGTTGCAGTGACGCATGTAGAGATGACGGTGTTGTGTTGGTACAAGGGGAAGTGCTGAGGTTGTGTTGGTGCGAGGGGAAGTGCTGGTGTTGTGGTGGTGCAGGTGGAAGTGGTGATAGTGTAGTGTGTGTGGAGGTGGTGGTGGTGTTCACTGTTGAGGTGGAGGTGGTGGTGGTGTTCACTATTGAGGTGGAGGTAGAGGTGAGAGAATGGGAAGAGGGTGGTTACTAGATAAGGGTCATAGGTCGGGGATGGGTGTTTTTTTTAAAAAAAAGCAAAAATAAAATAATTACAAACAGCAAATAAAAGCATGACACATGGCTTGTTTACCTGTTAAATAGGTTGCCTTCAGGTCACGGTGCATTTGTGGCAGACCTCTTCAATAATTGGGATTATACAGGAATAACTTATAGTTGGGATTATTCTTGGCGGAACGGCCATAGTTTAGATTATTTTAGTCAAATTTTCCTAAATAAAAAAGGGTAGAAATGAGAAGAACATTTTGAGACACTTAAAAAGGAATATGTGTAATCCCCCGTAATTTTATGGATTTTATAAATATAGTTAAAGTATATTTATAATCACTTTCATACTTATTTTATTTAATTATTTAAATATTGACTATTTTAAAGTCAAATGATTATTTAAATGTTTTAAATAATCATTAATATTTATTTAGTTGCATTTAAGTATTGAATATTTTATTTAAAGGTTTTGGGTCGTGTTTAAAATGATTATAAATGTTGGGTTGAGGAGCCCAACCAATTTTTTTAAGTTTCATGATCAACCTAAGCCCAAACCCAAAGCCTAACCTAATTGCCATAGGTTTTAGGCAAAACCTATAAATACCCCCCAAACCACTTAATTGAACACTTTTTATTTTCCTCTCCCTCACTCTCCCTCACTCGTCCGTCTCCCTCTCTCTCCTTCTCCTTCTCCTTCGATTTTTTCCGGCCACCACACACCACCACTCTCACTCGTCGTTTTCCGGTCACCGTAGCCACATCACCTCCCTCACTCGCCGCCTTCGTTCGCCAGCCACGCAGCAGCCCAGCTGAGCGTACAACACACGCGCCACTGCACCGCCCTGCTGCCACGCGCCACCTTTGTCGGCCACCGCGTGTTTTCTTTCGTTCTTTTCCGATTTTCGTGGTTTTCTTCGGTTATTTCTTAATCCTTATCCTCTACTTTAATGTTTAAATTATAATTTAACGTTAAAGTTATAGTTTTTATGATTTTTATATGTTTTAATAATAAAGTTGAAAACTTTATTATTTAATTATTGAAAATCTGATTTTTATTTATTAGAAAAATAAATTATAATTTCAGATTTATCATAATTTGTTTAAACTGAGTTTTAAGTATTAAAGTAATGATTTTTGAGGTTTTAAAGTATAGATTTATGAGTATTATATTAAAGGTCGTTAAAAGTTGGAACTTTAATATATTTAAAGTATTTTAAAACGAGTTTTGAAGCGTTTCAAAGTAAGTTATATTGCTGTGAATTAATTAGTATATTAATTCATTGTTGTATTATTATCTTGGTAGGCGGAGAATTTACTTTAGGCGACTTCTAGATTTCTAAAGTGGCCTCTCACTTTGTCTACACAAGGTACATACATGTCCTTATGTGTTAGATTAGTATCATGTCCTAAGAATTAGGATTATTCATAGTATCATGTTTAGGGAACCCTTCTATGGTTCATACGTGGCTTTCGAATTGGAATTACGTGTTGTTGAGCATGTTAATTGCTTTTATGATTTATTACATGATTGAATGGATGTTTGATTCAAGCATGTTGTTATGGGAATGTTCATACTTTGATCCCTCATATGAAGTTGGATTAATATTATTTAAATGTTGGTATTGTTTCCCTTATTGGATATTTTACTCTCAAAGGCCGAGGACTTTATGAGTAAGTTGGACTAGTATTGGATATGGTTATTTTACTACTTTGCAAAGATCGAGGTCTTTGTAGGGTATGTATATTTATTGGACTTTCGATTGTTGATTTAAGTCAACAAATAAATTTGGAGGATTAATTCTTGGTCAATTGGAATTGTTTGATCACTTATTTAATCCTAAGATAAAATAGGAATATTTTTTTTGTATTCATGTTATGTGTTGGTTATCTGTTTAGAGTCCAATATCGAATAACTTACTAATACTTAAAGTGAAAGTGAATAGCAATAACTTTAGACTAGTGCACGTCTGAAGTTCTGGACTAGTATGAGTTGGAGTACATGGTGTTAGCCCATGGCTTTTCTCGGGGTCGGATTGATCACCGTACCCTATTTTTATTTCTAAAGGTTCTCGATATCGTTGGTCGAGGGGTTACGGAGTCGCGCTCGTAACTCGGTCTTTCATTTTGAAGACTGTTTTTGTAGGGCTGAGCAGAACTTGGGCTAGACCGCACCAAACCGCAAACCAAACCGTTTTGGCGAGGTTTGGGTTGGTTTATGGACTTAAAAAATGGGTTGGTTTGCATTTTTTATTACCAAACCGCGGTTTGGGGTTTGGGATTGGGTTATTATATTTATAAACGAAACCGCAACAAAAACCGCCAAAGTGCCTTTATTATTCGACTTAACAAAAATTTAGTACCTTTAGTAGTAATATTTGTAGCAACTTTGTAATTTTTTAGTATTTTCTAGCTTTTTTTGTAGTTTTTTTAAAATTTTTCAGTAACAAATATGTAGTTTGTAAAATAAATCAATAATTGCAAATTAGAAAAAATTTATTGAGATAAAATATGGGTTAACCGCAAACCGCACCAAACCGTTTTACATAGTGCGGTTTGGCCTAAAGTGCGGTATGGGTTGGTTTGAGAAAACTTCAAACCGTTTTTGTATGGGTTGGTTTGGGTTATGTCCCAAACCGCACCAACCAACCCATGCCCAGCTCTAGGTTTTCGGTTGGACAACTCGATCAATGGTCTATTCAATTTATTAAATATTTATTATGTTGTGTGTCTTGTAGTCAAGTCTTATTTTAAGAGTTGTAGTCTAATGGTATTTTACTGATCATGTTTGGTTGGTCATTAGTATCATGATAAGTTTTCGCGTTTCATTTATTTATATATGTACTTAGCCTTGCTAATTATGTGCTTTTCTGTGTGTCGATCATGGCTGTGCCTATTGATCTTGTGATGATCCTTTATTGGCGAGCAGTTTGCAATTGAGTATTTGCCTACAGGTTTTAAGGCATGATGCATCATCTCAATATTCATTTGGGACTTGGGAGCATTGTTGGGAGATCATTTTCTTATCTTTTGTCTCCTACCTTTACGTTAATTTAATTAAGTTGTTATATGAATTATTTATTTTTAAATGTTTTGAATTGGTTTGAATTACTTTCGAAGTTTGAAGTTTAAATTTGACAATTATATTATTTAAGTATTTAATAAAGTATTTTAATGTTTTCTGCTGCAATACTCTAAGTAAGCCGATACGTTTTTACATTAGCGATAATGCCTTGATGATTCTCTATTTTATTTTGAAAATATATGTTTTTTAAAGAGAGAATTGTCGGGGTGTTACAATAGGGGAAAAATATTATAGGACGGAGGGAGATATACTTGTTGTCGTTTACTCCTATTGTAATTAGGTCACTTGTTCCCAAAACAAGTTTCTTTTTTTTCCTGTAATTATGTCACTTGTTCCCAAATGATGTCCTTTATATGGAATAAGAGAATATACGACTATTGCCCACTACAAATCTCTATCTCTCTAACCCTAATTGCACAAAAAGTTATCAGCACCAACCTAGCTCACTGAGCAAATGAGAAATCGAAAAATACCAATTACTAACTTCATCACTGAGGATCATCCTTACTTTACCTCTTATGCGTTAGTTCATCCAAATATCAGATTCCAAATTCTCTTTCACTTCATCTTCATCTTCTAACCCCTGTTTTTTTTTTGCAATCCTCGTAACGCATGAAATTTGGGAAGGAATTTCGAATTCATTTAAGACAGAAAATTGTATCACTAAGGCATTTCCTAATTGCTGCTCTTAGTATATTAAGCAAGCACCACACCTCTAAACTCAAAAACAAAAAGTTTTTTTTTCGTGAAAAGGCTGGAATTGTTCATCTTCTTCACCTGAATTGTTTGCTTGAATTGTTCATCTCCTTCAACCGAATGGTTCTTCTCTCACTCGACATTTATATCGCCTCTGCCGCCTCTGTAAGTAATTCTACCATTGATTACTCCTTTGAATCCCTTTGCTAACTATCACTGTGAGTTAACAACTAATGATTTCCTCACATAAGTATCGAATCTTACTGATCTTTACTCTCAATTTAGTCCTTGGTTTGAGTCATTTATGAGTGGGGTGACTCATCCTATATGCTTTCTTACTCTGGCTTGTTTGATGCTTTCAATAGGTAAACTATAAAAGAGGTGTTTCTTCTGTCTATCTAATTTATTAGATTCTTGTTTGAAGCTCATTGCTTTTTTTTTTCTGATTATATTTTCTGTCGGCAACTTCGTTTTACTAATTATTTTCTTACAACTCCACTTGTTCCATGTGATTGCTTTAGCAACCTTTTCTAAGTTAGGTGTTGCACTAAAGGAGTGAAGGTTGTTATTATATCTTTCCATATGAGATATGAAAAAAAAATCTTTTTATATGTTTGTCTTTAAATTTTTGAGCCTCAGTTCCGTTGTCTGACACCACATTACGGTAGAATCGGGCGTACTCATTGAATTTTTGTGCATAGTCCTGCACACTCATAGTACACTCATGCTTAAATCTAATTAACGTATTTGTACTTGTGTCTACGGATGTTCTCGAAAAAGAATCAAGCCCTAAATGCTACCTTGAAAGCTTCCTAGTTTAAATTTTCATCGCTCTAACGATAGGTCCTACATTCTCTCACCAAGTACCGACATCCTCATGCAGATAAAACGTTGCTTGATCCACCTTCTGGGCTTCGAGTGTACTCGTGGCTATGAAAATGTTTTATAAATCCCTTAGCCAATTCTCTAAAATTAGTGGGTCTTCTATCCCCATAATGGTCGGTGGCTTCAAAGAAGCTAATTTCTTCGCCATTACAACTTACGGGTCATCTCTGTTATGGTTGTTGATCTTATGAAGGACTAGGACAAAACTATGAGCTAGTTGTTTGAAAGTCTGAGTCATGATGCCACTTGTTCAGGAGTATTATCCATTTAAATTTCTTATTGTCTTGCTCTAGATCGAGCATGTTTCCACCATTTACATTGATCTTTGTGTAAGGGCTTATTCGTATACACATAATCATAGTTCATTTAATTCATTTCATCATTTCACATATCACATATAATTCATATAATCAAAGGTTAATCATTCATTACCTTGAAAAAAAAAATATACATATTTCATTCACAACAACATTATAAAGTTAAGCATTAGTTTTACCATAACTTAACTAGGTTAACAATATATTCATTGGCGTTTTGACTTTAATTCGATTTCTCATCGTTAAGGCTAGGGTTTTGGGCTTCTACTCTTCATACTCTGATGGATCCTCGTCTCCATTGCCATTAAGATTCATAATGGCCAGATAGGTTAGAGCTGCTTTACATCTCCTTGTCGTCGCTATCATTTGGCTCATTATCGGTGAAAAATTGGCAATTATTAAGACACTTGGCTATAACGTCGATCATTCTCTTTTCCAGGTTATTCAAGGGAAGGTACCCTTTCCATTTAAGGTGTCTCGCTCATAGTGTCGTTTCCATTTTCAATATGTTAGAGTATTCTCTCTTGATTTCGGCATAAGGGACATGGTTGAGAAGGGTGTAGACCAAAACATCAGCTTGTTTTGGCGTTGTGACGTAATCAGAGCGTCTATGACCTTCGTATAGGTGATAACATTTCATAATTATATGCGACATATGAAAATAGGCAGAAACAATCTCTCTAGTCCTTATTCTTAATAAGGTGTCCTAGTGCATTTCCTTGAAGTCACACGTGTCATCGCCATCTATTAAAATATGATAAACAATTAATAAATAACTTTACCAAGCAGTTTCACACCATTACAAATAACTAATTCATGCCCATAGTCAACCCTTATTTCATATTTTAGTTCCAATTCATTTTTCCTAAATCTTTTTATTATTTTGACTTCTTAAACCATTTTCAAGTCTAACTCTATCAGATTTATCTACCTTAATTAATATATTCTTATATTTTAATGTTGCCCTAGTTAATCTAAATCCATGTGGGTTCAGCTCGACAGGCATGCTGTAATACACCGAATTTTTGAAATTTATTTTATTAATCATCAAGCTTTAACATTATTTCTACGTAAAAATAATTACAAATAACTTCGTTTTATTTAATAATATGTTTATTAAAAATGATTTAATTCATTCTTGAAAAATTTATTAAATGAATTTGTTAAAGTGATTTAACTATTGAAGTATTTAAATTTGGTTAGTCATTTTAATTCTAAATTTTTTTTGGTGATCATTTATGTTGAAGTTTCTACATTGTTTAATCATAAATCCATAAGCTAAAAGATGTTTTAGCCTAAACATCTAAGTGTCAAGCCCAATCTCCTACACCATGTCCAAGTATCTTAGCCCAAAAATAAAATAAAGGAAAATAAAATCACCAAAATCAGAAAATAGAAATCTAATTCATCTTCCTTCTTCAACCTTCCTCCCTCATGTGACTACAAGACATCCAAGAGCAAAAATCCAAACACTCCATCATTCTTGTCAGATTTTATCAACACTCAAGTAAAAACTTAAGAGAAATCTGAGCCAAGAAGTCAATTTACCAAAGCTCACATGTTCTAGCAAATTTCTCCTATAAATAGCAAATTAAACCCACTGAATTTCTCAAGCAAGCTACTACAACCAAAGGTTGCTTCAACTCTCCTTCCTCTTTCTTTTAATTGATGTTTTAAATCTGAAAATAAAAATCAAATTTTCTAAACCACCATTAAAACAAAGAAACAAACTTAAAACACCACTATAGAACCACCACTTAAACAACCACAACCTAACCACCCTCATCCGCCCTGCTGCAGCCGCGCAGCCTAATAACGACGCCACCCAACACCAGCCCTGCAGCCCAAACTGAAACTAGCAGCCCCCCCTTCGCACCTCCTTGTTCGACCCCAACTAACCCCAAATCGAAGCCCCCCTTGCTGCCGCCAGCCAGCCCGCGACGCCCACTCCCTTCCCCTGTTTTCCTTCTCTTCTTTTGTTTCCACTTAATCCAAATGACCCAAAATGAAATAAGCGTCATTGTGTTCTAATGGACCTAAAGCCCAAACTCACTTCCACCTTAAATCTTATTTTATTTACTTTAGGCCAGCACGCAAAAAGAATCCATCTTTCTTTACTTGACTTGTTTTGTCAAATAAAATAAAAAGTTTCATTAAATTTGTTACTTGTATCAATGAGTAAATTAATCTTTTCATAACATAAAAATATTTCTAAGTATCTAAAATAAAATAATGAATATAATGAAGTTGATTTTCTATATTTATTTAAATTATTTATAACATTTAAGTTAAATCAATATTAAAGTTGAAATAATGTTTAAGTACTTAAAATGATTTTTATAAATAAATTCAGAAAACATAAACTTTGATTTATAAACTTCTTTGAAATGAATAAAAAGTTTCTTTACGTTATTAAAATTATTCAAGTTATCTATTTATGAAAAAAATATAAGGGAGTTATTTAGGTTACTAATTTTTGATCCTGTTTAATTATAGATTCTGATCTAGTAGAGAAAGATTATCAAGAGTGCAATCAACGCGTGGCTTAACTTTGGGCACGCTTCAATATGTAATTACCAATGTTCATCCACAAGTAGATTCCGTATAAATAAAACGATTTAACCTTGAGATTATGTGAATTAATCATGTGATTTTGTGATTATGAAGTTAATATGTGGATATTGATTATGGATTAGTTATGGGTTATGATTATCAAATTAAGTATGAATTAGGAGAAATAAAATGGATAACAAGTGTGGATTTTGGTTCCGAACCTTGAATATGGAAGTTGGACTACGGACTATGACAATGATTATTATAGCGTTGTTAACATCGTAATTAACTCGATAACAACTTAATCTTTTATTCTTATTCTCGATATAGTTTTTTTATGTATTATTAGTATTATTATTATTATTATTATTATTATTATTATTATCGTTATTATTTAACATGGTTATTGTTATCATTATTGTCAATATAGAAATGATGAATGAAATTGTGATGAAATGTGATAATGGAATGTAACCAAGTGACGGTTATTATAATGAATATGAATAGGCTATCGATAGTAGCCATGTATAAAATGATTTATGGAAATGGAGTAACTGTTTTCACTATCGGATTAATGAATGATGCATATGTGAACATGTGAAATGTGATAACTTGTAATAAAATTGTAAATCACTTAATATGAAATATCGGAAGGAAGTGATGAACAAGTTGCCCTGTATGGGAGGTTCAACAACCATCTATAGGTTCTTTTGTTACTATGTTGAAACTCGATGTTATTTTTCTTCTTTCTATCTTGATGTGTTCCAAGTTAGAGGGGGTGTGCACACTAGAGACTCTGTATTATGGCCAATTTGATTTTTTGGGTGGATTTACTATAACGCCCCGAAAACGGGTGCCTTAATTAATCACCATTAACTATAACTAATCACATGATTTGCTGAAGCGTTTCCTTAAACCTGTGGGTTATGACCCACCAATAATATAATATTCTTACAAAAGCTCATGATCTCATAATTACAACCAAGACCTTAGATACTTCCTTCATCTCATTTCTTGAAATCCATCCCAAGCACTTGCTTTTCCCAGATTCATCTCCATCCTTCTTTCATAACCTAAGCTTCTTTCAGAAGAAAAATAGAGAAACAAGAAATGAAAGAAAACATTCCAAAATGAGTGGAAAACTCGTAACTTTACTCCAGCCCGTAAAAAAAGGTTTTAGTTTGAAAACATCTTTACACTTACATGCACATATTTGTAGGAGATAAAGCAGACACATACTTCACATGTAAATCATATTTCCTTGAAATAAGACAACAATCATATTTGCCATATAAATCATACTTGACATATAATACTCACGTTCATACGATACATGCAATCATATTAACGGACACTTTCATACTTCATAAGAATATACGTAGACTGTGTAGAACTTGGAAGCTCAACCATGTTATAATTTGACGTCATGCATCTCAGAATCACGTTAATTACTTTAAGTACACTCGCATTTTAACATACGGGCATGTAGTCTAATGCTGGACATAAAGGTTACCTCATACGCAAACCAATCCTTTTGATTAACCCATAATAACTCTGAGCAATCCCTCATTCCCTTACTTCTATCGAACTCCATAATGCATAATTGGCCAAACCAGAGGAAAAGGAGAAGCAACAACTTAACAACAGTGGCAGTATCTGTTCAGCCGACGATGGTAGCACCACCATGGACAGAAGCTACGCAACGTGGCAGCAGCGTGTTCGTGCACCGACAACTTCAGCCGCAGACATGGAAGAAGAACAACAACACAATAGCGGCAGCGGCAGCGGCAGCACCGAGCAGCAGACCCGACCACCCAACACAACAGTAGAGAAAAGAAGAAGAGAGGAAGGTGCGAGTGAATGAGAAATGATTTGGGTTCGAGATGATTTTGGTTTCTAGCAAATGATTCAATTTAAAGCAAAGCAAGAATTGATTTGGATTTCTCAATTGAAGACCCGAAAATTGGAGCTTGATGTGGCTTCATCTCCAAAAGACACAAAGAAGAGGTGGAATGAAAATGGCTACCCAAGTGCCACGAAGAACAAGAAGATAAAGATGAGGGTTTTCCCCCTTTTGTTTTTCTAATTAAAAAGCAATACTTAGAGTATATAATAACAATTGGGTATGAAGCCAAATATAACAATAACGTTAGCAAATACTTTCGCAAGCACATTGTTTTATAAAACGAAGGTACTTTATTAATAATTGAGTAATTAAAAAAAAATTGAACCGTTTCAAATCGAAATCAATTTACTCAAAATAAATGTTTAAACTTTGAATAATATAATTAAGCTAATGAAAATATAAATTAACTCTTAATTAAACAGCTAAAAATTCAGGCTGTTACACTCTACCACCCTTAAAATAAGTTTCGTCCTCGAAACTTGAATTTAGTACATCTAAGCTCATTACGTTCCTTGAACCAAAACAAAATACAATAAACAAAACTAAGAACTCTCAATTTCGTGATTTTTTTATTAAACATTCAGCCTCCATTCTGCCAACAACTTTTGTAACTTGATTCAACTCATTTTCCGAGATCAAGGAGCAAAGAAAAACAACAAAGAAAATTGAGCTTTCATTCTACCATCATTTATCGTAACTCCTCTTCAACTCATCTTTCAAGATCGAGGAGCAAAGGAAACAATTATGGCAAAATTAGACTCTACTTTTCCATTGTATCTCCGCTTCAACTCTAAAATCGGGATCAAGGAGCAACGAAACAAAATGAGCAAATATGTTGGCAATGAACCTTAACATGATCACTTAATATTTAGAGTTCCCGTTTGAAAATCATTTTCCAAAACAAGCTTTATCAAAACCATAAGAAAACACGAGTTCGATTATTAAACTCAATGCTTAGGTCATACTAAGGCCATACTCGACTGCTCATACTTCAACGCGCTTTTCATGATACTAAATCTCCTTTCTTAACTTCTAATCACCCTAACAATCACTATAACTTCTCAAACTACTCAAAACTTCTAATTTCCCAAATGGATCACTATAATCTCCTCAAATACGTAAGCATCTAATTTCCCAAATGGATCACACCTAGGCGGTGTACAGTCTATGACTCGCACTTCCGGCTAGGTTTCCGCTATGATAGATCATTATAACCTCAAATATACTTAAATATCTAATTTCCCAAATGGACCATACCTAGGCAGTGCATCGTGCACCTCCGGCTAGGTTTTAGCTTTGATACCATTATGTAACGCCCCGAAAATGGGTGCCCTAATTAATCACCATTAACTCTAACTAATCACAAGATTTGCGGAAGCGTTTCCTTAAACCTGTGGGTTATGGCCCACCAATAATATAATATTCTTACAAAAGCTCATGATCTCATAATTACAACCAAGACCTTAGATACTTCCTTCATCTCATTTCTTGAAATCCATCCCAAACACTTGCTTTTCCCAGATTCATCTCCATCCTTCTTTCATAACCTAAGCTTCGTTCAGAAGAAAAATAGAGAAACAAGAAAAGACAGAAAACATTCCAAAAAGAGTGGAAAACTGTAACTTTACTCCAGCCCGTAAAAAACGGTTTTAGTTTGAAAAACATCTTTACACTTACATGCACATATTTGCAGGAGATAAAGCAGACACATACTTCACATGTAGATCATATTTACTTGAAATAAGACAACAATCATATTTGTCATATAAATCATACTTGACATATAATACTCACGTTCATACGATACATGCAATCATATTAACGGACACTTTCATACTTCATAAGAATATACGTAGAAGACTGTGTAGAACTTGGAAGCTAAACCATGTTATAATTTAACGTCATGCATCTCACAATCACGTTAATTACTTTAAGTACAAGCAAGTGTCATGAACAGTATGTACTGAGCATTAAGTAAATTAATTACGTTAAAATGTAACCTCAAACTTTAAACAGAAGGAAAGAATAATTCAATAATTTATGATTACATTATGATTCATAATAACCCATAATTCCTTTTTTATCAGTTTTATACTGGTTGTTGGACTGTATTTCAGGGGTCGGACGTCTCCCACAATGGGCCAGTGCCCCAGGAAAAGAGTCAGTGCTCATCAGGAATAACATTAGCGGGCCAATGCCCCAGGATAAGAGCCATTGCTCATAAGGAAACAGGATACAACTCGGTATGTGCACGACCATCAGTCAGGATATATACAGCTAACAAACCAGTTCTTTCACTTGAACTTATCATGTTTAATAACTTTTAATATCCATCAGTGATATTCAGTATACTTCAATCATTCAGCTCAGCTCTACCTTTATATAGGTAGTAAAATCGTATCGTAAACAACTATCAGTATTCATAAATTTTCAAAAGGCGTACATTAAACCTTTGAAACCATTCGTGATGACGACCTTGGTTCAGAAAGCATTCATACTTACTGTTATTCATAAAGCATAACGTCATCCCATGACTCATAAGACAACATACTTAATCCATAACCATACGACACTTATTACTTTGCTTATAATATTTTATAACTTTATTAACATATTCCCAGACACTAATTGGCTTTACAGAAGCTCACATATTTCATAATAACTGTAAATGAACAACAACACCTCATATATTACACTGAACATGAATTCAGACTTAAGATTACTTTTAATAAGTCATAGAGGTAGAAAGCATAGGTCATATGTTTATCATGGAAATACTAAACATACATATTCATAAATCATATAAGCATGTAATTTATGGATAACAACATAAAATAACATACTTCATTTAATACACATGATTCATGAGTATTGAGTCTTGTAATAAAAGTATATATTCACGAAATCACATTAACATGTGTCACATAACTCAGAGCCGACATTCTTTACTTAAACATTAAATAATTATGTGGACAACAATTAGATTACATAACTTGCATTAACATTGAGTTTCATATAAACATGGATAAAACCGTAAAATCATACTTTCACTTAAAGTTATACTTTCACATATTAATGATGAAATATACTTTTACTCACATAAGCATGAATCATTCATTGATCGTAACTATAAATTAATAGTAATTTACATATACATGCTTTTACTCGAATAAATATATAACATGATCATATTTCATAAATTATTACTTAAACATACGATGGTCATTCACATTTAAAAGAAATTCATACTATATACATATAAATTCAATAAAATTTAAATGAACTTTAGGTAATATCATGAATCTAATTTAAATAACATAAATTCCATTATCATAGTACAAAGGTTCATACACTTGCATTTGAACATACGGGCATGTAGTCTAATGCTGGACATAAAGGTTACCTCATACGCAAACCAATCCTTTTGATTAACCCATAATAAATCTGAGCAATCCCTGATTCCCTTACTTCTATCGAACTCCATAATGCATAATTGGCCAAACCAGAGGAAAAGTAGAAGCAACAACTTAACAACAGTGGTAGTATCTGTTCTGCCGACGATGGTAGCACCACCATGGACGGAAGCTACACAACGTGGCAGCAGCGTGTTCGTGCACCGACAACAGCAGCCGCGGACATGAAAGAAGAACAACAACATAATAGCGGCAGTGGCAGCGGCAGCAGACCCGACCACCCAATACAGCAGCAGAGAAAAGAAGAAGAGAGGAAGGTGCGAGTGAATGAGAAATGATTTGGGTTAGAGATGATTTTGGTTTCTAGCAAATGATTCAATTTAAAGCAAAGCAAGAATTGATTAGGATTTCTCAATTGAAGACCCGAAAATGGAGCTTGATGTGGCTTCATCTCCAAAAGACACAAAGAAGAGGTGGAATGAAAATGGCTACCCAAGTGCCACGAAGCACAAGAAGATAAAGATGAAGGTTTTCCCCCTTTTGTTTTTCTAATTAGAAAGCAATACTTTGAGTATATAATAACAATTGGGTATGAATCTAGATATAACAATAACGTTAGCAAATACTTTCGCAAGCACATTGTTTTATAAAACGAATATACTTTATTAGTAACTGAGTAATTAAAAAAAATATTGAACCGTTTCAAATCGAAATCAATTTACTCAAAATAAGTGTTTAAACTTTGAATAATATATTTGAGCTAATAAAAATATAATTTAACTCTTAATTAAACAACTAAAAATTCATGCTGTTACATTTACGTGGTGTATCACCGGCTCACATTAGCAAGTGAATTTACGTGGTGTATCACCGGCTTGCTAGCGTTCTCCTTCCCTTCCGTAAATGAAATGGAATATTATATTAATGTGACCTTTTAACTGTTTAAGCTTGTGTGCTATGCTTTTCAACTCGACTTATATATTATTTTCAAATATATTAACTTAAGTAGTTTACGGGATGAAGTTGAAATTACTAAGTTTATCTTATTTTTGAAAGCTTGTCTCTCTTGTCTTTTTCAATGTTCATTTGTAAGTGGGTGATCGAGGGGAAATATGAGAGATCAACTAGAAGTTGTCATCCACCTAGTCTAATATTTTTGCTTCCGTTGGAACTCTTAAACTCGTAGTATTTAGTACTTAACGAACAATTTAAATTTGGTTATAAGGATTATTTAAGTTTGGAATGAATATGTTTTGGTTACTTAGCCTTGCACTTAATTCAAGGGGTTGTGTGCGGCGGTAATGCTCCGTCTGAGTCGAACCCTCGTTAAGTTCTCCTCAAACGAGGTTTATTAATATAATAAGGGTTCGGTTTGAGCCGGGTGTTACAAAATGGTATCAGAGCGGAGTTAGATTAATTACGGCAAGATTAAGACAATAAAACATATAGAAATTAGGATGAATGAATTAATTAAGGTTAAAAGAATTTATTTAAGGAAACTTTAAATGAAGAAATGTTTTAGGATAAAATAAATTAAGGATTAAAATGTGAATTAAAGAGGTAGACATGGGCATAAATTAGTTATTTTTACATATGTGAAAGTACTTTGTACTTAAGAACATGTTTATTTCTATTTTGTTAGATGGAAAGAACATGTTTGACGGCAAGGAAGTGCACTAGGACCTCACACAAAGACCCTACCTTTTTGAAAATGAGAGCCGGAGAGTCGGTTTCCGCATACATTTACAGGTTACGCATGACCATGAAGTGTTACCATCTCAATGAATACCATGGACACTCGGACTACCTCACACCACCTAAGCAAGCCGATGTTTTACTCCACATACCCCTTGATGGTGGACCTTATGCAGAAATTAAAAGAGAATATTTTGACATTTTGAAGAATGGGAAGCCAAACTATGAGAGGTACACCTTTAAGGGAAAGTGGTACTTCACGTTGAACTATCTCGGAAAAAAATGCATGACGCTACAACCAAGTGGCTCAATGATTTTAACCTTTCCTCCGATGATGATGAGCTAAATGATATTGATGATGAAGAAATAGAAAGTAACCATATTTCACCCGTTGTGAACAATGGTGAAAATGGAGTCGAAGATGAGGAAGAAGACCCATCCGAGTACGAGTAGTGAAGCTTCTTGATATAAGGATTTCATATAGTTTTTCCCTTCATTTACAAGCTAAATTGTGCGGTATTGACGCTCTTAGGAGCCATTTCTGCTAACTATTTCGATATCTTTGTGGTTTGTCTGTTTTATAACGTTTTGCAGGTTTTAGGGAAAAACTTCCTATTCACTTTGCATTTTGACCACCATACTATAGCGGAAGGTTATGAGTCATGTAGGAGGTCTCGAGATTGTATTCGAGCCCCTTTTTTGAGGAAGAATTACTAAAGAGACTTGGCGTCTGAAGACAAGTATGAGTCTGCCAGAGAAAGGCTCTGCCCGATCGGGTCGGCCAACCACCGCCCGATCGGGTTCGATCTTCTAGCCCCAAAACTCCATATTTTCTGCCTGATCCCATCGGGCGACTTTAGCTTAGAGATTTTTGCTGGTTTTTGGAGCTGCTGGAGAAGATACTTGCCCGATGACATCGGGCAGCCTTGCCCGATCGAGTGCAAATGTTGCGGCCCCGATCGGGTGGTCGTCGTCCGATCCCATCGGGTGCACATGTTTTTGTTGCTGCTGGAAATCTGTTCCCAGGCCCGATCGTGCGGACCTGTGCCAGATCGGGTGGAAGACAAGGAGGACGCGATTTTGCGTCTTTTTCCATCCTATCTTATTGTTTTCTTAGAAGACTATAAATACTTTTTAGGTTATTTTTTACATGTATCTTTTTCTTAAACATTTAGAGAGCTTTTAGAGTTAGTTTTCCATTAGTTTCCATTGTAGAGGAGATCAAACCTTGATTCAATTCAATTAAAGTTATTGCTTTTTGTCAAATTGGTAATCTTCTCTCTTATTGCTTTGTTATTATCTCAATTGTTCTAGTCTAGTTGTTGATTATTCAATTAGTTCATGATGCGATTGTTAGGGTTTCTGATTAGTTTTGTTATTGTCAATTCGATCATGTCTGAGTAGTTCTCTTTGTAGGGTGTTAGATAGGGAAGCCATGTTTTACCATGATTGTTGTTTAGATTCCTATATATTTCTTGATTAGAGTGATTGTGATGTGGTATGTTCTTGATTAGTGGTTAATGTTAGTTGCCAATTTCATTGATTACTTGTGGTTAATAGTTGTTTGCACAGACCCGTCTTACGATTAGAGGCCTAGGACACATTAGTAGTTCTGATTACGTTAGTGAACAAGCAGCGTATGTTGAACTATGAGCGTTGAGACTTAACCATAGCTCAGCAGATGCTCTAATCCCTCGACTCTTGACTTAGGTTTTGATAGTAGTTGACCCTATTTGATCGGTATAAGCATGGTGGACCGAATAATACCCTAGACTTTTATTTCATAGTTAAGTCCTCAGTTTAATTCTCGCTTTCCTTAGTTTAATTATTAGTTCAGTTAATCTTCTCTGATTTCATCTGAAGTGGTTAGTTGGTTGAATATTAACATAGAAACTCTGTCTCCCTGCGGATTCGACCCTGCTTCCATTGACTACCATTGTTAGAGGACTGAAGGAGTTACCTTTGAATAGGTGATACGACTTTAGCCTATCAAAATTTGGTGCCGTTGCTGAGGAGACGGCTAGTTTTCTAGTTTTTATCCGATTAATTATCGTACTTCTTTTTGCCTCATTGGAACCTGCAATTCCAATTGAGGCCGTTGTCATGGTTATCTTGTCGTTTCTCTTTTATGTCCAGGTATAAAAAAAACTCATATAATTCTTGGGATCTTAGTGTAGAGTTTGAACAAGAAAAACCTGATTCAGAGATTTCTACATTACCAATGGCGAAGTCGCTGAAATCTTATGGGGTGCCTAATCCTGAAGGCATGCCCACATGTCCATAAAGGCCCACTATTGCTGCAAATAACTTTGAGATTAAGCCTGCACTAATTAATATGGTGCAGTAGAATCAGTTTGGTGGGCATCCTACTGAAGATCCGGCCAATCATCTGTAGAGATTCCAATAACTCTGCAGAACTGTTAAACATCAAGGAGTCACACCTGAGCAGCTGAAAGTCATGTTGTTTGAGTTTTCACTCAGAGACAAAGCTCAGAGGTGGTTCAGCGACATCACTTAGATAGAATGGTCGGGGATTTCTACTGCATTCCTTCACGAATATTACCCTCCCACAATAACAGCAGAAATCTGAAACAAGTTGGCCACGTTTTCCCAAGAGCCAGATGAGACATTGAGGGAAGCGTGTACTAGATTCAGAGACCTACAGAGGGAGTGTTCACATCATAATATGGATAAGTGGTTTCTGACGCAGACTTTTTACAATGGTCTACAGCCCAAGACGAAGAGTATTGTTGATTCGTCTGCAGGAGGAGTCTTTTTAGACAAAGCGGTTGATGAGGGTTATGACTTCCTAGCCAATCTCGCAACGAATGATCATTCATCATCTAGGAGTCTAACTAAGAAGGTACTAGATGTTGACGTTGTTTCAATGCTTACTTCTCAGATGAAGCAGCTGACTCAGCAGTTGGAAACATTGAAGCCTTCTAGTTCGACATCTCCACCTATGAGTATCAATGCCATGTCAGCAGTTGCACCCATCACCTCATCTTACTGCGAGGTGTGTGGTATTCAGGGTCATTTCGGCCATGATTGTCAGTTCGGTCAGAATCAGATGGAGCAGGCGAATGCTTTTCAACAAAGACAACCAAATAACCCCTACTCCAACACATTCCATCCTGGTTGGAAAGACAACCCACTTCTCTCCTATAGAAGCAACAATGTTCAAAACCCACAGCCACAAAATTCCTACCACCCTCCACAAAATTCCTATCAGCCTCCACATAACAACCCAAGACCTCACTACTACCAAAACCAAGGGAATTCTCAAATTCCCCCTGGTTTTCAAAAACCTAACCAATAGAATTCATATCAGCCAGCACCACAAAATGTATCCTCTCAAGAGCCTAGTACATCTGATTTGATGAAGCTAATGTTGGCCATGCAAAAGACCAACGAGGAGGCACAAAAGGCTCAAGCGGAGGTACAAAGAGCTCAAGAGAAGAACATCAAACTTATCAAGACTCAAATTTCCCCACTGGCAGGAGATAATGCTCAGAGACAGCAAGGACTATTGCCAAGGCAACATATGTAAAAGGAGCAAGAAAATGCCGTTACCCTCCGTAGTGGAGAAGGTTTCTGATACACCTTTTACACCAAGGTTGCCTTTTTCTCATCGAATGCAAAAGTCCAAAGTGGATCAACAGCTTGGTAAGTTCTTGGCTATGGTCAAGAACCTTGAGGTAACGGTTCCTTTCACAGAACTTATTTCTCAAGTGCTTGTTTATGCTAAGTTTTTGAAGGAGATGATCACAAAAAAGAGAGATTTTGGTCGGATAGATAGAGTCTCACTTACTGAAGAGTGTAGTGCCATTTTGAAAAATAAATCTCCACCTAAATTGAAAGATCATGGTAGCTTTTCCATCCCATGTCATGTAGGTGCACTATTTATTGATAAAGCTTTATGTGATTTAGGTGCATCTGTGTCTGTCATGCCATTGTCTGTCTGTACTAAACTGAACATGGGGGCACTTAAGTGCACTCAAATTACTTTGCAGATGGCTGACCGTTCTATAAAATACCCTCTAGGTCTTTTAGAAGACGTCCCTGTTAGGGTGGGAAAGTTTTACATCCCTATGGATTTTTTGTGTTGGACATGGAAAAGGATGCCCAAATTCCTATTATATTAAGTAGACCATTTTTGTGCACTGCAGGTGCTGTTATTAATGTCAAGTCAGGGTCTTTGACTTTGAGTTATGGTGATGATACTGTCACTTTTAAACTAACCAATGCTATGAAGTCTCCTATGCTTGAAGAGTCTTGTTGCAGGATTGATGTGGTAGACAAAGCTGTGATGTCTGCATTTCAGCAAATACGTGATGCTGACCCATTGGAGGTAGCATTGACTGATGGTGATTCACCAGGCGTCGATACTGAAGTCGATGCCTGCCTTGCTGATTTAGAGGGCCACAGAGCTAAACAAGGACAGGAAACTGTGGTACTTGAAAGTGTATGCTCTAGCTCTACTCCTCAGGTAACTAAGGTGGAACTCAAACCACTGCCCTATCATTTGAAGTATGCATTTTTAGATGATAAGGAAGAATGTCCTGTGATTGTCACTACTAAACTCACATATAGCCAATTGAAAAGTTTGCTTACAGTGCTTCACATGCACAAGTAGGCTATTGGGTATAGTATTGATGATCTGAAGGGCATTAGTCCTGATTTTTGTATGCATCATATTAATCTGGAAGAGGATCACCACCCTTGCATTCAACCTCAGAGACGTTTGAATCCTAATATGCAAGAGGTGGTGAAGAAAGAAATTATGAAACTGTTAGATGCAGGGATCATTTATCCCATTGCTGATTCCAAGTGGGTCAGTCCTGTGCAAGTGGTTCCTAAGAAGGGGGAACCACTGTTGTAAAAATGAAAAAGGTGATTTAATTCCTACCAGGACTGTGACAGGGTGGCGTATGTGCATTTATTATCGTAGACTTAACAATGCCACTCTGAAATACCACTTCCCCCTTCCCTTTATTGATCAGATGTTGGAAAGACTAGCCAAATATAGCTATTTCTGTTATCTGGATGGATCAACTGGTTTTTTTCCAAATCCCTATCCATCTAGACGATCAGGAAAAGACTACGTTTACATGTCCTTATGGCATCTTTGCATATCGTAAGATGCCATTTGGATTGTGTAATGCTCCCGCTACTTTCCAACGCTGCATGATGGCCATATTCTCTGATTTTATTGAAAATATCATGGAAGTTTTTATGGATGATTTCAGTGTTTATGGTTCTGATTTTGATGTTTGCCTGCATAATTTATTTAAAATGCTTAAAATATGTGTCAAGGCAAACCTTGTGCCTAATTGGGAAAAGTGTCACTTCATGGTGAATGAAGGTGTCGTTTTTGGTCACTTGATTTCTGAGCGTGGCATCCAAGTGGATAGAGCAAAGATTGAGGTGATCGAGAAACTTCCCCCTTTAATGAATGTCAAAGGAGTGAGGAGTTTCCTTGGTAAGGCGGGGTTTTATCGCTGGTTTATCAAAGATTTTTCGAAAATTGCGAAACCCCTCACTTAATTGTTGCTAAAGGGTGCCACGTTTGATTTTACTAATGATTGCTTGGAGTCTTTTGACAGGATAAAGACAACATTGATCACTGCCCTTATCATACAACCCCCTGAAATCTCCCTTTTGAGATCATGTGCGATGTTAGTGACTATGCGATAGGGGCAGTACTTGTTTTCCAAGGAAGGATAAGCTACTCCATGTTATCCACTATGCTAGCAAAACCTTAGATCCAACCTAGGTTAATTATGCTACGACAGAGAAGGAATTGCTGGCCATAGTTTATGCATTGGACACATTTCGGACCTGTCTAATAGGTTCAAAGGTTATAGTACATACTGACCATGCTGCTTTGAAGTACTTGATGGCCAAGAAGGAGGTCAAGCCTAGACTTATCAGATGGATTCTTTTGCTACAAGAGTTCGACTTGGAAATAAAGGACAAGAAGGGTGCTGAGAATGTGGTCGTTGACCACCTTTCCAGGTTGAGGTTTGAATCATCTTCTGACCCTCCTATAGATGACTCTTTTCCTGATGATCGTTTGTTTTCTGTGTCGTCTAAATCTCCTTGGTATGATGATTTTGCAAACTATTGTGTTAGCGGTTCCCATCCTCCCAATTTTACATATCAGCAATGGAAATTTTTTTATCACGAGGCTAAGATGTATTTTTGAGAGGACCCTTTCCTATATAAGAAATGCTCCGACGGAATGTTCCGTCGTCGCATTCCTGACTGGGAAATGGAAGGTGTTTTACTATATTGTCATAGTATGCCCTCTAGTGGACATCTAGGTTCCCAAGCGACTGATTTTCGAGTCCTACATAGTGTTTTTTATTGGCCTTTGATTTTCAAAGATGTCTGTGCCTTTTGTTTGTCTTGTGATGCTTGTCAGAGGACGAGTAATATTTCAAAAAGGCAAGAGATGCCACAAAGTGGGATTCTAGAAGTCGAACCTTTTGATGTGTGTGGGGATTGATTTTATGGGACCCTTTCCTACCTCTTGTGGGAATAGGTATATTCTAGTGGTTTTCAACTATGTGACCAAATGAGTAGAATCTATAACATCACCAACCAATGATTCTAAGGTTGTGATGAAAATGTTCAAGAAAATAATCTTTCCCAGTTTTGGTGTCCCTCGTATTGTAATTAGTGATGGAGGTTCTCACTTTCATAAGAGCACCTTCAAGGCCCTATTGAAAAAACATGGAGTCACCCACAAGGTCGGTCTATCCTACCACCCCCAGACTAGTGGTCAAGTATAAGTGTCAAATAGGCAGATTGGGAGGATACTTGAAAAAGTTGTCACTAAGGCTAGGAAAGATTGGTCCTTAAAACATGATGATACTCTTTGGGTGCTCCACATTGCTTTTAAGACTCCATTGGGTACCACACCTTATCGACTGGTTTATGGCAAAGCTTGCCATTTGCCAGTGGAAATGGAATATCTTTCTGCGTGGGCGGTCAAAGAGATTAACCTTGATTTGACAGCTGTAGGTGAAGCACGACTTCTTCAACTCAATGAGTAAGATGAGCTCCGCTTGGATGCTTATGAGAACCACAGGCTCTACAAAGAGCAAACGAAGAAGTTGCATGATAAAATGATTGGCAAGAGAGAGTTTAAGGTTGGCGACAAGGTTCTATTGTTTAATTCCAGGTTGAGACTGTTTCCTGGAAAGCTCAAATCTCGATCGTCTGGACCATTCGAGGTGACAGATGTGAACGCACATGGTGCCATCGAGGTCGTCAACCAAAAAGGAGAGAAGTTCAAAGCAAATGGACAAAGTCTGGAGCTGTACCATGAGGGTGCTTTTGTTGTTTATGTGGAGGAGATGTCGTTCCCTCCTCACTTGATTCATCTGATTAGAGAGGTAACATGGTCGTGCGGGACCTTCATAAACCAGCGCTTTGCGGGAGGCAACCCGTATCCCTTAGTTAGTTTTTTTTCTTTTTCTTTGATTCGTAGTTTTTAGGTTGTGAGAGAGCGTGAGGGTACTAATGTGCTCCTAGATCTTGTGTTTTGATGTGCAGAGATACCCACTGAGAAGAATTTTGAAGTCAATTTGCCCCTCATACTGAAAACAGGCGAGCTACTTACTGAATTGTAGCTCGCCCGACAGGATCGGGCGAAGGCTGCCCGATCGGGCGGCAACAGATTTTGCAGCAGGTACAAAAAGGAGCCTCACCCGATGGAATCCGGCGGAGAGGGCCCGATCGGGTGCGCAACATCTGCACCCGATGGAAAATGTATGGCCCCATCAGTTGCCCGATCGGGTAGTGAGCAGAATTGAACAACCTCAAGAGATTCCCATCCGATGGCATCGGGCAACCTGTGCCCGATCGGGTGCACAACCCTTGCACCCGATGGAAAATAGTATGCCCTATCAGGTGGCAAGCAGAAAATGAGCAGGACAAAAGAAGTATATTCGACCGATCGGGTCGGGCAACCATCGCCCAATCAGGTCTGCGCATAATTTGTCGACTTTAACTCGGCTTTGCCTCTTTTCCTTCACATATCCCTCATCACTTTCTCTCTCCTAATGTTCTTCCTCCCCAAACCCTTATCTCCACCTTCCAACCTCCGTAAAACCTTCATCCTCTATTTCCCCATTTTCCACTCACAAAAATCTTCATCCTTTCTCCCTTTCTTACTTTTTCCTTCAAATCTCCGTAAAACCTCTTCCTTTTCTCCTTTCATCCTCTATTTCCCCATTTTCCACTCACAAAAATCACCCTACCTTTCTCCCAACCCCATTTTTGTTGATAAAAGGTGAAAGCTCAAGATCTCGGAGGGAACCAACCCCGCCGGTTCCACCACCACCACCACCGGTCCCTAGCGACCCACAATACCCGAAAATCATTTTTCGGGATGATGAGCATCGGGAGAAGTTTTTACGCTTTAAAAAACGTGAGGTACTCCCTACCCATTTTCTTGATGTTGAATTATTAGCTAAATTGGGTCTGACTGACGATTTTAAAGACTTTATGAAAGTTGTGGGTATGGAAACTTTGTATAATGTTCATGTTAGTACCTATGCTGCCCTGTTCTATGAATTCTTTAGTAGTTTTGGTCTCACTAAGCCCCGGGCCGGGCCGGTCACATATGTTCATTACCATCTTTTGAACCAAGAGCACACACTTACCCTTCGGGAATTTGCGGGGGTTCTTAGACTGACAGTACGAGGGGAATACTACCCGCCTGAGCACTTTAAAATGGCCAGTGTTTACTTATCACTCACAGGGGACCCATAGCCTTTTGGCATTCAGAAATGTCATTGGGCAAATTTCCACCACCCCATCTTTAGCATTTGGATCAGGTTTATGGCCCAAACACTGTTAGGGCGTTATGAGGGTCACTTAGTCCAGGGGGACGAGTTGATCACTATAGGTAGCTACATCTTTAAGGGCTCTAAAGATTCCTTTCAATACAATTTAGCCCACCATGTAGCTATCCAGTTCGAGCGTATCTCGAACTCGCTCCCTAGGATTCGGGAGGACGGGTCTTGGACTCATAGGCGGCTAGTGAACGGGGGGTTGGTTACTTTGTTTGCTCGGCAAATTGTCGATTCTGATGAAACCCACAATAACCCAATCGAGGGCCCCACGCTCATATACCTTACCTATGTTGACACCATCAAGGTCCTCCACCGAATCTCTGACCAGAGATTTCAATGGAAAATTAAGTCTAAAAAGTCAATCACCCTCCCGATCCAGAGCCCGCTTGAGGCTTCGCCAGGACAACTACCTACTCCATATAAAGGGAGCTGACCTTGTTGTCCCTGACCCAGAGCCCCCTCGCCGTTCTTACCATAGGCGTCATACGCCAATTTTTGACGAGGGCGCCTCTACTTCTACTCCTCCTCCCCTCCCCCGAACACTTTTGATTTTACAGGTATGATGTCGACTCTAGGTCAAATAGAGGCCGGAATGGGACGGATGGAAGAGCTGGTCAACGCAAATACCGCCACCCTTGCGGGCTATGGTACTCGTATTGACACACTCTACACCCGTTTTGATGAGATGGGGAGACGAGTGGACACTTTGGCGGAGGATCAGCACTTCACCCTCTATCCTCTCTACAATGACTATTGCTGGCGTGTCATTGTTTAGCAGTCCACTCAACACCCCTCGTGGTACCATTGGAACCCGAGCTATGGCCAGCGTGCCGGTACGACTGATGACATGGCGGAGGATGAGGCGGAGGAGACTGCACCTCGACAGTCCGTCTCCTTAGGAGACTTTGGTCTAGTGACTAGTGGTCCAGGTGGCGGTTTTGATACAGGTGCTAGTGGCTTTGCTGGAGGTATGGGTGGTTTTCCAGGTGATCCTGCTGGTGGTTATTCAGATGGTGCTGGTATGTCTAGTGGCGGTTTCTTTGGTGACCCCACAGATGATGATATGGGTGGCTGATGCCCTTGCTTTCTCCTCTCCCTCGTTGCAATGAGGACATTGTCTCGGTCATCTTGGGGGAGGATCTCTCACTATAGGTATTCCATTTACTGATCCAAAAAATATGATTGATCATGACTGGTTTGATTGCCTCCTTGTGCCCCTTGTTGTGCTTTGTTTGAAAATTATTTGACTTTATTTTATGGATAGCTGGGCATTTGTGACCTTAAGGCTATGATTTGATGTTTGCCTACTTTGACTTCGAGTGATTTCTGATTATATAACACTACATTGTGCTGCATGCCTGAATTGGTTAGACTGTGAGGCCTCTTTGTAAGCTTATTGGATTCATATCATTATCCAATATGTTTCTGTGTGTTAGTTCCTCTTTGGTGGATTGATATTGATTTTGACTTCGTACTTATTGATATTCGATGACTTGTAGCATTTGTTGTGATAGAGGCGTTCTTTTGTCTAATTCTTGAGCCTTAGAGTGCATTTTCTGATACACTTTTATCCCCTTAGTCCCGCTGAGCCTAATGATCTGTTTTATGTCACTAAACCCTCATTATAAAACCATGGCCTTTATATATCGATACTACGCCCAAGCCTAGCTTGGGGGAGCAATTGTTGGGTTGAGTTTGAAAGTGATTTCATGGTTTGGTTTGGTCTTGGGAAGTTAAAAGTGTTTTTGATGAGGTTTGAGTGTGAGAAAAAGAAAAGAAAAAGCAAAGTTAGAGTTGCGTGAATGTTTGGTTCGAAAAATGAAAGAAAAAGAAATAGAAGTTCAAAAGAATTCAAAGTTCCTTCATTCACGTATGTTTGTAAAGGAAAAAAATATTGCTACGTTGCTTGAAAGTTGGGTTTGTTGTGAGCTTACATTGATTCATAACAGTTGGGATGTGTTTTGCGGTTATATGGTATTGATTGGGAGTTGTTTAGGCCTCCTTCGGCCTTGTTTGAAGTGATCTTTGCTCCCCATCCTTGGTTTTTCCACCACATTTCCTAAAAATATCCCCTACCTCTTACCTAAGCCCCATTCAACCCTATAAAGTCCTCTTGAGCTTGTGTTTACATTGTTAATTGGATTGATTTTTGAGTCAGTTTGTCAAAGTTGAAGAGTATGTCTGCTAATTGAGTCGACTTGGCTAAGATGAGCGTTATTTTACCTTCTTAAACACATGAGAGTGTGAGTGGGAAGGGCATTTATGGTCGGGTTGGTGACTGTTCGGGCACATTCTTTGCCTGCCACAAAATTAAGAGGAGTGACACCTTTTGGGAGCACCTTTTCAGGATTTGTATGCTTTGTGGATAGGGGTGGTTATTGGCAGGGTAGTCCAATGGGTATAGGGCTGGGCCAAGCTTATAGGGTAATGGACAAGGCTTTTAAGTTAATGGACTAGCTGTTATAGGGTATAATATTGTAGGGTTATTATTGGGCTTTAATGGGCAGCCCAATGATTTTTGAAAAGTAACCAGGGTCACTTAGAGGGTCAGTCTCCAAGCAGTCAAGCACTGTATGTTCTTCTCTTTATCCCAATTCCCAAACTACGTTCTTCTCTTCATCTCAAATGAATTTCTTCAAACTCGTTACTATGGCATTGGAAGAATTTCTTTTCGATTGTTCAATATCGATTCTTCAACATTGATTCCACTGCAAATTATCGATTCATTCTTTTCGACAATCGCAGCTTGCAGAATATAAGCCCTAATTTCGCTCAATTTTTGCACTCATCTTCATCGATTGATTCAGGTTTGAATCCTCGCTTTTTTTGTTAATCTCGTTTGTTACTGTCGCTGAATATCGTTTGTTATTATCATAGATTTGTGTTCTCTTCATTTTTGTAATTTGTAATCACAGCTTCGTTTTTGTAATTTGTAATCACAACTTCGTTTTCTTCCATTTTGTATCAATATAACCTGATTTGTAAATGTAAATTAATGTAACCTGATTTGTGTATCAACTATCAGTGAGCTATTTTTGAACGAATTTAAAGTGAGCTGTATAGCTTCGTTTTTTTTCCTGATTTGTAAATCAATGCTTTATTTGTAAATGAAATAATAACTATGATATGTAAATGAAATAATAACTCTGATTTGTGTTCCTTCCAAATGACATCAGACCAATAATTAAGTTTTTTTTACCTTTAATATTCCTGATGTTCTAGGAACTGTATATTGATTTTGATTTTTCATTTTGGATGACTTTGCTGGGAAATTATCTATAATAATAGTTCTTTTGGTTAAATGCTCTAGGTACAACTACCATGGAGGATGATCCCAAAGATGGGTACACTGAGTATGTGTTGCCTCCTCAACGTAAGCGAAAGAAGAGGTCCAAAGTGTGAAAGAACTCATTGAAGAAAGGAATGCTCAAGGTGAGAGAGTAGAAATTTGTATGCATTATAATGTTGTGTTGTCTGCAAATCGTGTTAGTGGCACTTCTCATTTAAAGCGTCACTTGCTTAGATGTCCAAAAAGGCCTGTTGACCTTAGAGATGAGGATGATAGTGATGGGGGTAATTTTTGTTTGACATGAATGAACTTAGAAAAGATATTGGTTTGTTCATAGCCGAAGGAGCACATCCTTTCTCTATAGTTGAAGAGAAAGGATTTAGGGGAAAGATGGCTAGAGCTAACCCTAGTTTTGTCCCATATAGTCGTGCAACAGCCAAGAGAGACTTATTGTCGATATATGTGTTGGAGAGGGAGAAAGTGAAATATGAGTTGTCTAAAGTTTCTGGTCGAATTTGTTTGACAACGGATAACTGCAAATCGGACCATATTGGACAACATTACATTTGTGTTATTGCTCACTTTATTGATGATGATTGAAAACTTCATAAAAGAATCCTAAGGTTTAGGGCCTTAGCTCCTCCACATGATGGAGTTAGTATTGCAAATGAGATATGTATGTTTCTAAATCAATGAGGCTTGACTGACAATATCTTTTCTATGACCGTTGATACTGCTACTTATAATGATGTAATGGTTTGTACTTTGCGAAAACGACTTGTTCCTAAAGGGGGGTTGACTTATGGTGAGATGATGTGCTCAAGTTATACGATATTATTACGTCATTTCACATGCATATGTTAAATGATTTGATGGTTATTATTGGCGTTTTGTGATTATTTGGCTTTAGCGGAAGTTCGGAGTTTTGTTTTGTAATGTACGTTAACTTTATAACTTTAGAACTTTGTATTGCCAAGTATATTTTTGAGTAATACTCGTGGAAGTTTCGGATTATATTGAGTTGGCACGAGAGCATCTACGCTAGCAATAACCTCTAGCATCAACAACGTCCATGAACCAGCAGCAGCACCACCAAACACGCACCACCAAACCAAACAAGCAGCAGCAGCCCAGCAAAGCAGAGGACCAGACCCAGGTCGCGGCCCGCGATGCACCTGTCGCCCTCCGCGACCCAGCTCATGGCCCGCGAACCTGCACCGCCCAGCTTCACTCCAGCTTATATTTTGTATTTCTCGATGTTTTGAAAAGGATTGATTGACGCTTCTTAGTTTTTAGCTTTTAGGTTTTTAGAGAGAGGAAACCAAGGGGGAAAGGAATCCCTTTCCTTCCTCCTTGAGTTTACTCTCACTTTCATTATGTAGCTTAGTTTGTATCTTAATCTCGAGGAAGATTAACCCGGAACTTCAATCTACTTCGTGAGATCTTTCTCCCTATTTACTTTCTTTGCTTATGGTTTGATTTCTATGTTTATTTCATGATTATTGCTTAGTTAAGCTAGGAGTACTACTAGTCTTGATTATGCTAATGATCTATTGCTGGATTTGAGAATGGAATCGGATTGTTTAGTTCTCCTTTCATATGCAGCTACCGAGAGATTAAACTAGATGCAAATCATCTTATTTAGTATCTTGGGAAGTTTAGCCAACTGATTAAATGCTATTTGCCTAAATACCATTGTCAGGTCTATTGATTCTCTGAGTTTATTGCTGCCTAGGGTTGGATTTATGCGCTTTTGTATAGGTTGCCCTTTGGTTAGGGTTTTGTAGTCACGCTGATCGTGCTACTTAGCTATAATTAAGGAGAATGTGAGACTAGGTCTTAACAATAGATAAGCAAAGAGGTGATTAGGGTAGAGGTTCGATGATCGAGGTTTGATTTGAAGTTGTTGTTAATTGAATTCGAGGTTATTTTTCTTAGATATCCCTTTGTAGTTAGTTGATAATTTAGTTTAGTTTATTAGAATTTATTTCAAAACCCCCCTTATTTTGATTGCTTATTTTACATTAACTCAATCTCGCCAAATGCCAAACTACCCCGATTCTCTGTTGATTCGACCCTTACTTCCCTACTACATTTATTTGTGATAGAGAGTAAGCGAAATATTATCTTTGGAGGCCCTCGCGACAGAGCCTGCCAAATTTTGGTGCCGTTGCCAGGGAATCGGTGCTTGTAGTTAGTGTTTGGTGTATTTTGGATTGGAACTTGTGCTTGTGGTGATTGCTTGTGTTGTTTGGGTGTGCATATTCTTGAGTTTGTCGTGCATAATGAATAGTTGGATGCATTGGAATCATTGGCCGTGTTTTTGTTTTACTAGCATTATGGAACGGATTTTCATGATGTTGTTGATATTAAGTGGTTAGTGAGCCAATGTAATCCATAGTTTCATTGCTAATGACGTTAGTTTTTAGATAGCATGCTCATTGCTAACACGCAAGTTATGGCATTGGAGTAAAGAAGTGGAGTGACCCTCCTAATCGGCCACCACGTTGTGACATTATGAATCTAACGTGTCTTGCAAGAGTTCTACTCATTTTGTTTTGCAGGACGTGAATAGGAGGTTGGTTTGGAGGCATTCATATCCCACATAGAGTGCAGTTCCAATGGTTGAGTTCGGAGCCCTATGTCGTGTCGATGACATTAAATAAACGAGGATAGTATATAGCGCGTGCTTTCTTAATTTCCGTTGTTTTCTATTTATTTAGGATATTATGCTTTGGTATGTTTCTTTTGTATTTTTGCAGGACTCTAGAAGCTAGTCATCTTGGTGAAGTAACAAATGCGTGAAGGTTGTGAAGTTGCCGGGAGTTGTGCGTGGAGTTGAATGCAAAAAGAAAAAAAATGGATGAGAAAGGTGTAAGGAGTAGGAAAGAAATAGAAAAGTAAAGAAGAAAGTAAACGTTACTTGCATGTTTTCGGCTACTAAGTATCCTACTTCTAACATATACTTCAAAGGGGCTTGGATGGTTCACCTTCATTTGGTTGAGGCATCAAATGGTTCTATTGAGATTTTGAAAGACATGGTACAACCAATGATAGTAAAATTTGACAAATAATTGTCTGATTATAACTTGTACTTGTCTTGTGCAGCGATTCTTGCCCTAGGTATAAAGTGAAATTTGTGGAATATTGTTTTACCAAGTTATTTGGTAGGGATGAGGCTTTGACGCGAGTTAATTTTGTATTAAGTACTATGAAAGTCTTGTTTAATGACTACAAGATACAATATGTTGGGGTTTCACCATTGGTAGTAGTTGCATCTTCTTCTACCACGTTTGGAAATAGGGATTACTTTGGTGATTATAACCATTTTGTTGGTAGTAGTACTCAGTCTCAAGTAGGACAGTCGCAACTTGACATGTATTTAGATGAATCTCTCCATGAACTCAACTTTAGATATTTTGAGTTATTGGCATCAAAATTCTGGGAAATATCTCGTGCTTTCAAAGATGGCGAAAGATTTGCTGACTATTCAAGTAAGTACCGTGGCTTCCGAGTCTGCTTTTAGTTGTGGCGGAAATACTATTTCGGCATCTCGTAGTTCCTTACAGTCAAAGACGGTCCAAGCACTGGTATGTTTGCAAGATAGGTGTCGTTCTAAGTACGATGTGGTTGAGGAAGATCATGTTCTCGAAGCTACGATTGTTGGAGAAGAGGATGAAGATGATGCAGAGCCATTTACTTAGGTATGTACAACATTTTATTGCTTTCTAAAGCTTTATATAAGTTTGTTTTGACTAATTATGATCTGGGTATCTACAGATTGTTGATCTTGTTGATCTGGGTAAGTTCCTGCCAAATGCTAGTTTGAAGCCTGATGATAAGTCTTTCTTCACTTGTATTTTACCAATATGTAGGTAAAATTAACATATGCTTCTAGAATAATGTATGATTGATGTGTGATGCCCATAATGCTTTCTGCCAACTTCTATTTCTATGCCTCTTAAAATCCTCCGCATAAAAAAGGAAGCTTCATGACTTATGAGAAGTAGTGGATGTTTGGTTTGATGGATTGCTTTCATATGGTTTAAGTGAAGGGTTTCTCTTCATACTCCTAAATCTACAATAATTGTCGATGCAATGTTTATAGGTTTATCAATCATGCATTATATTATGGACTGTATTGTATACGTCCATTCACTTTGGTCATTATCTCATCTTAACTGATACGTTTATGGATCCAATTTTATGTCATTCAATCTCGATATTTCTTTCCAAGGATATAGCGTTTCTGGGTTTTTATCTTTGCTTCTCAATGTAGTTTACTCCTAGTGTTGTCTTCAGTTACTGCCATTTCAAAAATGATGATTAGTTGGTGTATGCTAACATCCTAGCAGGTCAGATTTTGCTGAAATTCAATTCAATGGTCTGTGTCTTTCAATGGCAGCTTCCAACACCAATTGTGTCTGAGAGTCGTGTACATTGCTGGCGCACTAATGAAGAGATGGAACCACTGATGTACTTAGTACACTATTAAATTTTGAGATGTTGTAAAGCACACTGAATATCATGGGGATATCCAGTATGCATTAGAGTTGTGTTTCATCCTATACACCAATATCATTGTGTAATGACAGAATTAGATGATACACTTGAGGCTCCTCTTTGTTTTGATTGTGCTTTTCTATTCAGAAACAACCTTACAGTTACAAGTATTTTGCTTAGTCGTTTCTTTTTTTTTGTTTTCCTCTCCTGCTAGTAACAATGTAAGCATAATGGATACCCCTTGATCCTAATGATGTCTTAAATTATGATGGTTGATATATATGACTCTCAAGATCAACTCTTTTTTTTATGTACCACTCTATAAGCAGGTATGAAGCTAATATGGATGGCCCGTTATGGGCCCGTTTATTTTTAGCCCCGACCCTGACCTATAAGGCCCTGACCCTGACTCGACCCGCTAACAGAACCAGGTGACCCGCCATTGAACCGACCCGTTATCGACCCGCCCCGACCCGCCCCAACCCGCCCAATAACCAGGTCTACTTTTGGATGCTTGAATTTGATGAATTGCTTGGATGATTGGTTGTTGGATGAATTTGATTAGCCGAACTTGAATTTTGCCTGCTTGAACGATTCTTAGTCTTGAAAATGTTTTTGAGCTTTGATTGTTTTTATCTATTGGGTGAGACAATCTATTCCATGATCTTGTTCTATTTGCTTGAGGACAAGAAAAGGTTTAGCTTGGGGGAATTTGATATAAGGATTTCATATAGAGTTTTTCCCTTCATTTACAAGCTAAATTGTGCGGTATTGAAGCTCTTACGAGCCATTTATGCTAATTATTTCGATATAGTTGTGGTTTGTCTGTTTTATAATGTTTTGCAGATTTTTGGGAAAAACTTCCTATTCACTTGGCATTTTGACCACCATACTGTAGCGGAAGGTTATGAGGCATGTAGGAGGTCTCGAGATTGTATTTGAGCCCCTTTTTGAGGAAGAATGACTAAAGAGACTTGGCGTCTGAACCCAAGTATAAGTCTGTCAGAGAAAGGCTCTGCCCGATCGGGTCTGGCAACCACCGCCCGATCGGGTTCGATCTTCTAGCCCCAAAACTCCTGATTTTCTACCCGATCCCATCGAGCGACTTTAACTTAGAAATTTTTGCTGGTTTTTGGAGCTGCTGAAGAAGACACTTACCCGTTGACATCAGGCAGCCTTGCCCGATCGGGTGCAAATGTTGCGGCCACGATCGGGTGGTCGTCGCCCGATCCCATCGGGTGCACATGTTTTTGTTGCTGCTGGAAATCTGTTCCCAGGCCGGATCGGGCGGACCTGTGCCGATCGGGTGGAAGACACGGAGGACGCGATTTTGCGTCTTTTTCCATCCTATCTTATTGTCTTTTTAGAAGACTATAAATACTTTTTAGGTTATTTTTTACATGTATCTTTATCTTAAACATTTAGAGATCTTTTAGAGTTAGTTTTCTATTAGTTTCCATTGTAGAGGAGATCAAACTTTGATTCAATTCAATCAAAGTTATTGCTTTTTGTCAAATTGGTAATCTTCTCTCTTATTATTTTGTTATTATTTCTTAATTGTTCTAGTTTAGTTGTTGATTATTCAATTAGTTCATGATGCAATTGTTAGGGTTTCTGATTAGTTTTGTTATTGTCAATTCGATCATGTCTGAGTAGTTCTCTTTCTAGGGTGTTAGATAGGGAAGCCATGTTTATACCATGATTGTTGTATAAATTCCTATTGACATGGTCGTTGAACGTGCCAAATTATAACCTAAGTTAGCCTAATATAGGGTATGAAAGGGTCGAAGCCACGAGGAAGCAAGGATTAATCAAGGTTTGAAAGCGATTTAGCGAGCTAAATATATTTTTAGTGGTTTTTGATATAAATGATTAACTAAGAAAGTATGAACGAATTAGCTAAAAATTAAACTAAATGATTGGTTTAAACTATAATAATAAAAGGCACTAGGGGTAGGGGAATCACTAGTTAACCATTAGCTAACCTAATTTGTCAAGCCAAGGGGATTCATTAGAGTCAACTAAGGGACTTAGTCACTCAAATATTTCCTAATTACTCTCTCGAGCTAATTAGGAGGACTTAATCAACCAATTTTACCTATTCTCATGGTAAAATCAATCAACCAAGTATTTCCACAACTCATAGCGATTCAATTAAGGTCCTAGGAAGTCAATCACCTATTCTCATGGTGAAGTTAACCTATTGACTAGCCTAAGGTCAATCAAAAGCTTCGTCTCTTAATCCTTCACTTTTGATCCCCAAATCAAGTTCAAATGGTGATCAATCAATTAAACAAGGCAATTAAATAAGCTAGACAACCTAATTTTACCTAAGTCTAACCCCCAAGCTTGAATTTTAAGGTCAACTAATGATCACCTAGGTCATCCCATTCCCTTAGCTAGTAAACAACTCACTAGCCATGAAAAGTACTAAATAAAAAGCTTCAATCAACAAAGATGATCCAACAATGGTGAAAATCATATTTAATAAGCTAGTCATCAACTAATCACTACTAATCAAATGCTAAACCAAAATAAAACAAGTATGAAAGCAAATAAAGAGAAAAGTAAGAAGAAATACTCAAATAAGGATGGAAATCAAATGCAAATCTCCATAGAAATAGCTTCAAAACTTCAATATTCAAGAGCTTAGATCTACTTTCTCTCTCTAACTTCTACTTCTCTCTCTAAAAACCTCTGTAATTTAAACTAATTAGTTCAGAAACTATAAGATTATTTTAGGATTATTACAAAATTTGTTTTATACACTGTAGAAATAAGGGCAAAATTGTAAAAGACGAAACAAAAAATAGGAAAACTGGGCGACGGAGCGCCCACTCCTTGCAACATGGGGCGCCCGCTCCTGGAACGTTCCAGGGCTGCTCCAAGCTACTACCATCTTGCCTTTGTCTTTTCACATATGGAGCGCCCGCTCCCCTGTTTGGAGCCTCTTCCTTGTTTATCTAGCTTCAAAACACTCCAAGAAAATATTAGATGGGGGAGGGGGGATGCACATGCAAATGAAATGACCTACATGCACCCTAACTACATGCAAATGAACAAAAACTAAATGCTAAGTATGAGAATATGAGAAATGATGAAAAAGGGGAAGAAAAAGGAACTTTATGGCTTAAAATGAATCTAAATGACCTAAAACTAAATGCAAATAAGTGAACCTAAAGTCCACTTATCAAATTCCCCCAAGCTTGCCAATTGCTTGTCCTCAAGCAATTAACAATCTTAAGGAAACCAATGCATGAATAAAAAAAAATCTAGAAAGGGCATCACAAAATCAAGGTCCTTGTCTTATAAGAGGTGTCAAGGCAAAGGGAAATCTCGATCAACTTTCGAAGCTTATAGCCGTCCTTCCTTATCCATAAGTTAGGGGTCAAAGGAGTGGTCTAAGCTAGTGTGGAAAGAACATGATCGTCCGAGAGGTCCCTCAAATATCACACAAACCCTCATTGATCCCAAGTGAAACCTTTCCCTACAAAATGGAAAAACTCGCTCAACCTTGTACCAATCACGCCCCACAAGCTCACAAGATCCCCCAAGCTAGCCTATTTATTCACTAGTTAACTTCTTTTTTTGTTGCAAGGGCCCTAGACTACCTCCTCACGCAGCCTACCTCTCACTCGATAGTCATGTTTCTTAGGCACGGTACTGAGCACTCGGTATGAGACGCGATAAAAGGGTAAGGTAGCTCATACCAAAGGCATTGGAGCATCTCTAGAGGCCAAAACATGATTGTTTTTTTTAGAACTATAGGCTACTAGCCTTGTGGGCTCTTATGCACCACTTATTTGATCAAATTGGCCAAATGGCTCTTTTTCTTTTCATTTTTTTTCAATTTTTTTGTGTTTTTGTTTTTGTTTTGTTTTCTCTTTTTTTTTTAAAAAAAAAAAGGCTACTAGCCTTGCATTTTATTGAGCTAGAAGGGTTCTCAAGGTCACCTAAGGGCTTATCCAAGGTCAAAGGAGAGAGTAAAGACTTTTTATGGGGAAATAGTGGCACTTATTCACGCTAAAGGCGAGTCTCGGACAATCGAGGGGTCTATTCGTAACAAGACCAAGGCATCCAAGCTTAAAGCACCCCTAATACTCCTAACGAGCACATAAGGAACTCAAGCTACTACACCCCTACTCTAAAGTCAAGTTCCCAACCTCTAACCTCTAAATTTAAAACATAGAGTCCTTCCTTAATTAGGTGATGCAAAAATCTTTTCGGTGTTTTTGAAATTTTTTAAAAATTTACATGCAAACTACCAAAGACAAATCCTATATGCAATTCATAAGCTACATGCAAAACTATCATGCTATGAAACTATACTACATGCAAATCTAAGACCTAAAGGAGAGGAGAAGAAAATAAAAAGAAAAGTAAAGCAAAAAGATATATACAAGAAACAAAAAGGGTAGAAATAGGAGAAAGTCATATACATGTAATATACAAGGAAAACTGTCAACCATGGTCCTTATCATCAAATTCCTCAAGGCAATAAACAATGAAGCACATTTTCCTATCATGCCCGTAAACCCGACCTAGCAATACATCCTCTCTAAGACGCGTACCCAAAAAGACACCCCAAACCCTCAAAAAGAAGCCACATCCCGAGAGCATAATCATATAAACACCCCCCAAACAATCAAGGCACCGTCCTCGGTGAAATCGTTCAAAACAAGTAAAGGGGGAGCGGGGCAAGAGGAACTAGTCCTCGTCCATGTGAGACGGACCTTCTCCCGAAGGGGAGGTGGTGGCATGTCTCCCAAAGGGGGAGGGCGCGACATCGAGCCGTAGAAAGCTAAAGGGGCGGGGCCATGAGGCTCCCAACCGCCCATGTAGCCCGGCGGCCAAGCGCCGTAGGGGTGGGGATAAGCGGGATCACCCATGGGGTTGGAACCCCCGGTGTCACAAATCATAGGGTGGGTCGCGGTGGGGCTAATACGGGTATGTGGGTTGGCGTTCATTCCATCCCGGTACCGACCCATGTTGAGGAGGCCAATTTGGAAAGTTGACATATGGGTCAACATTTCCACTCGCTACGTGATGATGGTACATAGCATTAGTTTGTACCATCATACCACTCAAGTCTTCTCTCATGCCTTGGATCGTATTCATCATACGATCTTGGTTGAGAGCAAGACTATAATAAGCCCCCTCGTAGTCAAAAGAGCAGGACGACGACCGGAACTCGGCTCCTCTTGATGGAGAGGAGGAGCTAAGTCGACGCGTGCGGCCTGGGCTTCCCTGACGGGGGCTCAAATGGGATGAGAAGAATATCAACATCCTCCCCGTCGCGATTAAATCGGTTCACCTCCGGGTTTGGTAGGTAACAGTGATAACGACCCCTTACCATCCAAACAAACCGCTCGGGGTGGGGGGTAAAATCAATCCACCCGACGGCTCAAATATAATTTAAATCAAGGAAGGGGTTCTCATCAACTGGAGTCAATAATGGGAGTTGCTCCCCAAAGACAAGGGCGGAGGCAATGATAGTAACCATCCCCCCACAATGAATATCTGATTTGAATAGTTCCCCACGACGTATAGCAAGACACTGTTGAAGAAATAGAAATCCGAAATTCAACTTGCCCCCAATTTCTTCAGGGTGATGGGCGACAATGTATAGTGCACTCGCATCCTCCGAGGCTACATTACTTGGTTCCTTTTTTGAGTAAATGGAGGTAACCAAGAGGCGGTGAATGTATCTAAGGATGGGGGAATGCATGTGAGAGTATTCACCCATCTTTGGATTAAAGGGGGCATATCCGGCAATGTCGCGCCAAAATACGTCCCTTTTATAGAAGACGGGATATTGCCAAGTCTCGGGGTTGCGGATGGCGTTTGAGGCATCACACTGGAAAATTTGATTACGCCTCGCCAAAGAGATGCATTGGGGTTGATTGAACAATTGGAAGGAGATTTCAAAGTCCCCCTCATGTCCCTCAACCTCACGTCTCTCAAGAGAGGCTAAGAATTCCAAGATGAGGCGCTCATACGTCAAAGCGCTAAAAGTGTAAAAACATTCCATGCCTAAAACAAACAAGCCACGCCTTAAATCACGCCTTATCCCTAGACTTTCAAGGGTGTCACCATGGAAAAACTTGGAAGCTTTAATCTTTCGGTGCTTAAGTTCGTCATACCAACGTTTATGTTCGGGGTTGACGAACTTAAGGGCCGGAAGGGTGCCCTTTGGGTTCTTTTGGGAAGAGGAGCCATGGTATTTCTTACTTTTTTTGCGCCAACGAAACATGCTTGGAGTTTACAGAGAATAACTCAACCAAGTGATGGTTTTTAGAAATCAAAAGACCACGATCTCAACCCGATAAATAAGCACAAAAATTAGGGCACTGACTAAGACAAAAATTTCAATAAACAAGATAAAATAAAGAAAAAAAAACAAATATTCACACAAAAAGAAAAAAAATCAAAGTAAAAATTAAGTAAAATTGAAAAGAAACTAGAAAAAATTAAGCTAAGTAAGCTAAAAGGAGTAAGCAACTAAAAAGAAAAGAATGAAAGAAATCACACAAAAAATCCAAAAATCAAATAAAAATCAAATTCTATCTAAATCTACCAGCTATGTCCACAAGAAGCACCACAATCATCATATATTCAAATTTATAAACCAAATCTAGAAGAAAAATGAAAGTTAGGGTTAGGGTTTTACCTCCCTCTTTAAGAGGGGTGAAGAAATTCCACAATTGCGAACAATGTAGGTTATTTTAAGCTTCAACCGTGTTGCTTAACCTTTTTCTTCAAGAAATCTCCCCCAAACTTCAACTTTTAAGTGATGACGAATTTTTGAATTTGGGGCTTTTTGACGAAAGTGGGTTCTTTGTGAAGAGGAGGAGAAAAGATGAAGGTTTTGTGAAGGAAGTGAATGAAAATGTTCAGAAATGAAGGAGATATGGAGGTTTGAAGGTTGAGTTTTAATGGAGTTTAGAGAGAGAAATGGGGTTTGAATGTGAATGAATGAGTGAAAGGATGAGTGAATGAATGAGGGTGTGAGGGTGATGTGAGGAAGAGGATGGACGGTTAAGGGGGGTGGAAATTAAGAGAAGCACGTGCAACACAAAAAAAAACCAATTGGAGCGTGCCGGGCAATGGAGTGGCCGCTCCAGTCAAAATGCAGCGCCCGCACCGAGCCTGGAGCGGGGCGCTCCTTGCACGCTCCTCTCCCGCTCCAACTTCCTACCTATCGTTCTTCTTTTTCAATCGCATGGAGCGCCCGCTCCCTCTTCTAAGGAGCGCCCGCTCCTATAGGGGAGCGCCCCTCCTTAGGCTCTACCGTGAGCTCTCCTTCTCATGTAACACAACAAAGATAAACAGAGGGTTATCAAATAACAACACAACCAAAAACAAAAGAAAAATCACTTAAGTAATGCTAAACTCAAGTAAACTTCAATCAATAGCACAATTTCCCCGGCAACGGCGCCATTTTGATAAGAGGTTTTTAGTGTGTTGTTAAGGCACTAAGAACTGCTTAGCAAACAAAACTTATAAACCTAACGAGCAACTACTATAAACGAAGTAATGTCAAATCAAGGGTCGAACCACAAGGAAATTGGGATTGACTTTAGTCTACTAAGTCCAAAACTACCTAAGTGAAGGGTTTTTGGGGTTTGAGATTGAATAAGATACCAACTAATCAACTAGCTAATGAATACCAACTAATAATCAAGTAGGAGAATTAATATAATAAGGAAAATACTAGAGTTCGGGCTACTCGTATAAACTTGGGCTAAACAACGATAATCGACACTATAACGATTCACAACGAAGACAATACAAGGTTAAGTTTCCCTCTAATTTACTTGAGTCCTCTCTTGAATGGTCCTCAAGAGTAATCGATTAATCAACCAACCAAATCCTCTTTTGAATGGTCTTTGTCAATTGATTAATAGATTCAATGAGATCGGAAAACCCCTAATTAAAGGATCCAGTTAATTCCTACCCAATCCCTTGGTCTAGAAATCAAGTTGAAACTTGGGAATGACAAAAGGGATTAAAGTTCGATTAAGAACAATAGAAACCCTAACTGCCCTAGCATAAACGTGATCAAGATCTATCCTAGGGTGTCAAAATTCAATGCATAGACAAATAATTGAATCATAAAAAGTATAGACAATCTACATTAAGCCCTTAATTAATACTTTCACCCAGATCCTAGATAATGAACTACTAACTAATCATGGATTCTAAGCAATAGAGATTAAATCAATTAAACATGATAAACAAAGCAATAGAAATAAAGAAAAGAGATTGAAGGAAAATTACTTGAATTGAATTAAGGATTCGATCTTCAAAGATGGACAATTGAGAAAACTAAGAGTTTAGAGAGAGTTTAGGGCTAAGCTAAAGTAATTAGAGTCTAAGAGTGAGAGATAATGTCGACCTCTAAGCTATAAAACTAATTAAAAGGTTCATTAAACTAAGACGGAGAAAACGGGTCAAAGCCAGAAAGCAGGTCGACCCGGTCTTGTCCAAAACGACACGGCCGTGTAAACCTGTTACATAAATATTTCAGCGTTTCTTCAAAGCTCCTGCCTCAGTGTAGAAATAACTACACGGTCGTGTCCAGAATGACACGGCCGTGTAGACCTGACGTCCAAAAAGCCCCACATCATCCTTAAAGTTCCTGCCTCTGTTCTCAAATAGCTACACGGTCGTGTCCCGATTGACAAGGCCGTGTAGACCTGACGTCCAAGAATCCTCAGCATTTCAAATGCTTACTGCCATGCTAGAAAAAGTGCTACACGGTCGTGTCCAAAATGACACGATCATGTAGGCCTGATTTCCAATCTTCAAGGCTAATCAGTTTGAAACTGATTTTCGGAGGTAAAAGCTACATGGTCGTGTCAAATGCCACACGACCGTGTAGAGCTGCTTCATGCTCTTCCAAGCCCTAGCCTCCATCCAAGGGTCTCAAAATACCCAAAGGGCTCCAAATACCTGTTAGTTAGCCTGGAAATCATCCAAAACAACTGTAGTGAAGCGACAATTTGACTCAAAGTAATCAAAACCATGCAATGCAAGACTAAAATGCTCTAATCTATATGCAACGACACTAAGAATGCAGCATGTATAAGCACAATAAAGTGCTTATGAAACTCCCCAAGCTAGTCCGATTGCTTGTCCTCAAGCGAACAAACGATAGACATAGGGAAAGAGTTCTATGACGCCTCATAATGATACGCATGCCAAGATGAATTATGAAGACCTTTCAAACATTTTCAACAACCAATGCAAAACACTATCAAGCCTCAAAGTTTATAACACAAAGAAAAGCAACCAATCTTACCACAAGTTTTCCCCCAACCTTGGCTCAGTTTGAGTATGGAAAGGAGGCAAACTCAAACAACACATGCGTTTTAACCAAACACAAAGTCGAAAACCTACACCAAGTCATTCTCGTAACACCATCAATATGTTTCACCCCATCTAAGTAGTTTCACAATCCCCTAAGTAAGGAGATAAGTAATAAGCTAGAGATGTGGTTAACAAAGAAAACAAGCTTAGGCTCACAGGGGCTTCAAAGAAGGATAAGTAGGTGAGGGTGGCCTTTGGCAATGTAGCTCAAGTAACATGAAAGCCTCAATAACATTCAAGACGCAAATAAGTCAAGCGTATTCAAGGAGAATCAATGCAAGTTCTAGAGAATATTCATCAAGGAAGAGCATCACACAACACGCAAATAAGACTGAAAAGATGTCAGTCTATAAGGCTATAAAAGTATGCTCTCACAAAATGGTATAGCTACCAACATTAGTCGAGCCGCACAAGAGGGAGACCAATCATACCACAACCCACCAATTCCTTGGCCTACTAGAGACTATCAAAGCATTCCCTTTTTTTTTAGTTTTCAGGTCATCAAGAAAAGATACATGCGTACCAAAGGCGGAGTCCAAACCTAAATGCAACCTATATGCACATCCAAGGCTAAAGAAATCTACATGCAACCTAATCGTGATACTAAATATGCAACTAATGCAAACTATATGCAACTAAAGATATACATCCTCCCCCAAGCTAAACCACACAGTGTCCTTACTGTGAAAAGTCTAATGATAACATAAGCAAGGGGGGAAAGAATCCCGACTCACTGGTCGGGAGGGGGTGGGAGCTAGAGCTACCAGGGTACCAACCACTGTGCCTACCCCAATCCTGCACATCAGAGCGAAGCCCTCGGAACTCCGAGGTCATTGCGGAGAAACTGTCCTGCAAGGATTGGTAGTACTGTTGAGTAGTGGTCCGGGAATCCTGTAAAGAATGGACCTCTGACCTGAGGGACTGAAAGTCCATGCGTAATCCGCCCATGCCCTGTTGGAGGTCAGCCAGCTGCTACTCCATAGAACCAAACGCCCCTTGGGGGGCTTGTGCACCCTGTTCTCTATCTCCTTTTTCTTCTTCTCCTCCTCCTCCATTAACTTGCATGACAGCCTCGCCACCATCAATGCCCCTTGGAGGCCGCTCAAAATCCGACTCAAAAATCTAGTTGGCCTGATCATAGATGGGGGTCTTTGAAGGATCTGGAAGGATGGCGTACTTTTGATGGTTTACCTTCCAAATATACCCGCCATTCGGGCCCAAAGATGAGATTCACCCCATAGTATGATAAGAGCTAAGGTCGAGCAGAGTGGATCCTGGGACAGGCTAAAATCCTGCACAATCAAGACCACGAGAAATAGCAAGTAAAGTAATCATCCCCCCACCAAGATGTCGCCGTACCCCTTACGGGCCACATCCTCAAGGTGCTCCATAAACCAAGCCTCGAGGTTAAGTCTAGTGTCTCCTACAGTCATATGGTGGAGGAAGTAGAGCTCACGGCGTGTAACCACTCCCTGGCTATCCCCCCTGTCGAATATGGTGCTGTTGATCACCCTTTGAGACACTCTAAACCCCGGACTCACAACATGGGAGGCCTTGGACGAACGAGGAATGTATGGAGAACGGGCAGTCAATTGCTGCCAAAAGAATTGTTCGTTGTAAGAGGACATCCATGCACTCTTAGGCCCAATGACCCCACCCTTTGGCCACCCAGATGCATCATTCAAGGCCCCTATGTTCATAGTGTAGGTCCGGCCGAGTAGGTTGAAGGTCATGGTCCTAGGGTTCCTACTTCCTTCCGCTCTACGAACGAAAGGGTGGAAAGGAATTCCAAGGTGAGACTTCTATATGTGTAGGCATGCAAGTTTAGCCAATTAGTCCACCCAACCCCATAAAAAAGTTGTTGAACGTCACCTTGAAACCCAAAGGGCCGCGGCGGCGTTCGCATCATAGAATTTGGTAGGGCGAACGATCCTCCTAGTAAGTCTCATAAAGGCTCTAAGGTGGTCGGGATTGGTGAAATTAATCCCAAGGGTATCGATTTGTGGAGGGTGGTGGGTGGTGGAGGTGGTGGTGGTGATTGGTTGCGGAGGTTCGAGGTACTTGTTTGCCTTGCGGGGTTTCTACGGCTGCTTGAGGCCATGATAATAATGAATCACCAAGCAAAGGGTCAAACAAACACAACAAGGTGCACACAAGTCCACACTACAAATCGAGAAGACAATAAACCACAACAACAATCCACAACAAGATGTTTCTCACCAAACAACAAGCAACACCACTCAATTCAAACCAAATCAACTACCAACAATCAACCAACCACAATCTACAACTAATCTTCAAAAAATTTCAAACAAAAAGTAAGAAATCAAGAGAGAAAAGTGTATGCCGCTCTAATGGTGGGAGTAAATCCCGCAAATGAACCTTCGGCAATGGTTAGTGATGATGTTGAGTGAAGATTGTCTTCCAATTGCAATGAAATCCCTCACCAAGCACTTTCCCTAAATTGGAGAAGTTAGGGTTTGTGGAAAATTGTGGTTTGTGGAAGAGAAAGGTATGAATAGAGGAGGTGATGAAGATTGGAGAGGAAAGGAGTGATTTTAATGGTGGATTAGTGGTGAATGAGGGAGTAGTGAGGGAGATTGGATTAGAGAGGAGGGGGGTTTAGTGAGTGAGAGAGAGAGAGGAGGGGTTTGAATTTTTTGTTAGGTTATAATGAAGAACCAAGCCCCTTTCCCGTGTTTAATGTCAGCGCCAACAAGGGTACACAGTCGTGTCGATTTTGACACGGCCGTGTTTCCCAAATTTCCACCAGGAAGTAACTATTGAACTGCAGAGCTACACGATCGTGTCGAAATCGACACGGCCGTGTAGACCTGCAGTTCTACACTCTCTCGTTCTTTTTCTCGCTTTGCCTCCCCTCTTTTTTTGTTTTTCATATATATATATATATATATATATATATATATATATATATATATATATATATATATATATATATATATATATATATAGCAGTAAATTAAACTACACTAAAACAAAAAAATTATAAAATAAAACAAAATAAAATCAAACTACCTAGTCATAAAAGAAATGCTTGGGTTGCCTCCCAAGAAGCGCTTCTTTAAAGTCATTAGCTTGACTAAGAGGACTCACCTCTCAATGATGGTGCTCGGGAGAGCCAAGTATCAAATATCCCACGAAACCAATGACGTGGTTGTCGTGGTAGAGCTTCAAGCGTTGGCCATTAACCAAAAAGGGACGCTCATCCCCCACAATCTCATATGCTCCATTGGGGGTAGTCTTCACTACTTCAAATGGCCCCGACCACTTTGATTTAAGCTTTCCGGGAAAAAGCTTAAGCCTTGAGTTAAACAACAAGACCTTGTCCCCAACCCAAAATTCTCTTTGTTGAATCCTTTGGTCGTGCCACTTCTTTGTTTGCTCCTTATACAAGCGCGAACTCTCAAAAGCATCAAAGCGGAGCTCCTCTAGTTCTACCAACTTCTCCTTTCGAGCTTCCCCCGCCAAAGTAAGATCCATATTAAGCTCTTTCATTGCCCACCAAGCTCGATGTTCAAGTTCAACGGGCAAGTGACAACCCTTCCCATACACAAGACGATAGGGGTGGTGCCTATAGGAGTTTTGAAAGCGGTGCGAAGATGCCAAAGAGTATCATCTAGCCTCAAAGACCAATCCTTCCTAGTATTGTTCACCACTCTCTCAAGCACATTCTTCACCTCTCGATTCGAGACCTCAACATGGCCTTGAGTTTGGGGCTGGTATGGAAGTCCCACCTTATAATTGACCCCATATTTCTTCAAAAGAGCTTCCAATTGCTTCTTAGAAAAGTGTGAACCACCATCGCTTATCAACACACGAGGCACTCCAAATCTAGGAAAAATGGTCTTCTTCATGAGCTTCATGACAACCTTGTGATCGTTGATGGGGGAAGCGATCGCTTTGACCCACTTGGTCACGTAGTCCACCGCTACAAGAATGTACAAATTCCCCATAGATGGCACAAAGGGTCCCATGAAGTCAACTCCCCACACATCAAAGGGCTCAACTTCAAGAATATTTTGTTGCGGCATCTCGTTCCTCTTGGTGATCCCACCGCTTCGTTGACACCTATCACAACTCAAGACAAATCCTCTAGCATCCTTTTGCATGTGAGGCCAAAATAAACCACTTTGGAGCGCCTTAGCAACAGTTTTGCCCGCTCCACCATGTCCTCCACATGCCAAAGTATGGCAATAATTCAACACAGAATGAATCTCATGATTCGGCACACACCTCCTAAAAACCGAGTCAGCACACCGCTTGAACAATAGAGGGTCGACCCAATAGTATCTACACACGTCCTTGAAGAACCTCTTCATTTGCTGAGAAGTAAGACCATGATGTTCAATCCCACAAGCCAAGTAGTTCGCAAAGTCCGCGAACCATGGGACCTCATTATTTATGATAGCAAAGAGGTGTTCTTCCTTCAAATCATCGTTGATGGGGGTATCCTTTAGATCAGCATCTCTCTCATCAAGGGAGAGGTGAGAGAGATGGTCAGCTACCAAATTTTTCGTCCCCTTCTTCTCCTTCATCTCAAAATCAAATTCCTAAAGAAGTAGAACCCACCTAATGAGCCTTGGCTTTGCATCTTTTTTTCTCATCAAGTATCGGACCGCAGAATGGTCCGTGTAGACAATAGCCTTATTGCCAGTCAAGTACGAACGAAACTTATCAAATGCAAACGCTACGACCAACATCTCCTTTTCCGTAGTGGCATTGTTCCGTTGTGCTTCATCCAAAGTCCTACTTGCATAGGCTATCACATCGAGCTTTCCTTCCTGTCGTCGCCCAAGTACAACTCTCACTGCAAAGTCACTAGCATCACACATTAGTTCAAAAGGCAAGCTCCAATTAGGAGCTTGCACAATAGGAGCAGAAGTAAGGGCTCTTTTTAAGGTTTGAAAAGCTTCGATACAAGACTCATCAAACCTAAATTCAAGTTCCTTTTGAAGTAGATTCGTCAATGGTTTGGCAATTTGAGAAAAATCCTTGATGAAACGCCGGTAAGAACCCGCATGTCCAAGGAAAGCACGAACTCCCGTCACCGAATTTGGTGGCGGGAGTTTCTCAATTACCGAAACCTCTGTCGGATCTACCTCAATGCCCTTACTAGACACTTTATGACCAAGCACAATACCCTCTTCAACCATGAAATGACACTTTTCCTAATTCAATACTAGGTTCGTCTCTTGACACCTTTTTAACACAAGTTTAAGATTAGCAAGACATGTGTCAAAAGAGGAACCACAAACACTAAAGTCATCCTTGAAAACCTCAATAGAATCCTCCAACATGTCTGAAAAGATCACCGTCATACACCTTTGAAAAGTAGATGGGGGCATTACACAAACTGAAAGCCATCTTTCGATAAGCGAATGTCCCATATGGACAAGTAAATGTGGTTTTCTCTTGATCATCTGGATGAATCGGAATTTAAAAGAATCCGGAATAACCATCAAGAAAACAAAAGTGTGAATGACGGGCAAGCCTTTCCAACATTTGGTCAGTAAAAGGGAAGGGGAAATGATCTTTTCAGGTGGACTTATTCAATTTTCTGTAATCGATGTAAACTCTCCACCCAGTCACAGTTCTAGTAGAAATAGTTTCCCCTTTCTCATTCTCAACAATAGTCATGCCTCTTTTCTTAGGAACCACGTGAATCGGGCTCACCCATTTGCTATCGGAAATAGCATATATGATTCCCGCGTCACGCAATTTCATGATCTCCTTTTTCACCACCTTAATGAGGTTGGGATTAAGTCTTCTTTGAGGCTCAGTAGAGGAGGCATTACTATCGGTAAGATGGATACGATGCATAGCAAGAGAAGGGCTTATCCCCTTAAGGTCATCAATCGAGTACCCAATGACATCCCTATATTTTCTCAATATCTCAATCAACTTAGAAACGGAGATGTCAGCAAGAGCCGAATTGACAATAACGGGATAAGCACATTCATCATCAAGGAAAACATATTTAAGGGAGGGGGGAAGGGGTTTGAACTCTACCTTGGGAGGAGGCTTAGTACTCTCCTCCTTAGCAACGGAAGTGGCTAGGACCTCAAATCCCGACCCAAGTGTTTCCTCAACGGTAGCACCATCGAGAAGCATAGAGACCTCTTTCACCTCTTCCACATTTAAACTCGGCTCCTCAGTGGTAGAAGCATAGAGCTCATCCTCAGTGTGTACTTCCATCTCAAATCCCAACATCTCACTCTCCACATGACTAACTCGGCAAACCCTTTCAATCATAGGCTTCCTCAATGTCTTGGAGAACTCAAAGATAACTTTTTCATTGGCGACCTCAATAGTGATGGTGTCATTTCTACAGTTTATCACGGTGCCCAATGTCTTTAGAGCCTCCCTTCCAAGAATGAGAGGAGTTTCGGGATCTTCCTCCATGTCCATGACCACAAAATCACAAGGCGATGCCCAACTTGGATTGGAACATCTTCCAACTCCCCATGCGGGACCCTAACAGTTCGGTCCGCCAATTGGATCGTCTTCCTTGAAGGAAGAAGAGGAAAATAAAGGTGCTTGGCTATGGAGAGAGGCATCAAACTAACATTTGCCCCCAAATCGGCCAACGCACCCTTAGGCTCAAAGTCCCCTATCTTCACATGCAATGTAAAACTTCCAGGATCTCTTTGCTTCTTGGGCATAGCATGTTGCACAAGAGCACTCACTTGGTATGGCAATGTAATAAGCTCATCTTCTAACTTTCGCTTGTTGGAGAGGATATCCTTCAAGAACTTGGCATAGGCCGACATTTGAGACATGGCCTCTAGGAATGGGATGTTGATTTGAAGGCTCTTCATAACGTTGAGGAACTTATTGAATTTGTCGTTCAACTTCCTCTCCACTAACCTTTGAGGATATGGGACCGGTGGCACATAGGTCTTAGGTGGAGGAGGTGTTGCCGATGGAGCTTTGTCACCATATTGCTCATGAGTCTCCTCCGTCTCCTTGTCCTCTTCTCTTCTTTCAACATCAACCTCTCACTCAATTTTTCCCCCTTGAGCATCATTCTCAACCTCCTCAATTTCACTTCCCTCACACTCATTGGGCATCTTGGGGATCTCATAGTTCGTTCCCGATCTCAAATGGATGGCTTTGGCTTGATGAAGGTTAGGTTGGGAATAGATTGGCTTGGAAGTTGATTTGTGGGGTTAGAGGGGTTCTTCTCGGCCACTTGAGCTAATTGGGTTTCAAGCATTTTATTGTGAGCTTGTAACTCTTGAAACCTTTGGTCATGGCTTTGAAGTGCTTGGCTTTATAGAGTAAGGGTTTGGAGTTGTTTGAGAATTTGGGAGGTAGGGTCGGAGGACGGAGTAGGTTCGGGATTAGGATTGGGAAATGGTGGGTTGTGAGGGGCCTTTTGGAAGTTGGATCTTTGATGAGGGGCTTGGTAAGTGTTAGAGTTTTGAGAGGAAGATCCACCTTGATTGTACCTTTGAGTGAACCCTTGTTGAGGTTGACTAAAGCCTTGTTGAGGTGGGTTCCAACCTTGTTGAGGTTGGTTGTAGCCTTGGTTATAGCCTTGTTGAGGTTGTCTCCACCCTCATTGTTGATTGCTCCTATAACCTTGGTTACCTTGATAACCCTCTCCTCTAGTATTTATTGCAGCCACATGCTCTGACTGAGATCCTCCACAATAAGAAGTATCATGGTTTGTACCACCACAAATATCACAAGAGAAAGCATTCACTTGTGAGGGACTAGATGATGCAAGGGTGATCTTTGAGAGCTTCTTGTCTAGTTGATCCACCTTCGCTTTAATTTGATCCATTGGGTCCAACTCAAAATTTCCACCCTTCTTAGGTTGAGCACCTCTCCTTCTTCCACCCCATGAGTAGTTCTTGATCACTTCTTCTATGGTGGCATCTAATTGGGCTTGCGGGATCTTAGAAAGTTGACCTCCCGCTCCAGCATCAAGGTTAGCACGTGACATAGGATCAAGACCATCATAGAAGAACCTCATCAGTAGATTTTGATTGAACTCATGGTGAGGGCACGAACGAATCAATTCCCTAAACCTTTCCCAAGCCTCCGTAAGTGTCTCATCACATTCTTGCTCGAAAGAGGAGATTTTCCTCCTAATATCTGCGGTCTTCGACTCTGGGAAATACTTCTTCATAAAAGCCAATGTAACCTGCTCCCATGTAGTGAGGGAATTAGCAGGCAAACTCTTGAGCCAAGACTTTGCATTTCCGGAAATAGAAGACCGGAATAGATGCATCTTGATGTAGTCTGGAGCGACATCATTCGTCGTTATCATAGCACATATCTCCAGAAACCGATCAAGATGATCTAGTGGATCCTCATCAAACCCTCCACAAAACTGCTCTGCTTTCACCATCCGTATGAACTAAGGGTGAATGTTGAAATTTGTAGTGGTTGTGGGGAGTCGAATTCCACCCTATAAAACATAGGACCCCGGATTTCCGAAATGCCTGAAAAGCTGTGCATTTTCCTCACCCATGTCTGATTCACTTTCACTTGTCGAACTTGAGATTGGTGAAGCTGGTGCAGAACTCAAGGTCAATCGTACCAAACCTCCCCGAAGCTTTCGCAAGGTGCGATTGGTTTCCGGATCTAAAGGTAAGATGGGTGAACCGTGAGCTCTCCTTATCATGTAACACAAAAAAGCTAAGTAGAGGGTTAGCAAATAATATCACAACCAAAAACAAAAGTAAAATCACTTACGTAATGCTAAACTCAAGTAAACTTCAATCAATAGCACAATTTCCCCGGCAACGGCGCCATTTTGATAAGAGGTTTTTAGTGTGTTGTTAAGGCACTAAGAACCGCTTAGCAAACAAAACTTATAAACCTAACGAGCAACTACTATAAACGTAGTAATGGCAAGTCAATGGTCGAACCACAAGGAAATTGGGATTGACTTTAGTCTACTAAGTCCAAAACTACCTAAGTGAAGGGTTTTTGGGGTTTGAGATTGAATAAGATACCAACTAATCAACTAGCTAATGAATACCAACTAATAATCAAGTAGGAGAATTAATATAATAAGGAAAACACTAGAGTTCGGGCTACTCGTATAAACTTGGGCTAGACAACGATAATTGACACTATAACGATTCACAACGAAGACAATACAAGGTTAAGTTTCCCTCTAATTTACTTGAGTCCTCTCTCGAAAGGCCCTCAAGAGTAATTGATTAATCAACTAACCAAATCCTCTTTCAAATGATCTTTGGTCAATTAAAGGATCCCCTTAATTCCTACCCAATCCCTTGGTCTAGAAATCAAGTCGAAACATGGGAATGACAAAAGGGATTAAACTTCGATTAAGAACTATAGAAACCCTAAGTGCCCTAGCATAAACGTGATCAATATCTATCCTAGGGTGTCAAAGCACCACATTTAATGCATAGACAAACAATTGAATCATAAAAAGCATAGATAATCTACATTAAGCCCTTATTTCATACTTTCGCCCAAACCCTAGATAATGAACTACTCACTAATCATGGATTCTAAGCAATAGAGATTAAATAAATTAAACATGATAAACAATGCAATAGAAATAAAGAAAAGAGATTGAAGGAAAATTACTTGAATTTAATTAATAAGGATTCGATCTTCAAAGATGGACAATTGAGAAAACTAAGAGTTTAGAGAGAGTTTAGGGCTAAGCTAAAGTAATTAGAGTCTAAGAGTGAGAGATAATGTCTACCTCTAAGCTACAAAACTAATTAAAAGGTTCATTAAACTAAGACGAAGAAAACGGGTCAAAGCCAGAAAGCAGGTCGACACGGTCGTGTCCAAAATGACACGGCCGTGTAGACCTGTTACATAAATTTTTCAGCGTTTCTTCAAAGCTCCTATCTCAGTGTAGAAATAACTACACAGTCTTGTCCAAAATGACACGGCCGTGTAGACCTGACGTCCAAAAAGCCCCACAATATCCTCAAAGTTCCTGCCTCTGTGCTCAAATAGCTACACGGTCGTGTCCAGAATGACACGGCCGTGTAGACCTGACGTCCAAGAATCCTCAGCATTTCAAATGCTTACTGCCATGCTAGAAAAAGTGCTACACGATCGTGTCCAAAATGACACGGCCGTGTAGGCCTGATTTCCAATATTCAAGGCTAATCAGTTTGAAACTGATTCTCGGAGGTAAAAGCTATATGGTCGTGTCAAATGCCACACGACCGTGTAGAGCTGCTTCATGCTCTTCCAAGCCCTAGCCTCCATCCAAGGGTCTCCAAATACCCAAAGTTCTCCAAATACCTGTTAGTTAGCCTGGAAATCATCCAAAACAACTAAACGAGTAGTGAAACGACAATTTCACTCAAAGTAATCAAAACCATGCAATGCAAGACTAAAATGCTCTAATCTATATGCAACGACACTAAAAATGCAGCATGTATAAGCAGAATAAAGTGCTTATCACTCCTCCTCCCTTCTCCAACATTTAGCCATCTTTTTCATCTTTTTCACTATTCCTTGAATTTCTCTCATACTAAACCTCTTATTCACTCCTCTCTCTTTTTTAATATATTTTTTTTCATACTTTCGTTTTCTCATTTTTTTTTATTTTTTTTTAAATATTTTTCTTCATTCTTTCTTTTTCGAAAAGCTAAGCCCGAGTTGGCTCCCGTAAGCGCTTCTTTAAAGTCATCAGCTTGGCCTCCCTATAAATAACTTCTCATAGGGGAAGGGGGTAGTCATCCAAAGCAATGTGAAAAATGTGCTTAATTTGGGTTCCATCGTGGTATACCTTGAGTCTTTGCCCATTTACTTTGAACGTCCCTTTTTCTTTGCTCCACACTTTCACCGCTCCATGCGGAAATACTGTTTTTACTTCAAACGGTCCACTCCACCTAGACTTAAGTTTCCCCGGAAAGAGTCTTAGCCTAGAGTTTAAAAGAAGGACTTTGTCTCCTGCCTTGAACTCTCTCTTCATTATCCTTCGATCATGCCATGCCTTAGTCCGCTCCTTGTAAATCCTAGCATTATCATAGGCATCTCGCCTAAGCTCTTCGAGCTCATGTACATCCAAAAGTATTCGTTCCCCGGATGCCTTTAGATCAAAATTCAAAAGCCTGATGGCCCAATATGCTTTGTGCTCTAAGTCAACTAGCAAGTGGCATGATTTGCCATACACAAGCTTGTAGGGGGTTGTGCCAATTGGTGTCTTAAAAGCTGTCCTATAAGCCCAGAAAGCATCATCGATCTTTAATGACCAATCCTTGCGAGATTGGTTCACCGTTTTCTCCAAGATGAGCTTCACCTCCCTATTTGACACTTCCGTTTGGCAGCTACATTGTGGATGATAGGATAGCCCCATTTTATGATGCACCCCATATTTGGAGGGTAGTGCTTCGAAACTCTTTTTGACGAAATGGGATCCCCGTTACTAATCATGGCCCTTGGAAACCCAAACCTCGGAAATATCACGGACTTGAAGAACTTGGTAACTACCTTAACATCATTTGTAAGAGAGGCGATTGCTTCTACCCATTTGGAGACATAGTCAACCGCAACTAAAATGTAGGAGTTACCAAGTGAAGAAGGGAAAGGTCCCATGAAATCCACCCCCCAAACATCAAAGATCTCCAACTCTAGAATGTTGGTGAGGGGCAATTCATGCCTTTTTGGGATGTTGCCAACCCTTTGACACCGATCGCAAGCTTTCATAAAGCTCCAAACATCCTTGAACATTGTGGGCCACCACAATCCACATGATAAGATCTTGGCAACGGTCTTGTTGGCGCCCATATGTCCTCCAAAAGGGGATGAATGACATTTCTCTATAACACTTGCTATCTCATCATTGAGAAGGCATCTCCGATATAAACCATCCTCCCCCCGCTTGAACAAAAGTGGGTCGTCCCACACATAGAACTTAGAATCATGGAGGAACCGCCTTCGTTGTTGATATGTAAACTCAAAAGGAATGATCCCACAAGCCAAGTAGTTCGCCATGTCGGCAAACCATGGGGTATCAAGGGATTTGATGGAGTATAGGAGATCATCCTTTAAGCTATCATCAATGGGAAGCTCATGGGAGGGGGAGTCTTCAATCAAAGGTAACCGTGAAAGGTGGTCGGCCGCCAAGTTTTCCGTTCCCTTCTTGTCTCTAATCTCAATATCAAATTCTTGAAGGAGCAAGATCCATCGAATCAACCGCGGCTTCGCATCCTTCTTGGACATAAGATACTTGATTGCCGAGTGATCCGTGTACGCTACCACTTTGGAGCACACAAGATAAGCCGAAAGTTATCAAAGGCAAGCACAACCGCCAATAACTCTTTCTCCGTTGTGGCGTAGTTCTTTTGAGCCGAATCAAGTATCTTGCTCGCATAGTGAACAACATGAAGCTTTCCCTCTTTTCTTTGCCCTAAAACGGCTCCCACTGCATAATCACTAGCATCACACATTAGTTCAAAAGGCAAGCTCCAGTCCGGAGCTTGCACAATAGGGGCGGAAATAAGGGCATGCTTTAAAGTCTCAAAAGTGTTCATGCAATCATCATCAAAAACAAACTCATTATCTTTTTTCAAGAGGCTAGATAGGGGCCTAGCAATCTTAGAGAAGTCTTGTAACACCCCACATTTTCGTAGAAATTTCGCGCGTTAATATTATATTATTGTTACTATTATTACGGTTGTGTTATATATATATATATATATATATATATATATATATTTGAGCGCAACCATTTCTTTTAGTTAAATTATTTATATATATATTTTGGTATAAAATAAAATGTAGTACTTTGGTTACTCTGTTATTTTCTAACTTGTGTTGTTTGTTTATTATACAAGTAATGTAGTACTTGTGGATGGTTATTTGTTAAGTGTGTTTAGTTAGTAAGTTTAATATATTTTCCAAGTATATTTTTAATAGTAAACAAAATATATTTTAGCTTGTACATTATTTTCTACTTGAGGGTTGTTTTAATTTTTGGACCGTACATGTCTAGCTTGCTTGAACATTTTTGTTACTCCCCTATGTGGTCCGAAAATTTCAGCATTGGTGGAATATCTTGGCCAGCTTTTTGTAACCATTTTGTAACTTAAGAAGCTCCAAGAGTCAAGCTTTTCATTTGCTCACTTAATGTACCAATGATGGCCATTATGAGTCCATTAAAAACACACTTAATCACCCTCATTTCACCTCTCTATTGCTGTAAATAAAATCAGGAAACCCCCCCCCTTTAATCCCTCATTTCACACGCCACTCTCAAAGAAAAAGGGGAAGGAAAGCTTTGTCATTTTTCCTCCATTGTTGCCCGGGTTTTCAAGGTTTTTGTTGTCTCTTTTTGAAGAATTCAAGGTGTAATCTCAAGGAAACTTTTGCCTCTTGTTCTAGGCTTGGAAGAAGGTGTCATTCCATGCGCTTCATAGTCTTCCTTCGCTCATTTCGCTACACTCCCCGCGAAGAATAAGGTAACTAGCATTATACCAGCACGTTAGGAAATAGGTAGTGATCTTAGGATGTTTAGATGCGCGTTGAGAACTTTTTATCATGTTGTAGGTGGAACTTTTAGTATAGTTGATTATGTTTTCTTGTAGTTCCATGTTACGTTTATTTTATTTGTTGTAATCTTGATGTATTTTAGAGTATGAAATGTTATGCCTTGTGATTGTTGGTTTGTTGATGGTTTTGGTGTTGTTTTGGTTGAGGAATGAATCTTGGTGAATTGTTGAGTCGAGTTGTGTGTTGTGGTTTGAGTTGTAAATTCATGTTTTAGTTTTATTTTCGTATATATACGCTGTTGGTTTAGTCCTAGGTGTTGTATACATGTCTTGGGTGATTTTGTTTTGTCGGAGAAAAGGGACGAAGTGGCACGCAAGGAACAGGCAGAGCCTGCTCGCGGCTAGCGACCCGCGACGGCCAGCTCGCGGCCCTCGATGGTCCTCGCGCCCCGCGATCGTCTCCTGTTTCCAGCTTGCTCGAGTTTCGTCTTTTGGCCTATTCATGTTTACAGCATGTTCTTTTGTCGTTTAAGCCTTATTTATGATATTAGAGAGCATGACTAAGGATGTGTTGTTGGTTTCTAAGTACTTTTGTTAAGAGTTGGGTTGGGTTATGTTTCGGTAGTTTGGCTACCATTTTTCTTGGAACATGTTAGAGTGTGATGAGTGAGTTGTCGACGTGGTTATGCTCGGGGGAGAATTATACTACCCTTAGCATATCTTCGCCAAGAGTTATGTACGGGAAATATTATGAGATATCGTAATAGTTTCGTACCCAAACTCAGATGACGATTGGTTGATTATGTGTATAGCATGAGTATGTGTTTGAGTGTGTCTTCCTTTGGTGTGTTATGTGATTGTAAGTCTTGGTTGTGGATGCTTTGATGTTGTGTTCGATAACCTTGGGCGGCATCCAAAGGTTCATTCACGAGCGGCATGGTTCGTTGAGTATGCCATTCGTTAAGGGCGGCATGGTCCTCGAATGTGCATTGCTATTCGGCAAGGGCGGCATGGTCTTCGAATATGCATAGGTATTCTCATGGGCGGCAAGGTCTATTGAGTTTATCGGGCAGACGGCATGGTCTGTTTGGTTGAATTGGATGTATGTGTTTTTGGTTGTGATTTGTGCTTTGTGATTTGGTGATTTTTCTTTTATTTCATTTCCGCTATAGTAGCATGTCTAGAGTTGGTTTTAAGCACGTTTGTCTTGTTGTTTGTGTTGACTTAGCGTCGTTTCTAGCTTCTTATAGTTTATTACTTGTTTCCTATATTGGGCTGGGAGAACTGCTAGTTACTCCCCACTAATTGTGGAAGTTGTTGATATATTTGCAAATGGCGATGCAGTTTAGAGTTGTGACGGTATGGACTGGGATTGTGCGATTTAACCGTCTGAGCTTGGATGTAATCTTGGTAGTTGTGGACGAGCATTGTAGCTTGGGGATTAGGACTAGCTTCATAGTTGGTCTTAAGTAGTTGCTTTACTTCTTTTAGACAGTTGTTGACTCTTTGGATTTGGCCATATTTTGAGCCACAGACTTAGTTTTGGTTCCGTTACTAGACTTGTTCTTTGGATCTTTTGGTTAAGGTTGAGGGTATGGGACCTTAAGTCTTTTTATATAATATTTCAGGTTTTGTCATCTTTTACTTCTTTTGTTATAGCTTAGTATTGGATTACCTCCGCTTAGTAGTGGCATACCCGTCTTGATGGTATTTCCACGACCATCAGTCTCTCTCTTAATCTTTCCTCAGTTGGTTTTGGACGGGATGTTACAAGTCTTTTATGAACCAGCGATAGAAACCGGCACGACCCAAAAAAGAACGCACTCCCTTCACCGTAGTAGGTGGGGGCAACTTCTCTATGACCTCAATCTTGGCCCTATCTACCTCAATTCCCTTTTGGGAAATCTTGTGTCCCAGCACAATGCCATCCTCAACCATGAAATGACACTTCTCCCAATTAAGCATTAGATTCATCTTTTGACATCTTTGAAGCACATTTTTCAAGTTCTTGAGACAATCGTTAAAAGATGAACCTACCACGGAGAAGTCATCCATGAATACCTCAATGGTATCTTCCAACATGTCCGAAAAGATGGCGGCCATACATCTTTGGAATGTAGAGGGCCCATTGCACAAGCCAAATGGAATCCTTCGATAAGCAAAGGTACCGAATGGACAAGTGAATGTAATCCTTTCTTGGTCATCGGGGTGGATGGGAATTTGAAAGAACCCCGAATAACCATCAAGGAAACAAAAATGGGAATGACCCGCCAACCTTTCCAACATTTGATCTATAAAGGGGATGGGGAAATGATCTTTCCGGGTGGCTTTATTCAATCTCCGGTAATCTATGCACGTACGCCACTCGGTCACCGATCTAGTAGAGATTAGCTCACCCTTTTCATTAGGGATAACGGTCATGCCTCCCTTTTTAGGGACCACATGGACAGGACTAACCCACCGACTATCGTAGATAGGGTAGATTATCCCTGCCTCAAGGAGTTTCAAGACCTCCTTTTTGACCACTTCCTTCATATTGTGATTCAACCTCCTTTGAGGCTCAATGGTAGAAGCATGATCTTCATCCAGATGAATTCTATGCATGCATTGGGTAGGACTTAGCCCCTTGAGATCTTCAATGCTATACCCAATGGCACTTCTATGTTCCCGAAGGACATCAAGAAGTTGAGTAAGCTGAGTGCCTTCAAGCGTAGCATTGACTATCACCGGGTAAGTCTCACCCTCACCAAGAAATGCATATTTTAAAGAAGGGGGAAGGGGTTTCAACTCTACCTTGGGAGGAGGCTTAGAACTCTCCTCCTTAGGTGAAGGCACCTCAAGGGCTTCGATCTTCTCCTCCCTAACACAATAGGTTGGAGAGGCATCCATGGCAAGCTTGAAGTTTTTCCCTTCCTCATTATCCTCCAAATCCTCTCCCAAAAGTACATCTTCCAAGGGGTCCTTCTTACCTCTCATACCCTTCAAACTCAAGACCTCCTCATCAAAACTATCTATCCTCTTCACCTCTTTCATGACTGAAGACTTCATTGATTGCTTGAAAGCAAACTCCATGCTCTCATCTCCTACCCTTAATGTAAGCATATCACGCTTCATATAAACAAGAACCCCGACCGTTTTAAGGAAAGGCCTCCCAAGTATAAGAGGAACTTCGGAGTCTTCCTCCATCTCCATAACCACAAATTCACAAGGGATGAAGACCCTTCCAACTTGGACCTGCACATCCTCCAACTCTCCAACCAGGACCTTCACCGATCTATCGACGAGTTGAATGACCCTCCTTATAGGCTTGAGTTCAAAATTAAGTTGCTTAGCTATGGGCAAGGGCATAAAACTCACACTCGCCCCCAAATCCGCCAAGGCCTTTTTGGGCTCCAAGTCCCCAATCTTCAAAGGAATAGAAAATGACCCCGGATCTTCAAGCTTCTTAGGGAGCTTGTTTTGAAGTACGACACTAACTTCGGCGGTCAAAGAAATAGTAGCACTTTCCTCGAGCTTGGTCTTGTTGAAGTGGAGCTCCTTAAGAAACTTCGCATAAGTTGGCATTGGAGACATGGCTTAGAGGAAAGGGATATGCACTTGAAGTCCTTTCATGACTTCCAAGAACTTCATGAATTTATCATTGAGTTATTTCTTAGCTAACATTTGAGGAAAAGGAACCGGAGGCACATAAGCCTTGGGTGCCGCTTGACTAGCCTCGTTGCATTGCTCATGAACTTCTTTCTCTTGGCTCGATACAACATCACTTTCATCCTCCACTATTACCTCTTCAAGAAGCTTCTCAACCTCCCCTTCACTCCCCCTTTTCTCAACTTCTGGGCTTTCATTCACCTAACTAGGCATCTTAGGCCCCTCATAATTTGCTCCGGATCTCAAAGTAATGGCCTTGGCATGCTCGTAAATCACGGGTTAACTTGGGAATTGAGTAGAAGAAGAAGTGGAGTTGCTTACTTGTTGGGCGATTTGAGCAAGTTGGGTCTCAATCATTTTGTTGTGAGCTTGCATTTGTTGCAAGGAAGAGTAAATATCTCCAAACTTCTTATCATTATCGGCATTGGTCTTGGTTTGTTGGGCAAGGAAAAGTTAAAGCGTAAACTCAAGTGATGAAGGCTTTAGTGGGTTAGGCTCAAAGGGTGGTCTTTGTTGTGGTTGGTTGAAATCGGGTGGTCGAAAGTTGGAGGTGTAGTTGTTGTGATATTGTGGTGGAGGGTGTTTCCATGATCCTTGAGACGGGTTGTTCCACCTCCCTTGGTTGTTGAAGTTTGAAGGCCCCTCTTGCCTTGCACCAACCCATGCTACATGTTCCGTAGATCCTCCACAATAAGAGCTTGCATGACCGGTGCCCCCACAAATTTCACAAGAAAAAGCTTGGGAAGGTGGTTGGCTTGGGGATGTTAAGTTCACCTTCTCAAGTTTCTTAGCTAGAGTGTCTAGCTTGGCATGGATATGATCCATAGCCTGCACATCATACTTCCCTTTGCCACTAACCTTCTTGCTTGTAGACCTTGTGTTCCCCCAAGAGTGATGCCGCACAACCTCGTCCATGGTGGGCTCAATGCTATCAACCGGTAGTCTGGTGAGTTGCCCCCTGCTCTGGAGTCAAGACTAGCTCTAGTCATGGGAAGTAACACATCATAGGATCTTTGCATCAACATCCATTGACTATACCCATGGTGCGGACACGACCTTCGGAGGTCTTTGAACCTATCACATACCTCATTCAAACTCTCATCCTCCTCTTGTATGAAATTAGAGATCTTTCTCCTAGCCTCGGAAGTCTTCTCTTAGGAGTAGAACTCATCAACAAAAGCCGCCGTTAATTGTGCCCAAGTAGTCAAGGAATCGGGAGGTATAGATTGTAACCACTTCTTGGCTTTCCCCGTGAGGGAGAAGTGAAAAAGATTAAGCCTCACGAACTCTTGAGTAACATCATTTTGATTGACCGTGGCACAAAGCTCAAGAGAGTTCGCCAAATGGTCAAGTGGACACTCATGAGTACATCCTCCATAAGGCTCTTGCTTGATCATTCTAATCAAGTGTGGAGAGAACTCAAAGTTAGAGGTTGTTGTCGGCCTCCGTATCCCACTTTTGAGCTCAACGGCGCCAAAATTTGACAAGGTGGTTGCACGTGCCAAATTAAAACCAAACTTAGCCTAATATAGGGTAAGAAAGGGTCGAATATACGAGGAAGCAAGGATTAAAAAAGGTTTAAAAGCGATTTAGCGAGCTAAGTCTATTTTTAGTGGTTTTTGATATAAATGATTAACTAAGAAACTATGAACGAATTAGCTAACAATTAAACTAAATGATTGGTTTAAACTATAATAATAAAAGGCACTAAGGGTAGGGGAATCACTAGTTAACCATTAGCTAACCTAATTTGTCAAGCCAAGGGGTTTCATTAGAGTCAACTAAGGGACTAAAAGTCACTCAAATGTTTCCTAATTACTCTCTCGAGCTAATTAGGAGGACTTAATCAACCAATTTTACCAATTCTCATGGTAAAATCAATCAACCAAGTGTTTCCACAACTCATAGCGATTCAATTAAGGTCCTAGGAAGTCAATCACCTATTCTCATGGTGAAGTCAACCTATTGACTAGCCTAAGGTCAATCAAAAGCTTCATCTCTCAATCCTTCACTTTTGATCCCCAAATCAAGTTCAAATGGTGATCAATCAATTAAACAACACAATTAAATAAGCTAGAAAACCTAATTTTACCTAAGTCTAACCCCCAAGCTTGACTTTTAAGGTCAACTAATGATCACCTAGGTCTTTCCCTTCCCCTAGCTAGTAAACTACTCACTAGCCATGAAAAGTACTAAATAAAAAGCTTCAATCAACAAAGATGATCCAATAATGGTGAAAATCATATTTATTAAGCTAATCATCAACTAATCACTACTAATCAAATGCTAAACAAAAATAAAACAATTATGAAAGCAAATAAAGAGAAGAGTAAGAAGAAATACTCAAATAAGGATGGAAATCAAATGCAAATCTCCATAGCAATAGCTTCAAAACTTCAATATTCAAGAGCTTAGATCTATTTTCTCTCTCTAACTTCTACTTCTCTCTCTAAAAACCTCTCTAATTAAAACTAATTAGTTCAGAAATTAAAAGCTTAGTATTAGGATTATTACAAAATTGGTTTTATACACCGTAGAAATTAGGGCAAAATTGTAAAATACGAAATATAAAATAGGAAAACAGGGCGACGGAGCGGCCGCTCCAGGCTTGGCGCGCCCGCTCCTGGAACGCTCTAGGGCCACTCCAAGCTACTGGCATCTTGCCTTTGTTTCTTCACATATGGAGCGCCCGCTCCTCTTCCTCAGGAGCGCCTGCTCCCCTGTTTGGAGCCTCTTCCTTGCTTATCTAGCTTCAAAACACTCCAAGAAAATATTAGATGGGGGAGGGGGGATGCACATGCAAATGAAATGACCTACATGCAACCTAACTACATGCAAATGAACTAAAACTAAATGCTAAGTATGAGAATATGAGAAATGATGAAAAAGCGGAAGAAAAGGGAACTATATGGCCTAAAACTAAATGCAAATAAGTGAACCTAAAGTCCACTTATCACCTATCGATTTCTAGGGCTTGATTAGAGTGATTGTGGTGTGGTTTGTCCTTAATTAGTGGTTAATATTAGTGGCCAATTTCATTGATTAATTGTGGTTAATAGTTGTTTGCACAGACCCGTCTTACGATTAGAGGCCTAGGACACATCAGTAGTTCTGATTACGTTAGTGAACAAGCTGCGTATGTTGAACTATGAGCGTTGAGACTTAACCATAGCTCAGCACATGCTCTAATCCCTCGACTCTTGACTTCGATTTTGATAGTAGTTGACCCTATTTGATTGGTATAAGCATGATGAACCGAACTAATACCCTAGACTTTTATTCCATAGTTAATCCTCAGTTTACTTCTTGCTTTCCTTAGTTTAATTATTAGTTCAGTTAATCTTCTCTGATTTCATCTGAAGTAGTTAGTTGGTTGAATATTAACATAGAAACTCTGTCTCCCTGCGGATTCGACCCTGCTTCCATTGACTACCATTGTTAGAGAACTGTAGGAATTATCTTTGAATAGGTGATACGACTTTAGCCTATCACTTCTACCCTAGCTAGCCTTAACCATTAGGAAGCTAAGTAGACTTATTAACATTAGCGTTAGCTTGACTTCTATGTGATGTTGTATTTCTTAGCTATGCTAGTTGAAACTAATCTTATGTTATGAAATGAAATGTGTATGGTACTCTTTGGTAATGAAATGATGAGCTTTTCTATTTGACTTGAACATGATGTGTGAAGTAATGAATGAATTGAGTAAAACATGATTATACGTTTATGTGAATGGTGGAAACACCAAATGTGAATACGAAGATAGCTTATGCAATACGTCCATACTCAATCTAGAGCACGACAACAAGAAAATTGTTAGGGTTTTATTTTTAATACCGCAAGTGAACGGTGTCGTAGCGCTAACGGGTCGAACTCAGGGAGGTGCAAGATTAAACACTAGCTGACTCTAGACTATGAAATAGCTACGCAATTCTATATCGATGGTAAGGTCTATTAAACTAATTTCTAAACTAATTGTACAATAAAATGATGATAAAGTACTAAGATTGAGCGTCACCACTAACATGAATTGATCAAACACAACTTACGTTCCAGTTAATGGATCAAACCTTAGGCGAGATGACATTCTTTCAAGAATGAACTACCTTAAGACCACATTCGTGACTACAAAAGGCCTAACTAATATGCATGCTTCCTATTTTCATGGCTAACATACAAAATTAGATGCATTAAGAATCAATGCCAATAAAATTCTCAATCTCGATTCTCACTATTTTTATGTGCGAATCTCAACCAATGACAAGTTAAACTTGATTGAATCCCAACTTTCGTTGATGAATTCAATCGACAAGATATGCTACAATGAAATTTCAATATTAATTCCAACTTTTGTTGATAATAAAAACTAGGGCAAAACAATGATGCAAAATGAAGATGGATACAAACCTCTCAAACCCTAATCGAACGATTCAATAACATGGAATTAATAGAAATAAAGCGGTCAATTCATGCTAGAGCTCAACTCAATCCTAGAATTAGAACTACTCACTAATCATGGCGATAGCAATGATAAGCATAATTAAAGACATATTAAGAAAATAGAAAGAGGAAATAGAGAATTCAAACTTGAATTTAATTGGTCAATCCGAAGTCTTCAATCTTCAAAAGTAATAGCAAAGTAATTGAGATGGAAACTAAAAGTGTTTATTCTAAACTATGGATAATAAGAGTCTAAAACTGAGTAATTAGGAATACAATACGAAGTTCTTCCAAACCTATTTATACCCTACTAAAATAACTAAAGAAAAAGCTCGTGAAAAGATAGAAATCCGTCATATCTGGTCAAACCCGATCGGGCCCAAGTAAAAACCGATCGGGCCCAAGTCAAACCCGATCGAACACCAACCCGATCGGGTCAAGTGTGAACCTGATCGGGTTCAAGTCAAACAGGTCCAAATAAGCATCCAAATGCACCCAAATGATCTTAGATGCGATCCTGAAACTCCAACGATCATCTCCATGCTCCAAAATGGTTCATTCCACCTCTAAATAGCACTAATATTTCTGAAATAACTCAAAAGACACAAAACAGCAAACATGAGTAAAATATAGCGGAATATAGCGGAACCATGCATGAAATGTATTTTTTTGGTAATGAGATGGGGGTAAATATGTAATAAAATAGCAGCATAACAAAAATCAAATGGCCGAGACTTTCGAACAAGTTACAACACAACTAAGGACCCTCGAGCAATTAACTCAAAACCTCGGGTTAGTCCTTCAAAATCAGATCGAAAATAACCGCCATGGAGACGACTCGCAAGCTGCTATGGCGAAAAAGATTTCTTTGAAACAACTAACCTTCATTGGTAGAGAAGACCCGCTACTTCTCGAGAATTGGTTAAGGGACTTTTGAAAAGATTTTCACGGCCACAGGTATGCCCGAGGCCTAGAAAGTGGATCAAGCCACCTTTTATTTGCATGAAGATGCCGATATTTGGTGGGAGAATGTAGGACCTACCATTAGAGTTCAAGAGAACTTGAATTGGGAAGCTTTTAGTGTTGCAATCAAAGCTCGATGCTTCCCCGAGCACATTCGTAGGCAGAAGTCTAACGAATTTTGTAGGTTCAACCAGACCTATAGCATGAGTGTGCAAGATTACGCTCAAAAGTTCAATGAATATGCCTGATTCTGCCCAACTGTGGTGCCAAACGAGGGAACCAAGGCTCAGAAGTTCGAGGATGGACTTAAGTTCAATCTTCATACACGATTGGGAGGAAGTACCTCCACCACTTTTGCGGAAGCCTATGCCAAAGCTTCGAACTTGGAAAGAATCTTGCATCGAGACAGAGAGGTGTTATCCATAAACAAAAGAAAGGAACCTTCCGGCAACAACAGCAACCAAGGATACGAAAAGAGGCCCAACTACAACAATTTCATGAACAACAACAATGTTGCACGCTACAACAATTGTAATAATCAAAGTACGGGACAACAAAACTAGCAAAGAAATGGGAACCAAAGGATCTACGCCTGCAGAAAGTATGGCAAGAACCACACAGGATTCACTTGTCAAGGTGAAAGAGTCAAGTGCTTTGAATGTGGCGAATTTGGTCACAAGTCATTCAACTGTCCTAAGAGACAAAACAACAACTACCAGGCTCAAAACGGACAAAGAGGTAACAATGGCAACAATGGAACCGGAAACACGGTTCAGAATTTCAACAATCGTCCCAACAACATCAGTGGTCAAGGGAACTACAACCGTGGAGGAAATGTGGCACAAATTGGAAACCAAAAACAACAATCGCACCTTTGGAGGTGGAAACGGAAACTACACCAGTGGGAGAATCAATGTCATGAGCCGAACCGAAGCGGACACCTCAATGTTGTGCGGGTAGTTTTCTCGTAAACTCAAACCCTCCTTATGTACTCTTTGATCTTGGAGCGTCTCATTCCTTTATTTATAACACTTTTGTTAATAAGCATCCCCTAAAGTCAACCCAATCTTGTCGAGCCAATATAGCCATGCCTACCGGTGAAACTGTCTCTTGCAACTCTCTTTTCCAAGATACCCCCGTAGTCATAGCTGGTATTGAACTACCGGCTAACCTTATCCTTTTTGACTTAAAATACTTTGACGTTATCTTGCGAATGGATTGGTTAGCTAAGTATAAAGCCAAAATAGAATGTCATAACCAGAAAATAGCTCTTAGAGGACCGAAAGGAAATAGGATATCTTATAAAGGCATAACCTTCGAGCCCGACGTCAAAATATTTTCAGCCTTGAACCTTCAAACCTATCTTAGAAAAGGCCACCCAGTCTATTTGTGCCAAGTAAGGGATGTACGCATGGAAAATGAGGAGTTGGACCGAATTCCTTAAGTAAATGAGTTTTCAGACGTGTTTCCCAAAGAGCTTCCAGGAATGCCGCCCGAAAGAGAAATGAGCTTTAAGATCGACTTAGTCCCAGGAACTGGACCTATCTCTAAAGCTCCATATCGAATGGCACCTGCGAAAATACAAGATTTGAATGTGCAAATAGAGGAGTTGTTGGATAAAGGATACATTCGACCTAGTGTCTCACCTTGGGGAGCCCCGGTCTTATTTTTCAAGAAGAAAAACGGATCTTTGAGGTTGGGTATCGATTATAGGGAGTTGAACATTGCCACAGTGAAGAATAAATATCCGCTTCCGAAGATCGAGGATTTGTTCGATCCGCTCCAAGGTGCAACATTGTTTTCCAGGATCAATTTACGATCAGATTATCACCAACTACGAATTGGTGAAGAGGACATCCCAAAGATAGCCTTTTGTAAGAGATATGGCCATTATGAGTTCACAGTTATGCCTTTTGAACTCACTGATGAGCCAGCAACTTTCACGGTCCTCATGAACAGGACCTTTCATCCATACTTGGTCAAGTTCGTGATAGTGTTCATTGACAATATATTGGTGTACTCGCAGGATAAAGAAGAGCATGAGGCTCAGTTGAGGAAAGTTTTGGAGATTCTTCAAGAAAAGCAATTGTATGCCAAGTTCTCGAAATGTGAATTTTGGTTGGAAAAAGTTTCATTTTTGGGTCATGTGATAGAAAAAGAAGGAGTTTTCTTGTATCCATCAAAGATTCAAGCAGTGACCGATTGTCCTCAACCTAAGAGTTTCACGGAAGTAAGGAGCTTCTTGGGTTTAGCCGGATATTACAGGAGATTTGTGAAGGATTTTTCGAGAACGGCCCAACCTCTCACTAACCTGATGAAGAAGAAAACAAATTTCATTGGGATGATAAGTGTGAGGAAGCATTTCAAGAGCTGAAGAAGAGACTTACGACGGCCCCAGTACTAACATTGCCCTCTAGAGTAGAAGGATTTGAAGTCTACAGTGATGCCTCGAAGAACGGTTTTGTATGCGTCTTGATGCAACATGGAAAAGTAGTGGCCTATGCGTTGAGACAACTCAAACCACATGAACAAAATCACCCTACTCATGACTTGGAGTTAGGAGCCATCGTATTTGCACTGAAAATATGGAGACATTGTAACACCCCGAATTTCTCTGAAATTTTCGCGCGTTAATTATTACTATATTAGACGTTAAATTATGTTTCGTTAATATATTTTCGTTGAATAATTATATTTTATATCTATATATTTTTTTTGATAATATTTATATTTTATATTGTTAAATGTGAATTTAAATGTAGCATTGTGTAGTATACGAGCAATGCTCATACTTGCGTCAATTATTTTAACGGGCAATGTAGCACTCGTCTATGTGCGAAATGCGTAATGTTATAGCTTGGTAAATACGTATTTATATTACGTTAATAATTATAATTTTTATTTATAAAATACTTATTTATATATATTTATTTTGAACGAGTTATATTATTCTTGACACGTACATTGGGCTTGTGTTTATGCACATTTTGTTACTTAACTTAGGGGGTCTGAAATTTCTGATTCACCTTGGGTTTACGAAGAGTTTTTGACTTCTTAAACGTTCCTTTGTAACGTTAATAATATCATGAGTCACACCCCTTCACTCACCCTCATTATGCCTCCTATTGATGGCCATCAAACCACCATTAAACCCTCCTTAATCACCCTCTCTTCACTCACCATTTTGCTGGAATTAAAATCAGAAAAATACCCCCTTCTCCATCCTTCCATTCACACGCCCCTCATAAGAAAAAGAGAGGAAAAGGCTTCTTTGCTTCCTTCACTTTATTCTCACACAAAATCAGTTTTTGCTACTTGTTTTAAGCCATTTTGCACCGGTATTTCAAGCTATTGTTGAAGTTCGTTGTGGTTGTGATCGTAGGAGACGAAGGTGGTGACAATTTACAAGGTGTTTAGACTACAATCGAGCGTTCTACTACTTCCCACTCGAAGAATAAGGTAACTAGCATTTTTCTAGTTCGATAGGGAATAGATTTTGAACTTACGTTGTTATAATCGCGTTAGAGAACTTAGTTTCATGTTAGGTGGAACTTAGGTGATTGTATGATTATAGTTTAGTGTAGTATCATGACTAGGAAGGTTGTCTTATGGTATTTTCATGTATTAAACGTGTGGTTATGATCTTGTTGTAAGTTCTTGTTAGTCGGTTTATTAAATTTGATGTTTTTGTTGTGTTTATTTGGAGTAACTTTGGTTAATCATTGGAGGTTTGAGTTTTAGTTGATGTTGATGTTGATGTTTAGTATCATGCTAGGGTGTTGTTTAGGATGAGTTTGGGTGTGTATTGGTGTTGGAATTGTTGCTTGAGACTAGACGTACGTTTGATGGACGAAACGTGAACGTACGAGCATAGCCCGCAAGCCACGAGCAATGGCAGCTCGCTACCCGCGACGCTATGGTCGCACCTCACGACGAAGGTCAGCCCACCTTAGCTGCGTTTTGTTGATCATTTTTCCTTTGAGCTTACAGCATGTTTATATGTTGGGTGTTGGGTTTATGCATGTATGTTAAGCACGTTTGAGTTGGTTTATTAAGAGCATGTACCCTAGTTTGTTGGGTAGTTTTGTTGTTGCTCGGTTTGTTGAGTGTTGAGGGCCTATACTTTGAGTTGTCGACGTCGAAATGCATGGGGGAGGATAACACTACACTTAACATCTCTTCGCCAAGAGTTATGTATGGGGAATATTGTGACTTGGTCATAATTGACTCCGTACTCAAACTCAGATAACCTTTTTGTGTTATATGCCTCAACATGTTTGATTTGTTATCTTATGGAATTGATTCGCATGTATACCTTTCCATGTATACCTTGAGTGTTGTTGGATTCTTATGTATACCTTGGCGTGTATACGTATGTTGGTTATTTGAGTTGATTAGTATACCTTGTCGTGTATACTCATGTATGGATGTTGCTTGGATTTCCTTTGTATGCCTTGTCATGTATACATTGCTCATTGTGTTTGATTGATCCTATGGGCGGCATGGTCCTAGGAATTTGGTTTGATTATCTTAAGGGCGGTATAGTCCTAGGAATTGGTTACTTAACTTTGGGCGGTATGGTCCATTGGTTCACTCACGAGTGGTATGATCCGTTGAGTTTTTCTATCTGGAACGGGCGGTATGGTCCTCGGATATGCAATGTAGGCCTTGGGAGGTATGGTCCAATGAGTCTACTCACAGGCGGTAGGGTCTGTTGTCTTTGATTTGATGTGTGATTGATTGCGTTTCTTTGACTTGATTATTGGTATTGAGCTCTCTCTTTATGCATGTTGTTGATTAGGACTTGTTGTATCATGTATTGCATGTTGTGATTATGGTTCTTTGTGATGTATGTCTTGGCGTTGTTTCTAATTTCTTTAAGTTTTTTTATTTGTTCCTGTTTGGGCTGGGAGAACTGCTAGTTACTCCCCACTGATTGTGGAAATGTTGACTTATTATGCAGATGACAATGTTGTTTAGGATTGTTACGGTTTGGAACGGGATTGTGCGATTTGGCCTTGTGAGCAAGAAGGTGGTGCTTGTCATAGTGGATAAGCATTTTGAGTCAGAGATTAGGACTAGCTACTTAGTGGGTCTTAAGTAGTTTTCCTTTATGTTGCGTCTTATGTTTTGAACTACGAATTTTGGATCACGTTAACTTGAGGTTCTTTCGGAGTTTCTTGGATATTTTGGAACTTTGGTTGCAATGAGGGTATGGGACCTCATTTCCCTTTATATATGATTATCGGAAGTTTATTATTATATTTGGAGGAGTTATGTTTATTTATAGTTTTAATTCTACTCCTTAGAGTAGCATCTCCGTCTTAGTGGTATTTCCGCTACCACTAGTTGCTTTATCTCAGTTATTATTGTCTCTTTTCTTTGTTGAATCGGACGGGATGTTAGAGACATTATTTGTATGGTGTGCAGTGTAAAGTCTATACATATCACAAGAGTTCGAAGTATCTATATGCGCAAAAGGAGTTGAATATGAGGCAAAGACGTTGGCTAGAGCCTATAAGCGACTACAACTTGAAGATAGTGTATCAAAAAGGGAAAGCGAATAAGGTAGCTGATGAGTTAAGTAGAAAGAACGCTCATTCATTAAACGTGTTGATTTGGGCGGATGAGTTATGTGAAGAGATTAAGAAATTGAGTTTGGAAATAGTTGAGCCTGGATATGTGAGAGCTCAATTGAATGCTCTAACTGTTGGATCGGACATATTTGAAGAGATTTGGGTAAAACAAGCTGCAGATAAGTGGTTAAGCAAGTTAAGGGAGATGAAAGAAAGTGGTCAAGCACCGGAGTTTGAGATCGATGACAATAGCGTTGCAAAGTATAAACGGAGATTATGTGTGCCACAGGACAACGAAATCAAGTCGAGAATTCTAAGGGAAGCCCATAGCTTGCCATATTCGATACATCCAGAAAGTGATAAGCTTTACAAGGACTTGAAGAAGCATTTTTGGTGGCCTAGGATGAAGCAAAATGTAGCTGACTTTGTAGCAAAGTGTTTAACATGCCAGAAGGTGAAAATACAGCATATGAAGCCACGACGAAAATTGCAACAATTGGAGGTACCAGGATGAAAATGGGAATCTATCTCTATGGATTTCATCACGGGATTACAAAATACAAGATCCGGAAACAACGGAATATGGGTAATAGTGGACCATTTGACTAAGACGGTAAGATTTGTGGCAATGAAGGATACTTGGTCATTGAAGCAGTTGACGGATGCTTACTTTAGTGAAATGGTTAGACTACATGGTGTTCCGAAGGACATTGTTTCGGAAGAGACTCGAGATTCTTATCTAAGTTCAGGAAACAGCTCCAGACAGCCGTGGCAATGTTATTAGAATCAGGATTCTACTTTGTATCGGAAGGGGCTTTTAGAATCAAATCGTAAGATCGGATTGATGAATTGCACGATTCTAAAAACATGCATAATCAAGATATTATAATCAACTTCTATCAGATTATGCTCATATCATAAGTTTAAAAAGATATTAATAAAGAAAATTGATGTTTACACAATAAATAAGCATTAAATAACAATATATATTTATTAATACCATTGTTGCCATGATTTAGTTTGATTTATAATTCTAAAGTCCTCGTAAGTTAGAATCGTATAAAATCGTAGATAGAATCGCATGACGATAGTTGAATCGTACAATCGTACGATTCTAAGATCCGAATCGGGATTCTAACAACTATGTTCGTGTACATTAATGAAATTCAGCACAGCCTTTGATCCAGCAACAGATGGTCAAACAGAGAGAACAATTCAGACCTTGGAGGATATGTTGAGAGCATGTGTTATGGATTTTGGTGGATATTGGGATGACCATTTGAGGTACATTGAATTCTCGTACAACACCAGTTATCACTCGAGCATAGGAATGGCACCTTATGAGGCATTGTATGGACGAAAATGTAGAACTCCTATATGTTGGAGAGATGTGAACGAGTCAATGAATTTGGGACCAGAAATGATTGAAGAGACTACTAACAAGGTGAAGTTGATTCAAGAACGTGTGAAAGCAGCTCAGGACCGACAAAAGTCATATGCTGATCAAAGGAGACAAGATTTAGAATTTGAAGTTGGAGAGAAAGTGTTGTTGAAAGTCTCGCTGACCAAGGGAGTAATGAGGTTCGGTAGAAAAGGAAAGTTGAGTCCTCGATATATCGGACCTTACGAGGTATTGGAAAGAATTGGGGAAGTTGCCTATAGGTTAGCCTTACCTACAGATCTAGCCAAGGTACATAATATCTTTCATGTGTCTCAACTCCGTAAATACATCCCCGACCCCTCTCATGTCATTCAACCTGAAACTATAGAGCTTGATGAGACCCTCACCTTTGAAGAACGCCTTCTTAGAATTCTTGATACCAAAACGATAAATATCCGGAACAAGGCAGTAAAGTTAGTCAAGGTTTTATGGTCTAATCATCAAACCGAGGAAGCAACATGGGAAACAGAAGATGACATGAAAAAACATTATCCTCAACTATTTTCCCAGGTACGATTATCAAGTTTCGGGGACGAAACTCATTAAGGGGGACCTAATGTAATACTAACAAAGCCTAAAACTAATATTTCGTTATTAGTAAAAATCTAACTTTAAAGTTCGAGGACGAACTTAGTTTTTAAGGAGGAGTAGATGTAATACCTCGAATTTTTGAAATTTATTTTATTAATTATAAAGCTTTAATATTATTACTACGTAAAAATAATTACAAATAACTTCGTTTTATTTAATATCATGTTTACTAAAAATGATTTAATTCATTCTTGAAATATTTATTAAATGAATTTGTTAAAATGATTTAACTATTGAAGTATTTCAATATTTTGGTTAGTTATTTTAATTCTATTTTTTATTTTGGTGATCATTTATGTTGAAGTGTCTACATTGTTTAGTCATAAATCCATAAGCTAGAATATGTTGTGGCCCAAACATCTAAGTGCCAAGCCCAATCTCCTACACCATGTCCAAATACCTTAGCCCAAAAATAAAATAAAGGAAAACAAAATCACCAAAATCAGAAAATAGAAATCTGATTCATCTTCCTTCTTCAACCTTCCTCCCTCATGTGACTACAAGACATCCAAGAGCAAAACTCCAAGCACTCCATCATTTTTGTCAGATTTTATCAACACTCAAGCACAAACTCAGCAAAGTAGTCAAAGCAATCTCAAAATTTCAAATGTCAAAGATTTTCACCATTGATGGACTTGACCAAAGCTCACATTTTCTAACAAATTTCTCCTATAAATAGGAAATCAAACCCACTGAATTTCTCAAAGAAGCTACTACAACTAAAGGTTTCTTCAATTCTCCTTCCTCTTTCTTTTAATTGATGTTTTAAATTTGAAAATAAAAATCAAAAATTTTTAAACCACCATTAAAACAAAGAAACAAACTTAAAACACCATTATAAAACCACCACTTAAACAACCACAACCCAACCACCCTCATCCGTACCACCACCACAGCCGCCCTGCTGCAGCCGCGCAGGCCTACAACGGCGCCATCCAACACCAGCCCGCAGCCCAAGCCGAAACCAGCAGTCCCCCCTTCGCACCTCCCTGTTTGACTCCAAACAACCCCAAACCACAGCCCCCTTGCTGCCGCCAGCCAGCCCGCAACGCCCAGCACCACCTCGGCCGAGTACGGATCATCTATCCCACATAGTGTCTCATTTGGGCTCCGTTTGTTTTTGTGGAAAACCATTTTCTTGAAAAATGGATTTCCTCCTCTTTCCATTTTCATTTGTTTGTTTTAGTAAGGAGGGGAAAATGATTTTCTTAAAGGTGGGAAAATGCTATTAGAAAAGGAAAACCAATTTACTTTTATAAAGAAGGTATGCCACATTTTCCTCTTTCACTCCTTACTTCTCTATATTCTCTCCTCCCATCTTTCCTTCTCTTTTACTCCATTTACCATTTCTCCCTAAGTTTTCCTTTAACCAAACAAACAAAGGAAAACTTTCCCCAAAATCATGTTTTCCATTGAATATTGTTTTCCTTGAAAAGTGATTTTCCATGAAAATTGTTTTCCGTTAAAACAAACGGAGTCTTGGTGTCCCATTTTCTATTATTTTGTCCCCATAACTTAAATAAAATAATTTTTTTCTTACTTTATACATTCTCCCTACTATTAAAGCCTCCTCAAACATAAAAAATAAAAAAAACTAACTCCACTTAGTAAAATAATGGGCGAAAACAATTTATTTCCTTTTCGCTCTTTATTTTAATGAGTGAAGTTTATTTTCTACATTTTATGTTTGAAGAGGCTTTACTAGTAGGGAGAATGTATAAAGTAAGGAAAAAAATATTTTATTTAAGTTATAGGGCAAAATAACAGAAAAAGGGACACCAAATGGGACACTATATGGGATAGATGATCCAGACTCACCTCGGCCACCCTCTGACCGCAAAAGTCGCCAGAAACCGGTAGCCCACTCCTTTCGTCTGTTTTTTTCTCTTCTTTCCCCTTATAGTGCTTCTTTTCTTTTTCTTTTCTTATTTTTTTTCCACTTAACCCAAATGACCCAAAATGAAATAAGAATCATTGTGTTTTAATGGACCCAAAGCCCAAACTCACTTCCACCTTAAATCTGATTTTATTTAACTTAGCCCAACACGCAAAAAGAATCCATCTTACTTTACTTGGCTTGTTTTGTTAAATAAAAGGAAATTTTGTGAGAAAACACCTTATTTATTATGAACTTTGTGAAAAAACACCTTATATAATAATTTTTGGAAAAAATACCTTTTAAAATATTATTTATTAAAAAACACACCTTGTCGACGGAATCCGGCCAAAAAGTCAGCATTCTAGTCATTGACACTTCTATTTTCTCAACTCTTTAGACATGAAACTCACGGACCCATTTTATATTTTTCTTCTTCACTTGCTTTTCAACCCTCACCCTTCTACATTGCTGCTACTGCTACTGCTACAATGCTACCCACCTTCTCCAACAAAGCACTGCAATATCATCCTCACTAAACTCTAACAACCTACGCAAACCCAAAGCTTCATTAAACTTTTTCAAGCTATAATTATTAGAAGCTGCAAACTCATAACAACAGAATTTTGATTCTCATCACTCTCGTTTGTCTACCTATTTTGAAAGCTTCAAGCATCTCATATTCTGTTCAACTGTTTTGCTGAAACACATCCTCAATCTTTGATTTTCCTCTTCCTAGAGGACAATTGTGGTGGAATTTAACTTGTGTGTTCTTTTGGACAAATGTCGTCAAGCACTCAACTTGTCAATAGAAAAGGGGGTCAACGATTAAATGATAAAATGACAGAATAATAATAATAAACATGATGAAAAATGAGGAAATAATAGAGGATGTCACCATAGCCAATTGGAAATAGAATTGAGATGATGAACTGACTAACTGCTTAGTCGATGGTCGGGCCGACAGATAGAAAATGGTCCGTCTACAAGGACGACGTCAAGGTGGTCCGTCGGGACGACGTCTTGGACGTGTTGGACGACGATGTAGGACGACAGTGTCGGACGTCGACGGGTCGGAGGCGTCGGACGTCGACGGGGGCGTAGGACGTCGACGAGGGTGTCGGACGTCGACGGGGGCGTCGGACGTCGACGGGTCGGAGGCGTCGGAGGCGTCGGACGTCGATGGGTCGGAGACATCGGACGTCGATGGGTGAAACAAGTTGGAAATTAACGAAGCAAAGCAAATAAAATATAAGTGAAAAAGAATCATATAAAAAGAATGAGATAGAGTGAATAATAAGTGAAGTGAGTACATAAAAGTTTTAGAGTGAGAGAGACTGAATGAATGAATAAACTAAGGATTACATCTCCTTTTATAGGCACCTAAAGTAGCCGTTAGGATGTTGAGGAAATATCTCAACAACGTCCTTGTTCTGTGGGACGTTGACTGGTTGGATTTCGACATCCTGGACTTAGTCAAGTTGCTGGACTGCTGACACCCTGCGGACTTGGTCTTTGTTTGTTGAGAAGATCATGCAACTACCTCCTCATATTGTGGATGTTTGACTGACTAGCTGCTGGGATGTTGGACTTAGTCAGTTTGACATGTTCTGAGATGTCAAAACGGACTGCAGAGGTGTCACAGATCTGGGTGTCGGTTGAAAGTGTTATGTCATCAATCCATGCTTCTTCTTATGCTCCTTTCATAGCTCGCCATGTAGTCAACATGGTAAAGGGTAAATTTTACCCCACAACAGTTACCCCCCATTTTTCCAAGTGAAGGCATCTTTTGGTGGAAGTTGGAAAAATCTGTGGTCTTTGATTACCTGCAACATGTTGAAAAGACGAAGGCAAGACTTTTTGGATAACATTTGTTACATATGTCATGTATTGTAAAGCGTATGTCTTTCGTCGTTTTGTGTATCAAACAAAGTGTCTGACCGACGGGATGTATTTGTACTTCACCGGGTGTGCCACATATAATATGTTTTACCCCCCGGGTATTAGTTCGTACGTTCGTATGTCGCATGCGCATGCCATGTCTGTATGTATATGTATTCATGTATGTATGTATGTATATGTTGGACATTGTGTTGCCCCTTGTTATGTTGTGATGTCATCTTATTTCAAATGACATAGTTTGATTTCCGTTCTAGGCGTCATTCAGCAGCATGTCATTGATCAGTTTTGAAACGACTTGTCGCCAACAATTTGAATTTAGTTTCATCATCTTTAACCTGCTTGTCATACAGTCTACGAAAGCGAATGTTAAATAGAATGATTGGAAAAAAGCAAAATACTTAAATTACAAGAACTTATTGAAATTAAACAAACGTAATGGAAATGAATATCTTAAATGGCACTTATGAAATGTCGTCTGGACAAGGTTGATGACGAATTCCACCCATAATCACCATGGATCTTCCTCAAAGCGGATTTGGGCAAGAGGTTTGGTTTGGACATCTTCAAAAGTAGCACATGGATACCTCGTTAAGTCTTTGAACAAATCTGAATTTTCCAACAAACCTTGACGGAACGCTTCAATAGCCGTCACGACATCACACTTAGGAATAGATACCTTCTCCTTATTGAATCTATGAAGATATTCTCTAAGACTCTCGTCATCTCTTTGAATGATGCGGTATAGATCGCTGATTTGCTTCTCAAGACGTCTACTGCTTGCAAACTGTTGGACAAACATGTTCACAAGTTGGGCGAAACTAGAAATGCTCTTGTTGGGAAGGTTGACGAACCAAAGAACGGCTGGTCCGGACAGAGTAGATCCAAACCCTTTACACAAACATGCTTCACGCGCCTCTCGGGGTATTGGAATAGTCATAATCCTTTGTTTGTATTGAGCGACATGCTCTCCCGGGTCTGACGTCCCATCATACAAATTCATGTTTGGATCAGAGAAGTGTTTAGGAAGGTCAATTATATCAATTGCATCGGCATACGGAGAATCGGCATAACTCTCTAAAGCTACCTCTCGAATATAAGGGGGGACTCCAGGGATCTTATTGATCATGGCGTGTAACATATTTAATTTATGATTGAGGATGTCAAAATCTTTCGAGGATGAGATTTGAGGGATAGGCTGTCTAAGAGGGACGTTTTGGTTGAAAAAGACATTATTAGGAGGAGTGCTTTTGGGCAGAACCTCATGAGACAGATTGACGGAAGGTCCTGACATGTCGACACCTAATGAAAGGGTGTTGGACAAACCTGACAGATTGCTCGACGGGCTAATGCGGGATGACACTACGGATTGGACTTGTGATCTTAAGGTGTCATTTGTTTGCTGCAAACTTACAATCTCTTGACGCAAGTCGTCAATACATAAGACCTTTTCATTCAATTCATCAAACCGCTTAAGAATTTCGGCGGGGGTGAAAGAAAACGATTCAGACATGACGAAAAACTTTAGGTTTTTAAGGATTTGGTTTGTGATTTATTTTTGAAGATGGTAATTTAAATGATGCCCCACGGTGGGCGTTAAATTGTTTTGGACAAATTTCGTCAAGCACTCAACTTGTCAATAGAAAAGGGGGTCAACGATCAAATGATAAAATGACAGAAAAATAGTAATAAACATGATGAAAAATGAGGAAATAATAGAGGATGTCACCGTAGCCAATTGGAAATAGAATTGAGATGATGAACTGACTAACTGCTTAGTCGATGGTCGGGCCGACAGATTGACAATGGTCCGTCTACTAGGACGACGTCAAGGTGGTCCGTCGGGACGACGTCTTGGAGGTGTTGAACGACGATGTAGGACGACAGTGTCGGACGTCGACGGGTCGGAGGCGCCGGACATCGACGGGTCGGAGACGTCGGGCGTCGATGGGTGAAACAAGTTGGAAATTAACGAAGCAAAGCAAATAAAATATAATGTTAAAAACAAATCAAATAAAAAGAATGAGATAGAGTGAATAATAAGTGAAGTGAGTACATAGAAGTTTTAGAGTGAGAGAGACTGAATGAATGAATAAACTAAGGATTACATCTCCTTTTATAGGCACCTAAAGTAGCCATTAGGATGTTGAGGAAATATCTCAACAACCTCCTTGTTTTATGGGACGTTGACTGATTGGATGTCGACATCCTGGACTTAGTCAAGTTGCTGGACTGCTGACACCCTGCGGACTTGGTCTTTGTTTGTTGAGAAGATCATGCAACTACCTCCTCATCTTGTGGATGTTTGACTGACTAGCTGCTGGGAAGTTGGACTTAGTCAGTTTGACATGTTCTGAGATGTCAAAACGGACTGCTGAGGTGTCACAGATCTGGGTGTCGGTTGAAAGTGTTATGTCATCAATCCATGCTTCTTCTTATGCTCCTTTCATATCTCGCCACGTAGTCAACATGGTAAAGGGTAAATTTTACCCCACAACACGTGTTGAAATTTTGAGATGGTTTTTCTGGAATAGGGGGTTTCGCCTATTAGGAGATGCAGGAATTGAAATGGCTAGATGATTACTTGATATGGGTGTTGATCGGTCCGTTGAAGGTAGATTTGAAGAGGTTTTGGTGGTTAGGTTGCAAGAAATAATGGGAGTTGTAGAGGGTATGATCATTGAGAAAGAGAGAAGATGAATAGGTTTTAGGAAGAGGAACATTGCATAGCTTGCACTGATGTGTTAGAGAAGATGAGGTGAGGGTTGAAAAGGAAGTGAAGAAGAAAAAAATAAAATGGTCTGTAAGTTTCAAGTGTAAAAAGTTTAGAAAATAGAAAGGGTCAACCACCGGAATCTTGACTTTTTGGCCGGATTCCGTCGATAAGGTGTGTATTTTAATAAAAAAAATATATTAAAAGGTGTTTTCTCAATAAAATTATTATATAAGGTGTTTTTTCACAAAATTCATAACAAATAAAATAATGAATATAATGAAGTTGATTTTCTATATTTATTTAAATTATTTATAATTTTTAAGTTAAATAAATATTAAAGTTGAAATAATATTTAAGTACTTAAAATGATTTTTATAAATAAATTCGGATAACATAAACTTTGATTTATAAACTTCTTTGAAATGAATAAAAAGTTTATTTATTTTATTTAAATTAATCAAGTAATCTATTTATAAAAAATTATAAGGGGGTTATTTAGGTAACAAATTTTTAGATCCTGTTTAATTATAGATTCCGATCCAGTAGAAAAAGATTATCAAGAGTGCGATCAACTCGTGGCTTAATGACTTCGGGCACGCTTCAAGAGGTAATTACCAATGTTCATCCACAAGTAGAATCCGTATAAAAAAACGATTTAACCTTGAGATTATGTGAATTAATCATGTGATTTTGTGATTATGAAGTTAATATCTATATATGGATTATGGATTAGTTATGGGTTATGATTATCAAATTAAGTATGAATTAGGAGAAATAAAATGGATAACAAGTGTGGATTTTGATTCTAACAGTGAATATGGAAGTTGGACTACGGATTATGATAATGATTATTATAGCGTTGTTAACAGCGTAATTAAACTCGATAACGACTTAATCTTTTATTCTTATTCTCGATATAGTTTTTTTTATGTATTATTATTATTATCGTTATTATTTAACATGGTTATTATTATCATTATTATCAATATGGAAATAATGCTAGAAATTGTGATGAGATGTGATAATGGAATGTAACCAAGTGATGATTATTATCATGAATATGGAGTAACGGTTTTCACTCTTGGATAAATGAATGATGCATATGTGAACATGTGATATGTGATAACTTGTAATAAAATTATAAATCACTTAAAATGAAATATCGGAAGGAAGTGATGAACAAGTTGTCCTATATGGGAGGTTCAGCGGCCACCTACAGGTTCTTTTGTTACTATGCTGAAACTCGATGTTATTTGTCTTCCTTCTATCATGATGTGTTCCAAGTGAGAGGGGGACTAGGGACTCTGTTTTATGGTCAATTAGATGTTGTGGGTGGATTTACGTGGTGTATCACCGGCTCACATTAGCAAGTGGATTTATGTGGTGTATCACCGGCTTGCTAACGTTCTCCTTCCTTTCCGTACCTGAAATGGAATATTATATTAATGTGACCTTTTAACTGTTTAAGTTTGTGTGCTATGCTTTTCAACTCGACTTATATATTATTTTCAAATATTTTAACTTAAGTAGTTTACCGGATGGAGTTGAAATTACTCAGTTTATCTGATTTTTGGGAGCTTGTCTCTATTTTCTCTTTCTATGTTCATTTGCAGGTGGGTGATCGAGGGGAAATTTGAGAGATCAACTAGAAGTTGTCATCCACCTAGTTTAATATGTTTGCTTCCGCTGGAACTCTGAAACTCGTAGAATTTAGTACTTAACGAACAATTTAAATTTGATTGTAAGGATTATTTAAGTTTGGAATGAATATGTTTTGGTTACTTAGCCTTGCACTTGATTCCAAGGGGTTGAGTGCGGCGGTAACGCTCCGTCGAGTCGAACTCTCGTTGATTTCTCCTTAAAACGAGTTTTATTAATATAATAAGGGTTCGGTTTGGGCTGGGTGTTATAAAATGGTATCAAAACGGAGTTAGATTAATTACGACAAAATTAAGACAATAAAACATATAGAAATTAGGATGAATGAATTAATTAAGGTTAAAAGAATTTTTTTAAGGAAACTTTAAATAAAGAAATATTTTAGGATAAAATGAATTAAGGATTAAAATGTGAATTAAAGGGGTAGACAAAGGTATAAACTAGTTGTTTTTACATATGTGAAAGTACTTTGTACTTATTAATTATTTGTTTCTATTTTGTTAGATGGCAAGAACATGTTTGACAGCAAGGAAGTGCACTAGGATCCCTCACGAAAGACCCTACCTTTTGAAAATGAGAGCCGGAGAGTCGGTTTCCGCATACATTTACAGGTTACGCATCACCATGAAGTGTTTACACATGCTACCACACGCCTATTCCAAGAAATAAATGCAAGGCTATAAAACTAACACATATTCAGTTTCAAATTAAACAATCCTTACAACTTAATAAATTGTTCTACTAAATATTACTAATTAAATGTTTCAGAGTTTCAGCGGAAGTTAAAACTCTATATATAGTGAATGACAACTATAGATCAATCTATCACTAATATCCCAATTGATCACCCACCTGCACATGTACATTGGAAAGAAGCAAGAGAAACAAGTTTTTATAAATCTGAAAGATCGATTAATTGCAACTACATCCCATAAAATACTTATGTTGAATTTACTTTTTATAATAGGTGAATATGGTAGATAAAAATAACATATCCAATGAATTTCATATTTCAATATTATCCAACTATATAAGGAGAAACACAATGCCAGTAGGTCGGGGTCAATCCACTGTTCTCCTCCTACTTCATCATATTTCACAATGGCCATAATAAAAGAGTCCCTAGTGTGCACATCCCTTCTACTTGAATCACATCAAGATATAAGAAAGACAATCCATCATAATTCAACATAATCAAATAAAGAAACAAGTATGTGGCCTCTGAACCTCACATACAGTGCAAATTATTCATCATTATCCTCCAATATTTCACTTTAAGTGATTAATAGCTTAATGAGAGTCATTACTTAGTACATGTACTCATAAATATAATTTCATTTCACCATGTGCGAGTGTATTTAATTTAATATGCAAAATCTAAATTCATGTATGGTTTCTCCAGAGAGACCATATTTATTCACAACCATCCCTTGGTGAAATTCAATATTCCTTTATAGACTAATTCAATTAATTGTCACAACTTCTTATAATTACTTGTCACAACCCCTACGTCCAGCAAACATGTTACTCTACTCTTGGGATGGAGGGCTTCATGTGTGTTTTGATTTGACTAGGTCATCGCCCTTGACACAATATGGGATGTCTGACTTCGAGCTCGGTCGTGCGACACGTGATTGATGCGGCACAACGCAAACGTGTCAAGACTGAGGCTATTTGATATGGTTTTCTCCCTTTCTCCTTCTCTCATTCTTTGGGGTAGTTAGAGAAGGATGTTGTTGATTTGCTTAAGAAGATAAAAAAGTTCTCCATGACTCAAGATACTGGGGCACTAGCTATTGTTCACATCTATACTTGGATTAGTTTTGCTATAGTGAAAGGAGGGGGGACCAGATAGTATCTCGACTTTCCACTAATTTTCTTGTAAATATTTTGAGTTTGTTAGATATATAATAATAATAATAATATATTAATAATAATAGTAATAATAATAATAATAATAATAATAATAATAATAATGATACCAACATTAACAATGATAATAATGTTGAGAATAATAATAACTTTAATGATAATGTTTAAGAATAGTAATAATGTTAACAATAATAACATTAACAATAACAATGATAAAGTTAACAATAATAACGTTAATAACCTTAGTAACATGAGAATAATATTATACGATTCATTTCCCATCTCGTATTGGTTTAGTATCCATAGTCCTATTTCGATTCAGATTATCACATACTTATCATTTATCCTAACGAGATCTGCCTTTAGATGGTCGGAGATTACCTTGTGAGGTGTGCCCAAAAGTTATATCGCGAGTAGATAACATTCTTGATATTCCTCGTCTATGAAATCGAAGTCTAAAGTAAACATTAACGAGATACAAAATTAGTTATCTAAATAGCCCTTTAGATTTTTTAAATAATCAAACTTATATAAAACCAAATATATCGTATAGAATTTCTTAATTACTCAAAGGATGGTTAATTCAAATGTTTTAGTTCCAAAGTTTTAAGAAGTAATTTTAAGTATAGAAAGACTAAGTCAATTCAATTAACTTTGTCAACTAAATAATATATAAAAATAGTTCAGAAAATATATCTTTAAAAATTTATAAACTAAATACAGTAAGGAAAAGACGCGGGAAGGTGCTGAATTTGTTTAAAAACAAAGAAAAAAGGAAGACTGAAGGCAGGGGTGGATAAGAAAGAGAAGAGGTTGGCGTCTAGGTAGCGGTTATGCGGTGTTATTGATGCGGGTTGTGGTGTTGGGGTCACGTGCATAGATGACAACAGGTTAGGAGAGAGTAGTGATGGCAGTTGGGCCGGGTCAGCCCAACCCATCTTGTGGGCCGAGCGGGCCCAGCCCGTCTACACCCGTATTCAACCCGGCCCAACCCGCTAAATATTGGAACCCGCACCGGGCTAAATTTCGTCAGCCCAGCCCATCAAAACCCAACCCACAAACTGCCAGCCCACACGTTAACCTACCCAACCCAACCCAACCCATGAATTCACCCCACCCACAAACCCGCCCAGCCCACCCTAACCCACCCACGAACCCACCCAAACTCGCCCAACCCGCATGGACCGCTTAACCCGCCAATTTTATTAAGTTAAAAGTTAAACGAGTTAGTAACTAAACATAAATTACGACTATTCAAAAATTAATAATTATTCATAATTATTAATAAAATGAAAGTTTTTAAACCAAATATTTCATATTTTCCATCAACATATTTCACAATTACATCTTAATTGAATTATACAAAATTACAAATGCAAATATAAATCATAAACACATAATTCATATTCCATCAAACTTACTAACTCATTCAACCCAACCCGCCCAATCTATCAACCAGCCCAGTCCACCGAGCCCACCCAACACATTAACCAACCCACCCGACCCACCCAACCCATTAACCAGCCCAGCCCGCTTCATAAGCCCACCCAGCCTGCCCTACAAACCACTAAAGGCCCATCTCCAACCCAGCCCACCAACCCACCCAGCCCGCTAGTTTCCTAGGCCCGCACCGGTTAAAATTTGTCCAGCCCAGGTGATAGGATTTAGTCGTATCGCCTATTCAAAAATAAACCTACAGACCTCTAACTAGGTAGTCAGTGGAAGCAGGGTCGAATCCACAGGGAGACAGAATTTCTAAATTAATATTCAACCAATTCAGCTACTCCAGATGAAATCAGATAAGAATTAATTAAACTAAGGAATAAACTACGGAAGACTGAATAAATCGAGGATTAAACTATGGAATAAAAGTCTAGGGTATTAGGTCGGTCCACCATGCTTATACCAATCAAATAGGGTCAACTACTATTAAAACCTAAGTCAAGAGTCGGGGGATTAGAGCCTATGTTGAGCTATGGTTAAGACTCAACGCTCATAGTTCAACATACGCCGCATGTTCACTAACGTAATCAGAACTACTGATGTGTCCTAGGCCTCTAGTCGTAAGACGGATCTGTGCAAACAACTATTAACCACAAGCAATCAATGAAATTGTACACTGACATTAATTACTCAATAAGAACAAACCACATCACAATCACCCTAATCAAGCCCTAGAAATTGATAGAAATCTAAATCACAATCATGGTATAAACATGGCTTCCCTATCTAACACCCTAGAAAGAGAACTACTCACTCATAATTGAATTGACAACAATAAGACTAATATGAAACCCTAACAATTGCATCATGAATAATTGAATAAATAAACTAAGCAATCAAAGTGATTAAAGAGATAAAGAGTAGAGTAGAGTACCAATTGACGGAAAGCAGGAACTTTTATTGAAATCGAAATAGGTTTGATCACCTCTAAATTAATCTAAAGTGTTTGAATTAAACTAAGAACAATGTAGAAAAAAACTAGTCTAAAACCTAATGAAAGATGAAAAAAAGATGAATGAAAGATAATGAGGAAAAGGTATTTATCATACCCCTCAAGTTCACTAAAAACGGAAACAAAAAGTGAAAAAGCGCGATTAAAGCACCAGACCCGATCGGGCCCGAGCACAGTACCCGATCGGGTCCACATACAAATTCCCCCAACTTCATTTCTGGGCTCTGGCGGCAGCAGTGCAGCAATAAGGCGAGAAAAGCGGCCCACCCGATCGGGTCCGGCGGTAGTCACCCGATCGGGTCTGGCGACAAAAAGTGCCAGCAAGCTCGCCTCCTCCGCAGCGTCCCAATAAGACCTAGCAGCACTAGACCCGATGGGATCGGGCGGTAGGTGCCCGATCGGGTCTGGGCACATGTGTTCTCGCCCGATCTGATCGGGCACGCCTTGCCCGATCGGGTCCGCAACTTTCGTACCCGATCATAATATTTACCCGATCATAATATTTCGCCCGATCGGGCCATTTCTGTCCGATCAGTGCACGGAAACCTCATTTGACTCTTTGGCTCTCTAATCTTCACGTTTAGGGGTCTTGGGACCTCCTAAACTATCCATAAAGCTCGTGAGCCATCCTACGTGCCTCGTAACATCTCGTAAAGCCGTGGTTGCTTCCAAAAGGCTCGGGAATAAGGAGAAAACTCCGTAAAACCTGCAATTCAATATAAAACACGAAACCACAACTACATACGATAGTTAGCACAAAATAGCTCCCAAGAGCTCCAATGACGCACAAATTAGCTTGTAAATAAGGGAGAAAACTCTATATAAATACGTGATATCAAACTCCCCCAAGCTAAACCTTTGCTTGTCCTCAAGCAAACAGCACATGAACATGGAATAGATTACCTCACCCCAAAGATAAAAACAAATCAAAGCTCAAAATATTTTCAAGACTAAGAATCGTTCAAGCAGGCATAATTCAAGTTTGGCTCATCAAATCCATCCAACCACCAATCATTCAAGCAATTTATCAAACTCAAGCATCCACAAAGCATACAAGTCCTGAAAAGGCACTCACAAGGGTGTCACTCCTCTCAATTTTGTGGCAGGCAAAGAATGTGCCCGAACACTCACCAACCCGACCATAAGTACCCTTCCCACTCACACTCTCATGTGTTTAAGAAGGTTCAATGACGCTCATCCTAGTCAAGTCGACTCAATTAGCAGAAATACTCTTTAACTTTGACAAACTAACTCGAAATCAATCAAATGAACAATGCAGACATAAGCTCAAGAGGACTTTATAGGGTTGTAATGGGGCTTAGGCGAGAGGTAGGGGATACTTTTGGGTAATGTGGTGGAAAAACCAAGAAAGGGGGAGCATAAATCATTCAAACAAGGCCTAGGATGGCCTACACAACTCCCAACAATCACCATAAAACCATGTAAAGTAACCCAACTCTCATAAATCAATGAGAAGCTCATAACAAACCCAATTTTCTAGCAATGGAGCGAATATTCTTTTATGAACGTACGTGAATGAAAGAACTAGAATTCTTTTGAATTTTCATTTCATTTTTCTTTCATTTTTCTGAACTTCATTCACGCAACTCTAAACTTGCTTTCTTTCTTTTCTCTTTCTCACTCTCAAACCACAGCAAATACACTTTTAAATTCCTCAAAAACCAAACTAAACCAACAAACCAATCTCAAACTCAACCCATACAAAAGCTCCCCCAAGCTAGGCTTGGAATAATATCAAGTGAAGGCTTTTGGCTCATAATAGGGGTTTAAGTAATACGAAACAAGTCATTAGGCTCAGCGGGGCTAAGGAGGATAAAAGTATATCAAAAACTCACTCTGAAGCTCAAGAATAAGACAAAAGAACGCCTCTATCACAGCACATGCTACAAGTCATCTAAAATCAGACAAGTACGAAGTCAAAGTCAAGATCAATCCACTAAAGAGGAACTAACACACAAGAATAGACTGGATAATAATATGAATCCAATAGGCTACAAAGAGGCCTCACAGTCTAACCAATTCAGGTATGCAGCACAAAGTGGTCTAATATAATCCAGAAATGCTCGAAATCATAGCAATCAAACATCAAATCATAGCCTCAAGATCACAAATGCCCAGCTATCCAGAAAACAAAGTCAAATCAATTTCAAATAGAGCACAACAAGGGGCACAGGGAGGCAACTAAACCAGTCATGGGAACCATATTTTTTCATTTTTTCAGTATTTTCCGAAAGCAGTAAAACTATTCTAGAAAGCAGTAAAAGAGATAGGGAATACAAACAGAACTCCTCCCCCAAGATAAACTTGGCAGTGTCCTCAATGCCAAAAGGTGATAAGGACTATGCTAAGAGGAAAAACAATGTTAGTACCCTCACTCTCGCTCACAAAAGGAAGAAAAATAAGAAGAAAAGAAAAAGGGAAAGAAAAGAAAATACGAGTTGCCTCTCGCACAGCGCTGGTTTATAAAGGTCCCGCACGACCATAATCCTCCCTCTCTCAAATAGGAGGGGCTTGGCAGTGAGTGCCACCCTCATCAAACATCTTTCTCCTCCAAATGTTCTTGACAATGCCTCCAGACGGTGAGGCAACCTTAGGTGGAATTTGAACCTTCTCCACCCCTACTTCATCTAAAACCTTATCCCTGCAAAAAGATTGTTCAAGCATAGGAGCCTTAACAGCATTGGTTAGTTTAAAAATCACTTTATCATCACCAACACTCAGAGTTAAAGACCCAGACTCGACATCAATGACAGCACCAGCAGTACACAAAAACGGCCTACCCAAGATAATAGGAATCTGGGCATCCTCATCCATATCTAATACCACAAAATCAACAGGGATATAGAATTTCCCAACCCTAACAGGAACATCCTCTAAAACACCTAGAGGGTATTTTATAGAACGATCCGCCATCTGTAAAGTGATTTGTGTGCATTTAAGGGCTCCCATGTTCAGTTTCTTATAAACAGACAATGGCATAACAGAGACAGAAGCACCTAAATCACACAAAGCCTTATCAATAAAAATAGGTCCGAGATGGCAGGGTATAGAAAAACTACCAGGATCTTTTAACTTTGGTGGGGTTTTATTTTGAATAAAAGCACTACACTCTTCAGTAAGAGCGACACGTTCTACCCCACCAAAGTCTCTTTTCTTAGTGATCATGTCTTTCAGAAATTTGGCATAAACAGGCACTTGGGTAATTAAATCTGTAAATGGAATCGTTACCTCAAGGTTCTTGACCATAGCCAAGAACTTACCAAATTGCTGATCGACCTTAGATTGTTGCATCCTGTGAGGAAAAGGTAGCCTTGGTGTAAAAGGCGTTTCAGAAACCTTCTCTTTTTTCTTCCCTGTCTGTTCAGCTTCTGCAGACAAATCGACTTCAGACGTCGAATTCTTTCTTTTTCCTTCCTCTACCACCCTCTTCTTCCCTGCAGTCGGGGTAACCTCATCAATGGGCACTGGAGGGGCATCATATGCAATGCCACTACGAAGAGTGATGGCATTCACATGTTCTCTCTGAACTGGTTGCCCTGGCAACTGTCCCTGCTGCCTCTGTGCATTAGATTCTGCCAACTGAGCAACTTGAGCCTCGAGAAGTTGGATGTGCTTCTCTTGGGCCCTCCTTGTTTCCTCATTTGCCTTTTGCATAGATAATATCAGTTTCATCAGTTCAGAATTGCTAGGCTCTTGTGGGTTGTTTTGTGGAGGTGGGGTGTGGAAATTTTGTGGAGTTTGGAAGTTATTGGGATGATGGGAGTTTTGTGGTGGTCTTTGGAAATTTTGTGGGGTTTGATGGTATGAAGGTTTAGGGTAGTTTTGTGGAGGTGGAGGTTGATGGTTTTGTGGGTTTTGGTAGTTATGTGAAGGGGGAAAGGTTTGTGGTCTTTGTTGGAAGGCATTGGCCTGCTCCATCTGAAATTGACTGAACTGACAGTCATGCCCAAAGTGACCCTGAACACCACATACCTCGCAGTAAGATGAGGTAATGGGTGCTACTGCAGACATAGCATTGATGCTCATGGGTGGAGGTGTTGGACTAGAAGACTTCATTAGCTGCTGAGTTAGTTGCGCCATCTGAGATGTAAGCAATGAAATAGCGTCAACTTCAAGTACCTTCTTAGTCAAACTCCTAGATGATGAATGGTCATTGGCTGCAAGATTTGATATAAATTCATAACCCTCATCAACTGCCTTGTCTAAAAACACTCCTCCTGCAGACGAATCAACAATACACTTCGTCTGAGGCTGCAGACCATTGTAGAATGTCTGCGTCAAGAACCATTTGTCCATATTATGGTGTGGACACTCTCTCTGTAAATCTCTAAACCTAGCCCACGCTTCCCTTAATGTTTCATCAGGCTCTTGGAAAAACGTGGCTAGTTTATTTCTGATTTCTACTGTTTTAGTGGGTGGGTAATACTCTCTCAGAAATGCAGCAGAAATCTCACTCCACTCAGTTTCTTTCACATCGTTCAACCATTTTTGGGCTCTATCTCTCAGTGAAAACTCGAACAACATGACTTTGAGTTGATCTGGAGTGACGCCGGCATGTTTAACGGTTCGACAAAGTTGTTGAAACCGTTGCAGATGATTTGCCGGATCTTCAGTAGGATGCCCACCAAACTGATTTTGCTGGACCATGCTGATGAGTCCAGGCTTGATTTCGAAATTTGCTGCGGCAATGGTGGGCATAGTAGGTCCAGTGGAGAGATCATCCGGGTTGGGCACCCCATATGACTTCAGTGATTTTGACATAACTGAATTCAAGGTGTCTGTTCCAGAGGTGTTCAGCTGAACAGACTGCTTTTCTTTCTGCTTTATCTTTCGGATCCGCCTGATTGTCCTAGTAAGATCGGGGTCCGCTGGAATTGGGGAACCGTTTCTTTGGGACCTGGGCATACAAAAGAAACAGAAAGCAGCAGTAAAACGTACCTCGATTGAAACAATGAGGTTCCAATGAGGTACAGAGAAGTAGACCAAATAATTAAATAAAAACTTAGAGAACTAGCCGTCTCCCCGGCAACGGCGCCAAAATTTGATAGGATTTAGTCGTATCGCCTATTCAAAAATAAACCTACAGACCTCTAACTAGGTAGTCAGTGGAAGCAGGGTCGAATCCACAGGGAGACAGAATTTCTAAATTAATATTCAACCAATTCAGCTACTCCAGATGAAATCAGATAAGAATTAATTAAACTAAGGAATAAACTACGGAAGACTGAATAAATCGAGGATTAAACTATGGAATAAAAGTCTAGGGTATTAGGTCGGTCCACCATGCTTATACCAATCAAATAGGGTCAACTACTATTAAAACCTAAGTCAAGAGTCGGGGGATTAGAGCCTATGTTGAGCTATGGTTAAGACTCAACGCTCATAGTTCAACATACGCCGCATGTTCACTAACGTAATCAGAACTACTGATGTGTCCTAGGCCTCTAGTCGTAAGACGGATCTGTGCAAACAACTATTAACCACAAGCAATCAATGAAATTGTACACTGACATTAATTACTCAATAAGAACAAACCACATCACAATCACCCTAATCAAGCCCTAGAAATTGATAGAAATCTAAATCACAATCATGGTATAAACATGGCTTCCCTATCTAACACCCTAGAAAGAGAACTACTCACTCATAATTGAATTGACAACAATAAGACTAATATGAAACCCTAACAATTGCATCATGAATAATTGAATAAATAAACTAAGCAATCAAAGTGATTAAAGAGATAAAGAGTAGAGTAGAGTACCAATTGACGGAAAGCAGGAACTTTTATTGAAATCGAAATAGGTTTGATCACCTCTAAATTAATCTAAAGTGTTTGAATTAAACTAAGAACAATGTAGAAAAAAACTAGTCTAAAACCTAATGAAAGATGAAAAAAAGATGAATGAAAGATAATGAGGAAAAGGTATTTATCATACCCCTCAAGTTCACTAAAAACGGAAACAAAAAGTGAAAAAGCGCGATTAAAGCACCAGACCCGATCGGGCCCGAGCACAGTACCCGATCGGGTCCACATACAAATTCCCCCAACTTCATTTCTGGGCTCTGGCGGCAGCAGTGCAGCAATAAGGCGAGAAAAGCGGCCCACCCGATCGGGTCCGGCGGTAGTCACCCGATCGGGTCTGGCGACAAAAAGTGCCAGCAAGCTCGCCTCCTCCGCAGCGTCCCAATAAGACCTAGCAGCACTAGACCCGATGGGATCGGGCGGTAGGTGCCCGATCGGGTCTGGGCACATGTGTTCTCGCCCGATCTGATCGGGCACGCCTTGCCCGATCGGGTCCGCAACTTTCGTACCCGATCATAATATTTCGCTCGATCGGGCCATTTCTGCCCGATCAGTGCACGGAAACCTCATTTGACTCTTTGGCTCTTTAATCTTCACGTTTAGGGGTCTTGGGACCTCCTAAACTATCCATAAAGCTCGTGAGCCATCCTACGTGCCTCGTAACATCTCGTAAAGCCGTGGTTGCTTCCAAAAGGCTCGGGAATAAGGAGAAAACTCCGTAAAACCTGCAATTCAATATAAAACACGAAACCACAACTACATACGATAGTTAGCACAAAATAGCTCCCAAGAGCTCCAATGACGCACAAATTAGCTTGTAAATAAGGGAGAAAACTCTATATAAATACGTGATATCACCAGGCCAGCCAACCCAATTGCCACCACTAGGAGAGAGAGAGGTGAGTCAACAAAGGAGGTGTGAGACAGTGGCAGAGCTAGAGGGTGCATGGAGGTACAATGTATCCCCAATAAGCAAACATAAATAAAAAAGGAAAAGAAAAACGAAGTTAAATGGTAGAGAGTACAGACGGATAGTCACACACATAACACTTCATCAGTCACAACAGTATGACTTTTCAATTCTTACACTTTCTAAGAAATGTTTTTCTCTCCATTACCCGACATAATGCCAAGCACGAGCTGTACCTTTACTTTCTTTTTATTTTATTTTTATTTCACTTCTATCTCTCCTCTTTTCAAATTAACTACAAAATAAGTTTTTGAAATTAACACTCTTTCTAACTGACAAAATTAACTTTCTCTCTCATAACTGACTCACCTCTACTCGGCTGCTCTTACTGGCATCTGCGTCGAGTGCCACAGTCTCGCCTACAACCTGCCCACGCGTCAAGTCGTCCACCGTCAGGCTCAAGTAAAGATTCTATTTTTGGTCATTTTGTAAATTTCTTCGATAAAAATTTAGATATTGTTGAATTAAAATCATGAATAATGAGTTAAATTTGAAAAATAGTTTAGTTTAATTTTCTTCGTATCATAATTTAATTTTTCTATTTGTATGTTTATGTTTTGCAATGAGAATTTAAGATAAGAGTATAAATTAGGGCTTGTAAACTTGATTAGTTGATTAATTTTTCATATACTTGAACTAAGGAATGATGAGTGTTATATGGATATATCTCCGACGAAAAAATAAGGAGGATTTTGTGCTAATTTTATAAAGAATTTAAATTATAATTGAAGTTAGAAGACGAGAGGGAGAATTGAAGCAAATGTTTTTCAATGATTGTTTGCTTGAGACGTCGGAATCGTTTGGTTTAGAATTGATAGGACTATAGGTTGTGTTAATGGTTTCAAACATCGATGAAAGCTTTTCATTAATGAAGTCGATAGGAAATCTTATTGCTTAAAGATTTTGGTTGAAATTTTATTGATTGTAGATCATGGCTAGAGGTGTAGAGTGTAGGTTTGCAGATTTTTGACTATTGATCCAATGTTGAAGAAGAGAATGCAAAAGATGGAGTTGGGGAGGAAGAGGGTACACGGTTCCTAGATTTCTCTTTCCCTATTTTTTATTTTTTTTCCTTCTATTTTTTTGCTAATCATTATGTGGGATATGAACTTTGGATTATGAAATTGGGTTTTAATATGGATTTTCTTAGTTGGATCTAAAGGTAAATAAAAGTCTTCAAAATAAAATAATTTTATGAAAAGCAAACCAAATTATCGGACTTTCCGAATTTGATCCGGATATCCAAATATAATCGATTCTCCCCATAATTCTTATTTTTCGGATATTCGTAAATGATAAAAGGGTAAATTTCTAACCGATTTTTCGGATTGGATCGCTCAGATTGGATGTTTATGAACACGCCTAATGAGTAATGCCCAAGGTGTCTACTTCATGCCTAGGCTGGCTAACGCAATGTATCTAAGTGCACGTCTCTTTCAAATGTTGTTTACTAGGTTACACCTCATGATAAAGCCAACACTCTCACATAAAGAAATTGGTTTGGGAAATTTGTATGGGTCTATTTAGGAGCTGACCCGAGGCTGCAAGCAAATAGCTCCACCCTATCCTGAATGAAGCACATGAAGCAGAACCCATGGAGTAGAGGCCACTGCACGGAGATCATGCAAATCATGAATTAGGGCTCGCCTGTTAGAGTAGAGCCCATGGGTTAAAGCCCACTAAGAAGAGCTTATGTACTAAGCCTCTAGAGCTTAGGCTAGCATGCTTTATCAAGATATTAGGCCAAAAGCTTCTTGTCAGGCCCACCTTATTCATTAAGCCCTCTTCCGTTAGATAAGGAAATGACTTTCTAAGCTAGCCCCAACCCATGTAAAGCTTATAGTAAGACAAGTTGCATGCTACGCACACAACCTTGTTATAAATACTCATGCACATGCAAAGGGAAAGATACATTTGGAAACATATTCATACACACTTACACTTCTCTCTCAACTCAAGGAGTTGACTTAGACATTGGACAAGCGTTCTTGGAAAAGACCCTTGGGCCATTTCATTTGTATGCTTTTCAAGCTTCACCAAGGGAAGGCTTTTTACTACCACATGATAGGATTTAGTCGTATCACCTAATCAAAGATAAACCTACAGTCCTCTAACTAAGGTAGTCAATGGAAGCAGGGTCGAATCCACAGGGAGACAAAGTTTCTAAATTAATATTCAATCAATCAGCTACTTCAGATGAAATCAGGGAAGAATTAACTAAACTAAAGATTTAACTAAAGAAGACAAATTAAATCGAGGGTTTAACTATGGAATAATAACCTAGGGTATTAGTTCGGTCCACCATGCTTATACCTATCAAATAGGGTCAACTACTATCAAAACCTAAGTCAAGAGTCGGGGAATTAGAGCATGTGTTGAGCTATGGTTAAGACTCAACGCTCATAGTTCAACATACGCCGCATGTTCACTAACGTAATCAGAACTACTGACGTGTCCTAGGCCTCTAGTCGTAAGACGGATCTGTGCAAACAACTATTAACCACAAGCAATCAATGAAATTGTACACTGACATCAATTACTCAATAAGAACAAACCACATCACAGTCACCCTAATCAAGCCCTAGAAATTGATAGAAATCTAAATCACAATCATGGTATAAACATGGCTTTCCTATCTAACACCCTAGAAAGAGAACTACTCACTCATAATCGAATTAACGACAACAAAACTAATATGAAACCCTAACAATTGCATCATGAATAATTAAATAAATAAGCTAAGCAATTGAGAATAGTAAAAGAGATTAGGGTAAGGAAGAATACCAATTGACAGAAAGCAGGAACTTTTATTGAAATCGAATAGGTTCAATCACCTTTAATCTAATCTAAAGTGTTTAAATTAAACTAAGAACAATGAGAAATAAGCTAGAGTCTAACTAGAATAAGAGATGTCTCTTAATGAGGAAAAGGTATTTATAATACCACTCAAAGTCTAATTAAAATAAGAAACAAAAGACGAAAATGCGACAAAGTGCACAGGACCCGATCGGGCCCACACACAAAATAGCCCAATTCCGTTTCTTGGTCACCATAGCAGCCCAGCAGCAACTCTGGTGAAATATGGCCAACCCGATCCCAGACCCGATCGGGTGCTGGATCGGGTCCTCAGCAAATGGCCCAGCAACGTCTTTTTGGTGCGTACAATCAGCAGCAGCACAAATTGAGGGGACCCGATCGGGTCGGGCAGCGGGTGCCTGATCGGGTCTGGAGACATGGCTCCTCACCCGATCGGGTCCGCAACTTCTATACCCGATAATAATTCCTTCGCCCGATCGGGCCATTTTTGCCCAATTAGAGTACGGAAATCTCCTTTTTGACTCTTTGGCTCTTTAATCTTCACGTTTAGGGGTCTTGGGACCTCCTAAACTACCCATAAAACTCGTGAGCCATCCTACGTGCCCTGTAACATCTCGTAAAGTCGTGGTTGCTTCCAAATGGCTCGGGAATAAGGAGAAAACTCCCTAAAACCTGCAATTCAACACTAGAACACAGAACCACAACTATATACGATAGTTAGCACAAAATAGCTCCCAAGAGCTCCAATGACGCACAAATTAGCTTGTAAATAAGGGAGAAAAGTCTATATAAATACGTGATATCAAACTCCCCCAAGCTAAACCTTTGCTTGTCCTCAAGCAAACAGAACATGAACATGGAATAGGTTGCCTCACCCCATAGATAAAAATCAATCAAAGCTCAAAACATTTTCAAGACTAAGAATCGTTCAAGCAGGCATAATTCAAGATTGGCTAATCAAATCCATCCAACCACCAATCATTCAAGCAATTTATCAAACTCAAGCATCCACAAGGCATACAAGTCCTGAAAAGGCTCTCACAAGGGTGTCATTCCTCTCTATTTTGTGGCAGGCAAAGAATATGCCCGAACACTCACCAACCCGACCAAAAATACCCTTCCCACTCACACTCTCATGTTTTTAAGAAGGTTCAATGACGCTCATCCTAGTCAAGTCGACTCAATCAGCAGAAATACTCTTTGACTTTGACAAACTGACTCGAAATCAATCAAATGAACACTGCAGACACGAGCTCAAGAGGACTTTGGAGGGTTGTAATGGGGCTTAGGTAAGAGGTAGGGGATACTTTTGGGTAATGTGGTGGAAAAACCAAGAAAGGGGGAGCATAAATCATTCAAATAAGGCCTAAGATGGCCTTCACAACTCCCAACAACACCATAAAACCACGTAAAGTAACCCAACTCTCATAAATCAATGACAAACTCATGACAAACCCAATTTTCAAGCAATGAAGCGAAAATTTCTTCAAGAACGTACGTGAATGAAAGAACTTCGAATTCTTTTGAACTTCTATTTCATTTTTCTGAACTTCATTCACGCAACTCCATATTTGCTTTTTCTTTTCTTTATGTCACTCTCAAACCGCAACAAATACACTTTTAACTTCCTCAACAACCAAACTAAACCATGAAACCAATCTCAAACTCAACCCATATAAAAGCTCCCCCAATCTAGGCTTGGAATTAATATCGAAACAAAGGCCATGGGCTCATATTAAGGGTTCAAGTAACATGAAACAGGGTCATTAGGCTCAGCGGGGCTAAGGAGGATAAAAATGTATCGCAAACTCACTCTGAGGCTCAAGAATAAGTTAAAAGAACGCCTCTATCATAGCAGATGTAACAAGTCATTGAAAATCAGACAAGTACGAAGTCAAATTCAAGATCAATCCACTAAAGAGGAACTAACACACAAGAATAGACTGGATAATAATATGAATCCAATAGGCTACAAAGAGGCCTCACAGTCTAACCAATTCAGGTATGCAGCACAAAGTGGTCTAATATAATCAAATTTTGCTCGAAATCACAGCAATCAAACATCATATCATAGCCTCAAGATCACAAATGGCCAGCTATCCAGAAAACAGAGTCAAATCATTTTCAAATAGAGCACAACAAGAGGCACAGGGAGGCAACTAAACCAGTCATGGAACCATATTTTTTTTTATTTTTTCAGTATTTTTCAAAAGCAGTAAATCTATCCTAGAAAGCAGTAAAAGAGATAGGGAATACAAACAGAACTCCTCCCCCAAGCTGAACCTGGCAGTGTCCTCAACGCCAAAAGGTAACAAAGGACGATGCTAAGAGGAAAAACAATGTTAGTACCCTCACTCTCGCTCACAAAATGAAGAAAAACAAAAATAAAAAAAAAATAAAAAAAATGAAAAGAAAAGGAAAAAGGGAAAGAATACGAGCTGCCTCTCACACAGCGCTGGTTTATAAAGGTCCCGCACGACCCTAATCCTCCCTCTCTCAAATAGGAGGGGCTTGGCAATGAGTGCCACCCTCATCAAATATCTTTCTTCTCCAAATGTTCTTGATAATGCCTCCAGACGGTGAGGCAACCTTAGGTGTAGTTGGGACCTTCTCCACACCTACTTCATCCAAAACCTCATCCCTGCAACAAGATTGTTCAAGCATAGGTGCCTTAACAGCATTGGTTAGTTTAAACATCACTTTATCATCACCAACACTCAGAGTTAAAGACCCAGACTTGACATCAATGACAGCACCAACAGTACACAAAAATGGCCTACCCAGAATAATGGGAATCTGGGCATCCTCATCCATATCTAACACCACAAAATCAACAGGGATATAGAATTTCCCGACCCTAACAGGAACGTCCTCTAAAACACCTAGAGGGTATTTTATAGAACGATCCGCCATCTGTAAAGTGACTTGTGTGCATTTAAGTGCTCCCACGTTCAGTTTCTTATAAACAGACAATGGCATAACAGAAACAGAAGCACCTAAATCACACAAAGCCTTATCAATAAAAATAGGTCCAAGATGGCAGGGTATAGAAAAACTACCAGGATCTTTTAACTTTGGTGGGGTTTTATTTTGAATAAAAGCACAACACTCTTCAGTAAGAGCGACACGTTCTACCCCACCAAAGTCTCTTTTCTTAGTGATCATGTCTTTCAGAAATTTAGCATAAACAGGCATTTGAGTAATTAAATCTGTGAATGGAATCGTTACCTCAAGGTTCTTAACCATAGCCAAGAACTTACCAAACTGTTGATCGACCTTTAACTGTTGCATCCTGTGAGGAAAAGGTAGCCTTGGTGTAAAAGGCGTTTCAGAAACCTTCTCTTTTTTCTTCCCTGTCTGTTCAGCTTCTGCAGACAAATCGACTTCAGACGTCGAATTCTTCCTTTTTCCTTCCTCTACCACCCTCTTCTTCCCTGCATTTGGGGTAACCTCATCAACGAGCAATGGAGGAGCATCATAAGCTATGCCACTACGAAGAGTGATGGCATTCACATGTTCTCTCTGAACGGGTTGCCCTGGCAATTGTCCCTGCTGCCTCTGTGCATTAGTTTCTGCCAATTAAGCAACTTGAGCCTCGAGAAGTTTGATGTACTTCTCTTGGGCCCTCCGTGCTTCCTCATTTGCCTTTTGCATAGACAATATTAGTTTCATCAGTTCAGAATTGCTAGGCTCTTGTAGGTTATTGTTTTGTGGAGGTGGGGTGGGAAAATTTGGTGGAGTTTGGAAATTATTGTGGTGATGGAAGTTTTGTGGTGGTGGTCTTTGGAAATTTTGTGGGGTTTGATGGTATGAGGGTTTAGGATAGTTTTGTGGAGGTGGTGGTTGATAGTTTTGTGGGTTTTGGTAGTTATGTGGAGGGGGGAAGGTTTGTGGCCTTTGTTGAAAGGTGTTTGCCTGCTCCATCTGAAGTTGACTTAACTGACAGTCATGCCCAAAGTGACCCTGAACACCACATACCTCGCAGTAAGATGAGGTAATGGGTGCTACGGCAGACATATCATTAATACTCAAAGGAGGTGCTGCTGAGGAAGAGGAATTGAAGGTGTTAATCTGCTGACTCAGCTTCGCCATCTGCGAAGTGAATAATGCAATGGCATCTACCTCCAGTACCTTCCTCGTGAGGCTTCGGGAAGTGGAATGATCATTGGCTGCGAGGTTTGATAGAAACTCGTAGCCTACATCCACTTTCTTATCCAGAAAAACTCCTCATGCAGATGAATCAACAATACTCTTCGTCTGAGGCTGCAGACCATTGTAAAATGTCTGCGTCAAGAACCATTTGTCCATGTTGTGGTGTGGACACTCTCTCTGTAAATCCCTAAACCTAGCCCACGCTTCCCGTAATGTTTCATCAGGCTCTTGGGAAAACGTGGCTAGCTTGTTTCTGATTTCTGCTGTTTTAGTAGGTGGGTAATACTCTCTCAGAAATGCAACAGAAATCTCACTCCATTTAGTTTCCTTCACATCGTTCAACCATTTCTAGGCTCTATCTCTCAATGAAAACTCGAACAACATGACTTTGAGTTGATCTGGAGTGACACCGGCATGTTTAACGGTTCAACAAAGCTGTTGAAACCGTTGTAGATGATTTGCCGGGTCTTCAGTAGGATGCCCACCAAACTGATTTTGCTGGACCATGCTGATGAGTCCAGGCTTAATTTCGAAATTTGTCGCGGCAATGATGGGCATAGTAGGTCCAGTGGAGAGAACATATGGGTTGGGCACCCCATATGACTTCAGTGACTTTGACATAACTGAACTCAAGGTGTTTGTTCCAGAGGTGTTCAGCTGAACAGACTGCTTTTCTTTCTGATTTTTATTTCGGATCCGCCTGATTGTCCTAGTAAGATCGGGGTCCGCTGGAATGGAGGAACCGTTTCTTTGAGACCTGGGCATACAAAAGAAACAAAAAGCAGCAGTAAAACGTACCTCGATTGAAACAATGAAGTTCCAATGAGGCACAGAGAAGTAGACCAAATAACCAAACAAAAACTTAGAAAACTAGTCGTCTCCCCGGCAACGGCGCCAAAATTTGATAGAATTTAGTCGTATCACCTAATCAAAGATAAACCTACAGTCCTCTAACTAAGGTAGTCAATGGAAGCAGGGTCGAATCCACAGGGAGACAAAGTTTCTAAATTAATATTCAATCAATCAGCTACTTCAGATGAAATCAGGGAAGAATTAACTAAACTAAAGATTTAACTAAAGAAGACAAATTAAATCGAGGGTTTAACTATGGAATAATAACCTAGGGTATTAGTTCGGTCCACCATGCTTATACCTATCAAATAGGGTCAACTACTATCAAAACCTAAGTCAAGAGTCGGGGAATTAGAGCATGTGTTGAGCTATGGTTAAGACTCAACGCTCATAGTTCAACATACGCCGCATGTTCACTAACGTAATCAGAACTACTGACGTGTCCTAGGCCTCTAGTCGTAAGACGGATCTGTGCAAACAACTATTAACCACAAGCAATCAATGAAATTGTACACTGACATCAATTACTCAATAAGAACAAACCACATCACAGTCACCCTAATCAAGCCCTAGAAATTGATAGAAATCTAAATCACAATCATGGTATAAACATGGCTTTCCTATCTAACACCCTAGAAAGAGAACTACTCACTCATAATAGAATTAACAACAACAAAACTAATATGAAACCCTAACAATTGCATCATGAATAATTAAATAAATAAGCTAAGCAATTGAGAATAATAAAAGAGATTAGGGTAAGGAAGAATACCAATTGACAGAAAGCAGGAACTTTTATTGAAATCGAATAGGTTCAATCACCTTTAATCTAATCTAAAGTGTTTAAATTAAACTAAGAACAATGAGAAATAAGCTAGAGTCTAACTAGAATAAAAGATGTCTCTAAAATAATGAGGAAAAGGTATTTATAATACCACTCAAAGTCTAATTAAAATAAGAAACAAAAGACGAAAACGCTACAAAGTGCACAGGACCCGATCGGGCCAAATACCACCCGATCGGGCCCACGCACAAAACAGCCCAATTCCGTTTCTTGGTCAGCATAGCAGCCCAACAGCAACTCTGGTGAAATATGGCCAACCCGATCCCAGACCCGATCGGGTGCTGGATCGGGTCCTCAACAAATGGCCCAGCAACGTCTTTTTGGTGCGTACAATCAGCAGCAGCACAAATTGAGGGGACCCGATCGGGTCGGGCAGCGGGTGCCCGATCGGGTCTGGGGACATGGCTCCTCACCCGATCGGGTCGGGCAACGTTCGCCAGATCGGGTCTGCAACTTCTATACCCGATCATAATTCCTTCGCCCGATCGGGCCATTTTTGCCCGATTAGAGTACGAAAATCTCATTTTTGACTCTTTGGCTCTTTAATCTTCACGTTTAGGGGTCTTGGGACCTCCTAAACTACCCATAAAACTCGTGAGCCATCCTACGTGTCCCGTAACATCTCGTAAAGCCGTGGTTGCTTCCAAATGGCTCGGGAATAAGGAGAAAACTCCCTAAAACCTGCAATTCAACACTAGAACACAGAACCACAACTATATACGATAGTTTGCACAAAATAGCTCCCAAGAGCTCCAATGACGCACAAATTAGCTTGTAAATAAGGGAGAAAAGTCTATATAAATACGTGATATCACCACATTGGCTCACTAGCAATCTCATACAGCAACACGACAACTTCATACAAAAATAAAGGAGCAATCTATCTATATCTCTCTATATGTATATATCAAAAGGTATAGGCAAGAGTTGTTATCCGCTACCTGTTACCATCCCTCTTATAATAACATCATATCCAACATCATTCTCATATTTAAAATATAATATTATAAGGGAAAAATTGCCTAGAATAATGCAACCTTTTGACGATTCGCAAATAATAATTCAACCTAAAGATTATTCTGGAATAATGCAACATTTATACCCCATTTATTTTAAATGGGGTAAAATCGGATTTATTTTAAATGAGACACGTGTCGTATTGTTATTGGTTTTCATAAATAATTTTTTTAAAATAAATTATAAACAAAAAGATTAAAAATACAAAAAAACAAAACAAAACCCCCATCCCCTCCTCCCTTCCCCCAGCCACGAAACCACCACCACCTTAAAACACCTAGACACCGCCGAAGATCACAATGCCTCCAACCACATACCTCCCTCTGTCCGGCAAACCACCACAATTCGCCCATTCGCACCTCCCCATTCGCGCAAACCACCATGCCTCCTTCCACTGCCCGCAAAACCACCTCATTCCCTATGTTTGATTGTTAGCAGCGGGGGTGGGGTGGGGTGGGGGTGGAAAGCAGCGGCCGGGGTTGGGGGTTTGGGGGGTTGGGGGAGTTTTATTTTTATTTATTTTTATATTAATTAGAATTTAAGGTTTTAAATAAATATTACATATAGTTCATGTCACCGGTCATTTGTCTTGTTTAAAATAAATGGGGTATAAAGGTTGCATTATTCTAAAATAATCTTAAGGTTGCATTATTATTTGCGAATAGTTAAAAGGTTGCATTATTTTTGGCAATTTTTCCTATTATAAATGTGAAGATTCGAACCCCCAACCTCAAGTATAGAATGAATAGCTCCAACCACCACCCCACCATACTAATATTGATGTTTCTATATCAATAAAAAGATGATATCTAAATGAAAACCAAGAGTTAAATTGTCTAAATGAGCTGACATTTAGTTTCTTATTTTTAATATTTTTTACACTAGATGACATTACTGGGGAACTAATAGTAGTTTGCAAATTGAAATTCATGATCCACTGAGATCAATATAGTTCTATTTACATAGCTGAATAAATTCCTTCATATGAGCACATTCATGAAATCTCGCTCCAACCATCGACCAGCTTATGAGACACTTTCGTCTCTCTAACCTTAATTAACTTAATAAAATAGGCATGGGATAGCTCAACCTCGAAAGAGCTTCAAAAAGCTATTTTTCAGGTGACGATACAACCATTTTTCGTATACAAAGGTTAGGGAAAAAATGAGTCAAAGTGGTCTATTATGTTTCACTAATCAAATACAACTTCTGACCATTTTCAATCATATCTATATCAGGTATCATGCCTCCGTCATCTGATAAAATACATGTACCACTCTGGAAGTTTAATTTTTCTGACGCCATCTTAATCAGCTCGTCAATTGTACGGGGAACCCATAACACAATTCCTGGTCTTTTATTCTCCTTACTCCCCCATGGGTGGAACGGGAAGACCGTACATTTCTTATGCAACTTTTTATCTGCGAACAAATTAGATATATGACCATAACATTATCACTCTTATCAATTTGAAATTACAACTATATTTTAAGTTAAAATAACAGTTAAGCAATTATTTATCACCTATCATTTCTTCAACATTGCCGGAGGATTGAGAGAGTTGATCGGATTTTGCAGCTTCTAGCAACTTTATCAAATTCTTATTTCCACACATCCAAGCCTCATCCAGTGGCGTGTTTCCCCATCTACATAAACAAATGATTTAACAAAAATTAAGAGCCACATCAAACTAATAACCGATTGAAAGATCATATGTTCTTCTAGATGTTCTCATAAAAATAATATTGGATTTCTAGTAAGTGAAAAGAAAAAACATAACTTTCATGCGTCACCAAATACAACATTATTTTTGACACCAACTATATTTCAATTATGAACATGAGCTATATTTCACATCAAAGCTAATTAGTAACTACATACTACGATTGTGACACAATTGATAGTTTTAGACTAACACGGACATTGTGTAGAATATTGGATAACCTTTACCTATCTTTCAATGTGACATAAGCTCCAGCCTCTACCAATATTTTTGCCATCAAATATAATCCTTGAGAGCAAGCAACATGTAGTGGAGTTCTATAATCATAATCTTTTGAATTTGGATCAATCCCATTCGCCAAAATTCTTTTAAGAAAATCAACATCTCCACTAAGAACGACTGTACAAAGAAAAGAACCGACATCTTTGACATCAAGCCTTGCTCCTACTTTGTATAATAAGGCAGCAACCTGGTCATGTCCATTTTTTACTGCTTCTAACAACGGTGTATTACCAAAATTATCTGTAAAAGAATATTTATTAGTTTTTATGCCATAAAAGAGCATCGAAATTGAAAATGAAGAGGTTAAATGTTCAAGTACCTGACTTGTTAACATCGACGGCTTCTTCAATAAGTAAGAGAACAATATCTTCGTATCCTCTTGACGCGGCTATGTGCTATAATAAAAAACAGTTCCAATATCATGTATGAAATTGACAATTGTTAACAAATTTTAACACATGAGCATACAAACCTAGCTATGAGCCTATGATATCATCGCACATCACTAACAAATTTCAAGAGCTTATAGTATGACCAAATGAACACACACACAAGAAAAGGGCCCTACTATAATACCTTCTAGGGTGTAAGTTATAGTAGAGTTTTGGTTTATAAGGAAACACCTTTAGTGCATCCATTTATATGACTAAGAACAATACCAAAAATTGGTCAAGTGACTAAAAGAACGTTTAATACTAGTTCAGATATTTGCACTTTCCACTCACAATATTTTAAACTAATAATAGGAAAAGGCAATTGTAATCCATACCAATGGAGATCTTCCATTGTAATCTGTCTTCTTTAGATCAGCTCCAGCATTGAGCAGATTCTTTAGCTGATAAAGATCACCATGGTATGCAGCATTATTCACTTTTAGAGCAAGTTCCGATTCTTGCTTTACTATGTGAGATGCGATATCAGATTCAACTTGCTTCAAGTTGTACTTTCCATCGTTTCCCTGCCACATCAAATAGCAATGGCAAATAATGTATAGTAAGGTCCAACCAAAGATTGATTCAGTTAACTCTCGTTAGTCAAACTTATGAAAGTGGATACAAAATAAATTGTATTACGATAATTAAGCATCCTTTTCAAAATGTTTTACCCCTCCCCTTACCTCAAGGAGATTGTCAAATATTCTTTTTCCGTCATAGAAGTATATGTCAATAATATTGCTGAGTGACTCTTTATCAATCCTCAAAAGTCGACAAAGTTCAAGCACTCGAACTGTACTAGGTTGTGGGATGTTGCAAAATATGGAAATTTGTCCGAAAGTGGTGTTAGGTTCAAGACGTGAAATTGTCTTTTCTGATCCATCTTGCCCAATGCTTACCTCTTCCTGGGAAAAACAATGATCAAGTCCTGTAATCCACATCTAAAAACTAATGCTATTTAAAGGACCAAGAGTAAGAGATACTTCTAGCGCAAACATAATGATGCATTGCCATAGGCCTACACCATAATGAAAAGATGAAACTATATGTAAACGAGTGCCATTTCTAACAAAATCAGCATGTAATGTTAATATTTTGTAACACATTACTAGCATTTATTTGCAACATCAAAGGATAAAAGGTAACATAATAGCAAAGGAAAACATATATACCAGCAGTCCATGACACACAAAATAGAGTTGATCTACAACATTTCCCTGCTCAAGAATCACTTCACCGGGAAGGAAAAATTCTTCATGGACTCTGGTTACCTACAAGACCAAGTGCACAAGTTTATCATATATTATTAATGTCATATAGGATATTGAAAAGTATAATATCTCATGCTTAAAAATTCACAAAAACCTATTTCTCTATTGCTACTAAAAATCAACGCCTGGAAGCTTGTAATATTTTAGCATTTTGTTAAGGATACTATCACCTAAGTGCATATATGTATGGAAAATCTTGAGCAATAATCTTTATTTTCAATTCCACTAATATCCTTTTCTACAATGAGAAGTGTGTTGACATATAGGCAATCACCACTATCTAACACTTTCTTTTTTCATAACAAAGAATTTAGAATTCTTTTAAAGTAGTCTTATGTGTTATTGTGTATGTTGGCTTGTTTCACTAGCCCTGCCATATCATTCACCAATTGCTTTAGGAGTAACAAAGATATTGAAATATATTCAATAGACGAGTAGGCTGATAAAAGCATGATGTAGTTCATTACTATTAAGGCTCCCATATCTTAGGACTTGCGTATCCTCTTTATTGTACATCAATTAACAACATACAATTGATTGTATTATAGTTTGAATCAATCTTTTTGCCAATACCTATTACCTTAAAGAAACTGAATACAAAAAAAAATAAACATATGCCCTTATTAAAGGTTTTTCAGAGGTGAGGTGCATGCTATCTTACAGAGTATCAACGAAATACTTGTTGTGATAGACAAGGGAAACACATATTCATAACAAGAATGAGATGTACTAAGCTCCCTAATATAAAATTTCTACAATTCATCCAGTGAATATTGAAAAATATTAGTCCTCAACCTATAAAAATGATCATTTTTACTTTTCCAAAAAACAATAATAATGCAATATAGCAGTGAGATCCTGATACTCACAATCTGATTGATGAACTCAAAGCAACATCCTTGGAAAAGAGGAGCCCTTTCTATGTACGGCATGTATAATGTTTGGGATATCTGCACAAAGAGCGAATTTCATGGACCCTTAGACACCACGGCATATGTCATAATGCCTCATTGAAACTCAAAGTAGTGAAGCAATTTGAAATCTAATTTCAAAATAATAACGATATAAGTAATTATGATAATTGGCACCTCATATCCATAAGTAAACACATAAAATAGATTTTACAGCACAAAGGTGTATATCAAGTATCCAAAATATTAATACTCTATATAAGAGCTTCGAATACAAAATCTTGAATACCTTTACAGTTCCACTATTATTGAGAGTTCTTGATAGAAAAACTTGGTAAGTAATAATTGATTAGAATTACCAAAATGGGACGCAAATTCTTATTCTTTTCATGAAAGAAATATAGTAGTATGAAGACTTTTTGGCACAACAACATGAGAATGACTTGGTTTGCATGTAAGCAGCAACAACTAACATATATATATTAAACGACTCATCAAACTTTAGACATCAAGGTAGTTCAAAGATTGCCTAAATTTTAATCTTACTACAAATGCATATTAAGCAAAATTATACCAAATAATGGACCTTAAAATCAGTAATAAGGAACATTATCTGAGAAAATTATACCCAATGGGCAATACTGGATATTAAAGTGCATGGATGTAGTCTACAAAAAATGATGTTTATTGTTATACTGAAGTATTACCTTAGCTCGAAGGGATATTGGAATATCCTGTAGAATAGAAGCCTCGGTATAGCTACTTTCATATTGTAAACGCAAATGACCTTTGATCTGATTGCGAAGGTCCCTGCTAAGCCTATTTCTGTTCATATACTTCATTACTTCTGTCATTTTATCCCTGAACCGTTCAGTCTTGGAACCTTTAACTATCAGTGCTGTCATATTACCAATCAGATAGGCACCCAAAACCATGTCAAAAGAGACATATATCATAATGAATATCATTTCCCTCATATTGACAGCATGTATGTCTCCATAACCTACATAACAGAAATAATGATACATAAATAATCGCCAACATAATACAATTAACTAAGGTAGTAAATAGGAATACTTGCATAAGAAAACTCAGATGACAAAAGCGAATGTGAAAAAAACTAAGGGCACGCATATGAATTAGGATATTAACAACTCAAAGATGAACAAGTTAGAAAAGAAATTGCGCACCTACAGTAGCCATGGTGACGATGGCGAAATATAGAGATGTTGTGTACCTTCTCCAAAGATCAATTTCCCTAAAGTGGGAGTAACTATAGTCTCCTAGCTTTAAACTACCAATCCATGTGTAACCTTCTTCACGTTCCGGAATTGTAGTGGCTAGATAATAAAAGATGCAAGCCGCTGTATGTGTGCAGTAGAGTTCAACTGTAAGAAGTTTTACCAACTTGGTAAAAAGGTAGTTGATCCGTATATCCTTCTCCATTTTCTTGATAAATTCATGTACCTTCCATGCCCGACACAACCTAATCCATAGCATATATCTCACTACTTCTTTATGATGAGATGCCTGTGAAATACATTAACATTTAGAACAATGAAAACTCTAAATTTCTTTAAAATAAACAAGAGGAAGACATATTTTAATATTTTATAGAAAATTCGATGTTCCAAACTTTCAAGGGCTTGGCCTTGAAAATAAATTCCAAATATATCCAAAACATAAACCAAGACAGGGTATGTTGCTTGTCAAACTAGAGCTGGATAGAAATAAAGTTCTCAAATACGAGATACTACGTGTTTCAAAGGGACTCTTCAAGTCACATTTACTCATATATGCTGGAAAACACAAGTTGCTTGAGTGGTAAATGGATTAACTTATGGTTTTAATATACTTCCTTCGTCTCACACTATTTGGTCTAATTATCATATTAGGAAGTCTCAGATTATTTGCTCCAACTCATTAATCTAAAATTTGTGAGGAATAACAAGCATTAAGAAATGTGCAACTTAGTTGTAAGTTGTAACTTGTAAAAATCAAAGACAACAACAGAACCACAAATAATATAAGTGAAAACCTGAGATACAAGTGAAAAAAGATCACCAAATTGCACTAGAAATTTTAATCAAATCAAGTATGAGATAATGATACAATTGCATTTCTCTAAGATGGTTTTCTAATGTCTCCCTGGCATTTTCTAACATGTCCAATATGAGAATATCACACCTTGCAGACATTTGATTTTGTTCCCTTAACGGCTAGATAACATATCAATGGCAACCACATTTGATTTTTGGCTAAGCGTAGACATAATTGTAATTATTCAAAATTTAAAAAATCATCCTCAAAGTAGAACAACTAAAGATACAAAAGAGTTCTACATAGAGAAAGAGAGCGCACCAGCTAAACCAAAAAAATACCTTGTATATAAGATCCCATGGTAAACAAGCGAGTAAGTCAATAACAAAAGTTGATTTCAAGTATCTGCAAAAAAAAACATAACTGAATGATACTAATCAAAGCATCAAAAAACTTTTTTATCTTTTGGACTGTAAAAATGAAAAGGAAAATGGTAAACGAAATGAATTGAGACAAAAAAAAAAGTATCATTAAGATCAATATAACACCTGAAGGCAATAGCAGGACGTTGATAGACCATACGATAAGTTTGTTTATCTCTATAACCAACAAAGAACCGAAGCACAATGTCGAGGAGGAAAGCAACTTGTCCAACAATGTCCAACACAAACAGGTTTTCAGGAAGTCCCCGAAAGAATCCAAACTCCATAGGTGTAAAGAATGAAGAGTAAATTGCCCATAGTAGTATGAACTTATCCCATGCTTTGTACCACCTGCAATGCCATTAGTGGTGCAAGTCCCCATTCATTCAATTTATAACGTATCTCAAATATGCTATTGTATATTCAACATTAAAGATCTCCATACTGTAAGGGAAGAGGGGTGGGACACCAAACTTAATGGATTGTCCATTTTACTCTTACCCTTTAGTATAGAGATTAACGTTCAAATTAATAAAAAACAATAATTAAACAAAACTCCCCAACCCAAATAAAAACCCACGTAGGTATCCCACCCCACCTTCTTTACAAAACCCCCACCTTCTTTACATAACTTCCAATCCTCACCCCACACCCCACGTTTTAATTTAAAAAAAAACAATAATTAAACAATATCTAATAACTAACCCACTATCTAATCCTAATAACTAGGAACCCACAACTGTATAGAGATACTGTAACACGTTCAACATCTTTCTCCCTTTCTACTTCAGAATTCCATTTCTTCCTCTTCTCCATTCCATTTCTTCCTCAATCGTTTGACAATATATCAGTACCAACACGTTTAGCATACCGCCCCTTCTTCAAATACCTTCCAATTCTACCAACTGGAAACTGTAACCCGTGTCACTAGATGTTTGTTTCCTAAATGATTTATATAGTTTTGTTATGCAAGTAGGGTGTCTAGTTCATATATAGCTTGATTAAAGCATATTAAATTCCAATTTCGATCATTGAGAAATTAAAATTCGCACTTTGTGTTCACAAGTCTGAAAGTTGGTGGACTTGTGCTTTATGCTTAAACACCTTAGTTTGCTTTAATGGTCGTTGATTTAATTTCTTCATGCAATTAAATCATTCATCCCTTTGTATTTTATTCTTTGTGCTTCATCATGCAATTTATATAAAACATTCGTTTGCCTTAAACTAAGGTTCTTACATGGTGAATTTGTTCACAATTGTCATATCTATTCATATAGTTAAACAGAAGAATCAGACATAAAGAATACAAGTACATAACTTTAATCCATAATTAGCAACATCAATTTGGCCACTCTCTACTTAACCAAAAAGTAAGTTTATTCCACATTATGGTCCACGAAACCAACGGTTTCCTTTTAACAAGTTCACAAGAGTAAAATGGAACAGGGTACTCCATCAATTTCTTTTTTATAATTGACAAGACACGGTTTGAGTGGTTTCGAAAATTGGGTACTAGGAGTAATTTCTATTACTCCACCACTAATAAACTAGACTAAACATCATATTTTAGACCTAACGTAAATTACCTTTCACATAAATCACTAATTAGCAAGTGAGGGTCATTCTTAATAAATGTAAAGAATTTGTAGACAACCTGACACGGACAAAAAGCTCCTATAAATTTTCTTTAAAAAATTAGGTTTTTTCTATGATATACCCCTAAGGTTTTTGAAATTTTAACCTGTGCCCAATGTTATACAAATTTCTAATTTATACCCCTTCTTTAATATTTTTTAATTAACAATAACTTCCCCGTTAACCCTCTGTTAGTGAAGTCGTTAGTTAATATATTTACTTATTTACGGACTCTTGACCACCCTTAACCGCCACATCATCAGGCCACAACCCTGCCACAACAACCATCGCCACACCAACCACACACCGAACAAACCACAACAGCCACCTGACCACCCTCAACCAACCACAACCACCACCACAACGGAAAGTGTAAAAATTAAAGCGTCAAGAGTAAAATGTAGGGTATGAAAAAAAGGAAAGTGTAAAAATTATTATGGGGTGGAGGGATTAATAATTTTGGCACATGAAGTTTTGTAAACTCAAATTTTGGAATACCAATGGAATTCTAGTTCATGAAAAACTCTCTAAATTTGTTTAATTTACTAAACTTCCTAGGCTATGTTGTCTTCATTTTACTTTAAATTATTTGAATTTATCTAAACTTTTTTGAACTTATTTTGATTTGTTTGAACAAATATGTACTTATTTAATTTTATTGTATAAGGTGTTACTTAGGCCTATTCAATTCGCCTTAAAATAATATAATTTAATAAAAATAAGTTCAGCTAAGTAAAAATGAATAGTAAGGAGAAGAAAAAACAACATAAATAAGTAAAAGTAATCGAGTTTGCAAGAAAAAAGAAAATAGTCCGGTGCAGTGAAATTAAGCCTATTATTAACTTGTATATCTAACTTTCATTACTTCTCTAACTTATCCAAACTTACTTTAAGTTATTGAATTCATCCAAACTTAATTTTTTTCACAAATAAGTTAAAATAAAGTGGGAGGAAATGGAGTGTCAATCAGCCTAAGGAGGGGGCCATAGTTATTTTAGAGAGTAAGAAACATATTGATCAAAATGAAGTACAGCTATTACAAATCAAACTTTACCTTAGTATAAATGAAGCTATATCTTAGTATCAGTATGCATAATTAATTGAAGTGATTCCTCTAGAAATTTCAAATATAAAGCGAGAAGTTGGTGTTATTTGTCATGTGATCCAAGGGAAATTAAAGTAAACGGTGTTTACGGAGTTAAAACAGTTGAATTAATGGCCAAAACAAACTTAAGAAAGTGGTAAAACCAATTAAATTCAATGAATGAAGGAATAGTTACTTTTACCCCACTAATAGTAATTTATGATGGATACGTGGGTTCAAAGTAAAAAAGAAATATCAGTATTAGTATTTATGATGGAAGAGAAAGGAAGAATAAGATACGAACCAGTTATCCTCAGGATGAATGACAAGACCATGATAAAGATCAATAATACCATTGAAGAATCCCTCTCTACAAAAGAGTCTACTACGAGTAGAGTCATGGTTAAAATCATTGACAAGCAAGTCGAAACGGCTTCCTCTCCAAGATGACAGCCCTTCTCTGGGCCTCTCTATTACGAAATCCTCGTCTCTATACGATGATGATGTTGATTCTTCTGCTCTTTCTTCTCTTTGTATCTTCTTCTTTGATATTATCCTTGCTATCTGCTTCGGTGTCATCCTACCCGTAACGTATAAGTATAACTACCATTCCCCGAATATAATCATTATGTCAATAATATTACCAATTCATATAGTATTATTATGATACAAAAAAGATGAATCTGACCTTTGTAGAATGTGACGAGCGAGGAAAATAACGATATAGTTGGGTTTTATTTTGCTTTATCTCTCTTTCCTCCACACTTTATTTAATGTAGAGTTCACGGATGAACAGCTTGTTATTCCAGTATGCGCACGGAGGGAGGAGGAGAGGACTCAGAAAAGGAGGCTTTTATTTTTTGAGTTGTGTTCTTTTGTTTTGTTTTGTTTTCAATTTTACAACTTGGGTAGCGAAGAAGGTGTTTTAGAATGGAAAGAAGATTGGAAAGAGATAGAGAGAGAGAGAGAGAACGTGTGTGGAGTTGCGAGAGTGTCTGTGGCGGGGAGCTAAACCTGTCATTTATTCACTAAATATGTAGTTTATTTTTTGTTTTTGTTTTTTTTTTTGGGGGGCAATAGGCTCTGTTTTCTTAATTTCATTTTTTCAACTTGTTGCAATCTGGCGGTATGCCCGTGGTATATCATTTTAATCTCAGATTAACCACATCTATCAATTAGGTTTTTTTTTTTAGAAAAAAGATTTAAGAAGGTGTTGATATTATTGTAGATCTTTTTTTACTAGCTTAAATGAGTTGTCAACTTGTCATGATCCTATCCATTTGCTTCATAAACTTGTGTTTGAATTTATGCTATGTTATTTATAATGCATTAAGATTTACTCCGACTACCCTTCAAAAAAAAGTTTAAATTAATAAAAAAAGGCGATTAAACTATGGTTTTTTTAGAAGAATTTTTTTAAACCACCTAATATAATGTGCAAATTATAAGATACACCTAAGAGTACCTTGCGATAGGTACCACCAGACATATATTATATGTTTTCGTGTGTAGAGTAGCACAAAGACATAAATGGCTTAGTGGTTAGAGTTATTCGAATGTTTTATGGATCTTGCTCGGTGGTTGGGGGTTCGAATCCTTTGTTTAACCAAATCCTTTTTATAATCTTTTTCTCAATGAATTTATCATTTGCTCAAATAATGAGTATGCTTACTTTCCAACTATTTCATCTCTTAGCTTTTTCTTTTCGATTTAAATTTTATTACTCCTATCTTGGAAATAATGTATGCTATTTGCGTAAAAAAATTTACGTTAAACACATATGAAGAATAATTAATTAAAATGAGTACATAATGTTCTCGTAATGAGTACGTTCAACAAATGAGGACATAAAACTCAAATGAGTATGTTATTTTCCAACTATTGCATCTCTTAGCTTTTACTTTTCTTTTTTATTGTTATTACTCATATATTAAAATTAATGTATTTTATATATAAAAGAATAATAATTCATCAAAATGAGTACATAGAGTTCTTGTAATGAATACGTTCAATCAATGAGTAAATAAAACTCAAATGAGTACATAGAGTTCTCGTAATAAGTACGTTCAATCAATGAGTACATAAAACTCAAATGAGTATATAAAACCCAAATGAGTATGCTTATTTACAAATCAATAAATATAATAATTAAATAATTAAATATAACCTCACCCCAACTCATACTCATTTGACGAGCTCATACTCATTTGGAACATTCATCTCATTTGAGTTCATACTCATCTGAAAACTCATACTCATCTGAAAACTCATACTCATCTGAAAACTCATACTCATTTGGAAAACTCATTTGAGTTCATACTCATTTGGGAAACTCATACTCATTTCGATAACTCATACTTATTTCGGTAGCTCATACTCATTTGGAAAACTCATACTCATTTGGAAAACTCATACTCATTTGGAAAACTCATACTCATTTGAAAAATTCATACTCATTTGGCTTTGTACTCATTTGGCTAACCCACACTCATTTGTCTAAGATATTTTGGGTGTACGTAAAGATAGGTGCACGTAGGTATACCTTTTACCTCCTGAATATGATGGGTTTTTTTGTTTTAATCTCTTTTCTAATTTTGTCTCAAAATAACTACCTTATAAATATATAATGAGTTGGTTTCACTATCAAAACGATTTTCCACCCAAAGAAACATGAAGATCGTTTATGCCCATGAGTAGTTTTCACCTCATTTGGCTCTGTCATCTTTCTCATTTGCTCTCAGCATTCAAGATTTCAATTTCCCTTTGTCACCTGCAACCCCCCAAATTAATTGTGACACATTTCTTTATCTCACCCGTGTCATTATGAGAGAATCTCCGTCTCTCTCTTCCTTTTTCCAATTAGTTGGTAAAGATGTTGGGGTCTCTATAAGAATAATCGCCTAGATTTCAACGTTAAAGGGGGACCAAAGCTTGCAATTTAACTGTAGTTAAAGGTAAGAGACCCCATTTGTTTACTTTCTTTGGTTAATTGAGCATTGTTTACTTGATTGAGACATACTAAACAATCAATTTAAGTAAAAAAAAAACCTAATTCATAATTTTTATATCAATTACTAATTTCAGTAATTTACTTCCTAAATTAGGTTGGTAACATAGAATTTAGTGTTAGAAGTAAAAAGTTGATGCTTGGTTTGTGGTAAGAATCCTTATTAAAATTGAGAATGCATATAATATGAGATTATTTATTTGGGATTTTTGCACAGATTTCCTTCAGTATATGACTGGTAAAATTAGATAAAATATATTATTGTTGCTATTTTTAATCCTATATTGATCCACAACAACCATGTTGATCATTGATGAACACCCTCGTCCTGAGACTGCTCGTTCTCTGACGAGTCTGGCTCGTCGGCTACTTGTTTGCTATCAAAATCGACAAAATTGGGGTACTCTTCCTCCCTTAGCCTGGCCTCGTAAGATACCTTGAGGTGAAACCAATGTTTGGTGTAGCGAGGGACCTTGTCAACATCAGCCATTAGCTTGAAGGCCTTTTTCCCCAGCTGATGGCATCATCAATGGAGTCGTTGGCGGCATCAAGAGCGTCCTTGTGTTGTTGCTTGTGATTTACTTTTGAGGATGGAGATCTCCCTCTTAATCTCAAGAGCAACTACAAGGGTCAAATCACGCTCAGCCAGAGCCTAGGCACAAATGGTGGAGAAATCAATTTCCAACCGGTCCTTTTCCTTGAACATCTTATCAATTTTGACTAGATGTTTCTTGTTCTCATTCTCCAACTCGCCCGACATCTTCTCAAGGGCCAGTTGAGTTTGGTCCTGCAAAATTTTGGCCTCCATCATCTTCTAGATGGCCATGTCCCTGGCAACAGTTGCCTGGCGGGCGAACTTCTTGTTCTCCATCCTCAGCTACCTCATAGCATCCTCCGAGTAAATGAGGCGAGGAAGAACTACACAAGAATATCAACAAAAAGTTAGCAAAAAAAATGCTCAGATACAACGTCAAGAATCTAAAAAGAAAAAGGAAAATTGATAAGAATAATCCGACCTTTGGCCGGTCTTCCACCAATGGTACCACCTTCATTTAATCCAGCAATAATCCCACCTTTGACACCCATCTGCTCATATTAGTCCCTCACCTGTTGGTGACCTACAATTACAGGTAAACTCTCTTAATTACATGATTGATAGCTAATTAAATATAATTTAAACCTAAATTCTTAATTAACCACTAAATAAGTATAATTTATAAATTAACTTTAAAAAAACTTTTAAAAAAGAACTCTCCCCACCCCCACCCCCTACCAGCCCATCTCCCTCGCCTCCACTGCCACCCCTCCCCCCAACCCCCGCCTCTGCCACCCCCTTCCCTCCCCGCTTCCGCCTCTGCCCCCTTCCCCTTCCCCTACATAGCTCCTCCCTACATAGCCGCTGCTGGCTGCACTACCCAAACCAGTCCCCCTTCCCAGCCTTTACCCTACAACCTCGACCCATTCCTTACCCTTGAAAGCCCTACTCTATTTTGAAAAAACACAAAATTCAACACATTCTCGCTCTTTCTCACTAGAATATTCTAAATTTCGCCAGATTTAAGTCCTCGTCGATGAATTCTTCATTAAAGCTTGCAATTTAATGTTTTTATTGCTCTTTTTTAAATATTCTGTGTGTTTTTCGATGTATGAAGGTTTCAAAGGCTGTTGTGCTTGAATTGGTTCTGGGGGACGGAGAGCAACTATTAGTTGGCTGAGTGGGGGTAGCTAGAAGGGCTGCAAGGAAAAGGGAAAAATAACAGGGGAATGGGAAGCAGGAAAGGGAAGGGAAAAGTGGAGGGGGATACGGGGAAAAGGAAGAGAAGAATTAGGGAGTGGGGTTATGGGGGAAGGGGGTGGTTTCCGAGGTGTGGGGTGGCGGTTTTAGGGGAGCAGAGGGTTTTTGGGGGTGGGGCAGCTGTGTTATGGGGAGGGGGAGGGTGGCAGGGGAAGGGGAGGGGAGTGGAGGGGTGGCAGTAATGGGGGAAGAGGGGGGTGGTTTTTTAAAAAAAAAAAATTTAAAAAAAGTCAATGGTAATTTTGGCGGTCAAACAGGTTGTCATCTCCTGTACCATTGAGAGAATATGGGTGTCAAAGGTGGGATTATTGCTGGATTAAATGAAGGCGGTACCATTGGTGGAAGACCGACCAAAGGTCTTCTTATCAATTTTTCCAAATAAAAAAGATAAGTTGTACCTCAGCACCCATTTGGGTCATAAAACCCACATGACCGGCTTTAGCCCCCTTTAGAATTTTCAAGAAGTCTCAGGGTAGAATTAGAAGAGGTCGCATTTGAACTTCTTGATGTGTTTTAAATGTAATAAATACCGCAAGTGCACGGTGTCAGTAGAGCCTTGCAAGTACAGGTCCAATCCACAGTGACATAAGTTTTTAGAGTTAATATTCAATTAAACAACTACTCTCTCCGTAACGCATTCATGGAAACAATTGATTTTGCACGCTATTTAAGAAAGCGATATAAGGGTGTAAACGAATAAATTAATCAAAATAATTTTAATACAAGTAAGAGTGTGATTATAGGTTAGTAATTTAAAAATTAGTTTGATTCATTTGTTTGTCTACACCTTTGAATCGTTTCATTAAAATGGGTGCAAAATAAATTGTTGCCATTGATGCGTTACGGAGGGTGTACTTCAGACGAAATCAGGGAAGAATGACTGAACTACTAATTAAACTAATAAAAGCGGGTTTAAACTAAGAATTATCTAATTAAAAGACTACGGCATTATTTTGGTCCATTATGCTTATACCAATCAAAAGGGTTCAAATAACTAATGATACCTAGGTCTAGAGTCAAGTAATCGGAGCAAATATTAAGCTACGATCGGGTCATAACGCTCTCAATTCAACATATGTAGTACGTTCGCTCACATAATCAGAATCAATAGTGTGTCCAAGCCTCTAAAAGTAAGTCTACGATCGGGTCGTATCCAAGTTGCCAGACTTAATTCATGAAATTGTACATTAACATATCACAGATTCAAAAACAAATCAATGCCCTAATCACAACCCAGAACTAATAGGAATTCAAATAACAATCATGATATAAACATGACTTTCCTCCCTATAGCTCTAGAAAGACAACTACTCACTCATGATTGAACGGACAACGATTACTATAATATAAAAATCATCACTTTGCATCATGAACGAATGAATAACTATACTAAAGAAATCAAAGATTAAAGGGAAAATAAGATCGAAGAACAATACCAACTAACGGAAATGAAAGGACTTTATTGAAGCAAATCCAAGGTTTGATCGCCTTCGGAAGTAAAAACTAAGAGTTTCTCCCTAAAAAGTGCATAAAGTAAACTATAGAATGCTGGGATAAAAGTCTCTCACAAAATAAAAGAGTCTATTATTTATAATGACCTAATACAGCTATCTAAAATAATTCGGAAAAAGGGCAAAAACAACACTTAGAGTCGCCCGCCCGATCGGTTCAACCACTACCTGATCGGCGGGGTTTGGTTCATGCGAGTTCATTTCTTCTTCAAATCTCGTAAAAACGGCATCAGCGACAAAATGCATCCTGTCTGATGTGGCTAGGTGAGATCACCCGATCGAGCCCGAGACAAAAATGCTTCAGCGTTTAGATCACACCAGGTCGGGCAAATGTGCACAAAATACGTAATTCCCGCCCGATCAGGCCGCGCAAAATCGCCTGATCAGGCCGGAGGCTCATTTCTTCGTTCTTCGGCTTTTCGAGCTAGATCTTCAAGTCTAAATGCCTCGGGGACCTCCCAAGTCATCACAATTGCCTCATAAACAACTCCTATAGTTGCGGTTGCGTCAAGATAGCATAGAATCGGGAGAAAACTCCCTAAAACTTGTAATTCAACATAAAATAACCAAACCATAACTATATAGAGAAGTTAGCACAAAATAGCTCCTAAGAGCACCAAGCGCGGACGATTTAGCTTCTAAACACAGAGGAAGAACTCTATAAAATCATAATATCACTTCTCCCCCCCCCCTTTGACTTATTGGAAAAGGCGAAGGTGTGCTCCTCAGACTAGCCAACCATACTATCAGTTGCCGCCTCTTCCTAGGGCCTGTTACCCCGATCTGAAAAAGATGATTTGTCAGCCTGATATCACGTATTTATATAGACTTTTCTCCCTTATTTACAAGATAATTTGTGCTTAATTGGAGCTCTTAGGAGCTATTTTGTGCTAACTATCGTTTATAGTTGTGGTTTCATGTTTTAGTGTTGAATTGCAGGTTTTAGGGAGTTTTCTCCTTATTCCCGAGCCATTTGGAAGCAACCACGGCTTTACGAGATGTTACGGGGCACGTAGGAAGGCTCACGAGTTTTATGGGTAGTTTAGAAGGTCCCAAGACCCCTAAACGTGAAGTTTAGAGAGCCAAAGAGTCAAAAAGGAGGTTTCCGTACTCTGATCGGGCAAAAATGGCCCGATCGGGTGAAGTATTTATGATCGGGTACAGAAGTCGCGGACCCGATCGGGCAAGATGTGCCCGATCAGATCGGGCGAGAAGACATGCACCAGACCCGATCGGGCATCGTCTGCCCGACCCGATCGGGCTGGGTGCTCGTGGCTCTTATTCTGTTGCTGCTTGCGAGAAGAATGTGTTGGCCAAAAATGCACCAGGCCCGATCGGGTGGATGCCTCGGGCCCGATCGGGTGGGCCGCAATATTCGTATTTGTGTTGTGCGGCTGTGCGTATCATAAAAGGTGTTGCTGGGCCTTGTTCGCTGCCAACCCGATCACAGACCCGATCGGGTGCTGGATCGGGTTGGTCCAAATTTTGCACTCCACTTAAGCTGCTGATGATGCGTGACCAGGAGACCAAATGGGCTGATTTGTACCTCGGCCCGATCGGGTGGGTTTTGGCCCGATCGGGTCCGGTGCATTATGTTGCGGATTCGTCTTTTGTTTCCGTTTTAATGAGACTTGAGGGGGTATTATAAATACCTTTTCCTCATTATTTTAGAGACATCTTTTTTTCATCTTTCATTAGCTTTAGACTAGTTTTATTCCTCATTGTTCTTAGTTCAATTCAAACGCTTTAGATTAATTTAGAGGTGATCAAACCTATTTCGATTTCAATAAAGTTCCCGCTTTCCGTTAATTGGTATTCTTTCTTACCCTAATCTCTTTTATTATTCTCAATTGCTTAGTTTATTTATTTAATCGTTCATGATGCAATTGTTAGGGTTTCATATTAGTTTTGTCGTTGTTGATTTGATCATGTCTGAGTAGTCTGTTTCTAGGGTGTTAGATAGGAAAGCCATGTTTATACCATGATTGTGATTTAGACTGCTATTGATTTCTAGGGCTTGATTAGGGTAATTGTGATGTGGTTTGTTCTTTATTGAGTAATTAACGTTATTGCGCAGTTTCGTTGGTTGCTTGTGGTTAATAGTTATTTGCACAGATCCATCTTACGACTAGAGGCCTAGGACACGTCAGTAGTTCTGATTACGTTAGTGAACATGCGGCGTATGTTGAACTATGAGCGTTGAGTCTTAACCATAGCTCAACATAGGCTCTAATCCCCCGACTCTTGACTTAGGTTTTGATAGTTGTTGACCCTATTTGATTGGTATAAGCATGGTGGACCGACCTAATACCCTAGGCTTTTATTCTATAGTTAAATCCTTTGTTTAATTCGTCTTTCTTAGCTTAATCATTAGTTTAATTAATTCCTTCCTGATTTACTCTGGAGTAGCTGAATTGGTTGAATATTGATTTAGAAACTCTGTCTCCCTAAGGATTCGACCCTGCTTCCACTGACTACCTTAGTTAGAGGACCGTAGGTTTATTTTTGATTAGGTGATACGACTAAAACCTATCACAGCCTTAATTGGATAGACGGTTATCAACGGGTTAAATGGACTCGTCGAACGTCCATCAACACGAATGGTTCTAACCACGTTTGGAAGGTAGAACTCACTAGAGGAAAATGATGCCTCTCGTACGCCTGGAGGCATCTGCCTCACGAGCTTAGAAACAACTCCACTGAACATTAAGCCTTGGGGCTCAGCGGCTGAGGGAGAACCCTTAACATCTAACATAGGCTCGAAGGATGTCATAGACAACCCCATCTCATCAGCAGGCTCATTCTATACATAGAGTTGAGGAGTCATTGTATCCACTTGTTGTATTGGGACCACAATTAAAGCCTAGGATGTCTCTGCCTTCGACGCCTTCTTTTTCGGCGCAAGGCCCTTTAAGTTTTAGTCGACGACTTCTCCTTAGTGGCCGCTAGTCTCCTCTTACTGGCCGGTGGGGTAGGCCTTACGCCCTTGGACGTAGGAGCACTTGCCTGCAAATGAAGAATGAGAGAGTTAGATGATGAATCATGAGAAAAGCAAAAATGTCTGAAAATAAGGATGGACCAAAGCAGATGGTTTAAATGAAAAATAAGACAAAGGTGGTCTGGTCAAGGAGGCCGTTTAAGAGCTTAGAACACCCAAAGGATTTCTTAACAATCATGGTTTGTAAAAGGAGGTCGTCCAAGAAATCTAAGACGTCTTCATTTTGCAACCCACACTCGTCCGAAATGATTTCAAGACTATCATGTTTTGAAAAGGAAGTCATCCAAGACATATTGAACATCGTCATTTTGCGAACAACAATCGTCCAAAATGATTTCGAGACAATCATGGTTTGCAAAATGAGCCCGTCCAGAAATCTTGGACGCTTTCCTTTACAAGTCATCCTCGTCCAAAAGATTTCTAGACGAGCATCGTTTCTAGATGAGCATGGTTTGCAATAGCCGGTCGTCCTAGATATCTTGGACGCTTTCTTTTTGCAGGTCATCCTCGTCTAAAACGAAATCTAGACGAGCATGATTTGCAATTGCAGGTCATCCAATAAATCTTAGACGTTTTCCTTTTACAACCATCCTCGTCCAAAATGACTTATAGACGAACATGGTTTGCAATAGGAGACCCTCCAAGAAATTCTGTAGGCCTTCCTTTTACAACCATCTTCGTCTAAAAATTCTTATGTGGATTAGACAACTCACTTCCAGACGCCTTGCCAAAGCCAAAGTAGTCCGTAAAAAAAGAGAATTAGCGGACTATGAAGGCTTACCGAAGTCTTCGCCCGCTTGTCCGCGGGCGGCTTGCGTGTTTCCAACATAAGCACATTGTTTTACTTGCCTATGTCAATCTTTCCTCGTCTACATTTGGGGAGGGCAGGGGCGAACCCACGTAGGAACAAGGGGGGACCACTGTCCCCCCACTTTAAAAAAAACAAAGTAAAGCGGGCAGCAGGGGGAGAAATGAGAAAAGGACAGCAGTAAGGCTGTGGGCCCAATCTTAACACGCATAAAGGGAGGAAGGAAGAAAAGAAAAGAAAGGAAAAAAATGGAGGGAGAGAAAAGTTCAAAGTGGGGCCCACAAGGAGAGAAGGTCATATTTCACAACTCTTAATATGTCACATTCAGAGTGGGGCCCAATCTATTCGTTTCACTGTTTCGCAAGCGGGCAAGTCTTGTCTGCTGACTGGCTGACTCCAGTTTTTCGGTCGTCCATTACTGACGACGGCGGCGACGACGGCAACGAGATAGGTTCGTTTTTTAAATTATGTACTCGATTTTTAATTAATAAACAGATTTATATTGGATTATTTAAATTGTCCCCCCACTATAAAATGCCTGGGTCCGCCACTTCCCGGGAGGGTGGTAGTAGCATCCTTTGAATAAGAAAATGAAAAATTGGTTGTCATAGAAATACTCAATTAACGAAGGATATTTGCCTAAGTGTTTACATATAACCTTGTCCCGCCTCAGCCTAGAAGCAACTAGAAAATTGTCATCCCAAAATAAACTTTTGAGGGGAAGCTAGAAGGAAGGACCAACGAAGGATGCTTGGCCTTCCAGGACATGCTCTTTGGTCTCAAAATTGCGAAGTGTTCTTCCTCGGCATCTTAAAGGTCCAATAAAGAGGCACCTCGTCCATAATTCATCACCGCCCGGCTGCGATACCTCATCATCTGGGCGATCTCCTCATCAAGAGCCTTAACAATAACGAAGTCCACTAAGTGCATGTGTATATATATACCAATAAATTAATAAACGTTGTCATTTGCTCTCCCGTTAAGCTTGCAATTTGTTGAATTTGTAGTGCAATATTAAGTGTTTTGATTGTGTATCTAATGCAACGTTTTATGACTTATTACAGAGCTTGACTAGAATTTTAATAATGCGATGCATTTGAGGGTAACAATGTTACATTTGCTCAAATGCACCAACGGTTTATGCAACACATTCAAAGCATTGCATTATGCCTATTGCAACACTACACTATTAGGAGTTTCATTAACCCTTAAAAGTAGTAGTGTCATTTAATCTTACTCATCAAGTTTTAATGGGCATTGACTTTTGCTTAGAGTGACATAGGTAGAAAGCCTCTCTTGGAGCGTTTCATATTGAAACTTATTAGGATCTTTTCAACACAAGCAGACGTTTGGTTACAAGGGGGGGAGAGAAGGAAAGGAATCAAGAAATGTTGAGAAGGGAAAGGAAACCAAAACATTTAAAATTAAAATTAGCATTTGATATGATAAGGAAAGGTTGAAACATCTCCCCCTTCTCTTCCTCGCACAAGCAATCCGATAGATTTCGACACTCTCTCCGGCATATTTCTCTCTACAATGTGTTCTCTATCTATGGCACATTTTATCTTATTTTCCGAAGCATTCTCCCTTTGTCCTTCTTCTTGTTTCTTTCATATTTGGGATGATGATGGTTTCATGGATGGGTTGTCGGCGGTTGTTGTCTTTTGATGTTATGGTTAGGTATTTCGGTTGGAGGGGTGTCTATTTTTGTGCTGGGGTCGTTTTGCGGTTGCGAGAGGTGGTTTTTTAAGGGTTGGGAATGGTGAGTTTCGAGAAGTCTTGTATCAGTTTTTGAGTTGGGAAGGGTGGATATTGGGAGTTTGTGGTTTTATCGTTGTGGGTAGTGGTGGGCTGGTTTTCGGTTTGGCATAGTGGTTAGGGCGTGAGTGGGGGCTTTTATTTTGGGTGGTAGTGGAGTAGTGGATTAGTGGGGTGGTGGTTGTGGATTAGTGGTGAAGCAACGGTTGTTCTAAAGTGGTTATGAGGGAGTGGCTAGGGATTTTTCGGATTAGGAGTGGAAGTACGACAGTGGAGTGGTGATTGTGCTCTAGTGGTGGAGCAATGGTGGCTGTGGAGTGAAGTGGTGTTCTGGGGATGGATGGGGGTGTTTTGTGGTTCTGGAGTGGTAGTACTGTAGTAGAAATGTGGGTTGGTGGTTGTGGAGTCATGGTGGCAATTGGTGGGTGTGGAGTGGTATCAAGGTTGGTTAAGGATGGTTGTGGTGACAGGTGTAGAATGAAATGGGGGAATCCAAAACCTTAAGGGTATGGGTGGGTAATCAAGAGTAAGTGAAAATGAAATTGAGTAAAGGGAAAGGAAAAAACAACAACCAAACACCAACGATAATCTAGTGTTTCGATTGGCTTTTTTATATCATGGATATATATATAGAATTTTTCCCCCTTATTTATGAGCTAAATCGTACGTCATTGGAGCTCTTCGGAGCTGTTTTGTGCTAATTATCGTATATAGTCGTGGTTTTGTGTTTTCATGTTGAATTGCGGGTTTTAGGGAGTTTTCTCCCTTTTCCGAGCCATATTGAGAAAATCACGGCTTAACCAGTTGCTACGAGGCACGCAGAAGTTGTTACGAGCATTATAGATGATTACGAGGTCCCGAGACCTCTAAACGTAAAAAATTTAGTGCCAAAGAGCCAAGAAGGAATGAAAGACGTGTTTTTAGTCGAGCAATAAGGCCCGATGGGGTCAAAGATTTATGTATCGGGTGCTTGGGTCTCGAACCCAATCAGGCAGGCATGGGACCACCCAATCGGGCAAGCCCAACTCACTTCAGGATGTTGCTGTGCGTAAACCAGAGGAAGAAAGTTGGGCTGGATTTAGGCTCAGTCTGATCGAGCATGATTGGCCCGATTACATCGAGCTGGCCCAAAACCATGCATGTTGATGCTTGGCGTATGGGAGCAGGTGATCTAGGCTTTTGTTCGTGCGGCCCGATCGGGCAGAGGTGGCCCGATTCATTCGGGCAGGCCCAGGCTCTATGTTGCTGCTGTGTTCGTTTGTGAAGGAAGAGAAAAGAAAGCTGGGCCATTTTTTGTGGTGGCCCGATGCCATAGGGCAACCATGGCCCGATCGGGCGAGAATACTTACGGCCCAAATTCTATCTTCTTTTGCAAAATTTAATTAGTTTAGGATTAGTATAAATAGCTAAGCTTATGATTTGTAGAGACATCTTTATTTCCAGCACTAATTAGTTTAGTTTAATTGCTTTCATAGTTAAACACTTTTAAATTAATTTTGGAGGAGATTAAACCTCAGATTATTTTCAATAAAGATTATTACTTTTCGTCATTCGGTATTATTCTTCTCTCTTAATTTCTTTAGTTATTTCTTGGTTGCTTAGTTTGATTATTGAATTAATTCATGATGCAAAGATTAGGGTTTTGTATAAGTTTCATTATTGTTGATACAATTATGTCTGAGTAGTCATATTTCTAGGGTTTAGGAAGGAAAATCATATTTGTACCATGATTCATATTTGAATTGCTAACAGTTTCTAGGTTTTAATTAGATTGATTATAGTGTGATGTGTTCTTAATGAGTAATTAATGTTATTGCGCAGTTTCATTGATTACTTGTGGTTTATAATTGTTTGCACAGATCCTTCTTAGATTTAGAGGTCTAGTGCACATCAGTAATTCAGATTATGTTAGTGAACATGCGGCATATGTTGAATTATGTGCGTTAAGTCTTAACCATAGCTTAACACGTGCTCTAATATCTCGACTCTTGACCTAGGTATTGATAGTTGTTTGATCCTCTTGATTGGTATAAGCATGGTGGACCGAACTAATGCCCTAGATCTTTAATTCAAAGTCTAAATCCCATTTTTATATTTTCTTTAGTTTAATTAGTAGTACAGCTGATTCTTCTCTGATCTTGTCCGAAGTAGTTGTTTGACTGAATATTAACTCTGAAAACATGTCAGCCTATGAATCCGACCCTACTTCCCTGACTATTGTTGTTAGAGGACTTTAGGATTTACTTTTAATTAAGTGATACGACTTTATCCTGTCACTTTTCCTTTGTTGAAAGTCTTGAAACCTCATATACAAACGCCCCTTAGCCCAATCAGCCTCTTCAATCTATCTCGGTAGATTTTGAGCCTAAAATGTATTGGGCCTCTCCTAGGTCTTCCAAGAATAAGTAGTTGTCAAGCCAATAGTCAGTATGTCGTCTACGTATGCACTAAGAAGATTGCTTTGCCCCTACTGAATTTCTTGTTAATATAGGGTTGCTTCTCATTCTTGCCTAATTCAAACTCTTCCATTATCTCATCGAAGTAGATGCTCGAACTTCTGTATGCTTACTTAAGATCATATGTTGATCTTTGAAACTTGGACACCTTTCTAGCATGCCTTGGAGTCAACGAAGCCCTAAGGCATGTACACTTCCTTCGCAACTTCCCATTTTAAAAGGCAGTTTGGTCTTTGTCTAGTTGCAACAGTAGTAGCAGTTGTTAATGTAGCTGCAACAACGTCTTCATTTCCTGGCTTACTTTAGAATTACTTTAGGAATTTGAGGGGAGAAAATGATGAAAAAATAAACAACTTCAAGCATATAAGGCTTTATGATTAGCTCATATAGTGTCGAATATGGTCTGATAAGTCCAATAAGATCTAATAAGGTCCAATTAAGTTTCATCTAATAAGATCGAATAAGGTCTAATAAGTTTATATACTACCTCCGTTCTTTTTTTAGTTGCAATATTTTGACCAAAACTGTGAGAGCTTTTTGGTCAAAACATTGCAACTAAAAAAGAACGGAACGGAGGGAAATATTTTATTTCTTTAAAATCGGCTGGGTCGCTTTAAAAAGCCATTCACAATCAGTAGCCTTACCAACAATAGCATACTTGGAAAGTGTTCAAATTAGGTAGTTTCTTTTTGTATTCCACGTGCGGACGTGCATTGGTTCTTTCCTATGGAATTACTAAATAAACAGGACGTCTGGTATGGAGGGATTTTATATGAGGACGCCAGTTGACATCCAGATTGATAGCAATACCTTTTTGGCAGTATTAAGCCAGTGCCCTTTTCAGTAATTGACACTCTGAACTCCATTTACGTTTTTTTTTTTATTCAAAAAAGAGGATAGTTGACCGGCTTTATCTTGTCATGTTCTTTGTGTTATCTGCTTTGTTGTTGAGTTGGCCACTATGTTCATTCCATTCTAGTGAAGCATATTTTTCATTATTTAAACATAAAGGAGAAAATCTTATTGCATGATCCTGACACATTATAATATAACATTGGGGGCAAATTAGGAGGCAAGGCCAACGAATTTGGGAGCAACAACATTAAGTAGGGAAGGGAGTAGGGACTCCCAACAATGATGTGTTATGATATGAGAATTCCAACAGCACCACTGAACTGCGAATGCTCTCTTGGGTTTTTGGTAGCTCTCCGCAAATGGACTGGTATAAGCGAAGTCATGGACCTACCTCTCACGGGGGAATCGGTCCAGGCGCAGTCGTGCAGAACAAGAAGATACACACATTGAACAGGTGTTAACTGATAAAGAATACACACGTTGAACTGGTGTAAACAAGTCAACTGATAAAAAGATACATACACATTGATTGAACTGGTGTAAACAAGTCAACTGATAAAAAATATACACGCCTTGATTGAACTGATGTAAAAAGTCACCAGATAAACAAGATACAGATCTCTGGAATACTTAATTTTTAACAGCTCCTGAATATGATTATTGAACCGCGTTACGTGAAGTCCTGCCATTTCTTGATATCTACTCATCAATTATCTTAGACTGAGTGTGGCTATATCTAGTTGTGTGTTTCCCCGTGATCAAAGACTGGAATCATAGACATGTCTTATGGAGCATCCTCTGTAACATTGGCATCTAAATTGGAGTTGAGATAGGTTATTACAAGCTCTGCAGCTTTGTATCCAGAGGAAATAGCTTTACCCACAGAAAGACCATCTTTATGGTTACCTAATGCAAAAGCCACGAACAAAAAACTAGAGATTAGCAGTCATTTATCATAAGTAGAAGGCACAAACTACCTTTTTACGCACTCTATCCCAAAATAGTAGTCATATCTCTTTTTTAATTCATAGCAAATTCACATAACCTTTTTTTTCTTTAATGTAATAAGTAGAAGTTTTGGACTTCAGCGTATTCTACTTATGGTTACTTTACAAGTCCTTGAATATGATCGGAACCAGATTAAGCCTAGAATATAGGAATAATGGGAGTAGATGATAAGTCCAGACAATTGATTTTCCTTTTACTTGGATGTCCAAGGATATTATCAAAAACAGCCAGAACATCAAGCAACATGAAAATACTTTTGATCTGGGCTACATTAACACATAACTTGACCTGAAAGTAATAGATGAAATTTCACCTCAGCCACAAGCTTGCAAGAAAACCTAAGAAGTTTGAAAATACTCTTTTTCGAGCAGGAAAAGAATGCAAATTGATTGACGAGACAACTTTACATGAACCTTCATTGCGGCAAGTAAATGACAATTTACCTGCGTAAAATAGACCAGGAAGATCTCTTTCTATCTTCTGTATTGCACCTAGAACTGAGTCGTAATTGCGCCCATAAAGGGGGAATCCGCTGCTCCAGTAGAAATGACTGTCAACATACAGTTGCATCATGGTCTCAGTTTCAGCGACCCCATCACAAATTTAAAAAGCAAATCATGTAAAGTTGTGTAAGGATATCAATACTTCACAAAAGTAGGTTTTCCCTTAGTCCCCAGCAGCTGCTGGAGGTCAGAAGAAACTATCTGCTCCAATTCATCCCTGTAATCATTTAATCAGAAGACAATAAATAGCAAGAGAAAAGTTCGGAATGATGATTACGTAAGACATTGAAAATATTGCGAAATTCATACTTCGAAGCTTTAGCAAGTTCTCTATTTCTGCTTCCTCCAACAAAGGTAGTATAGAGATACATGTCAGAGGGAGCACGATCAGGAAACATCATAGAGGAAAACAGAGTACCTGAGTTGCTATGAAACTAGCATTAGATTCACAGATACGAAGTATATTCCTTACACAAGCAAAACCAGAAACTTACCAAGAGTTTTCAGTCCATTATGTTGTTCGTTAGAGGGGATAAGAACTCCAAAGCCCTCGAGAGGTCTCTGCACACTGGCCTTCTTGAATGTCGTAATTATAACAGACAGGGGTAGGTAACTCACCTGCAAAATGGATAGAAACAGTGTGACTGGCTGCACTCATCAAGATTGCCGGTTAAAATATGATGAGGCAAAGAACAGAGCTATGTGATCCACAATATAACCTCTCATGCAATGTTTCAAAGTTTTAATAAACGAAGACCTTTACATCCTCGACTCATCAAGACTCGCCCACAGTAAGGATGCAATTTTGATAATCATATAAACAACCATTGTGAAAGCTGAAGAGTAGTTAGAATTGACAAAAAAAAATGATGAGCATTGATATCACAAATTTTGTATGGTACTTAAAATAGGTTAGACAATCCTTAGCTTGTTCAATGAAGAAATGTTAACAAAAAGTTCATTGATTATACTGATGAATCAATTTATGAACAAACACTCGAAAGGATGAAGTGGACTTTTAACTAACTATACTTCTAAAATATAAGAGCCTCAACATAACTTGAGCTAAGCAAAATATTCACAGATGCGTGACTTGAGAATTTCAAAATGATACATAAGAATGTTAGGATAAAATATTATATTTTTTTCTTATCATGATTACTATAGGTGAGAGGACAAATACTGGGCTATATAAAGTGAAAATTTTAAGTAAGGGAATACTAGCCCGGATAAGTATGCCTAAAATCCAGTGAATCTGATAAAATTCAAAAGAAAAGGAACAACACCTGGTATATGTATTACTTAAATCAAACATATACACAAGGAGAGAAGGTAAAAGCTTTCCAAGAGAGCAACATGAACCATGGCTGTCAATTCCTAACTCGAACGGGTTGTTTCACATGACGAAAGCCTGGAAACTTTAACAGAACAGCTACACGTGAAATGATCAAACTTAACAGATAAAAAATCATGAGACCAAAGGACAATATGGCAATGGAAATCTGACATTGCATCTTGTAACCATGGGATAAGGTGGTGATAAGTGTTGATTAAAAACAACGGAGGGAAAATTATCACCGTCACTCACAAATATGCTGTAGTTTAGACAACAGGGGAAACATATCTAAGTATCTAACAATTATGAAAGTACAAACCTCTGGAATGAAGTCAAGTGACAATGAATATCCACCTTTCAGAATCTCCAGTTCTTTAAAATTGCTGATTGGAGCCTGCCATAAAACAAACAGTAGAAGAATTTTCATTTGATGAAAAAGGGGTAAGATATTTCAAAACAGAAGAGTTATAAAGTCCCAAAACTCCCAGTCAAAAAAGAAGTCCTAAAACATCTTAAAGGGACAAGTAGAGGTTGGAAGCCCAACAAAACTATCCATCCCAATATTATTATTGCTTCAATAACAATAGAAATCCATTTTTCAGGTTGCAGGTATCAGACAAAACGTTCAATTTAGATCACAAGCATAAGGAGATAGGAAGGTAAATGCCATCTAAGTTTGAATCTTACAGTCAACATGAAGATTCCACAAGGACTCATCATGCAAGGATTTTATGTCAGCTTACATTCTCAACAAATGGAAGTTACACAAGATTTTTTCACACATAATGAGTAAACCTAAAGATCTACCCCACTAACCTAAGCAAGAGCAACCTAGATGATTACTTTGACTTTAACACTAAAAATAAGAGCAGGTAGGATTGAAAAATCTACCAGGCTTATACGATAAATAACAGGATGAGTCTTAATATACGAAATCAAATAAGAACAAGAATGCTTCCAATGCCAACCCCTCCCAAATCCCAAAAGGTCACCATTCCGACCTTGAAATTTATTAATGCCGAACATAAAATGGCATGATAGATTGTAAGGCCGGAAAAAAATCCCTCGCGTTTTTATCATGGTTCCACTTGTGAAGCGTTTGGAATTCGCAAGATGTTGGAAGCCTTCACAACCTTAGGTGAGATCAATCCATGAACTTGTCACATTGGAATTCTTAGCTTCGCTAGAGCAAAAAGTGGTTGCCGGAGACAAAGGAGAGTATGAAATTTCTTTCCAACTTTTCAAGTCAACCCCATTGTATTTCTCTAGCGAGGTTGAATGAGATATTCTTGTGTAACGCCTCAAATGCCATTCGATTCCTCGAGCTTTGAGATCATAGCATTATCAAAGGGATAGTTTTTGGCTAGAAATAGCCCCCCAAAAAAAAAAAAAAAAAAATTTAAGGTACATTCACCGCCTCACGGTCTCCATCTTTCCCAAAAAGGAGGTGAGCAAGGTAGCCTCCAAGGAGTTAAGTGTATTTTATTTGGCTGCCACGCACTATGGTAACGTGAGAGCCCGATAAAATATGTTTTCCTTCAACATTGTTGTGCTATACACTATGGAGTTGATTTCTTCAATTCGGGGGGAATGATATTCATCATTGCTACCGCTCTTCGGGTATTGGAAGCAATCGAAATTTTTGTCTCCCCTCCTAAACAACCCTTTTCTCGACATGGATTATATAAAAAAAAAACTCAATAGGTCGATTACACTTGTGGCCTTTAACATTTCATTTGGAAGGTTCGAGGAAAGCATCATTGTTATCCACCCAAAGAGGCGGTCATCCGATGTGACCGTGGGGAGGCAACACATGGAAGATGTTATAAAGGCTCCCGATGGTCATATTAGGCCCCAAAGCCAACCCCTTGGGTCAAGCAGGATCAAGTTCTTCTTCCAATGCCTTTGTTATTGAGGAGTCAAAAGACAAAGACAGCCAAATGTTGTCTTTATAAAATGACATCAAGAAATCTAGTGACGCTCCAATGTCTTTATTTGACCATACTCAACCTCAAATCACATCTCTCACCTAGTGCTCGATAGCGGGCCTGAGAAATATGAACACCTTGTGAGCATAGTGCAGAATCGTGTCAATCCGGTTCGCCCGAGCTGTACGGATTTCAACTTTGGCATACCAAGTATGACCGGTACAAAACGCCATTTTGTAAAGTCGTTATTTTGCCCGAGTCGCCCATTCCAACCAATACCACCCGATATCTCCCACACCTTTTATGTTTTATAATCAGGTGTAGGCAGCATTAGGTTTCCCACAAGCTATCCCATTTCAATTGTTAATAAAGGCTTTTATTTTTAATTAATGAAAATTTAGTCCCTTAAAAGCATTTTTTAAAAAACTAAACTAGAAAACTAAATTCGTTCCACGACAATCATATCACGCTCGGTGACCAACGATTCCATTCCAGCGAAACCGCGACCATATCCGTTCTTGCGACCGAAAACGTATTGTCGAACCATGTTTGTGAGTGGTAAGTTGTGGAAATTGAAGGGTACAAAGATTGAGAGTTTCTTTATTAAACGAGAAAGGTTGCACGTTGGGAACAATGAGGGCAAGCGAGATACTTAAGGGACCTCTACAACGATCACTTTCTCCGGACAATAGGAAAGGAGCTCAAGCGTATAGGCGTCGATCCAGTTGTTTTGGCTTATGTATCGGCACCACCAACCGCTTATCCATCAACCTTTTGCTTTAACTTCCTATTAAAATGCAATGCAAAGTCCCCCGAGGGCTGCCGACTTTTCTAGTCTTCCATGTGGGACTCTATTTTTCTCTTTTTATCTTCCAACGGGACACTTACAACTTGCTATGGGACACTAGTTAACTAGTTCCCCATTTGGGCCCCTGGGATATCCCTCCTACTTTTGGAGGAAGAAGTCCACTATTATTGGACATAATATGTTTGAGCCATATGAGCATGTATGACTTGGGCCCATATGATCTGATGGGGTTCAATCCAAGTCAAAAGGGGGTTAAATAATGAGTAAAAGCTACTGGAAATTTCTGGACAACAAGAGGCAGCAGCGAGCATCCGTTTTTTGCTCTGATCGAAGGTCTAACATAGATTGAGTGTTTCTTTATTTAAACAGAAAATAGATGAAAGAACTTATTTGCTACGTTTTCTCTACTTGAGCTGAATCCCTTTTTTGCTCTGATCGAAGGTCTAATATAGTTTGATCGTCACCAAATTTTGACACGGTGCTCCTGGCATATTAACCTTTATATCCAATGTTTGAATTGTCATTTTGTGCTCCCAAAGACAGTATTTTGTATTAAGCCCTAAATTCTCCATAATTGTTCTTTTACCACTGTTGAGTAACGTTTATGGAGTTTAGTTATTCCAAAAATGTTTCTTGATGTATGTAATACCTCTAGTATTATCTAGGGAAGACATTGGTGTACCCACATGTTTATTGTTGATTAGTGGAAGGGCTTGGTGCCGGCCTACGGTGCCCGTAGAAGTTTCCTCTCATTGGGGTTTTACCATGTAAATCGTTGTGTCCTTTGTTTTAGAGTCTCTGAGATGTTTATACTTGTTTTATTGTTGTTCTTATTATATTTGGTTGAGAATGGTTGTGATTGCCCATTTTACAACAGAAAGTGAGAAAGGTGTTCATTTGCTTCTGCTACACGTTGTGTATTGTTCGGGATTACTTTCCCTAACATCTTGGTACCAGCGCCCAAGTTCAGTGGTGAAGCTTGGAGGTTTGCCTAGTCCATGTTATAGTGAAGCTTGGATGGTTCAATGAGTTTCCGGAAGAGCCCAAAGCTTGGTTGTTCGGATGTTGGAGTCAGGCTTTACATTTTCCTTTGTTTGTTTTGGTAAGGAGTGGAAGATAATTTTCTTAAAGATGGAATAAACTCTTATAGAAGGAAAACCAATTTCATTTTATAAAGAAGGTATGCCACATCTTCCTTTTCACTCTTTACTTCTCTTTATTCTCCCTCCCATCTTTCCTTCTCTTTCACTTCATTTACTTTTTCTCCCCATGTTTTCCTCTCATCAAACAAACAAAGGAAAACTTTTTCTAAAATCATGTTTCCATTGAATATTGTTTTTCTTGAAAAGTGATTTTCCATGAAAATTGTTTTCCAATAAAGCAAACGGAGCCACAATTAGGAGTTTGAAAAGAGTTTCCTATTCTTCATGTGAAACCCAACTTGTATGTGAAGGAGGGGAATGTTGAGAGTGTCCATAGCAAGTTGGTGGATAAAAAGAGAAAAATAGAGTCCCACATGGAAGAAGTAGGAAGAGGAAGAGTGATTTATAGTATAGCTAGTAACACAACCCATTAGCTTAGGCTTCTGGGTTGTATTGGGCTATGCTCATTGGTTGTCCACTCTTCCCTAGTTCCCCATTTACGTCCCAACACCTTTTAACGCATAGGAGCGGTTAATCTGTGGAATGCATAACAGCATAAGCTTTATAAGAGTCCTAGTGGAACTCTCACAGACACTTGGTTAACCTCTTAATATTCCAAACAATATCCTGGTTTAAATTATTTCTCGTTTCTTCGAGTCATACTTAATACAGATTTGAATTTTATTCAACCCTTAATAGGCCAGACAATTGTTGGGTAATTTTCCTAAAGTCACTTGGAGAAGAATGATTTGCAACAGTATGGCCTCTCCTAGAAGTTTTTGTTACTTGGCTAGCTATCCTTGAGAAGTTGCCAACCGTTGATAAACTCAAAAAATGGATCATTCAATGTGATAGCATCTGTGTCATTGCAAAAATGCAGCTGAAACTCATGCTCATCTTTACTTTGGGAGTATTGTCACTGTAGATTTACGAAAGAAGATTCTTCACCTTCAAGGTATTGCTAAGACACAAGGCAGCATGAATTTAAGTTGGCCCTGCAAGCCAGCAAGAGGAAAAGCAGGTGGGGTGGGGTGGGGTGGGGTGGGGTGGGATGGGGGTGGGGCCTTGCATTAAGGACCTAAGTATAGGTTGTATCGGTGTTTAGGGGTGTTTAATTCCCCTCTTTTAGAGATTACTCTAATTGCCTAAAAAAAGGCCAGACTACTTAAAGCCTTCCCCTTGAAGCCTTTAGCAATTAGCATGGCTGCAAACCAGAAGCGTATCGCTAATTGCAACCTCTGTTAGAGAAGAAAAAGAATTGCACCAATAGTGAGCTAAGTAAACTCACCGTCACAACGACAGCATCATATGGTTGCTCTTCCTGAGTACTTTTTGACATATACGACACTGACCAATTCTCTGATGAAGGGCTCCCCTTATGGCTGTATGACAATGAAAGGACCTTGCACTGGAGTTTAAGTTCATCTCTACCAAACTGTTTGCATATTGTATCAACAAGTGTCTGGGGAAGATAAACTAATCAGTAGACAGGAAAAATTAAACATAAATATGCTAATCAGAAAACAGAAAAAGATTATGCTAAACAGGAAGAGAAAAAACCGCCCAATTGCTCAGAGAGTCATGTCAAAGTCAACGCACCAACTTAGCAAGCTCAACAAGTGTGTGTGTGTGTGTGCGCGCGTGTGTGTGTGCGCGTGTGCGTGCGCGTGTGTGTGTGCGCGCGCGAGCTAACATGTCTAAAACGCTACCTTAATTGACAGGTATGCTAAACTTAAGGAGCTATAAAAGGGTGTGGTGGGCTAAAGGGGGGTATAAGAGAGGTATTAAAATGTTAGTGGGACCATTCCCAAAATAAAAGTGTCAAACTAATTTATGACGGTTAAAAAAGAAAGAGTGTGCACACTAATCTAGATCAAATGAAAAGATGAAGTGTTCAATAGAGTATCCAGGTGTTGGACTAGTATAGAAAAATGTCGAGTTTTTGTTTTGAAATGTGATGTCGGGTCCGAAACGACAGTTGAGGTCAATGAAGGTGTAGTACATCATTAAAATTCATTAATTAATCGGTGATGATTTTAAATCATCCAGCTGTACTTTCATTTCAAGATCAGCTTTTATCCTGCATAATATTTCCACCCTTTTTATCCAGACCTAAGATATAAGGAAGTTCATAATCAAGGCTCTGCTTTTCTTCTAATATTTCATTTCAAGATCAGCTTATATCCTGCATAATATTTTTAATCTTTGTATCCATACCTAAGATATAAGGAAGTTCGTAGTCAAGGCTCTGCTTTTCTTCTAATATTTCACCCGCAAATTAAAAAAAGGCACTTACCGTTTTTGGGCATTGGTACCACCACCAGTGATATTTTCATTACTAAATATATCACGGGAAAATTTAGTAACAACAACAAAAAGAGGGTTATAACTTTTATAATAGCACATTTGGAAATCTATACACCCTAAAAAGTAAAGGTATCTTTTTAAGGACTGCAGCTTTCATAGCTCATACTAATAACAAACCGCAAACTCAAAGACGGAAAAAACCCTTTCAAATTTCACCTAACATGTTCATTATGCTTCATCAGTCGTGAGATGGTATCACTTAATACTGTAGTTGTAACTTGCCATTTCAAATCTTTAGTTCTTCGAGGTTCAAAAGATGGCATTTATTATGCACCTTCAGGTTTCTAATTTTACTTCACATTGACATATGAAAGGCAACTGCGTGTGAGCGTCTTTGGCATTCACAGCAATATTGATCCGATCCGAGATCTTGGAATTGACAAAGGAGGAGATTCGCAGGTAGGTTAGGATGGTCAGCGTAAAACATAGTCTCATATCGTGACACAAATCAACAAATCAAAATCGTATACTTCATGGGCGCGGGTGTAGTGATAAGTATGCACGTGCGCGTCATCCCAGCACCCGAGGGTAGTGTCAAACATGCAAGGGTTCTCGCATCAAGACAGGTGCGGGTGAAAAAGCTAGTTCAAGGTAGGGATAAGGGTAATAGGATGCATATTGGAACGTGGAACATTGGCTCTTTGACAGGAAGATCCGCGAAGGTGATGGATGTTATGAAGAGGCGAAAGATTCACATAATGTGCCTTAAGAGACTAAGTGGGTTGGTGGAAAAGCAAGAGAACTAACTCCATGAGGTTATAAGCTTTGGTACTCCAAAAAAAAAGAGTATAAACGGAGTAGTGTTAAGGGGTTAGGCGGTGACTATCATAAGCGCATATGCACCACACGTAGGATTGGATGCATCAATTAAACAACAATTATAGGAGGATTTAGAGGAGGTTATGCAAGAGGTGCCTATTAGTGAAAAATTGATCATTGATGGGGATCTTAACAGGCATGTGACTAGCATTCATGGAGATTTTGGGTATGGGGAAAGAAATGAAGCACGAAGTGATATCTTGTATTTGCACTAGCATATGTTGATATTATGAACACTTGGTTTGAGAAAAGAGAATTCCACCTTGTGAGATATAGGAGTGAAAGTAATACGAGTCAGATTGACTTCCTTTGAGTAAGAAATGCTTGCCAAAAGAGTTATACAAACTACAAGGTGATACCAGGTGAGAGCTCAGCCACCCAACATAGACTAGTGGTGCATGATTTTCATGTTGTGGAGTCTTCAAAAAGCAACTCCGCCTGTGATATTCACTGCCGGTCTCAAGCCCGGATAAAGGAGGAGAGTTGCGGTAGGTTTGGGGCGGCCAGCGTAAAACATAGCCTTATATCATGACACAAATTGACAAATGAAAAATGTGGGGGCGTTCCCTACTCGGCGACGCGCTGCACTTCATAGACACAGGTGTAGTGATAAGTATGCAAGGGTTGCTAAATTGGCTCTTTGACGGGAAGATCGGCGGAGGTGGTGGAGGTTATGAGGAGGCGAAAGATTCACATAATGTGCCTTCAAGAGACTAAGTGGGTTGGTGGAAAAGCAAGAGAACTAGCCCCATGGGGTTATAAGCTTTGTTACTCCGGAAAGGATAAGAGTAGGAATGGAGTAGGCATCATTATTGATAAGGAATATATTAATGATGTGGTGGAAGTTTTGAGGAAGAGTGACCGCATTATGAGTATCAGGCTAGTATTAGGGAGTGAGCCGTTGACTATCATAAGCGCATATGCGCCGTAAGTGGGATTAGAAGCATCTATTAAACAACAATTCTGGGAGGATTTAGAGGAGATTGTGCAACGAGTGCCTATTAGTGGAAAATTGATCATTGGTGGGGATCTTAACGGACATGTGGGTACTAGTCGAGTTGGCTTTGAGAGCATTCATGGAGGTTTTGGGTATGGGGAGAGAAATGAAGCAGGAAGATGTATCTTGGATTTCGCATTAGCATATGGTCTTAGTATTATGAACACTTGGTTTGAGAAAAGAGAATCTCACCTTGTGACGTGTAGTAGTGGAAGTAACGCGAGTCAGATTGACCTCTTTTTAGTAAGGAATGATTGGCGTAAGAGTTATACAAACTGTAAGCCACCCAACATAGACTAGTCGTGCTTGATTCCCGGGATAGGGAGTCTTTAAGAAAGCGAAGACCCAATGTGGAGCCGCGAATCAAGTGGTGGAAGCTCCAAGGGGAACACAAAGAGAACTTCTTAGCTAAGATGGTTAGTAAAGATATTTGGTCTTGTAACACGGAAATAGTTGTAGATTCGACATGGACAAAGATAGAACTTAGTATAAAGGAAGTGGCGAAAGAGGTCCTTGGAGAATCTACAGGAATTGTACCATCGAGTAAGGACACATCTTGGTGGAACGAGGAGGTGAGACAAGCGATAACAAAAACGAGAAGGTTATAAACTTTTGGGAAAAGATAGAAGCGATGTGAACTATGAGAAGTACAAAGAGGCTCGAAAAGAAGCCAAGAAGGCAGTACGGGAAGCTAAAGCAAAGGTAAACCAAGAGCTTTATGCAAGATTGTATACGAAAGAAGGGGAAAAAGACATTTATAGAATTGTGCGTATGAGGGACAGGAAGGCAAGAGACATAAGAAAGGTAAAATGCGTGAAGGGTGTGGACCAAAGAGTGCTTGTGGAGGATGAGGAATCGAATGGCTGACAACATTCTTGGAGACACAACAAAATGCCACTCTAAGAAGAGTATTTTGATTCCTTTGTATAAGAACAAAGGCGATGTACAAGATTGTACCAACTACCGAGGAATCAAACTAATGAGTCATACGATGAAACTCTAGGAACAAGTGATTGAGCAAAGACTTAGGAAACATGTAAAGATATCGGAGAACCAATTTGGATTTATGTCAGGAAGATCGACTATAGAGGCCATCCACCTCATGAGTTAGACAATGGAACATTACCGTAATAGGAAGAAGGATCTACATATGATTTTCATTGATTTGGAAAAGGCATATGATAGAGTACCAAGAGAAATACTTTGGTGGGCGTTGGCAAAGAAAGGTGTTCCACAAAAATATATAGATATCATCAAGGATATGTATGAGGGGGTAACTACGAGTGTGCAGACTACGGTGGGGAGGACAGAAGAGTTCCCTATTACGATTGGGGTGTCTGCACTTAGCCCATTTCTCTTTGCTCTAGTCATGGACGAACTAACGAGGTCAATTCAAGATGATATACCGTGGTGTATGCTGTTTGCGGATGATATTGTGTTGATTGATGAGACAAAGGAAGGTGTTGAGAGTAAGTCTGTGGAGGCATACATTAGAAGCCCGTGGTTTTAGATTGAGCAAATGTAAGACGGAGTATATGGAGTGCAAGTTCAGTGGGGTTACAAGCAGCGAGGCAGGGGCGGTCACTTTGGATAGCAAAGTGGTTCAAGGATCGAACGTCTTCCGTTACCTTGGCTCTATTCTCCAAAAGGATGGAGAACTAGATGGAGACGTGGCTTATAGAATTAACGCGGGTTGGTTAAAGTGGAAAAGCGTCACCGGGTTCCTTTGTGATTCCGGCATTCCCAAAAGATTGAAGGGAAAGTTCTACCGTACGGCAATAGGCCCGCTTTGTTATATGGCACCGAATGTTGGGCAGTGAAACAATGCCACGTTCATGATGCGTATGTTGCGGTGGATGTGTGGTCACACAAAGAAGGACCGATTAAGAAATGAAGTGATTCGGGAAAAAGTTGGAGTTGCATCCATTGAATAAAAGATGAGGGAGAATCGGTTAAGATGGTTTGGTCATGTGAAAAGGAGATCAGGTGATGCACCGGTGAGAAGAATTGAAGAGTGGAGGAGTAATCAAATTGTAAAGGGTAGGGGAAGACCTAAGATGACTTGGATGAAGGTAATTAAAAGTGATATGAGGCTACTTGAGATTGAGGAGAGCATGGCGTTGGATAGAAGTGGGTGGAGGGGCAGTATCCATGTCCATGTGGACTGCATTTACTTGTTTTTCTCAATTGTGTTGGTTTTAAAACCTTATGTTGAAAACCTCTTTTAAAACTTTTTGGTGTAAACCTTGTTTTCAAAAACTTATTTAAAAATTCTTAAAACTTAAACTGTTTTAAAAACTTTTTATCACTCTTGTCGATGTCATCTCCTTTGGCAACGGTTTCAGTTGACAATTCATGTTAGCCGACCCCAAATCACTTTGGGAATAAGGCTTAGTTGTTGTTTGGAGTCTTCAAAAAAGCGAAGACCCAACGAGGAGCCGCGAATCAAGTGGTGGAAGCTCTAAGGAGAGCACAACGAGAAATTCTTAGCCAAGATGGCTCGTGAAGATATTTGGTCTTGTAGTACGGAAATGAATGTAGATTCGATAAGGACTAAAATAGAACATAGTATAAAGGAAGCAACGAAAGAGATCCTTGGAGAATCTTGTACCATCGAGTATGGACATATCGTGATGGAACGAGGAAGTGAGACAAGCGATAAAGAGCAAACGAGAAGGTTATAAGCTATTAGGAAAAGATAGAAGTGATGTGAACTATCAGAAGTACAAAGAGGCTAGAAGAGAAGCATAGAAGGCGCTATGAGAAGCTAAAGCGAAAGTAAACCAAGAGCTTTATGCAAGATTAGATACGCAGGAAGCAGAAAAGGACATATATAGAATTGCACATATGAGGGATTGTAAGTCAAGAGACATAAGAAAGGTAAAATGCGACAGGTTGTCGACCAAAAAGTTGTTGTTAAGGATGAGTAGATAAAGGAAAGATGGAGGTCATACTTTGATACCTTGTTCAATGGTTATCAAGCGCAAGATATCGCTGATGTACACAACTCACATAAGTATGTAAATTGAGAGTTAAGGAGGAGGATTCAAAAGCAAAAGTCATAGCAGCATTAAAGAAGATGGGATTCTAGGAAGGTACGAGCAGGCATATCTATCGAAGTTTGGAGGTGCTTAGGAGGGAGAGGAATCAAATGGCTGACAATATTCTTCGTAGAAACAACAAAATAGCATCAGAGTGGAGGAAGAGTACTTTGATTCCTTTGTATAAGAACAAAGGTGATGTACAAGATTGTATCAAATATCGATGAATCGAACTAATGAGTCATACGATAAAACTTTAGGAACAGGTGATTGATCATAAACTTAGGAAACAAGTGAAAGTATTGGAGAACCAATTTGGATTTATGCCACTAAGATAGACTATACTATTCACCTCATAAGACACACAATGAAACATTACCGAGACGGGAAGAAGGATATAAATATGGTTTTCATTGATTTGGAGAAGGCGTTTGATAGAGTACCAAGAGAAATACTTATGTGGGTGTTGGCAAAGAAACGTGTTTCACAAAAATATATAGATATCATCAAGGACCTGTATTGACGGGGTCACTACTAGTGTGTGGACTACCATGGGGAAGAAAAAAGAGTCCCTATTACAATCGGAATGCATCAAGGCTCGGCACTTAGTCCCTTTCTCTTTGTTATGGTCATTGACGAACTAATGAGGTCAACTAAAGGTGATATACCGAGGTGTATGATGTTTTGGATGTTAATGTGTTCATTGATGAGACAAAGGAAGGTGTTGAAAGTAAGTTAGAATTGTGAAGAAATACACTGAAAGCTCGTGGTTTTAGATTGAGCAAAAGTAAGATGAAGCATTTGGAGTGACAAGTTCAATGGGGTTATAAGAAGTTTAGCAGGGTGGTCACATTGGATGACAAAATGGTTCAAGAATCGGACGTCTTCCGTTACCTTGGATTTATTCTCCAATATGATGGAGAACTCGATGGAGACGTGGCTCAGAGAATTAACGCGAATTGGTTAAATTGGAAAAGAGCATCCATGTTCTTTATGATTCCGGCATTCCCCATATATTGAAGGGTGACCGTACAACAATTACGCCTGCTTTGTAATATGGCAACGAGTGTTGGGCGGTGAAACAATGCCACATTTAAAAGATGGATGTGTGGCCACACAAAGAATGATCGATTAAGAAATGAGAAGATTCGGGAAAAAGTTAGAGTTACATCTATTGAAGAAAAGATGAAGGAAAATCGCTTAAGATAAGGGAAAATCGCTTAAGATGAGAGAAAATCGTTTCAGATGAGAGAAAATCGTTTAAGATGGTTCGGTCATGTCATGTGAAAAGAAGACCAAGTGATGCGACGGTTGGAAGGCTTGAAAAGTGGAAGAGTAATCAAAGTGATAGGGGCAAGGGAAGACCTAAGATGACTTGGATGAAAGTAATTGAAAGTGATATGGGTTTACTTGGGATCGAAGAGAGCATGGCGTTGGAAATAGGTGGTTGAAGGGCGGTATTCTCGTAGAGGCAGGGATGTAATTACCTCATTTATTTGTTTATCTTTAATGTGACTTTGTGTTTAATACTCGTTTGTCAAACTTGTCGATGCCATCTCTTTTTCAACGGCTTCAGATGACGATTCAGTTAACCGAACTCAAATCATATTGTGAATAAGACTTAGTTGTTGTTATTATTGTTGTTGTATTGGCATATGAAAGGCAAAATCTTCTAGAATGAAGCGTTGAATTTTAGGCTGACACCATCTGAGAGGAAAATGTTAGCGTAGTGTTAGGATAATGTTCTAAAGGGGTCTATTGCCAAGGCTCTTCATCAGATCCAGTAACCTTGGCCTCTCCACAGTCATACATCCTCATGCTTTGGGGGCCAATTCAATGACTACCTTTGCTTAAAGTACATGATTAGCCCTCATATCAATCTTTATCTAAGAGTACGAACTCCTCATCTTCTAAAGTAGCAAATTTTTTTCCTCAAGACGATGAAGCTCTGTCATATCTAGGAGAAAAACAGCTATATCAATGTGTGCTATTTTCCATATCTTGTGAAATACTAAAACCATTCACAGACAAAGCAATTCAGAACGTTTAACCAAAAAAAAGGTTGAGGAGAGTAATTCTGGGTATTATAGCAAGATAAAAGTGTAAAACGCATTGCTGCAGAAGTAGAAAAGGGTACAGAAGGTTGAAACCAAAGCTACACTCTAGTACCTGCATTCCACCCTGGAAAGAAAACGAACCACGTACACGTGGCTTCTTGTTAGCAGAATGCTTTCCTCCACCATTTTCCTTCTTGGTAGACAATTTAGATTGAATTAATCCGGAAATTAGTGAGCCAAACCTGGTGGATAAAAAATTATGTATCATAATTGATAACATGAGAACAAAAAATAGAAACTAGTTTGGCTGTTCAAATTGTAATCTGCAAATAGCTATCTGATGAGTCGGCTATACTGGCAAACAGTATCGGTTCTATTCAGCTATACTTGATCCTCCCTACTTTACCAATCACAAATACCATAACTTTTTTAAGAGAACTAGTTAATGACTCTGGGCAATGCTAAGAATACCTCCGACTTGTGAGCAGAGTAATCAGTCACTTTACGTCACGTCTGTTTTGTGCATTGAGCCTAATCTAGATTTTGAGGTCTATCTTTTCGCTTTCTTTTGGTTTTCTGTAGGCGTGTAAGGATTTCATTTAATTAGTTCAATAGTATATGATAACCATTGATGAGTCATTTGAGGAACTCCATCCTTTCTACACAAAGTATTGTTTGTTCTTCAAATGTATAGGGATGGCATGCGCTCCGCCTTTGCATGAGGGAGCATTGCATGTAGTCACTGTTACTCCGACACCTTCATTTACCTCAAAAATCGGGTATCGTGTCGTGTCGTGTCCGACACGACACTTCACTTGGATACTTCATTTTAAACTAAAAACTTGACTTTTTTCTACAATAATGCCGAGTCGGACACTTGGACACCCGTATCCGAGTAGACACTCAATCTGTGTCTGAGTAACATAGCATGTAGTTGTTAGAAACTCGATTCAAATCTTAAAATCGTATGATTCTACGATTCAATTATAGCCATACGATTCTAGTATTACTTTTAACTAGCGAGGACTAAGAAATTTAAATCAAACTAAATCATGGGGGCAAAGGTATTGATAATTATATATCATCAATTATTGTCTATTTAAAGGGTAAACACCTATTTTCTTTGATTACTACTATACTACTATATTTTCCAACACCCATGTGAGATACAGAGGAATAGGGCTTCTTTTTTTTAAAATACGTTGTCCGAGAGATGTTGAAGCCGCATAAAATATTTGGATTGTCCCTATTATCATCAACCAAGGAGAAAATCAGTGGCGGATGCACCTTTGGAGAAGTGGGGTCACGTGACCCCACTTAATTGGGTAAAATTGTAAAATTTCCCTTTAAAATTCGATTTTTTGAAAATTGTCCTCAAAATTGACCATTTGACCCCGATTAAATTTAATAATTACGCTTTGACCCCATTAAACAATTTTCATGGATCCGCCACCGGAGGAAATACGGAATGAGCATGAGGTAATAATTTCATATTGATCCGAACCAATCCATATGCTCCCATTTTTTATAAGATTCCTACTAGAAGCATACAAGTACTATAATGTCCTTCTATAATGTCCTTCTCCGCACGTATCCAGTAACCACGCATGTAAAGGTATAATCAGTGTGTATAATATCATGGCTATGCATGTTTCTACAATCTTATGATTCTACAACCCAGTTTTACGATTCAATTATAACAACCTTTTTAGATTCAAAGTAGAATCCCAATTCTAACAATAGATAAAATCTCGTCAAAAGTTTTACAAGAAGTATAGATGCTCAAATGAGCTTTGAACAAAAAGAAAAATAAAATGTCCTTCCAGAAAAAGTATGGAAGACAATCTCCACAAAATAAAAGAGTGAACATAAGGAATGGTAAACATGATGGTAATAAACCAAAAAGGAAATTCACTCCTCAAGCAAGCCTTTTCATTGTTCTTCTCTCCATGAGAGGAATTAATTTCTTTTAAACTTTAGTTTAGACTATATTGTCAGTTAGAGTCCAAGGAAGACAAGAGTCACCTCATGAGCTACCTTGATGCCATTTCTACAAAGATAGGACCAAGACACACAATCAAAACCCTAAAAACATGAAGGATGTCATCTAAAGTCAGGCAAAAACTATTCAAGCCCTCCTCCTCTAAGAAGAGTGTTTTCCAATTTAGCAGTGGTGGTCTAATGGTGGTGTGCAAAACTGCAAAACCTTGTTCCTTGTTTGTTTGTTCCAGGTATTGATGAGTAGAAGCCCTTGATAAGGTGAGAATGGATCAATGGTGTGACACCCAGTTTGCTATGAATCAAATTAGAATACTAGAAATGAGTGAGAGAGGCCAAATGGGTGAAGGTAGCATCTTGTATTGATTAAATCAGTGTAGCCTCATCAATTGCAATACCTCAACTTTCGAGAGGACGACTACTCTCCAAAGGTAGTTATCTCCAATGCTTTTACCCCTACTTATTAATGGCAATGGCTATTTGTCTTGCCCTCCAATAGACATAACTACATCACTTGTTAGAAAATAACAAACTATAACACTAAATATTCCCTTGCTTGACATGGCCTCTTCCTGGATCCTCTAACTTTAAATTAGCATTGGCAGCTATGTGAATAAAATAGGAGACCTAGGTGAGTGTGTTACAGTCACCTAAAGACTTTGTGCTTAACTCATCGATCTGCACGCTTGGTATCTACGTGTATACAGATTTCATTTGAGAGACAAGGAAAAGAATACGAAGAACGGAGTTAAAGTCCACCACAATTAAGGCAAAAGAAAAAAAAAATCCAATATCGCCCATACATCTATAAGGGGCATATTAGAGAATTCCCAAGGAGAAACTTTTACACCTCTTGCTCCCATAAAGTCCCGAAATAAGAGCTCCAACCAAAGAAAATCCTATGGTTCCTCTCCAACAAAAGCACCCACAAGGCAATCAAGGGAGCGTATTGAAAGAGCACTTGTCGTACTGAAAACCCATTGAAAATTATTGCTTCTATTGATGTATGCTTCATAAATGTAGACTTTGTGTTTGCTTTATGAAGTTGTTCTAAGGTTAGGATTGCTTTATGCAAAAATCTCAATTCAAGTCTATATCTCGTCGATAGTTCCTTTATTGCTTGGTGGAATAGGAAACACCGCCCTCAAACTCAATCTATGTATGAAATAAGCAATATGCATGTTCAACAAAATCAAACTCTTTAAGGTCCATACTTATTCTCAATATTCCATACTTCTGGAAATGCATGGCGCATCTGCACAAGATATAAAACAACAGAATGGGTAAATATCAAATAATGATTTTAGAAAAAGTACCAAAAGAGAAGAAAAGAAAAACTTTTAGAAAATTCAAGTCAAATAGAACGTGAAAAAATAAGGTAACCAGATTACGTTAAGTTCAGGAAAATCAAGAAAGTTCAGCAAAATGAGCTTAGCAAAAATAAGTTCAGCCTTTTTAACAGAACAAAAACTTTGGTAAATATTAATTCTCTAAAAATAAGTTAAATTCATCAAAAATGAATTAAGTTCAGAAAAATAGGTTAAGTTGGACAAAATAAGTTTTAAACAAAAGAATTACGTTAAGAAACAGCCGAAGATGTGCATCAAAAGGAACAAAAGCATTTTCAGAAAAACACTGATATATCAACTTATTCTATATGTAGACCAATTCACCTTTCTTTTGGAAGCATAGCTCCTCTTGAAGATCATGAGAACCAGAGAAACTACGCAGTATTGGACTTCCAAAAAAATTACAAAAAAAGCTTGTCTCTCTTTGGCAGACACCTAGAAAAGAATCGAAACCAAAAAAAGGATATTGGAAGAATTGAAACATTACATTCACTCACAGAAAGTGACTGAGGATCTCCACCACTAGTACCCGCGACAAAGGGATCAATTAGATAATCAACAAACTGCAGAGAATTACAATTATCAGCAACATTAGGAATTTACTAAATCAGCATAATAACTCAGGTGTGGTAATCATTACCTCTTTCCCAAAATGTCGCTCAAAAAACTCACCCACACTGCAGATAAACTGACCATTATGTCAATCTGTATCAGGTCATGTAATGACAGTTAACTAGAAAAAAGTTGCATGTGCCCTTTACACTTACTCAAGCCCGTATCTTGATGCTTATTTCAACACCACTTTAATAATGGTTAAAAATAGCAAAAAGTCCTCTCGCTTAGGATTGGTTGTGCAAGACCACATTGTAAATGCTCAGCTCTTGGAAGGAAAATTAAAAGCTTAGAAACTTATAGTTTTAGAAGGAAAGCAACTACCTTTCTTGGGCATACTCGTCAGAAACCTTAGAAGCATGGCGTTTTTTCCAAAGAAATGGCTCCAACATAAGTTGTAACTGAAGAAGAAGAAGGGACCGTTTGTCAACAAAACCTTGCAGCTCAAACCAAAATTGAATAGTATGCAAATATTATTGCAGCTTCAGTAAAAAGGGCTATACAAAACGGGAAGGTGTATGACTATTTCTGGCTTCCCTAAATTATCTCAGAAACAGACCCACTCTAAAAAGTTAAAACATATGAAGAAAAACAAAGGTGCATTTCTATCTCCTTAGTCCCTCCTTATCCCTGATCTCTTGGACATAGACACTCTAAAAACACACAATTGACTGCTAACGGAAAAAGTTCCAACTCTAAAAATGCTAAGCATCAAACATGCTTTCACATAAAATAACCTTAGATTGGGGTGAAAGGATATTGCTCTGTAGCAGCGCAATGGGATTCGAAGGTATCTGCAGAGAACAAGAAGCAACTGTCAATAAAATGCAGAGGAAAAAGATGTGGAACAGAATTGTAGATGAAAGAACTCGCCTCATGTATCAACATGTTTTCAGACTAAAAATAAAGTATTGGTGGTCAAAAGCAGCAAACTTACTAGCACAGGACGACCATCTCTAGCAATATATCTTTTATTTTGCGAAATTGGCTGTGACAGAGTTTGCAATCAGATAAATTTTTAGAAATATAACCACAAAACTAGACTAAAAAGAAAAATGAAGACTTATGAAGCCGCGTCTAGAAAGAAAAGGCAATTCACAATCTTTGACATACATGAAATGTATCATTGAAAAAAGCTTATGTTATGTGGGGAAGACTTACAAACTGTTGCTTCTCACGAAGCCCAAGATCATCGAGCAAACTCGTGACCTCTGCCTCACTCTCTACCTGCAATTTGCAGACATATGTTGATCACAATAACCACCAGTCTACCAATTAACAGAAATATCCAGAAATTAAAGTGTCAGCTAAAGCCACAACACATGCATAGTACACAAACATTACCATAGTATTTGCCCCCTCATCCCAAATTAAGCCATCTTTTGCAATGGTTTTGATTTTTCCACCAGCTCTAGTATCAGCCTCTAACAATGTAACACTCAAACCATGGGACTTTAGCTTATACGCCGCCGCAAGTCCACTACAATATATCACCAACAGACATTCAAAAGGTTCAATTGTGATAAAGAAAACCGAAATTAGTCAAAATTGTGAAGCAAAAACAATAGATTACCTAACACCAGCACCAACAACAGCAACCCTTTTAGCAGAAACTGAAACCCACTCACAGAAGATCAGAATAAAGGGTCATAACAAAACATAAAAAGGAGCACAATGAAATGCAAATGGTAGAAAGAGTTGGTTCATAAGGAATTAGAATGGTGGACTTACGGGGTTTAGCCGGGTCAGAAATGTTGCCCATTACTGGGTTGTTATTGTTGGGAAATGCCAACGAGAGTCGAAGATTTGTTGAGAAATGAGAACTATATAGAATTACCATGCGATCACTGCAAATTGCAAAAGGATACTAAATTTGCTTCTTTCCCAATCTTATGTCCATACTCCCCCCAACTGTTGACGATGAAATAAGGACGGGTCTTTCGTGTTCTGAAACAGACAACAAGGAAGAAAATATTAAAAATGTCTAACAAGGTACAAATTAGATCGGAAAAAGCCAAAGACCTATCTGAGTTAATGTTCACATCTATTAGATAGGTTTGTACTACATTTTTAAAAAATATACTATAATTTTTCATTAACTATAATTTTCAGTAACTATAATTTTCAGAAACTATACTACTCTAAACTGTATATAAATATACTACATAACCAAGATAAAATGGCTTCTAGAGAGAAGGTAGAGAAAATTAGGAGTTCTAGTGAGAGAAAGCGAAAAAAAAAGAAATCAAAGCACAACCCTAACCCTAGAGGAAAACACCAGCCTCCAACGGCCCAGATCCCTTCTCAAATCCTCAAGAAACCCTTTTCCCTTCCCAAGATCTGTAATAATGATCCTACAGCAAGCAAAGATCTAGTGTATAATACCACTAATTGCCCTTTAATTGCAATTTGCAGCAACCGCCTTCAATACAAAGAGAGATTGGGGGTTTTAATCACCTCTCAGGCCTTTAATGGTGCAGATTACGAAGAAATCGTAATAATTTCCAGCCGTCTGAGACTTAAGGGTGGTGGAGTTTACGAAGCACTCAAGATCATTGCGTTTCTGGTGAGTAGATTTGGCGTGCTATTTACTTCAAAGGAGCTAAAGATCGAGGGTGTAGCAGTGGTTAAGCTAACCACACTTAGTCAGCCAATAACAGGGGAGTACCTCTTCATCTCCCTTATTTTTCTTTTTTTTTCTTGCTGTTTTACTGTTTTTTCAAAGCCTATTAGCAATTATGACTCTCTATACTACTATGTCAGATCTGCTGAGTTTGCCTTGTTTACTGTGCTTTTGGTGTGCTTATTTGCTTGGAGTATTCCTCTTATCTGTAATTGTTTATTGCTATTTGTTTTGCTTTGTGTTGTGGATGATAAGTTATCAGTTAACGTACTTCACTACACACACTATATATACTGGCTCTTTGCTCTTTGGTTCACTCACACTACTACGAACTCAATCTCTCTCTCACTCTTGCTCTACCTTGGCTTCACTACTGCAATCTCTTCTCCTTTCTCTTCTGCTCTTTCATTTTCAACTGAGTTAATGTCTGATATTCCACCACAACTCAGCTATGTCAATGCACTCAAATCTTCCCTCAATGCTACTTCCTTTCCCATTAACAATAATGGGGCAAGCACCTCTAACACTGAATCTTTGGATATCCATTCAAATGAGACGCCTGGCAACACCACAACCTGCTCAACCCAATCTATGGCTCCTGACTGTAACACTCCTCCTTCCCCAACCATTCCCCAATGGAGTCCAAGTGCTGATGACTCACAATGTGCAGCTGCACATCCCCCAAGTGTCACTGTAGAAGCACCCCAACTGTCCCCAGAAGAGTTTCTCAAACTCAGCTCTACCTGTTTATTTGGGACGATTTGGGGGGATTCCATTTCTACTGAGGCAGTCAAAACTAGACTGAAGAAAGACTGGGCCCATTTGCCAAACAAGGTAACTGTTAAGTATCTTAGCAATGGTTGGTTTTTAATTGAATTCTCCTCTCCTGCTGACAAAACTGGGATTTGGAACAACAGACCATGGTTTGTCCAAAGTCTCAATTTTGTCCTCATTCCTTGGAGGAAAGATTCTTCCCCTACTTTGAACAGCTGACTAAAGTAGATCAATGGGTCAAATTCCATTCTTGCCTAATGAATTCTGGTCTATTGATCACCTTAGGTCTATTACTAGCAAAATTGGCACTTTAATCAAACTAGATAATTTCACTCTTCAAAACGATGAAAAAGCCCAATTTGCTAGAGTCTGTTTGAACATAGATATTACTAAGCCTGTCCCTAGATCAATCACTATAACTGCTAATAATTACTCTACAGAATTTTTCCTCACTTATGAAGGAGTCCACATTGTATGCCCCTTATGTGGCATGAATGATCACTCTTTATACACTTGTCCTAAGAAACCTCCACCTTGCCTTGAGCTTGTAGTGGCAAAGCTTGAAGCTAGCTCCTTAGCAGCTAATAATTCTAACTCTCCCCAAGCTGCTGCTGCTGCTGAAAGGGGCTGGTTTTTTGTTAAACCTATCAGGAGGAGTAAACCTAAATATTTTCAGAAACACTACCGTAAGACTGCAAGTCATCCTAGGCAATTTCCTAAAACAGTCCACCTGAACTCTGTGTTGTACCCTAATCTCACTAGAAATAAAGCTACCTCACATCCTGCTACTCCAACTTGTCAGTCCCCAGTCCAGTCTCATAATCCTTTTGCTAGTCTGTCTGAATTTCAAATTCCTCCTGCTGGTGATGTCAATCTGGTTCCTAAGTCTTTTGTGAGCTCCCCTCAACTTTCTGCTGCTGATGAAGATGAAGATGGGATGGACCCTGCTTTGCTCCAAGCCATGGGGGTCATGCATCAAAACCCCCTTTTGGACCTGATCAAGTGATGGCTGCTGCTGATAGCCTTAAAAGGCGCAAAAGAGATGATTCTCCAAGCTCTTCAAGCTCCCCTATGGAATGATAGTGCTGTCTTTTTCTTTAGTTTTCTAACCTTGAGATGTTTGTGCTTAATCTCAGTGACTTTTGCCTTTTGTAATCTTTGTAAGGATGTGTTTTTTTACTTACTCTTAACATCTCAAGAGTTTAGTTGTAACCCAGTTTGTAATCAGATTATCTTCATGAATGATAGGGTTTTTGGTTTGGTTTCTGTTTACTTATGGACTACTACTACTGATTATTTTACTACTACTGATTATGCTTTGGAGAGTGCTCTTATCACCCTCACAAGCACTTGGGATATCACTCAAGCTGCTAACAATACTCTAGGCCCCGTTTTAAAGGACTGTACTTTTTATGTTTTTTTCGTTGGTTTCTACCCTTTACTTGGGTTAGGGTCTCTTCACCAACAACGAACAAAGGCTTATAGTCCTAGCCATCACCTAAAGCGCAACTACACTAGGCTATTTCAAGTAGGTTCGCGGTTACGTAACGCTTTATTATTTAAATGAAAGTTATCTCATGGAATATCCAAGGGGCAAAGAAGCCTCAAGCAATAACCGAGCTCTTATACCTAAAAAATAGATATAAGCCAGATATTTTCTTCATTACAGAAACTATGACTAGTAATGCAAACAGCACAACAATACTCAAGGCCCTAAAGTTTGACAACAAGCTGATCATAGATCCAGTAAATCACTCGGGAGGCATTTGGGTTTGCTGGAATAACAATAATATTAACGAAAAATTGCCTAGAATAATGCAACCTTTTGGCGATTCGCAAATAACAATGCAACCTTTCGATTATTCTGGAATAATGCGACCTTTATACCCCATTTATTTTAAATAGGTTAAATGACCGGTTACCTGAACAATTGGTAACTTTTATTTAAAACTTTAAATTTTAATTAATATATTAAAAAAATTAAAAAAAAAATTTCCCCCCACCCCCACCCCCCGTGATCAACCTCCATCTCTGGCCGCTTCTATCAACCCCCACCCCCACCCCCCTGTGATCAACCTCCATCTTTGGCCGCTTCTATCAACCCCCACCCCCACCCCCCTGTGATCAACCTCCATCTCTGGCCGCTTCTATCAACCCCCACCCCCGTGTTTGGCTCGGCGGCGGCGGCGCCTGGGTGGGATAGCTCGGCGGCGGCGGCGTATGAGTAGTTTCGTGCGTGGACAGAGGGAGGTGCGTGTTTGGTTATCGGCGGCAGCGTCTGGGTGTGGTGCTTGTCGTCGTCGGCGTCTGGGTGGTGTGACTCGTCGTCGGCGGTATTCTGGGTGCCGATGGTGTCTTGGCTGGGGGGAGGGAAGAGGGGTGGGGTTGCTCCGGTGCTAGCGTGAAGAGGGTGGTTTTTTTATTTTTATTTTTTTTAGTCTTTTTGTTTATAATTTTTTTAAAAAAAATTATTTAGGATAACCAATAACTGAATGACACGTATGTTGTTTAACCTCTTCTTTAGGTTAAATCCGGTTTTACCCCATTTAAAATAAATGGGGTATAAAGGTTGCATTATTCCAGAATAATCGAAAGGTTGCATTATTATTTGCGAATCGTTCAAAAGGTTGCATTATTCTAGGCAATTTTTCCTAATATTAAACTGCACAACTACCTCCTCACAGATAGATGGGCACATTTACATATTTATTCCCAAACAACAAACATGGATCTCTTCTCTGGAGTCTATCTCCCTACACAGGAAAAGGAAAAGGATGAGGTTTGGGCCAACCTGACTTCTTACCTTTACCAACAGGATAAACTGTGGCTCGTTATGGGTGACTTCAAGGAACTCCTTTCCACTTCTGATAAAAAGGGAGGTAGACCACCCCACCCATCCAAGCTCACGCGCCTACCAAATTTCCTACAGAACCTTAATGCAATAGACATTCCTCCCATCCAAAATGCCTACTCTTGGAAAAAGACCTACCCTACGTATATCATTTACGAAAGGTTAGATCGGGCTATCAGCTCATCTGATTTCAATGACTCCTTTCCCAAAGGAACTATTACATATGGCACATTTACGGCTTCGGACCATGCCCCAATCATCTACAACTCCCACCACGAGGAGGGTCATCCACCTCCCCCATTCAGATTCCAACAAGCTTGGGCATTCGAATCCGAAGTTCTCACACTTCTTAAAAAAACTGGAGTACCAACATTAAAGGATCCAGGTTTCACAGAGTGCAAAAACGGTTATCAATGTTAAAACTGGACCTCAAGTCCTGGGCAAAGAAGAAATACGGTCATAGAACAAGCAAACTAGTACAAAACGCTGCCAGGATCCAAGAGCAAGAGGAAAAACTTTGGACACAACCCTTCAACCTCATATTGGTCAACCACATACAGCGTCTCAATAAACAGCGTGAAAGTTTAATGCTTTTCCAACAAGCACATTGGGGTTCCCTTTATCGAAACACATGGCTTTCTCAAGGAGATAGAAACACTAGATTCTTCCATAATAGGATGAAACAACGAATGACCTCCAATACCATACATAAACTGAGGGATGAGGATGGTGTCTGGGTGGACACCAACCCTGATATACGAGATCTACTCAAACGTGCTTTTCAGCAAAATTACACTTTGGCTGCTTCAGGGCAAACCAATGCCAATTATGATCACATCGGGATAACACTTTTCGAAACTGATCAGAATAGCCTCCTCACCAAAGTCACTAGAGACGAAGTGAAAGCAGCCTTCTTTGATATGAACCCTCATAAAGCACCGGGTTCTGATGGATTTGGACCAGGGTTCTTTCAAAAGTATTGGGACATTCTTAATGAAGATGTCTTTCTAGCCATCTCCAGCTTCTTTGATCATGGAAAACTACCGCCCTCTATAGACCACACTATCATCACCCTCATTCCCAAGGTTCAGCAACCAGAACAACCAAATCACTTTCGCCCAATCAACTTACTGAACACCCTTTACAAAGCCATAGCCAAAATCATGGTTGCTCGCCTACAACCTATCCTCCACAACGTCATTAGCCCATTTCAGAATGCCTTTCTACAAGGTCAATCGATACACGATAATATCCTTATTGTGCAGGAGATCTTAAACACCTTTCAAAAATCACAAAACAAAACTGGTTGGTGTGCCCTCAAACTGGATATGGAAAAGGCTTACGATATAATTGAATGGGAATACATGTGGGGATGCCTTTCCCATCTTGGATTTCCTGCAAAATGGATTAATTTGATAAAAGAATGTGTCACTAACGTTTCTTACTTAGTTAAAGTGAATGGTGTCACGACCTCTTGGTTCCATCCCACAAGAGGCCTACGTCAGGGCGACCCCCTATCCCCGTACCTTTTCATTATATGCATGGAAAGCTTTGCACGACTTCTAATGACCCAATCCCAACACAAATCATCTGGTATCGGAATCCAGTGGTGCCCCAAAGGCCCGATAATCCCTTGCCTCTTCTTTGCAGACGACACCCTTCTCTTTTGTAAAGCAACAAAGGGGGCTTGCCTTAACCTCAAAAAGACCATTGACATGTTTTGCAAAGACTCTGGGCAACTGGTCAATTTTCACAAGTCCGGCATCATTTTCTCAAAAAAAGTGCCCAACGCAAGAAAAACTGTGCTAGCCAGTCACTTTAATATGCCCCCCAAATCTTGCTTAGGCAGATACCTAGGGATCCATTTCAGTGGCCATAGACCCCTTAAACTAGATATGCAATCACTCTTGGATACCACAAATAAAAGAATCAGATCTTGGGAAGCAGGCCTCCTGTCCAAAGCAGGCAGGCTGATCCTTATTCAAGCTAACCTACAGGCTATTCCGAACTACAGCGCCTCAGCCACAGCTTTCCACACTAACATAACAAACCACCTAGACTCATCCCATAGGAAGTTCTTCTGGAAACAAAACCAGGATACAAATGGTATTCCTCTTGTCTCCTGGGACCGTATTTGTGCCCCCAAAAATCAGGGAGGCTTAGGATTACGGAAAACTTTACCACTTAATAAAGCTTTCCTTGTAAAACTAGCTTGGAAGGTCATGACCAATCCAGATAACCTATGGGCCCAGCTAGTAAGACACAAATACCTAACAAAAGACTCCCTCTTTGAGTATACCCCAAAACCCGCCCATTCTGTATCTGGAGAAAGATAATGGCTCAAAGGGAAATATTGAGAAAAGGCATCCGTTGGAAACTAGGTGATGGCTCAGCAATTTTCTTCTGGTTAGATAACTGGGCCACCAACTCTAGCCTTCTACAGTTGCTTAATCCGAACTATTCATCTATTGATTTGGAACAAAAAGTTAGTGCATATATCCTCCCAAATAAATCTTGGGACTTAAGCCTCCTAGCTACAATAGTCCCCCCTAATATTATCAATCTCATAAAAGGCATTCCCATTCCCACGACAATCACTAGTGACACCCCGGTATGGGGCCTCATCTCACATGGAGATTTCTCGATCAAATCGGCCAATTGGTTAGCCCACGATATACCACAAGATAAGCCCAAATGGGAATACAGAGCACTATGGCACCTAGATGTCCCTCCCAAACTTCATATCTTCCTCTGGCAATTGCTTAATAATGGCATAAGTGTGCGCTCGACACTTCAAAAACGAAATATCCTTCCTTTCGACACTTGCCCACTTTGTACACCAGATACCTCAGAAACGATAGATCATCTATTCCTCCATTGCAACAAAATCTGGGAGCTCTGGGCCCTGCATACAGTTAAGCAATGGGTAAACAATATTACCCTATCCCATACGATGAAAACAACTATGGGAGAACTTCTAAAGGTCAAGTATACCGCAGCAAAGTTTAACTTCTTACTGTGGAGTATCTGGAAGGAACGAAACAATGTCATTTTCAACCAAGCCAATTACAATCCTCATAGGATTTTCTACAGGGCAAAATTCTATCACTATGAATGGAAAGTTAAAGACCATTACGACAATTCCTATCTGAATCCTTCCCTTTGGAAACCCCCCTCCCTTCTCCCCAACTCTCAGCAAAACACCCACAACTACATTCTGGTTCGCTGGCTCCCACCTCCTCCTAACACCGTCAAGCTCAACTTCGATGGTTCAGTTAAAAATTCCTCCGCAGCAGCAGGTTACCTAATCAGAGACCACGTAGGTCATCCCATCAAAGCTTCCACTCATAATCTGGGGAATACTAAAGTTATGGTAGCAGAAGCAACTGCTCTACATAAAGGCCTTGCTGAAGCTATCCTTCTTAAGTACCAGTCCATCATTATCGAAGGAGACAACCTCTTAGTCATCAATGCAGTACTTGGGAAATGCCAACCACCATGGCAGATCGCAAACATTATCGAAGATATCAACAACATGCTCCAAAACGTTCAGAGATATACGGTCCAACACATCTACAGAGAAGCGAATCAAGCAGCTGACTGGTTAGGAAATGCAGGACATCTAGTTTCAGACTTTATGTATGTCACGGATTGGACTCATTCTCAGTTGTCCAACATTCTTTGTAATGATACCTTAGGTGTTCTCCTCGAGCGGAGGGTCACCTAAGCATTGGTGTTACTCTTTTTCTTACCATTATAAAAAAAAATATAAATATACTACATTACGCGAAAAATATACTACATAAATATACAAGTGTATTACATTTAAAAAAAAGCTTGATATGTGCCCAGGTCCTACCTATCTGATAGGTATTGGGCAGCCGTCAATTAGATCATACCCTCGCAAGTCGCGACTCACATTACGAGTCGTGAGTAGGGGTGCTAATCGAGCTAGACAATTCATGAGATAATTGAACTCAATTTGGTCAAATTTTGGTTAACGCTTGATTTGAGTTAGATCAGATCGAACTCGTGCTCGATTCGAGACACTAATAAGACTCTATTGAGATACACAAGACTCGACTCGACTCGAAGACTCGCAAGAAACTCGAATGATATAATAGAGGGTTGAATATTCAATTTTTATATAAAATCTATCTTATGGGTGTAAAGCAGACTGAAAAACTCGCAAATAACTCGAGATTGACTCGAGTCAAACTCGACTCGATCTCGTCCAAGTTGGTCAAAACTCGATTCGTAACTCGACTCGATTGTAACTTACTCGAATCGAGTTCGCCTTGAGATTTTAACGAGTCGAGTCGACTCGGCTCGTTATCACCCCTACTCGTGAGCATAAAAGTTTAGTTCAGTTCAGCTCATCAGTTTAGTTTAATTTAGTTCAGTTCAGCTCAGTTTGTTTTTTAGATTTCAGACTTAAGTAATCATTAATGTAATACTTTTTACAATATAATGAGTTTATTCTCCCTATTTTTTATGTTCTGTCTAGTTTAGTTCAGCTCTTGAAAATACTTTTACTCTCACATTGTACTATTCTTTTCACTTCAGTTCAGTTTAGTTCGGTTTAGTTCAACTCATCAATTCAGTTCAGTTCAATTTAGTACAGTTCAGCTCAGTTCAATCGATTTAGTTGAAATCAGTTTAGTTTACTTCACCTCATTTATGGCGAATAGAGTACGCCCTAAATAGGTAAAATATAAGATTTTTTACAATTATGAAAAAACATATCATAAGTGGATCTTAATTCAAAGTGTTTTTCGAGACGAATCTAACGGTGCAAAAATTATAATTTTATGAGAGAAATGAAAGTTATGATTAGTTTTATATTTTTATATCAGTAACAGTTTTAGATGAGGAATGTGACTTATTATTAGGTATAAAATTATTTTTTCCATTATTGTTTATTAACAATGAAGTTATTAATTATTTATACATGATGATGTGGAGCGATATGATGCCTCCTTTCGTTACGGCTTTTTTAACTGGTATAGATATTTATGAGTGCAAATTACATCCTACACACGTGAGCAACTGAGCATGTTTGTTTAGAGAGATTAATGATGAAACTATTAGGAATATTTTTTGATAATCCTCATCCATTGTTTAATATTTTTAATTTTTTTATGCAAATGTGGGAAGACCTCTTACAAGCTAGAAGGGAGAGTAATTCTACAATGGCAAAAACCTTTGATTTTGTTCGGTTCATCATGTCCTTTGATTCACTAGATTTAAAACAATAAAATATAATTAAAAAACGTTAACCTTTTGCTAAAACAAAAAACAAAAAAACCAAGAAAAAAGGAAAATTTCTAATGGTGGCCCTTTAAATCTCATCAATTCCCAATTGCAAAATTACTTTCCCATTAGTGATGCATAAAGCATTTCATAAGCAAGAGCATTCGTTGGTTAAGAACCGAAGAATCAGTTTTGCTTCAAGCCTTGTTGGAACCGTACCAACAACCACCACTTTCACTAGCCTTAGAACCACCAAACTAGGCCACCAATGTCAAAGAAGAGCTCTTGGTGCAACCTTGCTTTGTTAAATTAGTAACTAATCTACGTTAGTTAGCTAATTAACTCAAAGACTTGAATTAGGACAAACAGTCCAGTTTTACTCTAAGCGCACAGCTCAAAGAAATGAGTATAACTCTTTATTCATTCAACAAAGTCTCATGAAACTTCTTACATTACAATCCTAACATATAAAGCAGCAACATACCAAAAATTCACGTCATTTGGTGATGTTTTGCTTATGTAACAAAAGCCATCTTAAAATATTACAAAATCTGGGCCAGTTTTCAGTACCTAGGTGCAATGATTAGGGTATTCTGAGAAACGAAAATATCCTACTGCAAAAAGGAAACTAAGGTAATAAAATAGACATTCTAAGGAAAATATCCTCAAAAAAATCAGCTCCAAAAGCTTAAGAAAAGCGGCTGCCCAGAACTGAAGAAATGGGACCCAGAAAGACGCCACAGAGCTGCGGTTTTGGATACTTCTTCATGAAGCTCTCATTTCCTATTGATTCTTGCCTCCAACTCTTCACATGCTTGTTGGTGATGTATGTAAGCACACAGGTGAGTCATGTATGGTTGACTTAGCCAAGAATAAAGCTCAAAAACATGCTCAAAACGTTCCCTAAACCAATCGTATAAAATCTGTTCTTCCAAAACAGTTTCACTAAGCTTACTTTAATGACTTAGAACTAATTAATTAAGCTATTTAATCATAATTCAAGATTGATTACTAATACTTTATGATGTTAAAATGATCATAAGCATTAATCAACAAGGCTTAAAATAGATTAAGAAGGTGTTAAGCTTAATTAACAATTCGAAGTACTTGCTTGTTCGAAATTGGATTAAGTAAGCTAATGAATTGAATCTCCTTCACCTTAATCTCTTCTTGATGACTCTTTGCTAGAAGACTTGGATTGATCATGGATGCTCCTGCATCATTCTCCCCTGGTTTGGAGAAGTCTTCTTGCAACTCGAAATCTTCTTCCAAATATGGAGCTAAGTCACCCACATTGAAGGTGGCCGAAATGTTGCCCATCTCACTTGGTAGTTCTATCTTGTATGCATTGTTATTGATCTTCTCAAGCACCCTAAATGGACCATCACTCCTTGGCATCAGCTTGTTCTTCCTTCTTGATGGAAATCGTTCCTTCCTTAGGTACAACCATACCAAGTCTCCGGGCTTGTAAATGACCTCCTTTCGATGCTTGTTTGCTCGGACTTTGTAAGCTTCATTAACCTTCTCAATGCGTGCTCTAATCTGTTGGTGAAGCTTCTTCATCTCCTTTGCCTTCTCCTCTGCATCTTTGCTTTGCCTCACTTCAACTGGAATAGGTAGTAAATCAATGGGGCTTAAAGGATTAACCCCATAGTTCACTTCGAATGGAGAGCACTTTGTGGCATATGTAGGTGATCTATTATAAGCGAATTCTGCATGTGCTAGCTTTAGATCCCAATCTTTCTGTGACTTGTTAACTAGAGTCCTGAGGAGAGTAGTAAGTGTCCTGTTTGTCACCTCGGTTTGACCATCAGTTTGTGGATGCGCCGTGGTACTAAAGAGGAGCTTAGTACCTAGGAGCTTCCATAAAGTCTTCCAAAAGAAACTGAGGAACTTAACACTCGGTACACCATGTAATCTAATGATCTCCTTGAAGTACAAATCAGCTACCTGAATTGCATCATCCGTCTTGTTGCAAGCAATGAAATGAGCCATCTTCGAGAATCGATCCACCACCACCATAATAGCATCTCTTTGCCTTTGAGTCCTAGGCAAAGCTACAATGAAATCCATACTAACATCTTCCCATGGCTGAATAGGAACTGGAAGTGGAGTATAGAGCCCTTTATGAAAAGAACTCTTGGCCTTTTGACATGTAGAACATCGAGCTAGAATTGAGTGAACATCACCTGCAAGTTTTGGCCAATAAAAGTGTTCCTGCAAAACGTCCACAGTTTTGTTAATACCAAAATGTCCTGCTAGGCCTCCTCCATGAACCTCCTTGATGAGCAAATCCCTTAGTGAGCACTTAGGGATACAAAGCTTATTATTTCGGAAGAGAAAACCATCTAGAACCGAAAAAGCTCCATGAGAACCATCCTTGCACGCTTCTATCAATGGTGAAAAATCTGGATCATCGTAATAAAGCTCCTTAATATGAGTGAAACCAAGAACTCGAGCCTCCATTAGAGAAAGCATAGAATGCCTCCTAGATAATGCATCTGCAACCACATTAGAAACTCCAGTTTTGTACTTTAAAACAAAATCAAAAGATTGAAGGAACTCCACCCATTTAGCATGCCGTGAACTGAGCTTATGTTGTCCATTAATGTACTTCAAAGCTTGATGATCTGAATGCAACACAAACTGAGCTGGCCTAAGATAATGAGTCCAATAAGTCAAGGCACGAACAATAGCATAGAACTCTTTATCATAGGTGTTGTAGTTGAGCTTGGCATGATTGAGCTTCTCACTGAAATAGGCTATGGGACGCCCTCCTTGTTGTAAAACAGCTCCAATCCCTACGCCACTTGCATCACATTCCACTTCAAACACTTTCTTGAAATCTGGTAAGGCTAGAACAGACGCCTCACAAAGCTTGCTTTTCAACTGATCAAATGCTTCCTGAGCTGCTGGAGTCCAAGTGAAAGAACCCCCTTTGATACATTCGGTCAGTGGAGCCAAAATAGTACTAAAACCTCTGATGAATCTCCTGTAAAAAGATGCCAATCCATGAAAACTTCGAACTTCTGTGATGGACTTTGGAATTGGCCATGATTTGATTGCCTCCACCTTGGATTCATCCATAAAAATACCCTGAGATGAAATAATGAAGCCAAGAAAAGACACACTAGAAGTGAAGAATTCACACTTCTCCATCTTTGCATATAACTTCTTTTCCCTTAGCTTAAGGAAAACCTTCTTCAGATGAATAAGATGATCCTATTCATTGTTGCTATACACAAGAATATCATCAAAATAAACCACAACAAATGAACCAATGAAGGGACGAAGTACCTCATGCATGAGCCTCATGAAAGTGCTAGGAGCATTAGTTAAACCAAATGGCATAACACGCCACTCATATAACCCACTCTTAGTCTTAAAGGCTGTTTTCCATTCATCCCCTTCCTTGATTCGAATCTGATGATAACCACTACGCAAATCTATCTTGGAGAATATAGTAGCACCATGTAATTCATCGAGCAAATCATCAAGCCTAGGAATAGGATACCTATACTTGATGGTAATGTTGTTTATAGCCCTGCAATCTACACACATACGCATAGTTCCATCCTTCTTTGGAACCAAAATAACAGGAACAGCACATGGACTAAGACTTTCTTGTACAAACCCCTTAGCTAACAATTCAGTAATCTGTTTTTGCAACTCTTTAGCTTCTTCAGGATTACATCTATAAGCTGCCTTGTTAGGTAATGGTGCTCCAGGAACTAAGTCAATTTGATGCTCAATACCCCTACTAGGTGGTAAACCATATGGAAGATCCTCGGGAAAAATATCACTAAAATCGTTCACTAATGGTTTAACCCAATCATGTAATTCACGAGTATTTTCATCATTTGCAGCAAATAACAACAACAAGTACATTTCCTTCCCCTTTTCAATGGCCTTATCAACTTGATGTTTTTGGAGAATTAAGGATTTCTGATTTTTAGCCTTCGAATTGGAGGTTTCTTTCTTAGGCAAATTCGGACCCTTTTTGCTAGGACTAAGTATAATTTTCTTGTTTTCATGCTTGAAAGTGTATGTATTAGTCCTACCATTATGTAAGGTTTCCTTATCAGATTGCCACGGTCTCCCTAAGAGAATATGACATGCATTCATATGCACCACATCACATAAAACCTTATCATTATACGAATCACCAAAAGAGAAGCTAATTAAAGCTTGTTTTGTTACCTCCACACAGTTACCATCATTAAGCCAATGAATCTTATATGGTTTAGGATGACTGAAGGCAGGATGATTGAGCTTCTCCACCATAGAACTCGAAGCTACATTAGTGTAACTCCCACCATCAATAATCATGGAACAAATCTTGCCCTTGATTAAGCATTTCGTCTGAAAAATCTGGTCTCGTTGAGATGGTATAGCTTCGGCTTCTTTGGAGTGAAGGACCCTCCTTAGAACCAAGCTAAGATGATCATCTCCTTCCACTTCATCAACAAGAACATCTTCATTGCATTCGTCCTCCTTTTCAGATTCTTTTTCATGCTCCTCTTGATCTTTAAGGGCATCTTCTATGTTTTTAATGTCTAGTAAGGTCATTACCCTTCTGTTTGGGCATTGTGCCTGATAATGACCATAACCATGACACTTAAAACATTTGACATCATCCTTCTTGGAAGAACTTTCAGCAACCTTCTTCCCTTTATCAAGAAATTTCGAACCAGCTTCACTTTTAGGTTTAAATGGAGATGTAGAAGTAGGCTTCACATAGGAACTAGAACCTCCTTTAGCATAAGAAGTTCCTTTGCTAAATACCTTCTTCTTCTTATCTTTTTGATGCTTTTCTACCTTAAGAGCCAACCTGAAAAGTTCATCTAAAGTAGAATAAGATTGAAGTTCAAGCTTCTTTTGAATGTCACGATCTAGGCCCTTCACAAAACGAGCCATGGTCTGCTCTTCCCTTTCTTGAACATCCTATTACATCTCGAAACCCATTCCAAGTAAGCATCAGGATTAAGGTTTCCATCAAACTCTGGAACATCTAACTTGATGTCTCGAAATTCATCTTGTTTTCGTGGCCTCCTTTTTTGATTAGAAGTTTGTGATTGCACTTCTTCACTAGAGTCATAAACAACCTCATTCTCATCTTCAAAGTGCCCTCTTTCACGAACTTCTCTTCGAACTCCAACACTAGAACTTCGAAAGGCTTCCATGAGATTTGCCATTTGCTCACTAATTGTAGCCATTTGATTCTCAAGGCCAACTAACCTTGCTTCATTCAATGTCATGCCTCTTCTAAACTGATTTGGATCTTCATTACCACTCATTTTAACAACCACGAAATTGTATCAAAGATTAGAGGTGAAAAGAGAAGAAAAGAGATGTGTTTGGGCTTAGAATTGGTTTCGGTTTTGGGGGGGGATAAGTGTATAAGTTTAGGAAATGATTATAGGATGATTAGAGGGTTAAAAGAATGATCTTAAACTAACCAAAGCTCTGATACCAACTGATGCATAAAGCATTTCATAAGCAAGAGCATTCGTTGGTTAAGAACCGAAGAATCAGTTTTGCTTCAAGCCTTGTTGGAACCGTACCAACAACCACCACTTTCACTAGCCTTAGAACCACCAAACTAGGCCACCAATGTCAAAGAAGAGCTCTTGGTGCAACCTTGCTTTGTTAAATTAGTAACTAATCTACGTTAATTAGCTAATTAACTCAAAGACTTGAATTAGGACAAACAGTCCAGTTTTACTCTAAGCGCACAGCTCAAAGAAATGAATATAACTCTTTATTCATTCAACAAAGTCTCATGAAACTTCTTACATTACAATCCTAACATATAAAGCAGCAACATACCAAAAATTCACGTCATTTGGTGATGTTTTGCTTAGGTAACAAAAGCCATCTTAAAATATTATAAAATCTGGGCCAGTTTTCAGTACCTAGGTGCAATGATTAGGGTATTCTGAGAAACGAAAATATCCTACTGCAAAAAGGAAACTAAGGTAATAAAATAGACATTCTAAGGAAAATATCCTCAAAAAAATCAGCTCCAAAAGCTTAAGAAAAGCGGCTGCCCAGAACTGAAGAAATGGGACCCAGAAAGACGCCACAGAGCTGCGGTTTTGGATACTTCTTCATGAAGCTCTCATTTCCTATTGATTCTTGCCTCCAACTCTTCACATGCTTGTTGGTGATGTGTGTAAGCACACAGGTGAGTCATGTATGGTTGACTTAGCCAAGAATAAAGCTCAAAAACATGCTCAAAACGTTCCCTAAAACAATCGTATAAAATCTGTTCTTCCAAAACAGTTTCACTAAGCTTACTTTAATGACTTAGAACTAATTAATTAAGCTATTTAATCATAATTCAAGATTGATTACTAATACTTTATGATGTTAAAATGATCATAAGCATTAATCAACAAGGCTTAAAATAGATTAAGAAGGTGTTAAGCTTAATTAACAATTCGAAGTACTTGCTTGTTAGAAATTGGATTAAGTAAGCTAATGAATTGAATCTCCTTCACCTTAATCTCTTCTTGATGACTCTTTGATAGGAGACTTGGATTGATCATGGATGCTCCTGCATCAATTAGTAGTCCTACTTTACAAATTATTTTCAAATATAACCTTAATGAAGAATATTCCATTAAAAATAAAGCATATTTCATTAGTTAATCATTAAGGCGGTCACTTGCACGTAAAATGAGGCATTTTTGGTAGTTTATTGTCCTTAAGGGTTGATTTTATGGATCGGTTTTAACCCCTAAAGCTTGATTTTGGGGAATCGAACGAAAAACTTACAAAGTACAAAGCATTTTAAACAGTAACTAAGCATGGCCACGCCACCCCTCTTCTATCCTCTTCAATGATCCTGTTAAGTTCCGATGGAGGTTGATTGATGATGGTCATTGCATTAGGTTAGCAAGTCAATCACCTGCTTTATTCCCTTCTTGGAAGACATGAATAATCTGAATTTCCCAAGCATCCCCTTGAAGAGTTTCCTCCATAGTTTGATAACATGGTGGCAAGCACTCCATGAGAGGAGGAATTATTATTCACCTGAACACCCATGAGGCCATCCATTTGAACAAGCAGCTTGGGTATGTGCATCTCCTTTGCTAACAGTAGGCCCTTTTGAAGCACCAAAATTTCATCTTTCATAGTTGAACATTGGCCAAAATGTGCTGCAAATGCCTTCATCAACTCTCCAATTGCGTCCCTGAATATTCCACAACCCCCCTCAACTCTCAACGACCCTCTTGCTGCCCCGATCCACATTCAAACACAACAAGCCCTGGGGTGGGTATTGCCATTGAATCTGGCGCTCGGTTCCTCTTGTAAGTAAAGTGTCTTGAAAAACCTCACCATACCTTAAGGTCTTTTTAACTTCATTAAATTTGTTGAGAAGGAAGCTCCGAACATCAGCAGGTTGTTCTCCATTCCGGTTAAAGACCTCCAAGTTTCTCCATTTTCATATCCACCAACATACCAAAGCGAAGAAAGACAACCAAAGATTAGCAAATGTTGCATCCTCTGATTGAAGATTAATCTTGAAGATTAATCGACAGTTATTATTGTAACCCAGCTCAAGCATTACGTTGGGTATGAGTAGACCCTCCAATCAAACTCCATATTTGACGAGATTTTGGGCAATCCTTTAGAATATGGAGGATGGTTTCCTCACTCGCACCACACCTAAGACATCTCAAATCTTTCGTTAAGTTATGCTTGAGACGATTTACATTCCCCATAATTCGTTCATGCATCACTATCCAAATGACGAAACGGACTCTTTGTTCCACAGGCACATTCCAGACAAAATCCTAACGTTTATCATTGTTATCCTCTCTTTCTCTCCTAATCAGTTTCATGGCATACTTGATAGAAAACTTGCCTTTTTTTCCATAATGCTAATGCATGAAGTTGCCTACATTGTCATTGGTAATAGCCTCAAAAGCTTTAATTATTGGTTGTAACACTTCATCGGTAAAAGAGGGAGCGAAGACATCCCATTTCCACCCAATTCAATATTCCATTTTTCTCTAACCTTGACATTTAATAAAAGATCGGGGATGGGTTGAATGATCAAGTCATTGAGAGGAGCATTTGTAGCCCATTTATCATGCCAAAAAGAGGCTGCAACCCCATTCCCTATATCCATGTCGATGCCTTCATTGATGAGCTTTGCATTCTCAACAATACCCCTCCACACGTTGAAACAATTGATTTTTGGTTGAAACATTTCTACATCACACCTTCGATATTTAGCTCGTGCCACCCGCGACCATAATGAGGAAGACTCCGTTAATAGAAGCCATCCAAGCTTTGTCAATAAGGCCGCATTAGATTGCCTAGTCGACCTTATTCCCAATCCTCTTTGTTGTTTTTGTAACACCTCGTAATTTCACTAGAAATTTCGCGTGTTAATTTATATGTTTTACATTGTTATTTATAAATCTAAATATAATTTCGTAAATGAAAACTAATTTGTACGAAATAAAAGGTCATATTTGAATTGGAAAATATTTAGGTAGACTATGTATTGTGCATTTTAATTCTATAATATAGTTAGTTATTTTATTTTATGACTTAAGTGTTGTGTGATTAATTTCAAGTGTTAAATTGTATATATTCGACGATAATTATATCTACTCTTATATATATATGTATTTTAAATATATTTTCTATCGTAAAATAAAGTATAGACTGGTTTAATTATTTTTAGTGGTTGTTCTTGTGCCGGCATTGTTTGAATGAACAATGTGATACTTGTATGAGTATAGTATGTAAAATTTATATGCATATGAGGTGTATGTATATATTATGTTAATATAAATTATTTTCGTGGATCGTCTAACGTATAAACGACTTGCACATGCCATGTATGACATTAATGAGGGGTCTGATATTTGATATTTGAGAGGAAATCGTAGAGTTTTTGGCCAGCCTTAATTCATTTGTAACGTTAATGCACTCCAAAGGTTACACCGTACCCTTTCACTCACCCTCATTATACCCCCTAATGATGACCATTAAGCCACCATTAACACTCCTTAATCACCCCCTTTAAACCCCTCCCTTTGCTGTCTATTTAATCAGAAATAAGGAGAGCATCCCCTTCCCCTTTGTCTTCCTACACGTCCCTCCTCAAGAAAGAAAAGGAAGAGAAATGTCTTCCCGGTTTTCACTGCATACCCTCACAAAAATCAAGATCGTCAGAAATCTAACCGTTGGATCTTCTTCACATTTGGACAACATGTTCATAACATCAAGGTCTTCACTTTGACCGTTGAGTTTTGATCGGAACACCACTAATTAGAGGAATCCTAAAATTTGTTTAAGGGAGAAGAAGGTAGTGACGATCCGCACAGTTTCTAGGATAATTTTTCTTATATTCTCTGCACTCCTCTCGAAGATCGAGGTAACTAGCGTTTTTCTAGCGCGTTAAGAAATGATAAGTAACCTTAGGATGTTAGAATTATCGTTAGAGAACTTAGTATCATGTTAGGATGAACTTAGAGGATTGTATTTGTACTACTCTTGTTAGTATCATGTTAGACTAAGTTTTTACTTGAATTCATGCATCTAATGTTCCTTACTGTGTCGTTGTTATTGTGTTGTTGAAATGGCTTGGTTGTAAATGAATGGAAACTTTGAATTTTGATTATGTGAATGATTTGGGAATTTGAGAAAATTATGATTTTTGATGTTAAGCACTTTTTATGTATGGTTTTGAGTTGTTTGAGACTTATGATGAATTCGTTTTATACTTGATGGCTTGCATAAGCAGGCGTTTGTGTTGAAGTGTGTGTGAAAGCAGTGCGGCCCATGACCCTTTTCGCGGCCTGCGAATAGATTTGCCAGCCTGTTTTCAAATGCTCATATCTCACTCGTTTGTTATCAGATTTGACTTGTGACTAGTTAATGGAAAGCTAACGAGCTCAATTTTAACATCCCATTGGAATTTTCTAAAAATAATATCTGTGCTGAGAGTTATGTCTATCTAAAGTTGTTGATGCGTGCATTCTGTGCAATGTTAGATAACATGACTCCATGTTTTTTTAAATGACTTTGGTAGTATTATGGAGTATCCTAAGGATGTTTGGAAGTATAACGTTAGTACTTGATGTCATTTATTAATTTTTATGATTATCTTATGTCAAGTTTGAGTTATCGACGTCGTAATGTTCAAGGGAGAATAACACTGCCCTTAGCATCACTTCGCCAAGAGTTATGTACGGAGAATATTGTGACTTGATCATAATTTGCTTTGTACCTAAACTCAGATGACGTTTTGATGTTTTGTATGTCTTTTGATGTATTTGCAGTATACTTTGATGAGTTTACCGTATCAATTTGAGATTTGTGAACTTCGATGATTTTAATGGTTTTAATGTTTTGATAATTTTTAATGATTTTAATGATTTTGACGGTTCAAATGATTTTGATGATTTCAATGTCTTTGATGAATCTAATTATTTCGATGAATTTGATGAATTTGACGGTTTTGATGAATTTGATGATTTGAAGTATATTATTTTGTCTTTGAATTTGAAGTTTGGTTTTAATTGGGTTGAGTAGCCTAATGGACTGTGTCCCGAAGGTAACGAACATGCACTCCGAGGGGTCAGGGGACATCATGTTGGGTGTTACCCTGCATTGAAGATACCTAATACTTGTTGTCGTCCGAGAGGTCGGGAGATACTGTGTATATGGTCCCGCATCAAGAGTTTGGCCATTATTAGACACAGACGGTAGGGAACGTAACCCGTAGGCCGTTCTGGAGGTTGTGACCTGACATTTCTTGAGGAAGTGGGCTGCAGGTCACTAGCGTTCACTCTCCCTAATTGAATTGCTTATTTTCTAATTGATGATTTTTTTACGATTCCTCTGTTGATGGTCATTTGAAATTCTTTATTTTAAACTGTTAAAGTAAAATTCTTATTACTTTACGTTAGAGCTTGATGTTTGTTGCAATGTGTACCTTGCCTTCATTTGTTGCTATTTGTCTTGTCTTTGACGTTTGTTCTAACTTCATTTAAGCTTACTATCTGTTTCCTAAATTGGGCTGGGAGAACTGCTAGTTACTCACCACTGATTGTGGAATTTTGTTGATATATTTTGCAGATGATGATGCTGTTTAGAGTTGTTACGGTGTGTATCGTGGTTGTGCGTTTTACCCGTGTGAGTAACAAGGTTGTGCTACTTATAGTGGGTACTATGAGTCTGAAATTAGGCCTAGTGTTCTAGTTGGTCTCAAGTAGTTTACCTTTGTTAATTTGAATGTGAGTTTGTAGAATTGGTCTTTTGGGTTTTCGTTTCATCTTTCAAATGTGGTTAAGTTCTGAGATTATGGATTTTGGTACGTTTTGGTTAGAGATGAGGGTATAGGACCTCATTTCTCATTTTATATCTATGTTGATTGGAAGATTTGACTACTTTTGAGGATGATGTTTATTATAGTTTAATTTTTACTCCTTAGAGTAGCATTCCCGTCTAGGTGGTAGTTCCGCTACCATTGAATGTATCATTATTTCATTTAATTAAGTCTTTTCATAGTTAATATTTGACGTGATGTTACAGTTTTGGTTTTTGGAGATCATCCTAGGCAATGAGATGAACTTTTGGGTTTTCATGTCTCCACCCGAAACAAATCTTCTTATTTTCTTATCAATGTCATCATAAATTGAACGTGGGATTTTGGCTGTTTGCATTTAGTAAGTGGCTAGAGCAGAGAGAGTTGATTTGCCAAGGTAACCCTTCCCGCCAACGATAGATGTATCTTTTTCCGATCTGATAGTTTACGGTCAACATTTTCACATAAATGCTTGAAAGTATCACGTGTAACACGACTCGTGAGAGTCGGCATGCCTACATAAATGCTTAAAATTATCATGCCCAGATAAAGGCCAAGGTCGTTTGTCTTCTCAATTTGGACGCAATGCTATCACCTAATGTATTTGCCAAATTTTTCAAAAATTATATATGGGACATGAGCAAACTGATATGCTGACCAGACTCCTCAAAACAATGCAGACAGTGATTCATCATGGGTTCTTGGTCCTTAGACGCCTTAGAAAATAAAATTACATCATCGAAGAGAAGATTGGAATTATGTGGTCCATTGTAGTTGGTTTTGATTGGTTTCCAACCACCCTCTATGATAAGTATGTTTCTCTAAATCAACAATGCAGGCATCGACCTCGACATCGATGTCTGGGGAAACATCCATAGTTAATGCGACCTCCAAAGGGTCAGAGCATATGTGGGAGTTAGAGCATATGCTAGAGTGCAGACGGAACCACCTCATCCATAATGTCAATCCTGCAACGAGATTGCTCAAGCATATGTGCCTTAACAACATCGGTTAGTTTATAGGAAACTTTGTCATCACCAACACTCAGAGTTAAAGACCCATCATTAACATTAATAATAGCACCATCAGTACATAAAAATGGTCTACCCAGAATAATGGGAATATGGGCATCCTCCTCCGTGTCAAGTACTACAAAATCAACAGGAATGTAGAATTTCCCAACCCTAACAGGAACGTCCTCTAAAATACCTAGGGGTGTTTAATAGAATGATCCACCATCTATAAAGTGATTTGTGTGCATTTGAGTGCTCCCAGGTTCAATTTCTTATAAATAGATAAAAGCATAACAAAAACAAAAGCACCTAAATCAAATAAAGCTTTATCAATGAAAATAGGTCCAAGATGGAAGGGAATAGAATAACTACCAAGATCTTTCATCTTAGGTGGGGTTTTATTCTGTAAAACAACACTACACTCTGCAGTTAAAGCGATACATTCTACCTCACCAAAGTCTCTCTTCTTAGTGATCATGTTTTTCAAAAATTTCGCATAAACTCGGTAATTAATTCAGCGCAAGGAACTAATACCTCAAGGTTCTTGACCATAGCCCAGAACTTACCAAACGGTTGTTTAACCTTTGATTTCTACAGCTTGTGAGGAAAAGGTAGCCTTAGTGTGAAAGGCGTTTCAGAAACCTTCTCCTTCTGCTTTCCTGTCTGATTTTTCTTTGCTAGTTCGACCTCAGACGTCAAACTCTTCTTTTGTTCTTCCTCTACCACCTATTTCCCCTTAGTAGGGGCAACATATCGTCAATGGGCAATGGAGGAGCGTGATAAGAAGTGCCCTACAAAGAGTAACGACATTCAGTTACTCCCTCTAAATGGGTTGCACAGGCAATTGTCCCTGCTGCTCCTGAGCATTGTTGCCTGCCATTTGAGCAATCAGGGTTTCAAAGAGTTTAATGTGTTTTTGAGTATCTCGTTGTGTCTCCTCGTCATTTTTCTGCATATTCAGTATGAGTTTCATCACATCAGATGTGGTAGGCTCTTAGGTGACTACATTATGTGGTGGGGCTTGGAAGTTCGGAAATTGTGTGGAGGGGGTCTCTGAAAACCAGTGGATTTTGATAAAATGGTGGTTTAGGGTGATTTTGAAGTGGTGGTGGGTTTCAAACATTTGTACTCCTATAAGAAAATTTTGGGTGTTCTTTCCACCCAGGATTAAAGTGTTGGAGTAAGGATCGTTTTGTGGTCTCTGATGAAAGGCATTCGCCTGCTCTATCTGATTTTGACCAAACTGACAATTGTGCCCAAAGTGACCCTGAACACCACATACCTCGCAGTAATATGAGGTAATAGGTGCAACTGTGGACATGGCATTGATTCTTATGGGAGGAGGTGTCGAGATAGAAGACTTCAGTGTATCAATCTTCCTATTGAGTTTTGCAACATGCAAACTCAGCAATGTAAGGGCGTCTACATCTAATACCTTCTTTGTCAGACTACGAGAAGTGGAATGATCATTGGCTGCAAGGTTTACTAAGACATCATAGCCTACATCCACTTCCTAATCCAGAAAAACTCCTCCTGTAGACGAGTCAACTATACTCTTCGTCTGAGGCTGCAGACCATTGTAGAATGTCTGCGTCAAGAACCACTTGTCCATGTTATGATGTGGAAACTTCCTCTGTAAATCTCTGAACCTGTTCCACGATTTCCTTATTGTTTCATATAGCTCTTAGGAAAACGTGGCCAACTTGTGTCTAATATCTTCTGCTTTGGTCGGAGGGTAGTACTCTTTGAGGAATGCAGTAGATATTTCCGACTATTCTGATTCTGTGATATTATTGAACCACTTCTGAGCTTTGTTGCGAAGTGAAAACTCGAATAACATGCCCTTCAGTTGCTCAAGTGTGACTCTAGATTGTTTGACAGTTCTGGAGAGTTGTTGAAATCTCTACTGATAATTGGCCGGATCTTCAGTGGGAATGTTGTCGGGATTAGGCACCCCATATGAATTCGATGATTTGGTCATAGCTGAACTCGAAGTGTCTGCTTCAAAGGTGTTCAGCTGAACATATTGCTTTTCTTTCTGAACTTTCTTTAGAAGCTGCTTGAGTGTCTTTGTTAGATCAGGATCCTCAAGGACAGTGGCGGATCTAGGATTTGAGTGATGGGGTACGAATAAAAAATTATACTAACAAATTATATAACGAAGTCGAATATTAACATTTAATTATACCTATTCGAATTAAAAATAAGTTAAATAGTTAGCTTTGAGTTTGAAGGTTTGAGTAGCGGTTAAGTGATTATATAGAGCAGTTTTTGATGTCATTGCTACAAACTTAACCAACTAAGGACGTGTTCTCTCTCCACCTTATTTTTCCTGTATTTATTTGAACTTTTTTTTTGAGGGGTTATTTGTAACACCCTGTAATTTTAATAGTTTTGAATAACACATGCCAGTACCAGGATCGAACCAAAATATTACATCATGTTTATTTAAAATGATATTATAATGTTTACAGGACATTACTACCGTATTCCTAAAAATAGAAATACTAGGCAAAAGTAAAGCATACTAATGACATAATAAAACTTAGGATAACAGTACTGGTAACTTATAACATATATATATATATTTCTTATCATTTTATAAACCTCACTCTTGGCCCTCCTCATCTCCTATACCTCAAAACAAAACATTTAATAAAAAGTCAACCAAAAGGGTCCAGTACATTCCCAATATCACGTAACAACAATTTATTAAATATTTTAAAAATAATATCGTAACATTTCAATCTATCAGGTTTAATTATGACTTTCGGTTAGGCAAGAGAAATATCACGGGCTTAAAGCCCACCTCAGGTTTAACCTGGTTATAATCATAATCTTTTCGCTCCTTTTTTTTTATTACCGGGCTTTTAGCCCATCCTGACAAATCCGTGTGCACACCTCCTCATTGACGTACGTCACTCCGAATAATATACAAGTATCCTTTCTCTGCCATATACCTTTCATCTTATAATAACAACTTCGTATAACATTATTATTATTACGTATGGTAGAAAAATCATAACATAGTTACTCCAATAAACTTTAATATTAGCCCATTATTAACAAATAGCAATGTACCTTTACCATCAAAACCATTATACCAAATTAGTATGAAAACTCATTTTTTCCACACTAAAACATTACTTAAGAATATTAGTATAACTAAAATATTTTAACAAAACAACACTAAGAAGGGATATTCAAGAATGTACCTGAACAGGTTTATTGAGTACTAGCTTTTTATTCAAAAGACTCAAATTTCTCTCTCGTTCTCACTTTTATGTTTCTTTACTGGTGATGGTTTGTGTCAAAGCTTTTATCCCTATTTATAGGTATATGTTGTTGCATGGTGGTTTAAGATAATTATGAATGTTACTACCTATTTTCCTACTCTAATTCATAGCCTATCAACATGTTGTTTTATGAACTCTTGGCAATCAAGATACGTAACTCTAAACCAATGCTGGTGCTTCTGTTTGGTTAACACATACGTAGGAGTAAATAATTTGCATGTTGCGGACTTTAATTAGTTACACACGTATAAGAGTGTAGCAATTTGCAGTTGTATAACAGTAACACGTATAAAGTAATTCTTTTTATTTGATCTCTGGAAAAAATCGTAGTTACAAATATCTATTAAATAAGTAGTAATTGTCTAGTCCTAAGTAGAATGATTGATAAGGATTCCAAAAACTATAAAACAAAGGTTATACGATTTATCATTTTAAGATATGAGTACTTAGTTAAAAGTGGAACTTGTTAAAAATTCTACTAGATACCTTTATGAACCCATAAGATAGTAATTGATATTTTTATTAATTCTCACCTAATATACTACACTATGGTATTTTCATTTGTAACAAAAAGATAATACATATCTATATATTTTGTCCCACATAAATGTACAAAGCCAAGAAAACACACAATATCACCTAAAGTGGTCATATAAGTACCAAAATTACATATTTAAGAATATAAGACATATATTTCATGATTCTGTAATTATTTTTTTATTATTAGTATTATTTTCAAGGTATATTTTTTTCCCGGTTATTACATCCTTCCCTTCTTAAAGAAGTTTCGTCCTCGAAACTGAAAATTACCTTAGATGTGGGTACTTGTCTAGCATCTCCTGTTCAACCTCCCACGTTGCTTCTGTTTCAATGTGGTTGGACCATAATACCTTTACTAAAGGGATTACTTTATTGCTAAGAACTTTGTCTTTATGATCTAAAATTTGAACAGGTTGCTCTTCATAGGTCAAATCTTCTTCAATTCGTACAGAGGGTATATTAATAACATGGGATGGGTCTGGTATATAGCGACGTAAAAGTGAAACATGAAACACATTATGAATTCGAGAAAATTCATTAGGAAGTGCCAGACGATAAGCTATATTCCCAATTCTCTCGATAATCTCAAATGGTCCAATGCACCTCGGACGAAGTTTTCTTGCTTTCCCAAATCTCATTACTCCTCTGGTAGGTGAAACCTTCAAAAATACCGACTCACCAACTGAGAATTCTATATGTATTCTTCTAAGGTCAGCGTAACTTTTCTAGCGACTCTGTGCAGTTTTCATTTTTTCCTGAATGGTTCGGACCTTGTCAGCTGTCTCTTGTATCATTTCAGGCCCAACTATTTTTGTTTCATCTATATCACTCCAACATAAAGGGGTTCTACATTTGTGACCATATAGAGCTTCATACGAGGCCATATCAATGATAGCATGGTAACTATTATTATAGGAAAACTCTATTAATGGTAAATACTTTTGGAAAAATTGCCTAAAATAATGCAACCTTTTGGCGATTCGCAAATAATTATGCAACCTAAAGATTATTCAGGAATAATGCAACCTTTATACCCCATTTATTTTAAATGGGGTAAAACCGGTAATGACCTAAAGAATAAGTAAAATGAGACACGTGTCGTATTGTTATTGGTTATCCTAAATAATTTTTTTTTAAAAATTTATAATAAAAAGATTAAAATATATATAAAAGTAAAAACCAAAACCCCCTCCCCTCCCCCTCCCCGTGAAACCACCGGCCACCCCCAACCCCCTCCTCCATTCCCCCAGCATAGAAACCACCACCACTGTCAAGAGCAGCAGCTTGAAGGCTCACGCAACCCAGCCCGGTGCTCGCCGGCGACTCGCACCCACCAGCGCAACTATTGCCCACTCCCTTCGTTGCTCGCTGGCGACCTTCGCCCACCAGCGCAAACTAGAAAACAGGCGGCAAATGGGGTGGGGGCTGGGGTGGGGTGGTTCTGGGTAATTTTCGGCGAGGGAGGTGTTGGCTGGGGTGGGGGTGAGAGCGGCAGGGGGTGGGAGTGGCAGGGGGTGGGGGTGGGGGGTTTGGGGCTGAGAGCAGCAAGGGGGTGGGGGTTGGGGCTGCAGGCGTGGGGTGGGGTTGGGGGGTTGGGGCTGCTGGCTGCAGGCGTGGGGGTGGGGGTGGGGGGATTTTATTTTTTTATTTTTTTAGTTTTTGTTAATATATTAATTAAAAGTTAAAGTTGTAAATAAAAATTACCAATTATTCAGGTAACCGATAATTTATCCTCTTTAAAATAAATGGGGTATAAAAGTTGCATTATTCAAGAATAATCTTTAGGTTGCATTATTATCTGCGAATGAGCAAAAGGTTGCATTATTCTAGGCAATTTTTCCAATACTTTTCCCAAGAACCCTTGAATTCTAAGACACAAGCCCGTATCAAGTCTTCTAGAGTTTGCATATTTCTCTCGGTTTGACCATCTGTAGCTGGATGAAAAGCTGTGCTAATATTTAACTGTGTACCCAAAGCATTTTGTAGCTTTCGCCAAAACTTAGATACAAATCGAGAGTCTCTATCAGATACAATAGAACTGGGCACTCCATGAAGCCTAATAATTTCATCAACATATTTCTTTGCTAACCGTTCAAGATCCCAAGTATTATGAACTGCTAGAAAATGTGCGCTTTTTGTAAGCCGATCTACTATTACCCATATGGAATTCATCCCTTGAGGGGTTGTTGTCAATCCTGTAACAAAATCCATTGCTATTGATTCCCATTTCCAAGTACATATATCGTAAGGCTGCAAAAGTCCCGAAGGGCGCTGATGTTCTATTTTTACTTGCTGGTAAGTCAGACATTTGGCAACAAATTCTGCAATTTCTCATTTCATATTGCTCCACCAAAACATACTCAAAAGATCTTTATACATCTTGTTTGCTCCTGGGTGTATTGAATAATGGGTATTATGTGCTTCATTCATGATTTTTCTCTTTAAATCTGCCTTATCTGGTACACACAATCTTCCTTGAAAACGAAGTGACCCATCTTCTTGTATTACAAAACCAATTTCCTTCCCGAGCACCACCCTTTCACGAATCTTCTCTAACTGTGGGTCCGTATTTTGTAGTTCCTTAATTTCTTCACTCAAGGTTGGTTTGATTTCTAGAGCTGCTAAAGATCCTTCTAAACCACCTATAACTAACTCAATTTCTAACTTTTGGATTTCTCTTTGGATAACAGATTGAGAGCTAAGTAGATTAAGGGCAACATAGTTTTTCCGGCTAAGAGCATCAGCTACCACATTGGCCTTTCCAGGGTGATATTGAATATCTAATTCGTAATCTTTTATGAATTCTAACCACCTTCTTTGTCTCTTGTTAATCTCTTTTTGAGTGAATATGTATTTAAGGCTTTTGTGATCGGTGTAAATTTTACATTTAACCCCATATAGATAATGTCTCCAAATTTTCAATGCGAATACAATTGCGGCAAGTTCAAGGTCATGGGTGGGGTAATTATGTTCATGAGGTTTCAACTGATGGGATGCGTAAGCTCTCACTTTCCCATGTTGCATCAATACACACTCCAACCCTTGTTTGGAGGCATCACTATATATTTCTAAACATTCTGTACCACTAGGAACAATAAGGAGCGGAGTTGTGGTAAGACGAAGTTTTAGCTCTTGGAATGCAGTTTCACACTTATCACTCCATTCAAATTTTGTAGTTTTTCTTATAAGGTTTGTGATAGGTTGAGCTATTCGGGAAAAGTTTTCCACAAATCGACGATAGTATCCTGCTAATCCTAAAAAGCTTCGTACTTCTGAAACATTTGTGGGTCGAGGCCAATTAGTGATTGCTTCAATTTTTTGAGAATCGACTTGCACTCCATGTTTAGACACCACATGCCCTAGAAATGATATTTTCTCTAACCAAAATTCACACTTTTTAAATTTTGCATACAACTGGTTCTTTCTCAGAGTCTCTAAGACTATACTCAAGTGTTCCTCGTGATCCTTCTTATTTTTGGAATATACTAGAATATCATCGATAAAAACAATAACAAAATGATCTAAATAAGGTTTAAATACTCGATTCATGAGATCCATAAAGACAGCTGGGGCATTAGTAAGACCAAAAGGCATAACTAAAAATTCATAAAGGTCGTATCTTGTCCTAAAAGTAGTTTTTGGAACATCTGAAGGTCTGATTCTTAATTGATGGTATCCATATCGTAGGTCTATCTTCGAGAACACTGCTGCACCCTGCAATTGATCAAAAAGGTCATCTATACGAGGCAAAGGATATTTATTCTTGATGGTTATCTTGTTAAGCTCTCTATAATCTATGCATAACCTTAGAGTTCCATCTTTTTTCTTCACAAATAGAACAGGTGCTCCCGATGGTGACACACTTGGTCCAATATATCCTTTTTCCAATAATTCCTCTAGTTGTATCTTTAATTCCTTTAATTCTGCAGGTGCCATTCTATATGGTGCTTTTGAGATAGGTACAACTCCAGGTACTAACTCAATAGTGAAATCAATTTCTCTTTGAGGGGACATATCTACAACTTCCTCAGGAAAGACATCTTGGATATTTTTAACAACGGGAATGTCAGAGATTTTAGGTTCAGATTTTTCAGTACTAAGAACATCACAAAGGTACCCTTCACAACCTCCGAATAATATACAAGTATCCTTTCTCTGCCATTTACCTTTCATCTTATAATAACAACTTCGTATAACATTATTATTATTACGTATGGTAGAAAAATCATAACATAATTATACCATAAGCTTTAATATTAGCCCATTATTTTCAAGTGGGGAAAAATCTAATGAATTTTCTAGAGAGAAAAGGGAGTTCTAGAGAGAGAGGGAGAAAAAGAGGAAGAAATAGAACCCTAAAAGTCCAAACACACCGCTGCTAACAGAGCCAAACCACCGCCCTAATTCACCGCCCTCAACCAGATCTTTGTTCAAAGATCTCAATTATGACTACAAACTAGAGCTATCAAAGAGGAAGGGTAATAATCACCCTAGTTTTTGCAAAATACGAATTTGATTTATCACCAAGATATGGAGCTGCTCCAGCCGGAAAAAAAGCACACGAATCGAGGACACAACCATCATTACTGAAGCAGCGGATAAATTAGGCGTGAGTGGCTTAGTAATAGAGATGTTTTGGGATTTCTTTTCTTCTGAAAATGGAGCTCAGCCATTGAAAGGGGAGTGTCTCTGCAACTTCCTCCATTTCCTTTTAATTTTAAGTTTAATTAAGCTTTACTACCTATGCCTATTAATTACTAGCAATAATAATATGCCTAGATCCTATTACTTGCATTGGGTTTGTTGTGTTCATTACTTGCGTTGGTTTTGTTGTGTTGTGTATGAGTGTATAACTGATCTACTTTGGTTAAATGCTAGTTATAGTGTACTTTACTGCTATTGGGTTTTATATGTAACTAGCACTTATCAGTTTTCAAATCTTAGTGCCCTTATATGTGTTACCTATAAATACCCAGACTTGTACTCAGTCTTAACTCACACCAAGATGAACTACTTCTTTAACTTAGCTTATCTTCTAATCTCTGCCTTATTCTCATACTTTGCCTTCTTTTCTTTAATGTCTGACTCTACTCCTCCTATTAGCTATGCCAAGGCCCTACAATACAGAGCTCTGCTATTTCTTTTCCCAATCACAATCCGGGGGCCAATTCCTCTAACACTGAACCTATGGATTTCATTCCAGTTGCGCCTTTTGATTTCACCAATCACCAGAACAACCTACACACCAAACCAATGGCTACTGACATTAACATTACTCCTACCTCTCCCATTTCCTCAGGGACTCCAAATACTCATGACTCACAATGTGCCAATGACTTTCCCCCAACCATAACTGTGGAGGCACCTGTCCTAACTGAGGAAGAAATAAACAAACTGGCTTCAACTTGTTTATTTGGGAAGTGTGGGGAGAGCATATTAATTCTGATGCTATTCAAACTAGACTAAAGAGGGACTGGAATTTTGCTGAGGGTAAGGTTTTAATTCATTTTCTCTCTAACGGTTGGTTTCTTATTGAATTTTCTAACCCCAATGATAAGAACATTGTCTGGGAGGGTAGGCCCTGGTTTGTGCAGGGGTTAAACTTTGCTTTAATACCTTGGAAACAAAGTTTTAATGCTTATGAGGAACAATTAGCTCATGTAGATCAGTGGGTAAAAATACCCTTCCTCCCTAATGAGTTTTGGACTATTAATCACCTTAGAACCTTGACTCTAAAAATTGGAAATCTGATTAAGCTGGACAGGTTTACACTAAAAAATGATGACAAGGCCCAATTTGCTAGAGTTTGCCTCAACATTGATATCACCAAACCTGTCCCAAGGTCGATAACTATCAGAAATGTCCATGGTGTTTCTACTGAGTTTTTCTTGACCTATGAGGGAGTTTACATAGTCTGCCCTCTTTGTGGTTTAAATGAGCATTCTATTGTTTCCTGCCCTAAGAAACCTCCACCATGTCTTGACCTAGTAGTAGCTAAGCTGGAAGCATGCTCTATGTCACCAGGTCTCAACAAGTGCAACCCTACTGCCCCTGAAAATAATTGGCTATTTGTCAGGCCACTTAGAAGAGGAAGACCCAAACCTCATAACACCAAACTCCACACCAAACCCTTTCCTAAGCAAAGACAATTTCCTGGCACAATTCACCTTAACTTTGTGTTGTATCCTTAACATGGAAAGACTGCTCCTACTGCCGGTACCTCTTCTCAGACTAACAAAGTGCGTTTGTCTAATGCCTTTGAGAAACTTGCTGATTTTCAAATCCCAAGTTCTGAAACTATACAGTTGGCCCCACCTACTGCTACTCCTATTCCTCATAATGCTGTTGTTGTAACTGAAGAAGAAGAGGATGGGATGGACATAGATTTTCTTCAAGCTATGGGAGTAAATCATCACAATCCTGATGTGGAGGCTGCTGCTGAAAGTACAAAAAGAAGGAGGAGGGAGGATTCCCTTCTTATTCCAACTCACAATTGGAAGGATGATTAAGTCTTATCTACAACTTTTGCAAACCTAGGAATGTACTAAGCTGTTTTTAGTCTTGTTTTTGCTGCTAGTTTCTACAAACAATCATTGTATTATCTTAGTACTTTCTCTGGTGTTTTTTGCTGCCCCATAGATGTATTATGATGTTCATCTGATTATGGAATGGGAGTTTAAGTTCTTGTTATTGCTTGCCTAACTTACCTAATTATGTCAAATGCTTTCAAATTTTCATGAATGCCAACTTGCCAACTGAGTTTTTCATTACCTATACCATATTTGTCATGCACCGTCATATGTTTTTTCAACATTGTATGCACATTATAACTGGTTTGGTTTGGTTTACTAGCTTTTTTAGCTACTACTCAATAGCTTTGATGTTTATCTCCCTTTGGTCAGTTAGTAATACTAATCACAATGGACTCTTCATGGCTTTCTCAGCTATTAATATACACGATTCTAACTGTTGCCTCTTTCCTAATAGTCACTGGAACAACATTACTTATGGGTACAAGTTGCTTATAAGTAGTTTAGGGTTGCTGCATATTCGTATTACTGAAGCAGACTTTAAACTTCTCAGAAGCTTTCAGTTCACTTATAAAACCTTCATGGTTACTTCTTTGTTGTTGCTCTTTTGGACTACTTATCAAGAGATTAGTTGGCCTTTTCATAAGTTTTTACTCCCAGTTTATCTTGCCAAATGCTTACTCACTAATATCTTCTGGTTTAATTGCACAAATAGGCACAACCTCAATGCTCACTGCCTGTCTAGGTACTCTGGCTCCAACATAGCACAGCTATTGGACATGTCTCCAGTTTCTTACACCATAGGAGTGAGTTTATGGCATTACAAAGCCACTTACTATTGCAAGCTGAACAGATTTGGAAGACTCGTTATTTTATCTGTTGTTCTAATTGGAATTTACTATCTTCTATTTTTTACCTTGCACTTTGGTTGTAAAAATCAGTATTTTTCTTTTGGGTGTAACTTTGGAACCGAGTGCTTGATCACTCGCTATGAACTATGGGCTCGATCCCATACTTGGCATACAAAAGTATTCGTTTATTTAATTAAACGTTATACTCTATGGAATTCTTCACTTATAATTAATAGATTACTTATATGAAGATTTTAGCTTGGAACATTCAAGGGGCAAAGAAACCCCAAGCAATAGTGTACCACTACTTTTTCTAAAAAATAGATTCAATACCAATCTATTCTTTATTTTGTAAACAATGACTAACAATGTCAATAGTAAACGAATACTTAAAGCCCTTCATTTCCAACATAGTCTAATCATCGACCCAACTAATCATTGCGAAGGTATCTGGATATGTTGGAATAGCGACAATATCTATATGGATAACTACTTATTGGTTGATAGATGTGCCCACCTTCACATCTATTCGAAGATTATCAAAAGAGATATCTTAGTCTCCGGAATTTACCTACCGGCCAAAGAACAAGATAAAGATACTTGCTGGAATGAATTATTAGACTATGTTAATGCCCAGAATAAACCTAAAGCCATCTTAGGTGATTTCAATGAAATGTTTTCCCCTTTAGATGAGATAGGTGGTAGAGCACTTTCACCCTCTCAACTCAAACGCCTGCCAACCTTCTTAGGCCAGTCTCAATGTTTGGAGGTTCCAACCCAAAAAAAAATGCTTTTTCTTGGAAGAAACATTATGACTCATACATAGTGTACGTAAAATTAGATAGAGCCATTTATAATCAGGAATTTTTGGATTGCTTCCCGAGTTCCTTAGTAACTTATGGTTCTTTCACGGTTTCAGACCGTGCTCCTTTAATTTGCGATACTCATACCAACCCGCAAAGGCCTCCTACTCCGTTCAGATTTCACCAAGCATGGGCCTTAGATCCCGAGGTTTTCAAAATTATAAACAATCTCTAGGACTCAAAACCAAAAGGTTCACGCTTCTTCCGAGTACAATCTCGCCTAAAGGAAATAAAGGCTAGTATTGAAGTTTGGTCAAGAAAGAAGTATTAACACACTTCCAACAAGCTTATACAGAATGTTGCTAAGATCCAAGAGGTAGAGGAAAGACTTTGGAGCCAACCTTTTGACCCGATATTCGTTGAACACCTAAAAAGACTTGTCACTCAAAGGGAAAAAATCGTCCTTTTTAAACAATCCAATTGGGGTTTGAAATCCAAAAAGGATTGGTTATCCCAAGGGGATAGAAACACAAGGTTTTTCCACAATAAGATGAAACAAAGAATCTCCCTTAATACTATACACAGATTAAGGGATGAAGTTGATATTTGGATTGACACTATAGAAGGCATCAAAGACCTTCTGAAAAATGCTTTCAAAAAGAACTACACTTCCGCCAAAACAACTTCGACAAGCAATGCCTTTCATCACATGGTTCCCATCCTCTCTGACCAAGATTCCCAGAACCTTCTGAGCAAAAGTTCTGAGGAAGAGATACGTGAAATTTTTTTCGATATGAACCCACACAAAGCACCAGGATCCGACGGATTTGGTCTTGGGTTCTACCAAAAGTACTGGACTATAATAAAGAAAGATATTTGTTTGGCAATATCAAGCTTCTTTGAACATGGCCACCTCCCACCGTCCATAAACCATACCATCATTACTCTATTGCCAAAAACCGCAAATCCGGAAAAACCAAACCACTTTAGACCAATTAGCCTTATAAATACTATTTATAAGGCTATTTCGAAAATTTTAGTATCAAGAATTCAACCAATTCTTGATAAAATTATAAGTCCATACCAAAATGCCTTCACTAAAGGTCGTTCCATTCATGACAACGTCCTTATTGTCCATGAGGTTCTTAATACCTTTCACAAATCTAGCAATAGAACAGGGTGGTGTGCTTTGAAATTTGACATGGAAAAGACTTATGACAGAATAGAGTGGAATTTTTATGGGGATGTCTATCCCACCTAGGCTTCGCCAATAAGTGCATTGATCTCGTTAAGCAATGTGTTACTACCGTTTCTTACTCTGTTAAGGTTAATGGGTATACCAAAAACTGGTTTACTCCAACCAGAGGACTAAGACAAGGTGACCTCCTTTCTCCTTATCTTTTCATCATTTGTATGGAAGGATTCATCAGACAACTCAATGATTCAGCAATCTCAAAAAAGAGTGGTGTAGGGTTCTAGATCAGCCCACAGAACAGTAAAATCCCCTGCCTACTCTTTACAGATGATAGTCTCCTTTTCTGCAAAGCCACCAAGAGTGGTTGTTCCAATCTGAAAAATATTATTGATGACTTTTGTCACAGTTCAGGTCAACTTGTAAACTTCCACAAGTCGGCTATCATCTTTTCAAAACATGTTCCTAATGCTAGAAAAGACAACTTGGCAAGCCATTTTAACATGGCCCCAAAGGAGTGTCTAGGTCGTTACCTAGGCATCAATTTCATCTCTTTCGTCCAATTAGGGCTGATTTAGCGGTATTACTGTCCAAAACCGGCCAAAGAGTCAAATCATGGGAGGTTGGCTTACTATCCAAAGCAGGGAGACATACTCTTATACAATCGAACCTGGAAGCAATACCAAACTACTCCTGTTCCGCTACCTTACTGCAAGTTAAGACTACTTCCACCATAGACTCCATTCACAGAAAATTCTTCTGGAACCAAGGCCCGGGTAAAGAGGGCTTACCCCTAATTGCATGGGATAAAATATTTACACCTAAAAACCTTGGAGGTCTGGGCCTAAGGAAAACTCTACCATTAAACCAAGCCTTCCTTGCAAAATTAGCTTGGAAGGTTCTGACCGACCCATCTAATCTATGGGCCAACATTGTACGACAAAAGTACTTAAAGAACACCACTTTTTTTGAGTATCTTCCAAAACCATCTCACTCTTCCATTTGGCGACATATAATGGAACAAAGAGATCTAATACGACGAGGCATTAGATGGAAAATAGCCAATGGGTCAAAAATTTTCTTTTGGTTAGACAACTTGTTGTTCAACAAACCCTTGTTTGAAATGCTGCAACCAGATCCTCTTATGATTGACACACATCTGAAACTTGCACAATTCATAACAGAGAAAAGAACTTGGTATCTAGCCAAGTTGAAACATATTCTGCCAGACAATCTTATAGCAATGGTGAGGGGTCTCCCCCTCCCAAAAAATCTAGATTCAGATACCCCAATTTGGAGCATGTCTTCCCATGGAGATTTTATAGTCAAATCAGCCAACTGGTTAGCTCACAACGTTAACCCCGAAACACCTAAATGGGAATTCAGATCTATTTGGATGCTACATATTCCACCAAAGTTACAGATTTTCATATGGCAAACTTTAAACAACGGACTTAGCGTCAGAGCAACTCTTCACAGAAGACATATCTTCCATTTTCAAAACTGCCCAGTTTGCACCTCTTATAGGCCGGAGACAATTGATCACCTCTTCCTACATTGCCCAAACATAACTGCAATATGGGCGTTACCGCAAGTGAAAGAGTGGTTAGGTTGCCCTGTAAACTGTATTGATGTGTTGACTTTATTTCGTCATTTTTTACGAGATAAAAGCACAGCAACGAACCTCACTTTCCTTTTATGGAGTATTTGGAAGGAAAGAAACGACTTAATCTTCAATAATGCAAAGCTGAATATTTATAGAATATATCATCGTGCCATACATTATGCTTATGAATGGCGAGTCCGTACACACTTTGATGACTACGCCGTGAATCCTTCCAATGGCGATTCCCCTATCCCCCCTATTTCGGCGGTCCCCAATTCTCCAAGCCACTCCATCTACGTAGCCTGGAAACCACCACCTCCGGGAGCCTACAAATTAAACTTCGATGGGTCGGTGAGAAACTCCAGAGCAGCACCGGGGTATATAATTCGTGATCATGAAGGCAACGTCATTTTAGCAGAGGCTTTCAACTTGGTCCTTTCTTCCGTTGTAACGACTGAAGCTACGACACTACATAGAGGGATCCTACAAGCTACAAAACATCCTTGTTCCAAATTATTCATCGAGGGAGATAACCAATTAGTTATCAACGCAATAAAAGGCAAATGTCGCCCCCCATGGCAAATTGACAACATCATTGAGGATTCTAAACTACACTTAGGAGCTTTTGAAGAGGTCGACATACAACACGTCTACAGAGAGGCAAACCAAGCAGCTGATTGGATAGCTGATGCAGGGCATATAGCTGTAGATTTTATTTGTATTACGGATTGGCATGGTTCTCATTTAGCTACAATACTTTGTAATGATGCATTAGGAATTCCCCTCGAGCGGAAGGTCTCCTAATCATTCTTTCCTTTCTCCTTACATTTTTTTAAAAAAATATTAGCCCATTATTAACAAATAGCAATGTACCTTTACCATCAAAACCATTATACCAAATTAGTATGAAAACTCGTTTTTTCCACACTAAAACATTACTTAAGAATATTAGTATAACTAAAATATTTTAACAAAACAACACTAAGAAGGGATATTCAAGAATGTACCTGAACAGGTTTATTGAGTACTAGTTTTTTATTCAAAAGACTCAAATTTCTCTCTCGTTCTCACTTTTATGTTTCTTTACTGGTGATGGTTTGTGTCAAAGCTTTTATCCCTATTTATAGGTATATGTTGTTGCATGGTGGTTTAAGATAATTATGAATGTTACTACCTATTTTCCTACTCTAATTCATAGCCTATCAACATGTTGTTTTATGAACTCTTGGCAATCAAGATACGTAACTCTAAACCAATGCTGGTGCTTCTGTTTGGTTAACACATACGTAGGAGTAAATAATTTGCATGTTGCGGACTTTAATTAGTTACACACGTATAAGAGTGTAGCAATTTGCAGTTGTATAACAGTAACACGTATAAAGTAATTCTTTTTATTTGAATTCTGGGAAAAATCGTATTTACAAATATCTATTAAATAAGTAGTAAATGTCTAGCCCTAAGTAGAATGATTAATAAGGATTCCAAAAACTATAAAACAAAGGTTATACGATTTATCATTTTTAAGATATGAGTACTTTAGTTAAAAGTGGAACTTGTTAAAAATTCTACTAGATACTTTTATGAACCCATAAGATAGTAATTGATATTTTTATTAATTCTCACCTAATATACTACACTATGGTATTTTCATTTGTAACAAAAATATAATACATATCTATATATTTTGTCCCACATAAATGAACAAAGCCAAGAAAACACACAATATCACCTAAAGTGGTCATATAAGTACCAAAATTAAACATATAGGAACATAAGACATATATTTCATGATTCTGTAATTATTATTTTATTATTAGTAATATTTTCAAGGTATATATATTTTTCCGGTTATTACATTATTTGAATTTATTTGAACTGAGCTTATATGAACTTATCGAAGATCAATTTATAAGGTATTAGAACTTATTGAAACCTATTGTAACTTATTTTAACCTATGCAAACTTTTTTGAACTTATCACTTACCTTTTTACGGGAGAAAATAAGACATTCTAAACTAAAAAACATTATAAGATTTATAAAAAAAAAAATCTTTGGTGCAAAGAATACCTTATTAATTTACAGAGGTATAGTTTACGAGAGCTTTGTCCATAATAGTCAACTTTACACAATTACACAGTCTATTCCACCCTTTGCCCCCACCACGACAAATATACAATACCCTCCAAGAGACCAAGACCTTGTGACCCATTTATAAAGTGTCAATGGCACCCATGGAATAAACTTCCGTCAATCTATCGCATCAACATCAACTTTCTTCTCTCTCCTCCTTCAACATCTTCAACTTCATATTACTATCCTAATTATTGAAGACATAGGTTCACTGTAAGCGCCCCTCAAAAATAAAAACTACACTGTAATAACCAAAAAGCTTCTATAAAACCCTCTGGATTAATAAATTTTTTAGAATAAGTCAATTAGAACTTAAAGTGTTAATAATAGAGAGGGACATCCGTTTTTGAAACTCTTTTCTCCACCGATTACAAGTTTGCAACCTAAGATAACAAAGTAAAATTTCCCATGAAATGGCGTTTTCCTCATAGAGACAGGTTAGGTTTTTGTACTGCAATATTTGCGACAGATTATAAGAATTACCGACCGTTTAGCGGTCGCTAAAAGCGGTATCTAATTTCGAACGCCTTCAAAAAAAAATTCTTACATTTTTTGGGGATTGGGGTACTATTGTACCCTAATGTACCCCTTTGGATCCGCCATTGCTCAGGGATGGGGGTACCTTTTCTTCGAGGCTTGGTCATACAAAAGAAACAAAAAGAAGGAGTGAAAAGTACCTCAATTGGAATGAGTGAAGTTTCAATGAGGCAAAAAGAAGTAAAGTAAATAACCAAATAAAAACTAGAAAATTAGCCGTCTCCCCGGCAACGGCGCCAAAAACTTGATGTGTTTTAAATATATTACCGCAGGTGCACGGTGTCTGTTGTTAGCATAGCCTAACAAGTACGGGTTGAATCCACAGGGAGACATGTTTTCACAGTTAATATCTAGCTAAAAACTACTTTAGATGAAATTAGGGATGAAACATCCTAACTACTAATTAAAAACGGAAAGTGATATTAAAATGGGATTTAACTATGAATTAAGAAACTAGGGCATTAGTTCGGTCCACCATGATAATACCAATCAAAAAGGTCAAAGTCGAATAACTAATAAAATCTAGGTATAGTGTCGAACAACCAGAGCCAATGTTAAGCATATGGTTAGGTCTCAACGCCCATAATTCAACATATGTCGTATGATCACAAACATAATTAGAAAAACTAGTGGGTTCTAAACCTCTAAAAGTAAGACGGCTCTGTAAGAACAATTATTAGCCAGACGTAATTGATAGGTTTTAGTCGTATCACCTATTCAAAGATAAACCTACAGTCCTCTAACTAAGGTAGTCAATGGAAGCAGGGTCGAATCCGCAGGGAGACAGAGCTTCTATATTAATATTCAATTAACTAACTACTTCAGATGAAATCAGGGATGATTAACTGAACTAATGATTAAGCTAAAGAATACGAATTAAACCGAGGATTTGACTATGGAATAAAAGCTTAGGGTATTAGGTCGGTCCACCATGCTTACACCAATCAAACAAGGTCAACTACTATCAAAACCTAAGTCAAGAGTCGAGTGATTAGAGCACGTGTTGAGCTATGGTTAAGACTCAACGCCCATAGTTCAACATACGCCGTATGTTCACTAAAGCAATCGGAACTATTGATGTGTCCTAGGCCTCTAGTCGTAAGACGGATCTGTGCAAACAACTATTAACCACAACCAATCAACGAAATTGGCCACTAACATTAATCACTAATTAAGAACAAAGCACACCACAATCACTCTAATCAAGCCCTAAGAATCAATAGAAGTCTAAATAACAATCATGGTATAAACATGGCTTCCCTATCTAACACCCTAGAAAGAGAACTACTCAGACATGATCAAATTGACAATAACAAAGCTAATTGGAAACCCTAAGAATTGCATCAAACAATTAAACTAGAACAATTGAGAGATAAGAATAAAGCAATAGGAAAGATAATTACCAAATTAACGGAAAGCGGGAACTTTAATTGAATTGAAATAGTATTCGAATCTCTTCTACAATGGAAAACTATCAAGAACTAGACTAAGAGCTCTCTAAATGTTCAATATAATAAAAAAAATAATAATAAAAACAACCTAAAAAGTATTTATAGTTTCTAAGAAAGCAATAAGATAGAGTGGGGAAAAACGCAAAATCGCATCCCCGTGTCGTCCGCCCGATCGGGTAAATAGCCGCCCGATCAGATCTGGGAACATACTTCCAACAGCAGCAAATAAGTGAACACCCGATGGGATCGGGCAACTTCCACCCGATCGGGGCCGCAACCCCAGCACCCGATCGGGCAAGGCCACCCGATGACATCCGGTGGATGTCTTCTTTAGCTCCTCAGGATTTCAGCAAAATAACCAAGTGTAAGTCCGCCCGACGAGATCGGGCGGAAAATTTGAAGTTTTCGGCCAAAATACTCGTACCCGATCGGGCGGTGTTTGCCCGACCCGATCGGGCGAAGCTCCTTTCTTTCTTGCCTCTACTTGGCTTCAGACGCCAAGTCTTTTGCATATTTCTTCTTCACAACGGGGTCCGAATACCATCTCGAGACCGCCAAGATGCCTCATAACCTTCCGCTATAGCGTGGTGATCAAAACGACAAGTAAATAGGGAGTTTCTCCCTAAAAACCTGCAAAATGATATGGAACACACAAACCACAACTATATCGCAATAGTTAGCATAAATAGCTCCTAAGAGCGTCAATATCGCACAATTTAGCTTGTAAAGAAGGGGAAAAACTCTATAAGAAATCAATATATCAGTAATTCATGAAATGATACACTGACATAAACTACGAAATAAAGAATGAAGCACACTACAATTGAACAAACCAAAACCTAGAACTAATAGCAATTCAAATGTAAATCATGGATTCCCTTTCTAAAACCCTAAAAAGACGATTACTCACTCACGATCGAACTAACAACAACAAATCTAACATAAAAACCTAATCTTTTGCATCATGAACGAATAAAATATAAAAACAAAGCAAACAAGAATTAAAGAAAGAGATTAAGAGTAAAGAACAATACCGAATGATGGAAAGCAATAACTTTAATTGAAAATAATCCGAAGTTTGATCTCCTCCGAAACTAATCTAATGTATTTAATCTAAGAAAGCGTTTAAAACTTAACTAAAAACAATGGAAATAAGTGTTCCCTTCAAATAATAAAGTCAAGCTATTTATACTAACTCCTACAAACTAATCAAAACCGTAACAAAAAAGAGAGAAATTGGCCTTTCGAACCATCTACCCGACCGAATCCCTCTGCCCGACACCATCGGGCCGCACAACAAATGGCCCAACTTTCCTTCGCCACATAACATGCACCACATGTAACTTGGGCCTACCTTAAGCTATGGGGAATCGCAGCCCGATCGGGCGAACTGAAGTCCTGGCCCAATCTCCCTTATCTCCCTTTGCAGACCAACAACACTCACAAACTGGGTCATCTAATGGTGTCGGGCCTAGTTGCCCGATCGGGTGAATTTTCGAGTAAGCCCAATCTTCATTTCTCCTGGCCTGGGCGGGCAAACTGTAGCAATTGTGTCTTGCCCGATCGGGCCCGAGAAGACAAAAGAACCTCAACGCTCAAGCAAAACTTTCGCAGCCTAAAAGAGGTGTTTTCGGCCAATCGGGTCGTGTTGCCCTTTTTCCTTATTTCTTGGATCTTTAGCCCTTTTCGAGCACGAACTTCAACCCACGACTTCGGAAGCTTCCCAAAGCATCAAACATATCTCGTGTCGACTCCCTCGTGCCTCAATACAACTCGTTAAGCCGTGGTTGTCTCCAAATAGCTCGAGAATAGGGAGAAAACTCCCTAAAACCTGTAATTCAACACAAAACTACAAAAACCACAACTATATACGATAATTAATATTAAATAGCTCCGAAGAGCTCCAATTAAGCATGATTTAGCTCACAAAGAGAGGGGAAAAACTATATAAATAATCATGATATCAATACGGGACTTCGGCAAACTGATATGCTGACCAAACTCCTCAGAACAATGCAGACAACGGTGCATCATGGCTTCTTGGTCCATAGACGCCTTAGCAAATAAGATTACATCATCGAAGAGAAGATTGGATATATGTGGTCTATTGCAGTTGGCTTTGATTGGTTTCCAATCACCCTATATGATAGCTTCTTCAATAACATGGCTCAATCGCTCCATACACATTACAAAGAGGTAAGGAGATAACGGGTCCCCTTGGCGGATACCATGGGATGGTTTGAATTCTTCCTTCAGCTCCCCCGTCCAAAAAATTCTCATTTAGGTGGAGGAAATGCATTCCATGATTACATTAACCGTGAGCAAAGGAAAATTCATTTCTAGGAGAGTGTTACGAATAAAGCTTCATCTTAGTTGATCATACGCCTTTTCGAAGTCGATTTTTATAAACATGTAGTCTGTGCTCCCTTACTTTTGATACATCGAGTGAAGGAGTTCTTGCGCAATAACAATGTTAAACGTGATTTGTCGGTCCGAGATAAAACGTGTTTGTTTGTAGGAAATTAATTTGATTAACTATAGTCGCAGTAATGATTTTGTAAGTCATTAAAGGAGCTCAAAAGTTGTCTAAGGCTCCTTCCTCATTTCATCTTTTTCCCATTTTTTTCCCTCCTTGTCTTCAAGAACTTTAAGTGGGAGGCGTTTTTGGTGTTAGAAGGTTTTTTTTTCAAGTCAAAGCTTGATTTACATACAAATCTTGAAAGACTTTAAGATTCATAGTTATTTTTGCAATTTGATGCTCTTCTTATTTCAGACTTTGGGGCTCATCATTTTGGGACTTATTGACTTGGCTCAATCTTGTGCAATTGATTATGGAAAATTACTTGTTGATGGTATTGTCTAGGCTTTTTTTGCATGTCATTCCTTTGTAAAAGTTTCTCAAACTTATATTTTCTTTTCTGTGAAGGCTTAGAGGTTTTTCTGCGAGATTCCTTTCATGAATGTGTCGATAACCTTTACTATATTTTTCAGTAAACTTCCTTATTTCCCCTAAATATTCTATTCTCGCTTCTTCATGAACCATTTCAAAAACTAAGACTTCGATATAAGCTTCATAGAAGGTTCCGATACTATAATAGCGTCACATGACATTCTCGATTCTACCTCAAGTATTTTGATGATCGACCTATAAGACTTTGGTCAAGTTGTGCAAATCTATAAGCACCTAAATGTCTTTCGTGGTTTAGAGCCCAATGACGAGCATACCCTTCAGATCAACTACTCTTGCCTAATTGCAGTTAACACTAACATTTTATAAAATTAGATTACAGGTTGAAACGAAGTAATAGAAAGTTCCCTAGTGTGAATTATATAAGGTTTTACCATTCCAATCATTATCCAACTTCTTCGCTGTCATCAAGAGATTTTCCCGTATTTTGTGACCATATCTCCTTTTTATTTTGATTTAGCCCTTCATAAGTAAGGGTCTTCCCCCATTCATATGCATGCAAATCACCCAAAAGTCATATAATTTTAATATTTCTCAAGTGTCGTATACCCAAAACACATTATTTGTTCAATAGTAAAAGGTGAATCACAAAAAATCGCAAGGTCTACCAACTTCCTTATGGACAATTGATAAGTGGACTTAGGTTCACTTATTTGCATTTAGTTTTAGGTCATTTAGATGCATTTTAGGCCATATAGTTTCCTTTTCTTTCCCTTTTTCATCCTTTCTCATATTCTCATACTTAGCATTTAGTTTTAGTTCATTTGCATGTAGTTAGGTTGCATTTAGATCATTTCATTTGCATGTGCATCCCCCCTCCCCCATCTAATATTTTCTTGGAGTGTTTTAAAGCTAGATTAGCAAGGAAGAGCCTCCAAAACAGGAGAGCGGGCGCTCCTGAGGAGACGGAGCGGGCGCTCCGTGTGTGAAGAAGCAAAGAGAAGCTGGGAGTAGCTTGGAGCGACCCTAGAGCGTTCCAAGAGCGGGCGCTCAAAGCCTGGAGCGGGCGCTCCGTCGCCCAGATTTGGTATTTCGGTTTCGGTTTTGTATCAGTCGATTTCGGTTTTGTATCGATTTTTTTAGACGGTTTCGGTTTGTGTTTTATAGCTTTGCCCTTAGTACTTTGGGGTATAAAAACTCATTTTTGTAATAATAATAGAAGGCTTTATTTTCTCAATATTAATTAGTTCTAACCTGTTGAATGTTGATTATTGAAGCTATTTCAATGGAGTTTAGCAATTAATTTTCATCCATTTTGAATATTTCTTCTATCTCTTCTCTTTATTTACTTTTATACTTGTTTTACCTTACTTTAGTATTGATTAGTAGTAATTAGTTGATGATTAGGTTATTAAATATGAGTTTCACCATTGTTGCTTCAAAATTTTTATTTATTCCTTTCCATTGTTGCTTCACCTTGCTAATCATGTGTTGACCTTGAAAGTCAAGCTTAGGGTGTGATTTGGGTGAGATTGTGTTGTCTAGCTAATTTCATTGCCTTGTTTATTTGATTGATCACCATTTGAACTTGTTATGGAAATCCAAGGTGAAGGATTGAGAAATGAAACCTTAGATAGACCTTTAGCTAGATTTTAGGTTGGCTTCAACCTAAGAGTAGGTGATTGACTTCCTAGGATATCAATCGAATCACTATGAGTTGTGGATATACTTGGTTGATTGATTTTACCATGAAAATAGGTAAAATTGGTTGATTGGGTCCTCCTAATTAGCTCGAGAGAGTAATTAGGAAACATTTGAGTGACTTCATCCCCTAATCAACCCTAATGAATTCCCTTGGCTTGGCAATTTGGTTAATTAAATGTTAGCTCGTGAATCCCCTATCCCTAGTGTCCCCTTAATATAGTTTAATTCGAATTATTTAGTCTATTTGCTAGTTACTTAGTTCCTATTTTCTTAGTTGATCATTAATCTCAAAAAACCCACTAAAAATAGACTTAACTCGCTTAATCGCTTTCAAACCTTGATTAATTATTGCTTCCTCGTGGATTCGACCCTTTCTTACCCTATACTAGGCTAAGTTAGATTATTAATTTGGCACGGGCAACGATCGTGTCAACAATACCATTCACTTGGTGAATATTAATAAATAAAAGGAAAATTCCTGAGGTGCCCCCGTGGTTAGGGCTAATTCCTCGGGTGCCCTCCTGGTATTCGAGCTACCTCAAATGCCACCAGAGTCACTATTCATAGCTAAAATGACCTTATTGCTAATAGACGTTAGGGTTCCATTAAGTTTTCATAATTAAACTTTACTTTTTATATAAACCAAGAAAAAAATATATTAAAAAACCCCCACACCTCCCACTCTCTCTCCTCCCCCCACCCCACCCTGCAGAATAACAGCACCACCGCCGTCGACTACCCCACCCAGACGGCAACGCGAAGTTGACCATCCTACCCAGACGGCGACACGAAGTCGACCACCCCACCCTAAATCCCTACTTTCCTTGTGGGTGTATTATTCGACCCTAAATTCCCCTTCCTTGAAACCTCCAGCTGACAGGCTAAAGTAGTATCGCCTAATTAAAGATAAATCCTAACTCCTCTAACAATGATCATCAAGGGAAGTAGGGTCGAATCCACAGAGAGACAAAGTTTCTAAGTTAAAATCCAGCTAAACAGCTACTTCAGACAAGATCAGATAGAAATTAGTTGAACTACTAATTAAACAAAAGAAAGTAAGATAAAGATGGGAATCAAACTATGAATTAAAGGTCTAGGAAATTAGTTCGGTCCACCATACTTATACCAATCAAAGGATCAAACACCTATCAGAACCTAGGTCAAGAATCGATAGATTAGAGCACGTGTCAAGCTATAGTTAAGTCTCAACACCCATAATTCAACATACGCCGCATGTTCACTAACGTAATCAGAACTACTAATGTGTACTAGGCCTCTAAAAGTAGGACGGATCTGTGCAAACAATTATTAACCTCACGCAATCAATGAAACTACGCAATAACATTAATTACTCAATAAGAGCAAATCACACCATAACCAATCTAATCAAACCCTAGAAACTAATAGCAATTCAAAGTAATCAAGGTATAAACATGGTTTCCTTCCCTAAATCCCTAGAAATTAGACTACTCAGACATAATCAAATGAACAACAATAAAACTAATATGAAACCCTAACAATTGCATCATGGATGAATTAAATAATCAAACTAAGCAACAAATATTAAATAAAGAGATTAAAAGAGAAGAACAATACCAAATGACGGAAAGCAATAACCTTTATTGAAATGAAACTAAGGTTCCATCACCTCTTGAATTAATCTAAGTGTTTAAACTAATAAAACCTCTCTAAAACTAAACTAATGAACAATGGAAAATAATGGAATAAAGGATGTCTCTAAAATAATCAAGGTTAGTAATTTATAATAGCCCCTAAAACTAATCAAAAATTGAAATAAAAAGATAGAATTTTGGCTCCGCGGACTCGCAAACTAATCGGGCAATGGTTGCCCTATGCCATCGGGTTGGCACAAAAAATAAAACTTCACAATTCTTCTCGCTTAAAACACAGCAGCAGCATAGAAGCCAAAAATGGGGCTTGACCCGATCGGGCCATCACCACCCGACGCCAGAAACACGCAGCACATTTCAACACAATTTTGGGCTTGCCCGATCGGGTTGGGCTTGCCCGATCGGGTTGGTGCAACAAGCCAACACTTCTTCCACGCGAGACAACAAGTAATTGGGCTTTTAACCCGATCTGGTCGGGCAAGGTTCGCCCGATCGAGTCCAAAACCCTACCACCCGATCACAAAATTCTTTTCCCGATCGGGCCATATTCTGCCCGATGAGAGCACGGCTCAACTCCTTTTGGCTCTTTGACACTCAATTCTTCACGTTAAGAGGTCCTGGGACCTCGTAAACCATCTATAAAACTTGTAACCACTTCTACGTGCATCGTAACAACTCGTAAAACCGTGGTTGCTTCCAAATAGCTTGGTAATTAGGAGAAAAGTCCCTAAAACCTGCAATTCAACACTAAAACATAAAACCACGACTATATATGATAATTAGTATAAAATAGCTCCGAAGAGCTCCATTGACGCACGATTTAGCTCATAAATAAGGGGAAAAACTCTATATAAATACATGATATCACCAGCCCACCCTCCCACACCCCCAAGCCCACTATTCTTCCCAAAAATTCGAAAGTTGGCTAGTTGCCTAGTTGGTGGTTGAAATTCTCCCCGAAAATTCTCCCCTGTGAATTGGTTTCAGGGGTGGTTGGTGGTGGTCGTCGATGAGCTGCGTAAGGGCAAGGATGGTTGCGAAAAGTCAAGGGGCTTGGGTGGGTCGATTGCACCGGTGGTTGTCGATCTGGGTGGGTTGGGGGTTTTGGGGTGGCTGGAGTGGTTGATCTGGGTGGATTGGGGTTTTTTAGGTGGTTGGTGATGGTGGCCTAAGGGAGGGGGGAGAGGAGGGGTGGTGGGAGGAGAGAGAGTGGGGTTTGTTTTTATATATATATATTTTATTATTATTATTTCTGTTTTTTAAATTAATTTTTAACGGAAAACTTAACTTCCGTTAGTAGTAAGTGCTTTTAAGCCACAGATAGTGACTCTAGTGGTATATGAGCTGACACCCGAGGAATTAGCCTAACCACAGGAGCACCTCAAAAAATTTCGCATAAATAAATAGTAGTAACATTAATTTATATGTAATATTGTAGTGGAATTGCGTTATTAACATGTATGAGTGAGAACCTATTATTTGGACTAGAGTATAATTTAAATTTGGTTTATTTGAATTAAGTCCTATTCAGTTAATTTGAATCAAGTCAACTCCGATAATTTAGTTCCAAACTCTTCTTTTTTTTTAGGAAGAACAAGGAATAATTAGAGGTGACCTCATAGAAATACCCACTAGTGACAAAAACTAGAAACAAAAACAAAAAATAAAGAAGCTACTAAAAGCAAAGCAAAGAAATTTTTTAAATATATAGAGCTACCAGGAAAAAAAATAGAATGCTCCTTTAAGAAATTATATAGCAACTGCTAACTCGCCAAGGATGTCAGTCGATGCTCCAATGACAAAGAAGCACCCTGTTTGGCCGGGTCATGATCGGTGACGGGGGACTATGCTGGTGGCGCAACCTTCAAAGTTAGCTTCATATCGAAGATCGTGAGTGTTCTTCGCAGCAGCCCGACCAAACACCAAATTCATTGGCTTAGATCCCCCCCCCCCGGACCACCATATGTTGGTGGATTAAGATGACTTGTCCACCCTGAGGTTTTGTGCTTTTGAAACAATAAATCGAGAGCGTCGATAGACAAAGAGGAAAATCTTCATCTTGGACTTGTAATCGTGAAAGAGCGAGAAGTTGAAACAACACGGAGAGAGAGAGAGTAGCAACAAAATGTTGGAGAGGAGCGACGGAAAAGGTCATGTTTTCCACATCTCTAGAAAGCGTTTATTTATACTCCCTCCATAATGATTAAATGACAACAATTAATTTGCACTCATTTTTCGAAAAAGATTTAAGGATGTAACTGAATAAATTAATCAAAAATATTTTCAGGATTAGTAACCTCTAATCTCATTCTTGATTGTGTTAAACCATTTTGATCAATTTGTTTATTTACACCTTTTTGTTTTCTTAAAATACACGCAAAATCAATTATTATCGTTAAACCATTACGAAGGGAGTAAACTCTTACAAAGCGTGATTCAATCAATACCGCTTAAAAGATCATAGTGACTAGTGAGTGGGTGAGAATGAAATTTTGTGAATCAAAAGCTCTACACACCCTAAAGTTGCACGTGATTTTTTACCAATTACCACCATTTTGTACACTCACCAAATGAGTCATAAAGGTAGATAATTCTTGTACCTGCGATGAGGAGACCTTAGTCCAAAAGGTAGATAATTCTAGGTGCCTAACCCTAATCATCTACTTTAGAAAGCACCTTTTTCTTTTTCTTTCGTTCTTGGCAACAAAGGAAAAAGTGGGAATCCAATGTACTATTCAATTAATTATGATGTTGTGGTTTTGTTTCAAATCCATCAGTTTAGCCCAACTATTCAATATGGTTTTGTTTCAATACATTACAGATTCGTGGACCAACTTAGCAATTTGTAATTTCACCCATTCAGATTATATAAACTCCTGGTTAATACGTTTACCTTTCACAAATCTAGCTCCACTTTGTAATGTTAGTGGCAACTAACCTATGCTACAGGGCGCATTAATCCTCCGGGAAGCCAACATAAGCCTCAGCTGCAATAATTACCTAAAGCGAAAACAAGCTACAATAACACCGCAAACTCTAACCCACAGAATATAGACCGACTGATAGCAAAGAAAGCAAAAGCTTAAAAAGAAAACCAGACAAATCTCAGCTTAGATCAGCAATGCGTCCAACTCCACTATACAGCATTCAATCGTGGATTGCCATCATCATCTTCATGCTTCGACTGTTCATCAACTCTCTCATTCTCATCAAGGCCAAGAACATCATCCATCATGTCGTCCTCACCGACATTTATATCTTCAACCTCCTCTTCATCTTCATTGTTAGCACCAGGGATTTTTCGTGCCTTAGGCCCATGTTCTAGCCTGTGTGTTTCCAATTCCTTGTCCATGGTTTCCTGCAAGTTTGCATCATTGTTCGCACTTCTTGTTTTCCTTGCAGTCAACCATCTATCAAGATCCTTTTCGACATTAGCAATGTACTGCTCATGAATTTCTTTCTGATAAGCAGAAAGCTCTTCTCTCCTGGCAGCCTTCCACATCAAGAACGCCTGCAGTTCAAGCTAGTGAATCAGCAGAATATTTGTAGAGCAAGGAATAATATTGTAGCTTATCCAACTTGGAATGACATATAGACATCCATTACTCAGTCTAATTTATATAAGTCACTACTGGGGTAGATAGCCCTCTTCTCTCATCTCAACTTCATTTCCCAAATTTTCAAAATTATAGGACTTTCGGCTACCAGATGCACAATGTTGTTTAGTAATCACCTGCTCTTTCTTTTGTTCACTTGATTCAGCATTCTCTTCCATTGGCTTAGCAAATATGTAATAAATTGGTGGCTCCGTCTTTGTCCTGTTTCATCAAAAATATGGAAAACATATTTGCTAATCAGCCATAATAACTGGAAGCTTTAACCAAGATATAAACCTAATACCACATGCCAAACCGGGTAAAGTCATCCTGTTGCTTGAAAGGCATGCACATGAATTGAAACTTATCTTTGGCTCAATAAAATTCTCAATATGGACTCTTTTTGGACCTAAATTAAAATTAACCTGCAGAACAAAAAAGTAGCTCTATATTTAGAGTTTTGAAAGAACACCATGGTACATATCATCCTTGAAGGCTGAAGCTGATAATCAACAAGTACCTTAAAAAATTTGTAAGCTTCTTATGGTGCTCGCTCCATTGAAGAAATAGCAGTTCCAGCTTCTTCTCTTCCGCCTTGGCGGCTACGCGAGCTCTAAGTACCTGAAAAAGAGACATTGTGAGACATATAGGATATTTGAAGGGCCAGATACCAAACAAGAACAGTAGAAAGCACTATCATCTCCACCATACAAGGAGGAACTCATAGATAGCATACCAAATCACGCTTCCTGTTTTCAGCAATTCGCTCACGCTCTTGCTGCCGTAGCCTCTCACTTTCTTCACGTGCTTTCTGCTCAGCCTAATTCATATGCCTTCTGTCAGTTAGAGCTTATATCATGAAAGGGTAGTTAAATCTGTACGTAATTTGTCCTCTGAAGTTGACTAAATACTAAATTGCAAAACCACGGCCATAACATTAAAGTTTCAACAACCAAAGTTTAGCTGCTCCCCATGAAAAGATAATTGATTCAGTTTATCGTTCCATTCTGCTAGACACTAGTCAAATTGATGAGAATGGAACGGACTAGATTCATGTGTCCTCTAACAAAAGCAAGCCTAGCAATGGCGAAGAAAACTAGGAGAAGAATGTACACACTCTTTGCAAGGAGTCCGATCTTCGCATGTATGCATCTGTGACTGATAGCTGCATGTCTTCCTTCTTGAATTTCTGAAAGAAGATAAAATGAAGGGGGGAAAAGTAAGACACAAGATATAGAATAAAAATGAACTGGTAAATAGAAATAGAATCAGATAGACCGATACAGTCAGATATATAATTGATACATGCAGGGCAAGAAGTAATAGGTGCTTGCTTTCGAGTAATTAAGTCAAGTGTAAAAACTTTTTTTTTTAATCAATGACAAAAAACCTACCAAGATTTAGAGAAACTAAGCATGTCATGAAAAAGCAACAAAAAGTTAATTAAGTCATGAGTAGGGAAATGAGCAACTATGTCAATTATTCATGGATAGGGAGTTATCCAAGTCAATGTTTCCAGAAAAGTACGTACTATGACAAAGAAACACTCAAACACACCTTCTGGGAGTGATTGTTCCAGTCTGTTACTATACAGCAGCTAAATAGGCTTGCATCAGAAATATTTTTTCTCAATCACACACAAGACTTGCATCTGAAGTGTCCCCACCCAACACGCGCAAGCGGCGCAACTTTAGGAAGTGAGCTCAGCACTGTATTGATGTTTACATACTTATTGATCATATTATTACCTTATATACTACTCCCACCGTCCCATATAAGGCTTGTTTCAATTTTCACGAAAATTAAGGATTGGGGAAGATATTAATTATGGTCGATGAAAAGTACCAAAAAGCATTCATGACAAAGTTTATAAAAAAAAAAGAAAAATTATGGTCCAAATTTGGATGACGTATTTTCATCATTAATTGTAGTCCAACTTCATACCATAAATTAAAGGCAAGATTGGAAAAATATATACTCAAAGAGGATAAATTTGGGAAAAAAAATTGCCACATGAAGTTACTTTGGAAAAAACAGCATTTGATAAATGGAAATTATAAACAAGACTAACAACTTCGAACACTCAAAAAGAAATATAAGCCTTAAATTATAGGACGGAGGGAGTACTCGCTTGTTCCATATAATTGCTATGGTGGGTTGTTGTAGCATAGATGAAACACTTGCTATTTTGGGTTGTTCAAAAATTTATAAAACATACTGTTTGCGGCAGATGGGTCCCCTCTATATCTCTTCTCATCCAAAAAGCAACAAGCAAATTAAAACTAACCCAAACCTTTTTAGTCATATTCGAGCAAGATCCCTCATTTAATCGAGGTTTATTGCTATAGATTTGAACCTTAACTGGAAAACGCTAGGTAAAATCCTAATATACGAATTAATCAAAATTGAAGACCACATAGAAAGTTGTTTCTAGAGATAATTAGTGATCTTAGTTGGTCACCAGTGGCTGTAGGTGGCTGGTTTCTTCAGAATAGCCAACTACCCCCTGCTTTCTCTTTCTTTGCCGCTTCACTTCATTTTTTTTCACTTGTCTTTTCTATCCTAAATGGTAGCCTGGCAAATATCATAATTCATAAATGATAGGAGAATACTTGCTGACTGGCACTAAGTTACTCTTTACTTTCTCTAGTTTGTCCAGCTAGGCCATTCTGGAAAAAAGTTTCACCAGCTAGCACATGCAATATTAGCTATTTCTATGCTTATGGCTTTTTTAAAAAACAAAACTATAATTTGTAATCTCTTACCCTGTTTGAAGTTAATTTTTACATAAATTTGAGCTTTACTTATCAAGTCTACATTCTATACCAAAAAATAAGACAAACTAAAATAAAAACAAAAAGTAAATAAAGGTGCCTTCGTCTAGGCTCCAAGGATCCTTTGCTTCTAGGTGCCGACGGTGCGCCTTTTTAAACTAAGGTCTCTCGCCTTCCTTGATAAAGGTGCCACAAACCAATGTTTCAATAATTTTGTAACAGATGGAAGATAAACAAAGTTGTTACTTAAGACTGAATAAGGAAGGTCAATTTTCAAAGAAGGAAAAATAATGACTTCATCCATGTAAAAAGAGCTTCTGGGATAGGACAACAAAAGGAGAATAGTTTGAATCATTCAAGCATTGAGCTTAAATCCTATTGAGCATTATAAGCTGAAACCAAATGTAAACTAGTAAAGCCTTTAAATTTTTTCAAACGACTTCTCAAGTTCTAAATATCACAAAATTGAAGATATTATGTCAAACAAACAACCCTTGACACCTCAAAAGTTCCAAGAATCCAGAAAACAATCCACAAAAAGCCTCTTTACATTCAAGGCAATAGAACATGCTACAAATCCCTAAATATGTACCACGATCACTATGTTTGCAAAAGATACACCAAGATTTGTGTAAATATGATTTATGGTAGATATAGTCATATGACTCATATAGAGGAACCTGTACTTAAATTAGTTTGAAATTACATAAATCCCAAATCAATAGGAAATTGGATGAGTTTGACGGAAGGAAAACATAATTCTCAACCATGTGGAATGCAGCCTAACCCCTACCACTACATCCGTCGCAGAGAAGGATGTGTTATCCAAGAATTCAAGCATGTGATTGTTCGAAGTTGCTTATGGCTACATATAAAGTCTAGAAAGAAATTCAAAAGTAAGTGGGGAAAAAAGGGGGGAGGCAGAAGAAAATATTAGCCGGCGATAGTCGTGCAATTGGTTTCATTATTTCTTAAGCTGACAATAGTCACAACCTTCAGCAAGTAGATCATAATAGTGGATAAAGGACACATCTTTGCAAATATATAGCTATTTTGATTTTGCTTCAAACAACTCTCGCAAATAAACTCCAGTCCGAGAGAGAAACCAGAACAAAAGCATCCGTGTTCCACATTTAGCATCCAAGTTATAAGTCCTCATATAGTTGGAAATCTTTTCAAACAGCTTCTTCAAGCTCACAAAGAATAACGCTCATACGAATTCGGATGCCAGATTGAGGCTAGCCAACTAGATTTCATGAAAAGAACGATCAAATTTGAAGCAAACAACTTTAGTTCATGCAAAGATAAATCATCCACACCGAGTCATAGGATTTCAAAAGGTGGGAAAATAGGAATAAGATGTTAAAGCATACCTCGAGAGTCCCCAAAAGTTGACCCAACATCCTCCTATTCCTATTAACCAATCTTGGATCCTCATTTTTAGGCAAAACTCTCGGAATCTCCTTGACTTGATGATCAAGTCCCTAACATAAAATTCAAAAACACACATTAAAAACGAACATGGAGGGAAGATAGTATCCGAAAAATGAAACCCTAATCTATTCCGAAGTGAGTAAGTGAGTGTGACTAACATTTTGTGGTTGTTGCAGATCGCCATTGCCATTGCCATTTCTGGCATAGGATAATCGATAATGCTGCGAAACCTGGGACCGCTGATCATTGCGAACGGAAACACCTTCAGGATCCTCACTTTGTCCTTCAGTAACTCCTTCAGCCACCTCTCCATCATCAACCTTCCTTTTCATCAAATTTCGGCCGTCAAAGATAACCCCATTTTCAAATTAACCCTAACCCTAACACTCATGTTAAAATTAAGGCACAATGGTTGAAATAATTAAAAGATGTAAGAAGAAATATAAAAAAAAACCTTGACAACAGCGGACGACAATCGACGTTTAGGAGGAGGCTCGTCCTTAGAAAACGTCCTGTCAGCCTAACATTAATCAATCAGTTCAAGAATGCTGCATTAAAAAATAGAGTGATAGGAACAGAAAAGAAAAGAAGAAAGAGAGAGAGAGAGAGAGAAAGATACAGGTCTGATGAAACCGCGTTGAAGAGGAAGATTTCTTGGTTGGTTGCCAGCGCGGCGAAGTCCTCTTGGATCCCTAATACGCTCTGTTATCTGCAACACCACCACAAAATTCATTCATTGTCAAATAATTACAAACAAAAGATAGGAACATTCAGAGAGTTGAGAGTTGAGAGTTGAGAGTTGAGAGTTGAGAGAAACCTCGCGTTGTTGACGCTGCAGAGCTTCGAGTTCCTTGCGAAGCTCATCCTCAGTCTTCTCTACTGTAAGACTCGCCATTCTTGAGGGTTCACTCTATACTCCCTTCACCGCTTTACACCTCTTATATATCTACCACTGGGAAATGGGAAATGGGAAATGGGAAATGGGAAATGGGACTGCTAATTGCGAGTTTAATGCCTTAATCGGGGAGAGACCAGCCCAAAATCTGGAGTTTATCATTTCAGGAGGGTTAATGGTCCTTTCTTCCCCTTTTTTTTGGTTTTTGTTTTAGGTAGGAAGAATTTGCCTTATCGAGTCAAAATTCTCTAAGGGTCTATTGGTTCATATAGATGGGTCATGTACTTGAGTGCAGGTGAAAAGTAAAGTGAATTTCTACTTTTAAAGTGTTCTTAGTGTGGATTGAACCCCAATTTTGAGAGTCCCTTTCTTACCACTAGACCAAGTACTAGTTGATATAAATAGTCGTTTCGTTGAAGTGAAAAGTGAAAATTCTCATGAGATGTAGTTTTCAAAATTTAACATGTACACTTATGTTATAGGCATAGTTGTTAGAATCCCGATTCAACTATAGTAATTCGATTCTACATACGATTCTAGTGATTAATTATAACTTATGAGGACTTGAGAATTATAGATAAGACTAAATCATATCAACAAAGGTATTAATCAATATATATTGTCATTTATTGTCTATTTATTATGTAAACTTCTATTTTCTTTAATTATTATCTTTTTAAAGTTATAATATGAGCATGTCGTAATGGAAGTTGGCTATAATATCTTGACTATGCATGTTTGTAGAATCGTACAATTCTACGATCCAATCTATCGACTAAGAACCCCTCCCGATTCAAAGTAGAATCCCAATTATAATAACATTGGTTATAGGGCTCTTTGTCATTTCTCTTTTCTCAGCTCATTGTCACCTCACTTTCTACTAATTTTTCCCTTTGTTATTTTCATTTCATAACTAGTTTGTGGCCCCAGCGATGCTCCGGGTCCCTTTTTTATGTTAATTGAGTTAGAATAATATCCTCATTGATGAATATTTTTTTTGCTTTTAAAATTAAAAATTTAAGGGCATAATTTCATAACCAATGAAATAATTTAGGAAAAATTGACAAGAACAGGCCAAACTATTGGCCATCTTCTATAAACAGGTCAGACTATGAATAATCCATGAACAGTCCCAACTATCACCCCCATCTTCCATAAATAGGTCAATTGACCTGTTAACCTGCTACAACAGGTTAAATGAAATCACGTGACTATCACGTGACTTTTAAAACACCCAGTTTTTTTTTTGACTTTTTGACTTCCTTCCTCCTCTTTAAAAACTGATCTTCTTTCCTTTCTTCTCAATCTCCTCCATTTTCGCACAAACCACTCATCCCCTTTCTTCTTCTCTTTCCTGCCATGACAGTCTCACGAGCAATTTCCGCTTCTTCTTCAACTTGGATGGGGCACACAGAGATTTGTGGGTGTTGTGTCCCAACAAAAATCCTCACCGTCACCAAGAACAACCACAATCGTGGCCGGAAGTTTAGACGATGTGGCAAATATCCAGTGAGTTTTCCTATTTTCTTTAATTTTTGTAATTAGGGTTTTAATTTTCTGAAAGTGTAATTCTTTTATTAATTTTAGGAAAACTGATTAAGGGCTTGTTGATGTTTGCAAATTAGGGTTTTTTAACGTTTTTTTTCTTTGTTACAAGGCCAGGACTGTGGATTTTTTGAATGGGTAAGTGGTGAGGATATAACTAGCAACTGCACTGGATGTGAACAAATAACAAGCAGGGTTGAAGAGGCACATAAACAAGTTGATGGTTTGAATGGGAAGCTGGTGAAACTGAAGGAAAAGAAGGATCAATTGAAGGAGTGCAGTGCTACTTTTGAAATGAAGCTATGCCAAGTCAATACAGAGAAGAACATGTGGAAGTTTGGGGGTTTGGCTGCATTGGCAATCTCTTGGATATGGTTCAGCTTTGTTCTTAGTGGGAAGTGAGGCTGTGATGGGGGTATTTGGTTGTTTATGTCTATTTTGACGTGTTTTCTTTTGGTATGTTGGTAGTTTAGGCAGTGTTGGTAGAAGTTGTAGTTTTTTGGTTGTTTAGGGCATGAAACATCTTGGAATTTTTCCTTTGTATTTTGGTATCTATGTTCAAGCAATATATGATCAATGTACTCCTCTATTTTGGTATTTCTGTTTCCTAAGCATTCCATTTAGCTATGAATCTTCAAATCAAATTCAGATCTGTTTCAAACACTAAAAGAAATTGACTAAGTTCAATAACAAGGAAACATTAAAACTGTTTTTGATCATTGTCATCATCCCAAAATACATAGGTTGAAATTGGAAAGCTAAAATAACCATTGTCATCATCCCAAAATACATAGGTAAAAACTGCTAAATGAAAAATACCCTAAGACAAGCTAATTTGCTGCAGAGCTCTGTGTTGGGAAATCTGACCCTATGACAGTTGATGATTGAGCTCTTTGTTGGGATGATCTTGTAACCTGCACACAAAGAAATTGAATGTGACTTATAATGAACAAAACCATTGCATATGTAAAACATTGTGTTAGTTATGAACTTACAACATTGATTCTTCTCCCATTGTTATATGATGTCCCATCTGATGCAACAAACAACCCTACTCCAACAGGAACACCTCTTCCTCTCCCACCTCTTCCTCTACCACCTCTTAATGTAACAGGAACACCTCTTCCCCTCCCACTAGCAGCTGCAGTCACAACACCTCCCCTAGTTGCACCTCTGCCACCTCCCCTAGTTGCACCTCTGCCACCTCCCATACTTGCACCTCTGCCACCTCCCCTAGTTGCACCTCTGCCACCTCTTGATCCTTGGCCAGTGCTTATGACTCTTCCACCCCTACCAGTTCTACTAGGTTGTGTTGTTGCATTGTTAACACCACTAGTTTCACCAGTTTGACTCAAGTTCATTTCATTTGTTCTTGGCCTTTTTGAAGTGGTTGTAGATGTGGCAGATGAATTGTCCTTGTTTGGACATTTTCTTTTGTTGTGAGCTGTTGACTTACAAATTGAGCAAGTCATCACAATACCATGCTTAGTGAGCTTGCCTGGATTTTTGGGATCTTCAAATGGATCCTTGATCCTGTTCTTCCTAGGTCTACCAGGGCCTACTTTGATGGGGGGTGGTACCATAGGTAAGTCAACCTTAGGCCAATATTTCTCACTTACACAAGGTGGAATTGCAACTGCATATGTCTTTAAATATGTTTCCCTAGTGTACCAAGAAGAGACAAAGTGTTCTGCATTTTTGTGACAAAAGAAGATGCAAGCGACTGCATGAAAACATGGTATGCCAGACAGGTCCCAAACATTGCATTTGCAATTAAACCTATCTAGATCCACACTAACAGTATCCATTTCATGGCTGACTTGGAAAACAGTAGCAGTTGAAGGAATTACAGTGCAATAGGCTGCTTTGGCATTGGCCTTACCTAGTTTTTTTTGGATCCTAGGACAGATAGGGGATATGTTTTTTTCCATTTCCATTTTTTTGTAGCTAACCTTTGCATTAAAGCAGTCCTGATATCTTCTAACATATATAGCAGATGTTTGGTCCTAGCACCTATAATATACCCATTGAAAGTCTCAGCAAGGTTATTGACAATAACATCAACCTTAGTATCTGTGTTCATTTTGCATCTACAAAAAAACCCTAGGGTTATGCTTTTCAAAAGCAACAACTGCATCAGGATTTACCTCCTTCATTTCAGCCAGAACCTCCTCATAATCACTTTCATTGTAAGCCTTGGCTGCCCTCCAAAACAGTTGCTTGTACTCCTCTCCTCTGAAATTTTTATGCCAGTTGGCATATATATGCCTAGCACAGTGCCTGTGCTTTGCACTAGGCAACACCTTCTTAACAGCAGATATGATTTCCTGCAAAAGAAACAACAAAAACAGTTACTTAAATTGACAGTTACAATCAATTATACATGTGTTGAAAATCATCATAATGAACAAACTCACCAAATGCTCATCTGATATCACAGCTAATCCAGCACCATCATTCAGCATCAAACTATGCTTCACCTCAGTCAAGAACCACTCCCAGCTGTTGTTGTTTTCCCCTTCCACAACTGCCCATGCTACAGGAAACATCTAATCATTACCATCTCTCCCTATAGCTCCCATCAATTGCCCACCAAGAAATGTCTTCAAGAAACATGAGTCAATGCATAGCAGTTTTCTACAACCTTCCATCCAACCCTTGGACAACCCTTCAAAGCACACAAACAACCTGTTGAACACTGCTGGTTTTGAACTGTTATCAAATTGCAATACAAGCTTTGTTTCAGGACTGCTTTGCTTTATAACTTCAATGTATCTACCCACCTTGCAATAATGCTCTTTCATTGACCCATGAAGGAGTCTGTGTGCATTGTATTTTATCTTGTATGCTACATATCTAGTAATAACTACCCTGTAGATTCTTTTCACAACCTCCACTATTTCCTTAGCTGGCCAATGTGGCCTTGCCTTAAAAAGCTCTAAAAATTGCTTAGCTACCCAAGTTGATCTCAGATGAATGTTCTTCTCCATAGTCCTTATGCAACAATGCCCTATGTCAACAGATTTCACTACAAAACAGTCACACCCACTGTCCCATGAAGCATACAACCTGAAGCTGCAGCTAGACTGACATTTGACCTCTAGTCTTTGTCCCATACTCTTGTCTTTATTGCTTGTAACAACCCTTAAGTTCCTGCCTTGGTGAACTGCATACCTCCTAACAGCATCCCTAAATCCATCCCTATTTGGAAATCTTAGACCTACTTTCCATTTGAAAGTCTGCCAATCTGTGCTAGCAGGTACAGTCAGTTTCCTAGCCCTCTTTCTTCTCTCAACTAGATCTTCATCATCAGCCTCATATGGAGATGTTTCCTCCTCTTCACTTTCTGCATAATCACTAACATAACCATCTTTTATAGTTATATCAGTGGCCTGTGCTGCTGTCTTATTAGCAGTTTCAGCCTCTCTTTGCAATCTCACAGCTAATTGCAATATTTCTCTTCTATTTATCCTCTTTCTTTCCCTAGCTTCTCTCAATTCATCATCACTGCATTCTTCTTCATCTTCATCAGTAACTTCTAGGTTGTCACTCTCATATTCCTCCTCCTCTACAATTGGTACATCCTCTATCACAGATAAGTCCTCATCCTCTAAATCTGTTTCAATTTCATCATCTTCTGGTGGGATCTCTTCCTCATAGCTAGAATCACTGTGCTCACTAAAACTGTCATCAATGAGATCATTCAATGGAATAGGGCTGTCTGGTCTGGGATCATACCATCTGTAGTACTCATCTTCATCAATTAGTTGTGGATGGAGAGGTGCAGTCTCAGATTCAGTAAGAGGAGTTTTGGAAGTGTTTTCAACTGTTGTATGAGGCAAAATAGGGTTTAGTACAGATGAATGGAAGGCTGATGCATATCTAGGAGGTGCAACTGGTGAAGGTAATTTAATGGGAGTAAGATTCTTTTGTGGGGTCAGTTTTTTAGCTGGCTCTTTCTTTTGGGTAGTGTTTTTTATTGGGAGGGCTTTTTTCCACAGTCAATGTAACACCCCGTAATTTCACTAGAAATTTCGCGCGTTAATTTATATGGTTTACATTGTTATCTATAACTCTAAATATAATTTCATTTATAAAATTATATTCTATTAAATAAATGGTCATATTTGAAGGAGAAAAATATTTCGGTGGATAATGTATTATGAGTATTAATTTTATAATGTAGTTAGTTATAAATTTAAGTGTTGTGTGATTAAATTTTGAGCGTTAAATTATATATATATTCGACGCTAAATTATATTTACTATTATATTTCCATAAAGCTTATATTTACTCCTACATTTTTATCTTGGGAATATTTATATATATATTTTTATATCGTATAATAGAATGTAGTGTTTTTTGGCATATTTTCAATACTCATGCTCATGCCGGTTGTTTGAAAGGGTAATGTAGTGCTCGTGTATGCGGAGTATAAAATGTGTGTAAGTTTTAGTAGGTGTATATTTATATACGTTAATATTAATAATTTTTATTTATAAAAGTTTTAGTGCATATTTTTGTTATGAGCGTTTATATAAATAATCGTGGATCTTGTTTACGCTACACCATACCTAGTATTATGGGGGTCTAAATTTTAGTCTTTGCATTAAGGGGATTAAAAACTCTTGGGTAGCTTCTCACCTTTGTAACGTTAAGGTAAGTCAAGAGTCTCACCGCTTCAATCACCCTCATAATGCCCTTCATGATGACCATTAAACTTCCTCATAAACCCCCCTTATGGTGACCATTAAATCCCATTAACACTCACCCTTTTACTTACCTTCATGATGAGTTTAAAACTCAGAAAAACAATCCCTCCCCATCCCATTCACACGCCATTCACCAAGGAAAAAGGAAAGGAAAAGAAAGAGAGAAAGTCTCCCCGTTTTTCCCTTGCACACCCTCACGAACATGAAGATCGCCGGAGATCTAACCGTTGGATCGTCTTCAAATTTGCACAGAATGTTTTTAACATCTAGAACTTCATTCTGACCGAAGGAATTTTAAATCCGAGCTTTAGATAATCGGGAATCTGCTTCGGAAAACTACTGACTGTTTTAGAGGACCCTAAAATTGTTTAAAAGGGGAACACTTTGTTCACGGAGGAGAAGTCTTCAAGGGAGAACAAGGTTTTTTATGATCCGCACGTTTTCTAGACTATTATATTATGTTTCTCGGCACTCCTCCCGAAGATCGAGGTAACTAGCGTTTTTCTATCACGTTAGGAAATGAGAAGTAACCTTAGGTTGTTAGAATTATCGTTAGAGAATTTAGTATCATGTTAGGATGAACTTAGAAGATTGTATTTGTACTACTCTTGTTAAAAATCATGTTAGGCTAAGTTTTTACTTGAATTCATGTATCTAATGTTCCCTTATTCTGCCGTTGCTATTGTGTTTGTTGAAATGACTTGATTGTAAATGAATGGAAACTTTGAATTTTGATTTATGTGAATGATTTGGGAATTTGAGAAACTTATGATTTTTGATGCTAAGCAATTCATTTTGTATGGTGATTGGTTGGTTTTGACTTGTGATGATTTTGTATGACGTTCAATGCCTTGAGGTTTTGTCAAACAAACCCGCGAAGCTGTGTGGTCGCGGCCCGTGACCCAGTTCGCTGTCCGCGAACAGATTGGCCAGCCTGTTTTCAAATGGTCATATCTCACTCGTTTGTTATCGGAATTGAGCTTGTGACCAGTCGTTGGAAAGCTAACGAGCTAAATTTTAATGTCCCATTGAAATTTTCTAAAAATATTATCTGTGCTGAGTGTTAGGTCTGTTTAAAGTTGTTGTTGTGTGCATTCTGTGCATAGTTAGCTTACAGCATGATTCCGTGTTTCGTAAATGACTTTGGTAGTATTGTGGAGTATCCTAAGGCACGTTTGAAAGTATAATTTTATTACTTGATACCATTTATTAATTCTTATGCCAAGTTTGAGTTGTCGACGTCGTAATGTTTGGGGGAGAATAACACTGCCCTTAGCATCACTTCGCCAAGAGTTATGTACAGAGAGTATTGTGATTTGATCATAATTTACTTCGTACCCAAACTCAGATAACGTTTTGATATTTTGTATGCCTTTTGTTGTATTTGTAGTATACTTTGATTAATTTACCGTATCAATTTGGGATTTGTGAACTTCGATGATTTTGAGGATGTGATGATTTTAATGATTTTAATAATTTAAATGATATTTAATGATTTTGACGGTTTTAATGGTTTTAATGATTTTTGATAACTTTGATGATTTTAATGACTTTGATGGATCTAATCGTTTTTGACGAATTTGATGATTTGATGAATTTGACGAATTTGATGAATTTGACGAATTTGACGAATTTGATGAATTTGATGATTTGAAGTATATTATTTTGTCTTTGAATTTGAAGTTTGGTTTTTAATTGAGTTGAGTAGCCTAAGGGACGGTGTCCCGAAGGTAACGAACATGCACTCCGAGGGGTCAGGGGACATCACGTTGGGTGTTACCCTGCATTGGAGATACCTAGGACTTGTTGTCGTCCGAGAGGTCGGGAGATACTGCGTGTATTATCCCGCATCGGGAGTTTGGCCATTCTTAGACACAGACGGTAGGGAACGTAACCCATAGGCCGTTCTGGAGGTTGCGACCTGACATTTCTTGAGGAGGTGGGCTGCGGGTCACTAGCGTTCTCTCTCTCTATGTTAAATTGTTTATTTTCAAATTGTTGGTGTTTTTGTGGTCCCTTTGATGTTGGTCTTTCGAAATTCTTTATTTTAAACATCTAAAGCATCCTTCTTAGTACTTTATGTTAAAGTTTGACGTTTGTTGCAATGTGTACTTTGCCTTCTTTTGTTGCTATTTGTGTTGTCTTGTCTTTGACGTTTATTCTAACTTCGTTTAAGTTTACTATTTGTTTTCTAAATTGGGCTGGGAGAACTGCTAGTTACTCCCCACTGATTGTGGAATTTTTGTTAATATATATTGCAGATGACGATGCTGTTTAGAGTTGTTACAATATGGATCGGGGTTGTGCGTTTATCCGTGTAAGCAAGAAGGTTGTTTTAGTCATAGTGGACGAGCATTATGAGTCTGAGATTAGGACTAGTTTTCTAGTTGGTCTCAAGTAGTTTACCTTTGTTAGTTTGAATGTTAGTTTTAGAGTTGATCTTTTGGATTTTGGTTTCATATTTCGAATTTGGTTAAGTTTCGAGATTATGGATAGTTATGGTTATGGACTTGGCTTGTTTAGTTAGAGATGAGGGTATGGGACCTCATTCCTCTTTATATATATATGATTTGGAGTTTCGATTACTATTATGGGACTCTTTGTTTATTTTAGTTTTAATTTTACCCCATAAAGTGACATTCTCGTCTCGGTGGTATTTCCGCTACCACTGATTTAATCGTTGTTACATTTATTTAAGTTAAATCTTAGTTGGTAAAAGACGGGATGTTACAGTCAAAGCATTCAATTCCACATAATCTTCGGGTATATCAACTCCATGTATAACATACACATCAGCTCCTCTATACTGTACAGCAAGGTCCCTTAACTGCAAGGCCTCAGAATCATGATAAACCCTCCTTAAACCATCCTCTAATGAACAATTAGGTAGCAGGTAATACACTTCATTAATAACTCTATAGTTACCACAACTCTTTGCCAACTCTAACAATGTCCACCAACAAATCTCATCAGGGTCTACAATCACGGTTTTCCCTTCCCCACCAACATAAGTCATACCCTTCCCAGTTTTTTTAAACAATCCACCATGCCACATCCTCAAAGTAACCTTTTCATCTAACCACTACAACACCATACAAACAAAATAACTAATTTCAAACACAACAACTAACAATTAACAGCTAAAACATCAAACTAAATCGTAATTGAAGGCAACAAACAATAAAGGAACAAGATTATAACAATATTTTTTACGGGGAAAAAAGGAGGATTCTTTACCTTCTTCATAGATTCTGCCTCACGACAAGTTCATCCAATCTTGCATCCATAATTGTTGCCCAGAAAAATCCGCAGAGTAAAACCTAGAAAATTTGCGCAGGTTTAATGTTCAAGGTAATGGATGAATGAAAATGGTGGGAAACGAAAAGGGGAAGAGATGAAGAAAGAGAGAAGGAAGGAAGTCAGGAGGAAGGAAGTCAAAAAGTAAAAATTTCAAAAACTGGGTGTTTTAAAAGTCACGTGATAGTCACGTGATTTCATTTAACCTGTTATAGCAGGTTAACAGGTCACTTGACCTGTTTATGGAAGATGGGGGTGATAGTTGGGACTGTTCATGGATTATCCATAGTCTGGCCTGTTTATAGAAGATGCCCAATAGTTTGGCCTGTTCTTGTCAATTTTTTCAATAATTTAAAGAGAAGGTATTGGGTCAGACGCGTCCGACCATAACATTTGGTCGGACGACCTTCAGTTGGTTTCATTTTTGTTTCAGTTGGTTTCATTTTTTTTTTAGTTGGTTTCAATTTTTGTTCAGTTGGTTTCAATTTTTGTTCAGTTGGTTTCAAATTTTTTCAGTTGATCTTTTTTATTTCAGTTTGATGTCTTTTAAGTTCAGTTACGTATCTTATTGTTTTATTTACGTGTTTTAGTCTAACTGAAAACAAAACTTAAGTAAATGAAACAAAATAAGTTCTAAACGAAAGCAAGTTAGAAGCAAATGAAAAAAAAGGGAGTAAATGAAAGCAAGTTAGAAGCAAATGTAAAAAAAAGGGAGTAAATGAAAGCAAGTTAGAAGTAAATGAAAAAAAAAGAGTAAATGAAAGCAAATTAGTAGCCAATGAAAAAAAAAGGGAGCAACTAAAACATACCTTCATCAATAAACTAAACCAACTGAACTGTTTTCAGTTAACTGATGTTCAGTGTTAAAACCCACCACTCTCTCCTCTGTATCACACTCACTGTTCATTCAATCCCCATTCATTTGCAACCTTTCTCTCTCCTGCTTCATACATCGTTACATTCAGCTGCAGCATTTTTGAATCCTTGCATCCAACATAATCCTGAAGTCAAGTTCCTGGCTGCTATAAAAGAAGAGGTCTTCAATGTTTTGGAGAAACTGCTTCCCACACCCGAGTTGTGGCATAATATCACTATTCAGATTCTTTTATTTCAGCGAGGAACATGATTGTTTGGGTGTAACCACGTCATTCTCAACTCCTTCATGACCTTCACAATGGAGCGGCGGCGGCGGAGGATATGGTGGTGATACGGCGCGGCGGCGGCGGAGGAAGAAGATGAAGAAAGAGCAGCAGCGCCGCTCTCGCAGCTTCGTCCGACGAAACATACTGGGTCAGACGGTCTGACCCAATAGTTTCACTAATTTAAAAGGATTGTGAAAAATTGTAATGAACGAAATCTCTTTACTTTTTCCCAGAGTAAGATTAAGGTAAAAGGAAAAGAAGACTAAATAATGAAATAACTCATCTTATCTATATCATGCATATGATTATAGTTTAATTCTTAATTTTTTCTTTCTTGCTTGTCATCTAAACTCCATAATAATATTTTTAGTTGTGATAAGAAAGCATTAAGAGTGTGGTAGAGCAATGGTTAAACTCTTGGTTTCATATGCGGAGGTCGTGGGTTCGAAACTCCATATTGACAACATTTATAATTTTTTTCTTATGATACTAACATGGACAAAATGCAATTGAAGAAGGGGATAGTGCCACGTGGCGGCCTGCAATGCTTGCTTACGCCTTTTAATATAGATACTAGTTGTTGCACCGCACGCACCCCAATATGTCATGGTTGCCGAAGTTGTTGTTCAATTGTCGAAGTAGCTTGGGATGGCCGAAGTTGTGGTAGAAGGTCGAGTAGTGATCTGTAAATGTTGTTCATATTGTTTAAGATGACACGATTATGACAGTAGTAATATAACAACACTCAATAATGGCTAGTAGACTTAACAAGGAAAATCTATTAGGCCGAGAAACACTTCATATATCTACATTAGCAAAAGTTAGTAGAAATACTTCATAGTTAGTTATGTCAATTTTTGGATTGTATGTAACAACATACTAACAATATAGGGGTGAAATTAAAGGTGCGTTCTCTTCACCTTAAAAACATAAGATTAACGATATAAGTTTAGCAAAGTTCCAATAAATTCAGACACGTTCAGATATGTGCCAATAAGTTTCAAAAAGTTCCAAGAATTTCAAATAAGCTCAACTGATTTCACAGGAGTTCAGTTTAGATATGTTGTTCGATTCAGATAAGTTCAGCAAGATTCCGGCAAAGAGATAAGCCGCCATATACTACATGCTGGAAAGCTATGCCAATTGCTACAACATATTACCCCATGACCTATAACCTGCAAACTAACAACAATCCATGAAAATTCCCGAGCTTAAATAATGTTTCAAAGGAACTAATACTTTTTTTTCCCTTTAGAGCAACACTAAGCAAATCTCTAAAAGAAAAACCAAAATAATTATACACAAATTCGTGATTCAGTTCTAACTGAAATCAGTTTAAGAGAATGTGATCCATGAAGGAAAAACTGTGTAGACATAAGTCAAATGTCCAAGTTATATAATCAATACCCTCACAGCCCAGAATGAAACGAAAACTAATCAAATCAAACCCATTTCATAATACAAATTTCTCACAACCCCTACGATGAGTAGATGACCCTCATTAAAGAAAGCAATATAAAAGCCTTCAAGCATGTTCCTGACATTTCAAAGACCCATGGGCGAAATAACAAATAGGGGCCCTATAAGGTAACGATATATATTTTCAATAAATGTAGCTACAAAAGGATTCGATTGATTATTTGGAAATAATGATTTAGGCTCCGTTTGTTTTGGTGGAAAACCATTTTCTTGGAAAAAGGTTTTCCTCTATCTTCCCATTTTGCTTTATTTGTTTTGGTAAGGGATAGAAAACACTTTTCTTAAAGGTGGAAAATTCTCTTAAAAGAAGAAAACCAATTTCCTTGTGTAAAGAAGGTATGCCACATTTTCCTCTTCACCCTCCTTCCTTCTCTTTATTCTCTCCTCCCATCTTTCTTTCTTTTTTACTTCATTTACATTTTCTTCCTAGGTTTTCCTCTAATAAAACAAACAAAGGAAAACTCTTTCTAAAATTATGTTTTCCATTGATAATTGTTTTCCTTGAAAAATGATTTTCCGTGAAACTTGTTTTCCGTCAAAACAAACGGAGTCGTAATGGGAAAAGGAAAATAATAGTAATAATTGAATAAGGTTTAATCAAAATAAGGAGGGAAAGGAAAAATAAAGTTCAAAGACAATACAAAGGTTAGTTATTAAAAAAAAGAACCAGTAAACAAAAAGCCAAAAATGAATTCTAATGGAAGGACTTTTGGGCTGGGGAGTTCTGGGCTGCTCATCCTTGTCAACCTGTGGCGCATAATAACACCCTGGTAAAAAATGTTCAAAGACACGCTAGACCCCATAAACTGCATATTTCGTGTGATGCATCTTGGATTGATAACAGGAAAGTTGCGGCCATTGCAGTGGTGATTCGAGATTGGAGGGGAGTTTGGATTAAAAGTCTGTCCAAATGTATTTTTGCTACTAACCCTCTTATGAAAGAACTTTTTGCTATTTTTCTTAGCCTTGACATAGCACAGGAGCACAACTGGAACGAAGCAATTATTATTATGGGTTGTGCAAACGCAAGGGAGCTTATTTATGATGTGAACTTGGCGCGAGAGGATAACTTTAATATTGTTTTGAGATGCAGGGACCTTCTCTCCCTCCTGCCTGGTTTGAAGATTGAAGCAACCTCAAGACAAAACAATCGGCTAGCGGACTGTTTGGCTAAAGAAATGAGGCTACGAGGAGCTTTCCTTCATGAACTTGTAGAACTTAATGCTGTCCCTAGGTTTTGTAATGATATTTATTTGGAGGATCGTAATATCCTTAACCTCTCGATTACGTAGGCTGGGCTGTATGAACTCAAACCCTCTGTGCTTAATCTAATTCCTGATTCGTAACAAAAAAAATGGAAGGACTTTTAATAATGCTAAACAAACGATATTCTGATTATAAAAATATACCATATAATATAAAAGTCATACTAACATAAATTGATGGTTTAATAATAATAATTTAACATAAATTACCCTTTAGAGTACTAACGTACCTTAATATAATCAAATTTGAAGTCCTAGTAAGTATTGAGTTTATTCCTTAATCATGTACTTGATCGTCGTAAGCTGTATTTAGACTTGCCAATGACTTGTTAGTGTCTGCTACAAGGCTACAATGAGTGATATATTTTGGGGTAAAAAATACTTTGTTCAACATCAAAGCCCATATAAATGAACTGGAGAAAGTTTCTTGGCTCAGAGTTTTACAAGAATACTGTAATTTGGAAATGTGAGGCACAAAACATAACTTCTTTAAGGTGAACCTCTGCTCAACCGATGAAATGTGACACAAAGAAGACAATTACTTAAATTGATACGGAGCTCATTCAATGCCTTTGCTATGGAGTTAACAATTATTCAACCAAATCCTTAAGATCCATATCTGCTCACATTGATTGAGTTAACAATCATTGAATGAGGGTATAGTTTTCATAAACAAAGTCTTTTTTTTCAGTCAAACCATTACTGCATTGATGCATTTAATCCAACAACAATTTATAGGTACGGGATTGTCGAGTTACCTATCTAAATTGTTAAACTCTTATCCATGCAACAGTATAAAAGGAAATACAAGTAATACAAATTTGATGTTGAACAAACCATTGAGTATCTCTCTCTAGATTGAAGCAGAAAATCCACTATATCTCAAGCTTCCAAAGTTCTCAAAACGACCGAATTTCCAACCTTCAACGCAGGGTAGTCTTCGCAATTGACTGCATGTGAGGGCAGAATCATCCATTGAGGGGTCGGGGAGAGAGAATCATCAATTGATTGGTGTTTTCGTGGGTAGTTTTCCGGCGAGCAAACAATACGCCAACCACATTGGTATTTTTGTGGGTTGTTTTCCGGCGAGTTTTCGGCAAGTGGGGGTGAGGGAATGGAGGAGAATGACCTTAAATGGAGGGGAAAGCTGAAGAGAGGGGTGAGTTAGGTGTGCCGTGTGCAGCAGAACAAAGGGAATGAAAGGGGGCATGTGAGTAGCACGTGGGAACTGGGTACTGTTTCTCCCAACAGTAATTTCCCAACTCTCACATTTTAATATGTATAGATCTAGATTGTCCACCTCTCTTCATACTTTTCACTAATTTTTCAATCTATCATTTTCGATTTTTCATTTCACAATTATGCACCTACGTTCACATTTCCACTAATTTTTCCTATCTTACAATTATACACCTCCATTCACACTTTCCACTAATTTTTCCATCTATCACTTTCATTTCACAATTATACACCTCCATTCACAAGGTTTCTCATTTACCTCCTCCCTCCTACAGTGAACGTCGATCACCCAACCACTACTATTGATAATCAGAGCCCATCAAATATTTATCTAAAAGTCCAAATTACAAAAATGTTTCTCACGCTAATGTTGCACTTCATCTTCACAATGACATGAAATAACCATAATGTCATCTATTTAACCTGATTATTAACCCCCACCCTCTACTTTTCCTACCCAGTACCCAACCTCCACTCTCTCCCCAAACTCCCCCAACAACCCATCACCCCCCACATTCGTAAACACCTTGCAAGTCTGCAAAGTCCTCTCCCAAAACCACCACGCTGACCATCCATTCTCTCTCTCTTCACTCCCTTCTCAAAACTCTTACCCTCCACTTTACATCCCTCTCTTTTCCTAAAAAATGGCAAACAAAAGGGATTGAACTCCACATCCTCGAAATTTGTCCTCCACCCCTTCTATGCCTCCTGTTGTAACATATTGAATAGGCCCACGTGGACCCCTTATACGACGCCACATGGACCATTGGCAGGTTGCCATGTGGACCCGTCACAGGTTGCCACGTGGACCTCTCCTGAAGCAACATGTGATTTAAGAGAATAAAGCATCTCATAAAGAGAAACATTCCTTGATAAATTTGAGAATGGCCCATTTATTGCTAAACAAGGGATAATCAAAGGCCCAACTCCCAATGAAGGGTTGTAAATGATTGCTAGATCCATTAAACCAATCATTTCAAGCCACGTGTCGCTTCCTGATTGTTTAACTAATTATAGGCTACCATTTTAGGGTGACACCTTTCTAAAATCAAACACTATATATAATTCTAAAAATCAGGTAAAAGAGAGAATTTCACCTACTGTCATAAACTTACTCTGCTAAAATATACTCAGAACTCTCTCTTTCTTACATCGTACCTGACTTAAGTTTCGGAGGGAGGAACCACCCATCAAACCTCCAATTGGTTTCTTGATTTGCAGGTTCAGACACGAAGCAAAGGATATCTCTGCACAAGTCTCCAGCAAAGAACTCATCAACAACAAAGAAGATCAGCTTAACTATTCTTAAGCTATAAACATTTGGCGTTGTCTGTGGGGAGACGCAGAGATGAATGAATGAATGTTATTCGTGCAATAGAGTTTGCTACTAGAGCAGGCAGTTACAAGTCGAGGGTAAAGTAGATGATGACCGCCCAGCCACGGGGAGAGATGGGCCTCATCTGGAGATATATGGTGTAATCTTGGAGGAAAACATGGATCACTGATGACAGCTGCTCACCTGGAAAATGCCTTTAATGACTATCAATCGAAAGTGGCAGCAGTTGTGCGACAGCAGATAAAAACAACATGTTGTTTTTTAGGTAAATGGCAACACATTGGTTCGAAATCCTCCTCACCGTGGTGTTCCCAAGTGGATGTGGCCGGACCTAGTAGGCTACTCGTCCAGGGGCACCAGGAAGAGGTGATAAGGGAAAACGACCAGCACGAAGTGAACATCCCAGAAGGCTTGATTGTAACTTGGTTGTAAGGTCACTTGAGGATCGTCGGTTGAACGTGCAATGAATGGCGACAGATGCATGGGAATATCTTCAGGCAAAGAAGGCAACAACATTGAGGTGGTTGGCCATGGGGTCTACCTTTGATAAGTGGACTTTAGGTTCACTTATTTGCATTTAGTTTTAGGTCATTTAGATGCATTTTAGGCCATATAGTTTCCTTTTCTTCCCCTTTTTCATCCTTTCTCATATTCTCATGCTTTGCATTTAGTTTTAGTTCATTTGCATGTAGTTAGGTTGCATATAGATCATTACATGTGCATGTGCATCCACCCTCCCCCATCTAATCTCTTCTTGAATTGTTTGAAGCTAGACTTGTAAAGAAGAGGCTTCAAAACAGGGGAGCGGGCGCTCCGTCCATGAAGAAGTGAAGAGAAGGCAGTGACTTGGAGCGGCCCTGGAGCGTTCTTGGAGCGAGTGCTCCAAGCACAGAGCAGGTGCTCCACAGTGCAAGGAGCGGGCGCTCCTTTGCACGGAACTGCTCTTTTTAAATCGTCTTTTACATCTTTGCCCTTATGTTCATGGGGTATAAAAACCCATTTTGTAATAGTTATTAAAGTAAGCTTTATTTTCTAGAATTTAATTAGCTTTAATTAGAGAGTGAGTAGAGAGAGAATTTGAATTTTTAGAGTGAGAAACTAGATCTAAAAGTTCAAAGTTGAAGATTGAAGCTTTTTTAATGGAGATTTGCATTTGATTTCCATCTATCTTTGAGTATTGCTTCTATCTCTTTACTTTATTTTCTTTTATAATTGTTTTACCTTGATTTGATATTGATTAGTAGTAATTAGTTGATAATTAGCTTATTTAGTATGATTTCTACCATTGTTGGATCATCATTATTGATTGAAGCTTTTGATTTCACTCTTTTCATGGCTAGTGAGTAGTTTACTAGCTAGGGGAAGGGGATGACCTTGCTAATCATGAGTTGACCTTGAAAGTCAAGTTAGGGGGTTAGACCTAGGTAAAATTAGGTTGTCTAGCTAATTTTATTGCCATGTTTATTTGATTGATCACCATGTGAACTTGTTATGGAAATCTAAAGTGAAGGATTGAGAAATGAAACCTTAGATAAACGTTTAGCTAGATTTTAGGTTGACTTCACCATGAGAATAGGTGTTGACTTCCTAGGACCTCAATCGAATCACTATGAGTTGTGAAAATACTTGGTTGACTAATTTACCATGAGAATAGAAAAACATTCCTTTGACTTGTATATCAACATTCCTAATTTTTATCAATCAATTAATCCACCCCTAATTAATTGAATGCTCTATCTTTGCCATGAATTACTCCACCTTCCTTCTTCAATTACTACTCATCTCCTATAAATACCAACCCTTAATCACACTAACTTCACCATTCACATCCAAACTTTCCACTCCATTATCTTACCTATTCATTGCAATTTGCAAATACAAACCACAAAATCGTTTTAGAAAAAAAAGGGAGAGGTCGAAGCCAGTAGCGGTCCGACATCACCACCGCCGCCGTGCTGGGTGGCTGGCCGGTGCCTACTTTCTCCCTCTCTTTCTTCTTCTTCTTTCTTTTCTTTTTCCTTCCTGCGACTGACTTTCATTTGTTTTGTAACTGGTTTTGTTAATTGTCTTTTAAAATTTTCATTTTTATTTTTCTTTTCTTTTAATACTTATTTTTTATTATAGTTTAAAATTTTCAATCTAGGCTTATGACTAGTCTCCTGAGAATGAGTATAACTTCTTTTATTTTATTTTATTTTAATTTTATTTTATGTTAATTATTTGAATAATGATTAAAGTAGTATCTTTTTTACTTTTAACCTTCTAACTGTTTTGACTACCTTACTTAAGATTTTAAAAAGAGCGTCGTAGTCCCATTAATTTTGGGCATGTGTTTAATAACTGGGGATATCAACACAGAATTAGTATACCAAAACCTGGTCGACGAAAATTTACATACGACTAGAACAATCCATTGTCTAACTTATGTTAACCGAGGTAATCTCGATGTTTATCAAAACACTAGACCCGATGAGAAAAGTTATCTATTTGATATTATGATTATGTGATTTGAAATTAAGTCGAACATTGGATATAAAATAGTTTTATTATGTTACTATTATTATTATAGTTGTTGTTGTTGTTATTTATTATCATTAATTATTTTATTATGCTTTTAGAACTGCTATTATATATGACCAAGATTATTAAAGTGGAATGTTATGATTTAAATATATGAATTGTATCTCGAATACAGTCATTTTAATACTGGAACTTTGGAAATTATTGAGTTTAGTGGAATGAACTTTGTTACATAATTATACTATGAGGGAAATGAAGCCCGTAAGGGTGTTGAACAGGTTGCCCTATATGGTAGTACAACTACCTATAAGTTTAGTTACTATACTATTATGTCTGATATTGTTGTTTTCCTTATATTTGTTGTGATCCAAGTAGAAGGGGTGTGCACACTATGGACTCTGATTATTGGCCATGAACTGAATTATTGGGGTGACGACCTCTTTGTTGAAGTAGGTGGATAACAGGGTTTGCCCCGACCTACTGGCGTTCACATTTCCCCTCTAATAAAATAATATTATATGGTTTGGTTAATGTTGGATATCAGATTTGTTATTGCTTGAACGTTTAGTTCTTGTAATTAATTATTTCACTTACGATTTATAAATATTAATTCTTTAAGCATAAAAAATTATCTTTAAATTAAGTATTTTACGGGATAGAGTCGAATTACTCAGTTTATCTGATTTTGGGAGCTTTGTCTCGTCTGTTTTCATATTATTTGCAGGTTGGACTTAATGGTGGGATCTCGAGTGAGGGAGCTAGGAATGACAATGGGTAGGGTCTGGGTAGGGTCTGGGTCGGGTCTGACCAGACCTGGACCCATTAATTTCTTCCCGACCTAGACCCATTGGGTTTGGAATTTTCAGACTGTAGATCATTTGGATCTGATGGGTCTAGGGTCCTTTTAAATTTCAAGTTTAATAGCATTTTTTAATCTAATAAATTTATTTCGCTATTTTATAGGTTCGTGTGACCATGGTTAAGACTTTTTTTTTTTGGTAAATGAAAGAAATATATAGATCACCAAACACAATTACACTTACTCAAAGATGATGACAACCCTTCTAGGAAGGCTCCCCAACACCTAAGAGTAATCAATTACATTTTGAGCTCATCTAGCCAAGATTGTATCTTAGTAAAGGCCTTTGAATTATAGACTAAATTAATCCTAGTCCTAAGTACAAATTTAATGGAAGAAACAAAGCTAGCAACACTAGGAACACAATTCTCCAAAGAGCTGTATTTCTAGCTATCGATATATTGTAGATCACAGCAGCAATGTATCGCCCCAACTTTTCAAAAGCTTAATTACTTATATTATTAGCTTAAACGAGTACTAATTTGAATTTTTATGATTTAGTTATAATTATTTTACATTTTGGTTTTATATTTTGGTTTAAAACGAATTTAAAAGAGTTTATTATTATTATTATCTATTGGTTTTATATTTTCAAATTTAATTTGTTAATTAATTGGGTTAATTTCGTTTTGCTAAACCGTCCATTCAAAGCCTAATTTATACTATCCATTTTAACCATCTATTATTTTACCCAAAATAAAACCCAACCCACCTCTCTTCCTCTCCCACATCATTCCCTTCCCTCTCCCTTTGACTGACTTCAAACCTTGCTCCCTACCCCCCAACACCTTGGCCTCCAAGCACCTCAACACCCAATCACCATTGACACCCAAATCAGTCTTTGTCCCCCATTGTTGCTATAAATAGTGAAGGAATATGTCCTTAGACAATTTTCGCAATTACTAAATACAAATAGGATTGAATTTATGGAGATAATATAGTTAATTATTTTAGTAACCGTATTTGCTTGCTAAAGAATAAATTACGGTTTGTAGACAAATTGGTTTGGGCCTACAACTAAGATAATTAATCCTATGAGGTCACACAGAGTAACACTGATTAATAAATAAATTATGAGCCCGTAAAGGCTTATAAGGGCCCGCCACTATAAGGGTGATTAGGGTTTTAGTTTATTCCTTTCCTCTTAACCTAATCTCTATTTTTTATATATAGATATAATAAGAAGAGAGATGGAACAATTCAGTTAGTCAGTAACTTGACACAAAAGGGAGAAAAAGAAAACCCTTCTCCCTCTTTAGTCTAGGCGCCTATCCCATCAAAAGCAAGAGAGTGAATAGTTCATACTCTTCCGCTCTAGCAGACGTGGGTATTAATCGGTGTTCGTGGACTAAGTAGAGGAATTACAATTGTAGTTCTTTATCTCTAAAGTAACCAGATTTGCAATAATACTTTGCAGTATTAAAACCCTACATACATGTTCAAGTCGTGAATAAAAGGTCGTGTATTCTCTACTCTATGTATCGATTCATATATTATTATGCATGCGATTCTGTTATAGATGCTAGGAAATTGTTTCCTGAAATTTCGCTATTCGCATCTATGATTTCCTACAGTGGTATCAGTTTTAGCCTGTTGCATAATTTTATATGATCATGTTCTTCATTATTTTAATTCAATTCAGGGAGGATTTTAATATGTGTTAATTTGCAAGATTAATATATTGATATTAATAAATTGAAAAGCATAAAATTATGAATTTTATGTAAAAATTGCCCAAAATAAATTGTTTTGATTAAGTTTTTCGGAAAAATAAATCGAAAAAAAAACGGTTGGGCTTGTTCGACCTAGTTTGGTCGAAATTTTGCTTCCAAAATTCAACCATTCATTGTGTTTATTTTGTAAAATTGAATTAGGGCTTTGATATGTTTTGATTTGAATTGCAAATTGATATTTTTAATTATGATTTTCGTTTCGAAATCAAATAGTTTGATTCGAAACAATCAAAAACCCTAATTTTTTCCCTAATTCGTTTTATTGGTTAAATTTCAGCAATTGAGTTGTATTTTGTCAAGAAAATAGTGTTCTAATGCTTATTGTAAGTTTAAATTACAAAAACAAAATTAAAATTTGTTGTTTTGAGCCGAAAATCAAATTTCTTGGTTTAAAAACAACCCAGAATTTTCGAAACTTATTCCGAAAATCTGGGCTTCTACTCGCATTTCCGGCGAGTGTGGCGGCGCAAATTGGTTGCACCGTCTTCACCGTCGGTTTTCAGGTGAGCACAACCCTCCTCCGGCGAGTCACGCTCGTGACTGTAGCCATTGTTGGCTGCGTCATCTGCGTTGCTTCTAGGCAGGCTGCGGGGAAGAAAGCAGCCCTTCATTTCGCGGGCCAGCAGTTGGGCTGGGCTTCCGGCCGAGCCTAACTCAGTCCATCTATTTTTTTTTGTTTTTGGTTAATGGTGATTTATATTCTGATTTATTGATTTTCTTTGGGCAAAAGTTATAAATTTTCAATTATGCAAATTAATATCAATGGAGATTAATTTCATGTTAAAGGTGTAATTGAATTAAAAGAATGAAAGTTTCCTTATTAGTTATATTCTTAAATTTGTTAAGATGGCTAATTTTAGGAAAATTATTAATTCGATTAATGTTTCCTAAATATTTTTTTTAACTTAAAGTTGTTAAGTTTTAAAAATTATAATGGAAAGTTTTATTTGCTCATTAATTGTTAATGGAGTAAATAAATTTTTTATTTATATAATTGTGTTATTTTTTACTTGCATTTTATTTTCTAAATAAATGTGTGAATGTTTTATATATTTTTGGAAATATTTGATATTTACCCATTAAACGTTAATGGAGTAAATAAGTTATCATTTATAATATGATGATATTATATTTCTTTCATGGATGCATATAATATGTCTGATATTATATTGCGTCGATATCTTTTATAATATGATGATATTATAATTTTGCTTAGATGTATATTATAATATGTTTGATATTATATTTGCACAATCGTGACTGGTATGGCCCAAACTAGGATAGAAAATACGATCTGTGCATCGTTATGTATTTTTGTAATTAAAATACAATCTGCGTATCGTTTGTATATTTGTAATTTAAATTCTTTGCTTAGAATAATTTAAATGAAGATCAAGATTGAAGTTCCGTGGAGAATCAAGGATGGAGATCCAAGAAAGTCCCAAGGGAGGATTCATGAAGATTAGTTTTTCTAGATTTAGGGGCCATACTAGGATCGCGTTTTAAGTTCTTCTTTGATTGCTTATGCGTTTAATTTCATTTAAATGCTCGCTCAAGTTTATGTGTGGCTATTTATGTAATGTGTTCACCTTTTAATATAACCAACATAATAAACTTGAGTCCCCAAAGGTGATATTGAGTTTAAATGCTTTTCCAAACAACACCTATAAAGCCTTAGATCATGAGTAATAGGTTCTGCCAAAGTAAGGTGTTGCTCATAATTCCGAGGATAGTAGGGTAAGTTTTTTGAAACTTACATGTTAATATTTGGTTTGACTCAACAAAATCATCAAAAGACAAAGTTTTGGGTTTTGAAGCAGTGAGATAGGAGTTTATAAAGAGTTATTAACCTATCTACCAAGAATTATAAATTGTTATAATTAGTAAAAGTGGTTTACTTACCTCAATCACTATCTTTAAAGGCAGGGCCAAAGTCCGTTTAATTTTAGTGGGAGGGGATCTTGGTTATTTCTTTATTCAACATGGGGTTTTATTTTTTGAATAAAGTATTAATAGTTGTTTAAATAACCATCGTTGATAAACATTTTGATTGAATGCTTGTTTACTATTTTTTGTAGTCATGTCTAACAACAACAACAACCACTCTGGCTATAATTTGCACTTTATTCTTGCAAAAGAAAAACTCAACCAAGAGAACTTCCTAGACTGGGAGAGAAATCTGAGAATAGTTCTCGGAAATGAAAGGAGAGAAACTGTTCTTGAAACTCCTATTCCTGAACTTCCCGAGAATTCTCGCCAAGCTGATAGGACAAATCTGTATGGAACATGTGCCTGTCACATGTTTGATGCTTGCATGTATGGAACCTGACTTTTAAAAACGTTTTGAAGGAATGGATGCCTATACAATAATCCAACAGCTGCGAACCATTTTTCAAAAGCATCCTAGGTTAGAGAGGTTCGAAGTGAACCACAAGCTTCTTGAGTGTAAAATGGAGAAAGGGAAATCAGTTGGTCCCCATGTGTTCAAAATGATTAGTCATTTTGAGCATATGACCAAGTTGGGATTTTTCTATCCCCAAGAGATAGCAATTGATATGATCATCAATTCACTCACTGATGCATATAAGAACTTTAGTTTGAACTTCTATATGCAAGGAGGGGAAATGACCATACAAGAGTTGCATGGTATACTGATTCAGGCTGGAAGGAGCTTGCTTATTGAGCCCATAAAAGAGCATAAGGATGTTTTGATGGTGCAAAAGGGCAAGGGGCTCAAGAAGCACGGAGTTCCGTCTAAGAAGGGTAAGGGCAAAGGCAAACAAGTTGCTGAGCCTAACACTTCTGAGGAGCCAAAGGCAACACCTAAAGCCATAGTAGCAATACATGAGTGCTACTATTGCTTTAGGTGTTGTCTTTGGCTCCTCAGAAGTGTTGGGCTCAGCAACTTGTTTGCCTTTTCCCTTACCCTTCTTAGATAAAACTCCGTGCTTCTTGAGCCCCTTGCCCTTTTGCACCATCAAAACATCCTTATGCTCTTTTATGGGCTCACTTGGCAAGCTCCTTTCAGCCTGAATCAGTATACCATGCAACTCTTGTATGGTCATTTCCCCTCCTTGCATATAGAAGTTCAAACTAAAGTTCTTATATGCGTCAGTGAGTGAATTGATGATCATATCAATTGCTATCTCTTGGGATAAGGTGGGTCATAGGAAGAGGAACTGCCGTAAGTATCTGGAGTACAAGAAGACTAGAGCTTCTTCTTCAGGTATTTATGTTATAGAGATAACTTAAACTACTTTTGCATCATGGTTATTTGATACTAGATGTAGTTCTCACATTATCTGTAATGTGCCGGATCTAAAAAGAAGTAGGAGACACGCTTAAGGGAGAGGTAGAATTGCAAGTTGGCAATGGAGCTCGAGTTGCCGCCTAGGCAGTGGGAGTCTTCAGTCTATCTTTACTTTATGGATTTGTTTTGAGACTTAATAATTGTTGTTATGTTTTAAAATATTACTAAGAACACTATTCCAGTTTCTGTTTTGGATTCTAAAGTTTTCTCATTCACAATAAAGAAGAATTGTTTTTCTGCTTATTTGAATGATATGTTACGTATCTCTACTAAGTTATAAAACTGTTTGTATGTTCTACAAACACACATCTATAAAAACAGCGAGAAACATAAGTCAAATGAATTAAACCCAATACACCTATGACATTGTCGATTAGACTACATAAGTACAAAACAAATTGAGAAATTACATAAAGATGGAGTTCTCAAATCATTTGATTTTGAATCATCTGATGTGTGAGTTTTGCTTAATGGGAGAAATGACAAAGTCTCTTTTCACTAGTTCGAGTGAAAGGGCCAATGACCTCTTCGCCCTCATACATACGGATGTATATGGACCTAAGAATACATTGGCTAGGGGAGGGTAAGTTACTTAATTACTTTTACTGATGATGTAAGCACATATTGATATGTTTACCTCACGCGGCATAAGTTGGAGGCCTTTGAAAAATTCAAAGAATTCCAAATAAAGTACAAAACTGACTTGGCAAGAAGATTAAATCTTTATGATCTGGTCATGGAGGGGATATCTGAGTCAAAAGTTCGGTGATCATTTGAAAGATTGTGGAAATATTTTCACAATCAACTTCAACACGAAATTCCACAATTCAGTGGTGTTTCCGAGAGAAGGAATCGCACTCTATTAGATATGGTACGATCCATGATGAGTCTTGCTGATCTCTCTATATCTCTTTTGGGATTTTCTCTTGATAAAATTGCGCTTACACTCAATAGGACTCCATCCAAAGCAGTAGATCAGACTCCATATGAGATATGGTCAGAACCGTTCCTAAAATGTCTTTTCTAAGGATTTAGGGGGTGAAGTTTATCTAAAACGTTTACTATCTGATAAATTAGCACCCAAATCTAAAAAGTGTTTCTTTGTGGGATATCCCAAAGAGACCTAGGGATATTATTTTTACCACCGTAGCGAAAACAAATTGTTTGTTGCTCGCTATGGTGTCTTCCTTGAAAATAAGTTTATTTTTAAGAAGACAAGTGGGAGAAATGTATATATCTCGAAGAAATTTGAGATGAGCAACAAATGGGTGAGGTTAACACCTCATTAGAGGCGGCCCAGCATGAAAATGTTGGAGGGGTAGTGAATCCTATCCACGAACCTCCTACCGTCCCACTTGGATCGAATCCATGCGAAGCTTCTGAGTCTAACGATCGAGATTCTTCTTCTGTTGTTCCCCTACGTAGATCTCGTAAGATCACCATTCCATCAAGAAAATATAATGATTTTCTTTCGACGGAAAGTTCTAAAATAACGATTTTAGTAAGTTGTGAGCCTATCAGCTACAAAGATGCTTTGGAGGGCCAGGACTCCTAGAAATGGCGTGAAGCCATGAGATCCGAAATGGAATCTATGCCTATGGGACTTGGTTGATTTGCCTGATGGCGTGAGACCCATTGGATGCAAATGGATTTTCAATTTGAAAACAGACAAAGACTTTTCAAAGCTACGATAGTGGCAAAAGGTTTCCGTCAAATTCATGGTATAAACTATGAATTTAACCTTTCCCTAGTAGCCATCCATTAGGATAATCCTTGCAATTGCCGCATTTCATGCATATCGTCCATTCAAAGCCTAATTTATACTATCCATTTTAACCATCTATTATTTTACCCAAAATAAAACCCAACCCACCTCTCTTCCTCTCCCACATCATTCCCTTCCCTCTCCCTTTGACTGACTTCAAACCTTGCTCCCTACCCCCCAACACCTTGGCCTCCAAGCACCTCAACACCCAATCACCATTGACACCCAAATCAGTCTTTGTCCCCCATTGTTGCTATAAATAGTGAAGGAATATGTCCTTAGACAATTTCCGCAATTACTAAATACAAATAGGATTGAATTTATGAAGATAATATAGTTAATTATTTTATTAACCGTATTTGCTTGCTAAAGAATAAATTACGGTTTGTAGACAAATTGGTTTGGGCCTACAACTAAGATAATTAATCCTATGAGGTCACACAGAGTAACACTGATTAATAAATAAATTATGAGCCCGTAAAGGCTTATAAGGGCCCGCCACTATAAGGGTGATTAGGGTTTTAGTTTATTCCTTTCCTCTTAACCTAATCTCTATTTTTTATATATAGATATAATAAGAAGAGAGATGGAACTATTCAGTTAGTCAGTAACTTGACACAAAAGGGAGAAAAAGAAAACCCTTCTCCCTCTTTAGTCTAGGCGCCTATCCCATCAAAAGCAAGAGAGTGAATAGTTCATACTCTTCCGTTCTAGCAGACGTGGGTATTAATAGGTGTTCGTGGACTAAGTAGAGGAATTACAATTGTAGTTCTTTATCTCTAAAGTAACCAGATTTGCAATAATACTTTGCAGTATTCAAACCCTACATACATGTTCAAGTCGTGAATAAAAAGTCGTGTATTCTCTAATCTATGTATCGATTCATATATTATTATGCATGCGATTCTGTTATAGATGCTAGGAAATTGTTTCCTGAAATTCCGCTATTCGCATCTATGATTTCCTACAAATAGAACCCCCAACCTCAGTCATTTTCACCAACTCAACCCCTTCTTCCTCCTCTTCTCATCCCCTCTTCCCGTTTTCCTCCCTTAACATCAAGCAAGAGCTTGACTCTCCTCCTTCCTCCTTCAACGGTTGCTGCCACCACCACCGCACCAGAATCACCGACCACCTTCCCACCCACGTTGCAGCCACACAAATAGAAACACCCCGCTTCCCCTCCTCTTCTCGTCGTTCCTCTGTTTTCCCCCATCCCCTTTGCTTCGCTGCTGTTGCTGCTGTTGCACCGCGCTCTACCGCGGCTGCCACCCAGCCTAGACCGCCACCCAACCATCTTCCCCCTTAGCATCGCAACCACGCAGCACCAGTCCCCCCTTCGCTGCTGCCTTCGATTGTAACGCAGCACCACAAAACCCAACTCCGCCCTTTCTTTGCTCGCCGACATTCCGTACACCTTACGCCGCCAACTCCGGCCACCCAGCCTGCCTTCCCTCCCCTGTTTCCCCTGCCTTCGTTCTGGTTCAATGAGAACCAAGTTACTGATTCTTTTTGAGGATTATATTAACTCAAAGTCAAAGTGTTGACCTTGAAGGTTTAAAACCATTTATCTCTTTTAATTACCCAAAGTCCAATTAGTGTTATAAATCATTTTAGAAAAATCGGTTTATGAAATTATTATTAATTATATACGAAAATGTCATTTTAAATATATATTGAGTTTTAAGAATATTATTTTTAAGTACGATTTCCGAAAAACGGGTCATTAAGGATATATATCGTAATTAGTCGAGTGGATTCTAATTGGTTATTTTATTGATGTTTATGGAGCGATAATCGGAATGTGGGAATTTGAAAGGTTTATGGATGACGTTCTTGGAGTTATGACGGTATTATGGATTGAGCGGTTAAGTTAACCTTTATGTCCAGCATTGTATGTATGCCCGTATGAGTATGTTTATAAAGTATGATTATCTATATGATTGATGATTATTTATGGGAAGTATGAGCTATGAATTATGATAGTGACGGTAACCTTTATGTCCAGCATTGTATGTATGCCCGTATGAGTATGTTTATAAAGTATGATTATCTATATGATTGATGATTATTTATGGGAAGTATGAGCTATGAATTATGATAGTGATGGTAACCTTTATGTCCAGCATTAGACTACATGCCCGTATATGAAAATGTGAAATTATAATGTATAATATGATTATATATGGACGTTGTATTACGATTATAGAATTTGTTATTTACGTTATTTAAAGTATATTCATGATATTACGTAAAGTTATTGAATATATGTTCGTAGTTCAGTTCTTATATATAAACGTTAAAGAGTTATATGATGATATGCAAGTTAAATAATTAGTATATGTTTAAGCAATAAATAGTGGTTTGTGAGATTTGTTCATGTTATATGTTTAATCGACTAGAATCATGTTTATGTGATTAACGTAATTTATAGCTATGATCCATGATTCATGCTATGTGACTAAAATTACATTCTAGTATTAAAGAATGTCTCAAAGTATGAATTTATGTGCCCAATATGATTTATACGACTTTATCCATGTTTATATGAAACTCGAGGTTAACGTATACTTAAGTAAAGTATGTCAATGATTCATGTGATACATGTTTATATGATTTCGTGGATATTTATGATTTATGCTTTTATTATAAGACTCGTGACCCATGGGAAATTAATTGGAGAATGTTGTTTTATGAGTTATGATCCATGAGTTACGTGTTTGTATGATTCATGAATACGTATGATGTATATGCCTAAGATAGACTCATGAACCTATGATTTTTACCTCTGCGAGGTTTTAGAATGTAATCTTAAGGTCTGAATACATGTTCAATGTGATGTATGAAATGTTGTTGTCCATTAACGGTTATTATGAAATGCATGAACTTCTATGAAGCAAGTTAATAAAATATACGGAACATGATAATTGAAAGTGACAGAGGTTCTGGCATTTATAGTGAATAAAAACGCAAGTTATGAGCCGTACACCCGGAAGGGTTACCGCAAGGGGGGAGGCGTCCCGCAAGGCTATAGTTGCCAGTAACCAAGTTTAATTATGTGAATTATGGAATCTTAATAAGTGTTGTATGTTACGTGAATGATATGATTAAGTTATGGTTTAGTTCATAACATATAGTTTACATGATTAATTTATCTTTATGTTTAACGTTTTATATTAAGTACCATGATTTATATGAATGTGTTAGTATGATTATATGAAGTGTCTCGTGACTAAGTACTCGTTTATGATTAATTGTATTGCTTTGTGAGTCATGGTTTGTGATTGTGTGTGAATACAAGAATAAAAAGGAACGGAAAACATGATAAGTATAAGTGGAAAGAGGTCTCTGGCAGTATGTGTTAAGTATTAAGTTACGTTATGAGTTAAATATAAAAAGGTCGTGCACGTACAGTCGCACCCGCCGTACACCCAACACGGGAGAGTGCTCCTTGAGGGTTACAACAAGCTTCTAAGAGTATATAGAGGTGCGCGTGAATAATAGATCCAACACGGGAGAGTGCTCCTTGAGGACTGTTATACGGGTATGTCCAACACGGGAGAGTGCTCCTTGAGGACTACCGCAATACTAGCCAGTTACCAAGTAAAAAAAAGAAGTTAAATGACAGGAACCTATGATGCTTCAAGAGTATTAATGAAAACCTGTGTGCTTTCAAGTTATTAAGAATGATGAATGAAAACGCGTAATGTTTCAAGTTGATGTGTGAACGTTCATGAAAGTATTAAGTCTTAAAGTTTATTGATGATCTAAATGGATTTGTGAAATATTCTTCCATATTATTAATCCTATGCATGACACGTTGTATTTTATACAGAATGAAGTATGATTACGAGTTATATGATGTTATATGCTTATGTGGTTTAACTTCCATGTTATAAGAGTTTCTTAGGAATCATGAAAATGCTCGTTAACGTATTCGTATGTATGGTATGAATGTGAGTTTACTTGAAAAGTATGTTTACGTGTTAAGTCTAATTATGCTTTGATTCATAGAAGTATGTGAAATGACAGAATGTGATCCATGATGCATGATTCTTGTTCATAAGAGTTTACAAGTGTGTTTATGTTTTCATGTGAGAATGGTAAAGTGTGAAACGTTATCCATGATTTGTGTTGTTATGAGTTTACGAGTATGTTTACGATTACGTTATGGAAATTTTAAGTATGTTACGGGTATTGCTCGGAATACAAGTCTATGGGTTTAATGAATTAAGGTACAATAATAAAAAGTGGAAAGAGAATGAGTTTGTTGCCTTGGAATTATGATCTGGACTGGTAAATAGGCAAGTTACAGGTTGAGGAAAAGTTTACGATGTTTAATGGGCCAAGTTGGCCAAGTACGATGAATGTATGATGAAAGTAACGTAAGTTCCAAAGCCTGTACTTGCCAATGGTCTAAGCTCGTGTTAATAGTCCTTGCCAACAGTCTGTTCAAGTTAAAGTTAAAGTTAATGTCTTTTGATCCGTATTCCTATCAATTACCAAAGTTATGTGAAGCATGATTATGTGCAAGGATGTGGTATATGCCTGTGTGTACAAAAATGTTTTCGAAACAAAACCGTTTTTACGGGCTGGAGTAAAGTTACGAGTTTTCCACTCACTTTGGAATGTTTTCTGTCTTTTCTTGTTTCTCTATATCTTTCTTCTGAACGAATCCCAGGTTATGAAAGAGGATCAAGATGGATCCGTGAAAGCAAGTGGTTGGAATGGATTTCGAGAAGTGAGATTGATCAAGCATTTAAGGTCTTAGTTATAGTTTTAAGATAGTGAGATTTTGTAAGAATATTATATTATTGGTGGGCCATAACCCACAGGTTTAAGGAAACGCTTCCGCAAAGCATGAGATTAATTAGTGATAATTGTGATTAATTAGTATCAATGATGTTTAATTAAGGACCCCCGGGTTAGGGGCGTTACAAGCAACCACAGCAAAAACCACTCTTCTTCTTGCTTGAGATAAGCCACCCCTCCTGCCGATCCAAGCCAAGCAATCAGTAATTCCAGTCCATCTTTTCCTGATCATAATCCAGTCCAGGCATTCTCCCCATACCATTCTGCTGAAATCACAGTGGAACAGTAGGTGATCAATACTCTCAGTGTGAGAGCCACATATTGCACAGGTATCATCGGTACACACACCATACCTCCTAAGCCTAGCTCTTGTCATAAGTCTTTGCTGAGCTGCTAACCACAACATGAAGCTGTGTTTGGGGGTATTAAGTCTATTCCAGACCACCTTATCCCAAGTAACCCTAGTATCCATATCCTGAGCTTGTTTATAGCATTTTCCAATTGAAAAAACTTGGCCAGGCTGAGGCAACCAAGCTGCTTGTATAATTTGCTCTTTTACTTTACAAAAATTATTCCAAACCCAACTAGCAGTAGATCTCGGGTGGTATTGCCACCAGTTTTCATCATGAATATACACTGAGTTAACCCATCTAACCCAAAGAGTGTCTTTCTTTTCAGCAATAGCCCACACTTGTTTACTAACTGCAAAAAGATTCCAGAGTTTGATGTCCCTCACTCCCAAGCCTCCATGTTTCTTCTTGCTGCACACTTTCTCCCAGTTTACATAGCCAGGCTTTATGTATTTGTCATTTCCTTGCCAAAGGTAAATTCTGCATACTTGATTAATCCTCTTGATAATTACCTCTGGCAAGATAAAGATTTGCATCCAATAGTTGCAGATACTCCTCAACACAGAGTTTACTAGCTGAAGTTTGCCAGCAAAAGAGAGGTTTCTATGTTGCCAAGATTTGATCCTGTATAACATTTTATCCATCAGCTTATCACAATGACTAGTTTTCAGTTTCTTTGTGCTTATGGGTGCACCAAGATACTTAAAAGGCCAACTACCAGCTCTAAAACCAGATAAAGTGTGAATTCTTTGCACATCAACTTCTTTCATACTAGCCTCAAAGATTTCAGACTTTTGTTTGTTAGCAGCTAGTCCAGAGGATCTCTCAAACAGTCTCAAACCTTGAAGCATCAGATACACACTCCTATAATCACCTCTGCTAAAAATCATCAGATCATCTACAAAGCACAAGCTATTTAGCTGCAGAGCTTGGCATCTAGGGTGAAAATGGAAGTCCTCTTTAGTACCCTGATATTTTAAAATTCTTGTCAAATACTCCATGCAAAGTACAAAAACAAGGGGAGAAATAGGATCTCCTTGCCTGAGCCCTCTCTTTGCTTCAAAAAGATCAGTATAGGAACCATTAAAGAGTATAATGTATCTAGTAGTTGATCTACACTCCATAAGGATTGCAATGAATTTCTGAGGGAAATTGAGAGCCTTTAATAACTCATGAACAAAACTCCACTTAATAGTACCATGGTTAAGACTTGTATTGAAAGAATTAACATAATATCGCTCAAAAAATCTTAAAAATGTTTAAAATTACATTATTTCATGTCTTAAAATGGAGTCATAAATTACAACTTTATCTTTTTTGAATTTTTTTATGTAAATGGGTCTATGGGTAGCGTCTGGTCCGGGTCTGGGTCTGATATAGTTGGATCCGGACCCAGACCCGCCTGATAACCTCTGGACCCAGATCCGACCCAGACCCATTGGGTCTAAAAAAGTTGGACCTAGACCCTTATAAATGGGTCTGTCGGTCTGGGCTTGGATCGGGTCCAAGACCCATTGACATCCCTAGAGGGAGCTTTAGTAATTTTACCTACATAGTTTGACTTTTAGTTGAACTCTCGAGTTTGGTTGTTTAGTTAATTTTAAGTTGTAATATTTATAAGCTTTCTCTCAAATTATTCTTTTAATAGATTTAAGTTAGTTATATTTTGTTTTGTTTACTCTCTTAAAGGGTAAACGGGCAATAACAGCCTCCGAGTTTGTACTTTGATTTTTCTAAATTAAGTATTATTGGCTATTTTAAAAGGTTTAAATTAGGAGGGTGTTACAACACGCCACCTCCCTCTTGCTTGTGTGCTGCTGCCACTACCGCCAGCACTGTCTCTCGTGTGCCATCGCAACAGCCGCCAACACCACCACCGCCACTCTTCTCTCTCTTAATTCTCTTTTACATCTTTTTGTTACTCCCGAATCTGATTGCCAGAATTCTGATAGTTCCGTTTATTTTTAGCCAAAACTTCCTTCTGCAAAGTTGTAGATCCCAAAGAGTTATTGAACTTAGGCTCAAGAATCACTAAATTCCGATTAGTATTCTACCAGTTGTGGCCCCTGGAAGTTTGACAGTTTTGCTACCATTTTTTACTCGCAAATCCGATTTTCGTATTTTCTTTTGGTTATTTCTTAACCCTTATCCTCTATTTAATGTTTAAATATGGGTTTAATATTAAAGTTATGATTTTTATGAGTTTTAATATTAAAGGTATGTTTTTTATGAGTTTTAATATTAAAGATGTGATTTTTATGAGTTTTAATATGTTTTATAGATAAAGTTGAAAACTTTATTGTTTGAATTATTAAAAATCTGATTTTTATTTATTTTTAAAATAAAGTATAATTTTAGATTTATTATTTATTATTTAAAGTGAGTTTTAAGTATGAAAGTAATGATTTTTAAGGTTTTAAAGCCTACATTTATGATGGTTATATTGGAGGTTGTTAAAGGTTGAAACTTTGATGTTTTTAAAGTATTTTAAAACGAGTTTTGAAGCGTTTTAAAATAAATTATATTGTTGTGAATCAATTAGGATATTAATTCATTGTTGTATTATTGTTTTGGTAGGTGGAGAATTTACTTTAGGCGATTTCTAGATTTCAAAGTGGCCTCTCACTTTGTCTACACAAGGTACGTACATGTCCTTATGTGTTAGACTAGTATCATGTCCTAAGGATTAGGATTATTTATAGTATCATGTATAGGGAACCCCTTTTATGGTTCATACGTGGCTACTGAATTGGAATTATGTGTTGTTGAGCATGTTAATTGCCTTTATGTTTTATTGCATGATTGAATGGATGTTTGATTCATGCATATTGTTTGAAAGTAGTTATATTTTGATCCATCGTGTGATATGGATTAATATATTTTATTATTGGATTATGGATTTTGGTGTTGTTTACCTTAGTGGCTATTTTATTACTTCTCAAAGGCCGAGGACTTTGTGAGTAATTTGGATTAGGAAAAATTGATAATAATAATCCAACCATTGGCCGGTCTTCCATCAATGGTACCACCTTCAATTAATCCAGGTATAATCCGACCTTTGACACCCATATTCTCTCATTGGTACCAGTTGATGGCAACCTGTTTGACCACACAAAATTACCGTTGACTTTTAAAAAAAGAAAAAAGAAAAACACTTCCCTCCCCCAGCCAACCCCCCATCCCCCTCCCTTCTCTACTCCCCACCATTGCTACCCCCTCCCTCCCCTCCCCCCACCACTGCCGCCCCCTTCCCTCCCCTCCCCTCCCCCACCACTACCGCTCCCTTCCCTCCCCTCCCCCACCACTGCCTCCCCCTTCCCTCCCCTCCCCCGCCACTGCCACACCCTTCCCTCCCATCCCCTCCACCACCACTGTCGCCCCCTTTCCTCCCATCCCCCACCACTGCCGCCCCCTTTCCTCCCATCCCCCAACGCTGCCACCCCTCCCCTCCCCCCCCTCTGCCTTCCCTTTCGCGGTGACTCCGGTGTTCCGGCAGTGGTAAGTGGTGAGTGAGTGAGTGAGTGAGTGATTGAGTGTGAGTGAGTGATTGAGTGTGAGTGAGTAAGTGAGAGTGCGTGACAGTGAGTGATTGTGGCTGGCGTTCCGGTGGTCGCCGGAGATGCAGCGAATCCGGAGGGGGAGGGTGGCAGCAGAAGGGGGGGGGTGACAGGCGTAGGGGAAGGGGGAGGGGAGGGGGGGGGGGTTGGCTGGGGAGGGATTTTAATTTTTATTTGGGAAAATTAACAGGATTAATCCAAACTATTGACCATCTTCCATAATTAATCCCAACTTCAGTTATTCTCAAAATAATGCCAACTATTTCCCTCCCTTCCCAAAATAAGCCCACTTGACTTGGAACCTGTTAAACAGGTTGAGAATGCCACGTGTCATATAGACATTGGCCAAAAAATGAATAAAAAGTAAAGATAATAATAAAACCCTCCCTCCTCTTTCCAGCCACCATTGCCCTCGGAAACCGCCACCTACCCACCCGAAACCACCTTCCCCTCCCCTTCCCAGCCACCATTAAACCGGAAAATACCACCTACCCATCCGAAACCACCTTACCCTTCCCTTCCTAGCGACCATAAAACCGAAAAACACCAGCTACCCACCCAAAAACCACCTTACCCTCCCCTTTCCAACCACCACTAACCCGGAAAACACCACCTACTCACCCAAAAACCCCAACCCCACTCCTTTGCCTCCCACACCGTACCTTCACCCCAATCTTCCTCACAGCCACCAATAATTTTTGTTACCCCAACCAATCTCCCACCACTTACCTCCACCCCTCAATTTCCGTTCACCCCCACCAGAGAGGGGAATGTGTATCGTCTGAGCTTTACCGGAAATGGGAAGGTGCGCGACGAGTAGTGTACGGCGACGAGCAGAGAGGGGAGGGGGCTACGGTGGTTTACGGGCTGGGTGGGTGGAGGGAGAGGGAATGTGTGGTGGCTAGGAGGTTTGTCGGCGGCGTCTGGGTTCAAGGAGACCTCCGGTGGTGGTGTTAGGTAGCGTGGTGGTGGCTTGGGCAGTTGGGCTAAAGAGGTTGATGTGGCGTGGTGATTGGTGAGAAGGGAGAGAGAACAAGGAGAAGGGTGGGGATGGTGGCTGGAGTCAGTGGAGTGGGGTTGGGGCTCATTTTTTTCTTTTTTTTCTTTTAAAGTGCAAGCAATAGAAATGTGCCATGTGTCGCTCTTTTACCCATTCAACATGTTATAATTTAACTGAGATCATTTTCGGAAGGATGAGTAATAGTTGACATTATTTTGAGAATAACTAAAGGTGGGATTAATTATGGAAGATGGTCAATAGTTTGGATTATTCCTGTTAATTCCCCCTTTTTATTTTTTTTGTTTTTTTAATAACTTTGATTTAGAATATTTAATTAAAAATTTAAGTTTTAAATATACTTAATTAGCTATTAATCACGTAATTAGGAGAATTATCCATGATTGTAGGTCACCAACAGGTTAGGGACCGATGAGAGAATATGGGGGTCAAAGGTGGGATTATTGCTGGATTAATTGAAGGAAAAATTGAACTTTCCCACCTTTTTAAAGCAAGAATTTCAAAACTCCCACCTTTGTTTTTTTTTTTAAACTCTCACCTTAAAACTACCAAACGTTTTAAAACTCCCACCCGTTAACGGAATCCGTCAAAAAATCCGTCCATACACCATTCCATCTCCCTCTTCTTCCCCCTTTCTTCTAATCTACTCTTCAACTCCCTTCATTCCAATTTAGCACCCTTCTTTTCCTTTAACCAAAACCTAATTAAAATAAAAACAACCCATCTTATTCCTACACCAAATCCAAGAAAAAAATTCCCCATTAGTTCTCTCTTTTCACTTTAATTGCGAGAATAAAATTCTGGGTTGGAGAATAAAAATATGATGTATGAGAAGCAACAAGCTAGATTTGATGGGAGGAGGAATCACTTGATTAATGGTACATTTGCAATTGCAATGACATTTTATTTTTCAACCTCAATTCTAAAATCTGAAAATAAACATCCATAACAATTGTAATGACATTTTATTTTTCAATTAATCAATTCTCAAAAAAAATTACCCTAATGTGTAAATTCAAAAAAACAACAACGATTGAATATTTATGCATAATTAGGGTTTAATTTTCATAAACAAACCTGTAATTCTAAAGTCAATTCAAAAGTAATTAAAGAGACCTTAACAAACCCTAAATCTGCAAACATTAAGATTCTCAACAATTACTACAAATAACCTTAACGAAATGTAGTGAAATCTCTGAAAAGTGGTGCGCAATCACCAACTTACAAAACCCTAACTTCAATTGCAATTTCTCCCTTCAATTTCTACCTTCAATGACTTAACAAATGAAGAAAAACCCCCAATTTGTGTCCTTCAACTATATATTAACAACCTAAGACAAAAGTGGGCCCCACAACACACATTCATTAACGGAATCTGTTAACAGGTGGGATCTTTAAAACGTTTTGTGCTTTAAAGGTGGGAGTTTAAAAAAAAAACAAAGGTGGGAGTTTTGAAAATCTTGTTTTAAAAAGGTGGGAAAATCTTGTTTTAAAAAGGTGGTAATAGTGGTGGAAGACCGGCCAAAGGTGGGATTATTCCTATCAATTTTTCCTTTGGATTATTATTGGTTATTATTATTTTACTACTTTGCAAAGACCGAGGGCTTTGTAGGGTATGTATATATATTGTCGTTGGACATTCGATTGTTGATTTAAGTCAACAAATAAATTTGGAGGATTAATTCTTGGTCAATTGGAATTGTTTGATCGCTATTTAATCCTAAGATAAAAGAGGAATATTTGTCGTATTCATGTTATGTGTTGGTTGCTTTGTTTAGAGTCCAACATCGAATAACTTATTAATACTTAAAGTGGAAGTGAATAGCACTAGCTTTAGACTTGTGCAAGTCTGAAGTTCTGGGCTAGTATGAGTTGGAGTACATGGTGGTAGCCCATGGTTTTTCTTGGGGTCAGATTGATCACCATACCCTATTTTTGTTTTTAAAGGTTCCTCGATATCGTTGGTCAAGGGGTTACGGAGTCGCGCCAATAACTCTGTCTTCTATTTTGAAGATTGGTTTTTGTTGGACAACTCGATGCATTATCTATTTAATTTACTAATGATTATCATGTTGTATGTTTTGTGGAACTTAAGTCTTATTGTACAAGTTGAAGTCTTGAGGTATATTTATTGATTATATTTATGGTTGTTCATTAGTATCATGATTAGGTTTCGTGTTTTATTTTATTTCTGTATGTACTCATTTTTGCTGATTACGTGCTTTTCTGTGTGTCGATCATGGCTATGCCTATAGATCCTGTGATGACCCTTTATTGTGAGCAGTTTTCAATTGAGTATTTGCCTACAGGTTTGGAAGGCATGATGCATCGCCTCAATTACTCATTTGGGACTTGGGAAGCGTTGTTGAGAGATTGTATTATTACTTCTACTACAACTACAACAACAAAGACTTATTCCCAAAGTGATTTGGGGTCGGCTAACATGAATCGTCAACTGAAACCGTTGCCAAAGGAGATGGCATCGATAAGAGTGATAAAAAGTTTTTAAAACAGTTTAAGTTTTAAGAATTTTTAAATAAGTTTTTGAAAACAAGGTTTACACCAAAAAGTTTTAAAAGTCAATAAAAGGTTTTAATACCAACACAATTGAGAAAAACAAATAAATGCACTAATCACACCCCTTCCTCCACATGGATACTGCCCCTCCACCCACTTCTATCCAACGCCATGCTCTCCTCAATCCCAAGTAGCCTCATATCACTTTCAATTACCTTCATCCAAGTCATCTTAGGTCTTCCTCTACCACTTACAATTTGATTACTCATCCACTCTTCAATTCTTCTCACTGGTGCATCACCTGATCTCCTTTTCACATGACCAAACCATCTTAACCGATTCTCCCTCATCTTTTCTTCAATGGATGCAACTCCAACTTTTTCCCGAATCACTTCATTTCTTAATCGGTCCTTCCTTGTGTGGCCACACATCCACCGCAACATACGCATCTCCGCCACGTTCATCTTTTGAACGTGGCATTATTTCACCGCCCAACATTCGGTGCCATATAACAAAGCAGGCCTAATTGTCGTACGGTAGCACTTTCCCTTCAATCTTTGGGGAATGCCAGAATCACAAAGGAACCCGGTGGCGCTTTTCCACTTTAACCAATCCGCGTTAATTTTATGAGCCACGTCTCCATCCAGTTCTCCATCCTTTTGGAGAATGGATCCAAGGTAATGGAAGACGTTCGATCCTTGAACCACTTTGCTATCCAAAGTGACCGCCCCTACCTCGCTGCTTGTAACCCCACTAAACTTGCATTCCATATACTCCGTCTTACTTCTGCTCAATCTAAAACCACGGGCTTCTAATGTATCTCTCCACAATTTCAACTTACTCTCAACACCTTCCTTTGTCTCATCAATCAACACAATATCATCCGCAACATCATACACCACGGTATATCATCTTAAATTGACCTCGTTAGTTCGTCCATGACTAGAGCAAAGAGAAAGGGTCTAAGTGAAGAACCTTGATGCACTCCGATCGTAATAGGAAACTATTCTGTCCTCCCTACTGTAGTCCGCACACTCGTAGTTGTGATAGGTTTTAGTCGTGTCACCTAATCAAAAATAAACCTACAGTCCTCTAACTAAGGTAGTCAGTGGTAGCAGGGTCGAATCCGCAGGGAGACAGAGTTTCTATATTAATATTCAATTAACCAACTACTTCAGATGAAAATATAGAGAATTAACTGAACTAATGAGTAAGCTAAATAATACGAATTAAGTCGAGGATTTAACTATGGAATAAAAGCCTAGGGTATTAGGTCGGTCCACCATGCTTATACCAATCAAGTAGGGTCAACTACTATTAAAACCTAAGTCAAGAGTCGGGGGATTAGAGCCTATGTTGAGCTATGGTTAAGACTCAACGCTCATAGTTCAACATACGCCGCATGTTCACTAACGTAATCAGAACTACTGATGTGTCCTAGGCCTCTAGTCGTAAGACGGATCTGTGCAAACAACTATTAACCACAAGCAATCAATGAAATTGGCCACTAACATTAATCACTAATTAAGAACAAACCACACCACAATCACTCTAATCAAGCCCTAGAAATCAATAGGAGTCTAAATAGCAATCATGGTATAAACACGGCTTCCCTATCTAACACCATAGAAAGAGAACTACTCAGACATGATCGAATTGACAACAACAAAACTAATTGAAAACCCTAAGAATTGCATCATGAACTAATTGAGAAATAAGCAATTGAACTAAAGTAATTGAGATAAAGGAATAAAGAAATAAGCAAGACGATTACCAAATTGACGGAAAGCGGAAACTTTTATTGAATTGAAATTGTACTTGAATCTCTTCTACAATCCAAAGCAATGATAAACTAGGCTAAGAGCTCTCTAAGTGTTTTATAATATCCAAGATACAAATAAAAAATAACCTAAAAGTATTTATAAGTCCTAAGAAAACAATAAGATAGAGTGGGGAAAATAACGAAAATCGCATCCCCGTGTCATTCACCCGATCGGGCGCCTGGGAACAAGTCTTCAGCAGCAACAAAATAGGCTTCACCCGATTGGATCGGGCAGATTCCACCCGATCGGGGCCGCAACCCCAGCACCCGATCGGGAAAGTCCACCCGATGCCATCGGGTGGATGTCTTCTTCAGCTCTCAGAAAAACAGCAAGAATGGCTAAGTATTGCTCCGCCCGATCACATCGGGCAAGGCCGCCCGATTGGGCGGAAACCTTAACTTCAGATTCTTCACTCGTGCCCGATCGGGCAGTTGTTGCCCGACCCGATCGGGCGAGTCTTCTTCTTGCCTTGCTTTGCTTGGCTTCAGACGCCAAGTCTTTGCACACTTACTTCTTCATAATGGGGTCCAAATACCATCTTGAGACCTCAAAGATGCCTCATAATTTCCCGCTATAGCGTGGTGCTCAAAACATCAAGTAAATAGGGAGTTTTTCCCTAAAACCTGCAAAATGATATAGAACGCACAAACCACAACTATATCGAAATAGTTAGCATAAATAGCTCCTAAGAGCATCAATATAGCACAATTTAGCTTGTAAAGAAAGGGAAAAACTCTATAAGATATCGATATATCAAGTTGCCCCCTCATACATATCCTTGATGATATCTATATATTTTTGTGAAACACCTTTCTTTGCCAACGCCCACCAAAGTATTTCTACTGCGTCTTAATTTTATTAAGTTGATTTATGGATTATTTATTTTAAATTCTTTAAGTTGGTTTTGAATTACCTTTCGAGGTTTGGATAATGATTTGACAATTATTATGTCTTAAGTATTTAATAAAGTTTTATTTAATGATTTTCAGCTGCAATACTCTGAGTAAGCCGATACATTTTCACACGGGCGATAACGCCTTGATGATTCTCTATTTTAGTTGGGAAAAATACATGTTTTATAAAGAGAGAATTGTCGGGGTGTTACACTTCTTCTAACCCCGTGATAAGAGAATATCATCAAGAGAACACACTTGTCGATAGACGATTGGGAGCTCTTCGTACTAGCCAACGCCCTTTTCAGCTAGGATAATGGAAGCCCTTCCTTATCCAAAAGTCAAGCTTCCAACGATTGAGACATTTGATGGTACTACAGATCCAGATGACCACCTTTCAGCTTACAAGCACCGGATGTATGTTCAAGTCGTCGATGCTGCTACTTGGTGTAAGAATTTTCCAGCCACTCTAAAGAGAGTAGCTCAGAAATGGTTCAACAATCTGCCGACCAACTCGGTCAATAATTTTACCGAACTAAGCCATTTGTTCACATGTCATTTTGTGGCAAATCGACAAGAACAAAAAACCATTATGCATCTGGGAAGGTCCTCCAAGGACCTAAGGAAGTCGTGTGTAATTTTGTCAAGAGATTCAATCTTGAAACCCTTCAGATACAAAACTTAAACTCTAGCGCGGCCTTTGATGCCTTTATCAGGGGTTTACGACCAGGTACTTTTAAGTTTGCTATTGTAAAAAAAAATCTAGTTTATCGGAGGCATTGAAGGAGGTTGAGGCGTTTATTCATGCCATGAAAGTTTGTGCAGAAGACAAACACCCAGAGACCGGATCTAAGAAACCTAAGGAGTCTGTTCCCGTCAAAAAGAACAAGCCTAAGAAGGCTGAGACTTGGTCGGTGACTTCTACCACTACTTCATTTAGAAAAGAAAAGAGAAGAGAAAAGAGGTGTCAGTGTCAGCTAATCCCATTGAGTTCAATAAGGACCAATACTCTATTCTCATGTAAATTAAAGATCAACACGATCTTAAATCCCCAGCTGACATGAAGACGCCCGACAAAATTTGAGATAGGAGCAAGTACTACCAATTTTACAAGGAATGTGGTCATGAAACCAACGAGGTAAACACTTAAGAGATCACTGGAGGAGCTAGCCCGCCAGGGCAAAATGAATTCTTATCTAGCCCTAGGGGGGAGAAAGTTTCAAAAGAGGGACGATCGTCAAAGAAAGAAAAAAGTTGACCAACTTGCCAACATGCAGATACTTAGTTACTAATGCAATGAAACGTCTTTATTTTATTCTCAGTCTTGAAACACATAGAAAACAGGGCCTTTTTCTGTGGGCCTAGGTAGGTTGCCCCGGTTGCCTTGCCCCACATACGGGCCTGTTTGGAGTTTCGGCTGAAGTTTTTGGGTTTCTTGGTAGATCAGCGAGGGGTAGAAGCAAATCTTGAAAAGATTCAGGCTGTTCTTGTGCGTCGATCATGGTTGTGCATCATTGGTTTGTTATGACCCTTGATTGGCGAGCAATTCTTCAATAGAGTATTGCCTATAAGTTTGAAGTTAAGGATGCATCCATATTCATTGGTAACTTGGGAGACAGTTTTGAGAATTTTTTTCTGTGAAATGTATTTATTTGCACTTTTAGTTTGATGTTATTTTATGGAATTTATGTTTTAAGTTGTTTAAGTTGGTTTGAACTAAGTTTGACTTTGAGGATTGTTTAAGTTTGACTTTGATTTAATTAAGTATTGTAGTATTCTAATTATTTTTTTTCCGCTGCAAAATCATGAGTAAGCCGATACATTTTCACAAGGACGATAATATCTCAATGATTCTCTATGTTTTTGTGGGAAAAGTTATGTTAGAAAATAGAGAATCATTGGGGTGTTACATTGGGTGAACCAACCACACAAAATTGTTTTGAGATTTTATGGAACTACACAAACCGCACTTTAGGCCAAAACAACCGCATCACACCGCATAAAAAGGTTTGGTTGGGCACGGTTTGCCGTTTATTCATAACTTATCTCAATACGAGTATTTTTAATTTGCAATTATTTTATTTTAACGACTATATATTCACTATAAAAACATACAAATAAGCAATAATAAAGATAGAAGATATTGAAAAAATTGCAAAGTTGCTAAAATATTTTCTCTTAAGGTATATAATTTTTATTACGTCGAATACCAAAAACACTTTGATTTTTTGTAGTGCGTTTTGATTTATAAATTTTAAAACCACAAATCAACCCCCTTTTTTGAGCCAATATGCCAATCCAAACCGTGCCTAAAATTGAATCATGCAGCACCTAAGATCTAGTGGATCACTGGGTTGCGGTTTGCCGCGTCCCAAATATTATTTTCATTGCTAATTATGTTATTAATTCTTATTATTATAATAGTCATATTAATTATTACTTTATAGACATTATTGTTATTATATAACTATCATCAAGTATTTAATAGTAATACTAATAAGAGTAATTACTTATTATTAATAATTGTTATCGTGAACTATTTATCATTATAATTATTATATATTTATGGCAAATGATATACGTAGCCCTAAGGTATATATAAGGATTTAATACTTTTCCAAACTAGTAAAAGCAAATAATAACTAATACTGATTGACGCGTGAATTGTTTATAACTAAGATCACATGATTCGCCAATAAATTTCTACTAATAATTATTTATTAATTTATTATTGCTTAATTAGTATGTATTATTAATTTTAATTTAATTCAAAGCAATCCTGTTCTATTTTATTTAGTTGAGTTCAGTTTAGTTTGGGTTAGATGGAAGAGAATAGAAAGTCGACATTCAACTGTCGACTCCAACCTACCTGTACAGAGGACACGAGGGCGGTGAACTGTTTCCAGACATAAAACATCACACATAACATTAAGGGGAAGACGTAGAAGAGCTTTTTCTCAGGGATTTCATTGACGAACTAGAAACTACTACATTGTTGTTTATCTTCAAACCTAGTAGTCCACTTCAACTTGGTATGACCTCAATTTTCTTCCTGCTTATCGTGATTTTTCTTCTTTTGTTTTTAAGATTTTATCTTCAATTTCCTATTTTTTCGTCAATAATTTTTATCCTTACTCAATTAGTAGGGTTTTGACTTTGTTCTTAAATCCTAATTACTTATTCTTTTCAGCTTCTCAATTGATGCTTTCTCGATTTGTATTCTTTTTGGGGGCTTGGACTAGATTTCTTGATGAATTGCTGTAAATAACTGAGAGAATTTGTTGAATTATGTTTGTTTTTCTTTTTTTGATTATATATACGGTGCCATTTTCCTTTAATTTCTATCTTAGCTTAGTAGGAGTAATTCTTGAGTACGCCGGCGCCGTCACTGCTATTAATGCCTTATGGTGTTGCTCCCAGGTTATTAGGTAGAGCTTCATTTGTTGAGGTTTGCTAGGGAAAGTGATGATGGGAATGAATCTTTATGGAACTGCGTAACCGAACTTTAAAACTGGAGCTGAGAACAAGCATCAACGGAGCTGATTATGATTAATTAGTAAGCCTTATTTCCCCACACTGCCCTAGTTTTTCGACCCTTTGCTTTTGCTACTATCTTTGCCTAATCAATTATTACTATCTTAGCCGACTGAATCAATGAGCAAACAATGTCCTATTACTTGCTGTATGTTGTGTTACTGACTTTCTGGTGTCACATTCTTTTGCTGCATTGGAAGGTGTTGATTATGGTTTCTGGTGAGTTTATGTGTGGTCAGTTTGCTAGTGCCAAACTGCCAACTTGTCTTTTCTTTCCCTTTTTACTGTGTGCGCGTTGCATGTGTGTCTAATTAACATTAGCTAGTGCAAACATACATTGATTTCTATTAGGCTGTTATTAATCTCACATGGCTCTTGTGATATAACTTGGAAGTAGATATTGTTTATTTAATCAGGACATGGGGTGTTTTGCATCAAAGCCGAAGGAGGCTGGGGGAAATAGAAGGCGGCCAATCAACATCGGCGAAGTCTCAGTATTCGTGCCTGGCCTTCGAATTCCTAAGCCTGTAGATTTCTCTCAGTGCCTTGGCGATCAAGTACCAAAAAGTGTTGTGGATCGTTTGTCTGCTCTCAGAACTCAAATTGTTGTAATGGTAGGACATGAAGCCCTTACAGTCACAAGGTCAAGAAGAAAATCTGCTACACAACACGGTTAGTAGATCCTAATGATGAAGAATTAATATTTTGTGATGATGTGGTAGTTGTTAAGTTTTTGATTTTTAACTATATGCAGGAGGTTCAACTTTGGCTGATCTTCAGCAATCTCTGGAAGATTACTTGCTAGTTCTGCTGGGATTAGTTAAAGATGGTAAACATTAGAGCATTATGTTTATATAGTGTTTCAAACCTTAGTTAGATTCATGTTTGTAACTTTACCATACTTTTCAGGAAGCCCTTTACAGCACAAGATACAATTTATCTGGGTTAATCAGGAGGATGTTGCAGAGGTTGGGCCTAATACTTCAATAATGTTACTTTTTTTGCTGATTTGTTTGTTAGTCTATGGTAAGCTTAGGAAGTCAGAAATTAATTCCTGTTTCCATCTTTCAGGAAACAGCCATGTATAATGCTTGGTATGAGGTATTATCTGTCCTACATCTGATGGCAATGCTATCATTATCACAAGCCAACCTGTTACTTCTCCCCAGAATATCTGCAGATGGTTACCAACCAAAGGTTTCAGATGGTAGGCATTGATTTCATATTCCAGTTGATGAAGGTCAACTGTCGTATTAATTTAACTGTTTGAGTACTCATGTTTCAAGATATTGAGATGGTGATGCTTATTTAGTTATTTGTCAATGTCTTTGCCTTAATGAGAACTAAAGTTGGTTTTGCCTTGTTTTAAGTTTTTGGTGCTTGGAAGCTGAGGGGATGAGATTCTGATAAAAAAGTTGGAAATCTTAGAAGGTTCTAGGTAGTGTTTCTCTAATGTATAATACCTCCTACCATGAAAAGGTAAGCAACCAGCTTCTGATAGCAGATGTATGGCCATTAATACCCCAAATTTTTAAGCCAATAGAGAATTGGAGTTAGAAGTGATAGTTTGTTTATTGAATTCATATCCCTTCCAAGGATAGATTAAACCAAGAATGTAGGGATCAAAAAAATGGTGGACAACTTGACTTAGACCTGTATCAATGGTAAAATTCGTGAGACCTTCTTAGGCGATTTTTCGTTATCTAATCGTGCTATGCGATTGGGCATGTGAACACAGTTTGCTTCTTTGTTTTATTAAAGTACCCCAAAAGTGTACCACTCACACGTACCACAGCACCCTTTTCAGATCATAGTTTGTGGAACATTAGATAAATTAAGTAATTTTGATGTTGATTCAAAGTTGGATGCATGATATGCAAGCTTTTTATAAACTTTAAAGTGCAAGAAATTTAGTGTTTAACACACATTCCATGTACGTTTAGTGTTTTTGCACTTAGTTCAGAATATGTTACTCAGACACGTATTGGGTGTCTACTCGGATACGGGTGTCCAAGTGTCCGACTCGGCTATTTTGTAGAAAAAAGTCAAGTTTTTAGTTTAAAATGAAGTATCCAAGTAAAGTGTCGTGTCGGACACGACACGACACGACACTCCATTTCTGAGGTAAATGAAGGTGTCGGAGTAACATAGGTTCAGATACTCATCCAACCTTTTTTTTATCTGCCATCTTTTAGACATAGATCTTGATTATCTGGCTTCATTATGTGGTTTGCTTCACGTTTATCAAATACCTCTCCTGGCCCCGTAGAATGTGCATAAAGCTTATAATCTATAACGATGCCTTCTTTTGTTTCGTTTTGACTGTAGAACTCTGCTTTATTAAGCAGAAAATCTTGGCAATTGACAAAATTGCTTGATTTGATAATGGGAAGGTGGATTATACAAGAGTGGTGACTCCTCTAGAGTGTTTGGTGGCAGTATTTGAAGTAGATAGTAAAAAGTAAAAACTCTATTGAACTTATTTCATGAGCACAAAGTCATCTTGAACTACACTAGTCTCAAGCTTGGTTTGTATGATGAATTTATAGTTTTAAGTTTTGGAGCTCAAGCTTCATGTGGTAACTCAAACGACACTCACCAGTAATTTGGCTGTTGCTGCTAGGCTCTATATAGTATTCGACTCAGGCAAAAGAATTGTCTCATTTGCATGTATACAAGAAAATTTATGCTTGGCCGGGGGGGGGTTATAAGGATATTTAACAATTTCACAAAAAAATGAAAAATACGTGTTATTTTTTCTTCAAGTTTAGGAGCCCATGAGCCGAATTTAATTGATACTATAATATATGGTTTGAACTCAACTCATCTTGAAATGAATCAAGCTAAGATAAACGTAGCCAATCGGAGACTGAAGTGTTCATGAGTTGCTGGCTTCGCGGCCACCCTTCGGGGTAGTTGTTGAATCCTTTAGAAATTGCTGATGACTTCGTGAGGTATCTCAAGCATTATTCGATCAGTTACATGCTTACTTTTTAGAGACAATGAGGAAAACGATGTATCAGCAACTGTGCAAGGGTAGAACTAAACTCTGTGTTTCTTTCCCATTAGGGTATTATACTATTATTGTGCATGCTTCCCTGAGTTAGGCTCGACTATGTAATATGTATAAGAGCACTTATCTTTCTTGAGATTTAACTTTGAGGTTTACTTGTTGAATTTGCTCGTTACTAACCTAATCTATTCGTTTCACTTAAAAATGTATATGGTTATTTTTTTTTTGTTTAAAGCTTATATAATCAGTTCATCTTCCGTGTCTTATAATTTCGATCAAAATCAGTTTGGTTAATTGTGTTGCATAGGCCATTAGAAAGGTAAATCTTGTCAAATATAATGGAGTGGTTGGTTAATTGTTGATATGTATTAAGTTGCCTTGCTATGTGAAGCAAAAGAATTAATTTTTCATAATCTGTTTCCATGAGGTGGACAATTGCTAATAATTTGGAGAGTTCAAAAGACCCCCCACTTTTTTTTCATTTTATTGTTCTTCGATTCGCACAGAAAGCAGGCGTGCTTCTGTTGATGTCTTCTTAAAGGCAGCAGGATACCTTGACTGTGCTGTCCGCCATGTTTATCCACAGCTCTCAGCTGAGATGAGGTTGGATCCATGTACTTCTAAATTGTGGCATTTGCTCTTCTATTATGATAAAGAATGTCCTCCTTCATAGTGCTCTGAGTATCTTTAATTTTTTAAACTGTAGGAGAAACTTGCCGGTAGACCTAGCTGAAGGAGCCATACGTGCTCTTTCCCTGCAGGCACTTGGCCAGGTACTTGTAACTTTCAACTTGTTTTCCTCGTGCACTGAAACTCATCCCAAAAACTACTATCCTTTATGCGTACCTTGAAATGATACTCCCTCCGTTTTGTTTAGATGTAACATTTGCCGAAGCACCACTTTGATCTTCTATATCTCTAATTGTAAAAATTATAAAAAATAGAGTATATTTATGAAAAGTGTATACCAAGACAAATCAAACAAGATCCCACATGACTATATTTTTTCTTATGTATATATAGCTATTAATTGGCAAAGTGGATTGAATGAATAATGCCCAAAGTCAACATGTTACATCTAATAAAAAACGGAGGGAGTATATAATGGGGAAATTTAGAGTTAATCCTCGGTTACCCCTCCGATACCTAACTCTGATGCCACTGGGGTCACTATTTGTGGTTAAAATGCCCTTACTACTAACTGCCGTTAAATATTCCGTTAGGTAGTGTGCCTTTTATACCTTAGTTTTAATTGAAAAAACTGAAAAAAAAAGAATAAAATCCCCCCACCCCACCCGTATGGCTGTATCTCTCTCCTCCCCCCACCCCACATACTTTCCCTCCTCTCCCCACCCGACCCACTCTCTCTCCACCACCCACAACACCACCACCGCCGTCGAACCCCACCCTTGACCCTCAAGCCCTGCCGTCACCAACCAACAACTTCTACCTTCCGTCACCTACACCATCAACTAACAACTTCCACAACACCACCACCGCCGTCACCTACATCACCAACCAACAATTTGAGCCACCACCAACAACCACTCCACCTTCCAAATCGAGCCACCACTTCATCAAACAACTTCCACCTTCCATCTTCGCAGCACCAAATCGAGTCAAAACCACCAAAAACAACCACTCCATCAAAGTGAGCCATCTTCGCACCACTTCACAACTCTACCTTCGCACCGGTCGTCCAAAATCACGATGGCAACTGTGGGGTTCGAATGGTGAGGGAACGTGGTGAGTTCGATTTAGGTTGGGGTTCGAATGGTGAGGTAACGTGGCTGTGGTGGTTGATCTGGGTGGGTTGGGGTTTTTGGGTGGCTGGGGTGGCTGAGTAGTGGGAGGGGAGGGGGGAGGAGAGAGAGTGGGAGGGGTGGGGGGAGTTTTTTGTTTAACTTTTTTTAATTTTCTATATGTTTTTATTTTTTTTAGGGAAATTTGAGTTAGGGTTAGGGTTAGTGAGAGTTACTTAACACAGTAAGGGCATTTTAACCATAAATAATGACCCAGTGTGCTATAGACTCAAGAAACTTAGTAACAGATAGTAAGTAATTTGGATGAAAACAAGATAATCAACCAAACTCTCCCTATAATTCGAGAGAAAGAGGGGCTCTCCACCTTATGTATTCAATACTCAGTAATTGCTTGCCCTTCTCAATGAGCTTACATCTCTATTTATAGTTCTAAATGATTCCCTCCAAGAGAGAAGAGAATCAGTTAGTTACAACTAACTATCAAGAAAAGATTAAGAAAAACAATTAAGCATAAAAAGCTAATATGCCCTTGATCTCTTAACTGATTCTGTTAAGGGAGCTAATCAGTTGAGAATCAGTTGAGTTCCTTCTCTTAGTTGCTCTTCCTCCTCCTAATGTATGTAGCAGTGGTAGAGGTCAGTTCTTTGCATTACCCCCCACCCAAACTTTCACCTTGTCCTCAAGGTGGGAAGAGGAAAATTTAGAATTGAGGGTAGTAAACTCCTCCCAAGTAGCCTCTTGCACAAGTAAGTGCTGCCACTGAATAAGCACCTCAGTAGTGGAAGATGCTCCATTAGGAACTTGCCTCACACCAATAACTTCAGCTGGAGAAACTTGCAACACCGAGGTAAGGTAGGAGACTGAAGTGATGTCTGGGGCCCTTTTGAGTTGTGAGACATGGAACACAAGATGTATTTGAGCAGTGGCAGGAAGTGCTAGCTTGTATGCCACCTTGCCTATTTTTTGCAGAATCTGGTAAGGTCCATAAAATCTAGCTGCCAACTTTTCAAAAGGTCTTTTGGCTAATGATTTCTGTCTGTAAGGCCTGAGTTTGAGATACACATTTTCTCCTACTTCAAATTGCACATCCCTTCTATGTTCATCTTCTTGTTTCTTCATAGAATTTTGTGTTTTCAATAAGGAAAACTTAAGTTCATCTAACACAGCATCTCTCTCAATGAGTTGATCCTCTATAGCTGGAGCTGAAGTAGATCCAGGTTCATACCTCAATAAATGGGGTGGTTCCCTCCCATATAAGGCCTTGAAAGGTGTACACTTATTAGAGGAGTGATAGGTGGTATTGTACCAGGACTCAGCCCAAGGTATCCATTGGGCCCAAGTTTTGGGTTGCCCATTAATGAAACACCTTAGATAACACACATAATCCCACCGCCACCAAACGATAACCCACGATAACTAAAACATAACCCTCCAACTAATCACCCACCCTACCAACATCAGCCAAAGGAGAGATAAGAGTGTGTTGGAGAAAGAGAGGTAAAGGGCTTCGGAGAAAGAGAGAGGGGGAGGCCGAGAGGAGAGGGATAAGAGGGAGAGGAGAGGGCGCTTGAGAGAGAAAGAGGGAGACCACGAAAGGCATCGTGTGAGCCCCATAGAAAGAAAGTATTTTTGAAGCCTCTCCCCGTATTTTACCAAACAAGTGCTTTAGGATAAGGGTTTGAATTTTATTTCCCGGTCTCTTCCGTATCTCTTTCCTTTCCCCTTTTCCAACCAAACGCACTCTAAGTACGTAAAAATGGGTCTTAAAAGCTAATTTCTAGCTTAATTTAACGTTAAAAAAATTATAATCTGAAGTTAGATTACTGAAGTTATGGTAGTTTGTATAGTATAATTATCCCTTGCATTTTGTTGGAAAACCAAACTCCATTTTTAATTATCCTAAACTCATCTCCTTCTGTTGTTCTAAATAATTATAATAAATAAATATTAGTGCATGACATTCCTATTTGGTGTTCCCAAATCCCAATCCTCTTGGAAAAAGCCTCTTAAATATACTCTTACTCTGTTCTTTTCTCACTTCATAGTTCATACCCCTTCAACACACTTATTAAGGAAATGGAAAAACTAGGGACATGTGAGAGGTAAGTGGTTCCCACCATGTTTGAAAGGGAACATACCAAAAGTGTTTCTTGTGAGTGCTAGTAAACTTCCATATATGGGAAAGATAGTGAGCGAAAAATAACGGAGGAAGTATTGGATTGTCTCTTTGAACTAATTCGACTTTTTCTTTTATCATTATGACCGTGTTGTATCATAGGATTAGTTGACTATCTAATATGATGGGCAGAAAAATCAATTTGTTGAGTGGAAGTGTGTAAATTTGATTTTCTAATTTTCATTATTTACTCTCTGGCTATGCTATTGCTTGGTTGGAGTTTATTGTCAAATTTGCTGTTATTTTGAAATTAATTGCATGTTGGATGCCCAGATTTCTCTCTTTCAAGTCGATAGAATATTGCTATATAAAGTCATTTGGACTTTTATAAGTTAGTCATATATGTTAGTTGGAGATTTTTATTTGCCGAAGGGGAAAATGCGCCAAACAGTTGCAAAATTGAATTGTCGACCAATGATTACTTTAGGCAGTGTTTTCTCTTTAGGGAAACAAAATGGCCTTGAGCTAATATTTGGGTGAGGATTGGATTAAGGGAATTTCCTTGTTTCAAAAACTTGTTTGGTATGAACAAGAAGCTCTTGGTCTGCATTTCCCTAGCCGCTAGCTCACCTCCCAGCTTCCAGCCACAATTTAAGCGGTCATCCTTCACCCTTTTCACAATCCCATTGATTGCCCCATGCTTCTGGCTGCTATGCTGCTCCAAGAATTGTTAATTTATTGCAATCTTCTTAAAGATTTGACAATAGCTTTGTTTTCTTGAAAATTTTGCTGAACTTAACTTACATTTGCCGAATTTATTTTTGCTGAACTTATCTTTTGTGAACAAAAACTTATTTTTGGTGAACTTAATTTACTTGTGAACCCAACTAATATTTCCTAAACTTCACTTATATCTTGCGTAAACTTATTTCTACTGTACTCAACTTATTTGGCACAACTTATTTTGTTTTTGCTTAACTTATTTTTACGGAAGTTAACTGATTTTTTGCTCAAGTTCAACTTATTTTTGCTGGACTACTAAACTTAAGCTTATTTTAGCCGAACTTAACTTAACTTTTGCTGAAACTTATTTCTAAGTTGAGGAGAACGTTCCCCATCCTTATCGTCTGCCTGGATTGGGTCTGCAGTCTGCCTGTAACTCTTCCTCCAGTGTGGACTCCTTTTAAGTGTTGGTGGGATTTCTAGTGCTCTTTACACGGTGGCCAAGGAACTTTTATTGGTCAAGTCATATTCTTCTTTCTTTTTCTCTGTATGTAGTATGGAAACTTAATTTTAGGGGAAAGTGTCCTATTAAGCTGTACCTTAGAGGTGCAATCTTGAACAAGTCTGTAGAATTTGAAAGGCAATTAAGGGGAAAGGTGAATGTGCATGGATTAAACTCTTCTTGCTGTATCCTATTGATGCTGAACCAAAGCCTGCCTGTTAAAAGTTTACTGCATAAAGAAATTTTGTCAAAAAAGACGAGCAGTAAGGGTCCTGCCATACATCTGTTTTGTACGAGCTGTTAGCTGTAGTGGAATTAATGCTCTACATTTGCTCCTCAGCTCTACATTTGCTTTTCTGTTTGTGTTGTCCTCTCTTGTTTGACGGACAACTTTGTTGGATTATGCTACGATATCTTGCAAAACAAAAGAGGAACAGAACAACTTCATATTCTTCCCTGATCTGATCTCTGTAAATTGATGAAAATAGGGTGTAGATATCCAACTGGGAATGGCAATTGATAGTGCTAAAGCTACACTTGCTGTAAAGCGGAGGTTGGCATGTGAAATGGTGAAATACTGGCAACAAGTATGTGATATTTACAACTTAATTTCTTCTTCTTAGGGCCTTTGACTTTTGTAGTCTTGCTGTAAACTTGGCTTTTTTAGATCTATTATCATGTTATCTGTTTTAATAGTGATAGCTATAGTAAAAACTACTTACCTTCGTTTTTTTATTCAATTAATACATATGGATTGGACACACATATCAAGGGAATGGGAAAAAAGTCCGGATATGTGGGATATGCTGTGTGAAAATGTAGATACGTGAGAGAGAGGGAAATTTTATTAAAAGTTGGGATGTTGTAAATAGTATACTTCCATAAAAGAAAAATGAAGTGATTAATAGAAACAGGGGAAGTATTTGTTTATAATCTTGTAAAAGATATGGCTTAATATTATACTAGGAAATGTATTTCCACTTTATAACCCAATATTTACATTGATAAAATATAGTGTGTACCGGGTTTTACTTAAATTGCTCATTTTTTGGAAACACCTTGATGTGTTTGTGGCTGTATACTGTGGTGAAGATTTATGGAAAACCAAGAGAAGGAAAGATAAGATCTTTAAGGTTTTTTCTAAAGATTTGGGTTTCAAAGTTACATAAATGTATGTAATTAGAATCAATTATAAAAGTAACCATGGATATTTCAAATCTAAGTAATGATTCTGCAAAAATCTCTTAAATTATTTTACAAATAAGCAGTTTAACAATAACTATTAATGATTCCACAAAAAACAGTTAAAGGTTTGATTTTTAATTCATGAACATCACATTCTTAAAATAAACTTCGAAACTATTAATTTAATCACTCTATTCTTATTTTTTATATGGAAAATGATGTTAAGTATTTAAAGTACATAGAAACCTAGGATAATTAGGACAAGTCCTGAACTTATCATCAACTGAAAAATAAAGATAAAATAATAATCACCTAATTATTATCTGAAACACACAACTGTAAAAATAAAGATGAAAATAAAATCCCTTAAAACTAGGCTAGTTTGTTAAGGAAAATAATCTAATTAAACATAATCTTACTAGGTTTCTAATTAGGACTCTAATTTAACCTAATCCTACTAAGGTTTTTAATTAACTCCTAAAAACTAGTTTCGTAATCAAAATACTCCCTCCGTTATGTGTTTAAACTACTTTTCATTTTTTTTTGTTTTTTGTGTGTACTACTTAGAATCTTTCCTTTTTTTGCTATACATTTTCTTCCCTTTTAACCTTACTTTCCACTTATTGGTCTCACATATTTCTCTAATATTTCTTTCTCTCTCTTTACTATTTACCCCACATGACAATTACAACATCTTTTCATCACCCTTCCTGATAATTGTAGGCTTTGTAGCTATAATAATGTAGGCAAACAAAAAGAAAGGAGGGAGTAGGTAACAAACTTTGACTAGTCAACCTTTGACTTTTCCACACAACTTCACACGTCTAATTGACTCATAAAAGTCATACAATTAAATTACATAAAATAAATGACAATAAATTAGCCTAAAACAAGAAAAACCCATCTCAGTGAAATGGTAAAAATGTGTAAGCAAAATGACTAAATAGCATAGTTTAGGAAAGAATTAATGTATGAATAAATCCACTTCACACATATCACCCTTACTAACTCCCTCATCCCTCACTACATACTCACTTTTCCCTTAGTACCACCACAAGTTCACCCCATTCGAGCACGACCACTAGTAGCACCACTACTACCGTGCCTTGCCACACCACAACACCAAAATACCATCAATTGAAAAAAGATACTATGTATTTTCGTCGACTTTGGAGGAATAAACCGAAAACTAGATTTTTCCGCCACCATATACTCGCAACATCCCAGAGATTATGGTTCTGCCATGGCAGAACCTTCTGCATATTTTGGTTCCATCATTGTGAGACAAGTTCTGTGACATTGACACTCTTAACAATCTTCATTCACAATTAGCTCTAAATTGCAACGGGGACTCAAACTTCAATAAAATACTTGATCTTGGATCTGTAGGTCAAGTTCCCTACCAGAATGATCTTTAACAAACCTTGAAATACATGATAAATTTAACTTAATTCCCAAAATACTACAACCAGCATCATAGCAAATATTCTCGGTTCAATCAACCAGGTACATTGTAAATTTGTTACATACACTTTGGACACATGAGAGTAAGGGTGCTTTAGGCGCTGTCTTTCAAAAATGGCTTGAGAATAAGCTAAGGAGTTGGTTAGGGGAAAATTCCCATATATAGAGGAGAGTAGAGAAAGAAAGGATTATGCTGAATTTTGAAGAGAGTATTGTTGTTCCGCGGGAGAGAGTGAGCCTCTCAAAAGCTCATATTGGGAGACAAGGAGAATCCACCTCTCGAAAGTGGAATTATCACTCTAAGGACTAATCTGAAACAAAATCTTAATGTATTCAAATATGATTTCAAAATAAATACTTTGTCTGTTTTTGTCACAAGCTCATTTTATTGCGATGGAAACTTATAACAAAGTATTAGTCATACTCCACAATATTAACTTACATGTGGAATTTTCTAATATCAAATTTTGTTGCATGCCAAGAATCTACACTTTTATTTAGTGTTCTTAAATACAAATATTACGAAAATATGAAATTGACTAGCATAAGCTCATTTAGGATTTGGTAACATGCCAATCTAAAGCATTATAACCTTGTAGTTACTTTATAAAACACAATTGAATGCTTTATTTTAAAACTCTTAATCACATATATATAACTAATACTCCCTCTGTTTTCTTAATAGGGACATTTTACCTTTTAAGGGTGTTTTTTTAGATTGGGACACATCTACCTTTTCCCATTAATGGTAGGTGGACCCACCTTATTATTTCACTTCTTTCTTACTTTTCTCTCCTCTCTACCTTTTTCACTTTTTTCCTTACTCTTACCATCCTTCTCTTTACCTTTTGCACTTTTCCTTGGTCCGCGTGAAAAAGAAAACGTCCCTATTAAAAATAAGGGGGGTATTAGGTATTTTGTGTCGTTATACAAAATACCTAAAGTAATCCTAATTATCCACTAATGAACTGCGCAAGTTTGAATATTTGACCGTAAGTTAAATCAAAACAATATTTTGAGTTGATTTTTTTTTAGCAAATTAAGATTCTTAATTAAACTAATTAAATCAAGAAGGAAACTAATTAGATGCTAGTTCACAGTGAAATCTGATGGTAAAAATGTTACAGGGTGAAGCGATTCAAAACGAGTCATTATTCAATCACAAATACGAAACTCAGGGTTTAGAATTGGGAATTGAATAATAATCTCAAAAGTAAGATTAAAGTCGTGTTTCAACTCTCAAAACAAGTGAAATTAAAGCTTAGGGGGCAAAAAATCATTAATATGTCACAGGGTTGAAGCAAGCAAGTTTTGAACCAAATCTCGCCTTTACATTGCTAATTAAAAGTTTGAAAAATGCAAAGATTAGGGTTTCTCACTCAATCTTTCACCAAAGCAAGCAAGCCTTAATATTCGACGAATCATGATAATTGGCTTCCCGAAGGAGCTAATTACCTCAACTTAGGTTCAGATTTTCCAATGCTAACTCTGATTAGTCAATCAATGACAAGTAAACCCCTAATTAACACGAAAATTTGTTGTGCCAACCTCTTCATTAATTTACACAACTCCCCAAAGTAAGGAAATTACTCATATATCAAATGATGCACAATTTTAATGAGACTAGCTCCTTAAATACTTTAAATACTTTTGACTCAAATATGAATATTTAAACTTCTCATTAGCTATTTAACATAATACTTATCATTTTTTACTAAATATTATCAATGCAAATAGCACAACACAAATACATACTTTGCATAGATAGGTCACTAATAACTGATGTAACCATTTAGACCTTTAGTATGGACAATTTACCAAATGGCTACCTTTAGCTGATCATGCTTATCCTTCTTATGATTTGTGATTAAATTCACGGCTCTCAAGTTTCATACATGAGGTGGCGAATTTTGTTCTGAGTGATAACTGATGGTGGTTGCCTGTTGGTGATAAGTGGGTGGTGGTGGAGAGACTAAAATGGTGCTGTGGAGTGGAGGGGGGATTATAAAAAATTTGAAAAGAAAGAAAGAGGAATGGAAGTAATGTGTAAGGCCTAGTTTATGATCGAAGTTAGTGAGTTTTGTCCACCAAAGTTAAATGTGGCATATTATATTGAGAGGAAGGTATACCTAGTTGATGTTTCCTTAGCTATCATGTTAGGCTTGTTTTAATTGTGGTAAACGTAAAATCTGATTAAAATGTCCTCTATGGTTATGTTAAAAGTGATTCATGATCAATCTTCATCAAATACTTAACACAATTGGAGCTAGAAATTATTTTCTTGAGCAATTTGAACTTTGCAAACTCAAGAAGTACATGAACGTAATTGGCTTCATTCCGTCATAGAAACTTATATTCTATCCTTGAGATGATGACGGTAGATTCTCTTGGTAACTGTTGGCTTTCGTGAAATATGAGGAAGGTTCAATTTAAGGACAATTAGTGTTTGCACTTAAACCGAAACAAATAGGTTTTTGTTTCATCTCATTAACCACATCACATAATTGACCAAAGCTTACATGACCTTGTGGGTTGAAAGCTTATTGATAAGGGCTTTTTACTCATGTGGTAACCAAGTATGATAGAAGCAAATGCTTTGTAGAAAGGAATAGAAAAGTGTGACAATTGAGGTACAAATGTTAGAAATAATCCCTCCGTCATGCTTAGAAAAGGCTAGGGTTGATAACAAGGCGAGTGGGGGCAAGTTTTGTAACTCGACTCGTTTCTCTAAGATCTCGAGTCGAACTCGATTCGAGTTAGTCCCGAACAATTCGATCTTTGATCGAGTTCGAGTCGAGTTTAAGCCATGGCCATGTTTTTTTTTTTTACATTATCATTATATAGGCTCACATCCTATTTTTCCAAGAATTCATGCACTTTCCTTTACTTCATTGGGCCTTCTTATTTAAGGGGCGCTTTGCTTGCTAAAGCAAAGATTTTAGAATACTCAACCTAGTTCACTCAGTGAGTCTTTTTGCATCCATGGCTGAATGGTTAAAGCACCCAACTCATAATGAATTCTGACCCGCAATGTAGATTATTATAAAAGTTGAAGGAATGGCCTTTTTATCTTTCGAGCCTTACAAGTTTCCGAGTCGAACTTAGACTCATAAACGTTGCAAGTAGAGGACGAGATCGAATTGAGCCTTCTTGAGTCGAGTATTAACCAATCCAATCTCAAGTGATTCTTGAGTTATCACCCCTAGAAAAGGCACGTCAATGATCTACTTCAAAAGTGAAGCTTCTTTAAGAGATTGAGGGGCCTAGGCAATAGTAACGATATTCTTGTGATGGAAAATGCCATTGCTTTTGATGACTAGATTAATGGATTACATGCTTGGAAGATGGTACACAATGACCAGGGAGATTTTCAAAAAAGTTTTAGCTTTTTTTGGAACTTACGATTGTGTTAAGTTGGAACAAAGTTATGTATAGGCCTCCTTTTAAGTGCAACAATTTCAAAGTTAGGCCCAAAGGAACGAGATATGGAAGAATTTTGCGACCAACATGATAAGAATGTGGTACAAAAAGACGTTTTATATATCATATTTAAGGTTATTGGGCATGCCAATGTAATATAGCCCATTTGATAACTTTGTATTCCAAAATCAACAAAGAAGACTCTGCTTTTAGTTTTCCTTTTCATTTCCAATTGGGTCGAGCTAAGTCAAACTAGGCGATGGTTCCCCTTTTTAAATGTTAGGTGTTTAATGTTTCAATTACACGAAAATCGAATCTTCGTTTTTGGGACCGACACCTTCAAATGGTGTGCGTTAGAGCGATGACCTTCCCTTGACGCACGAAGAGTAATCTTCTTCAACATGCCACATTCTTCCCTGTACCCTTCACACCCATGCACCTCAAAAGTTCTCATGGTAGCATCCATCATCATGTCCCAAATCTTCGCAATCTAAACATTAATTTCAATCAATTTTTCCACCCTATTTAAAATGATTAAGGGAACAGCCAATTAATTTTAAACTGCCTGTTTGAATTGATGTGATACCATGTTATTGAACGCAAACACACTAGCTTAATCTTATCTCATGGAATAGTCTTTGGTAAACTACACGGAACCCTAATATCTCTATATTACACCCAAGGCTGATCACATCTCCTTAACCTATTTTAAACCTTTTGAGCTTAGCCAGTTAATTAAACCCTTATGCATATGATTTGAAGATACAGTATGCAAGAGTATATATGCAAAACCGGCAAAAGTATGCAAGAGTATGGTGCGATACCATTTGTAGCCGTCCAAATTTTCTTACCTGCCGAATGAGAGTAGTTCGTAGTGGGAGTTCTTTTTATAACATGACTTCCACCACGAAACTTTTAGTATTATCGAACTAAAAACCTAAACTTATTTGATTAGCTGAACTATTATTAATATAAATAAGACTTTAGAAACTTATTTCTATAAAAGTGTAAACACTTTTATTGGAGACAAAGTAAACTAGCCATTATGACATGCACGTCCTTTCCTCATGTATACAAATAAACACAACAAAACTTCAAGTTTAAGAACACCTATTGAGGCCAACTTGTTAACTAACTAAACGAGTTTTGAAGCACTTAGAGGATACCAAAAGGCTAAAATGACAAGTCAATTAGTATAGAATTGACATACCAAAGTAATAAACATGTAATCTATTCCAAACATGCTTTGATGGCCTTTGAGTTGAAAATAACGTAGCACATCTATTAGTAAAACATTTTCCCAAACTCATACTTTGAAACTCTACCTAAAACAAGTGTTTGTTCATTTTTGACAAGTTCGTATCACTAGTTTAAGATTTAACAATCAAGTATTGAATCCATAATTTATGCTCCTCTCACCAATGCATGCGTGAGGAATTTTTCTTATAGGACCGTGTCTCGGGGTTGTTGCTTGACAATTATTTTGTGGAAACACCTCCTCAGATTGGTTAATGAACACTTCTTGACATTTCTAATAATACAAAATATCACTTCAAAGACGCATTTGGTAAAAAGGAACCCATTACCAAACCAAGCAAAAAAAATCATCTTTCTTAAAGATATGAAGCTTATCTATTGTTAATAATTTGTTCTTTTCTGTAATCCATTTTTTTCTGTAAATTTTCCTCTTTTTTTTTTTTTTTTTTGGGTTCATTGATAGCCTCAACTACATAAGGTTTTGTCCTTTGTTCTATGCATACTATTCATCTATGAGTTAGATGAAATGTAGATGCTTTGTAGTCATCGTCGATTGTTTGATATGATTTTTGTTGCCTAATAGTGGCATTTTGTTGCTTAAATTGTGATTCATTGATCATTGTTTTCATAAACGCGAGGAACACCAAGATGCGTCACAAGGTTGAGGCTCTATTGTGTAACATATTGTCCTGCCCAATGTGTTCATTTAAATCAATTTTCATCTCATCTTAGCTTTTATGGTGTAGATTTGCAATTTTAACTTTGTGAAAGTTTAATTTAGGTTAGTACTTGCTTGTGCTAATGCCAAAATTTGCGCAGGCACAAGATAACATAATGAACTTACCATTATCTAATGGATGGGGTGAAAAGCATCAGCTGTTCATTAAGTGGAAATACGTGGAAGCCAAGGTATTTGATGAAGGAACTATTCGTTTATTCATGTGATTAATCTTGCTGTTTCTGATAATCTTTTGAGGCATGTTTTCTTGCGATTTCTAATACTCTAGTTACCTGTTGTGGACAAAGAATTGCCTTGAATATCCAAAATTAACATCTTGTTAAGATTGTTGGAGTTGGCCTTAACTTACGTTACATGGGTCTGATCGACTTTGACTGATATTTGAAGTAGACTCTAGCTGGGTTGGTGAAACCCAGATTTCTGATTTAACTCGTTTGACTTGGTGTTAGTGTTCACCCTATGCCCTTAGTATTAATAAGCGAGCCTAGGTGTCAGGTGAGGAGAGGCGCACGCTAAAACGTCTCTGGCCACCCAGGCGAATCATTTTAGATGAGGCGACCCGAGGCGTGCGCCTTGGGCCGCCTTTTTAGAGTGCAAGGCGCGGCGTCTGGACGCTTCTTGTGGGTTTTGCGCATTTTTTCCTGGATCTGAGTAAACTAAGTTGAATTCCAAAAAATAGGGAGATATTCTTCAAATTAAACCTTACCCAGGCTTCAGAACTCAAAGTCCGTGTAAAACCCCTCATCTAGTTTCACTAAATTTCCAATTGAACCCTAAGTTGAAAGCCCTAATTTGAGGAAACCCTAATTCATGGTGGGAGGCAGTTGACGGCTGCTGTGTTGTCGGTGGCGACATAGATGGCCGAGAAACATAGTCAGCGAATTAGGGCATCACATCTGCCGCCATCGTCACCAGTGAAGTGTTGTGGTGTTTTCTTTTCCCTCTTCGATCTGCCGCCATCTCTTCCAATGACAGTGAACTTGGAGAGAAGGCTAAGTGGGCACGTGCCCCCCCTTCCCCTTTCTGTTTTTTAATTTAACACTACAGTACGTGAGTACCTACTGGTTTCAATTTAGGTTCTTTTTTGTTCTTTTTTTTTTTTTGTGAAAGTAGGAAATTGGGTTATTTTTAGATTTTTAATATTAGATCTTCCTTAAAATTTTATTACCAAAAAAATACAAATAAATAAATAAATAAAAAAATCAAATATTGTGCGCCTCGTGCCTAGGCTCCAAAAACCCTTTGCGCCTCGGTGCGCTTGCGCCTTTCAAAACTAAGCATATGCCCCTATCAATCTTGGTTATACTTTATTTGAATGTTTTTTGGCCTTTGAACATAATATTTTGCGCTTTTCGTTCTTGTTTTACTAGAGCATGGTCTAGTTTAAGATTTTAAGTGGTATGAGAGTAAGTGGTATGAGAGTTTTGCATGGATAAGGATCAAATAAGTTTCTTTGTGGGGGCATCAACAATAAAAGCCTCCACAATTGCACCGCCTCTTTAAATTTTCATTAGCAAGGATCGGCGATTTGTTTTAGCTCCAGTGTTATCCAAAGGATGTGTCTTTAAGTTGTTGGCTTTTACATAACCAAACACGAGGCTCTCGTGAAAGTCCTGCATAATGGATTCTTTCACTTTTGCCCATTAGGCATGCTCTTAGTCTCACATTTCGTGCAAACCGTGTGCACAACTTGCACTCCAGGAGGCAAGAGCGTGCCGCATTTTTTAACCGTCTAAAAGTCAGACTGTGATACTTACCAAAACTTCATCACAATTCGTTTAGCACTATTGGTTAGTGGAAATCATAATGAGAATGTGTATGTTTTGGTATGGAAAGTCCCGTGCTAACCTTGGTTTTCATTGAGGTGACCCTAGGTGCGTGGAAAGGCGCGCCTTGGCCACCTTCTGTAGGACGCGAGAGAAAGAGTAAATTTGAAGAAAAAAAATAAATTTGGCCAAATATTTCCCAAATTAGGTCTAATCTGGCTTTATAACTCTAAATCGACACAAACCCTCAAGTAATTGCATGATTTGGCTTCGATTTGCCCCCAATACACAAGCCCTAGTTTCATAAAAACCCTAATTTGCATGGTAGTCAGAATCGGGCACACCAGCCACATGAACTGTGACATAGGTGTCCGAATAGTCTTTAAAAGTGGTTGTCGCTGGTCATCCTACCTCTGGTGGCTTCAAGTGTGGTTTTTATTCAGATGATTCGTTCGAGGTTACTTAGATATTCTTTCTGTTCTTTTGCTGTATGAGTCACTAAGGGTTGAATAAAGTAAATCACATGTTGTAATAATTAAAGCAAAAGCTCCGTAAGTAGAAGAAAATCTTAAAAAGAATCTAGAAGTTAACGAAGGCTTTTGCTTTTAACCTTCCAACTTTTGAGATGTGAATGGATTTACTTTTAGCTGTTACATTTGTATTTCCCACTTTATAAATACTCTTTTACTCATTTGTACTTGTTAAAACCTTTGTCTTAACTTTTATACTTGAATTTGGGGTTCTTTTAACTGAAATTTAATACCAGAATTTTTTTAATGAAAAATAGTGGAACTGCTCCTCGCCTAAAAGAGGCGCGTGCCTTTGCCTTGAGCCTCATGCCTTTTAACTAAGGTGCCAACATCCATCTTAATCCTTATCTACCCTCAATATCTCGTTTTCTTCATAGATTTCCATTACCATCCAAAATACTTTCGATCTATTGTTGAGTGGTAGTGGAAAATTTTGAAGAATAACCTGTATTTGGGGATGGAGTTTATAATGGGCACTGTTTAGACTTTCCTTATAAATTCACAGATCAAATTCTTACCATCATTGCCATTTGTTACAATTAACTGGTATTCTTCAGCCTTAAGCCATTCAGCATTCCACTTTGCCGAAGTTTTTCATGGTAGTCCTCCATGATGATTATATTATTTGTCTTGGCCTTTACGTCATTCAGGATTTTCTACCTTAAAGTCATTACTCCACTTAGCTCTTGCATGCTGTCTGTATGTGCTAGGACTCTGGAGAGCCCCAAACACAATTATTTGGTGATTGGTTTCCCTGTTTTACAAGTTACTCCATCTGAAAGTAAATTGCCTGTGTTGCCATTTTGGAAAGTCTCAAATACGTACACATTTCCTTTGTCTCCTCAATGTAAAATTACACGGTATCCCTCCGAGACATGGGTTTGTTGACTCTAGTGGTAAGGCTTCCCCCAATCAAAGAAAGAAAAGGACTCAGAGGCCTCACCATCAGCAGCTAGCTTCTCTGTCTCTTCTAAATCAAAGCATTAGTCACTAATTTTTTTTTATCATGTCTACTTTCTCTCCCTTCTCAATAAAATATTGCCAACTGCCTCCCGTCATCCATTTTTTTCACCCTAATATCTTCCAAATTTCCCATATATACCCTGTTCTTAATATTTGTGCCAAAAGCAAAATGGGTTATTTATTTTGAGACACGGAGTATTCATTAGGAAATTTGTCAAAGCCATTTTAACTTTGGAGAATTCTTAAATCAAATGAATCATGGAATCAGTGAGGCGTTGCCGATTTTTAAATGATTGTAATGATGGTACTAATTTGCGTGGGAAACTGTATCTCTATTTCTGTGTCATAGAGGAAAGGCGTTTGGTTTTTTATGTACTTGATATTATTTAGCTGCTAGAATGTTTGGTGTAGTGCTTAATGCTATGTTATTCGGACACTGTAAAATCCCCAGCGTACCGCCCCATACCCGGATCCTTCAATTTGCACTTTGATACGGCTAGGTTTATAAGGAGAAAATTCGAAAAATTAAACAAAGAAAGTACGAAATTATGTACAAATTTTCATCTACACCAACAAGATTCACCAGAAGATGACGTCAATTGCACCATCTACCCACAGTGAAACAAAATTTGAGATCTAGGTTTTGAATAGTTAATCCTGGATCTGAAATTGAAGGTAAAATCTTCTGAATTGTTTGCATAGATGATGCAGATTTCGTAGGAGATGTCGAGACCATTAAAATGATGGTCATGCACTAGGCCAGGGATCTAAGAGTATACCAGCTTACATGAACAAGCTTATATAAAAAGGCTGGCTGACTAGGCCAGGGATCTAAGAGTATACCAGATTTCACTATCTTATCTTTATTTAAAATCTATCTTGGATAGCTACTCATAAGTTGGAGTTCAAAAACTACTTTTGGGTAGCAATTATATCATGCAATGATATTTCTCTGTGCTAATATTTACATCCCTGTTGAAAATCTTTGTAAGTGTATGAGCGAACTCCAGGAAACTTCCACAGAGCTTCATTAGCACCATCCTACATGCCGTCTTTGGGGGTCAGCATTTATATCAAATCCCCCTACCTTAGATGTAGTTGCTTGTTCGTGTGAATTCCCCCAACCTACATCTCTTTCTTATTGGTGAAAGACTTGAAGCCCAATGTATTTTAGTGATTGGTGTTTTATTCCAAGCACAGGTCTACGCTTCCTAAACCCTTCTATTTTAGGGGTTACACTTGGAGCACCAAAGCTTGTTTGGACGTGCCTGCAATCCTTTCTTCAGGAACCTTGAATTTGCTTTGGATTTTCTGTAAGCACTTCTAAGGCATTAGAAAATCCTGGCTCTAATAAGGTTGCATGCTAATCTAAATGGATTTTTTGAGTTCTAGTCTTCCATGGTTAGGCAAACAGTCCTTGCTGTATCCTGTCAAGAACTCTTTTCCAACAAAGGATGGCGCTGGGCCATCAATAGCTAATTTGAAGTGGTACTCCGATGGGACCAGATGGAAGTGCTTTACATATCCAAAGAAATTGAATGTCTCCGGCTGATTACACCCTCCCAACCAAAAAAAATAAATGTTCTTGTACCTCAGATTGTGTCCAATTTCTAGCAAGGACGTGCAAGTTAGAATGAGACACTCGGGAAAGCCCTTGACAAACCTATTCAACTATTAAACTACTTCGATACTTTGAGGAAGACGGTGGAGGGGAAAACAGCTTCAACTTGTGTTGGGGAAGGCAAGGAGAGTGAAGAGGTGCTGGTTGAGATTTTAGACAAGAAGTCAATGTGATGTGGACTTAATGTTTGGAATGGTGCCATTAAGATTTCATGGTGTAGCATTTTCATGGGGTTTTGGCTATTTGAAGTATTCAAACCGCCAACAAATAGTATATGTTGTTAAATGACTCATTGAGTAGTTGAGCCAAAGCTACTTACTACTAGCTATTTGGAGTGGTTTTTAGCTTTTGCTTCTATTTTGCACTGTTGAGAATCAGAATCGTATGAGAATCAGAAAATATAATATATTAATGTGCATGCTGGTTTGAAGACAAAGTACTATGTTCAATATTGTTTCTAATTCAGTAACACTTGGCAAATAAATTACATATAAACTATGTACAAAGAGGTGCTTGGGTGTATTACATCTAAGCTTATTTATAGGCTTTTACTTCTTTTCACGATAGTAAGAGGTGATATATTTATGGTACTTGTCCAACTTCTTCCAGGCTGCTGCTTATTATTATCATGGACTCATTTTGGATGAGGGCAACACAGAGAAATCCCATGGAATGGCTATATCTGCCTTGCAAGCAGCTGACGAATATCTTAAAGAAAGTAAAAAGGCATGTGAAGCATTTAACATGGCTCCTCCTCAATCAAGGTAAATTATCTTGCAACTCCTCTCTTTCTTCCTTAATTTAGCTGAACTCAGTGCCTTTTGTTTGGCAATCTCTATATGAATCCGAAATTGTGTTGGGGGTGATGAGTAACTCGATTACACCGTTAGACACCAATGTTTATCAAACAGAAAAGTTAGCAATTGGAAGCTCCTGGGAACTAATAGATCGGAATGTCTGCTCTCTAGGATGCTTGAAAAGAATGTTACTTCGTCCCTCCCATTCTGCTCGATTAAAAGTTACTTTTTGGTGTCCAAGTCAGAAATCTGACTAATTAGTTCTATAATTTTTTTAGTAATAAAGATAACTTTGTGGATTTTTGACTTGTATTTCCTTGTAAGAGAACGTTTTCTTTAGATGAAATGGTCAAGCTTTGTTGACTTCAATATCGAAGTCAAGAGATGCTAGTAGTGGATGAAGGGATCATATTATGCCACCATATGGACTATTTAACGAAAGAAAGAAGAGTATGATTATATGATTAAACTTTATGTTTAAGAGAGACTTTGAAATAGTTGCACATGGGTAGGCCATGCTAAATAAGGAGGGATCAGCTTGATATTAGAATGTGAACAGTGGAGCTTGAGATGGAGACTGATAAGATGGAACATAGAAGTGTTTTATTCCTATCTTTCGTTTGGTGATAGACTAGTAGATTGGTGGCGTGATTTTGTTGGTAGGTTGTTACCCAAAACAGGAAGCCTTTATTAGGAGGGTGTTTCAATCTGGATTTTTTTTGTTTGTGTACTGTATTTTATTGAGCGATCATTTAGTCAATCAGGTAGCTTTAATAAAGGCTTTCTACTGCAGAAATCCACCCTCCTGGGGAACCATGAAGTATCTCTCAGAGAAAATTCCAAAAGACACAGCTAGCAAGGTGCGGATCAACCGGGACTTGTACACACATGAGAAGTAAGCCTGTGATTGACACTAACAAGCTGCATGCGTGGTGTTCTAAATTGCACTGTCACATAATTCGCTGGGGTGGTGTGCGAATTTCGAATTGGTTCGATCGAATTCGTTCCCAATTCGCAATTCACAATTTGCCAATTTACCTAAAATCAAAGCTCTATGCAGCGAATTCCGTTCCCGAATTCGTTCCCTGTTCCAGAGCGATCTACGAATTATGTTTGACAAATCTTTGCAAGTTGATATTCTATGTGATAGATGATATGGGAAAATCTTAGATAAGTCGTCTCTGATATGGAATGGAAAGAGTAATAGCTAATGGACAAATTGGCCTGTGCTTGTTTCTTGTGAATCGAAGTTGTGTCGAATGCAACAAAAATTGAAATTTACACTTCATAAAGTAGTTTCATATTGATCATGCCGTATACTATTTTCTAAATACTAGGGAAAGTACTAGCTCGGGTTGTTGAAAAATATCTCATGAGTATCGACTTTACCTTTGATTTATCGCAATCTTTCTTCGCAGTGCATTATAAGCAACATTTACTTCTCTTTCTCTTTCTTGTATCATGTAACATTAGTAGGGTTATTCCTTGGAGTAGGGTCGTCTAGTTGTTACCTCACCTATTCAAAAGGAAAAAAAAAAGAACTAATTGGGTGATAAAGGGTGTTTGAAGCAGCTAATAACTTGATTGTGTGCAGAATCATGGAGACTGCACCTACACTGCCTGATTTTGCTTTGGCACTGAAACCTGATGAATATCAACTGCCCCCTGTGCATTCTTGTTGGAGTGGAGAGAATATAAATTCCGTACAAGGTGCCAACTAGCATTACAGTCGAAGAGCACATTCTGACAAGCAAGCTTTCTCCCATTTCAGATACCTCTGCAATGTTTGAAAGCGAGAAAGAAAATATTGCACAATTGTAACATTATTTGTTGTTTGTATCTAAGTACACAATATTTTTAACATCCATCAAGGTAACATTCTGTCGTTTTTGAGCAACAACCTACCAACAAAATCATGTATAATTGTATAAAATCAACAGTTGGAGGACATCCTTTGTTTCAATATTGAAAATAATGTACATTTTTTCTGTGGGCAAGTGATCCTCTTGCAATGTGCTTTATTTACTCCCAAGCAGCATATTTTCAGTTGATACTGCAAAGACTTCTCCTTAGTTGGACGCCAAAGCTTTCTGGTTCTCCTAACCTCGCTGGACGAAGCAGAATGTTGGCTTGAGTAATGCAAACTTGATGCAGTGCCCCAATACCTAAGGGTTCCTCTGCAAGGTTTGCCCATGGAGGGTGTCAGGGCCTAAGATCAGGCTGAAAGGCGAAGTCTATGGACAACAGCCTGTACTAGCCGTTGTTCAGCAATGATACACATCTGCCATAGGTTCCAAGGATATATAACTATATACTCCTGTATGTGTGTTGGGATAAGCAGGGTAAGGAAGCTGTCAGTTAGTCCTTTAACTAGGAGTTGTATGTAGTGGGGCTGGCAAAATAAATTTTTTAGCTTTTGCTTTAAGACCCTTCCTACAAATACTATATTAGCCGCATCAATTTACCATAGAGGTGATTATGATTTATGAGTAGAGGCAAGTTTTGAGTTATTGATCGCATAGTTTTGCAAGTTTTGAGTTGATCGGTCACAAAGTATTGCATTTAGTGTGGAGACTAAAAATTGCCGGCCAAATTGGAGGGAGAGTTTGGAAGTTCGAGTCTCCCTCCAAGCTTCGAATTAGGACCGAAAGAATTAAAATACAAGTGAAGTGGATTAAAGCCGTACGGAAAGGAGGTACAATATTATTCCACATCATTATATATATATATAACTACTCCCTTTTTTTTAGATGTAATATGTTTACTTTGGGCATTATTCATCCAGTCTGCTTTACCCACTAATAACTATTTACACATCCAGTTCGCTTTGCCACTAATAACTATTTAGACATAAGGAAAAATATAGTCATGTGTGATTTTATTTGATTCGTCTTGGTATATGCTTTTTAAATATATAATTTTATAATTTTTACAATTATACAATTAGAGAGATAGTAGATCAAGTACAACAACAAATGTGAAATGTCAAAATGTTATATCTAAAAATAATAGAGGGAGTAATAATTTAATTTTTACTTCCTCCGTTCTCTTTTTTTGTTCCTATTTGGAATTAGGGAAGAAACCAATGTAACATTAAAAGTGGATGAGATTTCCCTTATCAAATAAGAGCTTTAATATAAGAAAGATTCAGCTAATATAATAAGAGTTGGCCTTTTGTTTATATTAAAAAAAAACACTAATTAAATATTGTCACTTTACAAAGATTTAAAAAAAAAATTCAACCAATGAAATTAGATGTACACGGTTTAATATGGTTACCAAACTACTAAGCACGTCTATCCACTAATGAAATTGAAAGTATACGGATTGAACCTAATGATTCTTTATTTCCCACCTTCTTTAAATATGGTGGGAAACCATGAGGAACCTACAACTATTGATTTTACAAACAAACAAAAAAAACTTTACAAAATCTGTACACCATTGCTTTAATGGCGTCAGAATTTCAAGATGAGATATTTGACTTTTTGCTGGAGAATCCGGGATGAAATACCATCAGAATTTGAAGGAGCTGATGGAGTTCACATCACTGAAGCTTTTGAGGTTGAAGGCAACAGTGAGCCTATGATGAAGACGAGGACATTGGTTCAATCAATTTGAACTCGACATCTCCAGTTATTCCTCCAACATAGCCACAAGTTCAAAATCATCCCTCGCCAAGGTTGGGAATTCTCCATTGCTTGTTGGGCAAGAAAATCTCCGGGTTTCTTCCATATGGTAGCATCAAGGAAGCTGCTGCTCATTTTGGATACACCACAAGAACAATAAGTAAGTTATGGAACAATAAGTAAGTTATGGAACAATAAGTAAGTTATGGAACAAAGTAAAGAAACAAAAGGAATCACTCGAATGCGTATCACAATTGTGGCAGAAACAGGATGGAGGTGCCTTAAATAAGCATGGGGAACAAAACATGCATTAAAGACTTAACTGTCATGCTAAATCTTTTACTCCGACAACAACATGGAGAATGATTAAAAGGGGTGTCATACAAGCACATACCAACAGTCTTCATCCTGGTTTGAGAGAAAACAATAAGATGGCAAGGCTGGATTGGATTACTAGGTTAATTCAACAAGAAATCATTGGCACAAAACCAACGTATTACGACATGTATGAATTCATCCACATTGAAGAGAAATGGTTTTATTTAACTGTCACAATCCATATTTCTAAGGTTGTTTAATTATTTCATAAACAAAATTCTAAGGATTAAGTTATTCTTAAGTTTGGATGAGATCAACTTTCGGGATATGAAATTGATGTTTTAAGAGTAAATAAATTGGGTTATTAGCAATATCTTGGGAAATTTTATTGAAATGTAAAAAAAAGACTTTATACATATACAAAAAGAAAACAAAGAAAGAATAAGGAAAAGAGATAAGAAGAAAGAAATAAAAAAGGAGAAAAAGAAATAAGAGGAAAAGGAGAAGTCAGAAGGAAAAAGGTAGGAGAATAAGGAAAGGAGAAAAGAAGGGGAAGGGAGAGGGAGAGGAAGAGAGAGAATGAAGAAGATAAAGAGAAGAGAGGGAAGTGTTAGAGAGTATACTGGTAGTAATTGGAACAACTAACTGGAATAATCGTGGCGTGAAGAAACAATGCCCTACAGTTGTATTTTCCCCCCTAACGAAGGCATAGACTCTTAGCAAACAACTCTCAGGGTTACACGACCTCTGCTTCAATGACGTCAACAAAGAAACAGACTTAAAACTCTATTGCCCAGATTAGAGGAAGAAGAAGAAGCGTTTGTGTGTGCAGAATGAAAATCTGTGTATCTGAAATGAAGAGAGAACAAGCTTTTAATGGGCTTTGAAATCTGCCTACAATTGGCAATTACCAAAGATCGTGGCTGTAATCCAGGAAAGCTGAGATTATGGCCCTTAATGAGCGCCACAACGTACACAATGACTGCAACGGTTATGAAGCACAAAAGTAACCATTTGGCCCAAATAAAATGAGACGGGCCGAAAAAAGTACACACACCCCACCCGTGAACGCGTCGGCCTGTGCGCGTGTGTGCGGTGGTTAGTAGAGTATAGCCTTTAGTCTCCAATCTGATACTCAAAGGATGAAAGCAAATATAAAGAAGTCCAAGATTTTTGAAATAAGGGATATGAGTCTTTTGGTCATGTAGTGGGTGATATGGGACCTTGGAAAATGGTACCCATATTTTTATTTTATTTTTTTTGAAAAGGAAAGAAACCTAAGTTAACCCCTAATGTAGGAGTAACTTAACTCATCCTTACGGATGATAAATTGGAGACCGAGCGGAAGCGGGGAGGAGGGAGTCCAAATCCCATCAAAGCGATGACCCCAGTCGGCCAGGTCATTTGCCGCTTTGTTAGCTTCTCGGAAGCAGTGAGAGATTGATAAGTCTAACCCGCGCATATCCATCTTTGCATCATAAATAATATTGTTAATTTCCCAAGGAATATGCCAAATACGCTTGATAGAATTGATGATTGATAAATTATCCCCCTCTATTTGGAGGCGATCAATTCCCAGAGGACGAGCTTCTAAGGCCCATAACTTAGGCATAGAGGATCGATCGAACTGGAGAAAGGGACTTGGCTCCTGCTAGGACAAGATTTCCTAAATTATCTCTTATGATAAAGCCACAAGAAGTCTTATCCGAGTCCAACTTGCAACCATCGAAATTGAGTTTATAATATCCAATTAATAGGGGAAGGAGAAGGGAAGGTATTTTGTAGTTTTTCTCCTGGAATACAGTTCTTGGGGAGAACCAGTTTTGGCAAAAAGAATTTATCAGGAATGTGGTGTCGGACCTATTAACGGCTTCGTTGTTAAAACAGAGTTTATTTCTTTGAATCTAAATGAACCACCAAGTAATAACAATTAATTGGATGTGACTGACAGAGAATAAAGACTGAATGATGTTGAGGATTTCACTCCCACCTTTTGAATTTAATTGCGAGAAAGGGGGGGGGCGATTGGAATCATTGGCTAATTTTTGAAAGATATCTTTAGTGAGAGGACAATCAGCTAGTAAGCGATACAAGTCTTCGTGTGACGATTGCAGAAGACACACGGGAAAGGAACACCTAATTTGCTTCGAAAAAGTCTTTCTTTTGTCGGGAGACCATCATTGCATATTTTCCAGACAAAAATTTTGATTTTGGGAGGGATCTCTAGTTTCCAGACCCAACGAAAAGAGCACTTAGAAATATTTTCCGGAGTAATGCTTTGAATGAGAAGGGCCGCTGATATAGTGGAAAATGCTCCACATAGAGTCAATCGCCAAAAAAGACGGTCCTCTAGTTCATTTGAGGGGATAAAGATATGCATAATGTGGGAGACAATGTGGTCAGGGAGGACGTCCTTTAGTTTGTCTCGATCCCAGCTTCTTTCTCCCGGACGAAAAAAATCGCTAACTGAAGCAAGGCAGTTCTGGATTGCAGGGACTAAATGGTACCCATAAATCAAGAGGAGAGATAAAGCATTTATAAACAATGTGGGACTTGATCTTTTGAAGCACAAACAACTTGGAGTAAAGACATAACTCCAACATCCCCCCACATGATTCAAAAGAGAAAGAAAAGAAGAAACTGGGCAATAGATACTAAGTCTATTAAGTACCAATGCTTTGTAGATTTGAATTGATACCCAATGCTTACAGGCTCGTATTTACAGTCGAGTTAGGTAGATTTCTCCTTGAACCTTACACGAAGTTTGTAATACTCGTTTGCGCGCTGAAACTTTTCACAAATCAAAAGAAGTTCTTGCGATGTTTATACATATGTGCCCCACAGTAAATCCTGGTTTCATGAATGATCTAGAGGTCCTAAGCCTTAGGGACCTCATAGGGGATCGGACGTAACTTCCACATTCACATAGGTAAATTCATCAAGTCTATACTTTCACAAACCACCTTTAAAAAGACTATGAATTTATTAAGAGTATTCAACTCAACCTTCCTCATTTGACAATAAAGAAAATTACTACATCGTTTTATTATTATTTATTATTTAGGAAAGGGTGGTAGTACACATATTATAAATTCTTTTGTGATATTGTTTGACCTATTGAACTTAGGAAGTCCTAATATAGTTGTCCATTTCACTCCGCAATAGGCTTTAAACCCATTCCTTGTGCTGACTCAAGCACCATTTTCTTACACATGCCTTTTGTGAGAGGATATGCTATATTCCTCTCAGATTTTACAAACTCGAGTGATATCACATTATTTTGATCAAATTTCTAACTATCCCACGCCTCAAGCGAATATGTCTCCTTTTGCCGTTATCAGCTTGGTTGTTAGCTACCCCAATTACAGCTTATGAGTCGCGTGCATGAAAATTGATGGAGTCGGTTACCCCCCATAATGCAACGTCTTCTAGTAGGCTTCTTAGCCATCCAGCCTCTTGTCCTGCCAATTCTAACGCAATAAATTCATATTCCATTGTTTGATTTATCAATACAAGTTCTCTTAGAAGATTTCCATGATATAGCAGCATTGGCAAGAGTAAAAACATAACCGCTAGTAGAATGAATCTTATCATTATCGGACACACAATTAGCGTCGCAATATCCTTCTAAAACACAAGGCGTTCTACGATAATGCAGAACCCAATTGATCGTTTCTTTTAAGTACCTCAATAATCTAATCAAGACATCCCAGTGCTCTTTGTTAGGATTATGAGTGTATCTACTCAATCTACTAACATCATAAGCTATATTAGGTCGAGTGTAATTCTTCAAAAACATTACACTCCGAATAATTTTGGCAAACTCATCTTGGGAAACACTATTACCTTTATGCTTTCTCTAATGAATACTAGAATCATATGGGGTTTTCACAGGAGTACAATCAAATTCAAAATTGCCCAATTTGACATATGCTTTGCGTAAGTCTTTTATGTCAAAACAAGACCTTAGAATTTTTTTGTCGTGTTAACTATGTCTATATTGGAACCAAAAATACGCATATCGTCCACATATAGACATATGATAACACATCCAAACTCACATAGCTTTGAATAAAAACATGCATCAGAATCATTAACAACAAAACCATTAGAAGTGATGGTTTAATCAAATTTTTTATACCATTGCTTGGGAGCTTGTTTTAGACCATAAAGAGATACAAAAAGCTTGGACACCTTGTTTTCCTGTTTGGAAACCACACAACCCTCTGGTCATTTCATATAAATTTCCTCGTTCAAATCACCATTGAAAAAGGCCGTTTTCACGTTCATTTGATGCACAACAAGATCATGAATGGATTCAAGAGCTATTAAGGCCCTAATGGTCGCAACCTTAGTCACAGGAGAATAGGTATCAAAGAATTGTAACCCTTTCTTTTGATGATGCCTACATACTACTAATCTAGCTTTGTTCTTATCTATGGACCCATAAGGTTTGAGTTTCTTTTTGAACATCCACTGCTACTTAAAGCTTTAAAACCTCTAGGAAGTTCAATCAAAATCCAAGCTTTGTTCCCCATTATGGATTCTTCTTCACTATTTATGGCCTCCAATAAAAAATTAGAGTCAATAGATCTCATGGCTTCTCCATATGTCGTAGGATCTTTTTCAAGCACAAAAACATTTACCTCTTGCTCATTCAGGAACTTTTTCTCAATTAACAAGGTAGTAATAAAGTCAGGTCCAAAACTAGATTATGTTCTAGTCTTCTTACTCCTTTTAGGTTCTATAGTCTCACTAGGTGATGCAATGACATGAGGTATTGCAAAATTAACACAAGTTTGCACATTCGATTTCATACGAAAAAATATGCTCAAAAAAATCAGCATCCCTAGACTCTATAATTGCACCAACACCAGTTGCCTCTTTAAGAATAAATCTATAAGCACTGATATTGGAGGCATATCCAATAAAAATTCCATCTACGGTCTTAGGCCCAATTTTACTCCTTTGAAAGTCCGGAATACCTAACTTACCCAAACACCCCCACACTTTGAGGTAACTCAAGTTTGGCTTGAAACCCTTCCGCAATTCATAAGGTGTTTTCTCTAATTTCTTATGAGGATCTCTTTGTTAAGAACATGACAAGAAGAAAGAATAGTCTCTCCCCACATGTTAGCAGGCATACCTGAACTCATGAGCATGACATTCATCATATTTGTGTGGGGCCCATTTTTCCTCTCAGTTATCCCATTTTGTTCTGGTCTCATGAATTATCCCATTTTCCTCACAAAATTTCTTAAGTGGAGTTCCATCATATTCTCCACCTCTATCGGATCTAAGCCTCTTTATTTTAAGGTCTAATTGGTTCTCAACTTCTGCTTAAATATGTGAAACTTTTCCTCGGCTTCGTCTTTAGAACTTAATAAATAAACCTTAGTGTGTCTCGAAAAATCATCAACAAAGGTAATGTAATACTCCTCCCGTCCTAGAATAGTCCGAACACTTTCCTTTTTCGCTCGTCCCATATTAGTTTGAACACTTCTTATTTTGGCATGGACTCACTATTATTTTATTATTTTTTTCCCAAAACCAATGGTCCACCATCTAATTTTTTATTGCTTCTTGTTTTGTGTGTTTACCAACATTAAATTTACCCTCTAGCTTTGTCAGTTACCCCCTCTCTCTCCTCAATAATGCTCCATGTCTACTCCATATCCAGAGACGTCATCACACTCCTCACTAACCCACTTTCTAGACACTTCCTCAAACTCCATTTCTACTTTCTTCGAAACTCCATTTTTCCTTTCTCTCTTCCATGCATGAATCTCCTCCTCCAATTTCACTCTTAAAAAGTGTTGAAAAATCAAATCTATCTCCATTGATTTTTAAGTGACGATATTTCCATATTTTTCTCCACATTTTCGTTTGGAAATTCATGTGAAAATTCGTGTGAAAAGTCCAGATTTTCTCCAGATTTTTCATCACACTTTTCTCCAGATTTTCTCCAGAAATTCATCACACTTTTAGATTAATCATTCCAGATTTTTCTCGTGGAAATTCACATATGGAAATTCTGTGGAAATTTGTGTGGATATTCGTCTGAAATTCGTGTGGGTTATACTCCACATTTTCGTGTGGAAATTCATTTGGAGTATTGTGAAATTCACGTTTGGAAGTTCCAGATTTTTCTTGAAGTTATACTCCAGATTCATCGTTCCAGATTTTTCGTTTGGAGTATTTTTGCTCAATATGTTAAAACAAATCAGTGGTAAGGGATATTCCTTTAAATCTGAAACTAATCTACCTGATTCTGAGTTCGTCGGTGCTTGGGTGGATGATTCTTTCTCTCCATTTCAAGATGTACTAGAAACTCAATTTTCAGAGGTACCCATTGATTTATCTCTTACTTCTTTCACATCTAGGAAGCAAAATCATCCTTTTTTTGTCCCTAATTGAAACTCTGCAGAAAATTTTAAGCAACTAAAAGTTGAAATTCCTAGTATTCAACTTGTTGTGGATGATACTTGTTGTAACACCCTGGTAATTCTCTCTTTATAAAACATATATTTTCTCAGCTAAAATAAAGAATTATCAAGGCATTATCGCCCGTGTGAAAACGTATCGGCTTACTCAAAGTGTTGCAGCGGAAAAAAATTGAATAAAACTTTATTAAATACTTAAAACATGATAATTGTCAAATCATTATCGAAACCTTGAAAGATGCTTCAAAGCCAACTTAAAGCATTTAAAATAAATAATCTGTAAAACAACTTAATAAAAGTAATGTAAAGGTAAGAAGAAATTAAAGTAATAAAGCGATATCTCATCAACGCTTCCCAAATCCCAAATGAGTAATTGAGACGATGCATCATCTTACAAACCTGTAGGTAATTACTCAAGTGAAAACTGCTCACCAATAAAGGGGCATCACAGGATCAATAGGCACAACCATGATCGACACACAGAAAAGCACGTAATTAGAAAAGTTGAGTACATACATAAATAAAATAAAATACAAAAACCTAATCATGATACTATTAAACAATAAAACATGATCAATAAATATACCTCAAGACTTCAACTCGTAAAATCAGACTCGACTTCACGAAACATACAACATGATAATCATTTAGTAAATTGAATAGACAATGGATCGAGTTGTCCAACCAAAACTAGCTTTCAAAATAGAAGACGAATTACGGGCACGACTCCGTAATCCCTTGACCTACGATATTGAGGAACCTTTAAAATAAAATAGGTTACGGTGATCAATCCGACCACAAGATAAGCCATGTGCTACCACTATGTGCTCCAACTCATACTAGTCTAGAACTTCAGACCACTAGTGGAAAAAATAGTTGTTGGTGCGGGCCTTAAAGGGGCTTGTTGCTGCGTACATGAGTCGTAGCTATTGAAGGAGAAGCTAATCTGAAAAAACAGTAGCTGCGTACAAAGACGCAGCTAAAGTTGAAGTTTAGCTGCGGTCCTCAAGCTAATTCCCGCAGCAACAAGCATATATAGCTGCGGGCCTCAGCTTACAGCCTGCAACTAAAGTTAATGGTAGATGTGGCTATCATCAACTTTAGTTGCGGGCTGTAGGCTGAGGCCCGCAGCTATTGTGTTTAATTTTTTTTTCAAAAAACCCTGCTGCAGCACAACAGCATACTAGCAGCAACATGGCAGCATACCAGCAGCAGCAAGGCAGCAGGAAGGCAACATAGCAAGGCAACATCACATCATGATACGCACTAGTGGAAAAACTATTACTTCAGGCTCGCGAACGTAGAAAGCCAACTAGTATATTACTTCAAGCTCGCGTTCTCAAGGTATCTTAATACAACATATATTCAAATACCGACTTACAATAATATGAAGTTATATTACTTCAAATTAGCAACTAGTATTCATTAGATGGAGTAATTATACATAATTGAAACAAGGTTCAACTAACTAGCTAATGACTAACATCCTTAGATAACTAAACTAAGTTGATAGATACCTAGTTCTAAAGAACTTTGCCCATTGCTCTCGAACCACTTTAATTTCTACATCTGTATAAGCATCGAGCGTTCCAAAATATTCCTGAAAATGCAATATAAGTTTGTAAGATTCAATGAAACTAAGAAATCCAGTTGACATGAACGTAAAACACTATATATGATAATATATTACTAAAATTTGACAGAAAATTAGGCAGAGTTTCGTTTAAAATATGGACTGCCTAAAATTTTAATTAGGACTGGAGTCCAATTTATATACCTGTTGCAACAAACTAAACAATCCAAATTCATCCACTCCCAACATCTCCATACAGCTAAGCTCAAATGCTTCAATGGAATCCAAATCCGACAATATAACACTATTTCAAAAATGAAATCGAGCAACATCCAACCAATAGGTCTACCACTAGTATATGTTGAGGACACTAACCTCTTTCAAGCATTTTCAATCACAATACAGGGTAACAATCTCCAACATGTACTTCATGACATAATACCCACATTCCAATCCACCGGTTTGTTGAGGACACTAAGTTCAATCAATTACAAAAATGAGGCACAAATAAGTTCTAATAAAAATGACAAAGTAAATGTTTATGTACAAAAGCATTTGAAGTGATATAGTACGTAGTAGTTAATTATTATAATAATGATGATAAAGTAAAAAAATTAAATTACCTCAATCGAAACACAACGAAGGTCCATATCTTTTGTCTTAGGATGCTTACCATCATTGGCCTTGTAAATTTGATATGCCCTACGTAATCACCAAAATAAACAATCAATAGATAATAATGCATGAAATTAAAAATTCACGATAGTAAAATAAAGTAAATACTTACAAATCAATGAATGCCAAAACCTTTAGCATTCGTGGATTATCCTTACGTTTCCTTTTGGAGTTAAATACGTACACTTGACCAGCTTGAAGTTCAATTACTAGTAGCATCCAGTGGTTCCTTACAATTTCAAATCAAATAGTCAAGGTTTATAAGAATAAGTATAAACAACTAGGATAGCATAATCAACGATGAGTAGTTCTTACTCTTCATGATACGACGCCAAAATAAACTTGCATTGTTTCTCTTTCTTATTCTTCTCAGCGATAAAAGCTTCCGTAAAGTACGTTTTGAGCTTAGAAGGTTCATGGACTTTTGTAGCATGTATCATTTAAGGACACATGAATGAGATGAGGGAGTTGTTGAAACAATAAGGAAATTCATCCATCAAAAACCTGTACTCAATAATAATTTAAAATGTTAGGAAAATGAGTAGAGGGCAAGTGGTGAGTTATGTGAAGCTACTATATCTTAACTATTTGACTACTAAATATATGTTAAGAGCTTACATTTGATAAACATGGATGCATGACACATTGATACAAACCCCTTTTAGAAACTCCTCAATGTCCTCCCTACTGACGATCGACGCATCAACCTTCTCGTAGTAGAAAAGGGGGGCTTTATTTGTAATGTAGTGGATCCGTTCTTATCGTCTCGTGCACTACTAAGTAAGAGATGCAGCAACTGACACTCTTCACCAAGTTGTTGAAGTGTTTTATGATCTAGTCGGAGAAAGGAGTTGACTCGGGCTGCTCCATCACAACTACCTACAGCTGATCTCGGGGTGTTTTTCCCTTTGCTTGAAGATGGTTCATTTACCTCCAAAATCGTCTTCAATTGAGAAGGATGCTCCAATTCATTGGAATGACCCTACAAGGTAAAACATTAAATTTTCGTCACAAGATTAGACATTAAATTTTGAAGGAATGACTGATACTTTCATGTATTAAGACCTTAGTTATTGTTCATTACCTCATCTTCTTCAAACAATACTAAATCCTTCGGCCATTGTAGGAAGTGATCTTCCGCATCACCCACCTTAGTTGTTTCACCATCATCCGACTTTTCGTGGATGGAAACGTCCCTGTGCTCTGGGTAGGCATAATCTAAGGACACCTTCCAATGGCTATAAGATTTCCTAGTCCGAGTGTGCATAACCTCAGAAGAAGAGGAACATGGATATACCGTACCATCTCCAACCACAACTAAATTTCCACTGTAGGCGTCTCTAACACAAAGTTTACATGGATTCTTGCCCTAAACATAGATAATATTATTAATATTAATAAATTCAGTTAATCACAAGCACGTAAGACGAACATCTAATTAAAAATTTATTATGTAAGACAAAGTACACAATATGTAAATAGTGTCAAAAGTCAATCAAAATGGGTGAATTTAAAAAAAAGAGGAAGTGCAAACATGAGATTCACCCCATCAGTATAAAAATTCCATACATCAATGCCTCATCATTATCCAGGGTACAAGAATCCAATGTATCTTTGCCAATTCCATGCTCAACGTCCTGACTGAAATAAATCCTGCTAAGCTGTGACTCAAAATAATTCTCTATCTCAGATTCATGTATTCTATATTTTAGTGCAAGTGTCTGAATGCAAGACTTAGGAACTTGTGAATTGCTCTTACTGCTGGACTATCTCTAACAGTTCTAAGAACTAATCCACCAGCAAAACGAACACCTTGGCCATTACTACATGGTACTATCTTTACGTTGCTGTGGACATTCAAATGAAGACAATCCTGAAAGTAAGTCTGAACCTCAGACTTCAGTGAGAGTGACCAGATTATAAAAACACTGAACTCACTGGTGAGGCTAGGCATGCAGGGCTGCAACTCGCTCAATAAAGGGAAGTGGCGGCGCCAACATAAAGGCATCAGGCAGTGTATCATGCTTTCTATTTCACTTTGTTGATATTTATTTCTTGTTCTTTTCCCCTCTGTCAATAAGAAGCCACAAGCCTATTGCATTTGCATGTTTTAGTGATGTGGCTACTAAGCCCAAGCCCAACCAAGTTGGTGTTCCTCTGGCTCTCCCAGGTTCCAACTAGCTTGGTATTTAGCTCAAACAAGTTTTGCTGGTTAAAAGGCCGCCATTGGGGTTGCTCTTATGGTGGTATTTTGTCTCGTATAAGGTACTTCAGCCTTGCTATAGTGCAGAAAACATTGCCACTTAACACGCTATTTTTCTTATACTATGACAGACGTGCAATTTTACATGTTTGGTAGTGTAATTTGTGCACATAACTTTCGGGATCTAGCTTTAGATGTTTGGTAAAAGTAATTCTTTTAAGTTGTCATAGTTGGTACAATATTGAGGGTGGTATTCTGATTTAGAGATCAAATTTTGTTTACATTCATGTACTATAAAACTATTCATTGACAAAAAATACACCATTTTATGGCCTCTGAACCATCATCTTGATCCTAATATTTGCACCATGTTATGGCCTCTGAACCATCATCTTGATCCTAATATTAAGACATTAATCTTGATCCTTATATTAAGACATTCCTAGACTTAACCTCTATAATTTGCAAAACTGTACTGCATGATTCTTCCACATTAGCTCATCTATTACCTGATTTTATCCTAGCATGAAGACAAAGGATAGATAGATACAATATGAGTTAAAACAAGATGGGTAAAAAGTAGAATTACCAAAAGATCCAATTCACCAATTGCAAAAACTCTAATCTTATATCCATTTGAGTACTTACTAGTTACTACATTAAACTCCAGATGACACCACCATATGAAGCTGCTAACATTGAATGACTCAACGAAACAAGCATCTTGTATGCTCAAACAATCAAGAGCCTCATATCTCATTAACAACCTATGGAACTCATCATCAGTTCGACGCCTATCACTGTCTTTAACATCATCAGGACTGTGAAAGTATGACCCTTTGTCGAGACTGTGAAAGTATTAGCTTCCACATCAAAGACTGTGAAAGTATTCATCCCAACACTACTAATTCGACGCCTATCACTGTCTTTAACATCATCAGGAGATGAAGGCTCAACCAATACAGAGGCTAAACTCTTTGCTAAAGGCATTTTCTCAACATCAGTTCTAGTCTCTTGAAGGGTTAAATAATAAGCTTCAAAAGCCGTACTTCTTCTACCCATATACGAGTGAAGTTCATTCATGATTTATGAAACATAGCTAATAAGTTCATACTCCAACAGCAACGCATTCATGTTGTCAGTGAGAAGTGCAAACCTAATAAAAAATTTTAAACTAGATATATACCTTTAAAAGTGGGACAATTGGTACATCTTGAACTTTTTGGCATGGATACCGGGGTGGGCGCGTCAGGATGCTTGTCACTACTACCCAATTGAATAGTTCCACTGCCGATAAGATTTCTCAGTGCTTCTTCCACCTTAGGAGCCACTTCTCGTTCAAGTTTCTTGTCAAAATCTGCCTTGATTTCGAGAAGCTTCTGAGCAAAGTCGTCCTGTGATAGAACACTATGAACCTCCTTGTTCTTCATTATGCTCTTTGCTTTTCCAAACACTTGTTCTATTCCAACATTTAGTTAACCAATAGCCTTCACACGCCCCCCTGTGGTCTCGCTTGCCTATAGCCTTTGACAAGGCATCAAGTCCATGCTCCTCAACATAGGTGCAGGCTTCCTTTGCTTTGGCCTCAATTTCTAGATGGTTGTCCTATTAACCATCAAGTTTAATTCGTTTAAATAAGTATCAGGCTATGATTGAAAGTCAAACCATTGATTTATCTTCTAGAATTTTTAACAACTTACATTTTTTTGAACTACTTCACGTGTCTCTGTGTATTTTGGATCAATACCCCAAGATCCATTTGCAAGTTTTTTTTCATGCGCAAGCTTCCATGCTATGGGCCGTATCATCCTTCTATGTGGAATAGAAGTCACATGAAAACTAGAAGACTCAGCGACGCTGGAAGATGGAGCGGGGAGTCTGCCACTTTTGATCCACTTCTCTTCAGCTCTACTATAAGAATTTTGACCCAGATGATGTGGGTGCTTGTTTTGTTTTGCGCTTGAACTTCCTTTTTGGCTTTTGGCCTTTGGAAAACAAAAAAAATTGCATAAATCATGTAGTTAATATAATTAACATTACAAGTAATAATAAGAGTAAATCTATTCAAATGGTTTCACACTATAGCGTAGTATCACACCTGAAATTCAGGGGTCTCATATGTTGCTGCAAATGTCTTCCAATGATCCTCAGTAATCAATCCTTCAAAAGCCGCCCAAGGATCTACATTTTTCTCAACCTTAACTTTCTTAACTTTTTTACTCTGCGATGGTCCTCCATCGACTTCTTCAACTTCGGTTGTCTTATGTGCATGTGCATCGGCAGCATCAGATGTCTCTTGTACATGTGAATCATCAGCAACATCATCCTTCTTCTTTAGCCAACGTCGCCTGAGCTTGGACTTAAAGTCTCTAAACCGAGCACTGACTAGTTCATGAAACTTCTTTTCCTTAGTTCCATTTGGATCAACAATGTTGAAAGCCTCTGTAAAAAATGAAACAAAAAGATGAAAAAACTAATACAATAGCTACGATGTATATCAAGTCAATTACAAAAAAACAAAATCACCTTTGCCTCTTCCCAATTCTTGCTCTTTTCCACTTCATCCAACTGATTATAACTCTCAGTGTTAATATCTGTTCTCATAGCACATGCACCAATTTTCTTGCCATATTCATGGCCCTATTTTCCAATGTAGTTCTCCAATGCATCAAACTTTAAAAACATAGGTTGTCCACCCCTTTTAACCTCCTTGAAAATCCTCGCCCTTGTTTGCGTTCGGATTTTGTAGATGAAACACAAGAGGAAACAACATGCACAATCTCCTGCAAATTGAAAAGATTAAACATGAATTTAATAGAAAGAAAAAAAAACATAAACTACAACCAGACCTGCACAGTTATTGCAGACCAGTGCACATACCCTGCACAGTCCTAATCCGAGTTCTGGGTGCCAATCCCAGTAAAAAAACAGTAAAATAAAAAAGGGGAAATAAGCTTTGTTGTAGTTCTGGGTGCCAATGCCAGCGAATCACGTTGTGGACTCCTCGCCCCCTCACTATTTTGAGGTGTCGTATTAGTGCCATGCAACAAACATGTAGAGTTGGAATCCATTGACAATTAAAATTAAAAAAACGAATGAAAATATAAAGTAAGAGCTTAAGAAATCGTGTGCATGTGTGAAGGGTTGATGGTTAGACTTTAGAATTAAAGTTTTGAAAAAACACTCAGTACAAAGCTTTATATGAAGCTGATTGAATAATATTTGTGCTTAGTAATGAGCTGTAAATGAATAAACACCATCCCCATGTCAGCTATCTTCTTAGTTTTATGCTTCTGGCCAAGTCTTCCCTGAGTCAGTTTGAACGTAAAATGTTGTCCTGTTTTTGGCTTATGGCTTTGTCTTCGATTCTGAATCAGGACTTGGCGACTTGCTTTGTCCGTTTGTTATCAATTGACAGTAGTAATCTCAATATAATAGCTTCGAAAAGTTGTATTGATATTCAATTTAAACTGTGCTATACTATTTCCAATTACAGTGTCACAGCTATACAGTGGAGAATAAAATTCCAAAGAGTATGCACATACATGTTCCTTACTCTCAAAACATGGTAGACACTAGCTAATACAGTAAAACTACATCATAGAGCACACCCCTATGAAAAGGATTCCCTTTATATCTCACTGTATAAACACCACTAGGACGAGCACGAGCCATACACATACTGCCACAGACCCCTGCACACCTCCCAAACCCCTGCACAGACCCCCAAACCCCGTCCCAGATGACTTCTAACCCTGCACAGGCCCTGCACACCTCCCAAACCCCTGCACAGACCCCCAAACCTCCTCCCAGATGACTTCTAACCCTGCACAGACCCCCTGCACACCTCCCAAACCCCTGCACAAACCCCCCAAACCCCCCCAAAACCCCCCAAACCCCTACAAAGCCCCGCCCAACCCCCAACCCCTGCACAGACCCTCCCAATCGTCCTGAACCCCTGCATAGACCCCCTACACACCCCCATAAGCCTGCACAGACCCCCTAACCCCCCCGAACACAGCTCCTTCGTACCCCCGAACCCCTGCATAGACCCTCCCAACCCCCCGAACCCCTACACAACCCCCCTCCCAACCCTCCCAAACCCCTGCACACACACCCCTACCCCTGTGCACATAATGAGAACAAAAATCACGTAATTACCATCTAAGAACCTAAGTGTTTGCTTTCCATGTCAATACTAAAATAAATAAACTTACAACATTAGTTTTGGCGGCCATTAAAGCTATGTCATCCTCGGGATCAAAATCATCATCTGAATCATATAAAGCAAATCAAAATCTTCATCATCTGGTGTGGGTTGCACATCCGTTGATGTAGGTGGCATGTCATCAACAAGGTCATACTCTTCTTCGTCAACAACATCTTCCACACCCAAAATGTGTCGTTTTCCATGAATAACAACATGCCAACCAAATTTAGTAATATCTCGAACATAGAACACTTGTTTAGCTTGTGAGCCTAGAATGAAAGGTTCATCGGTGTCATGGAAACGAGTTGGGTCTACCACACTGAACCCGAATTCATCAGTTTCTCGGCCACGTCGATTATCAACCCATTGACATCTGAAAAGGGCGATCGCAAATTCAATGTAGTCTAACTCCCAAATCTCTTCTAGTACCCTATAATACACCACAGTCGAATAAACTGGCCTCACATCCTTTGCACTAGTAAACTCGGTGGAAGACGCAGTCACCATGACACCACTATTTTGTAGTACACCATTGCCATCTTGAAGTTTTGTGTAGAACGAATACCCATTGATGTCGTAGCCCTCAAATGAGCCCACTAGTTTTCTTTGACCCCTTTCTAGCAATCTGATCATGTCTGGAACACTGTGATTAGGTTGCTTCAACTCAATTGCCACTTGCTTCTCAAACCAGTTAATGAAAGTTCGATTGTGTTCTAACATCGCCTTACGTTCATTCTTAGGATATATGCTCCTCAATAGCTTCAAGTGCTTCATTACGTATGGATGAACGATTGAGAGATGTTGCAACACATATAGGTGGCCTTTTTCTTTCCTTTCATTAGGAGGGATGACATCCCTTCCACCAATTGTGCTTTTACCTCGTAGCCTGCCCCCATGACGAGAAGCTCTTAGTCCAATTGCCTTTATGCTAGCAATGAACTCTACACAAAACTCCCCGATCTCCTCAACCATATAGCCTTAAATGATGCTAGCCTCGGGCTTTGCTTTATTCTTTGCTTTGTCTTTCGGAATCTTAAAATATCTCTCATACGGGTACATCCATCTCAAAAAAGCGGGCCACAAAAGCTTAATTTCTCGAACAAGATGTACAATCAAGTGAACCATTATATCAAAGAAAGAAGGTGGAAAATACATCTCAAACTTGCATAAGGTTTCAACTATGTCCTTTTGTAATGCATCAAGTGTTTTTGGATCTATCACTTTACTACAAATTCTATTAAGAAAAGCAGAACTTGACAACAACATGTCTTATATGAGGTGATAGTAGACCAAGAATAGCCACTGGAAAAAAAAATACTAGCATCATTACATGACAATCATGTGATTTCATAGCACCCATCTCCAAATCTTTCTTCATAACATATGTTTTCAAATTTGAACAATATTCAGAAGGCACCTTGATATCATACAAACACTCACAAAATAGTATTTTCTCTGTCGAAGACATTGTGTAGCAAGCCGGAGGGAGATACTAATAAGTGGACTTTGGGTTCACTTATTTGCATTTAGTTTCAGGTCATTTAGATGCATTTTAGGCCATATAGTTTCCTTTTCTTTCCATTTTTCATCCTTTCTCATATTCTCATACTTAGCATTTAGTTTTAGTTCATTTGCATGTAGTTAGGTTGCATTTAAATCATTTCATTTGCATGTGCATCCCCCTCCCCCATCTAATATTTTCTTGGAGTGTTTTAAAGCTAGATTAGCAAGGAAGAGCCTCCAAAACAGGGGAGCGGTCGCTCCTGAGTAGGTGGAGCGGGCGCTCCTGAGTAGGCGGAGCAGGCGCTCCTGAGTAGGCGGAGCGGGCGCTCCGTGTGTGAAGAAGCAAAGAGAAGCTGGCAGTAGTTTGGAGCGGTCCTGGAGCGTTCCAGGAGTTGTCGCTCCAAGCCTGGAGCGGGCACTCCGTCGCCCAGAATTGCTATTTCGGTTTCGATTTTGTATCGGTCGATTTCGATTTTGTATCGGTTTTTTAGACAATTTCGGTTTTGTGTTTTATGGCTTTGCCCTTAGTACTTTGGGGTATAAAAACCCATTTTGTAATAATAATAGAATTAAGTGAGGGAAAGTAGATCTAGAAGTTCAACAATGGAGTTTTGAAGCTATTTTCAATGGAAGTTTATCTTGAATCATCATCAAATTGAGTATTTCATCTTCCTTTACACTTTATTTGCTTTAATACTTTGTTTATTTTGTTTAGCATTTGATTAGTATTGGTTAGTTGATGATTAGCTTACTTATGTTGATTTTCATTATTGTTGGATCACATTTGATGATTGGAACTTTTTATTTTACCTTTTTTATGGCTAGTGAATAGTCTACTAGCCATGTGAACTTGATTTGGGGATCAAAAGTGAAGGGTTGAGAGATGAAGCTTTTGATGGACCTTAGGCTAGTCAATAGGTTGACTTCACCATGAGAATAGGTGATTGGCTTCCTAGGACGTTAATTGAATCGCTATGAGTTGTGGAAATACTTGATTGATTGATTTTACCATGAGAATAGGTAAAATTGGTTAATTAAGTCCTCGTAATTAGCTCGAGAGAGTAATTAGGACACATTTGAGTGACTAGGTCCCTTAGTTGACCCTAATGAATCCTCTTGGCTTAACAAATAGGTTAGCTAATGGTTAACTAGTGATTCCCCTACCCCTAGTGTCTTCATATTATAGTTTAAACCCATCCATTTAGTTTAATCGTAGCTAATTCGTTCATAGTTTCTTAGTTAATCAATTTTATCAAAAACCATTAAAAATAGACTTAGCTCGATTAATCACTTTCAAACCTTGATTAATCTTTGCTTCCTCGTGGATTCGACCCTCTCTTACCCTATATTAGGCTAAGTTAGGTTATTACTTTGGCACGTGTAACGACCGTGTCAGAGACATCTTACCATTTGTTCTCGGTTGAGCCCGAAGATTCGGACGAATCCCTCTCTTCTCCATATCCAACCTCGCACCCAACCCATCTTTTGTCTTACCAGGCATGTTCACCAACGTTCCAAGAACAACATCGTACACATTTTTTTCAATGTGCAGACATCAAGACAATGTCTTACCTGCAAATCTTGCCAATATGGAAGGTCCCAAAGAGCAGATACTCTTTTCCAGAGCACACCTTTCGTTGATGTGGATTTTGTGGCCTTACCATGAACCGTTTTCAAATGCTTAATACGATCATAAATTTGCATCCCTGTTCTTGGTTCACGGGCCACTCCTTTCTAAATGAATCCATTAAATTGACTTTTCTTCTTCCGATAAGGGTGATGACGATCAAGAAACCTCCGATGATTCATGTACACATTCTTATGGGAATGTGTCAAGTAGATAGGCTCCATATCCTCTTCACAAATTGGGCATGCTTGCTCTCCCTTAACCTTGTACCCTGAATGATTCCCATACGTCGGGAAATCATTCACCGTGCAGAAAACCATGGCACGTAAATTGAAATTCGATTGTGTGTAGGCATCAAACATCGGCACCCCTTCAGACCACAGCAATTTCAATTCGTCAATCAAAGGTGCTAAATACACATCAATGTCATTTCCGGGTTGTCTAGGTCCAGAAATTAACAAAGGGATCATCAAATACTTACGCTTCATACACAACCATGGTGGAAGGTTATAAATAGACAAAAGAACAGGCCATGAGCTATGTCTACTGCTCTGGGATCCGTATGGATTCATCCCATCAGTACAAAGAGCTAGTCTCAGGTTCCTATCTTCTTTCCCAAAATCAGAATTACGTTCATCAAATTGTTGCCACTGCTCAGCGGGATGCCTGATTTTCCCATCTTTCTTCCTCACATCAGCATGACACCTTAAGTTATTTGCGTCGTTCTTAAGTGAGAACATACGCTTAAACCTAGGCATATATAATTGGAAGGTACCACAACATCTTCGCAGCATGCCCAATCTTGTTTTTCTCAATAGCGTCATCCCCTTTGTCATCAAACATCCCCTTGATTTTCTTATACCACGATATTCCACAAATTGGACACTTGTCCAATTTCTCATGCTCCTTACAAAAAAGAACACAATCATTAGGACATGCATGGATTTGCTGGTACACTAGGCCAAGAGGACACATTAATTTTTTGGCATAATAGGTCGACGTGGGAATCTCATTACCCTTTGGAAACATATTTGCTAAGGCTTCCAACAACAAGGTAAAACTCGCGTCAATCCAATTACCCTGTGCCTTGATGCTATACAATTTTAACACGCCTTCTAGGAGTGAAAAATTCGGACATCCAGGGTATAGGGGTGTCGTAGCAGCCTTTTTAACTCTCTCAAATCGCTCAGGAGTGTCACTAAGTTGTTCTTGTAAACCCCCCATCATCTCATTCATATAATCTTCGCCGACTAACTCAGCATCACTATCTTCACACTCCTCACCAATAGCTTCCTCACCATTACCAGAAATTATGGAAACTTTATTATTGTAATCATCATCTTCCTCATAATTGACACCACCATCATTTGCCTCATCATTGGCATTGGTATTGGGCTTCGGATTCACTGGAACTATGTTCTCACCATGCCAATACCAAACTTCATACATCTGAGTGAACCCTCGCCGAAACAAATGATCCTCTATAACCCCAATATCGTCCCACTTCCTTAAATTATTTCAATCACGACATGGACAAAAAATTGTGGCAACTCCCTTACTCCTTTGGTGTTCTAAAGTCACTCTACGAAACTCTTCTACCTCATTAAAGAAGTCAATTGTGTTGCATTCACCATACATCCAACAACGTTGAGGATCCATTCTAAAAAGTCTGGAAAGACGGAATTAGACACCTAACAAGTACACATCATAGACCATTCAATAGAATCAATGCATGCTCCAAGAAGGTCCTTGTCACTCCATCCTAACCCATCCTTGGATATCTAATCTCACTAGTGAATGTACACCAACTTTTTGATTCTAAGGAAATTTCAGCAGCATTTCCCTATAGTTCTCCAAGTAGCACGATGTAGCAAATTTCTTAACTACATATGTACCCGGAGAACATATTTAGGAAATCACAAACCGAAATTATCCTTAGAGTCGAAAAGAAGGCATACATTCACATCCTAAGTGAGATTAAATGTCCAAGAACAGTTCCAAAAACGGGGACTATTCAAGACTTACTCCTAGAACAGGTATCTAGGCTTATGAATGATAATGCAACAAAAATACAAACTAAACAATGCATCACTAGTTCCCACTCAAATTCTTTAAATGACCATCTAGTAACGCATTAGAACATCATTTCAACTAGCTTAGCAAACCAACATGAAATCGATTATATAAAGGTATTAGCAATTGAGCACAAGAAGTACTTATCAAACAATGTGTTAGCAATTGAATTAGAGGACTTTATTTCATCTCAATTATTTGTACTTCTCAAATCATGTGTTAGCAATGGATTCAAAATTTCTAATTATGCTAATACTATGGTATTGCTAACATTCTTTTACGTAATTCACCATAACTGACAATTGGTTTGCAAACTTCAAATTGGTTTTCCATTGACAATTGGGTTGTCTCATAATACAAATAAGAGTTATCAAGTCGGCTCAAATTGTTTTGCGTCCATTCCAATTGTTCATCAATTCATCACCAAACCAATTCCATAATTACCAAAAATTAACAAAGAACTAAGAAATTGGTGACAAAAAACGAGCACAAAAAAAGGCTTAAAATGTTGAGAGTAACAAAAAAAGGATTAAGTTCAATAAATCTGAAATTGGTGAGAAGGAGCACGAGGAGGAATGAAGAGAGCACAAAAATATTACCAGAAGATCGCCTGAAATGATTCGCCGGCGACCCGGAGGAACGAAGCGAGCAGGAGCATGAGGAGCAACCTAGGTCTGAGATGCGAGCCTGAGATTCGGCTGACATGTATGTCTAAGAAGGTCTGTGCAGTGAGGGAAACCAACCCACGACAATGGAACAGTGCATCGAGCAAGCAATTAGGGATTTGGCGGGGCCAAATGAAATATGACGAATTAAGTTTTTACTAATTAAAATTGGAATAGTTTTACTGCGGGTCACAAATGTAGCCTGCCTCAACATTGAAATTTTAATGAATTTAGCTGCGGGCCTTTTGGGAAGCCCGCATCAAAGGTAACTTAGCTACGGGCTCTTCACCAGACCCGCAGCTAAAGAACTTTTGCTACGGGCTTTTCACGTAGCCCGCAGCTAATGGGGTGCAGTAATAGCTATTTTTTCCACTAGTGGACGTGCATAAGTCTAAAGCAATTGCTATTCACTTCCACTTTAAGTATTAATAAGTTATTCGATGTTGGACTCTAAACAGACAACCAACACATAACATGAATACAACAAATATTCCTCTTTTATCTTAAGATTAAATACGTGATCAAACAATTCCAATTGACCAAGAATTAATCCTCCAATTTATTTGTTGACTTAAATCAACAATCGAATGTCCAATGACAATAAATATACATACCCTACAAAGCCCTCAGTCTTTTCAAAGTAGTAAAATAATAATAACCAATAATAATCCAACTTACTCACAAAGTCCTCGGCTTTGAGAAGTAATAAAATAATAATAACCAATAATAATCCAAATTACTCACAAAGTCCCCGGCCTTTGAGAAGTAATAAAATAATAATAACCAATAATAAAATATTATTAATCCACTTCACAAGATGGATCAAAATATAAATACTTCCAAACAACATGCTTGAATCAAACATCCATTCAATCATGTAATAAAACATAAAGGCAATTAACATGCTCAACAACACGTAATCTCAATTCAATAGCCACGTATGAACCATGAAAGGGTTCCCTATACATGGTACTATAAATAATCTTAATCCTTAGGATATGATACTAGTCTAATAGATAAGGACATGTACGTACCTTGTGTAGACAAAGTGAGAGGCCATTTTAAAGCTCTAAAAGTCACCTAAAGTAAAATCTCCGCCTACCAAAATAATAATATAACAACGAATTAATATCCTAATTAATTCATAGCAATTTAAATTATTTTAAAATGCTTCAAAACTCGTTTTTTAATACTTTTTAAATTTTAAAGTTTCAACCTTTAACAATCTTTAATATAATACTATAAGTCTAGGGTTTAAAACCTCAACAACCATTACTTTCATACTTAAAACTCACTTTAAATAATAAATAATAAATCTGAAATTATAATTTATATTCATAATAAAAAATCAGATTTTTAATTACGTAAAGAACAAAGTTTTCAACTTTATCTATAAAACATATTAAAACTCATAGAAATCACAGCTTTAATATTAAAACTCATAAAAACCATAACTTTAATATTAATACTTTAATTAAACATTAAAAAGAGGATAAGGGTTAAGAAATAACCAAGGAAAAACACGAAAAACCGGAAAAACCAACGGGAAGTTGTGCGTGGCTGCGGATGGCGGCGCGTGGCAGTCACGCTCCACGTGGCTGCTGCGACTGCTGTTGTGCGTGGGTGGGCGAAGGAGTGGTGCAGCGAGGGATGCTGCAAGCATGAAGAGGAGAAGGAGCTGAGTGGTGCGCGGTGGCTTGCCGAAAAGACAAGAGTGAGTGAGTGGTTATCGGCGCACGCAAAACGAGGAGGGCAAGAGGAGAGAAGTGGGGCGCCGTTTTGGGGAGAGAGAAAGGAGAGAAAATAAAAGTGTGCGAACTTGGGATTTGGGGGGTATTTATAGGTTTGCCTAAAACCTATGGAAATTAGGTTAGGCTTAGGTTTGGTGTAACAGCCCGGCCTCCGAGCTGCTAGCTTAACATGCTTAGCAATCTCATACGTCAATGATCATGGAATCCATAATAATAAAATAATACTTTAGATGAAACATGCAGCGGAAACAACCTTAAATACACGATACAGGACCTGTGGGTTATGGGCCCACAAAGCAATTTTCTTTATATGATACTTCTATTACAGAGTCATTCGATCTCAATCCCAAAATAAAGGAATTAAATTAGAACATAACTCATTGTAACAGACTCCTCGTATCCAAACTTAAATCTCAGGACTTTTACCCATAATATACATTTGAATCATAACTTTACTCTAGATTCGACTCCGAGCTTCCAACATTAACTCCTGCATATAAGAAGGAATAGAAAACAAAGAAAACATCCAAAATGAGTGGAAAACTCGTAACTCTTACTTCAGCCCGTTAAAAACATTTTCATTTCAAATCGTTTTATCACTTGGAAATCAGTCTTGGAAAACGATAATCATTCTTGTAAATGTATACGACTGGCATAGCTCAATCCCCTTACACAAATCGCTGGCAAGTACAGGGTTTGAACACAATTTATTTAGTTTACACTTCACTTATCACTTAAACAATACGACCACACCGGTCCACACTATTACCATTTTAGTTCATTTTTGATTTATTATTTAGCTCCTCCACCTGTACCTTGCCCACTTTTCATTTCAGTTCACAAACTAGCCAGCCAAAACAAATAATATTCATAATCAACTAAAATACAGTTTCAATAACAGCAACACATTCATATCTATGGCCATAGTACGAACTACTTTACCAAAATAGAAGTACAAAACACATGGGCATGATATAAGTTTTGCTGACATAAAACTTACCTCAAACTCTTAATTATTTCTTAGATTGATATATGATACTTCGACAACTCTGTAGTTCTATTGGATCTCTTGAAATCCATAATCAATGTCCCAAAACATTCACCTCATAACAAAAACAACAATAGATACAATAACAATTGACTACTCTTCACTAGTTTCATACCTCGGTAAAATCAAACTTAATATGATTCCTATTACCCCTTATTACCGAAATAAACATGTCTCACCACTGTAACCTTTCTACAGCTTCCCCCTGAGTAATAAGGTGCTAAGGATTAGTTTAAACAAGCTTTAGAACATGAATAGGTAAGCTAAGCACAAGAGGATGCAAAGCTGTACTTACAGCATCCTGTTTGATGTTTCTATGGAGTTTTCTATACCTTCCCAAGGCTTTAAGGCTTGAACAACTAAATATGGATGTCTACAAGAGATCTATGTAATAAAAAGTAGGTATTTTAGAAGAACAATTGGGTGAAAATAACCGAAAACCCAAAACTGCTATGTATAGTAGGTAAATGGCAGTACCGATAGGAGAGGGAAACCTCTTCTGGGTAAGGTCAGTTTCATGGAGTTTCTAGGTCGTTCTTACTTGAGGTGTTAGCTTGATGTGTTGGCTTTCATGCATGAGAAGATACATGGGAGATCGACACCCAAGTAGCTTTTAAGCAGCTTTCATTATGGATAGGTCTGAACTGAAATTTCAGCTGGCCAGATCTTACTAAGTAAGGAACTTACCCTATTTAGCCACGTAATTCTTGGGAACAAATGACCATTATAACCTTAAGACATCCCAAGCATGTCATATATCAAGTTTTGTTAGATTCTAAGCATGGATTCAACCCCGAAAGGCTCTTTAACTGGAAGCTCATCGTTACCCGATAAAACGATCTCTATACGATTTTCACAATCTTAATGAATAAGGCTATTAAGGACCTTCTAACTTATTTATTGGTTTACAAAACCTTCTTAACTGATAAGAATGGTAGATGTTACACACTTTTTTCCTCGTGTGGTGTTGGATAGTATTCTAATCTAGTTAAAGGGCTAAAACCAATTGAAACCTTAACACATCTAACAATCCAAGTAACTCTCTTTACCTGAAATACTTTAGAATCCTATTTAAATAACTTAATATAATTAGCTTTAAACTCAACCTGCTTAAAATTCAGGCTATTAAATTTGGGCTTTGGGTTGATCATCCAATCCTAATTAAAAGCTTTGGGCGCCTCAACCCAATAATAAAAACCATTTTAAACACAACCCAAAATATTTAATAACATATTCAATACTTAAAATCCAACCCAATAAATATTGATGATTATTTAAAACGTTTAAACAATCATTTGACTTTCAAAATAGTCAACACTTAAATAATTAAATGAAATAAATATGAAAATGATTATAAATATAATTTAAATATATTTATAAAATTCATAAAATTACGGGGGATTACACTTGTCCTGGTGGGTTTACCTTTGTTGTGCATGATAGCCCTAATCGTGTTCCTATTATTCTAAGAGATGTAAAAGAAATGGGAATGGAAATTTCCAGAACCGGAATGGCCAAGGGTCTGGTGATGGGGTCAAGCCTGAGAGGACTTACTATTCTAAGAGATGTAACAGAAACCACCCTGGTAGAGACTGTAAGGGATATCTGGTTACGTGCAATTACTGCTAGAAGAAAGGGCATAGAGAGTTTGAGTGTTTCACGAAGCAGAAACATGAACAGAATGCCAATTGAGGCAATGGTCAGGCGAGATCTGTTATAACCAAGCTAGCAACCAAAGACCGAAACCTTCGGGGCCACAGAATGGTCATGGAAGCTACCCTAAGCCTGTGAATGGGAGCAACAACAACAACAACCAGAGTAAAGCTCCAGGGAAGCTGTTCGTGATGAGTCGTACTGAAGCTGAAAAGTCCGTTGATGTAGTTTCTAGTACTTTTTTATCAACTCCACTTTAGTTAAAGCATTATTTGATTCTGGAGCGACCTATTCTTTTGTTTTGTCCTCTGTTGTTAAGAGTCTGAGTCTAGTACACTTTGAAGTCGTTGATTTTCCCATTAGTATTCCTACTAGAGAAGTTGTGAAGTGTACTAAGATGTTTAGAGACTTACCTTTGAAGATAGGAGGTTGTACTTTTCCCTCTAATCTCATAGAATTCAATTTGGGAGACCTAGATGTTATTTTAGGAATGGATTGGCTTAGTTCTTATAAAGCCAAGATAGATTGTGAAGCTCAGAGGGTAGTTTGAAGAGTCCTTCGGGGAAGTCAATTTCGTACCGACGTTTTAAGGAACCTAAGAGTTTTAGGATCATTTCTGCTATGCAAGCTGAGAAGTTGATAAGGAAAGGTTGTGAAGTATTCTTGTGTAGTGTGCGATATGTAAGCAAGGAAGTTGAGTCGAGAATCAAGGATGTACCTATTGTGAATGAGTTCTTAGATGTGTTTCTAAGTGAGATTTCTAGAATGCCGCCTAAGAGAGCCATTGAGTTTACCACAGACTTAGTTCCTTGTACTGCACCTATTTCGAAAGCACCTTACAGGATGGCACCTCCTGAGATGAAGGAATTGAAGACTCAATTGCAAGAATTGTTGGAGAAAGGTTACATTAGACCTAATGCGTCACCTTGGGGAGCACCAGTTTTATTTGTGAAGAAGAAGGATGGTAGTATGAGGTTGTGTATTGATTAGTGTGAGTAGAACAATGTGACTATTAAGAACAAGTATCCTTTGCCTAGGATAGATGATCTTTTCAATCAGTTGAATGGAGCTACTGTTGTCTCGAAGATTGATTTGCGTTCAGGGTATCATCAATTGAAGGTAGCCGATAAGGATATACCTAAGACTGCTTTTAGGACGAGATATGGTCACTATGAGTTTACTGTGATGCCATTTGGGTTGACCAATGCACCTGCAATATTTATGGACTTGAAGAATAGGATTTTTCATGAGTTCTTAGACAAGTTTGTCGTGGTATTCATTGACGATATTTTTATTTACTCGAAGAATGAAGAAGAACATGATGAGCATTTGAGGATTATTTTGGAGACGCTTAGGAGAAACCAATTGTTTTGCCAAGTTCTCTAAGTGTGAGTTCCGTTTAGAGAAAGTTGCATTTTTAGGTCATTATGTATCTAAGGAAGGAGTTGTTGTGGATCCTGTGAAGACACGAGCCGTTAGTGAGTGGCCTAGACCGAAGAATGTGTCTGATATAAGAAGTTTTCTGGGATTGGCTGGTTATTATAGAAGGTTTGTAAAAGATTTCTCGAGGATAGAGAGACCTATGACTACTTTGATGAAGAAAGAGTCGAAATTTGAATGGAATGAGAAGAGTGAGGAAGCCTTTCATATTTTGAAGAATCGTTTAACCTCTGCACCTGTTTTGACTCTGCCCGATGGGAATGATGGATTCGAGGTATATAGTGATGCTTTGAAGAATGGTCTGGGATGTGTGTTACAGCAGAATGGGAAGGTGATTGCGTATGCATAGCGTCAGTTGAAGCCGTATGAGACTAATTACCCTACCCATGACTTAGAGTTAGCTGCTATTGTGTTTGTATTGAAGATTTGGAGACATTATCTCTATGGAGCGACTGTGAAGATATTCACCGACCATAAGAGTTTGAAGTGTATTTTCACTCAGAAGGATCTCAATATGAGACAAAGGAGATGGTTAGAGTTGATCAAGGATTATGACTTAGATATCCAGTATCATGAAGGGAAGGCGAATGTAGTCGCCGATGCTTTGAGTAGGAAGACGAGCCATAGCGTGAGTGCGTTGGTAGTTTCCGAAGAGTTGTATCGAAATATGCAAAGGCTTAACCTTGAGATTTTGAATCCTGGAGAGATTGAAGCAAGATTGAACGCTTTGTCGCTAGGATCGTCGATTTTCGATGAGATCTTGGAGAGTCAAGTTGGAGATGAACATCTTGACAAGATTAAAGAGAATATGAAGCAAGGAAAGGAAGTTGATATTAAGATCCATGAGGATGGAAGTCTGAGATTCAAAGGAAGGTGGTGTATAACACAGAAGTGTGAAGGGCTTAAGAGGAAGCTTATGGAGGAAGGTCACAATACTCTGTATTCTGTACACCCTGGTGGTGATAAGTTGTATAAAGACCTTGAGGAGAGTTATTGGTGGACGAATATGAAGCGAAAGTCGCTGAATTTGTGTCCAAGTGTTTGACTTGCCAAAAAGTGAAGATAGATCACAAGAGACCTATGGGAAAGGTCCAATCGTTAGAAGTCTCTGGATGGAAGTGGGATTCGATTTCTATGGATTTCGTGACAGCATTGCCAAAGACCAAGACTGGTAATGATACTATTTGGGTGATTGTGGATCGATTGACTAAATCTGTCGTATTTATTCCGATCAAAGAAACGTGGAAGAAGAAGCAACTTGCAAAGACTTATATCAAGCACGTCGTGAGAATCCATGGTGTGCCGAAGGATATTATTTCAAATCGTGATTCGAGATTTCTCTCGAAGTTTTGGCAGAAAGTTCAGCAGAAACTTGGAACTATGTTGAAGATAAGTACTGCTTTTCACCCTACAACAGATGGTCAGACTGAGAGGACCAATCAGACTATGGCGGACATGTTGAGAGCATGTGTGATTGATTTTCAAGGAATTTGGAAAAACCAATTAGATTTGATTGAGTTTTCATACAACAATAGTTACCATGCGAGTATAAAAATGGCACCATTTGAAAATTTGTATGGACAGAAATGTAGGAGTCTTATTTGTTGGAACGACTTTAGAGAGAATATAGTCCTTGGAATTGAATTCATTAAAGAGACCGTCAAGAATGTGAAGTTGATTCAAGCTAGAATCCAAGCTGCCAAGGATAGGCAGAAGAGTTATGCCGATTTGAAGAGGCGTAAAGATGAGTTCGGCGTTGGCGATAAAGTGTTTTTGAAAGTATCATTGACTAAAGGTGTTATGAGATTTGTTAAGAAAGGCAAGTTTAGTGCCAAGTATGTGGCTCAGTATGAGATTTTGCAACGAGTTGGTAAAGTAGCCTACAAGGTTGCTTTGCCGATGGAATTTGAGAAGATGCACGATGTATTTCATATCTCACAGCTTAAGAGGTATATTCCTGTTGAGAATCACGTTCTAGAACCCGAAAGAGTTCATATTGATAGTAGCCTCACTTATGAGAAAAGACCTGTCAAGATTTTGGACAGGAAGGTGCGTAGTACACGCAATAAGGATGTGAGTATCGTGAAGGTACTTTGGTCTAACCATGAGTCCGAGGAGGCAACATGGGAAGCCGAGGATGATATGAGAAAGAAGTATCCTGACTTGTTTGTTGAGGTGAGTTACGAGGGCATAACTCGTTTTCTTTAAGACGGATAGAATTTCGCGCTTTTACCTATTTTTAAGGTATTTTTATGCATATTTATGCTTATTTTGCGATTTGCACATGTTGGTGCAAATAACGAGTCCACGAGTGACACATTTGAGTTTGAGTTGGTAAACTGTGCACATGTATGACACAAGCTTTTCCGAGTTTTTAGTTTTGAAAAGTTTAAGTATAGAACTTTTCCAACCTATTTAGTTTTTCGTGCCAAATTTCAGGACGAAACTTCTTTTAAGATGGGCAAACTGTAATTCCCCCGTAATTTTATGAATTTTATAAATATATTTATAATTATTTTCGTATTTATTTTATTTAATTATTCAAGTATTGACAATTTTGGAAGTCAAATGTTTGTTTAAACGTTTGGAAAAATTGTCAGGAATAATTCAACCTTTGCGTTAACCACTTTTAACAAGTCTACCTTCATTTATTCCATTAACAAGTAAATCTTGTACACACTTTTGCTTTTAACAAGTATTTTTACCTGTGACCTGATAAACCTGTAAACCCACTTCTTTATTCCCTTACATACGTTTGACTTTTTGACTTTTGAAGAAAACTTTTAATTCTAATTTATATATTAAATGAATTAAAGATATAAAAAAAATTAAACCCACCCCACCCCCATCCACTGCCACCCCCTCCTTCCCATTCCCCAACCATAACCACCTTCCACACCCACCCCACCCCCACTCCATAGCTGCCTCCTCTCTCTCCTCAATATAGTTAGATTCAACACCCCCACAACCTAATTCAACCCTTCAACCCATTCTAGAAATTAAATCCTCCCAAAAATTAACATCATCATTATCACCCCCTTGTTCAATCTTGCCTTGATCACGGCCACCAGATTTCTTCCAAGCCTCATAATTCTTAACAAAACCAACAAATTCTCTCCTCCTCTTATAATCTTCATTACCACTTTTCTTCTTAAAATCACATGATCCAAACTCAGCTGCATTTCAGCACTCAATGTCGCAAAAAAGGCACAAAAATCACATGAGCTTCTTTCTCATCAAAAACCTTTTTGCAAATGACCCACTTCGCACATTCTCTGGTGTCATAAGATCACCCAACATCCAATACTCAGCTCTATATTGTTTAATCGATGGGTTTTCTGGGTAAGGCGAATACTTGGTGTTGGTGGGTTTTCGGGTCGACCCGGGTTCATGATCTGGGTCATTGGGGATTCGAGAATCTGGGGGTAAAGACGAAAGACCAGTAATTTTCCAAGAGGCCGTAATTGAGGTATCTGGGTAGGTTAAAGATGTAAACTTTGAGGGAGATGAGGGGATTTAGGGGAAGTTGTGGGCTTGCGTCAAAATTGTTGGGTGTGTGGAATTGTCAAATAAAATTTGTCATTTTATTGATAGGATAGAATAAATTTAAGTTATGATATTAATAGAATCATGTCCAAGTATTGTTCCTGAGTTGGTGTAATGTAATGCCTTTTGTTCTTCTAAGTTTAGGTGAAGCTGGCAATGAAAGAGGAGGAGGGTGGTGGTGGTTAGGTTGTGGGGAAAAGGAAGATGACAGAGAAAGAAAAAATGGGAGAGAAGGGAGAACTAATTAAAAGTAAAAATAATTAATTATTTCAACCAATTAAAATAAGTCATGTGGACAAGTGACCTAAACTAACAGGTCAGCAACATGTAATTTTTAAAAAAACTTGTTAAAAAAAAAAGTGTGTACAAGGTTTACTTGTTAATAGAATTAATGAAGGTAGACTTATTATAAGCGTTCAACGCAAAAGGTTGACTTATTCTTGACAATTTTTCCTAAATGTTTTAAATAGTCGTTAATATTGTTGGGTTGAATTTAAGTATTAAATATTTTATTTAAAGGTTTTGGGTCGTGTTTAAAATAAATTTTAATGTTGGGTTGAGGAGCTCAAACCACTTGTTTAAGTTTCATGATCAACTTGAGCCCAAACCTAAGCTAACCTAAGTTCCATAGGTTTCTAGGCAAAACTTATAGATACCCCTCAAACCATAATTGTACACTTTTTATTTCTCCTCTCCCTTCTCTCCCCAAACCGGTGCCCCCTCTCCCTCTCTTTCTTCCCTTGCTTTCCGTGCGTGTGCCAGCCACCCCTCACCCTCACTCACTAGCTTTTCGGCGGCCAACCCCACACCACTCGTCGCTCTCCCTCTCTCTTTGCCGTGTGTGTGCTGTCGCAGCAGCCACACACCCACTCTCCCACTCTCGCTCTCGTCCGCGCACAGTAGCCAGCACGCAGCCCAGCCACACGTGCTGTACACACGCCACCGGACCGCCAGCCCACGCGCCACCCTAATGCGTGTTTCCTTCGTTGTTTTCCGGTTTTCGTGGTTTTCTTCGGTTATTTCTTAACCCTTATCCTCTACTTTAATGTTTAATTATAGTTTAATGTTAAAGTTATAGTTTTTATGAGTTGTATATGTTTTTATAATAAAGTTGAATACTTTATTATTCGAATTATTAAAAATCTGATTTTTGTTTATTGTAAATATAAATTATAATTTCAGATTTATTATTTATGGTTTAAAGTGAGTTTTAAGTATTAAAGTCATTATTTTTTTGAGGTTTTAAAGTATAATTTTATGAGTTATATTAAAGCTTGTTAAAGGTTGGAACTTTAATGTATTTAAAGTATTTTAAAAGGAGTTTTGAAGCGTTTTAAAATAAATTATATTGCTATGAATTAATAAGAACATCTATTCATTGTTGTATTATTGTTTTGGTAGGCAGAGAATTTACTTTAGGCGACTTCTATAACTTTAAAGTGGCCTCTTACTTTGTCTACACAAGGTACGTACATGTCCTTATGTGTTAGACTAGTAAATTGTCCCAAAGGATTAGGATTATTTATAGTATCATGTATAGGGAACCTTTTTTATGGTTCATACGTGGCTATTGAATTGGAATTACATGTTATTGAGCATGTTAATTGACTTTATGTTTAATTACATGATTGAATGGATGTTTGCTTCAAGCATGTTTGGGAAGGGAAGTTTATTTATTAATTCACATGAGGGATTAATATTATTTTATTGTTGGATTGTGGATTTTTGTATTGTTTCCCTAATTGGATATTTTATTACGTCTTAAAGGCCGAGGATTTTGGGAGTAAGTAGGTTTATTATTGGTTATGGTTATATTACTACTTTGCAAAGACCGATGGCTTTGTAGGGTATGTATAATTATTATCGTTGGACTTTCGATTGTTGATTTAAGTCAACAAATAAATTTGGAGGATCAATTCTTGGTCAATTGGAATTATTTGATCACTTATCTAATCCTAAGATAAAAGAGGAATATTTGTTGTATCCATGTTATGTGTTGGTTGTCTGTTTAGAGTCCAACATCGAATAACATACTAATACTTAAAGTGGAAGTGAATAGCAATAGCTTTAGACTTGTGCACGTCTGAAGTTCTGGAGGAGTATGAGTTGGAGTACATGGTGGTAGCCCATGACTTTTCTTGGGGTCGAATTGATCACCGTACCCTATTTTTATTTCTAAAGGTTCCTCGATATCGTTGGTCAAGGGGTTACGGAGTCTCGCCCGTAACTCGGTCTTTTAGTTTTGAAGACTGGTTTTTGGTTGGACAATTCGATCCATTGTCTATTCAATTTACTAAATATTTATCATGCTGTGTGTCTTGTGAAGTCAAGTATTATCTTACGAGTTGAGGTCTTGAGGTATATTTATTGATCATGTTCTATTGCTTAGTAGTATCATGATTAGGTTTCGTGTTCTATTTTATTTATGTATGTACTCAGCTTTGCTGATTACGTGCTTTTCTGTGGGTCGATCATGGTTGTGCCTATTGATCCTGTGATGACCCTTTATTGGCGAGGAGATTTCAATTGAGTATTTGCCTACATGTTTGAAGCCATGATGCATCATCTCAAATACTTTTGGGACTTGGGAAGCGATGTTGGGAGATCGTTTTATTATTTTATTTGTTTCCTACCTTTACGTTATTTTAGTTAAATTATTTTATGGATTATTTATTTTTAAATGTTTTAAGTTGATTTTGAATTACTTTAGAGGATTGGATATTAGCTAGTTTAACAATTATATTATGTTTTAAGTATTTATTAAATTTTATTTAATGTTTTCCGCTGCAATACACTGAGTAAGCCGATACGTTTTCACAGGGGCGATAATGCCTTAATAATTCTCTGTTTTAGTTGGGAAAATATATGTTTTATAAAGAGAGAATTGTCGGGGTCTTACACATACAATCATTTATGAATAAGAAAATGCTTAAGGAATTGTCTAGTGCATGCAGTTCAAACATCATTAAATGAGTTACATCCAAAAATACTCAACAATGTGTGGATGACTTTGTAATATACATTGAATGAGATATTGAAGGTCAAAGGATCCAACGCATATGATGCACCTCACCATAAGGAAAAACAACTAGAAGATGCAGGGATGCTACCACCACAACTAACAGCACCAAAATGGGCAAGAAATCAATGCATTGAGCTACTAGATACTCAGCAAGAGGTAACAACTCATATTTGGTTTTGAAGTAATGAAAAAGGCAGCTGAAATTATATTTTGAAGTTTAATGAAAAAGGTAGGTGAAATCATATTTTGAAATTTGATGAATTTTTTTGATGTTTTGAACCAAATTGTCTCAGATTGTCCCATCAATTATAGGATTCTATGACATTCAAGTGGCATGTCACATAATAGCCTTGAAGGCGGTAAACTGTACCACGAAGTTTTTTGCATAGAACCCTCATTATATAGATTTTTATCATTTACTAACGAACATTTAAAGGGGGACATTAAACAAATGAAAGAAAAAAAAGTCATTTGAAATTATTCGAGATTAAACATCTGCTTTGAAATTAAAGGGAAAAAAGGAAGTTATCATGAGAAAATGTAGAAAGATATATAGAAACAAGTATTGTATTTTAGGACACCCGAATAAGAAAGAAGCATTACATTGGGACGGAGGGAGTATTACTATTTTTTCTTCCTATTTTCCTTTTTGGGATATTCCTAAAAGTATTCCAACTTTGAATCTTTTCTATTTTGGGAATATATTTTTTTTATCTTAGCCTTCAATAACCAAATATTTAATGCATTTTAAAAAAAAATCATGTACATGGTTCACTTTATAATAATTTATTTCTCAATCATCCACTTTTTTTTTCTCTCTCTCTTACTTTTATAGAAGCAAAAAAGGTAATAAAGTACACTTCATATATTCTAAATAATTTTTTGCTAAAAACTGTCTATTGAAATACTCATTTTGTTAATTATAGCTATATATGTTTTTTTCTTGCAAATTACCGTCTATAAAGACTAATCTCTTAGTGTTGGTCCTATAGAATACTAGGTTTACTATAAGAGGGGGGGTTGAATTGGAGTAATGGGGATTTTAAACACTTTTGCGGAATTGTAAAACTTAATGAGAAATAAAAAGATACTTAAGTTAAAAGAACACAAGGAATAATTCAAACAAGATCTTCTTCCAATATTCTCTAGGAAGAAATCTTGTCCTTTTATTTATAATAGTAATTACACCCTATCATAAATAGTACCTCACTCTGTTCCTCTAGGAACTGGTTCCCTGTCACTTTGTTCCCCCTGAACACGTGACTTTCTCACTTGACTTCTCAATAAGTCTTCTCTTTCTCTTTTTCTCTTTCACTCTTGAGAACAGAAATTTTCTCCCAAAATTTCTCTCACCCCAGACACTCAATATGAATTACAGTAATGATGAAATGAAGAGAGAAAATCGAATTAAACTTTCTTAGATAAATTACATGAAAATCTGGAAAGTCTTCAAAACTAAATTTGATCTTCTTCAGCTTCAAATAGCATATTTGATATTCAACGTTATGCTCCAATGGTTTGTTATGGGCGCTTAATTTCAGCCCAGTTTTAACCACTTCTTCTAGCCGTTGTTCCACATATTTATCCCACAAGGTCCATGATCAATATGCCTTCACTTTCGCCTTTGAATCAAACTTTGCCGTTATCACAAGCGGAGATACTGGCAGTTGGTTATGCTTCCTAGATTATAGAAAGTAGCTGACCAGTTTCAATATTCCAGATTTGTAGCAAGGTGGTTACTTCCATTTGCTGTTTAACTCATCGTTTATTTACCTGTTCATTCATCAACACTAACTCCACTAACATTATGGAAATTAGTTTTGGCTAAAATAATTAATATTCCACAATATTAGTATAATTAAATATGAACAAATAATATTATTCGAATAAATCATTAACCTAAATAACTTAACTTTGGTTAAACTCATAACCAATTCTCCATAATTTATAATAAGGCTAATTTGTTCTAAAATAAATTACTATATCCTATAAGCAAACAAAGTAATAAAATTAATCCTAAGTCAAAGATACTTTATTTGTCATCATCAAAATAACGAATGCAACAGTTAGTAACTTGTTGCTACTTTTTACTAATTACACTTCTAATCTATAGTTTGACCGGTCAAATTATGTTTAACATTTTGATAATCTTTTTTATTTAATTTTACAATGTTTCAAAAAACATGTTTGACATATGACATGGTAAGACGATATTTAATCGGGTTTTTCGGACTGAATATGTTTTTTAGAAAAACGGACACCGCCATACGCCCTTGATGGGCACAAATTTTGAGAATCCTTACGAAACGAGTACCAACAAGTTGGGTTTTTGGGCACGTATTTCGAGACGGTTTTTTCGAACTGAAGATGACGTTTTTTCGTAGAGGACACCGTCGTACGTCCTTTAGGGACACGAATTTCAAGAATCCCTACAAAACGAGTACTAACAAGCCGAGTTTTTGGGTAAGTATTTGGAGACGGGTTTTTTTGTAGTGAAGACAACGTTTTTTCGAATAACGGACACCGGACTGAAGACATTGCTCCACGGCGGTGTCCGTTTTTCGAAAAAAACGTCATCTTCAACTCGAAAAACCTGTCTCCAAATTCATGCCCAAAAACCCAATTTTTTAGTACTCGTTTCATAGATATTCTCGAAATTCGTGCCCATAAAGGGTGTACAACGTGTCCGTTTCAGTAAAAAACTTCGTCTTTAGTCCGAAAATTGTGATTAAATATTGTCTCGAAATACGTGCTCATTACCATGTCATATATCTAAAATATATTAAAATATTATAAAATTAAATATATTTTTTAAAATTTGAAACATGATTTGACCGGTCAAACTATAGATTAGTAGTGTAATTAGTGAGAATGACAACAAGTTACTAAGAGATTAGTTTTTCTAGGCAGTAATTCGCAAGAAAAAAGTATATGACATAATTAACAAAATGGGTATTTCAATAGGCAGTTCTTAGCACAAAAAAAAAACTATTATAAAATTAAATAGTTTCTCATCCACTCAATTTGGATTGGTTTTCCCCAAGATTGCAAATGGGAACATCAAATAGGAACGGAGGGATTACTATAATTATTATTTATGATTTGTTACATTCTCCGTCTCATTTTATTTCCTACATTTGTTTTTTCACAATTTTCAAGACAAAAATTATAAATTAATATATCAAATTAGGTATAGAAAAAATTAGAAAATTTATATATTTGGAAATTATACATTGAGTTGAATCCAACAAGATCCCACATTAGTAATATTATTCATATGTATATAACATCAAAAATACTTAAAGTTGCAATGTGAACAGTTCTCGGAGTATGTAGTAGATAAAATGAGACAGGGGAGTACGGATTATTATTATTATTATTATTATTATTATTATTATTATAAAAAAGGACAAAAATCATACAACCTATAAGAAATTAGTGGGTAACCGAGATACAATCTGGGCACCCACTCCTCTAGCTATAGCAAACCCTATCCTAGTGAAAATATGGGCAGTAGCACGTGCCCCTATATCTTGCGTCTTCGAGAAATTCTGAACCCGCTTCAGCAAAGCAATAGCCACCTTATCCAATTCCCCAAGAGAAGAAAAGGAAAAGGGAAGGAAGCCATACCCAATAGCACGACAACGAGCTTCATATTTGACCCGCTTCTGATGAGCCGCATCAGCAACAACACCTCCAGGAACAAAGTCAGACAACCCACACTGGGTCAAGGGAGAAGACCTTGTCAAGTCTACACACACATCACGACCACCTTCCCAAGAATAAAGAAGCACATCTGCTGGCCTGAGGGCCCCGTCGTTCCCCCTAGACAATCCAATGTCAACCTCCTTTCTTGCCGAAATCCCAGAACGATAGCAAATATCAACCAGGGTATCCCGAACGACATTATGCCGATGTTTAATACCCACAATACCAGCACACGACACCGCATGATCACCAAAAACATTCCCAGCAAAAACCCTGGAGCAAGCAGAGCACGGCATCGAAGTAGAGAACAAAGGAACACCCAGCCGGTAACACAACACACTCCGAAAAGTCTTAGGGTTCATCGTCTGACCCAACCCTGAAATAGGAACTGCCCGAAGCCAATCTGAGGTGTGATCCCCCTGCTGTGACTGCCACAAAGCTAATTGTCGAGTAGATAAAGAAAAGGTAGATTCTGCAGATGCAGTAACCTTTGTGAAGTATATATCTGCCAATTTCTTCATAAGTTTAGGGGCAGCGACTACACTAGGATTACTCAAAATGTCAGACTCCACAGTTCTATTGAAAAGACTCAACGCATCCTCAAAGGCACGTCCGCAACCAAAAATGCCTGCAGGACGTAGAAGCTTAACCTGTAAACCAGCAGACTGCAAACGAGACGCGAGATACGCATAATGCCGAACATCACTCGCGCAATAAACACCAAGTCCTCCAAAGGCAAAAGGTAGGGTAGCAAGACGCCACTGCCAATCGCCAAAACCAGGCCCCGAAGCAGTAACAATACGCTCCAAAGAAGACCGAAGAGCCCCATCGAAAGAACGATAAGCCTCATCAAAGACACAAGGAGGACAAGTACGCAAGGCAAAATAGAGTTTTGAGATTATTATTATTATTATTATTATTATTATTATTATTATTATTATTATCATTATTATATTAAATTTGTTATTGTTATTAATTTATCATTGTTAAGTACAAAATAGAAGCAAAAGCCAAAAGCCAACAACAAAAGCTGGTAAAAACGACGTTTGGCTTTTGGCGTGAAAGTCGGCTTTTCAGCACTGCAAAAGTCGTTTACCTAACACTTCTTTTGCCTGTTTGACCATAAATAAAAGCCAAAAACCAAAATCTAGGCCGTTCGATATCACTGTGGTTTTCAGTTTTTTGGTTTTTTGTATTTGAAAGTCATATGATATATGTCTTATAATAAATCAAAAATTAGTCATACTATTGGAAACATGATAATTTTAAAAACTGACAACTAAAAAGTGAAAACACTTTTTGTGGTTTTCTATGTTTTGTTTTTAGTTTTCAAAAAAACTGAAAACTGAAAACTGAAAACAAAAAACGATAACGAATACAAAAGCCATTTACCAAACATACCATGCTATTAACGATTATTTTTAAAACATGAACACCTGAAAATTTTACGTGGAAAAATCGATTATCTGATTATCTCAGAGTCATAGCCGGCCGATGGATTCATGGAACGTGCCACCAGCTAAGGAGCTATCATGATTTGTTTAGACTAGACAATTTCGTTGATCTATCTTCATAAGCTTGACTTTGCAAGAAAAACAAAATAAATACATGTACAATTTACACGTTTCATAGAATAAATTTAAACCAAAGTGATATGCACACGCGCACAACACGTAACCAAAGACGTTTATGAATTCAACATAAAATTCCAATAGTGATGTAGTAATTAAATAGGAAAATTCAGTCCTAATTAATTATGTAAAAAAGATAGAACAATCTGTTTAAAAAAATCATTAAAGTTTCATTTTTTTGCCAAACAAACCTTTTAATGTATTCTTTGTTATAAAACACTTAAACTCATTTTTTTTGCAAACTTCAATTTTCGGCGTTGACTTTAGTTTTTCCGCGTGATGACCTCTATTTTTCCGGGTTTTTATGGAAAGTAAATGGGAAAAACCTTGTAAAACCTCAATTTAATAGCAATAAAACGTTATTATTCCGATCATAAAAAAATTACACATTATTTTAGGGTATTTTGCATATAATATCTGCAAAAACGCAGAAGAGGTTAAGGGTCAACGTCGGAAAAGTGTAAGTCAACATCTGAAATAAGGAAAGGTTTTTTCTTGCAAAAAAAATTTGAGTTTAAGGTTTTTTATTGCAAACAATGCTTTAAAAGGTATTTTCAGCAAAAATGAACATTTATATATTATATAGGAAATAAAAATTGCCTAGAATAATGAAATCTTTTGACGATTCGCAAATAATAATGCAACCTAAAGATTATTCTGGAATAATGCAACCTTTATACCCCATTTATTTTAAACAGGAAAAATGATCGGTAACCTGAACTATTCGTAATTTTTTATTTAAAACTTTAAATTTAACTAATATATTAATATAAATAAATAAAATTAAATAACCCCCCCCCAAAACCCCCCCCACCCCAGCCCCAACCCACAAACCTGCACATTTCGCACCTTCCCCACCCACCTCTCCCGCCCCAGCCCCACCCCCTCTCCGAAACGCCACGCCGGACGAACCCCCCCTCCGAAACGCCACGCCGGACGAACCCCCCTCTCCGAAACGCCTCACCCACTCCGGTGTAACCACCACCGCACGGCCCCCCGCCTTCTCTTTCTTTCTATCGTCGTCCTCTTCGCTTCCCCGGACGAAACCCCCTCCCCTCTTTGTGCTCAGATCAGTCGCCGGAAAAAATGGGGTGGAGTGAGGTGAGGTTGGCGGCGGGTTTGGTGGTTTGTGGATGGGAAAGCGAAGTGGTGGGATGTGGGTGGGGAGAAGAGTGGGCTGACAAAGGGGGAAGGGGGTGGGTTTGATTATTTTTTTTGTTATTTTGTTTTTTTTTTCCTTTTTAAAATTGTTTATGAGAGCCAATTATTATGCGACAAGTGTCTATTTTACCTATTCCATAAGTCATAACCGGTTTTGTCCTGTTTAAAATAAATGGGGTATAAAGGTTGCATTATTCCACAAAAATCTTTAGGTTGCATTATTATTTGCGAATCGCCAAAAGGTTGCATTATTGTAGGCAATTTTTACTATTATATTTTAATATTCATATTTTCTCATTTTAACAATTTAAAGTTTCATACACTATCTTATTTGATTATTGTATCATATTATATCCTGTCATATTTACCTTTTTATATAAGGCTCCGTTTATTTGGTGGAAAAACATTATTCCGGAAAATAATTTTCCTCTATCTTCACGTTTTCCTTTGTTTATTTTGTTAAGGAGAGGAAAACCATTTTCTCAAGTTTAGAAATTTTCTCATTTAAAAAATAAAACTATTTTCCTTTTCTAATTAAGGTATGCCACATTTTCACCATACTCATTACTTCTCCTTGTTCATTCTTCCATCCTTCCACTCCTATTGTAGTTCCATTTCCTTTTCTTCCTTTAGGTTTTATATCATTAAACAAACGAAGAAAAATGTGTGTTTACAATCATGTTTTCCGTGAAAATTGTTGTACATAGAAGATACTTTCCATGGAAAGTATTTTCAATCAAAACTAATGGAGCTTAAGGCTATAAGTGGTTTTCTCTAGAGGTTCACTTTGACTGTTATTGAATTTTTTTTCTTGAATAATGCTAAACCAACAAAAAGATACCTATTTTCCTAAAATCAAACTCATTTACACTATTATCGCCCATATAGATTTGGGTTTGCGTTATAATTTTTTTCGTACTTATCTAAATTTATTTTAACTTATATAAACTTATTGAAATTTAACTGAAATTATTGTAACTATTATAAGACGTTAAAGCTTTTAAGAATTTAATAGAACTTATTTTAACCATTTTATATATTCGAAAAAATATAACTTTTTTTAAAATTAGATAGAAATTTTTTTTGAAGAGAACATAAGAAACTTTGAATTTCTTCCCTAAATGATGCTCCTGACAAAAATATTTCCCACTTTTACACTATTTTTGAAAACTTATTCCCTCATACCGTCCACATCACCTTAGTTTATTTTAAGAAAAAAACGCCGATTAACCATTATTGCAAATGACGGCTGGGATTTAAGGCATACCGTTATTGCCAATAATTACTGAAGAACTTAATCCTTTCTTGGCAATGTCGGTTGAAAAGGGGAAATCGTTAATGCCATTTGTAGTTTGGTTCTATTTTAATTTTTTATTTATGTTTTAGTGGTAAGCCTGAAATGCCATTAACGATATTAGGGCTTACTTTTTTTAAATACTTCCTCCGTTTTTTTCATTATGACACTTTCTATTTGAGGAAGTTTGAAATTAATTGTAACACTTCTTTTTTGGGCAAATATTTTTTTCTCTCTTTGTCTTATCACTTGGGGTCCCCGTCTTTCTTTCTCTCTATCTCTTTCCTCTCTAAATATTGCCTAGGAGTCCGTAAAAACAAAAGTGTCACAACTAATAAAAAACGGAGGAAGTATATTTTTTTATATACAAAGGAGGCTATGCCACACTTCCTATGCATTAAACATGTAAAAAAAAAACATGTAAAAAAAAGTAGATACTCCAACTCGAAAACTAACACAAAATTCACCATCATCCATCCATACAATTTTGTATTTATATATCTGCTATTCCAAATCCAAAAACCAATTCACATACTTTGAACCAAAACTAATTCACAAACCTCCAACCTAAACCAATTTACCAACCTCCAACCATAATCGACTCACAAACCTCCAATCAAAAATCAAATCATGTAAAGATTAGGGCAGACGGTGGTGGCGATTTCGGCTGATAGTGTTGGGATTGTCCGAAGTTCGAAAGAGAGAAAAGAAATTGGATGTTTACGAATTTGACGAACTTCGGGAAAAACATCTTTTTTTCAGCCCCGATGCCGACCATTAATGACATGAGCAGTTGGCTTTAATGAGCCATTGTTGCCACTTTATTGGCAATAACGGGAGACCATGCACCGTACACCCGGGTGCACCGTGCGCATGGTGCACCCGGTGGCATATTTGTAATTTTCGCGAACTTCAGCAGAAAAGATCTAATACTATTTTTGCCCAGCTATCTACAATAAAGAAGGTGTACCACAATGGTTGAACCAGCGTTCCATCTTAGTGAATGTTCAGGAGGTCGCGGGTTCGAGCCCCCTTGAACTCATTTTTATTTTTTATTATTTCTTTCAATTTATTTTTATAACATCCTTTTCCTCTTTTTTATTCCCCTACTTTTTTAAGTACATCTTTTTTATTTATCTTTCCCCCTATTTTTCTTGCTTAGGGAATTGCTAATTTGAAAATTTGCTCATTTCAAAACCATTAAAAAAAATTGCACATTATTTTGTTTTGTCGTCTTCCCTTATTATCTTTCTTGTTTACGTAGTTGCTCATCTGAAACAAAAATTGCTCATTCAAAATGGAATTGATTATTTTAAAAAGATGAACGATTGTTTCATGAAGTGCAAAATAAGGGCTTAGATGAAAAAAAGATGAGTTTATAATAACAAATACCATAACCTATAACAGTCGCTCATTTCTTAAATAAGTAGATTTATTCTAACTCACTCAAGATTAGATTGTAGATTGATCATACTGTGCAAATAAAGATTGCTCATTTGATCAAATGAGTAAAATAAAACAGCTCATTTTGTGAATGAGCATATTTATTTTAGCTCACTCAAGATTAGAATGTTAACTGATCTTCTTGTGCAAAAAAGATTTCTCATTTCATCAAATGACTAAAATAAAACATCTCATTTGGTAAATGAGCAGATTTATTTCACCTCACTCAAGATGAGATTACTAATCTTCTTGTGAAAAAAGATTGCTGATTTGATCAAATGAGCAATTTTATTTACTCATTTGATCAAATGAGCAATTTTATTTTACTCATTTGATCAAACGAGTAAATAAAACTGCTCATTTTGTGAATGTGCAAGTTTATTTAGCTCACTCAAGATTAGAATGTAAACTGATCTTCTTGTGCAAAGAAGATTGTTCATTTCATCAAATGAGTAAAATAGAACATCTCATTTGGTAAATGAGCAGTTTTATTTTACCTCATTCAAGATGAGATTACTGATCTTCCTGTGAAAAAAAGATTGCTCATTTGATCAAATGAGCAATTTTATTTACTCATTTGATCAAATGAGCAATTTTATTTTACTCATTTGATCAAATGAGTAAATAAAACATCATTTTCTTATTTTTTATGACTTTTTTTATTTTTTATTTCAACACATTAGAAATAGATATTTGCTCATTTAAAATACATCGTTCATTCGAACTACGTAAAATGTATTGCTCATTCTAGTCATATATTGGAAGCTTAAAAATTAAAGTGAATTTAAAATAACTATATATTTTACCCGTAAAATTAAATATTTAATAATTTAGAAACAATAATTATAGTACAACAATATGCAAAATAAATGAAAAGAATAAATAAATAAAAAAAAGAAGTAAGACTATGAAAGATAAAAATAATATTATTTTAAAGAATAATTGTAGAAGGAAAAATGAGATTCAAAAGACAAATATTGTGAGAAAAAGACAAAATTGAAAAAACCAAATAAGTTGCTTGGTAAGCGAGTCGAACCCGCGACCATCCAACAACTCAATAGGCACGCTGACCAACTGAGCTAAGCAGCCTTCGTGTTATATGTTGCACACTTTCAGTATATAACACTGTTTCCAGATTGTATCCGGGTGCACCATGCGCACGGTGCACCCGGGTGCATGATAATAATTGTACAATAACGGCCTCTCTAGATTGACCGCTCATGGCATTAGCGGCTGGGTCTGAAAGCTTCACTGAAAAGAATCATGCACAATTTGCTGACATAAATGTTAAAATAGGAAATAGATATTAGAATCGTGAATAATGAAAATTACTTTCATGAGGGGCAATATATTGAAAAAAAAAATCTCCAACTTTGCTTGTCACGTTTAAGGAAAAAAAAAAAAACACAAAAATACCATGTGAGCTTATTGATAATATGAACGCATTCAGAAATGGACCCACATCGTCCATGCCTCGGGCTTTCATCACCCACTTCGTCAGTTCGTCCATATAATTCTTCTCCTACTCCGAACTCTGTCTCCTTCCTCCCTGTCATTGACTATCTCTCTCTTCTCCTCCTTCCTTCCTTCATCTGCTTCTCACGTCTTACCTTCTCTACTATATTTTTTTATTATCATCTCTATCTCTCTCCATCTATCTGTACTCTGTTAAAAGCAGCAGATTGTGTTAGAAAAGAATGGGTTCATGCGTATCATCAACTCATAAAATATCTGGGTCGTCTGCTAAAGTTGATCAGGCTATGTCTTCTGATAAATCTTCTTCTATGCCACCAACACCCATCAAGGATAAACAACCTGCCATTGTTGATCCTCCTACTATTGTCTCCTTTGCTTACAACTCCAGAGTTTCTCCTTTTAATTCCTCCGTTTCTCGTTACAGTAGCTATGGTGGTAATTACTTTTCCTTTCTTTTTTTATGGTCTCTTGTTTTTATTAATGTTTCTATTTTCACTTTGTGGTACTTGTTGGTTAAATGATCGTGGTTTTTTTTTCATCTTTTTGATGATCAGATAATTCAGATTAGACATAACTTTATAAGTTTGATTGTTCAATTATGGCCTACTTTTTCTTTGTTTCTTTTCGTTTTTTAATCAATTGTTCTTTTTGTATCTAGTGCTGTTTGAAACAATAATGAGACCCTAACGTAATTAAGAATTAATAGAAATTGATTTCAACTCGGTTCATACAAATAAAAATTAAATTAGTTTTTTTCACTCAGATAAAGTAAAGTTTTATTTTTTCACTTCTAAAATTAATAAGGCCTAAATATTTGTGCCTTTTAAAGGGCGAATATTTTCAATGGAAAATATTATTTTTAAAGAAAAACTTACTCTAGCTTTATTCTTCTTTATTTGGTTGCAAAGAAAGTTAAAATTTTACTTTTAAGCCTATTTTTCTTTGTCGATAGATGAAAATTGTGACTTCCCTTGTGTTATCAAAGAAAAGTGTTTTCTATCATTGATGAATAAAATTTCAATGCACCCAAATAAATGAAAGTCGGAATATTAATTATTAGAAAAAACACTTTCCTTAACCAAGCACAGTTTTAAGTTTTTGGCCAATAATACTTGCATGTTTCGATGGTCATAAACTCATAATATAGTACTATACACTTCTAATTATTAAAGTTTGTCATTATTGTTTGTTATAAAAATTTAGGAAAACCTGTCATCATCATAGATGAGCCAATACGTTGTTTGTACATGTTTGATGGGTTTCCGTGTTTCACAAATTGGTGAGTTGTGAGGGGAATTATTCAATTGAGTGAAAATATCTAAAACAAAGAAGAACCGGATAGGTAAGGAGACTATAACCCCAAGGACATAAAAAAGGCGTAGCGCTTGGGGAACTGGTTTGTATAAAACTTGTCTTGTGGTAAATGGATAAATCTTATGTCGCACACATACGGCCGTAACGCCTAGTATAGTTATCTTTCTTTGTTTTAGGGAAACGTCACAAAGACGCAACTTAGTTATTTAACTTACACAAATTCAAGGCCAAACATGACAATATACAATCCGGAAAAACCGATAACCAAAACCTCCTACCCTTACTCCATGGTACACAATGAGCTAGCTCATGAGCGAAACAATTACCTTTCCTACCAATAAAAGATCATACAACCGACTCAAAATGCATACATAAGTGAAAACTATCATCGAGAAGCAAATGAGAAACGCTAGTAGGAATTTCACGGGCCTCTAAGCTTCGAATTAAAACTTAGCGGTAACAAAAAACATATCCCATAAAAAGAGAAGAAAAAATAACTTATTCTAATTTATGAAAGTTTGATCACATTTTATGTGAAACCATTATGTGGGATTCTTTTAGGTTCATTTCAAAAGAAATATTGAATAGAAAATCTGATACTTCCTCAGTTTTTTTTATGTGACACTTTTTTCACGCATTTCAAGGGAGCGATTTAGGGGTGTAAACGACTATATTTTTCGACGAAATTTTAACACAAGTAAATTTGACATTCTATATTACTTGTCTTAAAATTTCATTGATTAATTTGCTCGTTTACACCTCTAAATCGCTCTCTTGAAATACGTGAAAAAAAAGTGTCACATGTTTAAAAAAATGGAGGAAGTACCAAATATTCCCAAGGGTGGAGCTGGGTTCAAGCCTTGATTGATGAATCCCTTATAATCCTCTTACAAAATGTGGCAAAATTAGAATTATAAGAACTTCATTATACAATTGAACCCAACTAGCCATACTTCTAGCTTCGCCACCCCCCTCTTCGTTGAACAATCCCATTATAGCGAGCACAATTCAAACAATCCCAATAATGGAATATAATTCTTTTGTCATGAGGAATTACATTTTTCTCCTATGTTATTTCGACTCTTCTAATTTCCTTATGTATCCATGTGGGACTCGTGTCGTATCAGACATGATACAACATTTGAACGCTTCATTTTAAACCCAAAAACTTGCATTTTTCTTATAATTGGCTAAATCCGACACAATGACCGGACATCTTATCTGAGTGAATACTTGTAACTAAGTCTCAATAACAGCTTTTCTTTTTCTTTTAGGCCATCCTTTTTTTCTTCTACTAAGGTGTAAGTCATGCGGGACTGGTTTAAGAAGACGCTGTAAAGTCTGTAATTTTCCAAGTTAATTGATGATTGGAAGTGTTTAGAGGGTGGATGGTGTCACCGTTTTTATATTCAAAATGTTACACAATTAAGTTATGATGGAAATTAGATGTAAAGAATAAGAAGGTCTGGTTTGATGTCAACGATTAAGTATTCGGAATACATGGTGAAGACAACATAGCTTTGTTACTCTCATTTGGGAGGGTAATGTACTTACGACTCACCCTTCGTGCTTCTTCCACCAAATTTAACTATGCATAACTTCATCATTAATGAGTATGCAAATATCATTATTGTGTATCCACCAACAATCGACCATTTTTGGAACTTAAGTTTGTTGTTGTAATTGCTGTCTGTGCTGTTTTCCTTATTGGGGTTACTTAGGTATTCTGTTTTGACTCAAAAGAAAATCAGAACGACTTGATTCAACTATTTTGTTATTTTGGCGCATTCGTTTCCACTACATTAATGTCCATGACTTATATTTTACGGAATTATTCTTTGCAACTGATTTGAAGGACAGCTTAGAACTTCTTTTCCATGGGAAGATTTTGTTTATATCAATGATTTTCCTCTACAGTTTCTCAAAAGTCGGAATTTGTGATTCTCTTTTTTTTCTGTTGACAGGCAGCAAAGATGAAGCCTTTTTTGACACTCAAGCTTGGCTAGAGTCGGATTGTGACGATGATTTTTATAGCGTGAATGGAGGTAATATATGATTTGAATGATTTCATCAGCGTGATTGTTCAACTCTGTAGCAAGCCAGACACTAGTTTTGGTTATACCATTGATGATTAGTGAAGTTTTCAAACCTGATCCAAAGAAAGACCTGAATCTGTTGTAACTAGTAACTGACCTATGTCCCCGAACACGTAAAGTAGATTGTTGATTTATAACCACCCAAACCCGACTAGATATTACTACAACTTGACTGTTGACACAAACACATAATTACCTGCCACAATCCCCTCATAAAAATTTGATATGACGCAAATTTAACCAAATTAAACTCCATCTGAATCTATAAGGATATATGAACGGATCTGTGACCAGAAGCTAAACTTCACCCGAACAAATCCCTAATGCTTATCATGATTTACCTAGATTTACTATCACTTGTTCTGCACTTGTGTTTGCTAAAACTTCTCAGAAATCAGGAGTATCAGTCTTGTGATTTGCTGCAGATTTTTGTTAATACATCCAGTTTATTTATCAATAAGTCATACCATGTCTAATACAACAACACCAAGTATTATTTAGTCTAGTGGTAAGGAGAGCGTCCTTCCAACCTCAAGGTTGGGGGACAATCCCCATTAGTGGCACTTTGAGGGTAGGGATTTCCCTTCCCCTTTCCCCTACTCTCAAGTGTCTGGCCCATTAGGATCCGAGCGGAGTCCGGGCACTTCTTCTTACCAAAAAAAATGTTTAATACAACAACAACAACAACAACAATGACAACAACAAAGCCTTATTCCCAAAATGATTTAGGGTCGGCTAACATGAACCGTTGACAAAAGATATGACATCGACAAGTGTGACAATTTGTTTTAAAAAATAGAAGTCATACCATGTCTAATGCTATAAATGTATGTGGAAACTTGTGTAAGTGCTGGCTGAATATCAAAACCATCTACAACTTTAGTCGTAGTATGGCTGATTCGATTTCTTTTATTCTTTCTTTTTTATGATGCTTGAAAGATGGAATAAGTATTCAGTGGTTAAGGGGTGGTGCAAGACCAAATTCGATTAAGCATGTGGTTTCTGAAGTATGTTCAGTAAACGTGAATTTGATTCTCAGTACCTTGTTTGATAAATTTGCAGATTTCACTCCTTCTCGTGGCAGTACTCCTATCCATCATACAACAGGAACTCCTCGACTTAGCAGAGTATTCTCCCCACAAGTTAGCAGGGCTGTTTTTGAAGGCAAACCACATTTACGCAGTGGTAAGCGTTGGCAAATTAAATTGTTTTCCATTCGAGAATCTGCTGTTTTTGTCATTTTTAGCTTGTATCTTTTGCAAACTGCCACAAACCCACAATTTCTTTTGCACAATAATCTCATTTTGATATTTGTCGTCTCTGTTATGACTGAAGTGACAATAGTTGTTGAGTGGTTATCAATTGTCGTTATAGGAAGTGTCGAAACCATTATGGGACGAAGTACTTTTCAAGAGTTTCTGAATGTTAGTAAATCTGGAAGATTGTTAATGACGATTATTACTCTTGATTCAGCATCAAATCGATCTCAAGGCAATGGCTCAGTTCGACGGAGCTTTTCGTCTACTACTCAAGCCACTGGAGCCATTTCTGAAGGCATGGTTGGTTCTGGCACAGTTTCGTCATCAACAACTAAGAGCAAGAAACTTGCTGATCTTTTCAGAGAGAGCATGAGAGAGCGTGGTGGTGTAGGCCTAATAACTCCTCCATTGCCACCAAAATCAGCAAACAGAACCCCATCTGGTTTGCGATACTCTGTGTCTAGCGGTGACACATCAATCCCGGTTGATCATGTGCCTGTGAAAGAGAAGCCAGCAAAATTTGCACATCGCTGCTTCCCAAGACTGGCTTACGTTCGTAGCTTTAGCGAAAGTAAGAAGAGATCTAATCCTCCTGCGTCTATGAATGACTTAGAAGCCTGAAGAGCTGGCTCAAGATTGCAATGCTGGAGTCAGCTTGGATTCTCATTTTGCCCAGTTTAGGAAGATTACGTTGTTTGTGTAATCTTCAAGGATCAATCATAGTACATTGTACAGAGTGTTAAGAGTGATATAAAATAATTATGCTATTAGTTTGATCCCTAAAAAAGACATAAAGTCTTCCATTTTTCTACGCTAGTTGATAGAAACCATGTAAAGAATGAAGATACATCAGATGAGTAAGATGTGAAAATAAGTAATGGCTTATGGCTCATGATACTTTTGAAAGAATATGTAGGATGGCAGGTGGATTTCGCACCGCACCCGTTCCAGTTGGGGCGGGGATGTGTATAATTTTGGTGAGTAGTGGGTGGATGGATATAAAAAGTCATATTCGCCATGGGTAGTGACCTGGTGGGTACGTACACCTATATAAGGGCATACTCGTCCCACACCCACCTGCACTGCCCCCAATCAGTTCAGTTCAGCTGCAATCAGTTCAGTTCAGCTTCAATCAGTTCAGTTTCAGTTCAGTTCCATTCTTTTATAATTTATTTTACTAATTACTCTTATTATTATTATTATTATTTATTTTATATCATTATTATTAAGTATTATAATTATTATATCTATATATTATTTTGTTTATTATAGTTTTACTCATTATTATTACTATTATCATTAGGGAGGAACATGGTTTAGGTCAAAAGCATAAACTAATCAAATCACGTCAAAACGGTTTATGATGCAATTTTGCACGGTCCGACCCAATCATTATTTTATTACTAAATATTATTATATTATTAAATCTAATTATTAAAATAGTAATATTAATTTACTTGTTAGAAATTATTGTTATTATATAATCATCATCAATTATTAATATATTAATACAAAGACTATAAAATAATTGTTATTAATTATCATTATAATCATTAATCATTATTATTAGTATTATTATTATTATTATTATTAATTTATGATTATTAATATTTATTTATCTATAACTATCATTTAAAATATCCAAAATACTATTATTATTATTATTACTTATCATTATAATTTTTATTTAATATTCATATTATTATTGTGTAAATATTATTTATATATTTCTTTAATTCAATTCAGTTCAATTCAATTCAATTCAGTTCAGTTCAGTTCAGCTCCAATCAGTTCAGTTCCTCTCCAATTAGTTTAGTTCAGTTCAGTTCAGCTGAAGTATGCCGAAGAGAACAGGCCCATCATCTATTAAAGCAAGGGATAACTATTATTGTAATTGATCAATACGATAGTATATTCAAATAGAATATTATAATATCATTTTATGGCAAAAGGATAGCAAATATACTGATTGTACGTTTTTCTAACTCGTCATCAATACTTCCCACTTCAATAGGAGTGACATAGTCATTCCTTTCCCATACACGTATTATTCGAACCCTTATGGTGTAAAATTTCTTCCTTTTGGTTATTTCATCTATATTGATTAGTTGACATAGACGATCCATTGTACTTCCTCCGTAACGAAAAGAATGCACCATTTAGCTTGGGCACGCATGCCAAGATAAAACTTTAAAGATTAATATCTCTAATTATGTATTTGTAAAAATTATAAACATTAGATCACAAAAAACTACAAGTTGAGACGAATCCAACAAGACCCCACATGACTTTATTTTCCTTATGTATAAGTCACAAATTGCGATTAAATTTAAAACTGTGAATAGTGTCAAAAGTGCAAAATGTGTGTTTATTTTGTTACAGATGAAGTAGTTTTATTTTGAAAAAACTTAAATATGATTCTTGTAAAGTTGAGAAAATGTAAAACAAAATTGTTAAAACTGCTATCATATTTATACATAATATTAAGTAGATAGTGACTTAATTAGAGGAAAAAACTTCATATAAGGTAATCCCAAAGATTTCGGAAAATTTGTAAAAGTAATTTAACAAAAAGGTTAGCATGTTCATATAAATTTCGGAAAATAATATGGATATTATGTTATTGTTGAAACTTTCGATTATCTCAATTGCATTTATTAGTCCTAATCTATTAGACACTCCTAAAATCTTCCTTAATTAAAGGAAAAACCTTTAAATAAGGAAATCAGAAAAGGTGACATGTGGTATTGATAAATATGCTGATTTTTATGGTGCTTTTTTGTAGGAGAATCGTTAAATATGGATATTAAGTATTGAAAAGTCAGATTATCTTAATTGTATTTTATAGTCCTAAACTATTAGATAATCCTAAAATCTTCAATTAGTAAAGGAAAAAACTTGAAATAAGGAAATCCTAGAAATATATACTAATATATTGACAGATATGGTGATTTTTTAAGTGATTTTTGTATGAGAATTTTTATTTATGTTTTTTAGAATCATTCTTTATGGTGATTTTTAAATTAAAAATCTTATTACTACATAATTTATGAGAATCTTTATTTATGGTGATTTTTTTATTAAAATCATAACCATTTTATAGTTAAAACTATATTTTAATTGCATTTTTCTTACTAAAACCTTATCTTTGGTGCAATATTGTTAGAAACCTTGAAGATACGATATATATTATTCTAAATCGTATCTTATCTATGTTGATTTTATAATTTTGTTCCATAATCTAGCCCATTTTTACAGCATTTATACTATTGTACAAAATAAGCAATACTCACGTTTTGATCTTATAATGTGAATGTTATGAGATTAACATTAAAATGGCAAGATCCACAAAAGGCCAAGACCAAGCAAAGATACTAAATACTGGTAAACAAAAACAGAGTAGAAAGATTATGGGAAAGGGGAGTGGTTTCATAAGTGTAAGTTGAAAAATGACAGTACCCAGCAAAAAAAGGAAATCCAAAACCCCAATAAAATAGTGAGCACTAATTTACTAAACAAATCAATCATTCAATCAGTTAATTTTGTAATAGCCTGAATTTTAAGCAGGTTGGGTTTAAAGTAATTATATTAAGTTATTCAAATAGGATATTAGGGTTTTAATGTTTCAGGTGGAAGAGAGTTACTTGGAACTGTCAGTTATGATAAGTTTTCATCTGGTTTGACCCTTTAAGCAGATTAGAATACTCTCCAACATCATATGAGGACAAAAGTGGGTAAGATCTACCATTCTTATTAGTTAGGAAGGTTTTGGAAACCAATAAATAGGTTAGAAGGTCCTTAAGAACCTTATTCATTAAGATTGTGAAAATCGTATGGAGATCGTTTTATCGGGTGGCAACAAACTTCCAGTTAAAGAGCCTTTCGGGGTTGAATCCGAGCTTAGAACCTAACCAAACTTGATATATGACATGCTTGGGATGTCTTAAGGTCAAAATGTTCATTTATGCCCAAGAATTACGTGGCTCACTAAGGTAAATTGCTCATTAAGTAAAAACTGGCCAGCTGAAAGTACAGCTCAGACCTTTGCTCAAAGAAGGCTGCTTAGCAGCTACTTGGGTGTCGATCTCTTAAAACCCTTTGGGTGCATGAAATCCAACACCTCAAGCTACCACCACAAGCAAGAACCTCCCAGAAATACCCAGAAACCGACCTTGCCCAGAACCCATTTCCCTCCCCCTTGGGTACCGCCAGAACAGGCTATGTAAACCTGTTCTGGGTTTTCGCCTCTTTTCTCTTCTTTCTTCCTCTTGGACACCTACTTTTCTTTACATATAACTCTTCTGGACATCCATACCAAGTAGTTCAAGCTTTGGTTTCAATCATAAGACCTTAAAATCATATAGAAAACCTTGCTTAAAGATCACATAAGTTGTTGTAAGTTCAACAGATTACACCTCTTGTGTTTAAGCTTAGTTTTTCATATCTAAAAGCTTGTTTAAACTAATCCTTAGCACCTTAATTACTCAGGGGAAGCTGTAGGAAGGTTATATTGGTGAGACATGTTTATTTCGTTACTCAGAGGTAATAGGAATCATATTAAGTTTGATTTTACTGAGGTATTAAACTAGTGAAGAGTAGTCAATGGTTATTGATATCTATTGTTGTTTCTGTTATGAGGTGAATGTTTTGGGACATTGATTATGGAGTTCAAGAGATCCAATAGAACTACGGAGTTCTCGAAGTATCATACATCAATCTAAGAAAGGATTAAGCGGTTAAGGTAACTTTTATGTTCAGCAAAATCTATTTCATGCCCATGTGTTTTGTACTTCTATTTTCATGAACTAGTTCGTACTATGGCCATAGATATGAATGTGTTGTTGTTATTGAAACTGTGTTTTGGTTGATTATGAATATTATGTGTTTTGGCTGGCTAGTTTGTGAACTGAAATGAAAAGTGGGCAAGGTACAGGTGGAGGAGCTAAATAATAAATTCAAATGGTTATAGTGTGGACCGGTGTGGTCATATTGTGTAAGTGATAAGTGAAGTGTAAACTAAAATAAATTGTGTCCAAAGCCTGTACTTGCCAGCGATTTGTGTAAAGGGATTGAGCTCCGCCAGTCGTATACATTTACAAGAATGATTATCATTTTCAAAGTGATAAAACGATTTGAAATGAATATGTTTTTAACGGGCTGAAGTAAGAGTTACGAGTTTTCCACTCATTTTGGATGTTTTCCTTGTTTTCTATTTCTTTTGTTATTTTCAGGTATATTATGGAAAGCTCGGAATGGTTTGGAGATATCGGGATGTTGAAAACTTCCATTTACAGAGTTGTAGAATAAATTTCAAGTTTTAGTTTGGGGCTTAAGCTAAGATAGTTCGTATCAGATATCATTGATTTATTGTATTGTTCTGGGAACTTGAGTTAAAGACATCGTGTAATTTGAGATTCGGAATAAAGGATATTGTTTTGTGGGCCCATAACCCACAGGTCCTGGATCGTGCATTTAAGGTTGTTTCCGCTGCATATTTCATCTAAACTATTACTTATTATTATGGATTCCATGTTCATTGAAGTATGATATTGCTAAGCGTGTTAAGCTAGCAGCTCGGGAGGCCGGGCTGTTACAAATTTAATCAAGAGTTATTATAAAAAAATAATGAACTCTCACTAACCCAAATAATCAATGTGTAAAACCTTGAAGCAGAATAACAAAAAGTTTATTATCCAAAATCAATTGATAAAAACCATGTCAAGTAAATGCTGCAAATTAAATTTAAATTATAGCAGCAAAATCAATATAGAAAATGAATGTAATACAATAATGAGAAAAAAATCAAGATCACAGTTGTTAAGAATAGAATACAATATTATTTGTGCTTATTCTAACTCATTCCCATGACATCAATATATAAGCTAGAAATATAACCTACTATGGTCCAATACCCTCTAACACCCTCCCGCAATCGTAACGACAGTAACACGAACGTTACAATTGGACAAATAATAATAACAAAAAAAATTACAATAAAAAATAATAATTCTTCAATAGTTGTAGCTTCAGCAAAAGTCGACGATGTTGGCAGCAATTCTTCAAGGGTTTCTTTTAGAGTAAAACCAAACTCAAATCCATTGGGTTTTCGGAGCAAACCCATGCTCAAACAAACAAGAACGTCATTATTTCCGAACCTGCATAAATATCAATTTAACGGGAACGACATCCTTTTCGAACCCGCCAAAACCATTGGGCTTTTAGAGCAACCCGTACTCAAAACTTGAGAATTGTTAAACCAACATCAAACTTAAGATCAATTAATCACAGGTCTCGTATGAGACAAAACAACTAAAACCAACATCAACCCTCCAATCAACCCTCCAATCAACCCTTCTTTTTCTCTTAACTTATCTCTTACCGTCTTTCTCGCTTCCACCATTATTCTCCCAAATCCCATCATCATTGATAGAAATTTTCCATCGTAATTATAAAGAAAAGAAATATAGAAGATCAACATGAATGTTTAAAGGTGGGAAAAAGAAGTCAAGCAGTTTTATTAATAATAGTAGAATTCATTACGAAATTCCTCTTGATTACAACATTGAAGACATTTGACCTAACTGTGGTATGGAGAAATTCCGATCTGCTGCTTACTCCAACTGCGAGAGGAAACCATCCAGATATTCCCCGTGGGGAGCCGGGCCTGATTGATAATTCAGTGGGTCAGACCCAAGTGGCAGAAATTGAATAAAGATGAAGAGAACAGTGTTCTAGATTACAAAACAGGAAAAAGAAAATAAGAAAACTTAGATAATGGTAGTAAAGCAGCGGAAGAACGGATACCGGACGGTGGGTGTTAAGAGATCAATCACCCACCGGCGGTGAGAAACGGAAAACTGAGATAAACCCTAGGATCGAAACCTAAACTGATACCATGTTAAGAATAGAATACATATATTATTTGTGCTTATTCTAACTCATTCCCATGACATCAATATATAGGCTAGAAAGATAACCTAATGGGCCTTGGACCTATGGTCCAATACCCTCTAACAACAGTTGAACTCTTCGAAATAGAGCACACGAGATACTTGATCTACAATTTCTGTTTTTATTTTTTAATAAATAAATTCATTGATGATACATTTAATTTATAAAAAATATAATTAAATCAAACCAAAATTTTACTACTGAAAAGATTAGAATAAAAATCAATCAAAGAAAATTAGAAATTTGATAGATCTAAGTACGTACTTGCAAAAGTGAGACGATAAAAGACTACCCTGCTCTATATCCAACTTCAAAGTCTACAATGAGGCGGCGATGAGGGCGTGAAGATGCAACAGAGGAGAAATAGGAGATAGTTGTGGCGGTGGCGGCAGCGGCAGTGGAGGGAGAGGCGAAGAATTGGAGGAAAGGTTGGAATAAATTAGTCGCTTTTTGGTGCTCCCAGCCGGGATGACGTCGCCATCTCTGGCGCTGACGTCATCCCTGGTACAGCAGTGACGAAGACCCAAAACTTCAAATCCTAGCAGCACTACAAAGAACATGTAGTAAACATTGAAAGAACAAAAAATGAAAAAAAAACATTTACTTAAAACGAAAAGAACATAAATCAAAAGAACAACAATACTTTTTCTGAAAGAACAAAATACAAAACTTCAAAGAACAAAATATTTGTATGTGAAAAACAAAATAGGAAATTTTAAAAAACTCATACAACTAGAATAATTTTAAAACTATTAATTTTAAAAGAACATTTCCTTGAAACATAAAGAATAAAATACGAAAATTCAAAGAACAAGATGCTTTTTTACATCAAAAAAACATTAAACATTATTTAAAGGGATATTAAAAAGTAAAAAACAGGTGTTAATTGGAAAGAACATAGAAGAACACCCAAAAGAACATAACAAGTATTTTAAAAGAACAAAACGAATGACCTGGAAGAGCATTAAAATCAAATCTGACGGAACATCATTCAAAAATTCGAAGAACATCTGGTTCAAGTTGCTCATCGACGTTGCCATCATTAATGGAGGTCACCTGAAGTTTTAGGGAAGGAGGAGAAGAAGGAGAAGGTGGAGAGAGGGTGGTGGAGCACCGGAGCTTTCATCGATTGGGTGTTGTTGCTGGAAATTTTGTGGAAGGCGGAAAGGAGAGAGAGAGTGGTTGACGGCCGGACGAGAGGCTAGGTTTTGCCGGCTGCTGGCGGCTAGGTCATCCCGGTGCACGGAGCACCGTGCTCCGGGGAGTACAGAAAAATTTTCAGGACTAAATGGTGGTATTTTTTGTGAGTTGTGGTTGTTGGTTAAACTTATAGACTTTCAATTCCTGAGTTGAGTGAAAAAAGATTAAGGGTGCGTTCTTTTCGTCTAATTTTTTATGCTCTGAGATGATCTGATCTGATCTAATCTAATCTTATGAGTTCTGATTTTATTAGAGGGATAAGTTCTTATGTAATTTGATCTGATCTGATTTGATCTGATGAGATCTTCAATAAGACGAAAAGAACGCACCTTAAGGAGGATGAGGGGGATGAGAATGAACGAAGAAGATGGGTTGGTTAAATATTAGAGGTCCTTTTTTCTTCTTATTTTTATAAAATATCTCAAGTACGGAATAGCTATCAACACTCTAGAATATGGTTCCTTCTTCTATACAACTCTACCAATGGTCCCACTGCAATAAAAAAAACAAAAACAATTCAACGTCAGAAACAGGTTTTAAAATGTCCGACTTTTATATTTATCAAAGTGACCGATGATATGATATGATATATCCGATTCTTAGTCTAAGAGACTGGTGATTCAAATAAACCGATCTCATATATGTGATGATTTTGCCAATTTTTGTAGTAGTGCATGAAAGTATATTTCTCTAGTTTGACATATAGTTTCACTTCCCTTAACTTCTCAAATAGCAGTTTTAGATGATAAAGATGTTCTTCTTGTGATCTACTATAAACCAAGATATCATCTAAATAAACAACTATAAACTTATTAAGAAATGGACGGAGTACCTCATTCATCAATCTCATAAAAGAGCTAGGAGCATTGCATAGGCCAAACGGCATTACCAACCATTTATAGAGGCCTTGTTTGGCTTTAAAAGCAGTCTTCCATTCATCGCCTTTTCTAGTCCGCATTTGGTGATAGCCACTCCTCAAGTCAATCTTAGAAAAGATCTTTGAATCATTCAGCTCATCAAGCATATCTTCAAGTCAAGGCATTGGATATCTATACTTGATAGTAATATTGTTGATAGCTCTAGAATCAATACACATGTGCCAAGTGCCATCTTTCTTTGGAACAAGTAAAGTTGGTACTACACAAGGACTCATGCTTTCCCTCACAAAACCCTTATCCATGAGGTCTTTGATTTGTCTTTGTAACTCCTCAGACTCTTGTGGATTACATTTATAAGTTGGCTTGTCTGGAAGAGTAGCTCCGGGAACTAAGTCAAGTGCATGTTCAATTCTTCTTTTAGGAGGCAAGCCATTAGGAAGCTCATCAGGAAACACATCACTAGACTCATCGAACAGGAGTTTCAAAACATTAGATTTGACACTATATGATTCTGACACTTGGTGTTCTTTGAGCATAAGTGCGTAACCTCCACCATTCTCTTCAATTTCCTTCTAAATTTCATCAACTGTTAAGAAAAAGTTGTCTTTCTTTGGTTGCTTTCTCTTTTTTGGTGGATTAAGACACAACTTGATCCTCTAACCATTAGACAAAACTGAATAAGTGTTAGAATCACCTTCATGTTTGACCTTCCTATCATATTGCCAAGGTCTTCCAAGAAGCAAATGACAAGCACTCATTGGTAGAACATCACACCATATTTGATCTTTATAAGGACCAATTGTAAAAGTAACCAATGCTTGTTTCTTCACTTCCAAACCAGTAGTATCATCTAACCAATTCAATTTGTATGGCTTAGGATGAACCCTTGTGGGCAAGCTCAAATTAGAAACCATCTCTTGTGATGCAACATTTCTACAACAACCACTATCTATGATCACATGACATCCCTTATCTTTCACTTTGGCAATGGTTCTAAAAAGTTGCTCTCTCTGAGCCCTATCTTCAAGGGTGGCCGAATGTAAGGTCCTCCTAGCCATCAACATGTTCTCTTCCTTCCCACCATAAGCAATTATTTCTTCTTCATTATCATTATCAGTTTCAACATGAGGGTTTTCTTAGTCAAGAATCAATATTTCATGTGTAGAATCCATTTCATTATATTCTTCAAACTCTTGCAATGTCAATGCCTTCTTATGAGGACACTCTTTAGAAATGTGACCCCTACCATGACAAACCACTTAGGCTTTTCACCTTGAATTTTTTTATTATTTGAAGATGAACCAATTTGCTTATTACCTTGATAACTTGATTTAGAGCCATATTGAGGAGTAGAAGGTTTTGAAGCACTAATAGGGTTTGAATAGGTCTTAGTATAACCAGCATAATTCGACTTCAATTTATCACCATGCTCATCCTTTTCGATTTTCAATGCAACATTACACATTTCTTCAAAACCAACATAATATGATAGTTACCCTAAAAAAAAAACATAATATGATAGTTCCACTTTTTGCACAATTTTCTTATCCAAACCTCTCATGAATCTAGCAATCTTTTGCATATCAGTTTCTTCAAGGTCACATAGCAAGGTTAATTTCTCAAATTCCCTAACATAATCCTTAACAGTCATCGAATTAGTTTGCACCAAAGTTTGCAACTTGATGTAATTGTCTTGTTGAAAATCTTTAGGCACAAAATTTTCAATGATTTTTCGTTTTAACTTGTCCCATGATTTAATCTTAGGTTTTTGCTTCTTTCTTCTTTTAGCTTGCAAATTCTCATACCATAATGAAGCATGCTTAGTAAATTTCAAAGTAGCAACCTTAAAACTAACTTCATCATCATAGTCTTTAAATTCGAATAACCTATCTAATTGTCTTACCCAATCTTGGACTCTCTCGGGTTCGAATTCTCCATCAAATTCTGGAATTTTTGTCAACTTCACATGCTTGGTAACATCTTCTTTAGGCCTGGTTTGCTTTGGAGGTCGATCATCAGTTGAAGGAGAAATTCATCACCAACATGCACCTCGGTTTCACCCCTTCTAGGAGTTCGATTGATGAACTGTTGAAAATAGCCCTCTTGTTATTTTCGTGCCATAAGCATTGCATCCATCCTGAATTTCGTAGTGTTTTGTTCTTCTTCTAATTCATCCTTCATGTGTTGCTGATCCTCTCAAATTTTCTGTTGTTCTTCACGAGTTTTATGTAAGTCGAGTTGCATAGCTTTCAACAATGATTTGTTTCATCTCATCAGAGCCGCTACCCATATTGTCGATCTTTTTTTGCTTCTCAAAACTTGTCCAAAACATGGCTCTTGATACCAAAATTGATGTGTATTACAACTAATTAGACACACCAAACAATTGCAACAAGAATCTTGAAAATCAGAGTTGATCTAGGACTCGAAAATCAACACTAACTAACATATATGACCTAATATGACTCCAACATAAAATAATAAGGATAAATTGTGAATAACCACCTGTCGGATACACCAATTTCAAAATAACCACTCCAAATTGTTTTGCATTTAAATAACAACCCCTTCTTATGTTCACGTTTTGAAATACCCACCTCTTAACGGAAAATCTTAACGCCGTTAGATTTAGGGCTCAACTTTTTTAACTCCCTCCAAAATTTCACTAATTACCTTACTAATCTATAATTTGACTGGTCAAATCATGATTAACATTTTAAAAAATTTTTTTATTCAATTTTACAATTTTTTAAACTATACATTTTTGATATATGACACGGTAATGGACACAAATTTCGAGACAATATTTAATCCCGTTTTTAATACTCAAGACGACGTTTTTTCGAAAAACGGACACCACCGTATGCCCTTTATGGGCACGAATTTTGAGATTCCCTACGAAACGAGTACCTACAAGCCGGCTTTTCGGGCACGTACTTCGAGACGCTTTTTCCGGACGGAATACAAAGTTTTTTCTAAAAACGAACACCGAATCATGATTAACATTTTAAAAATATTTTTTTATTCAATTATACAATTTTTAAAACTATATATTTTTGATATATGACACGGTAATGGACACAAATTTCGAAACAATATTTAATCGCGTTTTTAATACTCAGGAAGAAGTTTTTTCGAAAATATCACCGTACACCCTATATGGGCACGAATTTTGAGATTCCCTACGAAACGAGTACCTACAAGCCGGGTTTTTGGGCACGTACTCGAGACAATTTTTTTGGACTGAACACATTTTTTCGAAAAACGGACACCGCCGTACCTACAAGCCGGTGTCCTTTTTCGAAAAAACTTTGTATTCCGTCCTAAAAAGGCGTCTCGAAGTACGTGCCCGAAAAGCCGGCTTGTAGGTACTCGTTTCGAAAAAACATCGTCTTGAGTATTAAAAACGCGATTAAATATTGTCTCGAAATTTGTGTCCATTACCGTCTCATATATCAAAAATATATAGTTTAAAAATTGTAAAATTGAATAAAAAAAGATTTTTAAAATGTTAATCATGATTTGACCAGTCAAATTATAGATTAGTAAGGTAATTGGTGGAATTTTGGAGGGAGTTAGGATAATTTAGTAAGAATTTAGGCATCATACTTAACGGCGTTAGAAAATTCCATTAACAGGTGGGTATTTGAAAAGGTTAAGCAAATGAGAGGTGGTTATTTAAACACAAACAAAAATGGGGTGGTTATTTTGAAATAGGTGTATCGTGCCGGTGGTTATTCACAATTTTTCCTAAAAGTGACACTAATCACAACTCAAATTTTGATGCCTCATTGTAAATTTGTGGTACCTCCAATATAAGATTAATTGGTTGATCATCATCATTGCCTTGAGTCTCATCAGTTACCCTTACTAATCTTTCTTCACTCACTAGATAATACAAAAAAGAACAAAAAGTTCAAAATATAATGTTTCAAATTTAAAAAAAACAAATATCACCGCACGCATCACGTGCATATAATACTACACTTTGACCCAAGAGAAATTTGACAATGCAAATCAAGACAATTTAAATCAAAAAAACACATACAATACTTAGCATGCATCGCGTGCATGAAATTCTTGTTTCTTATATGAAAAGATTCCATTGAAAAGTGAAAGCCTCTTCATATAATAAATATGTATTTCATTTTTCAATTACCTATTTCCATATATATATACACACACACACTAGAATTTATAGATTTTAGAAAAAACTAGGATTTATGCCCCGGCGATGATCGGGATTTCTGTGTACTAAATGTAATAATAGTTAAAATAATGGATGTCATGTAGTGTGAAAAAATATATATATGAAAAAGTCTTCTCATTTACAATATGTATTTTATAAATTTACAACCTAACTCTTGGTTTCTATCTATACATCATTAATGATTTTGATAAAAGAAGCATTAATAACATGTTGGAGTGATGGTTAGAACTCCTTATTGCGTACTCAAGGTCACGGGTTCGAATCTTCACGTTGATAGTTTTTTATTATATGAGAATGAAATGAGTAGAGTTCATTCAAAGAGGGATAGTGACACGTGGCAGATTGCATTGTTTGCTTATGCTTTTTAATATATACTATAGATTGTGGTTTACCACCTAAAATTTTCAATTTTTTGTAAAATACTCCCTCCGTCCCACATTAGTTGCAACACTTTTCATATACGGTCGTCCCACATTAGTTGCAACACTTCTATTTTAGGCATGGACCCACTATTTTTTTAATAATATGTCACCTTACATATGACCTCACTCATTCATTATTTAATGTTAAAAACATTAAATACCTCACACATCCACCCACCTATCAATAAATAATTACTCTATCACTTTCTATCACATCAACCTTTATAATAAATTCATACAACTTATACCTTACTCTACTAACTTTCTAAAACTTTGTGCCCAACCTATTGTTGCAACTAATGTGGGACGGAGGTAGTACCAGCTTAACATTTTTTTAAAAATACCACCTTAAATCATCATCCCGTTAGTGAAACACCACCCATTAACGTTCGTCAAAAAACCGTTAAGTGGGGCATCATGAGGAGAATCAAAAAAGAGATGAAGAAAGTGAAGGAACAGAAAAACTCCTAGAGAGGAGAAAGACAATCAAGAGTAAGATGTTCTTTTAAAATACACAAAATGTTCTTCAAATGCTTTAATAGTGATCTTTTAAATTTACAGTAAAATGAATGATTAAATGCATATTTTGTTCTTAATTATAGAGGATTTGATACAAGGGACCCCCTTTCCAATTCCGAATTGGAAACTAAGAATGATGAAGATCATATTCTATCTGAAGAGAAAAAGAATGATTTGGAGTAATCTATTGTCTATTTATTTGCATAGGTTCAATATGTTCTTATAATGCTTACTAAATGCTATGTTAATTCTCTGTTAATGTTCTTTTTATTGATCTTCATTATAGAGTTATGGATACAACTATAGATCAGTCCAATCCTGATATTGGATCAAAACCTGATGAACTGCAGATTATAGCTTAAACAACAAATATAGAATCCAAGTATGTTCTTTTCATTAATTATAGCAGCTTAAATATTGAAAATATCATGTTCTTGTAGAAAATTTTTTTGTAAATAAACTTCATACAATTCTTTACAAGATCTAATATCTAATGTTTTCTAACATAGTGTTCCGGATACAACTGCACTTCTGTCCAATATTAAAGTTGGATCTACAACAATAGAGATTTCATCTCCAATGGATATAGAGTAAGTTCTTTCTTTCCCTGTTGTTATAAATTAAAAATTACCTAAGTAATGTTATTTTATGTTCTAATTATGGTATTATTTATAGAATTGTTGGCACAACTGAAGTAGATATCATTTCTTCACAAAAAGCAGCAAAATCAATGAATGTTGAGTAAGTTCCTTTATTGCAATGATTAAAAACAAGAAAAAGGTGGAAATATTAAAGAAGTTAATTTTATGTTCTTCTTTTCAGAAATGTTGAAATGGTAGATGCTGAAGAAAAAAAATCAGAGAAAAAAGTATAGGAGAGGTGATTGGTTCTTTCTTTTTATATAATATGTTCTCTTATATTAAGCTCTATGTTCCGTAAGTTTATCTAATATGTCCTTTTTAAATTACTATGTGTAAAAATGTAGCAGTGATGAAACAAGTGCAAGTACAAAAACTGAAGAAAAGCAAAAGGATACATGCAAGACAACTGCCTCCATCACAGAGAAAAAAGATGATGATGAAGAGAACAAAGATGTTGATTCCAACCATGAGAAAGATGCTACAATTGTGAAGAACGACAACAAAAAGGCCAGCGCTGCTCACTCAAAGTGCAAAGATGGACAGAAGACCAGTGGAAATAACCTTGGGTAAAAACTAACATGTTGTATTGATAAAAACAAAAAAAAATGTTATTTTAGTAGAATCTAAAATGTTGTACTTTTTGTATTATGTCCTAAATTATCTTGTCATAAACAAACATATGTTAAATCTATAATAAAACCTTTTTTTTCTAGTACTCCCTCCGTTCCATATTACTCGATACAGTTTGACCGGCACAGAGTTTTTAGAAGTGTTATTTGACTTGTTTATTTTATTGTGAGTAGTTAGTTGTTAGTATTATTTAATTCAATAAAGTACAATGTGGGCCATTGGTGTAAGTACAAAAGTAAAATAATGGAAAAGACAAGAGAGAGAATGCAAGTGGCTCAAAATGCCTTTTCATTTCATTAATGTCAACCTTTACAAATTTACAAAGCTGACTGCCATTGTGTATAGTGGCGCCAAAATAATATAATTTCCCCCTAATATTTGACATTTCAGTTAACCCCCATTATAAATTTTCCCCCAAGATAAAAAGGTCCATAACTGCTTCATAAGTGCTTCAACATTCTTCACTTTCCATCCTTCCATTCAACAAGCATCCACCATTCAATTCTTCAAGTTGAAGATGCCATAAATACATTAACTTAAAGGTCAGTAAACATATTAAATGGTTAACTATTTTCAAGAAGGTTTTCTTTTCTAAAAAAAAGGGTTAGTTTTTTAAAAAAAATGAAGGATTAGTTAAAAAAGACAGGCTTTTTTAAAAGTAAAACTTGGTTAATAAAATGATTTTGATGAAACAAAAAGGGATTTGGAAGGTGACAGTAAGAAACTTCGTAAGAAAAAGACGTTTTTAAAAACCTCTCAGAGTATTTTCATCATTGAGGTGGTAGCCTACACACTCCAATTTAGCCTCTTCAACTTGATTATTTTTTGGTGGCAATAAGTTTGTGTGATTAGCCTCATCAAATTTCCTAATTTGGTGGCCTTAATCAACACAAAACTTAGTCTCTTCCAAAAAAAAAAAGTTGGTGGCAATAAACAAGTGATGTATAGGAGACCAAGAAGGGAACTTACCTTAGAAGAACGAAAGAGGCTTGCGGATTGGTTAATGCAACAGTTTCATGGAAACAAAATCAGACGAGGAGCCATCACGGAAGCGGCAGCCAGATTTGATGTCACTCGTTGCACAGTGCATAGGATATGGAAGGTGGCAAAGCAACAATTTGTTAATGGTGAGGCCATTAATGTCCAACCAAAAAAGGCAGCCAAGGTTGGACCAAAACCAAAGTCAGTTGATGTAACTAAGGTGGCAGAAATACCATACCATAAAAGGACAAATATAAGAGCTCTTGCAGCAGCTTTGGGACTGCCAAAGAGCACAGTCCATAGATTGGTTGAGGATGGCAAAATCAAGCCACACTCAAATGCATTAAAGCCACAACTCACAGAACAAAACATAGATGAAGCAACTTTGATAGATTGCCCGGTTTTTGCCAACATGTTTAACACAATCCACTTGGATGAGAAGTGGTTCTACATGACCAAAGGAACCCACAAGTATTACATGTTGCCAGATGAACCGAAGCCATATAGAACAGTGAAGAACAAAAGATTCATAACAAAAGTGATGTTCTTAGCTGCAGTGGCAAGACCTATTTTTAACTCAGATGAGGAATGCATTTTTGATGGCAAAATAGGTATATGGCCTTTCGTTAAATTGGTTCCAGCCAAAAGGCGGTCAATTAACAGAGCTGCCGGCACATTAGAACTGAAAGCAACAACTTCGGTCACAAAAGAAGCATACAGGAGCATGATTATCAACAAAGTTATTCCAGTATTAATGGAAAAGTGGCCAAGAGATCACCAAGGACCCATTTATCTTCAACATGACAATGCAAGACCTCACATTCAATGTGATGACAAAGATTTCAGAGATGCGGTGCAACAATCAAATATGGATATCCGGTTAGTTTGTCAGCCTCCTAACAGCCCTGATATGAATGTGCTAGATCTAGGTTTTTTTAGAGCTATACAAGCACTCAAAGATCAAACAACTCCAAAGACAACAGTTGAATTATGTAGAAATGTTAAGCAAGCTTTTGATGCATTTGATCCAATTAAAGGTAATAGGGTGTTCATTAGTCTTCTGTTAGTTTTAATTGAAGTCATAAAGATGAAAGGTGGCAACAACTATGAACTTAAGCATGTAGGCAAAGCTGCATTAGATCGACAAGGCATTTTACCAGTTATATTTTCTCCCCCTGAAAGTCTAGTGTTTGAATGTTTAGCACACCTTCAGACATTAGATTAAATTGAAGTCATTTGTAAAGGCAATGATATGGTTACAATTCATAGGTGAAGTGAATGCTTCGTTGTGGAACATTTTGTAAAGGTCTACTATGAAACATTTTGTAAAGGTTTGTTATGAAACATTTTGTAAAGGTTAGTTATGAACCATTTTGTAAGGAACTTCAATTGCTCATTGAATGGAAGGTTTATTTTATATTCAAGTGATTTTGTATTTCATTGCTCATGTAATGCAAGGCTCAGTTTATTAAAAAACAGAATATAATAGAGCTCAAAGGATGTTAACAGAACAAACAAAACAGAGCATAACATAACAGAACACCCAGATTCATCAAATTAACAAAGCATAATTACATAAATCAAAGTAGCCAAATTTAACATTTTCAGAGGATGTTATGCCAAAGTTAACAGAATACCTAAATTGATCAAAGTAGTCAAATTAACATAGCATAATTACAGAACTCAAAGTAACCAGATTTAACATTTTCAGAGGATATTATGCCAAATTTAACACAACACCTAGATTATCAAAGTAACAGAGCAGAATTACAAAATGTTCAGCGCATAATAACATTTTCAGAGCATAATTACAGAACACATATACTTAACAGTACACAAATTAACAGAGCACAATAACATGTTCACAATACCAACGGATTTTCACAAAATATAAATGAATCTACCAAATTGTTCTACTCATCAACACCACTCAAATGATCATGTCTCAAGCAAGGAATGAAAGATTTCAACATAGAAAAAATGAAAGGATCTACCTTCGCCTTTTTTTTTACGGATTTTTGATTTTCCAAACGAAAATTACCTCGCCTTCGACGGCATGTTTGAGTGACACACTCCGGCGTGTCTTTTACTTCTCGATCTGGGGTATCAAGAACCACCAAAACATCCACCGCCGCTACACGATCTGGGGTATCAAGAACAACCAAAGGCGATGAAATCCCAGGCGAACCGCATAACATTTCTCTGTTTTTCATGCTGAGACCCACAAAGTGAATTTATGTGATAAAAAAACCCCAGATCTACTCAAGTTGTTAACCCGTAAAATGCAACAAAACCCAGAAAATCTGCTCAAAATCTCTTCTCAAAATCTGCTAAAGTTTGTAAACCCAGAAAATTAAAACCCCAATCGAAATGTGAGAAGGAAAAAGAAACCCCAATTTTTGAAGATTAATATGAGAAGGAAATTTAATTCGACAATAGCAAGGACATTGAATTGACAATTGAATTTGAAGGAGTTGAAGAAACTTCCAGAGAAATAATGAGGAGAGTGAAGTAAGAGAGATGAGAGAGAGAGAAAGGGTCAGAAAAATGTGAAAGGAGGAGTAATTGTGAGGAGAGAGAAGACCATAAAAAAGAAGAAATGACGTTATTGAGTGGGTTGGGGGTGGGTGGGATTATTAGTATTTAATTCTATATGGGACCCATCTCATACTAAAAAAATTATATTTTTAGGTGGGTCCATGCTATTTTTAGAAGTGTATCAAGTAATGTGGGACGGACGAATATGGGAAGTGTATCGAGTAAGATGGGACGGAGGGAGTAGTTCAATCCGCTATTTTTTAAAAAATTATATATTTAATATATGTACAAAACAGTAGAACTACATAAACGGAAGCGGATGCTACGACAGATCTTGGCTTCAAGATTCAGCAAGCAGACATCCCACCAAAACAAGACAATACAAATGAGGAAAAGTAAGATAAAGCTACAAGTTTGTGAAAATTATAATATGTTCTTTTAAAAGATACAACATGATCGTTTTCCAATCATTAAATGCTCTATAAAATTATAGTAATTGTTCTTTCAAAATATGATTGTTTTCAACTGGCAGAATGCTCCATATTCTTTTCACAGAAGAAAATGATCTTTTAAAAAAACTTGCATGTTACTCCAGTTTCAGCATTTTGTTCCATGTAATATGATATTGCAAAACAACAAACATATCTTATAAATATTTTATGGGGTTCTTGATACCAGGGATCTTCAAATGCTTCGAGACGATGTTATTCACGATGTTCATAAGGAGGAGAGCTTAAAAGACCCCAAGGATGCAAGAGAAGAGAATGTTAAGAATAATGACAATGAAACGTAAGAAATTAAACTTGAGTGTTTTCATATTAAGTTGGACATTTTTTTTGACGGATTCCGTTAACTGGTGGGAGTTTTAAAACGTTTGGTAGTTTTAAGGTGGGAGTTTTAAAAAAAAAACAAAGGTGGGAGTTTTGAAATTCGTACTTTAAAAAGGTGGGAAAGTTCAATTTTTCCTAATATAAATGACACATACACCTTAATTTTTTTTCAAACAGAAAATATAATGCAATACAGAAATGAGCATGAAGTACTAATATAAAGAGAATCTAATGTATTTTAGCAAAACATTAAAAAAATAGAGAAAGAAATTTACCTGGACGGCTAGACCAATAATGTTCAAATTCAACTATAGTATCAGTATACTTTAGCGCATAGCTAAAAGCCTTTTGAAACCCATCCTTCAATCTCAATGACGGAATATTCTTCTTAGAGTTATCAGTAATGTGCCAAGTACAAAGACGATGACAAATATTAGGCCAAACAATTCCAATTGTCGCCGCCGTAGAAGCACACTGATCAGTCATAATACATTTTGATTTCAACCCTCCCATAGACTTCGTAAAGGTCTTAAACAGCCATACAAAGGACTCAATTCTTTCATTCAATAAAAACCCCATACCAAACATCACATTATTGGCATGATTGTTTATGCCAACAAATGGTCCACATATCATACTGTATTTATTGGTAAGATAGGTCGTATCAAACCCCAACGAATCTCCAAAAACCTTAAAGTCCCTACGCATCTTACTATCTCGAAAAAAAACTCACCAAATGCCCTTCACTATCAAGCTCCATATCATAGTAAAAATCACTTTGCTCAACTTGTCTTTGTGAAAAATGTTGAGCAAATTTTGTGTGTCACAACCATCAAAGGAAGTCGCCTTATCTCGAGCGAGGGCATTGTACATATCAGATTTTGTAAATCCTAAATTAGGGGAACCACCAGCTTCCTTACTCAATACCCTAATACAATCAGACACACCAACCCCTCCACTCTTTAAGTCTTTAATACTACTCAATTGCTCCCGACCAACTTTCCGGTGGGATATAATAAGATGTCGTTGATCCAACGCAACCATGTCATGACTATGACACATCTCATGAAAACCAATAATATGTGTACCTTCACGATCCACGTGACAGCGAATCATAGCCTTACATCCACACCTATAATCATACTTATTGTATGTATTCTTGCTTGCCAACACATTATTCTTAAAACTTTCAGATGAACAAACAAATTATCTACTACAAATGGAATTATCAACTCTCCTCCTAACCTTACCAACACGAACACCAAAACCATGGCTAAAAGCATACTTATTATAAGCATTATGAGCTTCTAACTGACTCATGTACACCACATTAACCAACACAGATAATTCAGCCTCCTTATACACAGTTACCGCAAACAGAATATGTAAAGAACAAAATTAATAAATTGACAGAACATAATGACGATATTGAAACAACATAATGAATAACTTAGCAGAACAACATGAATAACATGGCAGAACAAAATCAACAAAAAATAAAAACATGAGCCAGTGCAAACATATGAAAGAACAACAATTAATCATTAAGCATAGCTTTCCAAAAAACACAAATCAAAACAAATAACTTGCAACAACATACAACAATAATACAAAGAACATTATGTTCCAAAAACACAGACAAAAACAAAATCAAAATTTGAAGATCAGGAATGCAGACATAATTGCATCAATATCTTGAAAAAATTTAAAGAACATTATGCATAACTAGAAAGAACATCTGAACCTAATCAAAATTTGTACATCAGGAATGCAGACATAATTGCATAAATGCAAATAATCAACAAATTTCAAAAACAACAATCGAACATAAATTGAATTTAGCTCGAAATCATAATTGAACACAAATTAAGGCAAAAACCTGTCGATTTCGATCCTACACTATCAGAATTACTTAAATTTTGCTCTCCAACTTCAATTGTAGCATCTTGCATGGCTGAAACTACAATCAGTAGACAAAATATGATCGAAAATTGTTAATAATTGAATCAAAAATCAACAATCATAGCAAATTTCCACAAATTATATGAAAACCCTAAAACAGAAAGAAATATGAAATAATGAAAAAAATACTTAGAAATTGAACTTATTCAGAGATTGAAACATCTGTCTCCTTCAGAGCTGGTGTAGCTAGTGAAAGTAGAGAGAGAAGAGAAGGAGAGGAGAGAGACGGCGCAACAACATATAAGATAAGGCAATGAATTTATTTTAGTTTTTGACTTTTATATTGCCATGTTGGCAGGAGCTGTTACCTAGGTAGGAACACCTTACTCAGTGCTCCTAGGAATACATAAAAATTTTCGCATAGCATTATCATTTCGTGTCAAGTTTTAACACTTTTATCGAAAACCCTCTCATACAAGCTCTAAACTCGAACCTTTTCTCCTTTGAGCGTTCAAAATTTCCAGAGATCGAAGTACTTAATTAAGAGAATACGACAAGCTTGTGCTCGACGGAGGAGTTTGAGAATTACTCCTACAAGCTTCTGCCCTCTAATTTTTGGGCGCCCTCCTCTCTGATCACCTCATCTTGTTGTTGCTGTTGCTGTTGCTGGTAGCCTGGTACTTTCCTCTCTAACTTTTTTTTTTTTTTTTTGAAAGAACTTTCCTCTCTAACTTTATTCAGTTCAAATTCAAGTTTTCATAGTTATCGAATACCAGGAAACTCCCCCTCTTTCATTTGAGTGATAATTTAGAACGAACAGATTTAGGTTTTTCAAGCAAGGCAGTTTCAGTAATGGTAGTTTCAAAACGCTTGATTAACGGGGCCATACTTTGCTTTTAGTTGAAATTCTGTTTGTTTTTTCTACACATTTTCCTGATTTATATTGCTTATATGAGAAGAATTATTGCAACTTATGCCTCTTTAACATTTTCTAATGGGTTGGTTAATACCAGCTTGAACAATGGAGCAGAGACTAGCTAATACTTGGCACATGTCTGTAAATGAGAAGAAGTTCATTGAGTCTGCATTGCTTTCAGATGTTAGAGCTGATGGACGCCGTCCATTCGACCACCGTGATTTAACTATTCAATTCGGTAGGTGAGTGTTTTCGACTAGTTTCTGCTTCTCCTTTTTCAAATGCTTCTCGGTTTCATGTGTTGAAGGTTATTCATTATATTAATTTAAGCTAGCTGAACTTGCCATGAGGATGTGGGTTACTGCTATATGCTAAACCGAAAAGAAATGATAGTGTACTATGGTTAGTGATAATATATAGCTTTGAGAACCTAATGAAACCATTTTAAAATATCGCTGCATCGGTGCAGCCAATAATTACGTAGAAGAGTGATGATTAAGATATATGTTATTGTTAATGTTTCAGTTGTGCCACTTTGGGAGTTATTGATGATCGAAGCTTATTTAGCTATATTGGTCTATTTAGCAATTTTCCTTTACTTCTCTTGTTTCATTTTTCACGATGATGGTTCCTTATGATGGCTAATGTTAGCCACCCCCAAATCATTTTAGGACTAAAACGTCGTTGTTGTTGTTAGTATAGTTAGAAGTTCTTTAGGCAAGATGACATAACTTCAAAAATTGAACTACTGATGTTTGGTGATGCTTGGACTTGGCCAACCATCCCACCGTACCGGACACCGGTACAGACATGGGATCCTGGTCCGATCATTGGGAGGAAAAATGGACTCGTCAGTCATAATCCTAGATTTGAAATTAGAAGGTCAGATCCACGGATCCACCAAACAAGAGCAGAATTTTGATAAGAAAGCAAAGACGAGCCGACTCGTGGAGTTTGTCAGTTTCCCCCATCTTCTCCGGCGGCAAACAGGATCAGAAAAGGAAACTATTTACAGACAAAGGGATAACAAACTACAATAACCACTCACTAGCAATGTTTGCTGCCCAGAAGCTCTGACAAGTTGCAAAATCTCTAGCAACTTTGTCAATTGGTTAATAGCTAGAGCACCATGAAATCATTATGCCACACGTATTTTCTTCTTCATCCGTCCGAAGTCCATAAATTGAACCAATTGTCCAAGTGTAAAACAAGACTCCCCATTGTCCAGTCACAAACACACAACAGAAGGTCTCCTCTTACGGTCTTACCTCATAGAGAAAGTAGTCATGCAAGTTAGACGCAGTATTGGTATGCATCTATCCGACAATATAGCTATCCTTGATCATCGACCTGAGAGCATACCCAACACCACAGTTCATGCAAAAAGAACTCTCATATTAAGAGGAACTTGCTAAGAATCAGCTGATTTTTTTTTAAAAAAATGAAGAACAATAGAGAATTAGACTAAGATTGTAGGCGATAAGAAGATGATTTGATTGTATTCGCAGAATCAATGTGATCCCAATATATACTACCTAAACAATTGTCAGGGTGTTCTCTTTTTACTTCTGCTTCTATTAATTACATTTTTTCCTGTTGCTTCCACCTTACTCAATGTGACTAACAGCTGTCCTACACAATTTCCCTTCCTTCTAGCTTTTCATAATGAACTCCTCCTTGCACATTTCCAGACTTGCCCTTGTTCTCCTTACGTAGGTGTATGTGAATATGTGATAGAAGCTCTGGGTTATCTCTTGCAGAGGCCTAGATTAGCATATAAAAATGTCTACTGCTAAATGGGAGCAGCACAGAGGCAAGGTTAAGCAACACAAACAGAACTTACAAGAGAAGCTTGAAGGATTGCTCTAATAGCTTGTTGGATCCTCCACATATAATAATTCAGGACACAGAACCTCATAAATCCGGTTGAGGTTATATACCTTCTTGGCATGGGAATGCCTCTAAAAATGAAGATTTCAAGCACTGTTAGCATGTAAAGCAGAAACAGGAACACACATTAAGTTGGTAATTTATATAATTCAGGGAAGAGGATATAACAGTTGCTACCATCTCCAAACATCCTCCTAGAATTTAATGCAGTTACCACTTACCAGTCCTAACTTTGAACCTCATAAATAAGGAGAAGATAGAATGCACCTCCGAGATAAATTTTCGCTGGCACGTATATATCAGTGCTGCCACCCATTTGGCTTTAATTCATATTTTCTGTGGGTAAAGCGATACCATATCGACTCGGGTTGAAGAGGATAACGCCACAGGCACTTCCCCATGATTCTTTTATTTTGTTTTTTTGATTGACCTTCCTAGCCCAAACCCACTAGATAGTAGATACTAGATACCATTGTGAAAGATGATCTCTTGTCTCACCAGCAGCTCCACAGCACAAAAAGTTACCCAAAAGTTTCTCAATCTTAATCGCAGAGTCTTTGGAATCGTTTTGTGTGGTTTGGGTTTTATAGTGGTTGTTGATTCTCTTGTCTCACACTCTCACTAGCAGCTCCACACCACATTTCCTCAAAATTTCTCAATCTTATTTGCAAAGTCGCTGGACTCATATATTGTGGTTAGGGTTTTAATTGTGGTTGTTACTTCTCTTGTCTCACCAACAGTTCCACACTACAAAAGGTTCCTCAAAATTTCTCAATCATATTCATAAAAGTCATTGGAATCGTTTATTGTGGTTGTTGCTTGTCGATGTGGTACCTGAAATTTAGTTTTCACTCATGGTGATGAAATTGCAGAGAAAATGGATCATCTGAGGTACATCTTGGCCAGACTCATGTCTTGAGCTTTGTAACCGGTCAGCTAGTTCAACCTTATATGGACAGACCCAACGAAGGATCACTTGCTATTTATACAGAGTTTTCACCGATGGCTGACCCGTCGTTTGAGGCTGGTCGTCCTGGGGAGGCAGCTATAGAATTGGGACGCATAATAGACCGTGGTCTGAGGTTTTTCCATACTGATATCTATCTTTTAAGTACCTATTTTGTTTGTGCGCCTTTCTCTCCGTGATATCTTATTGCATGTGTTATATTTGTCAGTGTTGTTACAACTGCAGTTGTCTGAATAAGTTGTATGAACTATTAAGACTTTATTGTCGGTTGTCTTGCTAATTTTAATTGTTTTTGTCTCTTTTTAAGGAACTTTTATGGCCCATCCATGTAATTCTCTCTTATAAATGCTGGAATATATGCTGTAGTTTTTCTTATATGATGCTTGTCTATTCATGTATAAGCATTAGATACATTTTTTTGTATATGGGAGCGGCTGTGCACTATCTATATGGTATTGATAGGACTTATGAGAACTTTGTCAAAAGTTGTATAACTTCTTTTTTTTCAAAAAAAAAAAAGAAGTTAGGAATGTTACAAATCGATCAATAAAGTAAAACATGATCTTGTGGGCATGGCTTCAACAATGCAATAGGAAAAGGAAAACCTTTTCTGTGATATGCTAGACTGTTTGTACAACTTCCTAAAAAAATGTCAGGAATCTTAGAAATTGATAAAAGAAAGTAATTTGATCCTATGGGCATGTAACCAGGAAAAGGATTTTCTTTTTTATGATATGCTAGACTATTTTTTCGTTCGTTGGTGCATAGTCCTATGTCTTAATTTACCCTTTCTGTGGTATGCCTTGTCCCACGAGGTGAGGCAAGACCATGACGCAAAGATGGGAGGCATAAACTTTTGTGGGGCTGTTAACTTCATAATTTATGGATGGCAATATCAGAAATTCTGGCTAGAACTAGTTTTATGAGCATCATAGCTTCTTATCTTCCTTTTGACTTCAATGCTAAATAGTAATAGAGATTCAGGCTTGATCCATCTCCTTTCCCCTAGTCCAAGTAGCATAGTGTTTGCTGCTCTAAAATTTTTTTGTATAATGTTGCTGAATAGGTATGAAACCGTACAATTTCTGTTGGTAGCATAACTTTTGCTAGTGCTGCACATGTTGTTGCTCTATCGACTACTATAATAGAAACTGGTTGCAGGTGTTGGTTTCAGAAAGTGTCTAATCAAAATACAACATTCTCGTAAAGTTTGGCTTATTTTCTTAATGATCTTTCGAGTCTTGTTTAAGTGATGCTGTACTTTGCACTTTAGACATTAGTATATATAACCTATTCTTTTGCCATCTTGCTTGTTCTTCTTTTTTTTCCCATCTTTTTGGCGCTGCAGTTTGTGACTCATTGTATTGAAATTTTGAAACAAATATATCTTTTCAATTCTTAAAGTAGTTAAGTTTATCTCCAGCCTCTCTTTCTCTCCTCCCATCTTTCTCTGTTTGAATGTGTGCATGCGTAGGATCTTGGAGATTATGTTTGAAACATTGTGAAAGCAATGCTGCAGGGAGAGCAGGGCAGTTGATACAGAATCACTTTGCATCCTTACTGGAAAATTAGTTTGGTCTGTCCGCGTCGATCTCCACATTCTTGATAATGGAGGGTAAGTGCTATTATTCTTCAGATCTGAAAACAATTCTCTAAGCTCTAATGGCTGACTCCTTACCTATTAAATATTTTGCTGGAAACAGAAATCTTCTTGATGCTGCAAATATAGCTGCGTTGGCAGCTCTTATGACATTTCGACGCCCTGAATGTTCACTTGGAGGAGAAGATGGGCAGGAAGTAGTAGTACTTCCACTGGAGGTGAGTTCATTTGCTTTTGATCGGATGTATTCTGATCGAATCCTTGTCTATCTTGCTCATAATTACCAAACATTTGACTCATAAAATGTTTAGTAAATGTTACTTATGCATCACACCCCGTCCCTTCGCCCTTTAGCATTTCTGCTAATTGTATACTTTGCTACACACATCTGTGCACAGACTGCACACACACAGGGGTGGTGAAGGGCAACTTTAAACAAATTCAATGTGTTCCAAAACACCCAAAATAACACAACATATTCTTTTGGGAGGTGATGGTTGTGTGTATCCATAGCCTAACTATTGGGAGAATGAAGAACCATTTGGCTTCTACCATAGATTAAACCACTGGTTCCCCAGTATTAGTAAAATAGGATGCTTACTATGCTAATATTTACTAAACTAATGAAATACCTCTTAACGTCCTATACATGCACCCAGACAAACACATGTATGTGAAGGCGCACATGAATACCATGGTTAGAGATCTCCTCCTTCCTTATTTTCAATCCACATCAGTGTTTTCTCTTAGAAAAAGACGGACCATGATTTTTGAAGAAGGAATCAATGGTCTACTGTAAATCTATAGAAGAGACAGTAAACCAGGCACAATAACACAAATACAAGCATATTTAAATGCTTAAAGAGGCAAGAAAACAAAGAAATATGGCACCAAGGACTGATATGGATGTATTGGAGCACTCTCACTAACTGAAAGTTTCAGAGAAATAAGGTATCTTCTTTCTTGAGTAACTGATTAAGTATGCATTCCCCTTTTTACCTTTCCCGCATAGGTAATCAAAGGGTTAATGCCATGCTGATTCACTCCATTACTTCCCCTCAAAGAGAGCCACCTTGTCCTCAAGGTGGAAGGAGGGAAATCTGATGCTAAATTGCTAATTAGGTGGCCTCATAACTAGGAAGGTGTCTCTTAAGGAGGAGTTCAATAGGATTTGCAGCATTAGTTGAGGCCATGAAGGTGACCAAGAGGTTTAGAACTTGTTTAGGTTCTACCTCCATGACTAGCTCACGGAGTTTGGGTGGAATTGTAGGAGAAGAAGGAAGAGGCCCCACTGATCTTTTTCAATTGGGAGACATGGAAGGGGTCCCAATGGGTGTATTTTGGACTAAGTGGGAGGTTCAGTTTATAAGCCACTCCGCCTATTTATTGCAGCACTTCAAAGGCCCTTAATACTTTGGGGATAATTCTCTCCTTTTAGCTAAGGATTATTGGCGGTAGGGTCGCAACTTGAGATAGGCCTAGGCTAAGTCTCCAACTGCAAAAGTGACTTTTCTCCTTATACCATCCTCTTCATCCTTTGTAGACTCTTCCCAAGTGAGCCTTGAGATTGTCCAAAATAGCATCCCTCTCTAGGAATTTCTCCTCCAATGGAGACACAAAAATTTTCCCCATAGACCATAGTAAACCTTGTTAAGTAAGGAGGATCTGTCCCATAAAGTGCCATAAAAGGAGTGAAAAAGGTAGAAGAATTATTCAGCCAATTAGCCAACGAGCCCGGTGTTAGGCTTGTGATTGATGGAACATCTAGATTTGAGTCTAAGCCTTTGCTGTCCACCTCAGGCCATGAGATTGGGATGATAGGCTGTGCTGCAACCTGAACATCTTCTTCCAGAAACGGCCGAGAATTGGTTGTTGACACACAATGGTTGTTGGGAGTAGTACGATGAAACCTAATTATATCCTTTGTAAATACTTCATCCATAACAAGAGCGGTAAAGCGGTGCTTTAGAGTTGGTAAAGTGAGGATATTTTGTCACCCTATTTGCCACAATAAGCACGTAATCCTTTCTTGGGAGACAGGAAGGCCTTTTACAAAATTAAGGCTAATCTCCTCCTAAACTTTAAAGAGGAAATAGGGAGTTTTCAGATTAGACCCCAAGTTTTTTTTTTGCTACACACTTGATAAGCATGGGCATACGTGGCTACATCCCTTCTCATACTTGGCCAACACCATTCTCTAGCAAGCCTTTGATATGTTTTGAGGTGTTAAGAGTGCCTCAACCATAACCGAAAGTGAAATCTGAAAAGTAATGATCTATGTATGAATCCATCACAAGAACTCATTACGATTCAATCCTAGCCTTTTAAATTTCTACTTTTACCACCGAGAAAGGGCTCCGTAATCTGAACGCTAGCCCAGTGAGGACGTAGGAGGAAGTAAAGGTGGCCTAAGTCCCACTCGAGGCGAAATACCATGGAAAAGGTGCCTACAAGTAAAGGCGAAATACCAATTCATACCAAGATCATTGTTTTTAGACACAAGTTGCCCTTGTTGGGGAGCATAACCCTTAGGATGAGGCCCAGAGTGATGAAGGTACTGTTCCCTCTACTACCTCTTAACAAATGTCAAACATGTATCCTAGTTATTTTCTCACCCATCTTTGGCATTCTGACCCAATTTATGAGAAACTTCGAAGTCAGTTGGTCCATTTCAATGATGAAGTTTCTCTCAACGAAGTAATGCCTCTACTTCACCACATATATCACAATGGCCATCAATTCTTCTAATAGATGGATTTCATCTTGGCTATAGGGCTCAAGGTTTGGCTATAGTAAGCAAAAAAACGACCTTTGTAAAAGGACAACCCCCAAACTAAAGGTGGCGCTAGTTTCCGTTAAACAATGAAAAAATTTATTGGGTAATGACCGTTAGTCATAGCTATTTATAACTATTCAAAGAATGGTCTCTAATATCCAATATAAGCGTCTCTTAGTTATTGTGTTAGGTATGGCAATTGTAGCATACCGTTTTTAGGTAGTTCCCGCAGCTCATCAATCGCTCATCAATCACTCACGAGCCACCGTTACCTTATTTAAGGACCTGTAGTCCAACAAAAACGTCAAGACCAGACCCATCCATCTTCTTGACTAAGAGAACTGGATTGGACTATATCTTCAATCAACCTTTCAATCTCATTTTTTCTATCTTGGGGTATCATATGACCTTAGATTAATTGGGTCGCTGCCCTCTTGAGTATATCTTCACTCAACCTCTCGATCTCATTTCTTTGTATCTAGGGGTATTTTATGGCCTTACACTAATTGAGTCATTCCCCTCTTTCAAGATGCGTGTCAAAATATACCGTGAAAAGAGGTAATGAGGTAATGATAGGTGCAAGTATTTGGGGCAGAATGTATTGGCTTGGGAAATGGGTGTTTGTTGTGAATCAAAATTTTCAACTGATTGAGCTTTACCAAATATCCCCCCTTCCTTGATCAACATTTTTATTATAGCACATAGAGAGATTAAGGTCCTTCCTAAAGAGGGTTGTCCCTTCAAGGTGATGAAATTAGCCCCCATCTTGAAATATAAGCCTGTGTTTTCTAAATTGTAGGTCCCAATTCCTCTTACCAAGAAATCGAATTTTTTCAAATCTACAGGTAAAATATGTAAAAGGAGGGATTTACAATTACCTTCTTCCGCAACAAGAGAAATACTAATGAGGGTAATTTGGGAATTCTGAAAGTGTTGAGCTGGACCAATCAAGAGGAAAACAGTAAGGGTGACGGGGCTATGAATAGCAGCGCGTTGTTCTAGCATGATTCATTTATGAAAAAAAGAGTATTTAAGGGTAAGCAACCACTCCAAAGCTTGCCCATTGTACTCACCGTTCTGCAATACAAACATCTCCACACATTCCCTCTCTTTCTGTGCTTATGATATGATTTGATTTTATCGGAGTAAGTGATTCAGGAACCCTATGTTATTAGCTAGGTTGCACGTAGTCGGATATGGGGACAAAAACGGATCCGGGGACAGAAAATGACAAATTTGAAAATTGACATAGAGCGGGCACGATACATTACTAAGTGAAGTGTCGGAGTATTGTGCTCGATAAAAGGACGAATCGGGTACGGGGACGCAAGTGAAGTACTTGTGCTACATAGGTTATTACATCTTGGTATTCTAGCCGTCCTTCTTGGGAGGCCCATGGCTCCAATACAAGAGCTAGAAATGAATGAGCTCCAAGAAAGCATTCACAACAAAACAAAATAAGTGTGTGTCATCTCGGGAGAAGGTGGGCAAGAATGTTGAAGAATTTGGCTGCAGGCTTCGGAAGACTTGATGGCGGTAGCAAAGCATTTGTGCGACGAGCAACTGAAGTTCCGGGAGCACTTGCAGGTGTTAATGATAACACTTGAACCACCTTCTGGGTTTAAGGAAGCTAACTACCAGCAAGGTGGAGGGTTTAGAGGACAAGGGTGGTTTTTTTTTTTTTTTTTTTTTTGGGGGGGGGGGCTTGTGGAGGTTTTGGAGGAGGCAACAACCGTGGGTTGTGAAAATGGAAGCATAAAAGGTTGAACATGGACATGCCCACTATTGACGGCTAACATCGTGACGGATGGATCGTAAGGGCGAAGAAGTATTTCAGCTTAAGGAGAAGTTGGAGGCTGTTGTGGTGGCTTTTGATGGAGAGGTGTTGTCTTGGTTTGAATTGGAGAACTGACGATGACCTTCAGTTTCTCACCTCCTCAGCTCGTCCGTCCATATGGAGTGGCGGAAGTTGATCGCGTTTTTTTTTGGACCCATTGCAATTTCTCCATGGACTTTAAAACAATTTCGGACGGAGGTCCTAATATGCAGGCCCAAAAGCTTGGAGCAAGCAATGGAAATGGCCTGGAAAGTGGATTCTTAGAGCCCTTTAAGGGGGTTGGGGGGAAGAACCTTAGCAGTTACTCATCATTTTCAATGGGCTGACCCACCAGTCAAGCCCCTTATCCTTTTATCCAACCTAACTCCACCTTCAAAATGACCGCCACTGCAATCAATTCATTCCCAAATCCACTACCCTACCTACTAACCTCGAAGCTATGTCTCTAACCAAGAATATCAAAACAGACGGGAGAGCGGGTTATGCCTTAGATGCAACGAGAAATGGGAGGCCAACCACAAATGTCTTAGCCACGAGTTGAAACTGAGGAAGAGAAGCACGAGGAGGAGGGTGATGAGGAAACTCAAGTTGTCACCATAGGTTTCCCTCGTAGTGGGGTTAACACCCCTGAAGACCATGAAACTCAAAGCAAGAATGGGTCCAACAAAGTGTTGGTGATGATTGACCGTGGGCAAAACACAACTTTGTTTTAACCTCCACGATGTCCAAGTTAGGCCGCCGGTTACGAGACAAAGGAGTTCGGAGTATCACTCGGGAATGGCGCAACGGGGAAAGGAAAAGGGATGTGTGAAGGAGTTGGGCTCGAGTAAGGTACTTAAAACTTCTTACCTTTAGAAGCAGGTAATGCAGACCTCATTTTGGGGGTGCAATGAGGTAACTAGGAATTGGTGTTGGTGCTGGTGGTGCTGGAGCTAGAGCTAGAGCGGGAGCGGGAGTCATCTGCCTACGACATTGTGCTTAGCGAAGGCTGCGACCCACTGAGTGTACGCCCATTTCGGTGTCCTCAGGTTCAGAAGGAATAGCTACTACTAGTCCATTTTCGTGCCCGGTGTCATTGGTAAAAAGATGGATGGGTCTTGGAGATTTTGCGTAGATTACCCATCCATAAACTAAGAAATGGTGCCGGATTAGTAACCAATCCCGGTTACCGATAAACTATTGGATGAATTGCACGCGTCTGCCGTATATCCCAAGCTCGACCTCAAATGTGGCTACCATCAAATCAGAGTCCACGCGGGGGACATACCCAAGACCGCTTTCCGCACACACGAAGGGAAACATTCCAATCACTCATGAATGAGGTATTCCGCCCTTACCTTCGAAAATTTGTACTTGCTGTCTTTGACGATATTTTGGTTTACAACCTGGAAATCTGGAATACACACGCCCAAGATCTTGCTGTGGTGCTTGAGACACTAGCCCGACATGAGTTATATGGCAATTTAGAAAAATGTGGTATGAACTATTTTTAGCTTTGTAGGTTTTGTATTATCTCATTGGGAGTATGAGATATTTGCTCTAGTTATGTTGCTATATGTTCAAAGTAGGAACATGTTAGTGAACAGTAAATTATTCTTTATGCTGTCATATGATGTTTAATACATTCTGGCTATGGGCAGGTGCAGGAACCACTTGCATTGATAGTTCACTATCTTCCCATAGCAGTGACATTTGCGTTTATTACTGAAGACAACATTTTGGTAAGAGGTGAACATCCAAAACAATATCCCAGTCCTATCAGGCTTCGTCACTTTGGTGGTCCTTAGTGTAATTTGAATGACTCAGGTGATAGATCCAACCTATTATGAAGAGGCCATAATGAAAGGAAGAATGACAGTTACAGTTACTGCAAATGAAGATGTCTGTGCCATTCAAAAGGCTGGAGATGTAGGTATCCCTCCACGTGTTGTTATGCAGTGTTTGAGAATTGCTACTAAAAAGGCTGCGGATATAGCGAGCAAGATTGAAAATGCTGTAAGATGTATTTCTTTTTTCCACTTAAGTCAATGTTTTCTAGACTCTCTCCCCTTCCAGTCTCTCCTTGAAAATTTGGAACAAGCCAGTTTACTCTATAAATCTAATTTATACACACAGGATTTTCATCTAGGGTATGGTGTAAGACGCAAAAAGATTAAATAACTCATAACATATAACTCAATCCCACAACAACAGCAGCTCCAAATAAAACTCGATTTTACACAATTATAGTATTATATTTGCAAATAGAAAAAGATTGGTTTCATTTTGTGACTGAGTGAACAAATTTTAATAGATCAATAAGTTGCAGGGTAATCAATTTTCATCATGTACACTAGTGTGTGCACCCATCTCTTTAACAAATTTCTAAAGTAAGAAGGTAACTTCTACATTAGTGTTGTGTGTGTGTAAAGAAAGGACTAGTTGAATCAGGCATAACTTGTATCCCACCTCTTTTAAACCACCCATCTCAGACACTCTATAATCATGAGCCCCAACAATATTACCCGTCATGGCCTGGTCATACCCGTCATTCATCTCTCCGGCGAGCTCGAAAAGCTAGTGAGGCGTTTACGAGATGCCTCCGGTAAGAATGAGGAGTCTACTGATGTACTATGATATTTCCCCAAATAAAAATAGATAAAGTGGGAAGAAAATTCCACATTCTTACTATATTTCGAGAAAACCATGGAAAAATATCCAAGCTTTATGAATTATAGTGTGTAAATTTTGGCGAAAAGAAATAATTGAACTGAAGAGCGAACAAAGCTAATATGAGAATTAAGTGATAAGGGAGAGAGTTGAATGAGAGTGAGAAGAAAAGAGAGAGGGAGTGAGAGAGTGGGAGAGGAAGAGAGGCAGAGGAACGGGACATACTGCTTACTGTTTATAATTATTATAGACCTTCTAGTAACTACTTATTAATGCTCACTATAGTAGTTACCATCTGTTGACATTGTTACTTCTATTCAGTTTGATTACATTGCATTAGCCTTTCTTTTTAGCACTGCTTCTCTTTTTTTTTGTTTTACGTTGCTGATGCCTCTCCTTTTTACGAAGATCTTTTTGTTCTAGATATATCTAAGAAAGAGCAAGCGAAGCTATATTTGCAAATATCTTGCAAGAATACTTGTACACTATCTCTTGGTGAGAAATACAGGAGTACTTACTAATGCATATGGATTAAGACAATGAGAGCATTAACCTCGGAAAGAACAAGTTCAAATTTCAAAGTAAAAATCGGTTTGAATAAACAAACAACCACCAAAATAACACCAACCAAATAACCACCAATCTAAGGTAATATTGATGTAGTTAACAATTAATATTCACGTATTCACCTACTTCAATTCACTAACAATCAATGAGCAAGACATCAGACCGCAAGATCAAAGGTTTTATATCAAAGAACCAAACTCTATTGGATTTTCATACGAGAACACACTCGGTTCTCTTTGAGTTTTACTCCAAAGCAAATATCCAAAGTCTGATTTTTTTTCACTACTTAAAAAATAGCTTATATATGTATGCTTAGGTCATTGCCTTATTTTTCAATTTTTTCACACTTGTATGCTTATATCTCTTTTTCGACCGTTTCAATTGACGATTAATGTTAGCCGACCTTAAAGCATTTTGGGAATAAGGTTTTGTTGTTGTATCAATGCTTAGTTCACATATGATCTCATAATAAGCTCATTAACTAAAGCTAAGCCATCCAATAAAACACCTATAAAGGCTATTTGTGTCATGCCTTGGACCAATGAGACAGTAAACTACACATGAATTTCGAACTTTCCAAGGAAGAATTCCAAAACATGCAAACCTCTAGTTTGCATTTCTTGCTTCTTTAGGTAATCTTTTCATTAGCTCCCTTCACCTATGCTCATGTGAACTCCATATGCACTTCAATCATCAGTAAGGTGAGTTCTGAGCATGCGATGGCCTTAAAAGCTCATATATCTAGGCCTAAACTGAAGCTTAGAACCGAACTAGACATTCTTCTTGAAAACTGAGTAACGATCAATGAGTTAAGTAACCTCTTCTTAACATAATTAATTATACTTAATGATGGATTAAGGTATCATTAAATATAATGATCGAGCTTAAGGAAAGTTTAAGGAGAAATAAATTTAATTGAGCTTTTAATTAACTCCTTCAGATTATTAGTGCTAATCAGCCTAAAAGTTTAACTTTGTACTTCCATTTTCATCCTTAATTCCAAGAAGGCTTGGAAGCTAGGATTGACAATTCGAGATATTGGGTCGGAATCGGGTTTGTTAATGTGGTTGTGCTAAAAACTTGCCAAAACAGTGTACAAGTTAATATCATTACAAAATATGACGAATAGGTCAAATCGTGTTGCCGGCTTTACTTGGAGTTATTGTGGATGCTCCTCATCACTTATTGGTAAACAAATGGTCTTTTGCTGAACTTTTCTCACGTGACCAATGATACTAGGAACGTGGAACAGAGGGCCGATCTCCGAATCGTTCGTCCCAGATCGCAGAACAAACGCGTCCCAGTTCGCTGCGAGTCCCGTACCCGTTCGTCTATGGCGGCGTCCCTGATTTTCACTATCTTCACTATCAAGTGTGCTTTTGATTGTTTTGATGAAGGTGTGATCTAGGGTATTCGGTCGCCGTTGTTTTTGATTGTTTCGATGAAGGTGTGATCTAGGGTATTCGGTCGCCGTTGTTGAGAAATTGAGGAAAAAAAGATGAGAGAGGATAAACTAGTCGACACAGAAGGAGAGGAAGAAGAGAGAGAAAGAGAGAAGAAGGAGAGGTTAACGTGTTTAATTAGGAGAGAGGAGAAGTTAAACAATAACGTATAAACATGATAGTTGATATTGATGATGGCCCACTTTCTTTTTCAAAGTTGCTTTTAAGTTTTTAAGTATAATAATTAAAAAAAAAAACAAAGCTTTAAGTTTTACTTATTTTTTACCTTTACTGTTTACTTAAACGTTTTACCTCAATTTTTATGGGAAATTGCATATATATATATATATATATATATATATATATATATATTAATTCTTTTCGTATCCAATCATTCCAGATTCACTTAGGGTAACATTTTGTGTATCCGTTTTCGTTCCCCGTTTCGAATTGTTCCCAGTTCCTTGTAACATTACACGTGACTTCTAACAATAGTGATGAATTTGGCAACTTTTCCATTTAGAGACCTTATTATAGATTTATCTTCCTTTCTTTTGCTTTCCTTACCCAGTTCTTCTTCACCGTAGTTGACCTGCCAATTTAGTTGTTAACTCGAACGTTGGATTAAGATCGAAGTCGCAATGAGCCAATGAAGATTTCTAAGAGAGCACGGAATAATTGTTTATGATAATAAAGTTATTATCATTAGTAATAGTAGACTATTAGTAGTAATAGTATTTATATTACTTTATATCTAATTCCTGATTGTTATCATCGTTGATACTAATATTATTTTTATTAATAGTAATAGAATTTTCAATATACTCACTCCGTTCCTCAAAGATTCTTTTTTCCCCATTCCTTGAAGTTCTAGATTATACACTTAGGTGGCGTTTGGATAGGGGTCTTTAGGAAAGGGAAAGGGAATGAAGTTTTCTGTTTCCTTACTTGTTTGTTTGGTGATTTTTCCCATTCCCTTTACCCCATTTCAGTTTTAGTAAATCCCATATCCCTTTATCTTGATTCTCCAACCCCCCCTAGGGTTTTGAATTCCCCAAAATCCCTCTACAACACAACCACCTTCAAACAACCTTGACCACCACCTAACCACCGTTGACTGGCTGACTGGCATTGACCATCACCACACCACCACCTCACCACAACAACCACCTCCACCACCTTTCCTCGGCGCCGCGTCCGCCCGATCCCCCTCTCCGACCACCAACCAAAAACGAAACATCCCACCAACAACAACCAACAATCCACCAACAACCCACCACAACCACCTCCACCACCTTTCCTCGGCGCCGCGTCCACCCGATCCCCCTCTCCGACCACTAAGAACCAAAAACGAAACAATCCACCAACAACCCACCAATAACAACCAACAACCCACCAACAATAACCTACAACCACCGTCAATAGCCCATATCTACAACCACCAACCCACCATCAACGAAGAGGAAAACGCAGTGAGAAAGAGAGGAAGGATTGTCGTGCCAAAGAGAAGAAGATCGCTGTCTTCACTAGCCCAAAACGCCAGCGCCGGCGGTGACGGCAGCGCCGGCGGTGACGAAGGAGCGCCGGCGGTGACGAAGGAGCGCCGGCGGTGACGAAGGAGCGCCGGCGGTGACGAAGGAGCGTCAGAGTTCACATATGAGTAGAGAGGGAGGGGAGGAAAAATGTTTCAAAGTTGTAACCCTTTGTTTTTCCCAACCAAACACCTAATATAATCAAAGGGTTTAGAATTCCTTATCTTACCTTACCCTTTCTTGATTCCTTTCCCCTCTCCTATCCAAACGCCCCCTTAGTTTGAAAAAGAGCGCCTTAGGCGCCCCCTAAGTGCTAGGCGAGTGGAGGCTTTCGACAAATCGCTTCATCACTCCCGGGTTGCCTCATGCGTGTGAGGCGTAAGGTGCGCTGCCTTGGCCGCCTTTGGTAGAGAGTCAGACGAGAAAGAGTGAAAGAGTAGATCTGACTTTATAATGTTAACACAAAAAAAATCTTCAAAATTAGACTTATTTTGGCTTAAATATACCAATTCGAGCAAAAGCCCCTTCTTAATTGCTTGAATTTTCACCAAATTAAACCCTGGTTTTGAAATCCCCGAGTTTTTTTTTTTTTTTTGGGGGGGGGGGGGATGGAAGCTTTTGCTAGCACCTCCTTACCTTTAAGCATACCGGCAAATACTTCCCTGGATCTCCCGGTGGCCGGAGTAGGTCAGTTTCTTGTTCTCTCTCTTCGATCATGTCCCTTTTGCTCTCCTTTTCAGTCTTTCATGCATCCTCTCTTGGATTTGACATCTCTTTTTTTTTCCTCTTTCTTTTATGTTCTAATGAAACTCAGTATTAGATTTGAAGTGTGAAGTTTCATATCGTTTCCCTTTTTCAATTATAAAGGTTGTTATTTAGTACTTCATATTGCTAGGAATTAGCATGCTAGGGCAAATTTGACAATGAACAAAATAGTGATTTGATAAGAATGGAGATTAAGATGAATAAGTTGATGATTGCATGAAAATGATGATTAATAGATGAATAAGATTAGTAATGGAAGCTAATGAGATTGATAATATGGAACGTAAACTAACAAAGATAAACTCAAGTGTTCGACAGGCTTGATCTCTCCTAATCACGAGCATTCGAGAGGCTCATACTCTCCCAAAAATTTCCACTCCATACATTCAACGTATCTTTTCTTCCTAATTGTTCTCTTATTTATAGAAAATTCTCTCTAACAAACTTTCTAGCTTATTCCCTAAGTTACTACTAATAGACTTATATTGTGATGCCTAATATGCCCTCCTAAATATTGATTCCTTGCATATATACTTCCTTTTTTTAATGTTAAGGGTTGTGTTTTTGAGTATATTAGACGTATATAGGTAAAAGGGCCTATCTATTGAAATAATATTATTACCATGAAAATATTTTTAAAAAATAAAAAAAAGTGTGCTTCGCCTACGAGTGGTGTGCGCCTTCACCTTGCACCTTACGCGTAGGCTTCGAGGACCCTTGGACCCTTTGCACCTCGATGCGCCTTTTAAAACTAAGGCTATACGTTGCTCCCATTTTATTCATCGTAGCACAACCGCATTCTATTTGGAAGCAAAAAGGACTCTATTTTTACAACATCTCTCATATGTTCTTTGATCTGTGATGAATAGAGGGGGTACTATGATATTGTTATTATTGTTATTATTAGTAAGGTTATATTTATATTACTATTATTAATTATAATATGATTGTTATCATTATTAATTATTATTATATCCCCTTCGTTCCCTAAAAGAAATTTCCATTTTTCCATTTTTTCGTCCTAACTATATTTTCCATTTATTTGGATATGATCCACCAATTATAATATAATTTTCCTTATAAAAAACACTTGACCTCACACACTCTCTCTCTTAAACAATTTTACATAATATCCACTACCTTACTTTAAATATTGAAATGAAAATTTAGCTTCACATCAACCTTCCTCCTTAAAGTTAGTGTTCAAAAGAAATGGGAAATCCTTTGGGAATGAACGAAGTAATAATTATTTTTATTAATAATACTCCTATATTATTAAAATTATTATCATTATTGATATTATTAATATTATTATTGATATTAATATTATCAATATCAATCTCTCAATACATTTTCGACGCAATTTTCATTTTGGGTCATTCGGAAACAGCCTCTTTGTGTATTCAACACAAGGGTAAGGCTGCGTACATCCGACCCCCCCTTATCTCGCCTTATGGCGGGAGCCTTTGAGGCACTGGGGTAATGTTGTTGTATCAATCTTTGTTACTTCCTTCGTTCCTTAATTCCTCCAACAGTCTCCATGCTCTACTTTGACCATTAATATCTCCAATTATACATAAACAAAAATTATAAAAACTTGATATTTGAAAAATTACGTGTTAAGATAAATCTAACAAAATCCCATGTGACTATTCTTTTCATATATAATGAGAATGATGTGTGGTCAAAGTTTGACCTAAAATTGCTTAGTGTTTAAAAAATGATGAAACAAATGAAGGATTATAATTATAATAATTATAATAATGATGTTGTTGTTGTTATTATCATCTTCGTCATCATTCAATACAATTTGATTCAGTTTACTTTATATATTTCAGTTCTAAAGAAAAGAACATGGTTTTTTCTGCTGTTTAGTCCAGTGTCTCTATGTTTAGTTTCTAATTTGATTTTATATGAACACGCTAGGTCAAAGTGTACAATACTGATAGAGCACAACATAGTGTCAAGCACCTGTCTTCTGTGGCAATGCTGAATATAAACCAAACAACTTCAAGTATGAGGGATGAAAAAAGTCATTCGATTTGTTCAGGGCAGCAGACGAGGAAGTCACCTTCTCAAGAGCGTTGTATTAGTGAAAGCAATGATATGAAAACTGAAGAACTTTCATGTAAAGGCAGGGCAGATGCAAGTAATTATGAAAGCAAAAGGTTCATGAAGAGTCCTTCATGCTGGTATGATGGCTGTGCTAAAAGTTTGATCAGAGTGCTTAGTTGCTTACATGTTTACTGAATTTGTAGATCAAAGACACATCTTTTGGTACTTGTTATCATGAGCAAATGATCTCAGAAGGGACTTCCTAGACGGCAACAGGAATTAAATCAAATTTCTTAATATTGACCTTATTCAGGCTGGCGCACTCTAGAATCTTGTTTTCTGGATCTAAAATGATGTTAAAATCATCTCCACTAAAGGGGTAAACTAGCTATTATAAGTTCATGTGAAACCAAAGAAAAAGAGCTCGTTATTTTAAGTTTGGTTCTAGAGAAATTAGCAATAAGTAGCAAAAGAAAGGACATGGTGTGTTTTGAATAAGTTAAAGATTAAAGAGTAAGCATCAAGCGGGCCGGCAAATATCTAATGAGGATATGTTAATTTGAGATATGATTATTCTCAGTAGTGTTGTTCTTGTATTCTTTTGCTTGATCAAAGTCTTATGTGATCTACTATTTTTTTGCTGTTCTGTGACAGGGATCCATTCTGTAAAGGCGTGGATTCAATTCATCTGAAAGCTTCTCTTGTGGGTTGTGGTAATACTCTTTCCCAACTAATATACCCTTTTCTTGTCCACCTGAAAGGCTTTCGTAAAAATTAACGGAAACTTTATTCTCGATTCTACGAGAATTTTCATGTAAGCCTTTCGTTACCTCCTGCCTTCCAAATAAATTATTCGCCTAACTCTAAATGGATATCCCAAATTATCGTTCACTTACCATAATTTTGAGGCATTCAATTTGTTGAACTTCCAAATATGTTGTTTGTGCTAGTAAGGTTTTTGAATTCAAATAGAAGTCATCACTTATCCCTTCAACTTCTTTTCCTAGCTTGAGTTGTTTGTTGCCAAGTACTAATAGTAGTATCAGAATAAGTATATAAATTTGACTAGCCGTCACACTAACTTAGACTTAGGCGTTCGAGAGATACTGAGTGACGGGACTTGAAGAAGAGTAAATTTGTGTTCCAATAATAAGGGCATTATTGGAACACAAATTTACAAAGGGCAACAATTTTTGTTTTCTTGCAATGTTATCTAGTCTGTACAGTTCTCCTAAACTGGACACTCATCAATAGGGTGATCCCTGAAAAGGGAAGGGGGCTACTCAGAGTGGGATATGAAGGAATCCAAACAATTCACAAAAACGGGGCTGGGTAAAAGATGAATTGCCACCTAAGCAACACCTACTAATCTTCATATATCCAAAATCACCTGAATAAAGAAGTCTTCGTAAATTTTAAAAATCAAAGCATCTGGTCAACTGGCCCCCCTCATAACAAATATAAGAACATAAGTTAGCTAAAAGAAGAGCAAACTACAAGAATCTGATGCCTAGAGAGTTGGATCTACATTTGTGTTCTTGTTATCTTCTTTCATAGTCTTATCTATTAGTTGTTGTTGACTGAAATGCGTGTGCCAAAAATTAAGAGCAACTAAGGTCTCTCTAAGGCACATTTACTAAGGCACATTAACTCACTCATCTACTTCCATTCCCTTTTCTTTTCCAGCTCGGCCATAAGATATGCTTGGTTATTTTGTCTTTATACTCTTTACTATGGTGTTGTGGAGATGCTAATTGAAATAATTAAGGACATAAGTTTGAAAATAAGTTTGAAAATTGAGAACATGTATATATGTACATATGTTGATTAGGCTGTCATGTTCCCAAAAAGAATGTCTCTTTGTCATGGTTTTAAATACGGTTTAGGTTCCGGAAACGGGAACGGTCGCGGTTACGGGGTAACGGAACGGATACGTTGGTCGCGACAACCGCGTTGCGGTTATCGTAGTTGGAATTTAGTTTTCGACTCTTTTTGTGGTCTTTTTGCTTCCATTAATCTTAGATCTTATGTGGAGTTATATAGGGTTCGGTAGTGCGGTGGTGCTTCTTAGTCTCTTCTCTTACTTTTCTCTTGTCTTATTGGAGGTAGATTGGTGCTATTTTATAAGTAAAGATAAGAAATCTCTAAATCATTTGCAAAAAAGTTGCAAAGTGATGTTTTGTAGCGGAAAAAAGGGCAACCCCTTGCCACGGGTGATACGGTCGAAACGGCCAAAATATCAAGCTTGTTAAGTCCAACTTGTTGAACCAGTCGAATTCGGTTCGCCAAATTTGACAACTGTTCCAACTCGGGCGAACGTTCCGATACGGCCGTATTTTTGCACCATGCTCTATGTTCTAAATTTTGAAGTGTTCTCATATAAGTAGGTGTTCTTATCTAAGAGGAGTATTCTCGTATAAGTAGGCTGTCATGTTCCAAAAATTGTATGATGCGTCAAATATTCGTTTTTAACTAAAAACTTTGACTTTTTCTACAAAATGGCCGAGTCCCTATTTGATTGAAGCATATACCTGGAGCTCTTTTTTTGCTCTTGAGCCAGGAAGAATTCTTAACTAGGTTTTGAAAGACCGTGTTATGAAATAAGACTCTTAATCTGACAGTTCGATACTCGGATATACTCGGATATTCTAGGTTTTCGTGGTTAGGAAATTACGACAGTTCGATACTCTAAGGGACCCGTATCCGAGTAAGACTCTTAATACGTGTCTAAGTAACATGGTTTCATGTACATGTTGTGGACAATTGAAAGAAGAGAATTGTAGGCACAAGGTTTCCTGAAATAATTGAAAATGATTCACAAAGATCATTTAACTCAAAATCTCGATGAATATTTTCACTTAATCGCAGTTTACCAACCAAAAGCTTAAAACTGCTTGCAATGTTTGCATGGTATTAGAGTATCTGAAGTATAGGTCTAAAGAAACACCTCTAGAGTCGGTGGAGGAGATATTGAATTTGAAGATGGAGCTTATTGCCACGGTGAAGATTCTAATACTACTACAACAATAACAACAACTAAGCCTTATTCTCAAAATGATTTGAGGTCGGCTAACATGAATCGTTATCTGAAACCTTTGAAAAATGATATGACACCGACAAGTGTGACTAAAATTTTTAAAAAGTTATTAAAAACGTCATGTGATTTAGAATTTTTTTAAAAAAAGTGTTTAAAACGTTTTAACAAAAAAGTTTGGGAAATTCTATATGGTGGCCTCTGAGTTTCAATTTTTCTACATGGTGGCCGGACAAAAAAAAATTAATACAAAGTGACCCTCAAGTTCTTAATATTCTATATAGTGGTTTTGAACAACCCCTAATACCTTTACACAACCGAACCACCATCATATCACTCAAGTACTACCACCATGATAAGTTGATAACCCCACCACCACCATATCACCCAACCACAACCACAAATCTCAATCTCCTCCACCTTCCATCTTTCTCTCTCCTCCCTCCTCCACTTTCTCTCCCCTCCACCACTATAACTCTTTCTCACCTCCATAGCCCTCTGTTGCCAAAATTGATTATAAAGTACTATAGTAGAGATTCAAGTCCCACAACAATAGAAAATGAGTAAGATTAAGATTCGCAAATAAGATCAAAGCCTCAAACTAGCCCAAATTTTTTTGATATGCATCAGTTAAAAATAGGTTAATGCTATTCTACCAATATATGCATCAGTTTAAAATTTGAGGCTACCACCGTCACCCAACCGCCCAACAAACAGCCACCACCCATGTAAACACCAACAACCGTTGTCCATTTATAGACTCGAATTTTTGTGAATGGCATCTACAGTCAATCTTCTTGGCATAAATCCAAATTATTTCTCTGATATCTTCACGTGTTCCCTAAGTCTTTGTTCAATCACGCTCACCCGTTCCCAAAAGTTTCATCGTATGAATCATTACTTTGATTCCTCGATAGTTGGTACAATCTTGTACATCGCCTTTGTTCTCATACAAAGGAATAAAGTATTTTTCCTTCATTCTAATGGCATTTTGTTGTTTCTCCAATTCATGTTGAATAATGTTATCAACCATTCGTTTCTTCTCCCCCCTAAACACCTATAAACTTCGATAGGTATGCCGTGCGCCCTCATAGCTTTCTTCTATCCCATCTTTTTTATGCTGCTATGACTTCTTCCTTTTGAATCCTCATCATAAACTCTGGATTTACCATACTTGGCGGGATGTCTACATCCCCGATATCTTGTGCCTGATCACCATAGAACAAGGTATCAAAGTACGATATCCATCTATCCTCTATCTCCTCATCCTCAACAAGAACTCTTTGGTTGACACCATTGCCGCATTTTATCTTTTTTATGTCTCTTGTCTTGTCCCTTATACGCTCAATTTTATAAATGCCTTTTTCCTCTTTCTTTGTAACCAATCTTGCATGAAGCTCTTGATTTACTTTTTCTTTACTTCTCGTACTGCCTTCTTTGCTTCTCTTCTAGACTCTTTGTACATAGTTCACATCACTTCTATCTTTTCCCAATAGTTAAATATGAAAAAGGACGATGTGTTGTGCTATACTCTGACATTATCACAAATGAAAGGGGAGCTTGCTCTGAAAACTGTGAACCTGTATTAACTTCACGTGTGTATGGAAATTTATAGTATTAATTATTCTGTAACTCATCTTTGTTGAGACGAACAAATCAACCCAAGAGTGATCCAAAATGGAGGTCCAGCTCATTGTCGAAGGCAGTGCATGACAAAAAAAAACATAGCTTCGATACTCTAGAACATCATTCATAAAGAACAATAGAACTATGTTCATATCTCCTTTCATCCTTGAATTGGATTGTGCATGTTCAGCCTTCCTAAAGTCGAATTGGTATTCCAAATGCTGAGTTCTAGCCCTCGCCACTTTACCCTTGCTACGTATGATACTAACTCATTCTTACCTTCACCCCTAGAAAGGAAATAAACAAAATGTGGACTAACATATGTCAAGCAAAATCTTGTCCAACAGTTTTAGAAGGAATATGAAATAGAACAATGTGTACCTTTAGGTTTTGTACTATCAAGCACTTACGACATACCCAATTGTTAAATACCATAGTAAAGCTTTTCTGGATAGGAAACTATACATTCTTAGCTAGCAATATCCATGATAGGTCGGGATTATGGCTGTACAACCAGTCTTGTTATTGCTAACAGTATTCTCAGCATTCCTGTCTACGTCAGTAAATCTAGATCACAGAAAATTTATTTGCTGTATGAAAAAAAGTCAATCAATTAGGGTAGTGTGAAAACGAAGGAGATGCCGATAAGTGATAAACTACCATGCATAGGAAGATAGTTGGGGTGCAAATTCTGATGAAGCCAAATCTATAGAACTCAGTAGATTAATTACTTGACTACTTGACTACTTGACTACTTGACTTTTCCTGTACTATTTTGGATAAATCAAGCAAACTATAGAAATCAGTTGACTTTGCCAATATATTATCCTAAACAAATCGAGAAAACTAGAGAAATTAGTTGACCTTTTCTTACATTTCCAATACTTCGTTCAAGGTCTAAATATTTTTTGGGATGTCCTGAATATATCCTCCAAGACCTGATGAGTTGATTCTTTTTGTACATTACCCGGCTTATTTGTGAAAACTGAGAGGGTTTCTTCAAGTACAATAGCTATTAGCTACACTCACATTACCCGGCTTATTTGTGAAAACTGAGAGGGTTTCTTTAGTGATGTTGTAGTGTAGCTGGCTTTTGAGTAAATTAAGAATTAGTCGGTTTGGTGTAATTTAGGAGCAACCTCGAACAATCTCCGTTCTCCTTGTGAGGCTCCACAAATGAAAGCTAGTTTAGCTTAGCATATTGAACTCCCACTCATTTGTTTTCTTGTTCCAGGTAAATCAATGGCAATGAAGGGGAACGAACAAATTGTTGAAGATCATCCATTGGAGCCGGAGGTGAATTCTCCACAATTAGTCGGAAAAAAGAACATTTTAGCATCATCTGCCTTTTGCGATGCAGGATTTAGTTCTCGTGAGATTAAGACCCTAAAGGATGCTATAAAACCCAAGAACAAGAGGAAAATAGTGCTTTCTGCTTCAACCGCTAGTTAGTTGGACTTCTTGGCCAAACGACTCTTCCTTCACGGTGTTATGGGTTCAAAACCAGTGTGTAGTTTTCGTTTTAATCTTAGCCTTTTGTTTTGGTTTTTTCTTCTTTAATTTCCATAATTTGCTTTGGTTACATTTATTTCATTTTGAATCTGCATTTTGCTATACCATGATTCATTTAGAAAAAATTCTAAAATTCTTTTATTTTAAAGGTAGTAAATGTTATTATTTTAAAGCATTTTATCTTTCTAGCATTGTTGTGAGAATTGTAAGTAATTAAGTAATTGGACTGCGATCAGTCAGAATTGCAATTAGTTAATATCAGTCCGGATTGGAACATGATTGCTCAAGATCGTATTATTCTACAAAATAGTCTTAAAAGTGTTTAATATTCGTAAAGTCAATCTTTTTGGGAAAAGACAATCCTAAGATAAGCTAATGGATGGACCTATAGCTCGACCTTTTATCTACGATCTAAAGAAGATTTATCAAATTGTTCACTTGGTGATGATTTTTTTTTGACACCAACAGAGTATACATCAAACAAAACTAGCTAAGCACACGAGTCCAAAGGAAAATCTCTTGAGTGACTCTGACATGTCTATCTACCATGAGGCAAACAAAGGAAAGAATAGAGAATACATGAGAAGAATATCTCGAACAAACAAAGTAAGAATACCTTCCTTGAGTGCGAGTAATTTTGCCTGTACCGGAGAAGTGGGCAATATTTGACGCGAGTCATGACCAAGTTAGTAGGGGCATACAAAGATGCCAACCAATCCCCACACGGATGACCTCGTGTTAATCACGCTTCCACGCCCACTGTGTAGAGGTGATAAAGACCAGGTGTGCAGTAGGGGAGCTTGCTCTAAAGCAATAAGGAGAGGATGGTTGTTCAAGTGTAACACCAAAAGCTTTGCATATGGTAGCTTCAATTAGGTGCCATGGGATGGAGAGGGTCCACATTTTCAGCTCGTATTGAACTACATGGTTGTACGGATCGATAGTGTTGTCATACAACTTGGAGATGATGATGCATGCAACTTCTGGGTAATCCTAGCTTTCACTATTTCGTCCGCAAAGGGCGATTGAGCGTAATCATCTAGTGATTAAATGACGAAACGTGTAGGTGCCCCATGTAGCTTGGACAACAATCGCAATATCTTTTTATCTCGGGCTTCTAGGATTGCTAGCTTAGCGGTTGTTGGATCAACGTCTCCGTCTTCTTTATGCATTGTTTCACGCTCTTTCTCTTCTTCGCTTTATTCACTATCAGTTAGACTTGAGAAGTGAGTTATGTTGTGCACAATGCGCTTCTTTAATTGTTTGTTGCTTCTCTTGATAGATTCTAGTCCTTTTATGAGACTCTAAACAGCTTGCTTAGAAGTTTGGGATTTGTTATGGGCCTTGTGTAGCTCGTCTTGAGCGTGCTTCAAAGTTGCCTTTATTTGTTCAAGAGTTGGTTCGGGCATTTTGAATTGTTAAGATTTTAGAGGAATTGGATTTTAAGAAAGAAATCTAGTTGTAGGTCCCATGGTGGGCGCCAAACTATTTATGCCAAATTCTACATAAGCGAAATCTAGCGATGGAATCTACAACTAGCTCAGGATGATTGACTTGTAGAGAAAGGAAAGAGGAACAAAGAAAACAAGAATACCAAAAGGGTGGCGCGGAAAACCCCACGGATAAGGATGGAAAAACCGCGAGTTTTTCATGGCGAAGAAATGCTTCAGGATTTATATGTATCCGTTTTTCTTCTCCCTTTATTCATTTTGTTGGTTGTATGGTGAAGCCAAAAAATCAAATATCAAGGTTGCTGCCTTGCTGGACCTCACTCTCAAGTCTCAAGTCTCAAGTCTCAACAGTTTTAAATCTCATGTTGCTTTCTAATCTCAACCAATTCCATAATAATTCACAAGAAAATAATAGGAAAAAAAAGAAAGTAAAGAAGTTCAACTAATGACAGGGTTTAAAAACTAAGGGAAGAAAGATGGTGTTTTGCATCACGATTATGAAACTAAAGAAAAATCTTAGTGTTTTACTTAGGATGAAAACACAATTAGTTGAAAAAAAGTTGAAAAAAAGAAAGAAAGAAAGAAAGAATAAATAACCAAGAAGAGGAGGGAGTTGATGAATTTTAAAATTAAACTTGATGTCATAATGTCTTTAAACAGGTATTGGGTACCCAACTTTTCCGGGTCAGGTCATGAACCGCCTACATAACTACCTGCAAAATAGCAATATTCATTATGAATATCCCTCCTACTAATCCCACTTGTTTCGGACATGAGATCAAAGGTTTGGTTTGCCTAGGAATTTATTGGGCCTATAGTACCCTGACGGTGAAGCCCTGTCTCAAACAGTCAAACCCACTTTCATTGAAAGAAAAAATCACACTCTCACTTGAATCAATCAGCAAAGAAGTTCTCTAAAGTTAAATTCCATATCTAAAGGGACAATAAACAATTTATCTGAAGTGCTGATAGGAACGCGGGGACAGGGGTTCAGAAACATATAAATATGAAAAGGCACACAAACCAAAATATGACTACTTATGCTATTACCCAATTTAACGGGTTATTACCCCAAGCTAAATTTCAACCTCTATTCAAGGCCTACATACAGGGCCAAGAAACACTTAAGCAAGATTTTTTATCTTTCTATGCAGCTTCTGGAAAGAGCGAAACATCATAATTTTCAAAATTAAATGTTCAACCTACTACGAGTTTTTTACAGGCAAAGCACACATACTTGGAAAGGCAATGGCGTAATGCCACTGACGCCCAAACTGCCACCTATACCCCAAAACCTTGCAAACAACCTCATACCATACACGCCGGATGGAAGCCTCCACCACCACACGTAATCAAACTCAATTTCGACGGGTCATCTACAACTTCTTCTGCAGCAGCCGACATAGTTCTACGGGATACTAAGAGTCATATCATAAAAGTCATGGCCTACAAATTGGGACAAGCCTCGCCACTCATTGCTGAAGCAACATCTCTACGTAATAGCCTCCTACAAGTCTTGCAGATGTGAATCTCAGAACTTATGATTGAAGGAGACAACTTGCTCATCATTAACATTCTTAAAGGCATATTTAGTACACTTTGGTGCATCCAGACACTTATCAATTATATCTGTGATCTTCTCTAACAATTCCAGACTACCTCTGTCATCCATATCTTCCAAGAAGCTAATCGGGTTGTCGACTACCTTTCTAAGCAAGGACATCCTCTTACAACAAAATCTCGCTTGTATGATGTCTTTGATGATCAGCAGTTATATATTTTTTTTCTTTTAGATAGTTTAAGATACACCCTTAAAAGAAGAGTCTCCTAAACTTTTCTTGTATCTTATTAAAAAAAAAATTAATAGGTTATTGGCGTTAAAATTGCCCTTTTTAAAAAAAAATTAGTAGTAGATGACTAAAGATATTTTCTCCGATTTTTAAAGGTCATACTTTCTATTTTAAGAAGTTCCAATTCAAATGCTACACTTTCTTTTTTGGTCAATAAACTCTCTCGAGCTCCCTCCTCCCACATGAATCCCATTATTTTTCTCTCTATTTCTTTCCTTTCCGAAAATTACCTAAGAGTTCGTTCTAAAAGTGTCACATTTATATAAAAAAACGGAGAGAGTATATAAGGTTGAACTTGTGGGTTAACACTAACAGGCTATAAATCCAAATGTTCAAAATAATAACACTAACCGGAAGAAGTTTGAAAACAATCGTTCCTACAAAAATGGAGCATAGTTCTTTCCCAAATATCGAAAGGGTACAAGTATTCTGAGACGAAGGAAGAAAGCAATATGTAAGATCGGATTCATCCGAACATTCCATAACGTATCAAAATGGATTTTAGGCGTATAAAACGTTCTAGTGCCACCACTCCAAAAGGGAAGCAAACAAAAACAGCATCTGAGCTTTATTATTGAAACAGATTGCCAGTCAGATTAGTAAATAATTTTCAATCACTACACTGATGAACCACTGAACAGCCAAATATGCACCAAAATAAGCAAAGGAACGGACAGCATCCTACTGCTTGGACTTTGAATCACCCTCTGTAATTGAAGGCTCATTCACAGGTGTTGAACCAATTGCCTCCATCGTTTTGTAGAACTCCTCAGGCAGTGGACCTGGCCGGTGCAAAGGAACATGCTTTGGAACTGGAGCGTCATTCTCAATAACCTCACACTCATAGTCATCAGGAACACCCCATGGCTTCCACTCTGTAATACCAACAGGTTAGAACTCGTTGTATAATTAACACAACAAAAGGCACAGACCCTAATGAGCCAGCAGAATACCAAAGAGCACACATATTATGAACGCAACTAGAAAAGCTTTGTTCAGGTAAATGGCCACCAACGGACATATCCTGTGGAAAGTTCCATACACTCAATTAAGTTAAACTGTTCAGAAGAAGCAATGAGTGAGGACTATGTATCTTATATTGTGTAGCTAGGATCATCAGTGCAAATTTCAAAGTGGCTTTGGAGGATTCTCTTTTTGGAAATAAGTTTGTAATATTAATGTAGCAACTATGAAGCAGGAAATGTTAGAACAATTTTACTGTTAACTACAAGCATAAACTTCTTGTCATCCTGTTGGTTCAAATTTTGAGAAATGGATATACTCAGCGACGTGATTCCGAGCACTGTAAATCAGCAAGATATTAGGACAGCAGGTGATCTTACAAAAACTCTAGTCTCAGAATGTTTCCCCACTACTCCAAGATGGACCAAATAACAGGGTTTAGGCTGTTTTCTTTTGCAGCAGCAAGTCATACTCAACAGTCACTGGCGCTAAAATAAATCATAAGGTTATTGATTATTGTAACTTGTAATCTTGTGCTATGTAGCACTGGTTTCTCTCACCTGTAACAGAATTTGAAAGACAAAAGAATCGAATGCCCATTTCACCTCCTTATCGCTTCCTAACCCTAACTCAATCAGTCAACCACCATATACACATATACTGCCATGAACAGACTAGAACCTGAGCAAAACCCACTGCACAGCAAGACAGCACTAAGCAATTTGTAACCAAAAAACTTTAAAACTATTTCAGCAAGGACACAAGACTCACTTAAGCTTTAACTTTCAAGTCATACCATGAAATTGTGGGAGAGAGAAACAGAATAACGCTCTAGGAGATGTGCGAGCATTTCGGAGAGCCAACTTGGATTTTAGCCAAGTCGGACCACCAAGAGGACCTTCATCTTATAAGACAGAGAAATGGAAAATGACAGGACAAGGAAGAAAGATCTGTATATGGTTTTCATTGACCAAGAGAAGGCTTCTGACAAGGTCCCGAGAGAAGTGTTTCGATGGGCAATATCGACAAAGGGTATACCCTGTAAATACATTGCCTTAGATAAGGACATATAGCGGGAGTCAGAACGCAAAAACAAATGTCAAGGCATGTGGTGGAGTAATGGAACATTTCCCTATTGAAGATCAAAATATGAATTGAGTCATTCCTCTTGACGGTGGTAAAAGATGGAATCACACAATCTATTTAGGATGCAACACTTTGTTTTCTGTTGTTGCATATAATATTTTATTGGTGGATGAGACTAGGGATGGGGTTAATACTGAATTGGAATGATGGAGGCAAACAATAGAATCTCGAGGCTTTAAGCTGAATTGAAGCAAAGCAGAGTACAAGTGCAATTTCAGTAAAAAGAGGGAGACAACAAGGGTTGTGGTAACATTGGATGAGGGATGAGGAGTGGCCTATTAGTGACTATTTAAGTACCATTGCCTGATGGTAAAGAGGAATGGGGCTATTGACCAAGAATTGTGGGGGTGGGGAAGGGTGGGGGAAAGTTGTAGACATTGAGGATAAGAAGAGAGAACTGGTTATGGTGTTTGGGCATGTGACATGTCATCTATCAGAACATCCAGTGAGGCTCCTGTGAAGGGTGGTTGGATGGTCCCATCAAGGGTGGGAACTTGGACAGCAAGATATATTGCAGCTTCGACCTTTTCATTAAATTTAGGACTTAGAAGGGCGTTTATTAACTGATAACAAATGTACAAGCGTAGTTTGTGAAAGTTAATATTTTTTGCATCCCTCGTCTATGCGTATACCACCAACTTTCAAATGTGAGTTCTGTCGGAAATTCAAGGTGTACAAATACTAAGACCTATTAGAGACAGGTTTGATTTAGTTTGCCACAACATTGAACATTCCGTTGGAAAACCACCAATGCTCCTAAATTTTTTGAGATGGAGAATATGTTCCAAATATTTAAAAGCAAAGATAGACGTTCAGCATTAATTAGGACTATATCGAATCCACAAGCAGATCAACTAACCGAAAGCACAAAAAGATGACGAACGAATAGTAGTACAGTTGATCTATATCAGTATTGTTAATATCATTTTTCTAGTAAAGTCTCCTAATTTATCAATCATTCCATGGGAAAAAGATCATATGGAATGATTTTGCTTGAACCAATAGCAATGAGTACATCCTGCTAACCTTATAATTGTTTATTGGCAAAATTGCGAGAAACTACCTTTTACAACAATTTTTTTGCGAGAAACTACCTTTTATCAAAAAAAAAATTGTGAGAAACTACCAATTGACGTGAGCTGTTAGTTTGACTTGGTTTGACCGTTAGTAGTCTCACGTGCAATAACCGATTTTGCCTCCAATTCTTTTCATTTTCCCTCCTTTTGCTTTTCACCTTCTCCCCCTTTACAAACCCTATTCCTTCTCCATTTCAATAAAGCAGGCAAGCAGCCTAATTGTTGTTCATTTTAGCATGTAAAAAAAAATCCCCTCTTTAATTCAATTATTTTTCAACTATTTAAATTGGAGTAAAACTATTATTTTTCCTAATCTCAGTTTTTCCTCTAAGAAGAATACAATACATCTCCATCTTTACTGATAAAAAAACACAATCTCCAAAAAAATTGTGCTAGCAGTTATGGTGAATATGTTTGTTCCAAGTGAAAAAAATAATAATAAGCAAGACAACTTGGCCCCTCCTCATCACAGCTTCCGTTGTGCAAAAAATAGTAATCATATCCAAATTCTATTAAAAGAGGGGATTTTTATTTACATGCTAAAATGAACAACAGTTGGGCTGCTTCATTGAAATGGAGAAGGAATAGGGTTTGTAAAGGGGATAAGGTGAAAAGCAAAACGAGGGAAAATGAAAAAGAATTGGAGGCAAAATCGGTTATTGCACGTGAGACTACTAACGGTCAAACCAAGTCAAACTAACAACTCACGTCAATTAGTAGTTTCTCACAATTTTTTTTTGATAAAAGGTAGTTTTTCGCAAAAAAAAATTTAAAAGGTAGTTTCTCGCAAAAAAGTTGTTGTAAAAGGTAGTTTCTCGCAATTTTGCCTTGTTTATTTTGCTTTGTCAACTTACTCACTCGTTCTCTCCAATAAACGAATTCCTTTATTTTTTAGAGGGCATTTACATCCTAAAACAGCCAGAAGTTCTGCAAGGACTCATATTCTTAGCACAACTTTCATCACCTTCAAACTATATCGCCAAGTAAATGTGCAAACTTCGGAGGCTAAATCATTCAGCAAGATAAGCTAAAGCTAAGACCTCCAAAATTGTAAAACTTAAACCAAGCAACAACAACAAAGCCTCATTAAGACCACCGGAAACTCAATTATCACTGGGAGACGAAGAGAGGCGAGAATCAGGAAAAGCCTCCGAAATTGAATGCATGAAATGAAACAACTTCGCAGAAGCATTTTATATGGTTTACATGATACAATGCCAATTGGATCCTTCTACGGCCAAATCTCAATTTGTGGAAAGCCTTTGATGGTTTCCTTATGAAAAAAATAAATTTTTGAATCCCCCTAGTTCTCTTTATTTTGATTTCCCATGTTCTCAGGAAGAGCGGAGTTGTAAGACTCTGGATATGAAATAGCTTAGTGCTAACTATGTAGGAACTTTTAGACAGGGAGAATCTAACACCAGTAGAAGTAGACCATGCTATTTGGGTATAGACGGTATCTCTTTATTCTTCGTGATATCGACCACATTTTTTATCCCTATTTGCATTTTGGTGGGTTGGTCTGGTATGAGAAGTTATGGGAAAGATTATACAACAGCATCTCTAATTCGTGAATTTCTAATGAATCTTTAAGGCTCCGTTTGGTAGGGTGTAAAACATTTTTCCTGGAAAACTGTTTTCCTCCATTTTCATTTTTACATTATTTGGCTGATAAAGGAGTGTAAAATCATTTTCCCTTGGAGTAAAATAGCTCTCTCAATTATGGAAAACCATTTTCCCTTCAAAATGAAGAGAGAACTATTTTCCTTCTTTTTCCTTACCACCCTTTTACACTCTTCCCACAATCTCTCCTTACTTTCTCTTTCATTTTCCTTTTCTCCATCACTTTTCTTACATGGTACCAAACAATGGAAAACTAATTTTACAATTGTGTTTTCCATTGAAATTGTTTTCCGTGAAAATCATTTTACATTAAAAATGTTTTACACCAACCAAACGGAGCCAAAGTCTCGAGACAGCATCGAAAGTAAGTAGACATAGATAGCATCCCCAATTTCTTCTCTTAACTAAAGTTTCTTGCTCAATATGTCTAAGAATATGATTGTACCTAAAAACTCTAATATGCCCATAGCGAAAGTAAATCATTCATTCAATTAGATCTTAACAGTAGCCAATTGTTATAATCTAGAAAGTTTTAGCTGTGAAATGTGAGATTAGGGTTTTAGTGGGTAATGTAAAAACAGGATAAAAAAGGAAGGAGAAAAAGAACAGACCATTCAAATGAGAAATGAGCTTAAGCTCATCTTGAGCTTCTTCAATGAGTTCTTCAACGTGACCACAACCAAGACGTTTCTCAATAATCTCCCAATCAGATTCCTCTTCGCAGACCTTGAGACGATGGCGAGTGAAGCTTTCAACAGCTTTGCGATAACCTTCATCCTCCGGAACAGATTCGATCTCTTTAAGGGTTTTACCGTAAAGAGATATCAACACTTCTCTTGCATTTGGCACCACATCTAACCCTACGATCCCAGTTGTTTCCTTCACTTTCGCCATTAATGGCCTTGCTATCCTCCTCAGAAACATCTTCACTCTCTCTCTCCTCCTTCTCTGTGCTACGTCTCTCTCTTTCCCCTTTCCACTTCCAACAGTCGACTACTTTCAACAGGCTAAAATAAAAGTAATTAGGGGTTGGGGTGCTAAAGCAATTTGTTAGAACTTTGAACTCGACTCTGTTCATACCCGTTTAATGTTCGACTCGAGTTGGCTCGACTAGATAGGTTAATGAGGCAAGTTGACAAGTTTAAGATTGACTAGCAAGTAATTTGATGATTTTCAATACAAAAAAATGTGTAAATTAACAATCGGTCGATCTTACACGCTCGAGCAGGATGCTCATTGTGCTCCAGATCGAAAACGCAAGAAAAGGAACACAAAACGCAAGCGCATAAAAGAAAGGTGGGTATTCAGTGTACAATAGGGAGGCTTAAATATACTAAGTGAAATTCAAAATTTTGATTTCACGGTTACTTTTTGAAACTTAACCCCACATGCAACAGTAAATCGTCATTCTTCATTTACCACTTCCCTAAACTTCCAACTCCAATATTTCACTTTGTCTCTCATCTTTCTCTCTCAGAGGAACTTCAAAACCTCCACAACTCTTCCATTCCCCCCTAAAGAATCTACGGTTTAAGCCATCTAAATCTCAACGTTTTCCATTAAAAAACATAATTTCAAGCGAAAACCTTCAAATTTGGACTGAATTACAAGAACCATGGATATTAGAAAAGAGGTCAAACATCTTCACACTCTCTCCTCCTCTCTGCTACGTCTCTCTCCCCTTTCCCGTTCCCAAAGCCGCCTACTTTCAACATGCAAAAGTAAAAAAGCAATTCGGGAGAACTTTGAACTCGACTGTTCAAACTCGGTTAATGTTCAACTCGAGTTGGCTATCTCGAAAACAAAAGATTTTTTTTAATTAAAAAACTCAGAAATTAAAGAGAAATTATTGTTGGGACTGTTTGCAAAAGATTAGGATGATATATTTGGATGTTGATTTTCGATCATTTGGACTATGTATAGAGCATTGTCTAAAGTTAGAAATGTTGGTTTCAATTTTCCTAAAAAAAAGAGGAAACTTTATTGCACAATATTGGAACAAATCAAGTGTATATGCTCGTGAGCCAGTCAAACTTAACTTGAAACCTTAACAAATTGAGTCGAATTAGAGAATATCAAACATGATAAGAAATAGCTCGACTCGATACATTAACAAGTCAAGTCGAGCAATGGTCAGCTCGTGATCGACTCGCTTCATAAGCACCGCTAGCTTATATAACAAACGGTTCGACGACGAACAAAGGGTAATATACCCTTTTTTACCATAGTTAGCTATGACTCATGAGCTAGGTTGTTTGTTTTATCACGATGTGCATATACGCTTAGTTAAATGTGCAAATATATTCGTTCCCTTGTACAATAACCCAATGGAAATGTTTAAACGCTTTTATTAGAATGTGAATATACTCTTTAAAATGTACATGCACCTTTTTTGATTGTGCATATGTTAGGGTTAGAATGTGAATACGACTTTACCTCTAGCATTACTAGGTATGTAAAGCCTGTATTTGTAATAAAGAATTACTGAATTTTAGAATCATAGATATTAGTAAAGCTAGTTAGATAGATTTTAGTGAGAGAGTGAGAAAGTATATTTAAGTTTGTGAATTGGTGATTGAAGTTTGATTTCCTTGAAGAATTCGATTGATCATTCCACCTTAATATTATACTCTTTACCTTTGTTAGTTATCTTTAGTTTTCTTATGTTTATGCTTAATCACTTTGTGCTTAGTATTGATTTCACCATTGAATTTGATATGTTGATTCAAGCTTCCTCTCTTATAATTTTCATAGCTAGTGTGTACTATTCGACCTTATTGATCAAGTATTGACCAAAAGTCAAGTTAAGGGTTTAATTTAGGTGAGATTAGGTTGACTAACTTATTCAATTAGCATGTTTATTTGAATGATCGCCATTTGAGCATGATTTGGAAACTCTAGGTGAACAATTGAGAGATGAAGTTAAGAGTTGACCTTTAGTTAGTCTCTAGGCTGGCTTTGCCATCAAAATAGGACTTTGACAATCGAGGACTCCAATTTATTCATTATGAGTTGTGGAAATTCTTGGTTGATTGATCTTATCATGAGAATAGGTAAGATTGGTTGATTAGGTCATCCTAATTAGTTTGAGGAAATTATTAGGATAAATTTGAATTAATTGTCCCCTAATCAATTCTATTGACTCCCCTATACTTGCTTATTGGTTAATGTTTAGTCAATATGTGATACCCCCTACCCTAGTGTTTCCTTTATCTAATTTCATAATTGAATTTAGTTGATTGTTTAATTAGTTGTTAATTAGTTTATAAAACACCAAAAACAAGTAGGCTTAGCTCATCGTAATCATAGGTCAATTAGTGCTTAACCGTGCTTCGTCGTGGATTCGATCCTTACTTATCATATATTAGGTTGACTTAGGTTAGTAATTTGGCATGTCTAAAACGGTCATGTCAATGACAACAATATCTATCTTTTAGTTGTCCTCTAGCTCAATTATTCTAAAATACTGCTCCATGTCAAAAAGAAAGTTATTCAACATTATTATTTGCTTCCGTAGTGCCCGTAGTTGGGGGTTTGGGAGGCTTATCCTTGACGCACCAATACCACCAGAGCTTTCACCTAAAGCGTACATCGGGGTCTCGCACTTCTCTAGTGCTTGTCTGCTTTCGCCTAAGCACAATTCAGGTACTCATGGAGCTCATTCTTATCCTTTGGCATATCATCGATTGTTGCCTCTAGTTAGTCGATTTAATTTGCTTATCTGAGCACAATGTCTTCAAGTTGTTTCCAGCACGCGATAACCCCCCCTAATTATGTCAATCTTTCTACAACTGCAGCCATCTTGGGTTACTTGATGCCTTAGTTGATCGACTCTGATACCACCGATCATGCTCACTGTGTTTTTGACCCTGCAATTTGTGGCACACCCTTGCATTCTATGGGTAAGTGCACTAGCCTTCTTGTGAAAATGGGACTCTAAAGGTCGTTACAGCACAAGCATTATGTATGTGAAAGGGAATTCTCGCCTATTGGCGACAAGAGCATGAGACGAGGGCTGATCGAGGCGCCTTGTGTGAACAAGGCAGGTACAAGCGGGACCAGTGACGAGATTTACATGTTTTGAGTTTTGGTGGGCGATTTATAATATGTGGCACCACAAGCTTAAGTTGGCTATGTACAAGACACAATATTAAATCAAGACAACAAATAATAGGAGGCGCAACTTTCATTTATTTACCATCCCCCTAAAGAGGGTTCATAGTAAGATAGTACAAAATTCCATTGTAACACTGGATTACAACTCAATAATAGAAGCTAGCCTATAACAAAATGTAAAACATAAAGTAGAGACTAGGAAGTAAAAACTAAGAAAAATGCAAATAAGACGTGTTGGATTTTAACATTTACAAGAGCTTATGTAGACTTTAGGTCCATAGAAACAGCTTATGCCTTAAACACTAACTTATTCCCTTGCTGTCTTCTTCACTCTACACTCCCTCACAACATAGTTATTTAATTTACACCCAAAAAACAATATAGTTATTTAGACCGCATTTGTAACTCGACAACTACAAAAAAATATTCCTTTCAAGTATCTGCTTTGCAAGGATTTATGCAAATACCACATCTTGGGATTCATTATATTTCTAGAAAAGTGGAAAACGAAACAGAAAACAGGAAATCTGTTGTTCACCGCAATTAAATCACCCTTAAATTCTATATACACGTATTATGCATCCAAACATAATGAATTGCCACCCTTTTCCTGTAGAAAAATGAAAAGCTATCATATGTACAAATTGTCATCAAAACCAATAAATTTGATGCGTGCTAAGTCTATCTTCGAAATTACACAGTGCAGGTACATTGGAGAGTATTTTGGTCCATTTTCACAGCAAAGTCCTCTGCCAGAGATGCACTTCATTTCTCCATGAATCATGATCCATAAGTCAGATATCCTACCAGGTCGTGCTTTACGGAAGGTCTGACGTTGCAGGATCAGATGTTTTCAACAGTGCCTCACTGTTTGCCTCATCAAGCTTAATGGGATGACAAATTGACTTGGTACGGTATAGCACATAATGTTGCAACATGAACAGAAGATCAAAGAAGATAGATACCTGCAAGACAATTCGACATTACAGAAGTGCTTTGAAGCAAAGATGGAAATATAGGAAAGGCAAGAGATCAGATAGATGGCATACAAGAGACAGTAATGTCTTCCCTATGTTTCCGTAGAAATTTACCCAAGAACCTACAGACAGAAACAAAGATTAATACATACCGTGGTAACTTTATGAAATGAATTTAAGTTTGGAAGCCATTTACTGCTATAAATACAACGCACCTTGATCAATAGACTGTGTAGCCATTTGTGCATAGTTGGTCACTCCTCCAAGAAAATCGAGTAAAATGTTCTCTATGCTAAATCCTTCTGTGCTTTTCCTATAAAAGTTCATAAAGGCCTACACTCCAAAACAAAAAAGAGTGCTTATTAACTTTTTATTCAATAATAATGCACCAAACGTATCTACCAAAAAAAGCAACAGGAATCAAAGAAGAGTATAGACTAATTTTATAGACTACAAGACCCATTCTTTTAGAGATCTAATTTTACAATATATTTCCCTTGTATTGAAACAAATCAAGTACTTCAGCCATCCCAATCTAATCTAAATATACATCTAAATCTCTATATAAAAGCGGAAGTTTTCAAGAGCATAAGCAAACCCACCTAAGATTGTCTGATAAAAAAATTTCAAATTTAAGACCTATTACATTTTTGCATGCTGTTCAAGTCATGAAAAAAACGAAGACATTTTCAAAACAACAGAACACTGACCTGGGGAATATATTTAATGACTGTCATGGTAACTTGAATAGTGCTGCAACATTGAAACAAAAAGGCCCTCATTTAGGAATTGATCAAAAGTAAGAATTTGTATGTTTTTACCATTCATCTGAATCAACTATGAGCTGGAATTTGGTCCACGCCAAGAAGCAATATGGCATACATGAACATTGTAAGCCCTATTATGAACTCATCCTCAATAAGGAGCGTTCTACATTTAGATTCAAAACTTGAAGTTGTTCAATTATACTTTGAACTCAATAATGCTGTTCACTATGAGCGTGTGCGTGAAAACGCCCCTTTTCTTTGTTACGAGTTACGACTAGCTGAAACAGCAGTTAATACAGATAACTAAGCAAGCAAGCAACAATAGCTAAATTATTCAACTGTGTAGAGGCAATTGACTGATATACATACAGGCTTCGAATCAAATCAGCATAGCATGAAATTAGTAAATGCAATTATGAGTTGAATTATGAATTAGGGTTTTCTGAGGGATTTCAATAGGATGAAATTTAATGCAATTAACAAAAGGGGTTTGCTTGAATTAATAAATTGAAGCCAATGTGAGTTTAAATTTTGAAGAAATTTTTTTCTAACTTTTCAACTCTGATTTACTCTATCTCCCCGCGCATTTCTACTAAGGCGGCCAACACGGTGTACCTTACACCTCTCAGAAGGAAGCAAAAAGAGTGCCTCTCCTTGCTTGACGTGATTTATTGCGCTTAGGTAATTTAAGTAGGTAATTTGCTCTGCGCCTCTACTCGCCTCAGCCCCTGGGCACACCTTGGGTATGCTTTCAAAACTAGGCTCCTATCTGGAATTTCCTGTTCTTAATGATTATGCACAATTTTTCAGACAATGTTAGTCAATCGTTGGTAATTACAACTAACAAGTAGTAGGACATTGGTAGGGCCTAGTAGGAAGCTTGACTTGTATAGTTGTATCCCTTGATTCCTTAGGAAATACCCTTAAGTAAAGGGCCTCTCTGTGTGTACCTGTTCTAAAAAGCATAAGACTACATTGATACTTTAACGAACAATAATAGCGCTTAGCTATTGGATAATGAAAGATAATACAGCATGAGAAAAGTTAAATAAGTGGTGAGATAACACATAATGAAGGGAGTATAATTAGATTTTCAACTCATCTGGTCTCACCCTTCTAAATCATTGTAAACATAAGTTAACATACACAGCAGAAGGAAGAATAATTCTTACTTGAAGACAGTTATCAGCCAAAGCCAAGAATGACTTGGCACAGCAATAAGTACACAGACAAAAGCAGCACACCATGCAGCAAAAACAAGTGTGAGGGAAATCTTCGAAACCTGTTGGTTTCCACGCTTTAAATAGAGAACAAACACTAGATTAGATTGATAACAAAAAGGAGAAGGAAAAAGGAAATCTATTAGTAAATAATGAAAATCTACCATGAAAAATTAAACATACAGAGGATGCAACTTACTTCATAAATAAAAATCTGGAACAGTGTGAAAGCTGTCAGCAGAACAGCGTGTATGGAAAATGCGACATCATTCGCAGCAACAGGAATCATCTGTGACATATTCATCGCCAAACGATAAATAGATATCGCAATTGCAGCATTAAGAAAGGACCAGGCCTCAATTAGTAATTTCATTATTGTACTAAGTGTTACATGAAGAATTGATTTAGATGTTCTAACTTAAATTTTTTTGGGTTTCTCCATTTTCTCAGATATACTCATTTGACATGTTGATTAATAAGGCCAAAAAGCACGTTGTTATTGATCCCAGGCCACTCAGCTGGTTCAATCACATGTTAACTATGAGGAGCAACTCCTCTTGCCAGGTGACCTGATGTGGCATGACTTCATCTTAGAGCCAGTTTAGAGTTTTTGCTTAAAGGAGGGTAATAGAATGGGCGACATTTAAATGAAGTTACAGGAGTTAAGAGAAGCACAGAAGTAGACCTAAGACCTAAACAAAACTAGGGTGATAGTGTGAGAAGCTCAGAGCTACAATCCAGCGAAAGAAAAGTTGTGAACAGAGAGTTATGGTGGTGAAGAGAGACAGCCAACAGAAAAAATGAGAAGTTTTAATGCTCTCACCAACAATTTCTCATGTTTCCTTGATATTCTACAACATTTGCCTTCCCTGCCTTCTACTTTGCTTCTCCACTTTTTAGGATTATTTTTTGTGAGAAAAGAAGAACATCTAGATCATCTACGGCAAGAAGTACTCCGAAAAGAAAAACTCTACGGCTAAACTCCGTAAGTGTACTTTTATGTAAAGAGAAATTGGGTTATTAGGCTTGAGATCAAGGCGTGAAGTTCGGTCCATCCAAGTTGAAGCAATTCCATCTTGGTCAATCCTAAATGCATCGTGGAGGTGGGATATTTGGATATTTGTTAAAAGTTTCAATACTTTGATGGTTCCGATAATTGAATGGAACAAGAACAGAAGATTTGTGTGGATAAAAAAAGCTCACAACGCATTCGAGCTCATGAAGGATAAGATGTTTACTAAACCGTTTGAAGATGAAAATGATGCAATTGATACACCTATACTTTCAGAGTTTTGATTCAAGTAGGCAAGTCTGTAATGGCACTAAATTTAAGAATTCTACATACGACAAAGAATTATATGCAATAGTGAGGGCTCTTAATCACTAGAGAAACTATTTGCAAAAAGAGCATTTGTTCTACATCATGTGTCACTCAAGTACGTGATGCCAAGTGGGTGGGTGGAGTTCTTGCAATCTACTTTGTAACAAAATAGAAGGCGGAGAAGGTGGCAAGCAGATGTCGTAGAATATTAGGAAACATGATTTGCTGACCACAATACTTGTTTAAAGATCCTTGGGTTCGAATTAATCAAGGAGTATTATGAGGAGATGTGAATTGGCGTGAAGGCTATGAAGAACGCAAGAAAGGGGAGCATGTTCAATATCACATCACTAATGGCTTTTGGCAAAGGGGAACATGTAAACCCGAATATCCTATTTGTGAAGAAGTATATGTAGGTGGTTCAACTAGTTATTAAAGTTTATGGAGCTCTTATAAGAGCACTTCTTTTTGGCCTCACATCATTAGAGAAGTTCAAATTGTTGTGGATGTAGAACGTGTCCGAGAGCAAAGAGTACTTTTCCATAAGGGGTTATACCGTGATACACTCCTTTACGTGTCAAAAAGACTCCGAGAAGATGTTAGTATGAATTTCATAGTGGCACTTCCAAGACATAAAGAGGGGAACACTCCATGATGGTTGTTGTTCATAGATTTCCAAACTACTGCCCACTTAGTTCCGTGCCATAAAAATAAAAGCGATGAACAAGACCCTAAGCACCTTGCTAATGGGACTTGTAAGCTAAGGCCGGGACACATTGGGATGTCAAATTATGCCATGGCCGGTTTGCGTACATCTAAAACCCAACCCACCATTTGAAGTGGTATATGGGGTGGACCCTTATGTCCATAGATCTAATTGAATTCCCAACTAATTTGTATGTCCATGAGCATGAGTAATTAGTAATAATTATAATTACAGTCAATTAACACTAATCTTGGTTAAGGTGTTAATTAACTGCAATTAAGGCTAACATAATTCACCTTTTGCATAAGGAAATATTGCTTTAATGCTACTTACTTCATATAGCATCTTATTATTTCCCTATTCATAGAGGAAAACAATTGGGTTTTGGTTAGTGTTATACTGTTATGTAAGATTGGTATCAAACAAATGAATAATGAATGATGGAGTAGTAATAAGGGTAGTGAATAGTAAACCTCTTTAGGGCCAAACTTATCGCGATACTGAGTCTGAACAACGGAGCTGAAGTAAAGCGTGGCATTGTAAATGAGATAAGTAGTGTGTTTGGTTAAATTGAGCACCACGAAATCAAAATTCAAGCCCACCACACTGCACCCAACAAAATTCATTAAATTTAGAAATAAATATGATGATAAATGAAGGGGGGGTGAGAAGAACCTTTTACGACGGAAATTGAGGATGACTTGAGGGTAGAAGCTTATAGACCAAGAGAAGAATGCGATCCATCCGAATATCTGGTATATGATCTCTAATGGAAATGAGTTCCATTCTGTTCCCATCTATATTGCTCTCTTAGTCCTCCTCTAAGAAGGCGGATGTCAGATATTCCTGGTCTTCTTAACAGAATCTCGATTCCTCTCCCTATTATATTATTACGGAATCAAAAAGGAGAAGGGAAGGAAGAAGAAGCATCTCTGGTCGTAATTATAACAAATGGGAGGTGCAGCAGCCAGCAGCCAGCAGCCAGCAGAGCAGGCAGGCCCCACCAGGCACCAGGGCCACCACTAGACGTCACTTACTCTCTCCAACCAGGACGCCCATCCGGCTTCATTCTATTTTCTCTGACTTTTCTCGTCCCCAGAAGAACAAAGACGGATACCCAACTCCATTCATTTCACGCATTCTAACACTATTGGATTGGGTTTTATTTAACCAAAAATTGTGAATAACTACCTCTATGATATGAACCATTTCATTTTTATTTGCTTCAGAAAATCACCTTTTTTTTAACTTTCTATATATTTATTTGTTAACGGAATTTTTAACAGTGTTAAGTGTCAGGCCTAAATTCTTACTAAATTAACTTAACTCTCTCCAAATTTTGAATAATTACCTTACTAAACTATAGTTTGACCGATCAAATTATGATTAACATTTTTAACTTCTTTTTTAATCAATTTTTCAATTTTTCTAAACTATATATTTTTGATATATGACATAGTAATGGACACAAATTTTGAGATAATATTTAATCGTGCTTTTAATACTAAAGATGACGTTTTTTCGAAAAATAGACACCACCATATGCTCTTTATGAGCACGGATTTCGAGAATTTCTACAAAACAAGTACTTACAAGCTGAGTTTTCGAACATGTACGTCTCGAAGTCCGTTTTTCGAAAAACACCATGTTCCATCCAAAAAACATTGTCTCGAAGTACATGCCGGAAAACCCAGCCTGTAGGTACTCGTTTCATAGTGATTCTCGAAATTCTTGCCCATAAAGAGCATCTGGCGGTGTACATTTGTCAAAAAAAACGTCGTGTTCTGTATGAAAAAGTCGTTCCAAAGTGCGTGCTCGAAAATCCGGCACGTAGGCAATTGTTTAGTAGGGATTCTCGAAATTTGTGCCCATAAAGGGTGTACGATTGTGTCAGTTTTTTTGAATTAAAAACGCGATTAAATGTTGTCTCGACATTTGTGTTCATTACCATGTAATATATCAAAAATATATAGTTTTAAAAATTGTAAAATTGAGAAAAAAAAAGAATTTTAAAATGTTAATCATAATTTGACCGGTCAAACTATAAATTAGTAAGCTAATTAGTGAAAATTGGGGGGGGGGGGGTTAGGGTGATTTTGTAAGAATTTTTCCCTCACGCTTAACGCCGTTAGAAAAGTCTGTTAACAGGTGGGTATTTGAAAAAGTTAAGGAAAGAAGAGGTGATTATTTAAATACAAATGAAAATGGGGTGGTTATTTTGAAATAGTTGTATCATGCAGGTGGTTATTCACAATTTTCCTTATATTTAATTAGTGAAACTATTGGGTCAGACCGTCTGACCTAATATATTTCGTCGGACGAAGCCGCGAGAACGGCGCGGCAGCATCTCTAAACCTCCCTCCCCACCGCCGGCGTCCTTTGTCTCTGCCAGCACATCACCTCCTCCAACAGAGGTCACCGCCACCACATCACCTCCTCCAACTTGTAGAAGCCATTGAAGGTTAGAGGAGTATGATTGTCATATTCATTCTTCCTGCAAAATCGGTCTCCACAGTCTCATAGAAATCTCCGGTCCGGACTTCCTGCGCGAGAGAGCACTAGCAGCAAAACAACCACTGAACACAATCTGGTGAGAAGCAGGTGAGAAGAACAAGATGAAGAAGCAGGTGAGAAGCCATTGAAGGTTATAATGGTTTTCAATTGGTTTTTGTTTTGTATCAATTGGAGTTTGTTTTGTTTCAATTGGAGTTTATTTTGTTTCAGTTGGAGTTTATTTTGTTTTAGTTGGTTTTATATGTCTACATCAGTTGTATTTCAGTTGGAAGCATTAGTGTTTCAGTTGGAAGTAACTGAAAAAAATTGAAACCAACTGAACAAATGTTGAAACCAACTGAACAAAAATTAAAACCAACTGAAACAAAAATGAAACCAACTGGAAAAAAATGAAACCAACTGAAAAAAAATGAAACCAACTGAAAGTCGTCCGACCAAATGTTATGGTCGAACGCGTCTGACCTAATACCTTCTCATTTAATTATTATTAAACCAAATGACACCTAGTTTTTTTTAAACTAGTAACACGCTATTTTATTTTATTGTTGTTTAACCTCATGAGCTACTTTAATCTATTTTTTATATCTTATTTATATTTTGCGGCTAAATAAGTCAACGTTTATGCATTTGACCATTATGTTCCCTAAATTTGTGTGTCATCTACACGCACCTAACTAAACAATATACAAAATCATACCTAATTAAAATCTATATAAACAAATATGCACCTAAATGATCGTAAACATTTCATCAACCTAACCTTCGACCTTTCTAATAAGATCTTCAACTTAGGTAGATAATATGTGGGGTTTAAGTTGAAAACAAATTATTAAAACAGGCAGTCTATTTTAACATAAAATTAGACCAACCAAAGCCCACATTCTATTAACAAGCCTATTTTATCTTACTCTAACCCAATACTATTTCTAGACATCTAGCTCAATCTAGTTGTTCATTCTCTTCTCCTTTCTTTATTTCAATTTTAGCCTCGAAATATAACAAGCGATTCCTAAAAAAAAACATATGACTTACCGAATGAATTAAACTAGTCACTAAATAAATTTAACACTGATTATTGAATAAACTAAACAGGTCACGAAATGAATTAGATAGGTCACAAAATGGATTAAACTGCTCCATATTTTCACAGGACGGTTTGTTGGGCCTATTGGGCCGTTGCCTAATTTTTTTTTAAAAGTAGGTGGTCTCTTACAAGACCAACTGTAAGTTGAAAATTCAACATCAACCAATTGATTTATTAATTGATCAAACTCATGTTAACGAAATAGAATAACCGCATCAAAAATTTCAAGACATTATCTCACCTATTTTGATGTCATATTCGTTCTCCACGAGTTATCATGTCCTTCAATTATTATCTAGAATATTGTAGGGGGTGTTAGTAGAAATAATCAGACGTGATAATTCAAGGACACCGAATATGAAATCAAATAAGTTATATAGTGTCGAGATGTTTTTGAAAGTTATTCCATTTCGTCGACATGAGTTTGACCATTTCATAAAAAGTTGGTTGATGTCGGACTTTCAACTTTCAACAACCATGTTAGGGCCCGTTCATGAACAAGCACCCTGATTTTCCTAATTAAACATTTTGAAAAAGAAATCTAGTGTTCATGTATGAATGAGTCAAGTATTCATCAGATTGCTTAACTTACATATATTTCATCATTTATAGAATCATTAGTATATAATATTTCATATATATATATATCAATTGAAAATTGTTTTCACCGTGAAAGCAAAGTAAATGGGGTACATAGGAGCTTAAAGGGGTACGTGTTCATTAGTTAAATACATTTTTATATATACCGACAACTTTGATATTAGCATCACAACTTTGATGTTAAAAGCACGCATGCCCTTTAATTGTAATATGTACCATTGTAAATTTTATTTGTACCCTTTTTTTCCAATCACGACTGTTAGTTTTCGGCAAAGCATAGGTTTTTAGCAGATCCGGATTCGATACACACATACACACACATTACGATTCAAGGGTACGCGTGCTTCTAACATCAAAAATCTGTTGTTGACATCAAACTTGTCAGTATTTAAAAAAAATTATTAATGAAAGCACGCGTACCCCTTTATCTTAACATGTATCCCTTTTACTTGGTTTTCACGGTGAAAATATTTTTCACCAGATCCTTTTCCTATATATATTTGTAAGCTCAAGTTCAAGATTTAATTCGAATTCTCTTTTACAAAAAACATTGAGGAATACCTCGTAAATGTGTTTCAGAATATACTTATAAACTAGTTTTCAGACTCGTTCAAATGCACGGGAAACTTTATTGTCGTGCAAAGTGCGTGGGATACAACATATCTTTAGTAAAAAATATCAATGTGTAAGGGTTTGTTCGTTATCCTTTTTCATTTTAAGTTTCTAGTTTATTAAAAAACCAAAAACCAAATATGGAAACATGGGCCCGTTAGGTATCACTGCAAGTTTCTTGTTTCTATTTTTTTTTTATATTTAGAATCATATGATATAAGCTGTAAACTAACTTGAAATTAGTCATACAAATTGAACTCATGTTAATTTTGAAAATTACAACAAAAAATTGGAAACCACTTCTTCTGTTTTCTATATTTTGGTTTTTGGTTTCACAAAAATTGAAAGCTAAAACAGAACACGATAACGAAGAGGCCCTGAAAAAGTGGTTTTTTAGTTTTGGAAAATTTGTCAAGAATAAGCCAACCTTTGCTTGACCGCTTCTAACAAGTCAACCTTAGTTTATTCCATTAATAAGTAAACCTTGTAATCACTTTTTCTTTTAACAAGTTTTTTTACAAGTTATTTGTTAGTAACTTGTTAGTTTAAATTACGTGTCACATATCTCATTTTAATTGGTTTAAAATTAATATTCTTTTTAAAGTCACCTAATTCTTTATTCTTTCTCTTATTTCCCTTTTCTTTCTCCTCCTCCTTCCCCTCCATGACCATTTCTTATCCATAGTTTTAGTCAATGGATCTAGTAGCTGAACTGTGCCTACTATCCCTCTTTCTTCCTTCCTTCCTGAATATCTTCCTATTACAGGTACAAGCTAGAAAATTCAAGAGGGCTTTCGCAGCCGCTTCCCTCTCCTCAATAGCTTTCCCATCCAACATTCTCACAAGGGCAGAAACAGATCCACTTTCACCCATCTCTCTCCTTGCTTTCGAGTAGAAATCGAGTTGAAGAACAGCTCATGCAGCTGCAATTCTTACACTCAAAATCCTACAATGCAACAACGGCAATAACCTCAATGGAAATCCTTCAAAAATCAAGACTTCTCCAATCGGGTGATAAGACGACAAGTTCTTTAACAACGATTTCTGCACCAATCCTTTCTCAATTCAGCAACTCCAAAAATGAACAACACCTCCATCTCTACTCTGTTATCGGCACCATTTCTCAAGACCTCCATCTCTGCTCTTTTTAATATTGTCCCAAGCTTGCATTTTTTATATGATAAAGTCATATCACCTAATCAAAGATAAATCCTAAGTCCTCTAACAATGATACTCAAGGGAAGCATGGTCGAATCCACAAAGAGACGGAGTTTCTAAGTCAATATCCAGCTAAACAACTACTTCAGATAAGATCAGAAAGAAATCAGCTGAATTACTAATTTGACTAAAGGAAGCAATATAAAGATGAGATTAAACTATGAATTAAAGGTCTAGGGTATTAGTTTGGTCCACCATGCATATACCAATCAAGAGGATCAACCAACTATCAGAACCTAGGTTAAGAATCGACAAATTAGAGCACGTGTTAAGCTATGGTTAAGACTCAACGCTCACAATTCAACATATACCGCATGTTCACTAACATAATCAGAATTACTGATGTGTACTAGGCCTCTAAAAGTAGGACGGATCTGTGCAAATAATTATTAACCACAAGCAATGAATGAAACTGCGCAATAACATTAATTACTCGTTGAGAACAAATCACACTATAACCAATCTAATCAAGCCCTAGAAACTAATAGCAATTCAAAAGTAATTCATGGTATAAACATGGTTTTCCTCCCTAAATCCCTAGAAATAAGACTACTCACTCATAATTGAATCAACAATATCAAATCTAATATAAAAACCTAAACTTTGCATCATGAACTAATTAAATAATCAAACTAACAAAACAAAGATTAAATAAAGAGATTAAAAAAGAAGAACAATTCCAAGTGACGGAAAGCAATAACTTGAACATGGAATAAATTGCCTCACCCCAAAGATAGAAACATTCAAAGCTCAAAATGTTTTCAAGACTAAGAATCATTCAAAGCTCAAAACGTTTTCAAGACTAAGAAGCATTCAAGCAGGTAAAATTCAACTTCAACTATTCAAATCCATCCAACTACCAATCATACAAGGAAATCATCAAATTCAACTCATCTACATGGCATACAAATTCTGAAAAGGCTCTCACAAAGGTGTCACTCCTCTCAATTTTGTGGTCGGCAAAGAATATGCCCGAACACTCACCAACCCGACCATAGATGCCCTTCCCACTCACACTCTCATGTGTCTAAGAAGGTTAAATATCGCTCATCCTAATCAAGTCGACTCAATTAGCAGACATACTCGTTAACTTTGACAAGCTGACTCGAAATCAATCCAACAAACAATGTAAACACAAGGTCAAAAGGACTTTATAGGATTGTAATGGGGCTTAGGCAAGAGGTAGGGAATATTTTTAGGAAACATGGTGGAAAAACCGAGAATGGGGGAGCAAAAATCAATCGAAATAAGGCCGAAGATGGCCGCAACAACTCCCTACAACACCATATAACCTCAAAATATATCCTAACTCTTATAAAACATTGAAAACTCACAACAAATCTAATTTTCAAGCAATGCAACACATTTTTCTTTATAAACAACGTGAATGAAGGAACTTTGAACTCTTTTGAACTTTTATTTCTTTTTCTTTCATTTTACGAACCAAACATTCACGCAACTCAACTTTGCTTTTTTTCTTTTCTTTTTTTCACACTTAAACCTCATCAAATACACTTTAATTCCCCAAACTCCGCAAACCATGAAACCAATCTCAAATTCAACCCATACAAAAGCTCCCCCAAGTTAGGCTTGGAAATAATATCGAAATAAAGGCCATGGGCTCATAGTAAGGGTTTAGTAACACAAAAAGGTCATTAGGCTCAGCGGGGTTAAGGGGGATAAAGGTATATCAAAAATTCACTCTGAGGCTCAAGAATTAGACAAAAGAACGCCTCTATCATAGCAAATGCTACAAGTCACTGAATCTCAAACAAGTATGAAGTCAAAATCAAGATCAATCCACTAAAGAGGAACCAACACACAAAAACAGACTGGATAATGATATGAATCCAATAGGCTACAAAGAGGTCTCACAGTCTAACCAATTCAGTCATGCATCACAATGTAGTGTATAATGATCAAAAATCGCTCGAAATCATAGCAATCAAATATCAAATCATAGCCTCATCACAAATGCCCAACTATCCAGAAAACAAAGTCAAATCATTTTCAATAAGAGCACAACAAGGGACATAGGAGGCAACTAAACCAGTTATGGGAACCATATTTTTTTGATTTTTTCAGTATTTTTCAAAAGAAATAAATCTACCCTACAAAGAAGTAAAAGAGATAGAGAATACAAACTAAATTCCTCCCCCAAGCTGAACTTGGCAGTGTCCTCAATGCCAAAAGGTGGACAAAGAACGATGCTAACAGGACAAATGACGTTAGTGCTCTCTCACTCTCTCTCACTAAGTAAAAAAATAAAATAAAAAGAAAAAAATAAGGAATAAGGGGAAATTACGGGTTGCCTCCCGCACAACGCTGGTTTATAAAGGTCCCGCAGGACTTCTCAGATTGGAGGGGCTTGGCAGTGAGTGCCACCCTCATCAAACATCTTTCTTCTCCAAATGTTTTTGCAAGCTACCTTCATCATTAATGATTAATAGGCTTGATTTTATATAATCATAATCAATTTGCATCAAAATAACCTGAAAATCATCGAAACACACAAACGGGGAGTAGTAGAACATAACTTATGTAAATTCATGTCATTATGCACCTAAATGATCAAAAAGGAGTTGTAAATGCAATCTATATGCATCAAAAAACTATATATAAATGTGATACATCAATTTTCCGCCATAATGTACGAAATATTTTCGTTCAAATCCGTTGATGAGATCGTCGAAGGTGAAGTCAAAGTTACGCCGAAGCAGAAGTCGTTGTTTTCAGGGAAGAAGTCAACGGAGAGGAGGTGGTCTTGGTCGAGAAGAGGGATTGAAAGTGGGTCTTCTTCCATTTATAAGATGAGGGTGCCAATGAGGGTGGTGGTCTAAGTGTGGGCGTGGGTGTGAGTGTGGGTGAGGGTGTAGGTGTTCTGATTTTGGGGTTGGTGGGAGAGGGAGGGAGAAAGGGTTTAGTTTTTTTATTTGTTTTTTTAAATATAAATTTTAAAATTTAAATGTTCAATAAAAAAGTGATATGTGTCACTTTAACCTGTTAAATAGGTTAGTAAGAGGTAAAAGACGGTAAAAGCTTGTTAAAAGAAAAAGTGATTACAAGATTTACTTGTTAATGGAATAAACTAAGGTAGACTTGTTGGAAGCGGTCAACGCAAAGGTTGGCTTATTCTTGACAAATTTTCCTGTAGTTTTTTATTGTCAGTTTCCAAAATAAACATGATTATTGTCTATATGACTAATTTTAAATTTTTCACAGAGTTCTAAAATTATAAAATTCAAAACAGGAATTTGACATTGATACCAAACGTATGATAATTCGATTTTAAACAATCAAATCGAAAAAACTCAATCTATAGTATAATAAATTATCATTTGAGCTTTTTAATCTATATTAAAGGTAAGCCCGCAATCTAGAAGATTCATTACATTATAACTTATGTCCTTATATACTTTGTGAAGTATGTGATTAATTAATATAAAATTTATATTGTTATATTCGTGAAGTTGGGAATTGATTGTTCTACTGCGTTACATTTCGATTGTTTTAACCCGTGTATTTACATAAATAAAAAACATAACTCAAATGTCTACCCAATATTATTTGACTAATACACCTCTCATGAACATTGTTAAAACTTGCGAATTGTATTTTTTATTGTTCTAATCTGTTACAACAATAGTAACTCAATAAATACCCCTCTCATAAACGTTGTTTAAACTTGTGAATCTTATTTCATTGTTCTAACCCATTAAAAAGTTTATATTTAAAAGAGTTGTTCATCCAATGTAAAGTAATTGGCCACTTTGTAGAAAACAAGTCAAAATAAAGAATATACACAATTATAAAAGAATGACGTGGTTGTTCACGATAAGTTACTTTGTATAAGATAAATGCTCTTATTTTCTTTAATAATTATTAGAATAATACACCAATCTAGTCTATTATTCGAAACCATCAAGTTAATTCAATCTTATTGTTGATATTCGAATTTTACAAAAGAATAATGATCAAATTTCCTAATTTATATATGTCGTTATGATATTTTTTTTTGGAAATCACTTTTAGTTAATATAGCTAACATATTTGAAAATAACTCATCAAAATTTTCAAGAAAGTTAAATTATTTTAAAATTCAAAGGATGGGAAAAAATATTTACTCCATCCTTTCACATAGATATTATTTCCTATGCATTACGTCCTTATTTTTATTTATGTTTTCTTAAAATCTTATCATAGACCTTTTGTTAAGACAATGAATACATATATATTAAGAATATTAGATTAGATACTTAGTCAATAAATGTAAAAATTATTTTTTCCTTAAAATCAAAATTTCCTCCAAAATTACGTATTTATAATCTTAACTTTACAAATACTTATCCTATAAAAATGTTATGTGTATATGATTATGATAAAGTTAAAAAATTGAAAATATCCTCATAAAATCTGATTTACGAAATTATTCTACTTCCTCCGTTTTAAAATAAGTGATATACTTTTTTCTTCACGCTTATCAAGGAAGCGATTTAAAGGTGTAAACGGTCAAATTTTTCGATGCAATTTTAACACAAGTAATATAGATTCTTATTCTTGCTTGTATTAAAATTTCATCGAAAAATTTACTCGTTTACACCCTTAAATCGCTTCCTTGATAAGCCTTAAAAATAAAGTGTATCACTTATTTTAAAACGGAGGAAGTATAAGTTTTCTTTTAAAGAGATTTAGTAATTGGAACGAAAAATATTTAAAACTTTTCTTGTTGATATTATCTCAAGATTTATGTTTCTGTCCATAAGATCATTTGGCATATAATTTAATGGGAAGAAATATTATTTTCCCCTAAGGCAGGTTTTTCATCGAAAAAGTTATGATAGCCCTTTTCATTTGAACAAATAATTGAAAATATCCCACGTAACTAAAATTTCAAAACTATTCAGCAAGATATTAAAAAATTCAATCTCTTTCATGTAGATACTATTTTAGTATAAATTGTTTCTATATACCAAAACATTTCAAGTAAAATGGTGAATTTTGTTTTCTCAAATATATACACATGAATATTGTATCCCTATTTTTTCAAAATTATCTTCCATCTAAAATTTTTATTCAAAAAAATTAAAAACCTTCATGTTTTTTTGCTATGGATTACATATGGATTACATAAATAAAAGAACCGGATTAAATTATAAATCATTGGAAACTTTTGCAAAAGGTCTTTTAAAATCATATATTGGAAGCGAAGTATTGTAGAAAGATTCCACAATAATATATTTACCTTTAATTTCTAAATGAAATATATTTATAGTTCACTTACACAATATGAATATTCAAGGAACTCTTGCAAAAACACCAAAGCTACGAAAAAGTAATACATTAGTTCATGCTTTCAATGACTGACACATAATACATTGCTTAAGAAGAGGACAGTTGTGCTTTTTAATTTTGTTTTATTAGATTATGTAGATATAGAAATAGATAGATGATATGTATCTACATCTGATGTTTAAGTTAACAAAATCATGTTATTTAAAAGATGCGGGTAACTATCTATATACTATGATTGTTAGAGTAAATGGTTGCTTATATATATCTAATAAATTTGTATGAATTTCTTATTTTTGAAACTTGAAAATTTTTATAAAAAGTAGAGTGACATTCTTTAATCTTGGAAAATTTAGGATGTTTTGATTTAAATTCAATTGAAAAATACATGAATCCATATAATTAATATCTTACACTCTTAATGTTGTACAACTAATTGTAAAAATTATTTAAAGGAAAAATTAACTGTAACAATCACAACTATTGCTCTTTCGTTATTAATTTCAGCTTTACTTATTCCCAAAAAAAATTGCAACTATTGATCGCCCTTCCTAAAATAGTCTCACTTAACTTATATACAAGTTTAAAAAGTCACGTGACGTAATTCTATTGGCTAAATTAAAAAATTTACTCTCCCATTATTTCATATAATAGGTTGCACTTCTTGTTATCACGCATGCCAATGCAAAATTTTGAGCGCTTATTTCTCTAGTTGTGCATTTTAAAAATTATGAAAAGTAGATATTTAACTACACATCAAGATAGATTGATGTGTTTAAAAATATATACCGCAAGTGCACAGTGTTTGTTGATAGCAGAGCCTTTCAAGTACGGGTCAAATCCACAGGGAGACAGGTTTTCGAAGTTAATATTCAATCAAACAGCTACTTCAGATGAAATCAGGCAAGAGAGACTGAACTACTAATTAAACTAAAGAAAAGAAGAATTAAACTGAGATTAACTATAAATTAAAGGAGTAGGGTATTAGTTCGGTCCACCATGCTTATATCAATCAGAGGGTTCAACCAACTATCAATACCTAGGTCAAGAGTTGAGAGATTAGAGTACGTGTTAATCTATGGCTAAGTCTTATCGCTCATAATTGAACATATGTGTACAGTCACAAACATAACCAGAGTCACAAACACTGGAGTTCTTGATGTTGCTCCCATGTCATTTATAGGTTGAGCGACACTTTGTTCATTCATCTTTCCCGTATACTGTTGCTTGTCATTACTAGGTGGCTTGCTAGAGTTTGAAGATGAAGGGATATCTTCGTTTTTCTTAACGCCCCTTTTACCTTTCTAGGTAATTTGAGATGGTAACATCTCACTTGAGGCTCCGCCATCTTCAAAAAAACTTAACATCAACGAAGTAAGAATCTGCTTTGCAAAAGGGTTTGACATCCACATTTATTTTCTTCTCACCTCCACGATAATACTTAAGACATTGATGGAGGTTTGATGCGACTACACCATTTTCATGTAGCCAAAGCCGTCCAAGCAACATCTTATCGGATGTCTTTGTGTCAATCACATGGAACAGGGTGGATGAAGTTAGCTCTCCCATACTTAGGTCTAGGCGTATGATGCCTATTGCACGCTGACTATTTAGATCGAATCCTTGAATCACTATACGACTATTATACAACTCCGCTATTGTGATCCCTAATTCAATCATTGTGTTTTTTGGTATGATGTTGACAGCTGAGCCTCCATCTACTAAAATGCGGTTGATCCTTTGACCAAGTATGTAGCCATAGACAAACAATGGTCGGTTGTGAGGTTTTGAACCCAACAACAGATCCTCATCTGTAAAGGCTAAGGCAGAATTACAAGGTGCATAATTAGCAGAACATTCAATGCGTTCCTCAACCCCTTTTATCTTATCAACATATAAGTTTGGTTGCTAAAGTGCAAGAGCAACTTGCTGACACATTTCTCGAGGCAGTTTGAAGATTTGCCCCAATCCCGTCCGTGTTGGAAGGGCCTCTAACACAATTAAAACTTTCGAGTCTATTTCAGCCCCGCAATGTTGAAGTGTCAGTTTGGAAGACACTGTGTTCTCTTCGGCAAGAGAATTCTCTTCCTCACTGTCCTCCATTACTTTTTGCTCATTTTCCCCAAAGGAGACAGTGTTGACAGTAACCACCGTGAAGTAATCTTCGGGAAAGTATTCCTCTAAGATTATGGGCGTAAGCGGTTATTGTTCAAGTAAATCAATGGGAATGACTTGTGTCTTGACACTTTTCTTTGGCTTCTTCTTCCCTTTCGAGCGCTTAGGGCCCTTCTTCCTTTGTTGCTTCTTTTTGTCCGAGGAAAGGTTTTAACTGTGGCCTTGTTTGCTTTCTAGGCCTCCTTCTTGTGACCAATGTCCAACCTTTGTCATCTTCTTCGTGAGGGGTGATAACCAAAGTTTCATGCTCAACATGTGATATGTTGGCCATTGGGGCACTTGGTCTTGCCACATACACAATCACAAGCTCCATACTTCCGAACTACAAAATTTGAGCTTGCCATGGAGATTCTATCACAGCAGATGCGTGAATTAGTCTCAACTGTTTCATCAAGGTCCAACTCGATTCTCCCATCCTTTGCTAGCTGCATGATTTTTTCTTTAAGTGTTATGCACTTCTCGATGGGGTGACAAACCATCCTATGGTATAGACAGTAGTCGGGGTCAGAAGTCTTGCCAACATCTACCGGCCGTTTAGGTTCGGGAAGCTCGATGACCTTATTCTCAAGCAAGTCATCTAGCATTCAGGACAAGTTAGAATCCGAGAATGGGTACTTCTTTGCTTGCAGTTCTTTGAAGGTGGGCCTATCCTTCTTAGGCTCTCTTGAAGATGAACTTCTTGTCTTCATTGCTCTCCTTTCAAAAATCTTGACAGGCCCAGAAGTGGATGTGATCGACATTGACTCCTTAGTTGAACTTTTCAAAGATTTGTCGCCTTTCTTGAAATCTTTCTTTTCCTTCTTCATTTCATAAGAAGCATGACTTTTACCACGATTACTGGCTATGGTGAGCTCCATGTCATGATCTCGAGTAGCCAACTCTTGGAAAGACCTAGGCTTTCTACCTTGCAGATATAAAGTAAATCCCAGTCCATTCCCTGTATACACATCTCGACAGCAGATACTTCATTCAAACGGTCTTTGCACTCTAGATTCAGAGCGCACCATTGGTTAATGTAATCAATGACCAGCTCGTCTTTCCATTGATGAGTTTTAGTTAACTCAATCATGCTAACTACACGTTGAGTGTTGTAAAACCTATTCTGGAACTCTATCTCCATTTCGTCCCAACTATCCATGGATTCCGGAGATAAGTCTATGTACCAGTTAAAGGCGATGCCTTTGAGGGAGAGAACAAACTGCTAAACTAGCAAGTAACCTGTAGCGTTGGCATCATTGCACATTTCTACAAAGTGGACGACGTGTTATTTAAGAATTTCCTTCCCATCAAATTGCTGAAACTTGGGGGGTTGGTAACCATGAAGCATACGCAACCTATCGATTCTGTTGGTGTAAGGTTTCACATAGAGCTGACTACCTTGAGAACCTTCCCCAAGTTGACTCTTGACAGCGTTAGCTATCATATCTTAGACTTGTTTAGCAATCAATGGAATGTGAGAGTTGTCTTTCACAGATTTATCACTCTCACTTCCGCTTTCACTGGCACTACGCTTAGATGATCCATCCATTGAACTTTTCTCAAGCTTCTTGTTCAGGGTAGTAATTTGATCATTCTGAAGTTTGATTTGAGCATCCCTTTCCTCTCCATCTTTTATCAATTTTTGGAGTAGGATATTCATTTCGGCAAGTTGCTCTTCAATAGTTTTTGTTGAAGTCACCATGACAGCAACAGTGAACGACTTAGAAATTTGAGATGATCTCTCTATGTCAGGGGTCTCTAGAGGTGAAGAGGCAGAGGAATCACTAGTGGATTCAGTATCACTGTCGACCCTAAATGGCTAAAGAGGGGACTGGTACGAACGACCAATCTCTCTGACCGTTCAGTTGCAGTTTGCTTCCATTTGAGGGGAGAAGCAGATGGTTGGTCATAGTCAGCTGTAGATCTAGAGCCAAACACTGGCGCTTCAAGCTCGTTGCGAAAAGAAGACGTGATGGAATTTTCAGAAATAATTTACCTAACTAATTTGCGTTGGTGGGTAGGGATTGTCGCATCTCGAAGGCTTGTAGCAGCAGTGGCGACATCAAATTTCTTCATTCCTCTTGTGTTTACACCAAGAATCTGGTCTGCAATGAAGTCACTCAGTGTCAAAGTCTTTCGCTGGGTAGCATCAGAGTTGTCAATGAACTCAACTATTTTCTTCCTTAAGGCCATTGATCTTACAGTAGTTGTTTTTTTTTACGAAACAAAGATGAGAGGCAGAGATGTCCCACCGAGCGTGCCAAAATTTGTATATAATAAATTTCGCAGTCTAAATAAATAAACCAAGAAATAATATAACAAAGATAAATTTATATTCATAATGTGTTTGGGTACAATCTCTGTATTACAGTTTATCTAAAATAAACTAAGTCCTCTGATTCTGTTCCGTAGCTTGATGTCGACCTTGACTTGAGTGTACGACGATGTTTTGTCCACGTCGACCTGAATTTGAGTGTTGGATGACGTTTGTCAACGTCAACCTGAGTCCGAGTGAGGGATGACGTTTTGTCAACGTCAACCTGAGTTTGAGTGTGTGATATATTGATTTCTTATAGAGTTTTTCCCTTTCTTTACAAGCTAAGTTTTGCGATATTGATGCTCTTAAGGGCTATTTATGCTAACTATTTCGATACAGTTGTGGTTTGTGTGTTCCATATCATTTTGAAGGTTTTTAGGGAAAAACTCCTTATTTACTTGATGTTTTGAGCACCAAGCTATAGCGGAAGGTTATGAGGCATCTTAGCAGTCTCGAGATGGTATTCGGACCCCATTGTGAAGAAGAAATATTCAAAAGACTTGGCGTCTGAAGCCAAGTGAAGGCAAGAAAGAAAGAAGCCTCGCCCGATCGGGTCGGGCAGTGGTTGCCCGATCGGGTACGAGTAAAATGGCCAAAAGTTCAGATTTTCCGTCCGATCGGGTGGACTTGCCCGATCCCGTCGGGCGGACCTACACTTGGCCATATGTTGCAAGATTTCTGAGAGCTGAAGAAGAGGTCCACCCGATGGCATCGGGTGGTCTTGCACGATCGGGTGCTGGGGTTGCGGCCCCGATCGGGTGGATGTTGCCCGATCTCATCGGGTGAAGCCCTATTTGCTGATGCTGGAAACTTGTTCCCAGACCCGATCGGGCGGCCCTTTGCCCGATCGGGTGGACGACACGGGGTTGCGATTTTCGTTATTTCCCCACTCTATCTTATTGTTTTCTTAGAAACTATAAATACTTTTTAGGTTGTTTTTATTTGCATCTTTTATTCTATTGAACATTTAGAGAGCTCTTAGCCTAGTTTTTCATTGTTTTCGATTGTAGAAGAGATTCAAGTACTATTTCAATTCAATTATAAGTTTTCGCTTTCCGTCAATTTGGTAATCGTCTCTCTTATTGTTTTATTCTTATCTCTCAATTGCTTTAGTTTAATTGCTTATTATTCAATTAGATCATGATGCAATTGTTAGGGTTTTCGATTAGTTTTGTTATTGTTAATTCAATCATGTCTGAGTAGTTCTCTTTCTAGGGTGTTAGTTAGGGAAGCCATGTTTATACCATGATTGTTATTTAGACTTCTATTGATTTCTAGGGCTTGATTAGAGTGATTGTGGTGTGGTTTGTTCTTAATTAGTGATTAATGTTAGTGGCCAATTTCATTGATTGCTTGTGGTTAATAGTTGTTTGCACAAATCCGTCTTACGACTAGAGGCCTAGGACACATCAGTAGTTCTGATTACGTTAGTGAACATGCGGCGTATGTTGAACTATGAGCGTTGAGTCTTAACCATAGCTCAACACGTGCTCTAATCCCTCGACTCTTGACATAGGTTTTGATAGTTGTTGACGTTGTTTGATTGGTATAAGCATGGTGGACCGACCTAATACCCTAGGCTTTTATTCCATAGTTAAATCCTCGTCTTAATTCGTATTCTTTAGCTTACTCATTAGTTTAGTTAATTCTCCCTATTTTCATCTGAAGTAGTTAGTTAATTGAATATTAATATAGAAACTCTGTCTCCCTGCGGATTCAACCCTGCTTCCACTGACTACCTTAGTTAGAGGACCGTAGGTTTATCTTTGAATAGGTGATACGACTAAAACCTATCAAATTTTGTCGCCGTTGCCGGCTAGTTTTCTAGTTTTTATTCGATTAATTAGCGTACTTCTCTTTGCCTCATTGGAACCTCCCGTTCCAATTGAGGCCGTTCTTACGGTTATCTTGTCGTTTTCTCTTATATGTCCAAGTATCAAAAGAAAACTCATATTATTCCTGGAGATCCTGACACAGAAGCAATACTTCGGGATCTTAGAGTAGAATTTGATCAAGAGAAGCCAGATTCAGAGATTTCTACATTACCAATGGCGAAGTCACTGAAATCTTATGGGGTGCCTAATCCTGAAGGCATACCCACAGGTCCACCGATGCCCACTATTGCTGCGAACAATTTTGAAATCAAACCTGCAATAATTAATATGGTGCAGCAGAATCAGTTTAGTGGGCATCCTTCTGAAGATCCGGCCAACCATCTGCAGAGATTCCAACAACTCTGCAGGACTGTTAAACATCAAGGAGTCACACCTGAGCAGCTGAAAGTTATGTTATTTGAGTTCTCACTCAGAGACAAGGCTCAGAGGTGGTTCAGCGATATCACTGAGACAGAATGGCTGGCGAATCTGCTGCATTTCTACATGAGTATTACCCTCCCACAAAAAAAGCAGAAATCAGGAACAAGTTGGCCACGTTTTCCTAAGAGCCAGATGAGACAGTGAGGGAAGCGTGGACTAGATTCAGAGACCTACAGAGGGAATGTCCACATCATAATATGGACAAGTAGTTTCTGACGCAGACTTTTTATAATGGTCTGCAGCCTCAGACGAAGAGTACTGTTGATTCGTCTGCAGGAGGAGTCTTTTTAGACAAGGCAGTTGATGAGGGTTATGACTTCCTAGCAAATCTTGCAGCCAATGACCATTCATCATCTAGGAGTTTGACTAATAAGGTACTTGAAGTTGACGCTATTTCACTGCTTACATCTCAGATGGCGCAACTCACTCAACAGCTAATGAAGTCCTCTAGTTCAACACCTCCGCCTATGAGCATCAACGTTATGTCAGCAGTTGCACCCATCACCTCATCTTACTGCGAGGTATGTGGTATCCAGGGTCACTTCGGCCATGATTGTCAGTTCAGTCAGAATCAGATGGAGCAGGCTAATGCTTTTCAGCAAAGACAACCCAATAACCCCTACTCCAACACATTCAGTCCTGGTTGGAAAGACAACCCACTTCTTTCCTATAGAAGTAACAACGTTCAGAACCCACAGCCACAAAATTCCTACCATCCCCCACAAAATTCCTATCAACCTCCACATAACAACCCAAAACCCAACTACTACCACAACCAAGGGAATTCTCACAATCCCCCTGGTTTCCAAAGACCTGCCCATCAAAATTATCAGCCAGCACCACAAAATGCAACCTCACAAGAGCCTAACACTTCTGAACTGATGAAACTAATATTGTCTATGCAAAAGACAAATGAGGAGGCACAGAAAACTCAAGAGAGACAGTTGTTGGCTATGCAGAAAGCCAATGAGGATGCTCAGAGGGCTCAAGAGAAGCACATAAAACTTCTCGAGACCCAGATTGCTCAATTGGCAGAAACTAATGCACATAGGCAGCAGGGACAATTGCCAGGGCAACCTACACATAGGGAGCAAGCAAACGCCGTTACTCTTCGTAGTGGCACTGCTTATGCTGCTCCTCCTATGCCCATTGATGATGATACTGTCCCTAGCAAGGAGAAGGAGGTAGTAGAGAAGGAATTGGAGAAGAATTCGACGCCTGATGTCGAAGTGTCTGAAACAGCTGAACAGGCAGAAAAGAAGAAGGAGAAGGAGAAGGTTGCTGATACACCTTTTACACCAAGGTTGCCTTTTCCTCATCGAATGCAAAAGTCCAAGGTGGATCAACAACTTGGTAAGTTCTTGGCTATGGTCAAGAACCTTGAGGTAACGGTTCCTTTCACTGAACTTATTTCTCAAGTGCCTGTCTATGCTAAGTTTTTGAAGGAGATGATCACAAAAAAGAGAGATTTTGGTGGGGTAGATAGAGTCTCACTCACTGAAGAGTGTAGTGCCGTTTTGCAAAATAAATCTCCACCTAAATTGAAAGATCCGGGTAGCTTTTCCATCCCTTGTCATGTAGGTGCACTTTTTATTGATAAAGCTTTATGTGATTTAGGTGCATCTGTGTCTTTCATGCCTTTGTCTGTCTGTAATAAACTGAATATGGGGGCACTTAAGTGCACTCAAATTACTTTGCAGATGGCTGATCGTTCTATAAAATACCCTCTAGGTGTTTTAGAAGACGTCCCTTTTAGGGTGGGAAAGTTCTACATTCCTGTGGATTTTGTTGTGTTGGATATGGAAGAGGACTCCCAAATTCCTATTATTTTGGGTAGACCATTTTTGTGCACTGCAGGTGCTGTTATTGATGTCAAGTCAGGATCTTTGACTTTGAGTGTTGGTGATGATACTGTCACCTTTAAACTAACCAATGCTATGAAGTCTCCTATGCTTGAAGAATCTTGTTGCAGGATAGATGTGGTAGACAAAGTTGTGATGTCTGCATTTCAGCAGATACGTGATGCTGACCCATTGGAGGTAGCATTGACTGAGAGTGACTCCTTAGGCATCGATACTGATGTTGATGCATGTCTTGCTGATTTAGAGGGTCATGGAGCTGAACAGAAACAGGAAACTGTGGTACTTGAAAGTGTATGCTCCAGTTCTACTCCTCAGGTAACTAAGGTGGAACTCAAACCACTTCCCTCTCATTTGAAGTATGCATTTTTAGATGATAAGGAAGAATGTCCTGTGATTGTCAGTACTAAACTAACAGATAGCCAATTGAAAAGCTTGCTTGCTGTGCTTCGTATACACAAGAAGGCTATTGGGTATAGTATTGATGATCTAAAGGGCATTAGTCCTGATTTTTGTATGCATCGTATTAATCTGGAAGAGGATCACCGCCCTTGCATTCAACCTCAGAGACGTTTGAATCCTAATATGCAAGAGGTGGTGAAGAAAGAAATTATGAAACTGTTAGATGCAGGGATCATTTATCCCATTGCTGATTCGAAGTGGGTCAGTCCTGTGCAAGTGGTTCCCAAGAAGGGGGGACCACTGTTGTTGAAAATGAGAAAGGTGATTTGATTCCCACTAGGACTGTGACAGGGTGGCGTATGTGCATTGATTATCGTAGACTTAATAATGCCACTCTGAAGGACCATTTCCCCCTCCCCTTTATTGATCAGATGTTGGAAAGGCTAGCCAAACATAGTTATTTCTGTTATCTGGATGGATATTCTGGTTTTTTCCAAATCCCCATCCATCCAGATGATCAGGAAAAGACTACGTTTACATGTCCTTATGGCACTTTTGCATATCGCAGGATGCCATTTGGATTGTGTAACGCTCCCGTTACTTTCCAACGCTGCATGATGGCCATATTATCTGATTTTATTGAAAATATTATGGATGTTTTCAGTGTTTATGGTTCTGATTTTGATGTTTGCCTGCATAATTTGTCCAAAGTGCTTAAAAGATGTGTTGAGGCAAACCTCGTGCTTAATTGGGAAAAATGTCACTTCATGGTAAATGAAGGTGTCGTTTTAGGTCACTTGATTTCTGAGCGTGGCATCCAAGTGGATAGAGCAAAGATTGAGGTGATTGAGAAACTTCCCCCTCCAATGAATGTCAAAGGAGTGAGGAGTTTCCTTGGTCATGCGGGGTTTTATCATAGGTTTATCAAAGATTTTTCAAAAATTGCGAAACCCCTCACTCAATTGTTGCTAAAGGGTGCCACGTTCGATTTTACTAATGAATGTTTAGAGTCTTTTGACAGGATAAAGACAGCTTTGATCACTGCCCCTATTATATAACCTCCAGATTGGAATCTCCCTTTCGAGATCATGTGATGCTAGTGATTATGCAATAGGGGCAGTACTTGGTCAGCGGAAGGACAAGCTACTCCATGTTATTCACTATGCTAGCAAAACCTTGGATCCAGCCCAGGTTAATTATGCCACGGCAGAGAAGGAGTTGCTAGCCATAGTCTATGCATTGGACAAATTTCGAACCTATCTGATAGGTTCAAAAGTTATAGTACACATTGATCATGCTGCTTTGAAGTACTTGATGGCCAAGAAGGAGGCCAAACCTAGACTCATCAGATGGATTCTTTTGCTGTAAGAGTTCGACTTGGAAATCAAAGATAAGAAGGGTGCTGAGAATGTGGTCGCCGACCACCTTTCTAGGTTGAGGTTTAGATCCCCTTCTGACCCTCCTATAGATGATTCTTTTCCTGACGATCATTTGTTTTCTGTGTCCTCCAAAACTCCTTGGTATGCTGATTTTGCTAACTTCCGTGTTAGTGGTTCTCATCCTCCCAATCTTACATATCAGCAGCGCAATAAGTTTTATCATGATGCTAGAATGTATTTTTGGGAGGATCCTTTCCTATATAAGAAGTGCTCCGACGGGATGTTTCGTCGTTGCATTCCTGATTGGGAAATAGAGGGTGTTTTGCTACATTGTCATAGTATGCCTTCTAGTGGTCATCTAGGTTCCCAAGCGACTGGTTTTAGAGTCCTACATAGTGGTTTCTATTGGCCTTCGATTTTTAAAGATGCCCGTGCCTTTTGTTTATCTTGTGATGCTTGTCAAAGGACGGGTAATATTTCAAAAAGGCAAGAGATGCCACAGAGTGGGATTTTAGAGGTCGAACCTTTTGATGTGTGGGGGATTGATTTCATGGGACCCTTTCCTACCTCTTGTGGGAATAGGTATATTTTAGTGGCCGTTGACTATGTGACTAAATGGGTAGAATCTATAGCATCACCAACCAATGATTCCAAGGTTGTGATGAAGATGTTTAAGAAAATAATCTTCCCCCGTTTTGGTGTCCCCCGTGTTGTAATTAGTGATGGAGGTTCTCACTTTCATAAAAGCACCTTCAAGGCCTTATTGACAAAACATGGAGTCACCCACAAAGTCGGTCTTGCTTATCACCCTCAGACTAGTGGCCAAGTAGAAGTGTCTAATAGGCAAATTAAGAGGATTCTTGAGAAAGTTGTCACTAAGGCTAGAAAAGATTGGTCTTTGAAACTTGATGATACTCTTTGGGCGCTCCGCACTACTTTTAAGACTCCTTTGTGTACCACACCCTATCGATTGGTTTATGGCAAAGCTTGTCATCTACCAGTTGAGATGGAGTATCTTTCTGCGTGGGCGGTCAAAGAAATTAACCTTGATTTGACAGCTGCAGGTGAAGCACGACTTCTTCAACTCAATGAGTTGGATCCGTTTGGATGCTTATGAGAATCACAGGCTCTATAAAGAGCAAACGAAGAAGTTGCATGATAAGATGATAGGAAAAAGAGAGTTCAAGGTTGGCGACATGGTCCTATTGTTCAATTCCAGGTTGAGACTGTTTCCTGGAAAGCTCAAATCTCGATGGTCTGGACCATTCGAGGTGACAGAAGTGAAGGCACATGGTGCCATTGAGGTTGCCAACCAAAAAGGAGAGAAGTTTAAGGCAAATGGACAACGTCTGAAGCTGTACCATGAGGGTGCCTTTGTTGGTTGTGTGGAGGAAATCCGCTTTGATTCCTCCCCACTTGATTCATCTGCCTAGAGAGGTAATATGGTCGTGCGGGACCTTCATAAATCAGCGCTTTGCGGGAGGCAACCCGTATCTCTTAGTTAGATTTTCTTTTCTTTTGTTTCGTAGTTTGTAGCATGTGAGAGAGCGAGAGGGTACTAATGTGTTCCTAGATCTTGTGTGCTTTGATGTGAAGATATGCTATTTGAAGAGAAACTTGAGCCATACTTGCCCCAAACTTGCAAAAAGGCGAAGCTACTTACTGAACAGTAGCTCGCCGGATCAGATCGGGTGGCTGATGCCCGATCGGGCGGGAGTAAAATTGTGCTGAAAAAGGAATTTGAGGAGCACCCGATCCAATCGTGCAAGGTGTGCCCGATCGGGTGCTTGATCGGGTATATGAGCAAAAGTCAAAAAGTCAAATTAGCTAAAAAGGGGATTCCACCCGATGGCATCGGGCATTGTTCGCCCGATCGGGCCCGCGACCTGTGCACCCGATCAAAATTCAACTGCCCGATCGGGCGGTCGATCGGGCGAAGTGATTTTTCCCAGCCAAGAAAAAAATGAGTTCCACCTGATCGGGCGGCCCAATGCCCGATCGGGCCTGCGACCAAAGACCGTCAAAAGCCACAGTTTCTTTTCTTTTCTCACCACAAATTTTCACTCCTTATCTCCTTTCCCACTCATCTCTCTCTCTCTTCACTCATCTTCAACCTCCAAACCCCTAACCTCCATTAAAACCCAAATTCCTCTACCTCAAATCTCCATCCTTTCTCCACCAAACTTCATAAAATCTCTTCCTTTCCTCCTTTCACCCTTCATCTCACAAAATTTCATTCACAAAAATCATCTTCCCTCTCCTTTCTCTTCTCACACTCACCCAAAGCCACATCCTTTGTGTTAGGCACGGTTACAAGGTTCCAATATTCCATGGCAAGCAAGCTCAGGAGGCTCGTTAGAGGTGAAAGCTCACGATCTAGGCGAGAGGCAACACCACCACCACCACCACCACAGGTTCCACGGGATCCTCAGTACCCGGAAATCATTTTCCGGGATGATGAACATCACGAGAAGTTCTTGCGATTTAAAAAACGTGAGGTACTTCCTACCCGCTTTTTAGATCTTGAGCTTTTGTCTAAGTTGGGTTTAACTGATGATTTTAAGGATTTTATGAAAACTTTGGGCATGGAGTCACTTTATAATGTGCATGTCAATACATATCCTCCATTAGTCTATGAGTTTTTTAGCAGTTTTAGTTTGACCAAGCCCAGGGCCGGTCCGGTCACCCATGTTCATTTCAGACTACTCAACCGAGACCAAACCCTCACCCTTAAGGAATTTGCGGGGGTTCTTCGGTTACAGGTACAGGGTGACTACTACCCACCAGATCACTTCAAAATGGCCGATACTTATTTTATACTGACAGGGGACACCACGCCTTTTGACATCCAACATTGTCATTGGGCGAATTTCCATTACCCAATTTTTAGTATTTGGATACGGTTCATGGCCCAGACTCTTTTAGGGCGGTTTGAGGGTCACTTGGTCCGGGAGGCCGAGTTAGTTGCTATAGCTAGCTACATTGCTAAAGGCTCTAGGGAGCAATTTCAGTACAACTTGGCCCACCATGTAGCTATTCAGTTCGAGCGTATCTCGAAGTCGCTCCCTAGGCCAAGGGAAGACGGTAGTTGGACCTTTAGGAGGTTAGTCAACGGGGGGTTGATCACATTGTTTGCCCGGCAAATTGCCGGCTTTGACGAGACTCAGCGTACCCCCGTCCTTGGCCCTACCCTCATTGACCTCACATACCTCAACACCCTTAAAGTCTTAAACCGTCTGCCTGACCATAGAGCCCGATTGCGGCCTCGTCAGACGAACTACCTACTCCCCATAGAGGGAGTAGATCTTATTGTCGCTGACCCCGAGCCCCCTCGTCGTTCCTACCACAGGCTGCATACGCCGATCTTAGACGAGGGCGCCTCCACTTCTGCTCCTCCTCCTCCTCCCCCTCACACGGACACATTTGATTTCACTTCTATGATGTCGACCCTAGGTCGCATGGAGACGGGGATGGGAAGGATGGAAGGGCTGATAAATGCGAACACCGCCACCCTTGCGGGATATGGAACTCGCATTGATCAGCTCTGCACCCGTGTAGATCAGATGGGAGGACGGATGGATACCTTGGCCAACGACCAGCACTACGCCCTCTATCCTCTCTATGACGACTATTGTAGGCGTGGCATTATTGAGCAAACTGCTCAACAGCCCTCGTGGTACCATTGGAACCCGAGTTATGGCCAGCCTGCCGCTCAGAGTGATGACATGGCAGAGGATGAGGAGGAGGAGCCTGCTCATCAGTCCGTCTCTTTAGGAGACTTTGGTCTTGGGCCTAGTGGTTTTGGCGATGGTTTTGATGCAGGTACTAGCAGCTTTGGTGGAGGGATGAGTGGTTTTTCAGGTGATCCCTCAGGTGGTTGTTACACAGATGGTGGTGGTACTTCTGGTGGCTGTTTATTTGGTGCCCCCACTGATGATGATATGGGCGGCTGATGCCCTTGTTCTCTCCTCTCCCTCGTTGCAATGAGGACATTGCCTCGTTCAGCTTGGGGGAGGATCTCTAACTGTGAGTATTCTCTTTATTGCTTTCTAGTATAATTTATTGCTTTTTAGTGGAGGTTAAAGCTTTGATAGAATAGTTTACAGCTTTGAGAAAAATTGAAAAAAATGAAAAAAAATATGATTGATCATGACTGGTTTGATTGCCTCCCTATGCCCCTTGTTGTGCTGTTATTGAAAATGATTTGACTCTGGTTTCTGGATAGCTGGGCATTTGTGATTCTGAGGTTTTGATTTGATGTTCGACTACTTTGATTTCGAGCGATTTCTGACTATGATATACTACTTTGTGCTGCATACCTGATTTGGTTAGACTGTGAGGCCTTTTTCTAGCCTACTGGATTCATACTATTATCCAGTCTATATAATTGGTGTGTTAGTTCTTCTCTAGCGGATTGATCTTGACTTTGACTTCGTACTCATCTGATGTTTGGTGACTTGTTACATTTGCTATGATAGAGGCGCTCTTTTGACTTATTCTTGAGCCTCAGAGTTAGTTTTTGATACATTTTTATCGTCCTTAGCCCCGCTGAGCCTAATGACCTTGTTTCATGTTACTTAAACCCTTATTATGAGCCCATGGCCTTTGTTTCGATATTATTTCCAAGCCTAGCTTGGGGGAGCTTTTGTATGGGTTGAGTTTGAAGTTGGTTTCATGGTTTGGTTTGGTTGTTGAGGAATCAAAAGTTGTATTTGTTGTGGCTTGATTGTGAGAAAAATAAAAGAAAAGGCAAAATTAGAGTTGCGTGAATGAAGTTCAGAAAAATGAAAGAAAAATGAAATAAACGTTCAAAAGAATTCAAAGTTCTTTCATTCACGTACGTTCATAAAGAAGAATTCGCTCCATTGCCTAAAAATTGGGTTTGTTGTGAATGTTCATTGAATTATAAGAGTTGGTTTATTTTTTGATGGTTATATGGTGTTGATTGGGAGTTGTTTAGGCCATCTTAGGCCTTGTTTGAGTGTTCATACTCCCCCTTTCTTGGTTTTTCCACCACATTACCCAAAAGTATCCCCTACCTCTTACCTAAGCCCCATTACAAACCGGAAAAGTCCTCTTGAGCTTGTGCCTACAATGTCTATTGGATTGATTTTGAGTCAGTTTGTCAAAGTTAAAGAGTATGTCTGCTAGTTGAGTCGACTTGATTAGGATGAGCGACATTTTACCTTCTTAAACACATGAGAGTGTGAGTGGGAAGGGACATCTATGGTCGGGTCGGTGAGTGTTCGGGCATATTCTTTGCCTGCCACAAAATTGAGAGGAGTGACACCCTTTGTGAGCACCTTTTCAGGATTTGTATGCCTAGTAGTCACTTGAACTTGATGAATTGCTTGGATGATTGGTGGTTGGATGGATTTGATTTACCGAATTTGAATTATGCTTGCTTGAACGATTCTTAGACTTGAAAATATTTTTTGAGCTTGAATTGTTTTATCTATGGGGTGAGGCAATCTATTCCACGATCATGTTCTATTTGCTTGAGGACAAGCAAAGGTTTAGCTTGGGGGAATTTGATATATTGATTTCTTATAGAGTTTTTCCCTTTCTTTACAAGCTAAATTGTGGGATATTGATGCTCTTAGGAGCTTTTTATGCTAACTATTTCGATACAGTTGTGGTTTGTGTGTTCCATATCATTTTGCAGGTTTTTAGGGAAAAAATCCCTATTTACTTGATGTTTTAAGCACCACGCTATAGCGGAAGGTTATGAGGCATCTTAGCGGTCTCGAGATGGTATTCGGACCCCATTGTGAAGAAGAAATATTCAAAAGACTTGGCGTCTGAAGCCAAGTGAAGGCAAGAAAGAAAGAAGCCTTGCCCGATCGGGTCGGGCAGTGGTTGCCCGATCAGGTACGAGTAAAATGGCCAAAAGTTCAGATTTTCCGCCCGATCGGGTGGACTTGCCCGATCCCGTCGGGCAGACCTACACTTGGCCATATGTTGCTGGGTTTCTGAGAGCTGAAGAAGAGGTCCACCCGATGGCATCGGGTGGTCTTGCACGATCGGGTGCTGGGTTGCGGCCCCGATCGGGTGGATGTTGCCCGATCTCATCGGGTGAAGCCCTATTTGCTGATGCTGCCCGATCGGGTGGACGACATGGGGATGCGATTTTCGTTATTTCCCCACTCTATCTCATTGTTTTCTTAGAAACTATAAATACTTTTTAGGTTGTTTTTATTTGCATCTTTTATTCTATTGAACATTTAGAGAGCTCTTAGCCTAGTTTTTCATTGTTTTCGATTGTAGAAGAGATTCAAGTACTATTTCAATTCAATTATAAGTTTTCGCTTTCCGTCAATTTGGTAATCGTCTCTCTTATTGTTTTATTCTTATCTATCAATTGCTTTAGTTTAATTGCTTATTATTCAATTAGTTCATGATGCAATTGTTAGGGTTTTCGATTAGTTTTGTTATTGTTAATTCAATCATGTCTGAGTAGTTCTCTTTCTAGGGTGTTAGTTAGGGAAGCCATGTTTATACCATGATTGTTATTTAGACTTCTATTGATTTCTAGGGCTTGATTAGAGTGATTGTGGTGTGGTTTGTTCTTAATTAGTGATTAATGTTAGTGGCCAATTTCATTGATTGCTTGTGGTTAATAGTTGTTTGCACAAATCCGTCTTACGACTAGAGGCCTAGGACACATCAGTAGTTCTGATTACGTTAGTGAACATGCGGCGTATGTTGAACTATGAGCGTTGAGTCTTAACCATAGCTCAACACGTGCTCTAATCCCTCGACTCCTGACCTAGGTTTTGATAGTTGTTGACCTTGTTTGATTGGTATAAGCATGGTGGACCGACCTAATACCCTAGGCTTTTATTCCATAGTTAAATCCTCGACTTAATTCGTATTCTTTAGCTTACTCATTAGTTTAGTTAATTCTCCCTATTTTCATCTGAAGTAGTTAGTTAATTGAATATTAATATAGAAACTCTGTCTCCCTGCGGATTCGACCATGCTTCCACTGACTACCTTAGTTAGAGGACCGTAGGTTTATCTTTGAATAGGTGATACGACTAAAACCTATCAGTGTGTGATGACGTTTTGTCCACGTCAACCTGAGTTTGAGTGTTGGGTGACGTTTTGTCAACGTCAACCTGAGTTTGAGTTTTTTGTTTGGGTTTATTCGAGTGAGGGCTGAAACAGCTTGAATCTCAGTTGAATGTGTTTGAGTTTCTCTGAATAGTCGGCACTAATTTGATGTGCTTATTGACTACTTCTAGAGAGGATTTCCAAGACAAATTTGAGAGCTCTTGATAATAATGATCTTCCGACCTCTGTAACTGAAGGTGGAGAAGTCTATTTATAGGGATAGAAACCCTTTATGGATTTTTGGAGGCATGTGATAGGCTAAAGTCGTATCACCTAATCAAAGATAAACCTACAGTCCTCTAACTATGGTAGTCAATGGAAGCAGGGTCGAATCCACAGGGAGACAGAGTTTCTAAATTAATATTCAATCAATTCAGCTACTTCAGATGAAATCAGGGAAGAATTAACTGAACTAATAATTAAGCTAAAGAAAATAAATCAAATCGAGGATTTAACTATGGACTAAAAACCTAGGGTATTAGGTCTGTCCACCATGCTTATACCAATCAAATAGGGTCAACTGCTATCAAAACCTAAGTCAAGAGTCGGGGGATTAGAGCATGTGTTGAGCTATGGTTAAGACTCAACGCTCATAGTTCAACATACGCCGCATGTTCACTAACGTAATCAGAACTACTGACGTTTCCTAGGCCTCTAGTCATAAGACGGATCTGTGCAAACAACTATTAACCACAAGCAATCAATGAAATTGTACACTGACATTAATTACTCAATAAGAACAAACCACATCACAATCACCCTAATCAAGCCCTAGAAATTGATAGAAATCTAAATCACAATCATGGTATAAACATGGCTTTCCTATCTAACACCCTAGAAAGAGAACTACTCACTCATAATCGAATTAACAACAACAAAACTAATATGAAACCCTAACAATTGCATCATGAATAATTAAATAACTAAGCTAAGCAATTAAGAATAATAAAAGAGATTAGGGTAAAGAAGAATACCAATTGACAGAAAGCAGGAACTTTTATTGAAATCGAAATAGGTTCAATCACCTTTAATCTAATCTAAGTGTTTAAACTAAGCTAAGAACAATGAGGAATAAACTAGAGTCTAAAGCAGTAAAGATGTCTCTAAATAATGAGGAAAAAGGTATTTATATTATCCCCAAATCTAACTAAAACGGGAATTAAAAGACGAAGTCCGCGTTGAATTTGCACAGGACCCAATCGGGCCGTAGGCCACCCGATCGGGCCAAATACCAAATCAGCCCAAACTTCGTTTCTTGGTCAGAGTAGCAGCCCAGCAGCATGAGCCATGAATTGCGGCCCACCCGATCGGGCCCGAGTACAGTACCCGATCGGGCCTGGAGACATAATGACCCAGCAACGCTTCTTTTGGTGCATACAACCTGCAGCAGCATAAATGTAGAGGACTCGATCGGGTCGGGCAGTGGGTGCCCGATCGGGTCTGGGGACATGGCTCCTCGCCCGATCGAGTCGGGCAACGTTCGCTCGATCGGGTCCGCAACTTCTATACCCGATCATAATTCCTTCGCCCGATCGGGCCATTATTGCCCGATCAGAGTACGGAAAACTCCTTTTTGACTCTTTGGCTCTCTAAACTTCACATTTAGGGGTCTTGGGACCTCCTAAACTACCCATAAAACTCGTGAGCCATCCTACGTGCCTCGTAACTTCTCGTAAAGCCGTGGTTGCTTCCAAATGGCTCGGGAATAAGGAGAAAACTCCCTAAAACCTGCAATTCAACACTAAAACACAAAACCACAACTATATCCGATAGTTAGCACAAAATAGCTCTCAAGAGCTCCAATGACGCACAAATTAGCTTGTAAATAAGGGAGAAAAGTCTATATAAATACGTGATATCAGCGTGGGTTTGGGCTTGTTTATGACTTGGTAGTCTTTTGGCCTTGTCCATTTAACCATATGTTTTGGACTAGTAATATAAACTGACCCAAATATTTTACAACCCAAAATTATGTTTATTTAATTTGGGCTTTATTTAGGTGGGCATAATAAATAAATTGGGCTATTATGTATTTTAGCTCAAAACTAATTAATTTGATTTTAGTGTAATACGCTAATAAATTTTTAGTGTCTACAATGTTCATCTCCAACTTGACTCTCCAAGATCTCGTCAAAAATCGACGATCCCAACGACAAAGCGTTCAATCTCGCTTCTATCTCTCCGGATTCAAAATCTCAAGGTTAATCCTTCGCATATCATGATACAACTCTTCGGAAACTACCAACTTATTCAAGCCATGGCTCGTCTTCCTACTCAAAGCATCGGCGACTACATTCGCCTTCCCTTCATGATACTGGATATATAAGTCATAATCCTTTATCAACTCTAACCATCTCCTTTGTCTCATGTTGAGATCCTTCTGAGTGAAAATATACTTCAAACTCTTATGGTCGGTGAATATCTTCACAGTCGCTCCATAGAGATAATGTCTCCAAATCTTCAGTGCAAACACAATGCCAGCTAATTCTAAGTCATGGGTAGGGTAATTAGACTCATATGGCTTCAAGCTCAGGAGGTGCCATCCTGTAGGCTGCTTTCGAAATAGGTGCAGTTCCAGGAACTAAGTCTATGGTCAACTCAACGGCTCTCTTAGGCGGCATTCCAGAAATCTCACTTGGAAACACATCTAAGAACTCATTCACAATAGGTACATCCTCAATTCTCGACTCAACTTGCTTGCTTACATCTCTCACACTACACAAGAATACTTCACAACCTTTCCTTATCAACTTCTCAGCTTGCATAGCAGAAATGATCCCAAAACTCTTATGTTTCCCAAATCGTCGGTACGAAATCGATTTCCCCGAAGGACTCTTCAAAACTACCCTCTGAACTTCACAATCTATCTTGGCTTTATAAGAACTAAGTCAGTCCATTCCTAGAATAACGTCTAGGTCTCCCAAATTGAATTCTATGAGATTAGAGGGAAAAATACAACCTCCTATCTTCAAAGGTAAGTTTCTAAATATCTTAGTACACTTCACAACTTCCCCAGTAGGACTACTAATGGGAAAATCAACGACTTCAAAGTCTACTAGACCTAAACAGTTAACAACAGACGTCGAAATAAAAGAATAGGTCGCTCCAGAATCAAATAACGCTTAAACTAAAGTGGAGTTGATAGAAAAAGTACCAGAAACTACATCAGCAGCTTCCGTTCGACTCATCACGAACAGCTTCCCAGGAGCTTTACTCTAGTTGTTGTTGTTATTGCTCCCATTCACAGGCTTAGTGTAGCTTCAATGACCATTCTGCGACCCCGAAGGTTTCGGTCCTTGGTTGCTAGCTTGGTTATAACCAGATCTCGCCTGACCATTGCCCCCATTGGCATTCTGTTCACGTTTCTGCTTCGTGAAACACTTGAACTCTCTATGTCCCTTCTTCTAACAGTAATTGCATGTAATCAAATCTCCCTTACAGTCTCTACCAGGGTGGTTCTTGTTGCATCTCTTACAGTAGTAAGTTCTCTCAGGTTTGGCCCCATCACTAGACCCTTGACCATTCCTGTTCTAGAAATTTCCATTTCCACTCATGTTCCTCTTGTAACCACCTTGACTTCCTCCAGCATGGAAATCCTTCCTCTTCTCTCCTAGGGTAACGTTCTTCTTATCACGCCTAGTCTGTAATCCATAAATATGAGTGGCTCGCCCATACACAATATCTAGGGATATAAAGGTTTCACCTCCTAGACCCAATTAGATTTCCTCAATCAGACCTTGTTCTAACCTCTGAGCTTTCAGTTCCTCAATAGCGACTACCTCAGGTGCAAATCTAGACAAAGCTATGAACTAGCTATAGTATTCAGAAATAGTCATGCTCCCCATCCTAAGGTTGATAAACTCTTGGGCCTTTTGCTTCCTCATGAAAGCAGGGTAAAACTTTCCTCGAATAGTAGTGGTAAAGGAATCCCAATTGAGATCAGTCTCGGTACTAATCCTAGTCCCATTTTCCTTCCACCAAAGATCAGCCTCGTCTTTCAGTTACATCACGACTTGATCTACTTTCATTGCCTCAGGGCAATTCACAGCTCCAAATATTTTATCGAACTCTCTAATCCAACTCTCCAGGAAAGTAGGGTCACTCTGTCCCTTAAAATAAGGCGGCTTAACTTTAGCCAGCTTCTCGAACATATCGCCTGTAGAGTCAGGATGCTAAGTTCTCTCTTGGGTCAATCTCTCTGCCAAAAGACGAATGACAGAGGCCAGGGCGAATCGTTGTTGGCCATCCTACTGCATAACCTATGAAAAACACATATGTCCAGTTTAGGTCATGAGTCAGAACTAATTGCCATCCTACGAAGGCATCGAAAAGAAATTGATCATACAAGATCATCTAAAGAAAATAAGTTCAACAAAGTTTTACTTGGAATAAATCCGAAGTACAAACAATTTTATTTGGAACAAATCCAAGCACCAATGAATTTATTTGGAGTACGTCCAACCTCAAACAATTTATTTGGAATAAAGCCAATCTCAAACAAATTTATTTGGAATACATCCAAGCACCAACAATTTCCTTTACTTGAACAATTATGCAAGAATTAAATAATCAACCATGAGAAATAAAATAAAAATAATTCCCATTCGCGTACTAAATAAATATCTCTCAAACCATATAACCAAAAGAATATTTTATTTCTCCCAAAATAATAACAATGAATATGTCCTCAATTCATAACAAGAATTCACTAAATATAATTCCTCAAATGAATAGTACTAAAATAAATACGAGTGTAGCATGGCTACTTTATTCAAAAGAATGCTAAAATAATAAAGAAATGACATCAAAATAAACTAAGGACTAACATCATGATTCCTATCCTTATTTTCCTTGTACTTCTCAGGAGTGAATACTTCATCTTCGAAATCATCCATATCCTCAATCACGCATTTATAATTTGGCTCTTCAGCTCTAATTGTCCTCCTTATACGTTTAGGTGTAGGTTCATCAACGTCCTCAATATCATCCTCAATATCAGTATCATCATCAAGTATGTCAACCAGAAAAGCAGCATAAATATCTTTGCGGGTTTGACCTCTAGCTCAGTCGAATTCTTATAACATCTCATCGTCACTCTCAGTAGCAACTCTCAAAATATGGCGTAATCCAACCTCAAGACTAGTATAGCTCTCAAGCAAAGACTCAGTGTCAGACTCGTCATCACTAAGTACAATAGGGTTATAAAAACTTCCAACTCGATCGGCTTCACTATCAGACATGCCTAAAGGTCCGTCTACTGTTGAGCAAGACATCTACAATGAACAACGTTTACTCTTAGCGTACATTCCCAACAATAAATAACATAAAAAATAGCCACAGAATAAATAAATCAGCAATCCACCAAAAAAGAACATGTACAGACCAAAACAGCTGAACAGACACAAATAGCTGAACAGACTCGCAAACATAAAACAGCTGAACAGATTAGCAGATAGAAAATAAACTGAACATAATAAAATAATGCATATCCTAAACTACCCATCTCACTCAAATAAAATAATTAAGCAAGACATAAATAATTTTCGAAACTCTGAAGACTTTCGAAAATGCTCAATATTACCGAAAAATAATTTTCGGACTAAAAAAAAATTCGGACCAATTTCCAAAAATTCCAAAATAATAAAAGAAATCACAATTTAAAATTTTCGGAAATAATTAAAGAAAATCGAAAACAAATATGAGAAAATAGAGGTAAAATCGGAAAACTAAATAAATTCGAAAATAAAATTTTCCAATCAAAATAAGATTTGAACCTTTTTCAAAAACAAACCTCGAATTCTTCAAAATAAATTTAAGAAATGAATAAGTAGGAGCTTATTGCATAAAATAACTTTTGAAAATAGCTAAGCTAGTTTTTGTTAGTTAGGCGCCTAAAAAGAACGTTTTGGCACGAAGGGCCAATAAAACCTTGATACCACTTTGTAACACCCCGACAATTCTCTCTTTATAAAACATATATTTTTCCAACTAAAATAGAGAATCATCAAGGCATTATTGCCCGTGTGAAAACGTATCGGCTTACTCAGAGTATTGCAGCGAAAAACATTAAAACATACTTCATTAAATACTTAGATAATATAATTGTCAAACTTAAACTTCAAACCTCGAAAGTAATTCAAACCAAACAAAACATTTAAAAAAATAATCCATAAACAACTTAATTAAAGATAATGTAAAAGTAGGAGACAAAAGATAATAAAATGATCCCCGAACAACGCTCCCATGTCCCAAATGAATATTAAGGTGATGCATCATGCCTTCAAACCTGCAGGCAAATACTCAATTGAAAACTGTTCACCAATAAAGGGTCATCACAAGATCAATTGGCACAGCTATGATCGACACATAAAAAAGCACGTAATCAGCAAGGCTAAGCACATACATAAATAAGGTAAAACACGAAACCTAATCATGATACTAATGAACAACCAAACATGATTAATAAAATACCTCAAGACTTCAACTCTTAAAATAAGACTTGACTACAAGACACACAACATGATAAATTTTTAATAAATTGAATAGACAATAGATCGAGTTGTCCAACCAAAAACCAGTCTTCAAAAATGAAGAACCGAGTTACGGGCGCGACTCCGTAACCCCTTGACCAACGATATCGAGGAACCTTTAGAAATAAAAAGAGCGTACGGTGATCAATCCGCCCCCAAGAAAAGCCATGGGCTACCACCATGTAATCCAACTCATACTAGTCCAGAACTTCAGACGTGCACTAATCTAAAGCTATTGCTATTCACTTTCACTTTAAGTATGAATAAGTTATTCGATGTTGGACTCTAAACAGACAACCAACACATAACATGACTACAATAAATATTCCTCTTTTATCTTAGGATTAAATAAGTGATCAAACCATTTCAATTGACCAAGAATTAATCCTACAAATTTATTTGTTGACTTAAATCAACAATCGAAAGTCCAATAATTATGCATACCCTACAAAGCCCTCGGTCTTTGCAAAGTAGTAAAATAACCATATCCATTACTAGATCAACTTACTCATAAAGTCCTCGGCCTTTGAGAGTAATAAAATATGATAGGAGGAGAATTTACTTTAGGCGACTTCTAGATTTCTAAAGTGGCCTCTTACTTTGTCTACACAAGGTACTTTTTTTTTTGTTGGTAAGGAGAAGTGGCCCGAACCCCGCTCGGGTCCTATTGGGCCAGACACTTGAGAGTAGGGGGAAGGATAAGGGAAATCCCTACCCTCAAAGTGCCCCTAGTGGGGATTGAACCCCTAACCTTAAGGTTGGAAGGGCACAATCCTTTCCACTAGACCAAGTACTACTTGGTACTACACAAGGTACATACATGTCCTTATGTGTTAGATTAGTATCATGTCCTAAGGATTAGGATTATTCATAGTATCATGTACAGGGAACCCTTTTATGTTTCATAAGTGGCTATTAAATTAGAATTACGTGTTGTTGAGCATGTTAATTGATTTTATGATTTATTACATGATTGAATGGATGTTTGATTCAAGCATGTCATTATGGGAATATTTATTTTAATCTTTCGTGTGATATGGATTAATATTATTTTATTATTGGATTATGGATTTTGGTTAATTAATTCTCAGATAACTTATTTTAAAACGTCTCAAAACTCATTTTAAAATACTTTAAATATATTAAAGTTTTCGTTAAAGGTTGGAACTTTAATATAATACTCATAAATCTATACTTTAAAACCTCAAAAATCACTAATTTAATACTTAAAACTCATTTTAAACCAATAATAATAAATCTGAAATTATAATTTATATTTCATAATAAATAAAAATCAGATTTTTAATAATCGAATAATAAAGTTTTCAACTTTATTATAGAAACATATAAAAATCATAAAAACTATAACTTTAACATTAAACTATAATTTAAACATTAAAGTAGAGGATAAGGGTTAAGAAATAACTGAAGAAAACCCACGAAAAACCGGAAAAACAAAGAGAGACACACGCACGGATGGTGGCGCGTGGTTGGCTGTGCGGCGGCGCGTGCAGCAACGCACGGTGCTGCTGTGCGTGCTAGCGGACGGTGAGGAAGAGGTGTGTGGCTGTTGTTGCTGCGGCGCGCACGGAGGATAAAAGAGGAGTGGTGGCGGTGTGTGGTTGCCGGCGAAGCAAAGAGTGAGGGTGGCGGTGTGTGGTGGCAGGCACCGGAAAACAGAAGGAGAGGGAGTGAGGGACGAGTGACGGTGAGTGAGGGAGAGGAAAAACAAAAGTGTTCAATTAAGGGTTTGGGGGGTATTTATATGTTTTGCCTAAAACCTAGGGTGAAGAGGTTTAGGCTTTAGGTTTGGGCTTAAGTTGAACATGACACTTAAACCAATTGGTTGGGCTCCTTAACCCAACATTTAAGAATCATTTTATACATGACACAAAACCTTTAAATAAAATATTCAATACTTAAATCCAACCCAATATATTAACGACTATTTAAAATATTTAAATAGCCATTTGACTTTTAAAATAGTCAACACTTAAATAATTAAATAAAAAAGTATGAAAATGATTATAAATATACTTTAAATATATTTATAAATTTCAGAAAATTACGGGGATTACAGGCAGAGTGCTTAAACTGTCAAAATCAATGTAAATCCAGTTATATGATGGTGATGTGCATGATGTTTTCGGTATTCCTATAAGACCGGTTGACGTTCCTTTTTCTGGAGTGCATGAAGATGAAGATGAAGAGATTATGTAAATGCATGATTTATTAATGATACAGTGAGAAGGTTTTATAGTACAAAGCTGCAGCGAAAAGATAAGTATAAAGCTATAAAAGATAACTATGAATCAACTATTCTATCTAAGTTGTTACAGGAGATATATTCTTAGGATAAATACAAGAGTTAATTTATGCTAAGAGATAATTACAGGTGAGTGGGTAGCAGATTGGTAGGCACCAACTTAGGAGTTGACTTCGTCAACTCTATCATGTCCCCGCAAGATGGACGGCCGGCGGGAAAGTCCAATCTTGGACAGCAGCATGTGGAGTCGAGGACGGGGTAGAGGTTTCGTGAGCGCGTCAGCGAGCTGATCATCCTGAGCAACACTTGTGACGCGTAGAATGCCGCCTTGTACTTGTTCTCGAATGAAATGGTAGTCGACACCAAGGTGTTTCATGCGAGACTGAAACACCGGATTAGCACTTAACTTCGTGGCGCCAACATTATCACAGTAAATAACCGGAGTAGGGGGATGGGCAATGCCAAGCTCACATAGGAGGTGGACTAGGGAGAGGAGTTCAGCAGCGGTTTGAGCAACCGAGCGATACTCTGCTTCTGTGGAGGAACGAGCTACGGAGCGTTGTTTCTTGGAGCACCATGATATGGGGTTTCGACCCAAGTAGACGATATATGCACCTATGGAAATAAAATCATCACGATCACCCGCCCAATCGGCATCGGAATAAGCATGAAGGTGCATGGGAGAGTCATGGTGAATGGTGAGACCAAGATCCAGAGTACCATTGAGATAACGAAGGAGCCTTTTAAGAGCTTGCCAATGTATAACGGTTGGTCGGTGCATAAATTGAGACAAGCGGTTTACGGTGAAGGCGATGTCCGGGCGTGTGAGCCCTAAGTACTGGAGACTACCCACGAGTGTGCGGTATTCAGTGGGATTATCGAAGGAGCTACCAGAGTTTAAGGTGAGATGGCTATGAGCCTCCATGGGCGTACCTACTGGTTTGGCGTCAAGCATGGAAGCACGGTCGAGAAGATCAATAATGTATTTACGTTGACTTAGGAAAAGACCATGTGTTGTGGGTTGAACTTCAACTCCAAGAAAGTAACTCAAAGAGCCGAGGTCTTTAAGGGAGAAACGACTGGCAAGTATGGTGATGAAGGACGACACACTTTGAGCATTTGGGCCTGTGACAATAATGTCATCAACGTAGACTAACACATAGATAGGAGACGAGGTACCTTTGAGGAAGAAGAGGGAGGTGTCCGAAACCGAATTAGTGAAACCAACTGTGAGAAGATGGGTGCGGAGTTCGGTGTACCAAGCACGAGGTGCTTGTTTGAGACCGTAGATAGCCTTGTTGAGGCGACACACATGAGTGGGATGAGTGGCATCTTTAAATCCAGGTGGTTGGAGCATGTAAACATCGTCTGTTAACGTTCCTTGTAGAAACGCGTCATTAATGTCTAGTTGACGGAGGGACCATCCTTGCGTGACCACAAGACTAAGGATGAGGCGAACGGTGGATAACTTGATGACGGGGCTGAAAGTTTCCTTGTAGTCAATACCGGGTCGTTGATGAAAACCTTTTGCTACTAGTCTCGCTTTGTGTTTGTCAATGGTACCGTCAGGTTTGTACTTGGTACGGAAGACCCATTTACAACCAACCAAGTTTTGAGAGGAGGTGCGAGGTACGAGATCCCATGTTCCATTGGCTAAGAGGGCATGATATTGGGTTTGCATAGCTTTGAACCAAGTGGGGTCGGCTAGGGCAGTTTTAGTGGAGGTCGGTTCGGCGGAGTGAAGCTGGGCGGACAGGTTCATTTTGGTTAGTGGTTTGAAAATACCATGGGAGGCTCGAGTGCCATGGGGGTGAGGGGGAGGTGGTGGGGTTGTACGAGATGGAGGCGTAGGGGTGGAGTGAGGAGACGTTGTGGGAGAAGGAGAGGAAAGAGATGATGAGAGAGGTACGGGGGAGGCGGAAGCGTGAGAGAGAGAGGGTGTGGTAGAAGGTGTAGGGGAGGGAGAAGGAGTGGAGAGGGGGCTGTACTGGAAGAGGAAGACGAGGAGGGGGGAGAGGTGGTATGAGTAGTGGGTGGAGGAGGAGGTGTGGAAAGGGTGGGGATAGGCAATGAGAAAGAACACCATTGTTCGATGGAAGGAAGAGTAGTAGCGGGGGGCGAGAGAGACATAGGATAGATGTCGTCGACAAAACGAACATGTCGCGATGAGTAGATGCGGTGGGTGGTGGGATCAAGGCAGAGGTAGGAGTGCTGGGTGGGCGAGTAGCCAATGAAAACACACGCTACGGATTTTGGGTCAAGTTTGTGTTTCGTATAAGGCCGAAGCCATGGGTAGCACAAACACCCAAAATTGTGGAGGTGATCATACTTGGGCTTTGTACCAAAGAGCTTGGAGTAGGGTGTGTCGTGTTGGAGGGTGGGGGTGGGCATACGATTGATTAGATAGGTGGCAACGAGTAGGGCATGGGACCAAAACTCAAGAGGGAGGGAGGCATGCTGGAGAAGGGAAAGCCCCGTTCGACAATGTGTCGATGACGACGTTCCGCATATCCATTATGCTCGGGTGTATGAGGGGGGGAAGTGAAATGTGAGATGCCATTGAGGGCGAGGAAGGATGCAAGTTTTTGAAATTCTCCACCATTGTCGGAGTAGAGAGTGAGAAGTGGACGATTGAAGCGTTTTTCTACAAGTGCTCGAAAGCGAGTAAAGACTTCAAGCGTATCAGATTTTCTTTGAATGGGATAGAGCCATATGAACTTTGTGTAGTGATCAACAAACACAACATAATATTTATAACCATCAAAAGAATAAATCGGAGAGGACCACAAATCACTATAAATGACTTCCAAAGGATTACATGTAGTAAGAGAGGATTTTCCAAAGGGAAGTTTATGACTTTTATTGCTGTAGCAAGAATTACATGGTGAATCTAATGGAGGGGGAATAGCTAAACTAGTGCAGAGATGCTGTAAAACGGAAGAGGAAGGATGGCCAAAGCGATGATGAAGATCCTTGGGCTTGATAGATGTGGTATGAGCTTGTGGGGAGACGGGGGAGAAAACCGGCCATTCATAAACACCATTTTTGAGCGGACCAGAGAATAGAGATGTCCCCGTGCTTTTATCCTTAACAACAAAAGAAGAAGAGTGGAATTCAATTAGAACGTTGTTGTCATGACATAGCTTAGAGATGGAGATAATATTTTTATGCATTGTTGGAACACATAAGACATGGGATAATCGAAAGGAATGAGAGGGAGAGAGAATAAGAGTAGAACCCGTATGAGAAATAGGAAGACCCGAGCCATCGCCAATGACTATTTCGTCCGTACCATCATAAGGGTGATGAAGAGAGAGATTAGCAAGGTCCGAAGTGACGTGGTGAGATGCACCACTGTCAAGTAACCAAGGGGAGGGATGAGTGGAGGCGTTGTTGGGTGGGGAGGAGGGTGCAATGGCGGTGTGGGCTTGGGGTGGATTGACAGAGGAGCGAGGTTGGCGGGGTGGTAGGCGAATGGAAGGGTGAAGATCTTTAAAGGCAGGACAATAAGCAAGGGTATGGCCTTGGACGTTGCACCATTGGCAACGTCCTTTAAAGGGATTTCGTGGGTTCTGGTTGGGCATAGAGGGCGAATTGGAGGGGGCAGGAGCGTGGTGAGGTTTAGGGGAGTAGGTGTGGTGGGAAGGACGACTGTAGGTGGGGTGGGCAGTGGCGGGGAAGGCAGGCGACAAGGTGGAGGTGGTTGTCATTAGTTCAAGCTCTTTATGAAGAAGCTTTTCGTGAAGCTCTTCAAAAGAAATGGGAGTGTCCCTGGCTTGGACTCCTTCAATAATGGGTTGAAAGCTAGAGTCTAGGCCAGCGAGTATTTGGTCAGTGATGTCTTCGTGGTCAAGAATGGTGCCTAAGGAAGCAAGTTCATCAACGGTAGTGCGAATTTGTAGCATATAGTCAGCAATTTTATTAGGGCCTTTGGAGATGGTTTTGAGTTTATGTTTAAGTTGTTTGATATGGCCGCGAGAGGGAAGGCCATAGGTCTTGGCTAGGATTGTCCACACATCTTTGGAGGTGTGGGCACGAGTGATTAGAGGGCCAATGGAGGGGGATAACGTACCTGCAAGCGCACCAAAGAGAAGCTTATCTTGACGGATCCAAGTAACATGAGCGGGGTTGAGTGTAGTTTGGTCGTCAACGGTGACCTTAGGAGGGGGGCAGGGGCTGCTGCCATCAATGAAGTGGTGGAGATCGTAGCCAATGAGAAGCGCTTCGACTTGAGTTTTCCATAGTAGATAATTAGAGGAAGTTAGTTTTTGGACGGAGAGAACATTAACCATGACAAGAGGTCGAGAGGGGTCATTGTTATTAGGAATGGAGTGTGTGTCGAAGGCCATGAGTGTTGGCGTGGAGGAAAAAAAATCAGTTTTGAGGGGGTGATGAAACTAAGCTCTGATTACCATGAAGAGATTATGTAAATGCATGATTTATTAATGATACAGTGAGAAGGTTTTATAGTACAAAGCTGCAGCGAAAAGATAAGTATAAAGCTATAAAAGATAACTATGAATCAACTATTCTATCTAAGTTGTTACAAGAGATATATTCTTAGGATAAATACAAGAGTTAATTTATGCTAAGAGATAATTACAGGTGAGTGGGTAGCAGATTGGTAGGCACCAACTTAGGAGTTGACTTCGTCAACTCTATCAGAAGATTCAAAAACTTCTTGAAAAGAAAGATGGGGATTGACTGCATCATCTTTAGAAAATCATTCAACAACTGATGTTGGAATGAAGGAAGACAATGATTACTTTAAACGAGCATGTCTTGTTTGCTATGACTACCATGCTTGCTGCAACATCAAATCGAAAATCTGATTTGAAGATTTTATGGGCTTTAGATGATGTCAATGAAATCAGGAACTACAACTGATGCCAATATGTGTTAGATCATTTAGGATCAAGTTTTGAGAGCTGCAATTCTTCACAAGAATATGTTGTTGGTTGTGTTCTCCTCCTTCAAATCACCTATTTACAGAGGTTGAAGTTTAGGGGCCCATCAATGCCTAAATTATTGCCTTGATCAAGCATTGGACTTTAGAGAAAGACCAAAAAAAGGATCAAAGATGAAGGGGGACAATATGGGGTAGGATTTTTGGATGACCATTACCCTATCACAGGAATATCTCAAGAAGAAGTGGTTTATGTTGAACCTACTCTTTGTTTAGTATATGTTAAAGATATGGATGTTGAAATTCGAAGTCCCAAAAAGTAATTGAGCACGGGAAAGATGTTAGTGAAGAAGTACTTGAAGTAGTTGCACAGGTTAATACTTCTTCTCAATGTGTGACTGAAGCACTAGCTGAAGTTGTTCCGCATCTTAATACTTCTCGATCTGTCAGTTTTATACTTCCAGAAAATATAGTGACAGATGAAGAAATATATGTTGCTGCCAAAAATGTAAGGTTTTCTTTTATTTCTTCAAGAAAAGCTTTTTATTATTTTACTTCATTTCGGGTCTTTCTAGTTTTTGGTGTTGTTTTGCCTTTCTTTTGTGTTTTTTTTTTCATTTTGTCTGTGCTTCTACTAGTTGTTACTAAATAAGTGGCTTTGTTTTCAAACTGCTTGCTCACTTCATAGTATGGGGCACCTGTTATATTAAATAGGGGTCACTGCCAACATGAAGTAGGGGTTACTAACTTCTTGATTGTTGGAGGGTTATTTGTCCATTTTCTGAAGTGTTAAATTTTAGTAGTTTTTTGTAAATATAATTCTCATTTTTTGTTTATACTAACTAAAGTGTCTATCTTTTTATTTCAGAAAGGTGAGAAGATGTTATTGACTCTTAGGAGAAACATGAAATTGTTCTCCTATCAATGTCAAAATGACATCGATTCTATCAAGGTTGAATATGAGAGTTTTCAGAATAGTGGTAATATAAGTATTAGCAATAAGGATTCACCTATTTTTTCTCAGTTCGATTCGTTGTTTAGTGATTTCGCTATTTGTAATCATATCGACAGGGTGACTCATAATTATTTAGAGATAAATAAATTAGAGGAAAATTTTCCTTCTTTCAAGTTTTTTCATTCTAGCGAACCTTATGTTGGTTAATCTAAAGTTTTAAGCCCTCTTGTCGAGGACTTTTTTGAGAATGCTTCTGTATGTCAGTCAATTTGATCATCTAGATTTGGAATGTGGGAGATTAGTTGAAGAAATGGTTGAAAATATAGATCTTCGTTATATTGTTGATGATCAATATAGCAAAGGAATCAACTGTTGTTAATCAAAAAGAAAATGATACTAATCAAGAAACTGTTGTGCTTGAAAGTACTATGAATGTTGATGTTATTGCTCAAGCGGCATCTTGCACTGATGGAAATGTTACTGAAGATCAGAGTGAAGATGAAGGTGAAGCGACATTGGGCAGCGATGATGTCCATGGTAGTACCCAAATTGCTGAGGTTGAAGTTGAAGTAGCATGGGCAATAAAGTTGTTGTGCATGCGAGTACTTCCAATGTTGCTGCTGTTGTTCAGGAGGTATTGTGCATTGATGGAAATGATAGTGAAGATCAAGGTCAAGATCAAGGTGATGCGACATTGGGCAGCGACGATGTCCATGGTAGTACCGAAATTGCTGAGGTTGAAGTTGAAGCAACATTGGGCAATGATTCTGGGGCTGCAAGTACTTTAGAGGTAGTTTCTCCTACATATTCAGAAATCAAGAGACAAGTTGACAATGCAGAAGGCGGAAAAGAGGTAAATGAAGTTACAGAGTTTTTGGTTACTAGATTAGATTCATTGTTGAAGCGTCCTTTTTTAACTGAAGGCCTTGATGAGCAGTTATTACAACCAAAGCCATCAAAGAGACATTTACGTACTAGCAAGAGATTGAAACTTGGTGTAGCTGGTGCGTTTACGCTATCCCAAGTTCATACTAGTGATGATAATGTGTGATGTGAAACATTCATCAGTATTGACAATCTTGTCAATCTTCCCGGAGGAAACGAATTACCTTTGGTTTCTCATTTTATGAGGAAAAACAAGAAAATGTTATCGCAAATGAAGACGTGCCTACTCCAAGCAGTTGATTATTGCTTTGTGAAGGATATAAATTTCCCATAACAGTAAGTGTTTTTTTAATGTTTATAAATCAGTAGCTTAGTAACCCCACCAAATATACCCAGTAACCCCCACTTTAGTAGCAAGTAACCTCCATCTAAAATAACTAGTAACCACTACTCAACTACTTATTAACTCCCCAACCAAATAGCAAGTAACCCTACTTCACTAGATGGTAACCCCTCTGTTAATCATCAAGTAACCTCCACTCATTTATCATGTGACCTCATTCAACTACTAGTAACCCTTACCCAACTACTTAGTAACCCCCTAGTCAAATATCAAGTAACACACCACTTAACTACTTAGCAACCCCCTGTAACTACCTAGTAACCCCCACCTAATATAACAAGTAACCCCCAATTAGTTAGCAAAAGTAACAACCTACATAAGTGAACCCCTTCTTAACTACCAAGTAAACCCCACCACTCATCTACCAAGTAACCCCCACGTGAACGAAGTAGTAATCGTCCACTTAACAATTTTTTTTTATGCAGGGAATTACTTCACAGTTTTCTGATGTGTATTCTTTGTTTGGAGAAGATTTTTGACCTTGATTCCAAGCCAAATAATATCAAGCAGGATAATTGACTGCTTTCTCTTGTTGCTTAATAATTTTGAGGTTCAAAATCCATAAATACCTTTACGTCGTTACTTCTTTGGCTTATCTTACATGGTATGTTTCTGTGTTTTTAATTTTAGTTACTTATACTTGATTAATTTTTGCCAAGAATTAAATCCCATTAATTATTTCTTACTTGGTATGTGTTTTCTTTAATGTTGTGTAAGTTTCCGTTCTAGAGGGCTTTAATGGAGGATAGAAGATCCGTATATGAGGTTGACTGGTTGAGATCTACGACTCTTGGAATATGTGGTTGAAGACTCACAAGGGTAATTCATAGTTGAAAAATGCAGATTTGGTAAGTATCTTAATTTTCACAATATAATTTATCTATCTATATATATATTCACATTGTATAATTTTGTCTTCTTGTTTTACAGATTTTTCTTCCAATTCATTTTGAAGATCACTATGCTTGTGCTGTAATCAATTTCAAGAGGCAAAACATTGATTACCTCGATAATAGGATCTATACAATCAAGGACAAGAAGAAGAACGTAGAGGCTTTTACTGAGGAAATGACAGCATTCTACATTATTACATGGCACCTGGTCAGTTTTTTACTAAAGAATTCCTCTTTGATTAATTTAATCGATTTGTTTTTTAGCTGTTCTTTTGGTTACTGTTTTGAGAGATAATATTTCTCCACCTATTTGATGATGAAAGAGCATCCGTATGGCAGTTTGGTTCGAGGATTTCTTAGGCAGATTCCATTTGTTTGGCAATTTTGTTCATCAAATCTGGATTGTGGAGTTTTCATGATGTACCACCGTTGCATGTATTATGGTTGTTCTTTTGATTGTTCAAACTTACAAAGGGTGAGATATTATTTTTTCTTCTTTGTTGCAGTTGTATTTTTAGTTCAGCTATCACATTTTGTCAGCTAACTTGTTGTATAATTTTTATGTAGGCTATGCACCGTCGGCTCTATCGTGTTGAGATTTGTTCTTCACTAGTTCTTTCAGAGCTCAATTCTGTTTGTGATGACATTTTGTCTGATGTTCATAAGTTCAACAAGAACAGGAAAAGAATACAAGCTCTAGTTCTTCAGCATGAGGAAGAAGCTCAGAGGAGAAAGAAGTTGAAAAGAATGAGAAAGAAGCTTAGAAATTACAAAGAGAGTTAACAAAATTACCTACAGAGTTAGAAAAGTAGAATTCGCACAACTTCAGCAGAATTTGTAAAGTTTGTAAAGATATTCATGTGTAAAGGAAGTAGAATGTCAACTAACTTTTTGTTAGCTCTGAAACAGTAGGATTTCTTAGGTGTTATAAATACCTTTTATTTTCATCTAAACATCTAATGTAATGTAAGAATTTGGAGTTTCATCAGAAATTTGTTTTTTTGTATATTATTGTGTTTTTAAATGTGGCTGAATGGAAACAGGGGTGCAATTAGACGCGGATTGGTGCTTCGACAAGATTAGCAAGAGCTGAGATGGAAAAGGCAATCGAAGCAATGTCACATCCTAACAAGCTCATGTGCTAAAGCAAGAGGTAGGGACAACCAGTAAGAAGCCAGTAATGTCTTAACTACCATGTAATCCCCCACCCATATAACAAGTAACTCCTACTCAACTAATCAGTAAAAAAATAGGTTCTTTGAGAAGGGGTTACTATGTAGTTGATTTGGGGGTTACTATGTATATTATGTGAGGGTTACTAGTTAGTTAATTAGGGGTTACTTGCTGTATGAGTAGGGGTTATTATCTATATTTGGTGGGTGTTACTAATTATTTTAGTGGGGGTTATTAGGTTTAATATAAAGGGGGGTTACTAGTTATTTTTGTGGGGGTTACTTAATAGTTTAATAGAGGTTACTTAGTATATAATTGGAGGTTACTTAGTAGATGAGTGGTAGAGTGGGGGATTACTTAGTAGTTTAGTTGGGGTTACTTGGTATATGAGTAGGGGGTTACTAGGTAGTTAAGTTGGGGGGTTACTAAGTAGTTTAATAGGGGTTACTAGTTATTTTTGTGGGTGTTACTAAGTTTAATATAAAGGGGGGGGGTTACTAGTTATTTTGGTGGGGGTTACTTAGTAGTTTAGTAGGGGTTACTTGTTATATAAAGGGGGTTACTTAGTAGATGAGTGGTAGATGAGTAGGGGGTTACTTAATAGTATAATAGGGGTTACTACTTATTTTAGTGGGGGTTACTAGGTAATTAATTTGGAGGTTACTAAGTATTTTAGTATGGGTTACTTGGTATATGAGTGGGGGTTTACTTGGTATATGAGTGGGGGATTACTTGCTAGTTTAGTAAGAGTTACTTGACACATGAGTAGGGGGGTTACTTGGTAGTTAAACGAGGGATTATTAAGTAGTTTAGTTTAGTAGGGGTTACTTGTTATATAAAGGGGGTTACTTAGTAGATGAGTGGTAGATGAGTAGGGGGTTACTTAATAGTATAATAGGGGTTACTACTTATTTTAGTGGGGGTTACTAGGTAATTAATTTGGAGGTTACTAAGTATTTTAGTATGGGTTACTTGGTATATGAGTGGGGGTTTACTTGGTATATGAGTGGGGGATTACTTGCTAGTTTAGTAAGAGTTACTTGACACATGAGTAGGGGGGTTACTTGGTAGTTAAACGAGAGATTATTAAGTAGTTTAATCACAACTACTAAGTAACCTCCAATTATAATGCAAGTTACCCCTTGCCATGTTAATCACAACTTAACATAAAAACATAGCTTAGAACATAAATATAATAATGAAATAGTATATTGATTTACAACTTAGAACATCTAAAAAAAACATTAATCTATAAATTCTGTCTATGTTAATGACAAGACATTTGTTCAAATTAAAGTTGGTTTTTTTGGTGTCTTTGTGCCAAATTTCCTGTCGTGTCCTTGTGCGATCATAGCTTTTGTCTTTTTTTGGCTTGGTTGCTTCCGTTTTTCAAAGTAACTTTTGACTCTTTTGCTTCTGTCGTTTGTGTTAGCTTTTTCTAGATCACAAACGACGGGTATGTCTTCACCTTGATTACTGTTTCTATTAACTTTTTCTTGTTGTTCTTTTTTTTTTCTGACAGCTTCTTAATAATTGCTTCATCAATTTCTTCAGCAATGGCTTTGAGCTTCTGTTCGAATCTTTTTCTTATTTCAACATGCTCCTGACTTTTCAGTATCAAATTGTATGAATTCCTTGCCATCACAGTGCGCCAAGGTTTGAAGTTCTTGCTTTGTTTGGGGTTGTCTGATCCTTTTTCACCATTCTTTTTCCAGAATACTGTTTTGGCTAGCTTTGTCCATAATTTTATAATGTAATTTTCTAGAATTCTTGTCACTAAGTGTAGCATAAGCACACGTATACAATGATAACACAACCAGCCAACCTCTTCAAAAAATTTACACCTACATTCAATCGAATTTGTTTCATTGTCAAAAGTAACCATATGCTTTAATTCCTCTTTGTCTTCAATCCAGACTTCATACATGTACCATTTATTTGCAATTTCATCAAAACATGTTGATAAATACCCAATGGCATATCCAAATTCAACTTCAAACTCTCTAAATAGTGTTTGGGTATAAATCTCATAAGCATGTTTGAGTAATCCAAACATTGGCAAATTTGTACATGGTTGTGAATTTGAACATTTGTGATCAGCCTGCAATTCTCTTCTTCTCCATATTTTAATCGTTTAGTTGAAAATTTTGAAAAAGTCAGTATGACTAGTGTTCTTTTTAGCTTTGAAACCAACAGCGTTGTTTGTGCTTTCACTCTTTTGTGAACATAGAATTCCTGTCGAGAAAAAGTCTTTAATTTGCTTAGTGTTGTACACCACTTCTCATTTAAGTTGTACAATCTTTTGAACCATTTCTTCTCTCCAAGATTGTATTTTGAAATCATATTATCCCAATATTCCTGAAACTCTTTTGGAGTGACATAACCTCGTAAGCACTTGCTGAAAAGGTTTTTAAACTCTGAATCTTTCTTCAAAGCTCCAAACCTTGAAACTGCATTTTTTATAATATGCCAATACATAGCCGATGTCTTGTGTTTGGAAAAACCTAGAAGTCAAATGATCAATGTTTGTTAAACGAGGTTATTAACTTTGTTTACGAAAATAAGAGTATTGTAAGAACATTTTTTATTAATAAAATTGGGGTGTGGGGTTACTTCTTTGTTATAGAGGGGTTATTTACTACTAAATACTATTACATTGCCATATGTACATTTTCTATTGCTTTTGCCATTGCTAAATCTTAATCAGCGAATATTGTAATCGGATCAACACCACCCGTGGATTTCTTGAATGTTTGTAACACCCATTCAAAAGTTCTTTTTGTCTCATCTGCCATGAATGCACATCCAAACATAACATTTTGCCAATGGTTATTGACACCAACAATTGAGGCACAAATAAGATTATACCTATTTGTTCGAAAAGTGGTATCAAAAACTACTACATCGCCATAGATTTTGTAATCTTCAAGCATTTGTGAGTCCCTCTACTAAATGGCAGTCAACTTGTTTTCCTTTTCTCCTCCTCCCAATTTGAATCTGAAAAAATAATCACTATCTTTTTCTTGTTTTTGATACAAATATTCGATGACATGTTGTGCATCTCCACCTTCAATTTCCTTCATTTTCTTTCTTGAGAGGTAGTTGTAGTGATATTTTAGTGTTGCCGACCGATTGAAAATCTCCTGCTTCATGAGCCATTAAATTAAATGATTGTGCAGGTTTCAATCCATTGTTTAACATCAAGTCAATTGCTCGAGCCTTTTCTGTTGTCATCTTTCTTTCCGACCTTTCAAAATGAACCATATCATGTCCTGTCAATTCATGATTATGCTTTATCAGATGTTGATCAACCTCCTAAGTACCATTCTCATTAAGTAATGCTCTGAGATAAGCAGCGCATCCAATTCTTGTGATTGGTACTTGTTTTCCCTTTCTTTTCTATTTTGTTTTTTCATTCGTCTGTGCTACTACAAGGTGTAACTGAAGAAGTGGACTTGGTTTTCGAACTGGTTTGCATCTAAATCCTTGTTTTGAACACACAAATTCCTTGGTTTTCAATGTTCTTTTACATCCTTGAGAGTAACTAGTTGATGATTTCCTAACTCCAAAACCAATTATATGAGCATGTTTCTTGTATGCTTCATATATCTCTTCCCATGTGTCTGCTGTAAATCCAACCAAACTTCCTCTTATATCTACTTCATCTTTACCCCTTGCAATTTGGATTTCTATATTGTCTGGAGATTGTTCTGCTGGCACATGATAGATTGTTAAACTTTCTTCAAAAACTGCAAATTAAATTTTAACAGAAAGTCAAACATACAGCAAGTTTTATCTAACAAGTAACCCCTACTCAAATATAGCTAGTAACCCCCACTTTATATACATACTAACTGTAACATCCCGTCCGATACAAAGAAGAAAAGAGACAATAGTAAATAAAATAAAGCAACTAGTGGTAGAGGAAATACCACTAAGACGGAGATGCTACTCTAAGAAGTAGAATTTAAACTATAAATAAACATAAATCCTCCAAATATAATAATTAACTTCCAAAATCACATAAAAAAGAAAATGAGGTCCCATACCCTCATTCCAACCAAAGTTCCAAACATCTAAGAAAACTCCAAAAGAAAACTCAAGATAACGTGATCCAAAATCCAAAGAAACGAACCAAATCCGTAGTTCAAAACGTAAGACAAAACATAAAGGAATCACTACTTAAGACCCACTAAGTATCTAGTCCTAATCCCTGACTCAAAATGCTCATCCACTATGACAAGCACCACCTTCTTACTCACAAGGCCAAAATGCACATTCCCGGTCCAAACCGTAACAATCCTAAACAGCATCGTCATCTGCATAATAAATCAAAAACTTTCACAATCAGTGGGGAGTAACTAGCAGTTCTCCCAGCCCAAACAGGAACAAATAATAAACTCAAAGAAGGTTAGAAGCAACGCCAAAGACATACATCACTAAGATAACATGCTCACAACGTCCAAAACGAGATACAATAAGTCATAAGCATCAACACGCATAAAGGGAAAGCTTAATACCAATAATCACGTCAAACAAACATAACCAATCAAGCACACATCAGTTCAAAGACAACAGACCATACCGCCTGTGAGTAGACTTATTGGACCATACCGCCCAAGGCCTACTTTGCATATTCGAGGACCATACCGCCCGTTCCGAATAGCTGCATATCCGAGGACCATACCGCCCATTCCGGATAGCAAAACTCAATGGATCATACCTGTGAGTGAACCAGTGGACCATACCGCCCATGGTTAAGTAACCAAATCCTAGGACCATAACGCCCTCAGGATAATCAAACAAATTCCTAGTACCATGCCGCCCATAGGATCAATCAAACACAAATTCCTAGGACCATACCGCCCATAGGATCAATCAAACACAAAGACCAATGTATACACGACAAGGCATACAAAGTAATCCAATCAACATCCATACATGAGTATACACGACAAGGTATACAAAGCAACTCAAACAACCAACATACGTATACACGCCAAGGTATACATAGGAATCCAAACAACAACAAACATGGGCATACACGACAAGGTATACCAAGCAACTCAAACAACCAACATACGTATACACGCCAAGGTATACATAGGAATCCAAACAACAACAAACATGGGTATACATGACAAGGTATACACCAAATCCATCTTACCAAATCATGAGTATACGCGTCAAGGTATACGAGGCAGACCAAACAACATTCAAGGTATACACGGCAAGGTATACATGCAAATCAATTCCATAAGACATCAAAACATACATGTTGAGGCATATAACACAAAAACATTATCTGAGTTTGGGTACGAAGTCAATTATGACTAAGTCACAATATTCCCCGTACATAACTCTTGGCGAAGAGATGCTAAGGACAGTATTATCCTCCCCCAAGCATTTCGACGTCGACAACTCAAAGTATAGGCCCACAAGACTCAACAAACCGATCAACAACCAAAACTACCCAACAAACTAGGGTACATTCCCTTAATGAAACAACTCAAACCAACTCAAGCGTACTCTAACATGTTTAACATACATGCATAAGCCCAATACTAAACAAACAAACATGTTGTAAGCTCAAAGGAAAAACATTCACCAAAACGTAACCAAAGTGGCAGACTCTGGTCGGGGTGCAACAGAGGTCGCGGGTCGCGAGCTGTCACTGCTCGTGGCTTGCGGCTGTGCTCGTATGCACTCGCCTCGTCCAACCAATGCACGTCAATACTCAAGAAACAATTCCAACACCATTACTCAATCAACTCAGCCCAAACAAAAGGGCGGGGTTTAATAGGGTGTTAATGATGGCTTAATGATCACCATAAGGGGGGTTTACGAGAGAGTTTAATGGAGGGGATGAAGAGACACAACCCTTAGCCTTTCATGGTTACAAAGTAAAGAATGAACAGCTTATTGGAATATTCTAGAAGCCTCTAGATGGCGAAGCCTTTCCGGCCCTATTGGAATAAAAGTGGTGGATTTAAGTTCGTTACATGGTCCGCTAAAACGACGATTAAGCTAAATTAACACATGAACCTAACTAAGACTAACTCAAATATTACACTCAATAATAATAATAATAAAAATAATAAAATGTATGATCACATTTTCATATTTCCAAATAAGCTCAAGTTAAAATAAATAACATTTAGATTTAGCTTAATTTACAGATCAAATCGTCGGAGCAATATTATAGATAGTTACTCCGTATAAAATATAAGCTTAAAGAAATATGATATAACTAAATAAATTAATAAAAATTTAAAATTAAATCAAAGAACACAAGTTAAAATAAGAAGCAAGGGTCTAAATGAAAATTAATAGTCTTATAGATAATTTAGCTTAATAGGTAAAGCTATGAAAATTTATAAAATATAATACTATGAACATCGTAAAAATGATTACGCGTCCATCGACTATACACATTTTGAAAATAAGGTACGTATGTAAAATACATTGTCCATCGAAATATTTTCCGGTTTCAAATACGACCATTTATTTAATAGAATATAATTTTTATAAACGAAATTATATTTAGATTTATAAATAACAATGTAAACCATATAAATTAACGCGCGAAATTTCTAGTGAAATTACGGGGTGTTACACTAACCCCCACAAAATATATATAGGAAAAATTGGCAATAAATACCTAGGTTTAACCTCTTTTTTGATATAAATACCTAGATTCTTTTTTATTATATATGAATACCACACTTTCTTCAATTTTTTTTAAATCAATACCAACCAACGGATTATCCCAAAAACTTACCGAAAACTGTCCAATTTTGACCAAGATTCCATCTTCGAGGGTCCCACAACGTCAATTATATATAACTACCCTTAATTTCATTCATTTCTCCAACTACCATGTGCAATCTATCGATTAAAATTGGTCAATTTTCGTTAAGTTTTGGGGCTACTCTGTTAGTTGGTATTGATTTTGAAAAAAATGAATCAAGTGTGGTATTTATATATAATAAAAAAAGAACCTAGTTATCTATTTCAAAAACGATGTTAAACCTAGGTATTTATTACCAATTTTTCCAAATATATATTAGTTTGGAATCACTTAGTATACAAGGTTTTTAAGTGGGGTTACTTAGTATATAAGGTAGTTAAGTGAGGTTAATTGGTAGTCAAGTAGGGGTTACTAGGTAATCTAAAGTTCCTAGTAACCCACCCCCCCCCCCCCCACCACATACTACCAAGTAACCCCAATATAGTATACATATATAGTAACCCCTCAAAATATACACTATTAGCTTAAAGTTACTAAGTATATAAGGTGGGGGTTGCTTGGTATTTTAGAGGGGGTTACTTTCTAATTAAGTTGGGGTTATTAGATAATCAAAAATTGGTAGTATACATAGTAACCCCCCTAAACTACCAAGTAACCCCAATATAGTATACATAGTAACTCCCTTAAAATATATAAGTTTGGGGTTATTTAGCGGTTTAGAGAGGTTACTTGGTAATTTAAAATTCCTAGTAACCCCAACTAAAAGAACTAGTAACCCCAATATAGAATATATAGTAACACCAATATAGAATATATAGTAACCCCAATATACATGGTAACCCCCACAAAATATATACTATTAATTTAAGGAGTTACTAAGTATATAAGGTGGTGGGGGTTACTTGGTATATCAAGGGGGGTTACTAGGTAATCAAAAAATGATAGTATACATAGTAACCCCCACTAAGCTACCAAGTAACCCCAATATAGTATTCAGAGAAAGATAAGAAATAGTCGTTTTATGAAAGTTATTATTAGCTGTCAACTTAGGACAACTTAGTAATATGTAAAATCTTATGAGGGTATTTTAGTCTAAAAGTTATATTATTAATGGGAAGATTCAAAGTAGGAACAACATATTGAAATTTCCCAATGGGGAATACAGGAAGAACAAAAGAGAACGGAGGGAGTAAGTAGTAACCTCCAATTTAAAATGCCAAGTAACTCTCATCTAAAATGCATAGTAACCCCACCTAAAATAACTAAGTGACCCCCAATAAAAATAAGGAAAATTTGTGAATAACCCCCGGTAACTTTCCATTTTTTGTGAATAACCCCCAGCAACTTTTTTTTTGCAAAAATAACACCCAGGAACTTATAAAAGTTATAGGATGCACCCCCTAAACCCTAACGCTGTTAGAATCCTCCGTTAAGTGGACCCACTTTATTCTTTCCCTCCCAAAAAAACTCTTTGAAATTACTTTTCTACCCCCCAATCAAACCCAACTGATTTTCTTCGAGAGTCATGATGATATAACTGAAGAACGTCTTTATCAGAATATATTTGCTTCTCACTTTGGGCAATTAGCAATCGTTTTTCTATGGACAGTAAACAAACAGTCAATCCGTGGGTATTGAACCCGAGTATCCGGGAAAGAGTCTAATATTTGATGGAAGAATCTGAATCCTTTTGAACAACCTGTTATAATAGGAAATCCTTATATATTGAAATTAATTCATCAAGTTGATGATAAATCCATGGACGTTCTAGTGGACATTATGCACTTGTTACACAACAACCCCTTGTTAAGTGCCTAATATGCAACTCTTTTGAGTCGAGATCTAATTATGTGTATATATTGTTGAACAAGCACTATGTCTCTCTTCTTTCCTCTAGAAAGTGTGTAGCCGCTTAATATTCTACTAATATGAGAATTGCTTTCTGTTGGATTTTGATGAAAGGTAAAACAAAAGGAGGTTGTTGTTTCCCATTGTCCTTATATTATTTAAATAGATAAGAGTCTGTTTGGCGAAATTTAAGAAAAAATCGAATTCGTTTGAAATCCTATCGTCTATATCTCCTTTCGAAATAGTTGTTTTATTGACATTAAGATAAAAATATTATCTTTAAAGATACTTTGCGGAGCGATGTATAAAACAAATGATACAATACAGTTTTACTCCTCTAACTAAAATTAAGTATTATTTCTAGAGTCAACTTCTTCCCCGTACTACAAGTGAAAGAGAAAATGTAAAAACTACCATTAAAGCAGCCCAAGCGAGACTTACAATATCCATGTGAATTATGTCCCCTATTTCTATGAATATGAAGGAATTATTTCATTATTGTTTACTAATAATAGTGAAATTTATTCAATCTCTCTCCTCTTTCCTTCCCATTCCCACCTCCAAAATCTCTCCTCTTTCCTTTATTTTTCTGTCATCTTCTTCCTCTCCTCTTCACACCATTTTTATCTCTATTCAGTTACGTTATCTGGAGTCTTCATATAAGCCCTGTTACAGCTTAAAAGGTTTTGCTAGGGCTATCTTACGCACCTGTTACATTTTCATTACTATTTTTATTATTATTGATGTCTGAATCTATTTCACTTTCTTTCTACTCCTTGCCACATCAAGTCGTCAACCATAACTTTTCTCTTGGCGAGTGTATTGTCCTGGTTGGTTTTCTAAAATCAGCTTATAGTGCACTCCTAGATATATTCCTATCATAGTGGAATATACTCTTTGCAAACCAATTCCTCTCTGGTGACTCTGGTGAACTCAACTATTCGAGGCTTTCGATGCTGCTGTTGAAATACTGGATTAAGTCTAGGACATCATAAAGCCTCTTGTTAGTTGTTAGCATATAATACATATTTTCAAGCTTACTGACTCTCAATCTTGACAGGTAGGATCTCATACAAGTCAAGGTCCAAGTCAAAGTTAAAAGTCAACATATGGAGATGAGCCCATTTGTTTGGTCCTTGAAACTTTTGGATTCACATTAAAGTCCAACTCTTCCTTTATATCCATGATTACTTGGGAAGATGAGCCTAGTTCATGAAGTATGCTATGAGGGGCGTCTAGTCCATGTTTTGGAGTCCATTTAGAGTCTTAGTTATTTTAATTAAGTCTTTTAATTTCAGTAAAGTCATTAGGGCCGAAATTACTAGTATATTCGGTTCTCCTTAGGGTTTTGAGTCCTTGTATTCCAAGTATTGCAAGTTGTAGTTGAGTTGTAATATTCCCTAAGTGTTCACACTAGGCAAGTTGCTGATTAGTTGTCATAATCCCTAAGTGTTCACACTAGGCGCCAATTAAGGGAATATTTGATCCTATCTTTTCCTTTATTCTCTCCTAGATTTTAGGGATTACTTAGCAAGTTGATTAGATTGTAATCTCTTGGGATATTATGTTGATTTTCGACTATGTGGTTGCTTGGAGGACAAGTTTGTTCTTGTCATTGGTTAATAATAAGTACACGACATACCACATTACAAGGGTATGTGTGATTTAGCTAAAAAATTGTGTTTAAGAACTTAATAGTTGATTCTATTATTTTCGGCCATTGAATTAATTTTCAGGAGTGTTAATTAATTTAGTGATTAATCTACTTAATTCCATGAGTGGTTTATAGTGAGATTAAAGTTAATTAAATCTTTCAGGAGTGTTAGATTTAATTATCATATCCAGTTCTTGATCGTTCTTGATTGATTCTTGGACGGTTTCTTGGAGGTTTTCTTTGGGACATTAGGATCCTTTGCTTGGATTCTTCCTTGGATGCTACTCTACCTTGGGGTTGCATTCATGTCAATTGGTATCAGATTTTCCAGGAGGGTGAGGAAAGAAAGAGTTCGACTTTCTTAGTAAGCATTCTAAACTAGTTATTTCTAGTTCTTGATTTCGATCCTTGTTAGGGTTTGTGTGGTTCTTGGCTGCCATTCTTCTTGTCGGCGTGTGGTATTGTGGCATATTTGTTTGTTTTAAAGCTTTAAATCATGTCTAGTGTGGAGAAACTTGAGAAAATGTTGCATGATTTGCTTATTGCCCCTGAAGAGGACCTAGCTAGGTCTAGGGAAGATAGGGAAAGGGCTAAAAGACTAGAAAGCGCCCATCTTGCTCTAGTTGATGTTGTTAAAAGGAAAAAAGACCCTAATCATGTTGACTATGAATCTGATCATGATGTTGTGCCACATGTTAAATCCACTTATGATGATGATAGGGGAATAAAATTGGATGACTTTACTGGCGATTCTAATCCTGAAGATTTGCTTGAATGGATTAGACAACTTGAAAAGATTTGTGATTATAAAGGGTTTGATAATGAAAAGAAGTATAAAATTGCCACCATTAGACTAACTAAATATGCTGGAATTTGGTTAGTGAGTCTAAAATCAAAAAGGGCAAAACTTGGAAAACCTAAGCTTAAAAGTTGGGAAAAGCTTAAGAAGAAATTGAAAGAACGATTTATTCCAAGTGATTTTGTTCAAAGGCAATACATGAGAAAGTGTGACTTAGCCCAAGATTCTTTGAGTGTTCATGACTATACCTTGGAGTTTGATAGATTGGGTTTGCTTTGTGGTAATGAAGAGGTTGAACAAGAAAAGATCTCTAGATTTATTGGAGGACTTCATAAATCTATTGCTCGAAAAATTGACATTTCCAACTATAGTACTTTTAATGATGTGTGTCAATTGGCCTTAAAATTTGAACGTCATGAATTTGAAGATAAGAAACTCTATGGCGGGAAAAGCACCACTTTCAAAAGCCCTAATCCTATGTACCCTGCATCTTCTAAGACCTTTGAAAAGAAAGACTTTCCTTCTAAGGGGGAAAACAAGGGGGAGCTCCCTAAATTGGTTGTTTCGAGAGAAAAGTTTGATGATTCTTGAAAGTGCTTTAAGTGTCAAGGGAGGGGTCATATTGCTTCAAATTGTCCCACTAGACAAGCCCTCACTATAAAACAATACATGATCTTAGAGGAGGAAGAGAGAACTTATGACTATGTGGTGGAAAGTGACCATGAGAGTGATGAGGTTGAGGATGAGGATGCCTATGCTGAAGATGACTCTAGGATGATTGGAGTTGTTAGGAGGACATTACATGTTAATCACTCACCTAATCATGAGCAAAGAAAGAACTTGTTTCATACTAGATGTAAAATTGGTGATTTCTCTTGCAATGTGATTATTGATAGTGGATCTTGCACTAATGTGGTGGCATCTAATGTGGTTTCTAAGTTGAATTTGTTGGTTAGAGATCATCCTTGTCCCTACAAGTTGAGTTCGTTGGATGACAAAACTGGTTTGACTGTTAAGAAACAAGCCCTTGTTTCTTTTTCGATTGGTAGCTACAAAGATGAATTATGGGGTGATGTTCTTCCTATGAGTGCTTGTCATATTCTTCTTAGTAGACCTTGGCAATTTGATCGAAAAGTTATTCATGAGGGGGAAACCAATGTATATTCTGTTTTGATGGGGTCTAAGAGGATTCGACTTATGCCCTTGTCTCCTAACACTATTGCGCCAAAGAAGGTTGAAAAGAAACCAAGCTTGTTCCTTTCGGCCAAGGAGTTCGAGAAAGAGGCCGAATTAGAGGGTCATGGTTATGCTTTATTTGTTAAATGTACTTTAACTAATGATGTTTCTGTGAAAGATCCTAACCTTGCAGCTTTATTGGAGGAGTTTGGGGATGTTTTTTCCGAAGAGTTGCCTCAAGGGTTACCACCTTTGAGAGGAATTGAGCATGCTATTGACCTAGTGTCAGGCGCACCTTTTTCAAACAAGCCAGCTTATAGATGTGATCCCGGGGCTTCTATGGAGCTACGAAGGCAAATTGATGAGTTGATTGAACGAGGCTATGTGAGAGAAAGCATGAGTCCATGCGTCGTTCCTGCCCTTCTTGTCCCTAAGAAGGATGGTACATGGAGGATGTGCATTGATAGTAGAGCCGTCAATAACATCACAATCAAGTATCGTTTTCCTATGCCAAGATTGGGGACATGCTTGATGAGTATACATGGAGCTATAGTATTTTCGAAGATTGATCTAAGGAGTGGTTACCACCAAATGAGAATTCGAGAAGGAGATGAGTGGAAAACTGCTTTCAAGACCAAACAAGGTCTATATGAGTGGATGGTGATGCCCTTTGGTCTATGCAATGCTCCTAGTTCTTTTATGAGGCTAATGAATGAGGTACTACGTCCCTTTCTTAACAAGTTTATTGTTGTCTATTTAGATGATATTCTTGTGTATAATACTAGTATTGATTCTCATTTAGCTCATTTAAGACTTTTATTTGAAAAATTGAGAGAGCAAAAATTGTATGGAAAGATGGAAAAGTGTGACTTTCTTGTACCTAGTATTACTTTTCTTGGCTATATTGTGTCTAGGGATGGAGTACATGTTGATCAAGAGAAAGCCAAAGCTATTTTCTCATGGTTGGCGCCTACAAATGCTCATGAATGTCGAAGTTTCCATGGCCTAGCTTCCTTTTATAGGAGGTTCATTCGAAACTTCTCAACAATTATGGCTCCAATCACTGAATTGATGAAGAAGGGAGAGTTTTCTTGGAACTGTCAAGCTCAAAGATCATTTGAAGAGGTGAATAGGCTCCTTTTCAACTCTCCTATCCTTGCCTTGCCAGATTTCCACCAATTGTTCGAGGTAGAGTGTGATGCAAGTGGAATTGGAGTAGGTGCTGTTTTGATTCAAGAGAAGAGGCCTATTGCATACTTTAGTGAGAAATTGAGTGGCGCCAAACTCAATTACTTCAACTATGATCGTGAGTTCTATGCTATTGTGCGGGCTTTGGATCATTGGTCCCATTACTTGAGGCCCAAGCCTTTCATTCTCCATTCAGACCATGAAGCACTCAAGCACATCCATGGACAGCAAAAGCTCAATCATAGGCACGACAAGTGGGTTGAATTCCTACAATCTTTTACTTTTTCTTCTAAGTACAAAGAAGGAAAGAGTAATGTTGTTGCTGATGCTCTTTCTAGGTGATCCTATCTCTTAACTATGGTTGATGCTAGAATCTTAGGGTTTGATCACTTAAAAGAATTGTATGTTAATGATGATGACTTTGGTAATTCTTTTACTAACCCTAATGGTTTGTATGTAATTCAAGAAGGATTCCTTTTTAAGGGGAATAAGCTATGTGTTCCTAAGAGTGGCGTGAGGGAGTTGCTTGTGAGAGAAGTCCATAGTGGTGGGGTGGCTGGTCATTTTGGCATTCAAAAGACCTTAGACACCTTGAGTGAGAATTTCTATTGGCCTAGCATGGTGAAGGATGTTCACATGGTGGTTAGTAAGTGTGCTAAGAGTACTTTTCTTAAAGGCCAATATACTCCATTGCCAGTCCCTAATTCTCCTTGGGATAGTGTGAGTATGGATTTCATTATGGGTTTTCCTCGAACTCAAAGGGGAAAAGATCCTATTATGGTGGTGGTAGATCGATTCTCTAAGATGGCTCATTTCATTCCTATGCATAAAACTGATGATGCTTTACATGTTGCTGATTTGTACTTTAGGGAGATCATTCGCCTACATGGCATCCCTAGAAGTATTGTTAGTGATCGAGATTCAAAGTTCCTTAGTCACTTTTGGAGGAGCTTGTGGAAGATGGTGGGAACTAAGTTACTCTTCAGTACTAGTCATCACCCTCAGACAGATGGTCAAACTGAAGTTACAAATCGAACTCTTGGAGCTCTATTGCGTGGCTTGGTGAGCAAGACACAAAAGGATTGGGATATGAAGCTAGCTCATGCTGAGTTTGCTTATAATCGAGCTCATTCATCTACTACTTCTCAATCTCTATTTGAGGTGGTCTCTGGTATCAATCCTTTTCTTCCAATTGATTTTATTGTGCTAACAAAATCTGAAATTCATGTGGATGCAAAGAAAAGGTTCGACACTTTCAAGAAGACATGTGAGCAAGTCAAAGCTAAAATTGAGAAGATGAATGCTCAATACAAAGAGATGGCAAACAAACATAGGAGGCAGCGTAAGTTCAACATTGGCGATCTAGTATGGATCCATTTGAGGAAAGAGAGGTTTCCAAGCAAGAGGAAGAACAAACTCATGCCTAGGGCAGATGGTCCCTTTGAAGTTCTTGAGGTGGTTGGTGATAGTGCCTACAAGATCGATCTTCCAAGTGAGTATGGAGGTGTGAGTTCTACCTTCAATGTTGGAGATCTTAGTCCTTACTATGATGATGCAAATTTGAGGACAAATTATTTTGAAGAAGAGGAAAATGATACAAGTCAAGGTCCAAGTCAAAGTCAAAAGTCAATACATGGAGATGAGCCCATTTGTTTGGTCCTTGAAGCTTTTGGATTCACATTAAAGTCCAACTCTTCCTTTGTATCCATGATTACTTGGGAAGATGAGCCTAGTCCATGAAGCATGCTATGAGGGGCGTCTAGCCCATGTATTGGAGTCCATTTAGAGTCTTAGTTATTTTAATTAAGTCTTTTAATTTTAGTAAAGTCATTAGGGCCGAAATTACTAGTATATTCGGTTCTCCTTAGGGTTTAAAGTCCTTGTACTCCAAGTATTGCAAGTTGTAGTTGAGTTGTAATATTCCCTAAGTGTTCACACAAGGCAAGTTGCTAATTAGTTGCCATAATCCCTAAGTGTTCACACTAGGCGCCAATTAAGGGAAGATTTGATCCTATCTTCTCCTTTATTCTCTCCTAGATTTTAGGGATTACTTAGCAAGTTGGTTAGATTGTAATCTCTTGGGATATTATACTGATTTTCGGCTATGTGGTTGTTTGGAGGACAAGTTTGTTCTTGTCATTGGTCAATACTAAATACACGACATACCATATTACAAGGGTATGTGTGATTTAGCTAAAAACTTGAGTTTAAGAACTTAATAGTTGATTCTATTATTTTCGGCCATTGAATTAATTTTCAGGAGTGTTAATTAATTTAGTGATTAATCTACTTAATTCCATGAGTGGTTTAAAGTGAGATTAAAGTCAATTAAATCTTTCAGGAGTGCTAGATTTAATTATCATATCCAGTTCTTGATCGTTCTTGGTTGATTCTTGGACGGTTTCTTGGAGGTTTTCTTTGATCATTTTCGGACTTAGGGACATTAGGATCCTTTGCTTGGATTCTTCCTTGGATGCTACTCTACCTTGGGGCTGCATTCATATCGTCATTGGATTGTTTGGTACAGTTGTCCCGAAAACTGCTGGTACGTATCTGCTTGCACATGGTTATCAAGTCTGCTTTAATTGGTCACAGAATGTAATCTGTTTTAAGTTGTTATTATCTGAATGCTAGGTTTTCAAGATTATATGTTATCCTTATATGCCGTTTTCGGAATTGCTTGGATTTATGCGTGCTAAGCAAGAAAAGGCAACAACTGCTTTTTTCTACCTTACTAGGATGTTATGCTCTTTAATTTTGATGCAATGTGGATGTTCTTATGGTGCATATTACTGAGTTTAAGCTTTCTTTCTGAATTACTACCCAAATTGCATTCGATATCAGTTTTCTGCCATATTCCTTTTGCTATTGAAAAACTCATATGTCTAGGTCTTTGTTGATTTAATCTAACTCTTGTTTTCTTATGGGTCCAGAAAATTTCCGAGCTCTTTGCACTGGTACATCTATATACCTCAAATTTGGATTCATCTCTCCTTAAAATATTCGTTGTAATTGCCCTGTTTGACTATGATATCCTGCTTCTAAATGCAGGGGAGAAGGGAGTCAGCACCAGTGGTAAACCTTTACGTTATAAAAAGACACCTTACATCGTATAATTCCTGGGTTCATGATTCTAGGTGGTGATATTGTTCATGGTAATCGAAAGGGTGGAGAATCATTATATATGGTGATATCAAAATAAAGCATAGTGTGAAGAGGAGAGGAAGATGACAGAAAGATAAAGGAAAGAGGAGAGAGATTGGAGGTGGGAAGGGGAAGGAAAGAGGAGAGAGATTGAAGGTGGGAAAATGGGAGGAGGGAGAGGAAAATCAGTTGGGTTTGATTGGGGGGTAGAAAAGTAATTTCAAATAGTTTTTGGGAGGAAAAGAATAAAGTTGGTCCCACTTAACGGAGGATTCTAACAGCGTTAGGGTTTAGGGGGTGAATCCTATAACTTTTATAAGTTCTTGGGTGTTATTTTTGCCAAAAAAAAAAGTTGTTGGGGGTTATATACAAAAAAATGGAAAGTCGCAGGTGGTTCTTCACAAATTTTCCTAAAATAATGTGTTTTTCTAGAGTTCTTATAAAATGAAAAATATTATATGTTAGTAAAAAGTTCTTAATAATCTCTTCTTGATCATTGTCATCATTATTTTTTTCGCCAAACTCAAATTTGGTAGTGATTCTTCTAGTGTATATGGCGTAATTTCTGTTAGACTTGATGAATTTGTATTCATATTCATAATTGACATTCAAAGCTTCGGAATTGATTTTTCCAAAAATTAATGGCTGTAATTTCTGTTAATTGATTTTTGCATAAAGTTTCGAAATTGTTTGAAAGATTGGAAATTGATTAGGAGAGAGAGAAAGAGGGAAGTATCAAGCTTCGAAATTGATAGTTAGGGCAACGATGTTTTAATTGCTGAAATTAATGGCTTTTAATTTCGTGAAATTTGATGGCGGCTTCCTCGTACGTAGGTTAGGGCAAAAAGGTTGTTAATGACTTAACTCGCGGCCTCAGCGTTTGACGTACATGAGTCCGCGTTGCACTGTTCTTAAGTATCCGGCGGGTTGCACAGAAAACCAGTTATTTTCATTATACTTCCAAATTTAGCTTGTGCATCTGTTGGAGATTAAAAAAATTGGAGCACATTTAGAAAAAGATAGCACTTTGTAGAAAGATTTTAGTAAGTACTCCCTCCTTTCCCTATTAATCTACTCATTTACTGTAACTACAAAAATTCAAGGCAAAGAGGAGAGTTGGTGTAAAAGTGGGTCCCTTTTATTTATCTAAATAGGAGAGATAATGTGATTGTGAGAATGTGTGTAGAATTACGTGGGTCGAGTAAGAAAAGTAGTGTGAATTTTTTTTCGTTTTTTTTCCTAAACACATGTATTCCTTCCTTTTGCACTGTCGTTTTACACCACAAAACAAAAAAATAATAATAAAATGCAGCACTTTTCTTGCCACGTGTACGCATATTACTGATGGAGGCTCGTCATCCGAGGCATATGTTGGTCTGAGAGTTGGGACCAACTCTATTTTTTCTCAAAACTAGTCTAATTTACCACAATGATAAAACCATTTAAACTTGGTCTTAACATTCTTAAACTAATTAAACCACCCCTATTGAACATGATTTAAGGAACGAAGGGAGTAGTAATTACTCTCTCCTAATCATGAAATATTGTTTCATTCTCTTTTTTCACACGCATAAAAACCTAAAAGTAGTTAAGTATAGGCCCAAACTTTAAAGAAATGTAATGGGGAAGAAATTACCAAGAAAGACATTAGACATGTAGTTTTTTGTGATGGACTAAAGTGGACAGTGGTGCAAAAAATTTGGAGGAAGAGAAAGCATTTGTATTGAATACGTGCAATTATTTAATCATTTTTTCAAGTTGAAATTTTCTGTAATCAAATTTGTAAGTAAGATTGTTTTTAAAAATAAAATTACGTGCAACTATGTTCATGATATTTTTACATTAGATATATTCGTTAAATAACTAAATCGATATAAGACATCCTTTTTTCTCGTATGCACTTTTTTTTATCTTGTTCTTTTCCAAATTCATATTCATGCATATCAAGTTTATTCAAGGAAAATTTGACAAAAACCACCTTAACTTTCTAACTTTTTTAAAGTTACCACCTTTAATTTTATTTTTTTTAAACAACCACCAAAACATTACATTTTCTTTTGAAGTTACCACCACTTGACGGAATTTTCATATTTCCTCCGTTAGTGGGGCCCACTTCTTAACTACCCTTTTCAATTCCCTCCTTTCTCAGTCATTTCTTCCTTCTCTCTCTCTTCGAATCTCAGTCTTCTCCCTCTTTATCTCCAAACTTTTGTCTTCTCCCTCATCACTTCCATTATACTCTAAGATTCCTCTCTTTCTCATCCATATCAGCATTTAGCAGAGGAATTCATTGCGTTTCTCTCTCATACTCAGCGCATTTGTGGGGACTAGTTGTTGGGAAGAAAGGAGCTGTAAAAATCGTGTTTTTCAGTTGGAGGTGGTGAAAGCTGATGTAATTGGGCTGAATAAGGTAAGCAATTCAACCATTAATAATTTCCTTGTTTAATTAAATAATTGATTAATGAGTCAGTGGACTTTAAAAAATTAGGGTTTCTGTTGAAATTAGGGTTTTTTTGAAATTGTTGTTGTTTCTACTGTTAATGTGCTTCAAATAGATTTAATGTGTTTAATTATTGTTTAATTAGATATATGTGTGAATGGATGTTGATTGCTGCTATTATTTTTGCTTTTTTACAGAATGGGCTCTATTGATTTGAGATTATATATTGGGGGGAAATTTGTGACAAAAATCCAAAAGGGAAGGCAAGTAGTTAATTATGAAGGGGGGATAATTTATCTGAAGTGTAGGGTTAGTTTGCAAACATTAACTGTTGGTAGACTTAGGGAAATTACTGGTAGACTTAGGGAAATTACATATGATGCTTTTAAGGTTGACCAAAGAAAACTCTCAGGTGCTTTTAAGCTTTGGTTTAGGGAAAAGGGAAAAAGTATGGGTTATGGCAAAACTGAATTATTGGATGCCAACTCTATTAAAAATGGCTTGAAACAGAGGACAAATATGGGCTTTTAGATCTTTATTGTGACACTGTTGAGGGGCCAGCAGTACCCAACCCGACATCTAGCAGATTAAGGTCAAAGAACCCAGAGTTATTTTCTGATCCTCAGCCACTTACACAAGAAAGTCAATCAAAACCCCCCTTCATCCTCTATATAAGGTTAAAGTAGAGCTCTCTTAAAACCCTAAAGCAGTGCCTTCTTCATCAAAAAAAACTCTTATAGGTTGGACAGTGAATTTGATGGGGGTTTTGTGATTAGTAGGGAAGAATATGAGAGGGAGTTAATAGCATCTCAAACAGCTGAAAATCAGGTCAGTCTCCACACTTCCAATCAGCCTATCACAGAGGCAGTCCAATCACCCCAAAAGCCAAAAAAATCACCTGAGAAAACCTACAATCCACCATACCCTGTTGAGAAAAGAAACACACCCAGGATTAAGCATGTTGCACAAAGGAAACTGAAAAAGGGGAAGGGAAAATTGACTTAAAAGGCTAAGGTAAAACCAAAAGAAAATTAGATCTAGAAGATGATGTTGGTTTGGATACATAGTACTCTAGTTCTGGGATTAGTGATATTAATGTAGATTGGGTTCCAAGAGAAGAGGAGGTGGATGAGGATGAGTTATTTCTTCAAACTCATCCTAAGAACAGATCTGCAAGCATCTTGAAGGAGGTTGAAGGTGCTGTTAGATTTGGGGAGAAAGGAAAAAAAAAGATGAGGGTGAATCAAGTGGTGCTAGGTTGGACAAGGATCTTGGGAGGGATGAAGTGAGGATTCAAGAAGAAATAGAAGGAGAATCTGATGAGCTTAGGAGTCTAGCTAGTTCTGATGAGGAACTAGACAATGCCACCATTTTTAACCCTGATGTTGATTTGAAAAAAGGGATACAGTTGATGGTAGGGCTGAAATTTTGGAATGCAGAGATATTGAGGAAAGCTTTACAGTGGCATGCCATTGAAAACAGGTTATGACTACTACTTCTTGCATAATGACAAGAAGAGAATAACTGCATATTGCAAGTTTAAATGTGATTGTGAATGGGATACTAAACAGTGTAGAGTTAGGTGTTCATGTAAAAAGGAAGAGAAGAAGTTGATTTGTTCTTTTAGGTTGCATGCTAGGAAACTGTTTGGCCAAGATTGTTGGCAGATAAGGTCATTTTCAGGTAAACACACTTGCAAGAGAATAATAGTCAATTCCAATGTGAGTAGTGAGTACCTAGCTGAGAGGTATTTAGAGGAATGGAAGGCAGACCCAACTTGGAAGTTGGAGGTATTCAGAAGGAGGGTTTTTCTTTATTTACTTACTCAAAGGCTTGGTTAGTTAGAAGCAGGGTTAAATTTATTATGTATGGGAATGCAGCAGAGCAGTATTGTAGGGTTGGGATTATGAAAATGTAGTTAGGCAATATAATTCAGGTTCTAGTGCAATTGTTGTTGTTGAAGGTTTAGGTAGGCTAGAGCCACCTATTTTTTTGAGAATGTACATTTGTTTGGAAGCATGCAATAATGGGCTTATGAGAGGTTGTAGGCCAATAATTGGGGTGGATGAGTGCCATTTGAAGGGTGCATACCCTGGGTAGATATTGGTAGCAGTTGGTAAAGATGGGAATAACAACATTTACCCATTTGCTTGGGCTGTTGTTGAAATTGAAAACACAGCTACATGGTGTTGGTTCATTGACTTACTGATGAGGGATCTTTTTACATACAGCAACATCAATTTAGGCTAATTATTGTTAAATTACATTAGCTAATTTGAATCAGTTTTATTCTTGCAGGGTTTGCTAGAAGCTTTTGAGAGGGTTGTGCCCAAAGCAGAAAAGAGATTATGTGTTAGGCATATATGGGCTAACTTTAAGCTCCAGTTCAGTGGAACCATCTTTAAGAAGCTTTTTTGGGATGCTGCTAGAGCTACTACACAGGTTGGAAATTTCATCTATTCTTGGTATTTCAATTTTTTTATAAATACTCAACCTAGAATCACCTACTGAATAACATCTTACATTACTATTTTAGCATGATTTTGAAGTTGCCATTGAGAGTATTAAGTTCATTTCTAAGGATGCATATTCTTATCTAGTCAACATTCCTACATTGCACTGGTCTAGGCATGCATTTTCTACATCTTGTAAGTCTAACATGTTGTTGAACAACATGTGTGAGACTTTCAATGCTGTAATAAGAGATGCCAGTGACAAACCTATCCTTACACAAATGGAGTGGTTGAGGAGATATGTGATGAAGAGGAACTTTAAGAAGTGGGAGGGTGTCCAGAAGTATGAAAAGAAGATGATGCCTTATGTAGGCAAGATTTTTGATGGTATGAGTGAAGAAGCAAGGAAGTGCATCATTCAAATCTCTAGGAAAGGGATTTATGAGGTAGCTTACAAGAGTGACACTTGTGTTGTTGATCTCTTTAGTAGATCTTGTACTTGCTATCATTGGGATCTCACTGGTATCCCTTGCATACATGCTTTTAGAAGCATCCTAGAGCAAAGAGAAGATCCCATTGACTATGTGCATGCAATATACAATAGAAGCACTTACATAAGGGCTTATGAAAATCCAATCAATCCCATGCCTGGGGTAAATCATTGGGGAAAATCTGATTTACTTGCTCCATTGCCTCCCACTATGAAGAAGATGCCTGGCAGACCCAAGCAACACAAGAGGAAAAAAGAAAAAGGTGAGGGTGAAGCAAAGAAACTAAAGAGATCAAAAAAAACAGTCAACAGTGGTAGATGTGGGCAGGAAGGACATGATGTGAAAACATGTAACTACAGTGGACAAGGCATCTAAGAAGAACAAAGGTGGCAGACCTACAACTACACATGAGTGGGTGAAAAATCAGAGGCTAAAATACGCTTCAAGATTGGCTAAAAAGGTAGCTTTTAATATTAATCTTAATTGAATATATGCTTATCTTCTATTTCCTAATTCTAACTTTGGCTACAAATTTTTATAGGCACTTGAAGTTAGCAATGTTACATCAGCAGGTGCATCTACTTCAGTGCAACCACCACAGCCCTCAGCAATGCAGAACAGCAGCAGCAAGAAGCCATCAAAACAACCACCAGCAGCCAAGAACAAGAGCAGCAACAACAAACCCCCTCAACCACCACCATCAAAGTTGAGAGAAAAACTACCTATCAAATCAAAGAAGAAGAAGCTTTTTGAGATTTAGGATGTTGTTAGTTTGTGTTTTCCTAATGATTATCTAGTTTGTGTATGAAACAATTGGTATTTTGGCTTAATCAAATTAGAAAAAACAGTGTTAGTTTATAGTTCAAACAATGTGACCTTGTTGTACATCTCATATGAATTTTAGTTTGTGGTGCTGAAACTTTTTGAGATATTGTAACATTTGGAAGTTGTAGGCAACTGTAAAGAGGTCTCACTGTTAGCTTCAAACAATTTAACCTTATTTGGTTATGAAATGTATTTTGCAATTGCTTCATTTGTCATGTTCTTAACATCTTATTTTTTTGCACAACATAACATACATTTACAAGCTTTATACCATGCAAATCATAATTTAAAGGAAAGCTTCATATATGGTTCAAATTTTTACATACATATTGTTCAAAGACTAGCGTATTTAAGGAAGATACAAACGTTGGACGACACTAGTCTATTTGATCACCATTCCTATTTTCTAATAAACCCTGAAAATTATCAACACCAACAAGCATATGGCAATCAAAACACCCTTCAAAAGCAATTTCTCTTTCTTCTTTGTCTCCTTCTCAATCTTCCTCAATTCACTCTTCAATGACTTGTTGATATCACGTATTTATATAGAGTTTTCTCCCTTATTCACAAGCTAATTTGTGCGTCATTGGAGCTCTTGGGAGCTATTTTGTGCTAACTATCGTATATAGTTCTGGTTTCGTGTTTTAGTATTGAATTGCAGGTTTTATGGAGTTTTCTCCTTATTCCCGAGCCTTTTGGAAGCAACCACGGCTTTACGAGATGTTATGAGGCACGTAGGATGGCTCACGAGCTTTATGGATAGTTTAGGAGGTCCCAAGACCCCTAAACGTGAAGATTAGAGAGCCAAAGAGTCAAAAAGGAGGTTTCCGTACTCTGGTCGGGCAGAAATGGCCCGATCGGGCGAAGTATTTATGATCGGGTATAGATGTTGCGGGCCCGATCGGGCGAGGGTTGCCCGATCTGATCGGGCGAGTAAGCATGTCCCAGACCCGATCGGGTGCCCACCGCCCGACCCGATCGGGTGGACGATCCAACTTCAGCTGCTGCTTCCCACGCCAAGAGGGCGTACTTGGGCCTTTTTGCTGTTGACCCGATCATAGACCCGATCGGGTGCTGGATCGGGTCAGCCCCTTTTCTCACTTTGAAGCTGCTGCTACGCCACAAGATGCCAAGCGCTGAGCTTGCTGGGCGCCCGATCCACGACCCGATCGGGTGTGTGATCGGGTGGAGGCCCAGTCCACTTATTGCTATTGCGCTGCTGATTTATCAAAGCCCAAGACCAAAAATGCTAAAACTGCTGTGGACCCGATCGGGTACTGTGCTCGGGCCCGATCGGGTCTGGTGCATTTGTCGCGAATTTCGTCTTTTGCTTCCTATTTTTAATTAGACTTGAGGGGTATTATAAATACCGTTTTCCTCATTATTTAGAGACACCTTTTATTCATCTTTTATGAGCTTTAGACTAGTTTTATTCTTCATTGTTCTTAGTTCAATTCAAACACTTTAGATTAATTTAGAGGTGATCAAACCTATTTCAATTTCAATAAAGTTCCTGCTTTCCGTCAGTTGGTACTCTTCTCTACTCTTTATCTCTTTAATTACTTTGATTGCTTAGTTTATTTATTTAATTGTTCATGATGCAATTGTTAGGGTTTCATATTAGTTTTGTCGTTATTAATTTGATCATGTTTGAGTAGTCTCTTTCTAGGGTGTTAGATTGGAAAGCCATGTTTATACCATGATTGTGATTTAGACTCTTATCGATTTCTAGGGTTTGATTAGGGTGATTGTGATGTGATTTGTTCTTTATTGAGTAATTAACGTTATTGCGCAGTTTCGTTGGTTGCTTGTGGTTAATAGTTGTTTGCACAGATCCGTCTTACGACTAGAGGCCTAGGACACGTCAGTAGTTCTGATTACGTTAGTGAACATGCGGCGTATGTTGAACTATGAGCGTTGAGTCTTAACCATAGCTCAACATAGGCTCTAATCCCCCGACTCTTGACTTAGGTTTTGGTAGTAGTTGACCCTATTTGATTGGTATAAGCATGGTGGACCGACCTAATACCCTAGGTTTTTATTCCATAGTTTAATCCTCGATTTATTCCGTCTTCTGTAGTCTATTCTTTAGTTTAATTAATTCCGTCCTGATTTCATCTCGAGTAGCTGAATTGGTTGAATATTGATTTAGAAACTCTGTCTCCCTGTAGATTCGACCCTGCTTCCACTGACTACCTAGTTAGAGGTCCGTAGGTTTATTTTTGATTAGGTGACACGACTAAAACCCTATCACTTGTACTTTCCCTTCAAGGTCTCATTCTCACTAATCAAGCACCTCCTCTGCTCTTCTAAATCAATAACTTGGTTCTCAATAACTTTCTTTTGCCAAATCAATTTGTTGATGATCACCCTCTGCCACTCTTCCATGTGCTTGTCAATCCACTGAACATAGCTGCATCCTCGGATTTCGGTCTCCTCGTCATATAGAGTGCATGCTGCAAACATCCTACCAGGATTCTTTTCAGTCCAAGATTGACTTCTTGCTACTTGCTTGCCACAATGACACTTTGTAAGTGCTCTTTCATCTTTTTTGCCCATTACCTGCATAGATTGCAATGGAAACATAAACATTTTGTTGTTATGATAGTGTGATTGTCAATACTTGCATCAATTTTCAATTACAACAATAACACAATAAAATCCCTAAATTTTTTATGCGTGAACCCTAGTTTTCAAAATCCCCACAGGAACCCTAATTTTTTAAAATTTAGAACTCTATTTACCTGATTTTTGGTCGTCTTTGTTGATGATGTGAAAATAGGATCTCAATTTAGTCCAGATACGAGAGATTTTGGATTCAAATGAAGAGCTAGGGTTTTGTCGTGGATGAATTTGGGAACTCGAACTGAGAAAGGATGGAATTAAAAAGGGTAGTTAAGAAGTGGGCTCCACTAACGGAGAAAATATGAAAATTCCGTCAAGTGGTGGTAACTTTAAAAGAAAATGTAACGTTTTGGTGGTTATTTAAAAAAAATTAAAGGTGTTAACTTTAAAAAAGTTGGAAAGTTAAGGTGGTTTTTGTCAATTTTTCCATTATTCAATTATGTGGGAACTATCATAGTGAAGTAAATTATTTGTCACAAAGAAATTCTTTTTGTAGAGAAAAAAAGATACTTGTTTATCTCCTGTGCGTTTAATATTCTATAATATTATTCTTTTATCATATTTTTGCATATTAGTATTACAACTATCAACTTAAAATGAATCAAATCAATTGTCAAATAACACTACTATTATTGATTTAACATATACTCTCTCCATCTCAATTTGATGTTCTCATTTTCCTTTTTCATATGTTTCAATAAGTTCTTCCCACTTTGAATCTTTTCTATTTTAAAAAATATTTATTTCCACATCTTACCCTTTAACAACCAATTATTTACTACGTTTTTTTTTTACTTTTTGTCGCCTACTTTAGAATCTTTTATTTCCCAATCACCCACTTTTCTTTCTCTCTCTTACTTTTCTAAAAGCAAAAAGGTATTAAAGTACACTTTATACAATATAAAATTAAAAAGATTCTCATCCACCTCAATTTGCATTGGTTTTCCCTCATATTCCAAATGAGAACATCAAATTGAGACGGAGGGAGTATCTCTTTCGTACACAAGCTTTTCTTTTTCAACTATTAACAAAATACCGAAAGAGTTTGAAAAAATCCTAAGGCGAATGAAACACTTCAAAGTAAAGAGCATCTCCATTTCTACACACCTTAGATTTTAACATTATTCACTTACTTTACTTTGAAAAAAATTTATTATATAGGTACACCATGAGTATGGTACATTCAATGCTATTTTTTGCTTAAATAATATTGGATGTATCATGACTCATGAGAATAGTACACTCAGAGCTATTTTTTGCTCAAATAGCCTTGGGTATACCATACTCATGGTACACCCGGCCGTATGATGCATAACCTCTTGTCTGTAATATATACATAAGAAAATATAATCATGCTAGATTCGTCTCAACATATATTTCTAAAATATCATCTTTTTATAATTTTCAATTGTTTGTACTTAAAGATATATTTATGATAAAATTCTGCATTGCCAAGCGTAATTGCGTAAAAGTCTACTATATAAAATGAAAAACAACGGCTTACTAAACAATTGACGATATTTTCCTTCTAACAAATTACTCTAAAGTCAACTTTGAAAGCACTTATTTGTCTCAAATTTCCAATCTCTAAATGTATCACTAATCACTAATTATGACTTTGTTTTCTATTCTTTTCCAATTATCTCATTGCCCTTACTTAAAAATGCATCTCATCTAAATGAATATATACTTTGCGTCATTTCCAATCTTTTCAAACTACAGCTCCTTTTTTATACTTTCATCATTTTTCACTTTTAAAGTTGCAAATTACTTGCATCATTTCCTATTAGGACAATACTTTCTCTTTACCCTTCTCCAGTCATATGAGTCCCTTTTTTCCGCTCTTTCTATCTTTCTTTTTTCCGTAATTCTCGTGCTCAAGTTCAATAATACAAGTATTAAAAAGCGGAAGTAGCAGATATTAAAAGATAAAGTAGAAAGATCCCCACAAAAGTCGAGTAAAATAAGTTTTACTCCCTCCGTCCGCAAAAGGATTTCTCATTTTTCCATTTTTGTTTGTCCCAATAACATTTTCATCTCCTTATTTGGATATAATCCACCTAATATATTATCATTTTCCTTACAAAAAGCACTTGATCTCATACACTCTCTCTCTCTCTCTTAATAAACAATTCTAAAAGATACACAACATCTTACTTTTCAATTATAAAATAAAACTTTAAACCCCACACCAACCTCCTTTCTTAGACTTTGTACCCAAAGGAAATGGAAAATCTTTTAGAGGGCGGAGGAAGTATATAGGACCACAAGAGTCATGACTGGGATTGTCCATGTATTGGGGTGCGCCTCCAGTAGGTTAAGGTCCTCACTGTTCAGTGTTCGTCTATCACACCAATGGTGTGCCCGCTGTGCATTGTTGTCCTCATGTGCTGTGTTGGTGTCCGACACCTGGGGTGTGTCTCGTATGTGCAGGTGTTCACAAGGAGTCAGACCGAAAGCCAACCACATGAGTTGTTTGGCAGCCCAAAACTTTCTTACAATACTTGAACAGAGGAGCAGACCCCTACACCAACTTGATATGTACTTTGGATGCTAATATCGTTAAAACCCAGCAAATACTATAGCAGCAGAGCACACGAGAGATGCAGTTGAGAAAGGACTAACATACAAGTCCTATTTAACATTAGGTTGATCAAGCAAGTTTGTCAAACCATACTCTACAGAAGAATCCATGTCATGTTGCCTATGCATAACAAAATCTATGTTTCTCTCTTTGTTGGAGCGGGGGGTCGGGGTCGCCAGTTTTCATTGGCTAATGTTCAAGGTGGAAAACATATTCAGTCAGGCGCTGTAGTTTACTGGGATCCAATTTCTGCTCTGCTACTACAGATTGCTTCTTCACAGTAAACATTCTGGCAGCAGAGTCAAAACTCCAACCCTCCTGCAAAACATCTATGTACAAAACAAAATCATGTCAAAGACAAATATTCAAAACCTTGAAGTATACAATGAAAATGAGATTTCCACATCATGCAAACATGGAGCACATTGTCGTTATAGGCCCATGTTTGTTCTCCCCAATTTATTTCAGTTCATTCCAGTTCTGCTCCAATTGATTCAGTTAAGCTCTATGCAGTTCACTTCAGTTCAGCTCCATTAAGTGTTAATAATAATAATATTGCTAAATATTGTTTTGTTAATTATATTTTTCTTCTTTGTTATTATTATTATTGCTAATTATTATTATTAATTCTTGTTATTATGATCATAATGTTATTATTATAATTAGCACCAAGTATTAATACATTATTATTAACAATAACAATTACTTATTATCATCAATTATTATTATCATTAATATTAATTATTAAGTATTTTTATGATCTTATATTATACTTCCTCCGTAACATAAAGAATGCAACAATTGAATATTTTATATCTCACAAATAATACCCAATTGATGCATTTTTTTCGTTATAGAAGAAGTATTACATTAAAATATTATTATTCCTATTATTTATTTACTTATAATTATCAATAAACAATAATTAAACTAGTTTGTGACCCGGACAATGCCCCGAGTCAATTTTATATTTTATGTTCTACTGAATTAGAATAAATTCTTCACTAATTTATGTAATTTTTATAATTTATTATTATCTTTCAAAAATTATATCTTGAGGACATAATTTAATAACCAAATATACAATTCATAAGGATTATAGAAGAATGTAATGACGAAGACCCTTCACTTTTTCCCAAAACTTTATTAAACTAAAAGAATTTGCTACTTGCAATTTGACAACAATGGGATGCAACTTAGTCTTTTTCCCAAAAACTTTATCAGATAAAAGAGTTTGTTAATTGCAATATGACAACAAAAAGGAATGTGACTCGATAATAGAGTTTATGACATTCAACGGTATGTTTGGATAGCATCTATGAAGAGAAAGGGAGGGGAAGGGAGATGCGAGTAAAGGGGAGGGGAAGGGAGATGCGAGTAAAGGGGAGGGAAGGAAGGGGGGAGAAATTGAGCCTCTATTTTCCTTCTAAATCTTTCCAACATTGGAGAGATTTGGCTTTTCAAGGAAGAAGGAAGATGGATCCTTCCAATTCCCTCTCCTTCCCTCCCCAATATTGCTATCCAAAGAAGGGACGGTTAATCTCTCACTTTACCTCCCTTACCTTTCCTTTTAAATCTTTCTATCCAAAAATAGTGTCCAGCTAATAGGTTGTGAATTCAAATCCTATTATATGCATTTTGGAAACAGTGAAAGGAAATTATCATTTACATTGGCGATGCTAACATGAGGTGACACGTGGTAAGTTGCGATCCTTATCTACATGTTTTAATATAATATTATTGTTCATTAATTATTTATTAGTATTAATTTATTACTTATCATTTTAGTTATCAATTATTACTCCCTCCGTTTCATTTTGTTTGCGCTATTTTCTATTTTTGTCCATTTCTTTTTTTTGTCCTATTTTTTCATCTTTTCCTATATGGAAAAATTATATTACCTTTCTACCGCTATCTTATCACTTTTTGGTCTCACATGTACCTTATAATTTTCTCTCACATACTTTAATCACCGCATTTACTAAAAATAAATAGACTTCTTAATTTTTGTACCAACTCACATGTCTATGACATCAACTTCCTTTCCACTTGGAGCTACTGTAAATGGAAATTAAAAGAAATTGAGGGAGTATTTGTTACTATTATGAAGTTATTACTGTTTAACTATTACTCCCTCTATTTAATTGAAAATTTTGTACTATCACGCTTGCCAATGTATATCTATGATAACGAATATCTTTAATTATGGATGAGCAAAAAAAATTAATGAAATTAAAAAAAACTACACATTAAGATGAATTAAACAAGATCTCACATGACTACGTTTTTACTCATGTGTAAATAATATAGGATGTTCAAAGAATAGAATGTAAATAGTAAAAAAAGTCAAAACGTCCATACATACTAAAAACGGAGTGAGCATTTGTTATTTATTACAAATCAAATCAATTCGGTTGAGTTCAACTCGCTTCACTTGTTTTCAGCAAAAGAAAACACGCCTATGCATAGGGGACTTCTCAATTTTCTCTCACAAGGGAGCAACATAATGTAACATTCAATGTCCGTAAAAAGTGAGTTTATGAGAATTAAATTCATTGGTAGTGAAACTCTAAGGCTGCTTGGATCCACTTTACATCACTTTTCCTAGGCGGTATCTTGGTTAATCAGAAAACCCCGCAATTGCAAGATACTTTTTCCTGATGTGATCTTTCCATTATGCAGTAATATGGTGTTTCCCAAAATTCCTGCAACATTTGGGGTACAAGACGAAGGACAGGAGGGGGGTTTCCCAAAAGTCTGTAACAGGTGCTTCCACTTACATATAAAGGAGGGGGGGTTCCCACTTTCTTTAAAGTTAGCGAACAACTCTGCTTTATTACACCCACTAGTGGTCACTGGTCAAGGTACTGCAAGATAAAATCAGCTAGCATTTCCCTTCCTAAATCAGCAAGTGGAAAATTACTCTTCAAATAGGCAAAAAAAAGCTTGCTACGTGATGCAGGAGCGAAGAGGCTTAGCCAAGTTATCACTATCTATGACCTTCGCAATTTTTGGATATGGTTAATTCTTCAAAGCAAGGTCATGGGAGCTACGAGTTTAAGCTCAACACAACCTTTCCGTCCAGATTGAAGATGATCAAGTCCATGAAGCTTATGAGGGGCGTCCTTAGCCCATGTTATGAAGTCCATATTTAGTCAATTGAGTCCTTTAAGAGTCTTATGTCAAGTTAGTTTAGACTTTTAATTAATGTTAGTTAAATAAAACTATGGCCGAAATTATGACTTGTATAATTCGGTTATAGGAGTTGATTTAGAGTCCTAGTTGGATTTGTAATCCCTTAAAGATAAGAATTGATCTTTTAGCTTAAGATAAGGGAAGATAGGCGTGTAAAATAAGATAGAGATGGCCGAAAAACCCATGCTCATCTTATTAGGATTCTTCCTTATCTTTTAGCAATATTTATCTTTTCCTAGATTTTAGGGATTAAGATTATTTTGCTTTCTAGATAGAATTTATGCTTTCTAGATAGAGTTTTAGGTTTCCTATCATACTAGGAAATGTACTAGTATAAATAGGTTGCCTATGGTCGATTTTAATAATAAGTTAATTTCAGAATTTTGATTCATATTTTCGAGCTTTATTGTTTGTCAATTAATTTCGTGCCATTTAATAATTTTCAGGAGTGTTAATTATTGAGTGATTAATCTACTTAATTCCATGAGTGGTTTAAGTGAGATTAAAGTTAATTAAATCTTTCAGGAGTGATTGATTTAATTTCCATATCCCAAACACATAAACACAAATAAACACATTTGTTCTTGATTTAAAGATTGAATCTTGGAAGAGTTCTTGGAGTTATTGATTTACTCTTTGGACAAAAATTCGGACTTAGTGACTATTAGTATCCTTTGCTTGGATTCTTCCTTTGGATGCTACTCTACCTTGGAGGCGCATTCATATCACTACGTTACTCAGACACTAATGGTTGAAGAAAACCAGCGCAGTAGATTATCTGTTTATTTAAGGGAGGCAAACTAGGGAAAACTCTACTCAAAAGAAGCAGCTCAAAGAAAACCTTTCCAGTCAAGGTCTTGAGAGGTGAGCGAACTCGCATTGCAATTTAAATGACTAACTGGAGCCCATTAAATGAACTTATAAACTGACTCAAGCTAAAAGACGCAGCTAATTTAAATTATGGGATACATGGCCAGTCATATCTACCCACAAACATGGATCGAAAATGCGGCTTTGCTAATGGTCACGGCGTCACGGTAACGGAATTGATGGCGGTTGGCGTACCGTTATGATCGGCCGAGAGCCCGAGGCCACAAGATACCGCTTGAATCGGCCAAAACGAAATCGCTTTACACCTTTACAATATGCATAGTATCGGTTTAGTAGATTAGAAAACTTTTTCAATACGGACGATGCGATATGGTACGGCCTTGTTTTGACTCTATGCCCACAACTCCTATAACCAAGGTGCTTAAATCACTCTAATGCAATGCTACAAGAATAAGCAATGCTAAAAACCAAAGGAAAAAAACAAACTCCTAAAAGTTCACTATTATTTACTTCCTCCGTCCCAATTTAAGTGCAAAATTCGACCAAAAAAATAGAGTACTTTTTTGTTCAAATGTTGCACTTAAATTGGGACGGAGGGAGTAAATCATTTAACTAGCACAGTGGTTCTCTACGAGATGACACCAAAAGAAAAGTTGGTTGGACCAATGCCAACTATTCTCTCTTTGGTCCATGTATATACTTCATCCTAACCAAACTTGTTTTGGAGCGTGAACTCATGGCTTGATGTCATAAGTTCAAGATGGGAATTGATGCGGTTCAAAGCCACTAGTTCAATATGAACCAATCACATTGATTCTAGATATCATGTGGTTCAATTTGTTATCATTTAAGCAAGAATTCCTCGCTTTACTTGGTTTGTTGATTAATTTTGCTTAGAATATCAGTTAATGCTTCAAGTAATTAATAAGCCCATGATTAGTGAACAGGGTGCAAAGCTGTTAGTTTAATTAGTTAATTCTAATTGGAACTTGAAGTAGTTATGAAGTCCGTAAATCCTTCTAAGTTTCGAATTCCTTGAAGGTCAAGTACTTGTTGAATTGTCATATCTTTGTATTTAGGAAAGAGGCCTGTAGTTTCCTAGAAACTAGTATGGTTGGGCGTAAGTATGAGATTTAAGAAGGATGGTAAAAGCTCTCGTAGAGCTGTTGTCATGCCCCCACCTAGAACACCCATAGCAATAACCTATGTTAGGCGCAGAAAGGCAAATCAGTCCTCGCTGATGGAGAAAGGTGCCATGACATCATGAGGATGGCAGAGAAGTACTTAGAGGAGAGAGAAGAATCATATTGAAATAAAATAGAGAAGCACTACGAGGAATATTTGGCATTGAGAGACATATTGAGTTTAAACTTTTAATTGTTCTTAGTTGTTTTGCTTTCAATACAGTCAGTATACAAGCCCTAAATCTGACTCCCTAATTCCATTCTTCTTCTTCCTTCTTTTCTCTCAACTTTTCAACTGTGTTAGTGTTACCTGACATGTAGAAGAAGTTCATCTCAGTTCATAACAGTTGTGTAGCTAGTAGCTCCAATTAAGGAAGTTTCTTGATTATTTCCTTGTTGTTGGTGATTTTACTGAGTTTAGGAAAGATTCACATATTTTACCTTATTCCAATCTCATGTGTGATTTGGAGAAAAATAGGGAATTTATTTTGTTTTCCTATTTGATTATAGGAAAATGATAAAAACAACCCTTAGGCTGTATATAAGAACCTAAAAAAGGAAACTTAACTAACTTTTAAACATTAATAGCACTGACCTATGAGTAATTTAGCACAAATTCACAGCTTAATTCCATTTTAGGAAATGTATTTATATTTATATACAGCCCTAATATCATTGATATATAGAGGGCTTGTAGGGCAAGTAATCTTGCGCTAGGATCAATAAAGGGAATGGCTTAGAGTGCTTTTTACAAAACTCATGTTATTGCCTCGTGAGTTAGTTACTTTGTTTCCATTAATTGGAAATTCAAGAGTGAACTGAGATTAGTGTCCAAATAACTTTGAATAGGAGTAATCTTAGTTGATTTCAGATTTTAATGTTTAGGAATGATCATTATAATTGAGATATCCTGGTTGAAGGTGGTTGTTACTTATAATTTCAGACTTGGTCATATTTTGACTCCCTAAAAACCTTTGCCCTTATTCATTCACTTTAGGTCCAAGTATTGAGCTTGGATTCATATTGAAGTCCTTTACATCCCCAGAGATAAGCATTTTAAATGCCAAACAAAGTGATGCCATCTTCTAAATGTTTACTAATGCATAATGAAAGATAGTGATGGCCAAAGGGGTGCAAGCAAAATCCAAATGGGACTAACAGAAAAGAAAAGATGAAATATATTATTAAAAAAATTGTCAAGTGAATTCAGTGTGTATTTTCATGATAGTATGATAAGTTGATAACTAGTTTAATACGTAGCTAAGCATATTAATGGTCAAAGGTGTGCACTGTAGACCATGAATGCAAACAGAACCACTGAAGAGAAACAGATGGGTATTTAAAACATACCTCTTTGCAAAGTTTCCTTTAGGTTAATCATGTTGTTCATGCTAAACTATTATTTCAGGTCAGCAAGATTCTCTTAACACAATATATACCAGATTTCCAATTACATAATTAATGGTCCTCTATAAACCTTTGTTAAAGAGATCCAATTAAATCATGGAGCTTATAGAAGATAGGTGAGCTTTAGGCTAAACTTCAAATTCATGCAGGACAAATTGCACTAGGACCATGTCATGTCCCAGCACTTTTGAAACAGTCTTGATTGGAAACGTACAAGGCTCAATTAATTGGGACCTACTTAAACTCCAACAAGAATTATTTGTCTTACTTTTCTTCTTTACTGTGATATGTCATGTAGGCAAGAAAATAATGCTTTGCCTAATTTTTATTACTCAATCTGCTAATCACATGAGATCAATGTACTTACATTTTGTCACGTCTTCTTCACTCATCCCCAAAAAAACTGCTGTATCATGAACACTAATGGTTGAGTAAGCAGCAACCAGCAGTTGAAATATCTTCTTGGTATGATTTTCTACAAAAGTAATAATCAAAATAAGTACGAAAAATAAATTTGAGTGAGCAAGCAACACATGTTATATCAATTGTACATAGTACAGAACATGTAGCGGCAATTAGAACATCAACATTTAATAGCATAAGATAAAGGAATTTAAAGCAGTTGGAAGAAAACTTTCATCTGCTCAAAATTCTTTTTCCTTGTTTCTTCTCTTTTTCTCCATCTTCAATTATTCAGGTTTTGAAGAAGGGGCATAATTGTATTTTAGTTGATGCTATGCATGTTGGTAAGAGTTGGATAGATCCAAATCACTGGAATAATACTAGCATCATGCACAATATCAAGCCATACCATTAGCCCATTGCCCTAGCTCCGCTCACGCCATGTCTGCCTAGTGAAGTTTAATCATTTTGGGACTAAGGCTATGTTGTTATTTTGCATCAGTAAGAAAATCGGAGTAATCAAAGTAGAAAGATGGAGGATGGATGTATTGGAGAGAGAAAAGAGGGAGCGGCTAGGAAAGTAAGGAACATCAAAGATCAACAGAGATTAGACAAAACATATCATGTGTGATACTTCATTTATCAATTACTTCCCCAATGAAGTCTAAGTATCACTGGTATCCTATAGGCTATCCTAAATGTTCGAGGCCTAGAGACCTTGAAAATCTTAAAAACGATTCAGAATCTATGTATATTGAATAAGTAAGAACATAGTGCACAATAACCCTAAAACTATTAGAATGATCCAAAAAACCACAAATGTTGCAAAAATACTAGATATTGCTCCAATGCTTGAAAATTCCAACAGATACACAAAATTGTTACTATCAGGAAAAAAAAAACCTAAATTTCATAGAAAAAATTGCTTGTTTTCTTGTTTCTCATTCAGTTTGATCTCATAAATAAGTAATCAAAAGTTAGGGTTTTCACATTCTCTTGTAATAACTTTGCATGTGAGATACATGTCAAAATTTTAAAATCAATGCTAACGCTTTTGACAAATGCAGTAATGCCTTGAAAGGAACTAATAAGTGACTACTTAAACACTTGAGTGACACATTAATCTTAATACTAAATTGATCACCCACAATCGTATTCTGATTCACACAATCCTCAATCGCTTGAAGACCTCATCCTCTTTAAGTACTTCATCATTTTTAGCTTCACAAAAGAGCAAGTGCTCTCATCTGAAGAAAAAATATGTTTTCCAAAAGTATATCTTACTCCTACATATCTCAAACATTGTAGACTAAAGACCAGAAATCTTTGCAAGGTGACTTCTACAGTTCACCAAAATTCGTTTTCACTCTGTTCCCCATGCATTTCCTGCATTTTTTTGGTTGAAACTTCTGGTAGTAATTCAGATGCTAGTAAAACAAATGACAGGTTTCATTTTGTTAAGTGCATTTAGCCTTAAGTTTAGAATCTTTCCAATAATCACTCACAAACATAGCTAAGTTAGTTCGACAACAGCCGTAGGAAGTGCAACCTACTAAAGAAGCACAAAGATATCCATTTGATATTTGGGGATTACCGAGTATTTGGGGGGGGGGGGCAACTTCAATGGGGGTTAGAAGCAGCGAGGCAGGGTAATCACATTGGATGGCAAAATAGTTCAAGGATCGGCCGTCTTCCATTAAGTTGGATCTATTCTCCAAAAAGATGGACAACTCGATGGAGATGTGACTCGTAGAATTAAAGCCAGTTGGTTCAAGTGGAAAAGCGCCACATTTGCGAATCTGGCATTCTCAATAAACTGAAGGGAAAATAAGATCCTATTGCACGGCAATTAGGTCCTTCTTGTCATATGCACCGAGTGTTGGACGGTGAAACGGATGTCACGTTCGTAAGATGAATGTGGCGGAGATGGGTTATATTGGATGCGTGGCAACACAAGGAAGGACCGATTAAGAAATTAGGTGATCTGAGAAAAAGTTAGAGTTGCATTTATTGAGAAAAAGATTAGGGAAAATCGCTTACGATGGTTCGTCATGTGAAAGGAGACCAAATGATGCGGCAGTTACAAGACTTGAGGAGTGGAGGAGTAAGCAAAATATAAGGGTCAGGGAAAGACCTAAGAGACTTAGATTAAGGTAAATGATAATGATATGCTTTACTTGGGATTGATGAGAGCATGGCGTTGGAGCAGGGAAAGGATTCACGTAGAGTATGGCTTTGTTTATCTTCAGGGGTTGGAATGGAATGGATTAGAATCCATCCCAATGTTTGGTTAGGCTTTTTGTTATTGAATGTAATACTAAGGGGTTTCCAACTCCACCCCAATCCCTTGGAATAAGAAACTCTACCCCTCCCCTAAGTTTCTAACTCCATTCCAGCCTAACATCAAACCCTAATATTACATAGTATACCACCACCACCGGCGGAGATAAGACCACCTTGAAACCACCATCATGACTCTCTTTGTTACTCGTGGTTCTCACATTGGTGGTTGCGGCGGTCAAAGGATGCATGGTGTGGGTGAGGCTACGGTGAGGTTGCGGCGGTCAAAGAGTGTGTCAGGTGTGGTGGGCGTTCGTGGGTGGTCTGCGAACGAAAGGAAGCGAAAGCTGAGGAGATGAAAGGGAAGGAGAAGGGGGTGAGGCGACACTAGTTGATGGCGTGGTGGATGCCAGCGAAATCTGACCGGAAAGCAACTGGGCTTGGGATGACGCAGTTGGTACTTGGTAGGGGGAGGGTTTGGATTTTACTTTTTTTCATGTTAAAATCAATATGTATAGTTAAGGAAATCAGTTTTTTTTTATAAAAAAAAAAAAATTGTCATCTTCAAAATTCATATTTATCCATTCCAAGATTCTAAATCTAAAATTCATTTTTTTAAAATTCATATTTATAACTAATACAATGTAAAATAATTTATATAATTTACAGAAAAAAGTAAACGGTTAGCATCCATTCCAAAAATGAATCAAACAGTTGGAATAAATACCATATCCATTCCAAGATTGAATCAAACAGTTTAAGCTCTAGTATGTGAGTTCGAATCCACACCACCCTGGTATGAGATCTCAATCCATACCACAACATGTTGAACCATACAGGCCCTTAATGTGTTTGTTCGTCAGTGTTTGCTCTTTTTGAAAAGAAAAAATTGTCACACCTGTCGATGTCGTATCCTTTTTTCAACGGTTTGAGATGACGATTCATGTTAGACGACCTGAGATTATTTTGGGAAGTAAGACCTTGTTGTTGTTGTAATGTATGGGGATTATTTCTGAATGCCACTAGAAATGCCCTCTATGAGTAAGATTGTGTATGACCAAGTTTGAAATACTTAAATGGACTAACGAATGGCAATAGAAGTCAAGGTCTCATAGTTACATAAAGTCTCCACTTATAAAACTCATAGAGCAAAAACTATTAATTACTATCACAATATTGTCTACTTAGTACAGGTTAGATGCTCCACTAGAAGCTATTCCACTTGCTTTCACAAATTGTCAAAAGAATAGGTAAACCGACACATACAAAGCGACGTTGAACTAGTATGGGAGACATATCCACAAGATGAAAGTACTCAATTTCCTTAAAGAGTGCTTGATAATCCTACCACAATGAACTTTCTCCGTACAAATTAAATGCTCCACTAGAAACTATTTCTTGTTTTCACAACTTCTCACATAGTACATGTAAATAGGTTTATCGGCACAAACAAAGCAACGTTGATGTAGTATTGGAGACATAATCCATAAGATGGATATACTTAGTGTCAAAAGTACTCAATCTACTTAAAGAATGCATGATAATCCTACCACATTGAATGAAAGTATAAGTGGTACTTGACAATAGGCGTTTTTTTCTTTATGGATTGATTGACAACAAAACATTAAGATGGAGCAATTAGGAATTCCTAAGAATTCCAACTTCCCACAAAAAGAAGGAATTTACTTAACTAGATCCCTAGGTAAGTAGAAATTTCCATGAGAATTTACCTCCCAGATTGTCAATCAAACACCTTAACCAAATTCCTATAAATTTGATTAAGCCTTATGAATTGGGATTTCATGGGAATTTGACCTCCCACATAAAATAAACGACCACTTATACTTTGCGAAGTTTGATAGGCTAACTATTCTTCAAACATGAAAAGCTTCTTCAAGCATCGACCCTTTCCTGTCATATTTTGCTCGAAGACCCGTCAAAAATAACGGAGTTGGAATATTTCTTTTGATGTGCAGAATTATCAATGAATTATGATGTCCAATTGTTCCTTTTTTCCCGAAGCAACGGGTGGCTAAAACGTAATATTGCTAAGGAGAATCACCAACTAGCAGGCTATGATAATTCTAGGCTAAGTTGAAGCAAAGAGCTTAGCGGTTCAGCCGCTTAACTTTGCAGCCGTTTAACTTTGCAGAGTGCAGAGCAAAGCAAAGGCGCCCTATTAAAGAATGGATAGTGAGGGAAGAGTTAAAGATAGAGATAAACAGAGAAGAAAGAACTGAGAGAACCGAGGCAGAGGAAAAATAAAGAGGAACAATGGAGTAGAGGGTAAGGGTAAAGGACAAAGCACGAGCGATGACAAGAAAGATATATTATAACAGGAGCCAATCACAATTGGAAACCTTAGAATTCTAGGTATATGAGACTGACATGTCAGCAGAATATTATGAAAAAATGAAATTGTTTTTCTCTTTTTAAGAAATGTTTGACACTCAGGGGAAAAAGAAATTTCTTCATTCTACGTGGGAGGAGAGGTTATAGATGAGTAATTAACTCCATATAAAGCATTGAGTAATTAAATATTGATTGAAGCAATAGGAACAGTACACCATTAACAGCATACACGAAAAAACTAAAGGAAAAAAAACTACGCCTCCGGTGCATTAGGATAAATTTACGTGAATAATTTAAATTATGTTTGTTCATCCCAGAACTAAAAGACAAAAAAAACGCCTTTGAAACAGATATCTAATGTCAAAAGACGAGTACAAGGAAAAGACAGCCATACTCAAGGTTCAAACTAGTACACAAGTCAATTTACGGAGCTCTACTTTGAAGCTAAATTTAAAGATTTTACAAGTATGAGAGTCTTGAGGAGAAATTTAAGTTAAACTCCATGCAAGTGGCCTCTTCGTACCCAGAAATAACAATCTATATTAAAAACAAGATCGTTACATGAATTCTAGGTTTAAGACTACAACAACAACAACAAAATGTAGATCCTCCTTACTCCTAAGGGGTGTTCATTTGACTTGAACTTATATTAATTAAAACTATTAGACCTAATTGGACATGATCACCCCAACATTTCACCATACGTTTACACCCGAAAGTTCTCTTGAAGAGAACACACCCTACGTCCGTAATAGACAAGACTAGTATTAGTAGTGAGGTAGTTTCTCTAAAAGCATTTTTTCAGCAATACTCCTTCAACACACCTAAAAATGACGACCAATATAGTTTCACGGCAACCGAAAGCTTTATACTAAGTGCATTACTTAGGGCTTGATCTTCCTCGGTTTAGTTCAGCTAGACAATACTTTTACGTTCACCTTTCACTATTCCTTTAACCTTAGCTCATTTATGCCGAACAAAACAAGCCCTTAGCCACAAAAACCTAATAAAATAGAGTAGATTTTATATCAAAATGCAAGAAGAAGAAGAAGACTAACCTAAAAAGGCAGCAATAATGGGTCGAATTTGGGAGGTCCAATCGAAGGAACGAAGAGCTTCATAAACACCAGAATAATCCCTTACCCAAAGCTTCTGAGCGATATTCCAAACTGCAATTACTTCCGGCTGGCTCTCTTTAACCGCGGATGGCATAGATTTCCAGAGAAACCTAGCGCTGTTACTGTATTCAAACAAACATTAATAACAACGAAATAGAGAAGGAAGGGTTTACCAATACTACAAAAAAAAATGATAGTAAACTCACATGTCGCCGTTATAAATGTGGCCAAGTAGGTGAATTGAGTATGGCCAATCGTTCTGGAAAGAAATGCCCTCAGCAGAAACCTGAGACATAGAACGAACACGATGAATGATAATAGAATAATTGGGTTTGGAAGATAGTTGATTCAGAGAGAGAAGATAAAGCATGCCTGAAGCATCAAGTTGTCACAGATATCAGCGATCTTATCGTAGGATTTAGAAGCAATTGTTTCTGTTAGAGGAGAGAAATCCATGGCTATTGCTGTTGCTGCTGCTTCGTCGTTGTTGAACTCACCAGTACAACGCCGTGGTCCAGGATCTTCGTGTTGTGTCACTTGTGTTGTGTGCTTGAATTGCAACGACCTCTCGTCTAGTTTTTTATACACTCATGTTGATTTGATTAGAATTCAATTAAATTGAATTGAAATGAGAAAATTGGACTCGCTATAAATGAGAATTTATGGGCCGGGCAATGAGCCCCTTATTTAAATCACAAATTATCTAAAAAGATTATGTAACTTTAATATTAAAATTAGACCAGTCTAAGCCCAATTCTAATAGAGAAACCCGACCTTAACTAGCCTTAAATAACGGAGCATCGCTCTTGTTCTGTAAATAGCCTTGATGCAGTGCTCTATTCTTCGGATGTTCTTCGGATATCATATGATTCATTCCTTTTCTATATCTTTTGAAATTATGATTTTCGCATGATGTGCACACGTTTAAAATCACTCAAGTTTTTATTTGAATCAAATATCAAATTCGGATTTGGGTGTGTTGATTGCTTTGTTTTTGAACTGGAGCATATGCTGATTTTTTAGTAATAGCTCGAGTTTTTACTGTAATTGAGTTTTTGATTGAACGTAGTTGAAGTTTGAATAATTATCTGCATTGGAATTCAAATCTTAATTGCCTCTTGTTCTGTAAGCTGAAATGCATGACAACTTTGATGCTTTGTTCTTCGAATATGATATGATTCACCCGGTTTCTATATCTTTTGAAAATTATGACTTTCACATGTGTACAAGTTTTAACTCACTGTTTCACTGAAAACAAAGTGATTAATGTAGTCAATTAGTGTTATGCGTTGTTCTTCATTTTCTGCATATGAATTTTTCTTTATAATATCTCTTTATAAGTTTTTGTTTGAATGAATCAGATTTCGAATAATTCTGATGTCAGTGTGTGTTTTAGTTGGTTAAACAGTCACCAATCAGAATAAAGTAGGCACCAAATGGATGAAAGTAATCTCTAATTGAAATATATCATATTGAATAAGCTTTGCCATTTTCTATTTATTTTGGAATGTTACTTTTAACATTAATTTGGTGTTTAATTTAAATTACTCCAATAATAGATTAAATATTCCCTCAAATGAATTATAGTAGTCACTTAGGGCATGTTCTCTTCTGCATAAAATAGCTGAACTAAATTGAACTGAAATTAATAGTGATATGTGAAAGTAAAAGTATTGTCACAGCTGAACTATAAGGTAGGGAGAACAAACCCTTATTTAATATATTGGTTGTTCAAGCGATTACGTTTATTATAATGTTAATTTGTTTTGTGTAATTTTTAATTTGGTATTAATTTAAAGTACTCCAAAAATCTTGTAGTAGTGCTGAAATGGATTAAATTAGGAACTTCTTACAATTTATTAGTTGTTCATCAATATGTTTTTACTATTAAGGTGAATGTTATTTGATGTGAATTTAAATTAGACTCTAAATGGATTAATTTAGTTACTTAATGGATTAAAGTAGCCCTTTATTGACCCCTGTTAATTTAGTCTCTCATGTTTCAATGGGAGATAAAGTTAAAGTACTAAATGGGTAGAATTAGACACCAATAGATAAAACTAGTGGCTAAATGAAAAATAATACTAGTAAATTACTAACATAGTAGACAAACGTGTGCTTTAATAGTCACTTATTGACATTTTTCATATAATGATCACTAAGAGCATCAACACTCATGATGTAAAAAAACACATCATCCCTCTCTCTACCACTTTTTCACTCATCATCCAAAAATTGATCATGTCTTATGTACAAATTGACCAAATGCATCCCACTCATGAACATAAAAATTACATCATCTTTCTTTCTCTCTCACTTAACACTATACCCCACTTTATTTTCTCTCTCATATTTCAATACATTCATTTAATTATTATACTAGATTTATATTGTGTAACAAATAGTATTATATTATACTTAAATAAATAATAAGTAATTAACAAAGATAGAAACTAAAATTTCGTACTCAAAATTTACCTCAATTTTTGCTTCAATAGCAGAATTTTTTTTGTAGAAAAAGGTCTCCCCAATTACCAAAAAAACCCAATTAAATTGATTTAGAAAGAAAATAATAATCAAAATGGATGTCATTTAAAAGATCTCGAAAAAATAAGACCGTTGGTGATTTTTGTTTTTATTTTTACTTTGTAGATTTTGAGATATAGGCGTTTTAAGTTTAGAAGAAAATTATGTAAATGTTCTAACAACTGCCACATGTCGTGAAGATAGTGGTTTACTGCGTCTGACGAGCAGCCGCGTCAAAGTTCCAGAATTATTTTTTTTGAATTTTTTTTGCTTTGTACAGCTCAAGTGTTTTGAGCTTAGGGTTTTAGCATCATCACTCATGAACAAACAAAAATTTATCATGTTTTATGATCAATTTGATCAAATGCACCCCACTCATGATCAATCTATTACTTATGTATTTAAAAATTAAAAAAATTTAAAAGTATATAAAAATATAGCAAAGTGGGTGTCTATTTATAGATCTCAAGAAAATATAACCATTGTATGATTGAGCCAGTTTTTGCTTTTCTCATGAACTAGTTGATCACAATGTGATCTAGTTCATGATTGATCACAATGTGATCTACTTTCACTCATGAGTGTAGGCCATCTTTTTGTTCATGCCTTATAATCTATTCTTACTAGATTTATATGCACGCGATGCGTGCGACAATAATTTTATTATGAAATTTTATAATCTACAATAGATAATTTTTATGGATAGTCGCATCTTAGCACTTAAACTTTTCCTGTTTTTAGATACTCCCACCTTAATGTTTTTTTTTAAATTCCACCTACCATTTACAATTTTATTAAAAACTCCCACCACTTAACGTGTTTTGTCAAATTTCATTAACAAAAAAACGTTAAGTGGGTCCCACATATATATTTTGTTAACGAAATGGAACTTGAAATAGTTGCAATTCTTTTTAAATAGTTGTAATTCATTCCAAATTTGCTCTAAATTTGTTGAGGATTTGCCCTTAAATTGATGAAATTGACTTTAATTTCAGCGTAAACTAACAATACAATGCATATGTGGGGCCCACTTCATGGTTTTGTTAACGGATTTAACAAAAATCATTAAGTGGTGGGAGTTTCTAATAAAATTGGGAATGATAGGTGGAAATTTAAAAGAAAAATTCATTAAGGTGGGAGTTTCTAAAAACGTGAAAAATTTAGGTGGTTTTGAACAAAAAAATCCTAATTTTATTTGCATACGATGTGTGTTTTGACTACTGTAACATGATTAAATATGAAGGTACACAACATATTTTATTTTCAAGCTAAATATATTTTGGCTCATTTTTCTTTGAAAGCATCCCTTACTCCCCACCATCGACTACAAATTTTGTTATATAGTACCCAATAAGGTACTTTTTGCTTATTGTCCAAATGAGAAAAAATTCAAAAATACTTGAAAATACTTTATCATATTTCTCACTCATGCTGAAATACTTTATCAGGATCAATTTGATCAAATATGCCTTCACTCATGAACAATGAATTACTCGTGTATTTCAAAATAAAAAAATTCAAAAGTATATAAAAGTATGGCAAAGTGGGTGTCTATCTATAGATCTCAAGAAAATATAATCGTTGATATTTTTTTAAATTGTTTTTACTTTTTAGGTTTTTAGATATTTTAATTAGAAGTTTTGAACATCTTTTATTAAAAATCTGATGGTTAAATTTGAAAATAAAACTTAATTACTTAATATAAACACATTGATTTATTTTATTTATTTTTCCTTTTTTCTTTTTGGTGTCCACCCCCACCTCTTCACTTATATAATAGAGATGATCAAATTGATCATGAGTGTAGTTTCTCTAATTGACATATAATGGTCACCAATTGACATATAATGGTCACCAATTGACATATAATGGTCACAAATTGACATATGATAGTTATTTATCAACAAAAAAATCACTACTCAACTTTACTTCAAAATAAAACCTAAAGTTGAGTACTAATTACAACAACATTATTTTGCAAAATAACAAACCAGTGGGAATTGTTTTGTTTCTCAAAATTAGTATTTTACTTTTATAAATTAGTATTAAATTAGTCACTTATAAGTTTAAAATGGTGAAGAATCCAAGAGACGCTAATTTCTTTAAGTGAAGAAACCTAACTCTCATATTTCTGTAAAATGGTCTCTTATTGACCAATATTAGTTATGAATGGAGATTTGATGATTACTAGGTTTGTGGTCAATAATCAGCAAAACATTTATTCAAATCACTAGCATCAGTAACGCTTTTGAGTTCATAGTTGGTTGGCGTAAAATATTTTGGTCAATATCCATCTGGATCATATCCATCTGTAAAATCAAACACATCATATTCATATCAATCTTTACCTTCTTATTCATAACGAATAATGCAGACTATCTGACGCTTATTGACTACTCAACATCAACCAAAATCTAGAATCAAAGCGTAATTGTTATATCACAGTACCGCAAATTCAATGAGATAAAAGCAATGTCAATCGATATTGTGAAATCGCTAAAATATCATCAACAATGAAAGTGTAAAGATGAAGTGATGCAATCAAACAAAAGCAAATTCAAATAAGCCTTTTGCCTTCTCATTAATAATCTGCAAAATCAATTTCAGAATGTAGACTATCTAATGCTGATTAACTACTCAAAATCAACAAAAATCTAGAACCAAAGTGTAATATTCAAACCAAATTACCGCAAAATCTACTAATTCAATGAGAAAAAAGCAATGTCGATCGAAATTACAGAAATCCTAAAACTTGATCAGCAATGGAAATGTAAATTATGAAGTGATGGAATGATCGTTGACGATAATTGATGAAAAAAGCGATGAAGAAGAAAAAGAGTGAAAAAGTAGAGTGGGTGGGCTGGGAAGGATAGTGGGTGGATTGTTATAATATTTATTGGGCTTGGGTTTTGGCCTGCCTAATTTTAATATTATAATTAGACGGTCTCTTGGAAGATGAGTTGTATTTAAATTCCCTAGTATCTGCTAATTCGGTTAGATTTTTTTTAGAAGTATTTTCTATTGGTTTTCCAAGATCTACTACTCTTTTATGTCTTTTCCCCTTCATTGTTTTTGTGTCTGATATAACTTATTCTCATTCTATTGTTAGGTTGCTTATTAGGTTTGCTTGTGGGGAAATTCAAAGCCAAGTTAAAAGGCAAAAGGTCTCCATTATTAAAGTTACATAAGCTATGTAGAAGTTACTTATTTTGAAATAAACACTAACATTAGCGGGATCCAAGTAATCACGATAGAGCATATTGTTTTCTGCTCGGTTTTTTAAAAATATTTACATGCTAAATAGTTGACGGCAGTGATTTGGAGTTAGTAGCACAAAGTTTAGCTAATAAATGGGCATGTTGCACACGATCTCGGTTTACTTACAGGATCCGATAAGTTTGCAATTGTAGAGCATGGTGTTTAATAGTTATCATTGTCCATGCAATGTTGGTGTCGCTTGTGCCGCCTTGTAGTAGGTAGATCAGATGTGACGAGTCTATGAGGATGAGAATGTTGCCGAGGTGGAGATGTCGTGCCCAAGAGATAGCTTTGAGTCATGCTAGTGCTTCAGCGTGTGTGGAACTACGAAAGGAACCTCCTTGTTGTATATGTCGATGGTGTACGTCATTGCATTCCAAATACCAACCCATACCTGTGATGTTATTTATAGAATACCAAACTGCGTCACATTGTGTGTTTCCGGAGGGTGCAGGAATCGAAGTCTACTTGTAAAAAAACGGGAGGATTGTCATTGTGTGTTTTCAGAGGATGCATGAACCGAAGTTTATGAGTGTTTAGTTGTTGGCATTGCTCTTGTAAAGTGGTGAGGATGTCGATGTTGTGACGTACTGAAGCAAAGCTCGTAGGACAGGATATGTAAACCCCCATAATTTTATAAATATATTTTAAGTCTATTTGTAATTATTTTCATATTTATTTCATTTAATTATTTAAGTGTTGACTATTTTGAAATTCAAACGATTGTTTAAACTTTTTAAATAATCATTAATATTTATTGGGTTGGACTCTTAAGTATTGAATATTTGTTAAATGTTTTGGGTTGTGTTTAAATGAATTTTAACATTGGGTTGAGGAGCCCAAACCATTTACTTAGGGTTGGATGATCAACCCAAAACCCAAACCTAAGTCTAACCTAATTGCCATATGTTTTAGGCAAACCTATAAATACCCCTAAGTACCAAAATATGCACACTTAATTCTCTCTTTGCTGTCTCTCCCCACCGGCGCCCTCTCTCCTTTTTCTTTCCCTCCTCGTTTCGCATGTCCTCGTGCACCACCACCAGCTAGGAATGGCAATGGGTCTTGGACCCGATCCAGACCCAGACCCATAGACCCATTTATAAGGGTCTGGGTCCAACTTTTTTAGACCCAATGGGTCTGGGTCGGGTCTGGGTCTAGAGGTTGTTAAACGGGTCTGGGTTCTGGTCCAACTATATTAGACCCAGATCCGGTCCAGACCCTACCCACAGACCCATTTACACAAAAAATTCAAAAAAAAATAAAGTTGCAATTTGTGACTCCATTTTAAGACATGTAATAATGTAAGTTTAAACATTTTTAAGATTTTATGAACTATATTATGTTAATTATTTCGATACAAGCGTTAACCATGGTCACACGAACCTATAAAATAGGCAAAATAAATTTATTAGATTAAAAAATACTATTAAACTTGAAATTCAAAAGGACCCACTAAGGACCCTAGAACCATCAGACCCAAAGGATCTGGGTCTGGGTCTGAAAATTCTAGATCTAATGGGTCTGAGTCGGGTCTGGATCTTGAAAAATCTAAAGGGTCTGGGTCTGGGTCTGGTCAGACCCTACCCATTGCCATTCCTACCACCAGCTCACCATCCATTCGTATTTTCCGACGAGTTCACCACACCACTCGCCCCTCCTTCCTTGCGTGCGCTGCAACCGCATCCACTCCCTCACTCTCCTTTTTTTTCTCCGGCTCACGCGAGCCGCCGCAGCACAGTAGTAGCCGCGCGTGGACTGCACTCGCCACCACAGCCCACACGCGCCACCTGCTGTGTGTTCCTCTTCCTTGTTTTCCGGTTTCGTGTTTTCTTTCGGTTATTTCTTATTCCTTACCCTCTACTTTATATTTAATTATGGTTTTGATATTTAAAGTTGTTGAAAACTTTATTGTTTAAGTAATTAAAAATCGGATTTTTATTAATTATCAATTGGAGTCATAATTTCATATTTTATAGTTTATATTTAAAGTTGGTTTTAAGTATAAAAGTGATGGTTTCTAAGGTTATTAAAGCCTAGACTTATAGTATTATATTATAGGTTGCAAAAGGTTGGAACTTTAATATTTTTTAGGAATTTTTTTACCAATAACAGCCATGTAAAATACCCCTTTTGTTAATTATAGCCATCATCTTTTTTTCTTGTGAATTACGGCCATGAAAGACTAATATCTAAGTAAGTTGCTCCCATTTTCACTAATTACACCACTAATCCATAGTTTGACCGGTCAAATCATGTTTAATATTTTATAAATCTTTTTTTTATTCAATTTTATAATATTTAAAAATATATGTTTTTCATACATGACATGCTAAAGGGCACGTATTTCGAGACAATATTTAATCGCGTTTTTCGGACTGAAAACGATGTTTTTTCGAGAAACGGACACCGTCGGGCAACCTTCATGGAAAGGAATTTCGAGAATCCCTACGAAACGAGTACCTACAGGCCGGGTTTTCGAGCACGTACTTCAAAACGGGTTTTCAGACTGAACACGACGTTTTGTTTCGAAAAAGGGACACCGTCGTGCCCTTTTTTGTGGGCACGAATTTCAAGAATTCCTATGAAATGAGTACCAACAAGTCGGATTATCGGGCACGTAATTCGAGAAGGATTTTTCGGACTGAACACGACGTCTTATCGAAAAATGGATACCGTCGTACGTCCTATATGGACACGAAAAACCCGTCTCAAAGTACGTGCCCGAAAACCCGACCTGTAGATACTCGTTTCGTAGGGATTCTCGAAATTCGTGCCCATAAAAGGGTGCACAGCGGTTTCCCTTTTTTGAAAAAAAATGATGTGTTTAGTCCGAAAAACTCGTCTCGAAGTATGTGCTCAAAAATCCAGCTTATTGGTACTCGTTTCGTAGGGATTCTTAAAATTCGTGCCCATAAAGGATGCCCAGCGGTGTCCGTTTTTTGAAAAAAACGTCGTCTTCAGTCCGAAAAACTCGTCTCAAAGTACGTGCTCGAAAATCCGGCTAAATGGTACTCGTTTAGTAGGGATTCTCGAAATTCGTGTCCTAAAGGGTGCTCGGCGGTGTCCGTTTTTCGATAAAACGTCGTCTTCAGTCCGAATTATTTGTTTCGAAGTACGTGCTCAAAAATCTGGCTTATTGGTACTCGTTTCGTAGGAATTCTCGAAATTCGTGCCCATAAAGGGTGCACGACGGTGTCTGTTTTTTCGAAAAAACGTCGTCTTCAGTCCGAAAAACGCGATTAAATGTTGTCTCGAAATACATGCCCATTAGCATGTCATATATGAAAACCTATATTTTTAAAATATTATAAAATTGAATAAAAAAAGATTTATAATATATTAAACATGATTTGACAGGTCAAAATATGGATTAGCGGTGTAATTAGTGAAAATGGCAACAACTTACTTAGAAATTAGTCTTTCGTGGTCGTAATTCACAAGAAAAAAAAGTTGATGGCTATAATTAACAAAAGGGGTATTTTACATGGCTGTAATTGGCAAAAAAATCTATATTTAGAGTATTTTAAAACGAGTTTTGAATCGTTTTAATATAAATTATATTGCTGTGAATTAATTAGGATATTAATTCATTGTTATGTTATTATTTTGGTAGGCAGAGAATTTACTTTAGGTGACTGCTAGTGTTTTAAAGGGGCCTCTCATTCCGTCTACACAAGGTACGTACATGTCCTTATCTGCTAGACTAGTATCATGTCCTAAGGATAGGATTATTTATAGTATCATGTGTAGTGAACCCTTTTATGGTTCATACGTGGTTTGGATATTGGAATTACGTGTTGTTGAGCATGCTAATTGCCTACGATATTTATTACATGATTGAATGGATATTTGATTCAAGCATGTTTGGGGAGGGAAGTTCATTTATAAATTCATATGAAGGATTTATAACTATGTTTATTGGATTCTTGGTATTATTTCCCTTTATGGATATTTTATTACTTCTCAAAGGCCGAGGACTTTGGGTAAGTTGGACTATTATTGTTATTATTAATTTACTACTTTGCTAAGATCGAGTGCTTTGTAGGGTATGTATATTTATTGTCTTTGGACATTCGATTGTTAATTTAAGTCAACAAATAAATTGGAGGATTATTTCTTGGTCAATTGGAATTGTTTGATCACTTATATAATCCTAAGATAAAAGAGGAATATATGTTGTATCAATGTTATGTGTTGGTTGTCTATTTAGAGTCCAACATCGAATAACTTATTAATACTTAAAGTGGAAAGCGAATAGCAATAGATTTAGACTTGTGCACGTCTGAAGTTCTGGACTAGTATGAGTTGGAGTACATGGTGGTAGCCCATCGCTTTGCTTGGGGCCGGATTGATCACAATGCCCTATTTTATTTTCAAAAGTTCCTCGATATCGTTGGTCAAGGGATTACGGAGTCGCGCCCGTAATTACTTTGGTCTAACCATGAGTTCGAGGAGGCAACATGGGAAGCCGAGGATGATATGAGGAAGAAGTACCATGACTTGTTTGTTGAGGTGAGTTACGAGGGCGTAACTCGTTTTCTTTAAGAGGGGTAGAATGCGGTAGAATTTCGCATTTTTGCCTATTTTATGGAATTTTTATGCTTAGTTTGGCAATTTGCACATGTTGGTGCAAAATAACGTGTCCATGAGTCACACATTTGAGTTTGAGTTGTAAACTATGCACCAGTGTGACAAAAGTATTTCTGAGTTTTGCTCTTTTGAAAAGTTTAAGTAAAGAATTTTTCCAAACGATTTAGTTTTTCGTGCCAAGTTTCAGGACGAAACCTCTTTTAAGAGGGGTAGACTATAATCCCCCGTAATTTTGTGAATTTTATAAATATATTTAAGTATATTTATAATTATTTTCATATTTATTTCATTTAATTATTTAAGTGTTGACTATTTTGAAAGTCAAATGATTGTTCAAACGTTGCAAATAATCATTAATATTTATTTGGTTGGATTTTAAGTATTGAATATTTTATTACAGGAAAAATTGCCTAGAATAATGCAACCTTTTGCCCATTCGCAGATAATAATGCAACTTAAAGTTTATTCTGGAATAATGCAACCTTTATACCCCATTTATTTTTAATAGGATAGATTACCGGTGACCTAAAGAAAAGGTAATTTTTTAATTAAAACTTTTAATTATAATTAAATATATTTAATAAACTTAAAAATATAAAAAAAACTAATACCCACCCCCCCACCCACCCCCACCGGCCAACCCCACTGCCACCCTAACCCTTCCCCTCCCTTCCAACCCAGAACCGCCACCCACCCACCGGCCCACCCCCTTCCCCAGCCACAAGACCTCCACCCACATACTACCACCTCCTCCCTCTCCTTCCCCAACCAAAAAACCTCACGAATCCACCCAATGCTCACCACCGCAGCCACCCGCAACCAACCACACCACTGGCAGCCACCACGGAAACGCAGCCAGCCAGCCAACCAACCTCCTCCTCCTCTCGTTTCTCTGTCCGCAACCGCGACAACGCACAAAAACGCAGCACCACCGTGGTTTTATCAATCAACCTCACCATCATTTTATTCGGTTGTCGACGGCGGTCCTATCCCGTGCACCGGCGACTTTTGAGGGGATGACAATGTTGTGGGGGGTCGTGCGATGCGGGTGGGGTGTTGTGGGGTGGGGTGTTGCGGGTGGGGGTGGGGGTGGGGTGCTGTGCGGTGGGGGTGGGTGGGGTGATGTGTAGTAGGAGTGGGTGGGGTGCTGTGCGGTGGGGGTGGGTGTGGTGATGTGCGGTGGGGGTGGGAGGGATGATGTGCAGTAGGGGTGGGGTGGGGTGATGTGCTTTGGGGGTGGGGTGGGGTGATGGGGTGGTTTTATGTTTTTTTTTTTTTTTTTTAGTTTTTTTTTTAATTAAATTTTTTAAAAAATTATTTATTGGAACCAATTATTAGATGACACATGTCCCACATTACCTGTTTTGTAGGTTGCAACCGGTTTTAGCCTATTAAAAATAAATGGGGTATAAAGATTGCATTATTCCAGAATAATCTTTAGGTTGCATTATCATCTGCGAATGGGCAAAAGGTTGTATTATTCTAGGCAATTTTTCCTTTTATTAAATGTTTGGGTTGTGTTTAAAATGATTTTAATGTTGGGTAGAGGAGCCCAAACTGTTTGCTTAAGTTTAATGATCAACTTAAGCCCAAATCCAAAGCCTAAACCTATTCACCATAGGTTTCTAAGCAAACCTATAAATACCTCCCCAAACCCCAAGTTTGCACACTTTTATTTTCTCTCTTTTCTCTCTCTGAACCGGCGCCCTCCTCTTTCTTTTTCTCTCCCTCGTTTTGCGTGCTGTCGTGCACCACGACCACACACCCTTCTCCGTTCGTGTCTTCCAGCGACGCCACACCACTCGCCCCTCCTTCTCCCCTTCGTGCGTGCGTGCAATAGAAGCCAAGTACCGTCACTTCTCCCTCTTTCCCTTTTGCCCGCCAGCAGCACCACGCAGCCGCAGCCGCGCACCGCCAGCCCGCACACGCACCACCCTCGCCGTGTGTTCTGTTCTTCGTGTTTTCCGGTTTTTCGTGGCTTCTTTGGTTATTTCTTAACCCTTATCCTCTATTTAATGTTTAACTAAAGTTTTAATATTAAAGTTGTGATTTTATGAGTTTTAATATGTTTTGTAAATAAAGTTGGAAACTTTATTGTTTAAGTAATTAAAAATCTGATTTTTATTTATTATGAATATAATTTATACTTTTAGATTTATTATTTATTATTTAAAGTAAGTTTCAAGTATGAAAGTAATAGTATTTGAGGTTTTTAAGGCCTAGACTTATAGTATTATATTAAAGGTTGTTAAAAATTGAAACTTTAATGTTTTTAAAGTATTTTAAAACGAGTTTTGAAGCATTTTTTAAGTATTTTAAAACGAGTTTTGAAGCGTTTTAAAATACATTATATTGTTGTGAATTAATTAGGATATTAATTCATTGTTATGTTATTATTTTGGTAGGCGGAGAATTTACTTTAGGCGACTTCTAGAGTTTAAAGTGGTCTCTCGCTTTTTCTACACAAGGTATGTACATGTCCTTATGTGTTAGAATAGTATCATGTCTAAGAGCACACCCACTAGATGATCCAAACACTAGATCTTTAGGAAAGAGGTAATAAAATGCAATATAAAAATAAGAGAGAGAAAAAAACAGGAGAGAAGGAGTGAAAATCTGATCATTCTCACGATCCAGATTTTCACCCCCAATTCACACTGAGCCTGCACCAAATTATCCACGCGTCAAGGAGGGAGAAGCATGATGCGGGGCCCACGTGATATCTTCTTCATTTGCAGCCATTCGATTACCCTTCATCATCTAATGCTAATATTTACATACTCCCTCCGTTTCTTATTCTTTGTCATACTTTCCGTTTTTGTCCGTTTCTTTTTGTTTGTCCTACTTTTTCATCTTTCCTTATATGGAAAAATTATATTACTCATTTACCCCTATTTTATCACTTTTTGGTCCCACATGTACCTTATAATCTTCTCTCACCTACTTTAATCATCAATTTACTATAAAATAAGTGAACTTTTTAATTGTTGTCCTCACCCACATGCCTATGACATCACTCTCCTTGCCATTTGGAGCTACAGTAAATGGGACAAACAAAAAGAAACGGAGGGAGTATCATTTATAATGTTTAAAAACTTAAAATGCTAATAAAATACTAGTGTTAATTACTTTTAAATTATTTTTTTAAGCAATGCTTATAAATTTTTTTCTCTATAAATAGACACCAATATTGATTTACTTTCATACTTTTCATCTTTATGATAATTTTCTTAAAACACTTATTCACTCCCTCAAAAAAATATATTCTCATAAAAAAGGCCCATATTATTCAATTTACAATATGATTAATTTTTAAATTATCGTATTACTTAAATAAATGCAATATTAACATTAACCATACTAATGATATTAATTTTGATAATATTCTTTGATCACAAATATATAAATTATTTAAACATAAGAGTCATTAGGTGTTCTTAATTAATAAAAGGAAAAATTGTCAGGAATAAGTCAACCTTTGCGTTGACCGCTTTTAACAAGTCTACCTTCACTTATTCCATTAACAAGTTAACCTTTCATACCCTTCCGCTTTTAACAAGTCAAAACCGGCTACTAGCTCTAATTAACCTTTTTAGCAGGTCAATATGACAAGTGTCATTCTTCTTAATTTATTAGATATTTTAAATCTTTAATTTTATATTTTTTAAAAAAAAGACCTCTCCCTCCTCCCACACACTCCCTCCGACGTCCCAGCACCAATTTCTCAACCTTGTTCCGACCAGGCAACACCGTACTATTAATGATAATCCACCGGCTACAAACTCATCTTCTTAAATTCCCCTTAATCTCCAACGTTGATTTCATCAACAATCTTTACATTTAAAGGTTGCCTTCTTAATGTAAAGGTTGCCTTCTTCAACAACCTTTACATTCCCGACAAACCAACAACCCCCCTCAACTACCATTAAAGAGATGTTGATAGCTGATCATAAAACTAAGAGGACCCAGAAAACATTCAAAAAACATGGAACTAGAAGTGAAACGGCAAACAACAAAACCCCTAATATCAAAGCTAAGTTCAGTTTCAGATCAAGCCCAAATATCAACCCTCTGTGAACTCAGATTACTGACAAAAAAGACCCAGATTTCAGACCCATCGTATCTGAAAAAGATGAGGCTGCAACAATCTCTCTTCTTTCTGAAACCCTTTATTCTCCTGCGCTTCTTGCTGAAACCCGACCTTCTTGATTCTATCTCCTACGCTCTTCTAATCATTGCGCTTACCCACTACTTGCTATTCAATCTGTCAATCTTTGCCTGGCCTCGATTTTTCGGAATTAAAGGGAAGAGAGGAGTACTTTAGCTTTGCATTTGATTTGGATAATTGTTATTTTGGAATTCAATTTAGAATGGAAGGTGGGTCGTGGGTGGTTTTTCGGACTTGAACTGGTGTTTTGATGGGGTGGGGTTGGGTTTTTTTAGGCCGACTGGCGTTTTTGTGTGGTGGCATTTGGAGGTGGCTGGGTTTAGGAGTAGGGGTGATGGTTTAGCGAATGAGATTAGGCGGTTGTGGTGTTTAGGGTGGTGTTTACAGGTTTTGGAGGGGAAGGAAGAGGAGAGAGAAAAAAAAAGGGGAGGGAAAGATATATATAAAATAAAAATTAATAAATATTTTAAATCAATGAGAACGAGACACGTGGACTGGTGACTTGAACTAACAAGTTAACATTAGGTAACCTGTAAAAAAACTTGTTAAAAGCAAAAGTATGTACAAGGTCTACTTGTTAATGGAATAAGTGAAGGTAGACTTGTTAAAAACGGTCAACGCAAAGGTTATGTTTGGGTAAAGAGTAGGAGAGAGAATGTAAAAATCCAAAATTGTAGATCATCTATTGGGTAAAGAAATAATGGGATCATCAATAATAGATCTTTAGTGAGGTGGAAGAGTAAGAAAATAATAAATTAATTGATGATCTCAAATTATAGATCAACTAGTGGTTATGCTCTAAGGATTAGGATTATTTGTAGTATCATGTATAGGGAACCCTTTTATGGTTCATAAATAGCTATTGAATTGGAATTACGTGTTGTTTAGCTTGTTAATTGCCTATATGTTTTATTACATGATTGAATGGATGTTTGATTCAAGCATGTTATTTTGGTATATTTATATTTTGATCCATATGATGTGGATTAATAATATTTTATTATTGGATTATGGATTTTGGTATTGTTTCCCTTAATGGATATTTTATTACTTCTCAAAGGCCGAGGACTTTGTGGGTAAGTTGGATTATTATTGGTTATGAATATTTCATTACTTCTCAACGGCCGAGGACTTTGTGAGTAAGTTGGACTATTATTGGTTATAGTTATTTTACTGCTTTACAAAGATCGAGGGCTTTGTAGGGTATGTATATTTATTGTCATTGGACATTCGATTGTTGATTTAAGTCAATAAATAAATTTGGAGGACTAATTCTTGGTCAATTGGATTTGTTTGATCACTTATTTAATCATAAGATAAAAGAGGAATATATGTTGTATCCATGTTATGTGTTGGTTTTCTGTTTAGAGTCCAACATCGAATAACTTATTAATACTTAAAGTGGAAAGTGAATAGCAATAGCTTTAGACTTGTGCACGTTTGAAGTTCTGGACTAGTATGAGTTGGAGTACATGGTGGTAGTCCATTGTTTTTCTTGGGGTCGGATTGATCATCGTACCCTATTTTATTTTTAATGGTTCCTCGATATCGTTGGTCAAGGGGTTATGGAGTTGCGCCCGTAATTCGTCTTCTATTTTGAACGCTGGTTTTGGTTGGACAACTCAATCCATTGTCTATTCAATTTACTAAATAATTATCATGTTGTATGTCTTGTGAAGTCAAGACTTATTTTACGAGTTCAAGTCTTGAGGTATCTTTATTGATCATGTTTGGTTGTTCAATAGTATTATGTTAGGTTTCGTGTTTTATTTTATTATGTATGTACCCAGCTTTGCTGATTACGTGCTTTTCTGTGGTCGATCATGATTGTGCCCATTGATCCTTTGATGACCCTTTATTGGTGAGCAGTTTTCAATTGAGTATTTGCCTACAGGTTTGAAGCTATGATGCATCATCCGTATTACTCATTTGGGATTTGGGAAGCATTGATGAGAGATCGCTTTCTTACTTTTATTGCCGCTTGCATTTACGTTACTTTTATTAAGTTGTTTTACGGATTATTTATTTTAAGTGTTTTAAGTTGGTTTTGAATTATCCTTCGAAATTTGGATAATGATTTGAAAAATACTATGGTTTAAGTATTTAATAAAGGTTTATTTAATGTTTTTCCGCTGCAACACTCTGAGTAAGCCAATAGGTTTTCACACGGGAGATTAATGCCTTGATAATTCTCTATTTTAGTTGGTAAAATAATGCGTTTTATAAAGAGAGAATTGTCGGGGTGTTACATTTTGTGAAGTCAAGTCTTATCTTATGAGTTAAGTTGTAGAGTATTATTATTGATCATGTTTTATTGCTTAGTAGTATCATGCTAGGTTTTGTGTTTTGATTTGTTATGTATGTACTCAGCTTTGCTGATTACGTGCTTTTCTGTGTGTCGATCATGGTTGTGCCTATTGATCATGTGATGACCCTTTTATTGACGAACAGTCTTTAATTGAGTATTTGCTTACATGTTGGAAGCTAGGATGCATCATCACATTTACTCATTTGGGATTTGGAGGCACTGATGAGATATCGCTTTCTCACTTTTATTGCTTCTTAAATTTATGTTACTTTTATTAAATTAATTTATGGATTATTTAATTAAGTTATTTAAGTTGGTTTTAATTTACTTTCGAGGTTTGCATTATGTTTGACAATTATTATGGTTTAAGTATTTAATAAAGTCTTATTTAATGTTTTTCCGCTGCAAAACTCTGAGTAAGATGATACACTATCACACGAGCGATATTGCCTTGGTAATTCTCTATTTTAGTTGGGAAAATATATGTTTTATAAAGAGAGAATTTTGGGGATGTTACAGGATCGGAAAATCCGGTCATTGCGGTGAAGCAAAAGGCACCAAAGAGTGATAACGAACTTAATGAGAGAAGGACTATGGAGTATGATGTATGTCGAAATTCATTGTTGTAAGGTATTAATGTTGTCAGAGTTTTGAAAGGTGGTAAGTGATGTGCAGACCAGGTTTATAAAGCTATTGGGCAGTAACGGAAGATATGGTTGGAATCTTCTTGAGAGAGGGGGCACAAATCACAATATTTTAGTGGGAATAGTTGTCTTTTATGCAGGTTGAGTTTGGTGCGAAGTCTGTCATGGAGAAGGCGCCAGAGAAAGTATTTCTATTTGACTAGAATCGGAAGATGGCAAATTATTTTAATTTGTTTTTGATGGGGGTGTGGTGAGGTAAAGGCAGGGTTGAGGTATGCATGTGAGGATAAGGCTACATAGGTAGTGTGGTGACTCCAAACCATTTTATCCGATTGATTATCGTGGGGTAATTCCATAGCAACAATGGAAAGAGCATATGCCTAATCAAAGTCTCGTGCAATGCGGGAAAGATTCCATTGAATGGGGTTTGGGGTGATATAGTCTTTGACTCTAGCTGTAGAGATATGTCTGAGGGTGATGTGTGATGCAGTTATCGGGATAGACTGATTTACCCATTTTTGAGAAAAACCCATGATTTTGTATCCATTAACGACTTTCTAGTGGCAATGGGTGAGTAACTTAGATTTCACAAGGAGAAGGCTTTGCTTCCCCAGGAAGAGGATTGGGGTGGTTTGGATGCTGAAATGCCGTAGAGAGTGCGAAAGGCTTTTTTGAGGTATAAAAATGGGAAGTGAGTAGTTGAGGATTGGTTGTCATACGCCAAACTTGATTCATAAGTTTACATTCGTTTAGAATGTTATTATTAGAGCGTATGCTTAGGCCTCCAAGTCCTTTTGGAAGAGATGTGATTTTTTAACCCAATGAATTCCTGGATGGCCAGCTTTGCCCTAAAGGAAAGTGTGAAGGATCTAATCAAGTTTGGAAGTAATGCGCATGGGAAGTCGGAAGGTTGGCATAATGTGTGCTATAATGGAAATGAGGATGGTGTTAATTAAAGTGGTTTTTGTTGGAATGGAGAGGTTTAGATGATTTCAAGAAAGGATTTTCTTGGAAACTTTGTCAAGTATAGGGGTAAAGTGTTGTGCTTTTTAGCCAGTGATGTCTACTCGGATTCCTAAGTGCAGTCCGATATTGGTGGTCAGAGAGATGGATAGTTGTTGTACGTAGGCTAATTGTGAATCAGGGGTGGTGTTAGGGCTAAATTTGATGGAAGATTTAGAGAAGTTTAAACGCTGGCTAGAAGCTTGAGAATAGTTATAGAGTAATTGGACTATAGAAGAGAATGATCGAGGGTTGACTTGGAAAAAAAGGAGAACATCATCAGCGAAAAGGAGGTGGTTGATAATTGGTACTTGACGGTTAATTTTGATGCCTTGAAAAAGTTTAATATCTTCAGAGAGTGTGAGGAGACGAGAGAAGATATCCATACATAGTATGAAAAGATAAGAGGAGAGAGGATCTCCTTACTGTAAACGACATTTCGGTGAAAAAATAGGGTGTAGTTGATTATTAAACAAGATTCGATAGGAGATAATGGAAATGCAATGATAGATGGGGATGATCCATTTTGTTGGAAAGCCATAGGCGTGGAGAGTTTGTACCAGAAAATCCCAATTTACTCTATCATAGGCTTTACTCATGTCAAGTTTGAAAGCGGCGTAGGTTTTCTGTCCTGTTCTTTTGTGATTAATGTAATGTAGTAGTTCGTGACTGAGGAAGGTATTGTCATGTAGTTGTCTACCGTGAATGAAAAAGCATTTTGGTAATCAGAAATTATGGAGGGGAAAATATGTTTCATTCTATTGACGAGGCATTTACCTGAGCATTTGTATAAGGTATTACAAAGGCTAATGGGACGAAAGTGTGAAGCAGTTTCTGGGTGTGTAATTTTGGGAATTAGTATCATTACTGATGGGTTCCAAGCTCGGAGGAAATAACCATTGTGCCAGACAAGCTGAATACTTTTGATGATCGCATCTCCTACAGAACTCTAGTGTGTTTTGAAGAATTCGACTGTAAACCATCCGGTCCTGGAGATTTATTGTTTCCTATGGAAAACATGGCGCACTTGATTTCTGACACGAGGGTAAGAAAGGGCCGAATCCACGAGGAAGAAAGGATTAATCAAGGTTTGAATGCGATTAAGCAGCTAAGTCTATTTTTGGTGTGTTTTGGATATTAGTAATTAACTAAGAAATTATAACCTAATTAGCTAAGAAATTATAAAATAATTAACTAGCAATTATACTAAATGATTGGATTTAGACTATATAAAAGAGGCTAGGGATAGGGGATTAACAAGCTAACCATATATTAACCAATTTTGTCAAGTCAAGGGGATCCAATGTGGTCGATTACGGGACTAAGTCACTCAAATATTTCCTAATTACTTTCTCAAACTAATTAAGAGGACCTAACCAACCAATTTTACCTATTCTTATAGTAAAATCAATCAATTAAGTATTTTCACAACTCACAATGATTCAAATAAGGTCCTAGGAAGTCAATCACCTATTCTCATGGTGAAGTCAACCTAGTGACTAGCCTAAGGTCAATCCAAGGCTTCATTTCTCAATCCTTCATCTTGGATTCCCAAATCAAGTTTAAATAGTGATCAATCAATTAAACATCGCAATAAAATAATCTAGGCAACATAATCTCACCTAAGTCTAACCTCCAAGCTTGACTTTTATGGTCAACACATGATTAACAAGCTCATCCCCTTCCCCTAGCTAATAAGCTACTCACTAGCCATAGAAAAGATGAAGAAAATAGCTTGAAGCAACAATCACTAGTAGAATAATAGCTATTTGAGGCTATGTATTTGAAGTGTTTTAGACTAATAGCTGCAAAAGACAATTTAAGACAATATTTTATAAAAGAAACTACAACAATTTGAGGCGTCATTAAAAAAAAAACTCAAATTGCTTTTGAGGCGTCCTTTTGAAAAACGCCTCACATTGTAAGCGCATTGTAAATTGTTTCTTCCTTCTCATAGACAAATCCCGCCACACTTGACACTTCCCTCTCAGAGACAAATCCCTCTTATGGCGGCTCCTTGAGTTTTCCTTGGCTGTGCTCCTTCATGAGTTGGTCTTCCTGTGCTCCTTCTTGAGTTTTCGTCGGTTCAATCTTCTTCCTTCTTTCATCGGCTCCATTGGTGAGAAGGTAAAATTCTTCAATCTTTCATCGGCTCCATTGCTAATTTCTGTTTGAAATCATGTTCATTATCTCCCTGACTCCCTCTCTTCTACATTCATTACTATTTTTCGACATATAGGTTGTGCACGTTAAGCAAAGTTTTTGGGCATTCAACTTTCCCCCTTTACTCCCTTCCATTTAAACTCTCTCATCGTCGAAAACTACAAGAATCGGAAAACCCCTCCAGGTTCATATCTTTCTTCAATCTTTTCGTTTTCTATGATCTAATAGCATCTGAATAAATCTGGGTTTTTCCTTACATAGGGAGGAATTTGTTTATTGTTTGAATTTTAGGGTTAGTTGTACTATTATTAGTTGATTATTTAGCTCTAATGTTGGAGAATGTTGAGTAGTATTGATGTGGAAAACATGCTTCTTGACTGGTTATGATGTTTTATCGTTTTGGCATATGTCGATTTCATTTTTTTTGTCTGTCTATGAGCTGGGCTTGTGGATGTTGTAATCTCTGACGGAGGCATCACTCTGAAATTACAATTCACACCCATTTGAATACTTGGAATGTTTCAGTTGAATTAAGACAAATAGACAGGTATTGGATTCATGTATTTCTTTCATTTTCTGTTATTGGTTCTTTGATTTTGCAGCTCACATTGCCTTTATTTCAGTGACTTGAACCAATTTATGTATGTGCTTTGCAGATGGAGTTTTATGGGTACGTGACGACAATGAATTCTCAATGTTTGAGTGGATGATGAGGCAATTGGCTTTGTCATTGTAAACACTAGGAATGAATAGAGGCGAGAGGAAGGTTTTGATATTTGGGTATTTGTATCTAGAGGGTGAACTCATAGATTATATCATTCACAGTGATATGCGTTATGTAGGGTGAATTCATATATTCACAGATAGTTGTGATTTAGGAGAAAATGAAACAGGGAAGACAACATTTATTCGTATGTTGGCATTATCATTTTATATGGATTGGAATATCAACAAATTTGAGAATTTTGTAGGAGAAATTTACTTATTAAGTTTTGAACCTCAAAATGGGGTTTTTGATTGTCTAGGATTTTTATGTTTAATTGTGAAACTTCAGCCAGGTTTGCTGAAGCCTGATGATGCAGAAACTTTTGATGTCGAAGTGCCTGAATTCAACGTTTCATACAAACCCCAAAAGATCATTCTAAAATTCCAAGTTATGTGAGGCACTTATTGCATCAAAAGATAAGGGATTCTTATCTTCATCCTCAGTGTAGTGTCTCAGATGTCATGAAGCCCCTTCAGATTGAGCAGTTAATGGATCAAGAAGTTGTGAATCTATCTGGTGGAGAGTTGAATAAACTTTGTGTCTCGGAAAGGTAAATTTCTTCCTTTGGTTTCTTGTCTCTTCTTCTTCCTCTTGCTTCCTCTAGTGTTTCAACTATTGGTTACTGTTGTGTGATTCATAGAAGTATGTTGGAATACATCGTGCAACTTTTGTGTATTATGCAATAAACTGTAGCATTCAGATGACACTATGTTATACTTTTATCTCATTCAACACACTAAATGGTAAATATCTCTTCATTCAGTTTTGTTTTAATACCTATATTTATCTCATTCTTGCTGTGATGTTTTGTAACCTGAATTATTGTTTAAACCTGGTTCAAGTATTCTAGTATTCATTTCCTAATCTACGCTTCTGGTTTTTCAAGCTTATGCTGTTTTAATTGATGCTTTTTTTACTTCCTGAGTTTGTTAATATGTTTGATGGTTTATAATTGGAAAGTGTGATAAAAAATGTGTTTGAATACTTATTTGGCATAATTGTGTCATCTTGAGTAGATCTAGCTGCTTTATTTAAACTTTTTTTATACGATCCTTGATTGCAATTTATAAGGTTTAATGGTCTAGCTTTCTGGTACCTATACACATGATGTCTGGTAGTATCCATATTGGGTCATGGGGTGGCGTTGTGCTCTCAGAAAAATTATCATCTCACCTTATGGAAAATCGTCTGGATTCTCTTGTTGGTCCTCAAATGAGTATCTTTCCACTAGTGCCATCTCACCCCCTTCTTACTCAAGGCAAAAAGTTCTAGAGGTTTGTGACACAGTTCCACAGGGAGGTGGGCGTTGGACTGCTGCAGGCATTGTATCTAGAAGATGGAAGAAGAGATGAAAGGTATGATATTTGGAAGCGAACTGTTGTCGCAATGGATAGTGGCTTGTATGAAAACTATCCTCAGTACATATGTTATCTTCAAGCTGCAGTTATGGAGCTTTTAGAACCCGCATTATTACTAAATTTGCCATATCGGAGAGGAGCAACAATCAGATATTAGTGAAGAACTTGAAGCATGAGATGGTGAAGAAGGTTGCCCTTCCTACTCTAATTGATGTCATAGTGTAATTCATTTCTTCTTCAAAATATTGGACATTATTGTGTAATTTTTAGGACATGGTGGCTTGGTATTGTGTAATTTTTTTAAAAATAAATAAATTAGTATTTGAGGTGTTTTATATATAAATGCAGCATTTTGTTTTTGTTTTTGAAAAGCTCTACTTGAGGCGAAAAAGGCCTCAAATACATCCTCTATTTGAGGCGTTTTTCCCGCCTCAAATGCATTTGCTATTTGTTGCCCCTCCATTTGATGCTATGCCAAAAACGCCTCAAATGAGGTACTTCATGAAGCCTCAAATAGGTATTTTTCTACTAGTGAATGAAAGATCAACAATGGTGGAAATCATTTTAATAAAATTACCCACTAATTAATCAAACTTTAATCAAAGTAAAACTAAGCATTAAGGCAATAAAGAGAAAGGTAAGAAGCAATAGTCAAATATAGAAGAAGATCAACCAAAAACCTTCATTGATAAAGCTTGAAATCATCAACATTCAAAAGCTAGATCTACTTTCTCTCTCTAGAATCTCTCTAATTAAGACTAAAAAAACTTCGAAAATGAATTATATGTTTTCTTATTGCAAAAACGAGCTTAAATACTCTTCAAATACTAAAGGCAAACCGTAAAACACAAAACTGAAGCTGTCCGAAAGTAACCGAAATCGTCCGAAACTGTAACACCCCTGAAATTCCTCTACTTTGAAAATGTAATATAATAAATAATTTAAGAAAACTCCAAAGGTGCTACGCCGCGATAATTAATAATAATCACCGCAAGGCTAAAGGTTCTAACTGAAATAAATAGTCAATAAGGTTTAACTAATCAAACTAACTAGAATCTAAATAATTATTACAGACTGAAATAAAATACTAAAGTCAAAAGAATAATAGCGGAAGTCTTATTAAACCTACTAACGTATAACTAAATCCATCGCACTCGTTAACCCAACCTTGAGCTAACCACCTTCAAGTCCCTGCACATTGAACACTATAGTATCAGCCAAAAGGCTGAGCAAGATTTCATATTGTACTAAAACAAAACTATCCAATGTGCAGGTAAGATATATAGGAATATCTTACAAATTCATTTCCAACCTGTACAAATTAGATATATAAAATAAAACAACCTTCCAATAAATTTCAACTTTCAACTTTCTTTCTTTCTAAAACAATCCAGTAAATACATTTAAAATGTAACTGTTTTGAAACCTGTGAGTAGGAAGTATTAAAGTCCAATGAGCTAGCTAGGCTCACGAGACAGGTAAACACCAAAGCCCCTAGTATGCATACCCCTAACTTGATAACGAACCAAGAAGGAAGACAAATGGCAAGTGTATTGATCAACATACACCCAACTACTAAATAATGGTTGAGACAAAACTCAACCTACTTCCAAACCCGAGGAATACCGCTTACCGGCAACCCCACAAAAACATTCTTATAAAACATGATAAATCATAGTTAAGTAAACATAGAAACATTCTAGTTTACTTAAAACCTGTAACAATGAGGAACATCCTCCTTTTAAATCTCAACTTGACATATGAGGAACTTCCTCCCTTTTGAATCTCATAAGTAATCTCATAATTTTCTTTCACAATAAATATCGTCAAAACGATTTAAATCTCATTATATAAACATTGTAAAACCTTTTAAATCTCAATATATAAATAATGTAAAACTCTTTTTAAAATCTCAATATATAACCACACAAAACCTTTTTAAAACTCAATATAAACTTTAAACCAATATCATCCAATTCTCAAAATAATCTGTACAAGTCTTGGTAAGAAATCTTACCTTTTCCGCAACCACAACCAACCAAACGTAATCTCAAGTCAATAAGGTTCTTCTACGAACCCACAATCTACGCTATAATAAAGTATAGTATAAGTCACTTGACTATATACTTCACATAATTCACATTCAAATAACCTAACCTAGTTAATGAGCTTTGACTAATTTTAAAAACGACTCAACGATAAAAGGACAAAAAGTCAACAAAAGTCAAACTAGTCAAACTTGGTCAACGAAAGTCAAAATGGTAAAGTTTGGTCAACAAAAGTCAAACTGGTCAAGTTTGGTCAACAAAAGTCAAACTGATTTTGACTCTACTATCATCCATATTATTTCCTACTAACTAACTCCTTCTCATGCCAAATCATTTGACTAAAATTCAACTTAGGATTTAAAACTAACAACTAACAACTAATCTAATATACTCAATAATTTCAAAATAACATTTAAAGTCACAATAACTATAATAATGTAAACTATATTTCAACTAATAACTCAAAATAAGAAAAATAATCATCAATCTAATATAACAAGAACTCATAGGAATTTCAAAAGTATTAATTTTTGCAAAGTAAACTCGTAGATATGCTAATTAACTCGAATTACACGTAAAACATAAGCCAATTAAACAAATTGAGCATAGTATAAATTTCTCCCAAATCAATTTTCTCAAGAACCCTAATTTACAAGAACCCCAATTTGAAAATCAACATATAAACTGAAATTAAAACATGGAAATAAATCTTACTTGATTATTTAGAGTAATTGGGATATAAATTGTGTTAAAAGTCTCGAAATTTCGCCTCTTTAATCCGAAATTCGACCCCAAAACACAAGCCACAAAATCACTTTTTCTTTACTCTTCGAAATTGACCAAAACCAAGTTAGAGTGATGATGATGGCAAATGGTTGCAAGTTATAGATGTGTGGTGATGGATAAATAATCTTTGTGAGGTTTGTGGTGTTGGGAATTAAGAATAGCAGAGTTAAGTTGCTTCTAATTTGTTTTCTTATTTTGTTTCCTTTTTTTTCTTCCTCTCCTCCTTTATTTATAGTTTAGTTAACCTAATGGGTATGTAAACGAATTCAAATAGGAATGGATTTTGGCCTAGTTCTAAGATAAAGTCAAAGTATGAAAGAAAAATAATTTAATAAAAGACTAACTTAAATTATTTTTTGTAAAATAATGTAATATAAATATTTACTAACAATACATAAAAATACGGGGTGTTACAGAAACTGACCGAAATTATCCGAAAGAGCAGTGGAGCGCCCGCTCCATGCAAAATGGAGCTCCCGCTCCAAGAACACTCCTGGGTCGCTCTAAGTTCCTGCCCACTATCATTCAATTCTTCATTGACGGAGCGCCCACTCCGCCCCTTTTGTAGCGCCCGCTCCCCCTGTTTTCAATCATCTTCCTTGCAAATCTATAAAGAACATCTCAAGAGGAGATTAGATAGGGGAAGAGGGATGCACATGCACATGCAATGAACTATATACAACCTAACTAAATGCAAATGCACTAAAACTAATGCAAACCATGCAAAGAGTGAAAAAGGATGTAAAAGGGGAATAAAAAGGAAATTACATGACCTAAATGTATCTAAATGACCTAAAACTACTCCTAATTAATGAGCCTAGAGCCCACTTATCAATTTCGTATGGGGTAAAGGGTTGTTGGTGACACGGTCGTTGCACGTGCCAAATATAAACCTAACTTAGCCTAGTTTAGGGCAAGAAAGGGTCGATTCCACAAGGAAGCAAGGATTAGCAAGGGTTGAAAGTAATTAAGCGAGCTAAGCCTATTTTTAGTGATTTTTTAGATTAATTGATTAACTAAGAAACTAAGCACGAGTTAGCTAACAAATTAAGTAAATGATTGAGTGTAACAATAATAGGAAGACACTAGGGATAGGGGAATCACTAGTTAACCAATTTCTAACCTATTCGTCAAGCCAAGGGGATTCATTAGGTTCAACTTAGGGACTAAGGTCACTCATATGTTTCCTAATTACTCTCTCGAGCTAATTAGGAGGACTTAATCAACCAATTTTACCTATTCTCATGGTAAAATCAATTGATCAAGTATTTCCACAACTCGTAGCGATTCGATTAAGGTCATAGGAAGCGTAACACTTATTCTCATGGTGAAGTCAACCTATTGACTAACCTAAGGTCCATCAAAAGCTTCATCTCTCAATCCTTCACTTTTGATCCCCTAATCTAATTCAATTGATGATCAAGCAATTAAACAAGCAATTAAATAGGTTAGTCAACCCAATTTCTCCTAAATCTAACCCCCTAGCTTGACTTTTGAGGTAAACTCATGATCAACCTAGTTCATCCTCTTCCCCTAGCTAAGAAATTACTCTAAAGCCATTAAAAAAGCAAAATAAAAAGCTTGAGGTATCAAATGAAGATCAACAATGGTGGAAAACATTATAAATGAGCTAAACATCAACTAACCAACACTAATCAAAGGCTAAAACAAGATAAGCAAGTAGTAAGGAAAAATAAAGCAAAGAGATAGAAGAAATACTCTAAATAGATGAACATCCAATGAAAACCTCCATGGAAATACCTTCAAAAAGCTTCAAATTGATTTCAAGATCTACTTTATCTCTATAAAAACTACTTCTCTCTCTAAAGTTTCTCTCTCTAAAGTTTCTCTCTCTAATTAAGCTAATAAATGATTCAGCAATTAAAAGATATCTTAAGATTATTACAAAATTAGATTTATACCCCGTAGGAATAAGGGCAAAATCGTAAAACACGAAATAAAACTACGGAGCCTGGGCAATGGAGCGCCCGCTCCTCACAACATGGAGCGCCAGCTCCCTCATCTCTCCTAGGTCGCTCCAAGTTCCTGATCCTCTGTCTTCATTTCTTGACCCATGGAGCGCCCCGCTCCCCTGTTATAAGCCTCTTTTTTTGCTTGATAACCTTCAAAACACTCAAGGCAAATATCAGAAGGGGAGGGGGGTATGCACATTGATAGGTTTTAGTCGTATCACCTAATCAAAATAAACCTACAGTCCTCTAACTATGGTAGTCAATGGAAGCAGGGTCGAATCCACAGGGAGACAGAGTTTCTAAATTAATATTCAATCATTTCAGCTACTTCAGATGAAATCAGGGAAGAATTAACTGAACTAATAATTAAACTAAAGAAAACAAATCAAATCGAGGATTTAACTATGGACTAAAAACCTAGGGTATTAGGTCAGTCCACCATGCTCATACCAATCAAATAGGTTCAACTACTATCAAGACCTAAGTCAAGAGTCGGGGGATTAGAGCATGTGTTGAGCTATGGTTAAGACTCAACGCTCATAGTTCAACATACGCCGCATGTTCACTAACGTAATCAGAAATACTGACGTGTCCTAGGCCTCTAGTCGTAAGACGGATCTGTGCAAACAACCATTAACCACAAGCAATCAATGAAATTGTACACTGACATTAATTACTCAATAAGAACAAACCACATCACAATCACCCTAATTAAGCCCTAGAAATTGATAGAAATCTAAATCACAATCATGGTATAAACATGGCTTCCCTACTAACACCCTAGAAAGAGAACTACTCACTCATAATCGAATTAACAACAACAAAACTAATATGAAACCCTAATAATTGCATCATGAATAATTAAATAAGAATAAATAACAAATTAAGAATAATAAAAGAGATTAGAGTAAAGAGGAATACCAATTGACAGAAAGCAGGAACTTTTATTGAAATCGAATAGGTTCAATCACCTTAAAGTGTTTAAACTAAGTAAAACTAAGCTAAGAACTATGGAAAATAAAACTAGAGAAAAAATATCTCTCTAAAAATATGAGGAACAGGTATTTATAATATCCCAAAGTCTAATTAAAAAAATATAGAATTTCGGAAAAGAGTTCTCCGTGCTTCAGGCCCGATCGGGTCCATTCCCGCCCGATCGGGTCCATTCCCGCCCGATCGGGTGCGTAAACTGCAATTCTGCATCAACTTGCGAAGGCCGTATCTCTCAAACCAGAAGTCCGATCGGCGTGTGAACTATCATTAGAAAGCTCTTGAAGTCTAGAATCCAACCCAATTGGAATTTCTTGATTATCAATTTTCTATCAAAAGTTATAATGAAAATAGTGAAGGTATGTCAGTTTTGGCACTTCATTCACTAACTCTTTGCTTCATTCCAACTCAAAATTGTCCCAAACGGATGCATTGTGATCCTTGTGCAAGCTACCTTCATCTGCAATGATTAATAGGCTACATCCTTGGTACTCATGATCACTTTGTATCAAAATAACCTGAAAATCATCAAAACACACAAACGGGGAGTAGTAGAGCACAACTTGTGTAATTCATGTCATTATGCACCTAAATGCTCAAAAAGGAGTTCTAAATGCAATCTAAATGCATCTAGAAACTATATATAAATGTGATACATCAAACTCCCCCAAGCTAAACCTTTGCATGTCCTCAAGCAAATAAAACATGAACATGGAATAAATTGCCTCACTCCATAGATAAAAACAATCAAAGCTCAAAACGTTTTCAAGACTAAGAATCGTTCAGGCAGGCAAAATTCAAGTTCAGCTAATCAAATCCATCCAACCACCAATCATCCAAGCAATTCATCAAATTTTAGCATCCACAAGGCATACAAATCCTGAAAGGGCTCTTACAAAGGTATCACTCCTCTCTATTTTGTGGCAGGCAAAGATCATGCCCGAACACTCACCAACCCGACCATAATTGCCCTTCCCACTCACACTCTCATGTGTTTAAGAAGGTTAAATGACGCTCATCCTAGTCAAGTCGACTCAATTAGCAGACATACTCTTTAACTTTGACAAACTGACTCAAAATCAATCCAATAAACAATGCAGACACGAGCTCAAGAGGACTTTATAGGGTGGAAAAACCGAGAAAGGGGGAGCATGAATCACTCAAACAAGGCCTAAGATGGCCTAAACAACTCCCAACAACACCATATAACCACGAAAAATAACCCAACTCTCATGAATCAATGAAAACTCACAACAAACCCAATTTTCAAGCAATGAAGCGAATTTTTTTTATGCACGTACGTGTATGAAGGACTTTGAATTCTTTTGAACTTTTATTTCATTTTTCTGAACTTCATTCACACAACTCTAATTTTGCTTTTTCTTTTCTTTTTCTCACACTCAAACCACAACAAATATACTTTTAATTCCTCCACAACCAAACCTAACCATGAAACCAATCTCAAACTCAACCCATACAAAAGCTCCCCCAAGCTAGCCTTGGAAATAATATCAAAATGAAGGCCATGGGCTCATAATAAGGGTTTAAGTAACATGAAACAACTCATTTGGCTCAGCGGGGCTAAGGAGGATAAAAATATATCAAAAACTCACTCTGAGGCTCAAGAATCAGGCAAAAGAACGCCTCTATCACAGCAAATGCTACAAGTCATCGAACATCAGACAAGTACGAAGTCAAAGTCAAGATCAATCGACTAAAGAGGAACTAACACACAAAAACAGACTGGATAATAATATGAATCCAATAGGCTACAAAGAGGCCTCACAGTCTAACCAATTCAGGCATGCAGCACAATGTAGTGTAATATAAATGTGATACATCACACATGCATATGGAACAACCTATATACATCCTAACTATATGCAAATGAGCTAAACTAGATGTTAAACACGAGATAATAAGAAATGAGGAAAAAGGGAAGGAAAAGGAAATTAAATGACCTAAAATGCATCTAAATGCCCTAAAACTACATGCAAATAAGTGAACCTAAAGTCCACTTATCAAATTCCCCCAAGCTTGCCAATTGCTTGTCCTCAAGCAATTAACAATCTCAAGGAAACCTATGCAATAAAAACTAAGAAAGGCATCACGAAATGAAGGTCCTCGTCCTAATAGAGGTGTCAAGGCAATGGGAGAACTCGACCAACTTTCAAAGCTCATAGCCGTCTTTCCTTATCCACAAGTTAGGGGTCAAAGAAGTGGTCTAAGCTAGTGCGCAAAGAAAATGATCGTCCTAGAGGTCCCTCAACTATCACACAAGCCCTCAATGATCCTAAGTGAAACCTTTCCCTACAAAATGGAAAAACTCTCTCAACCTAGTACCAATCATGCCCCACAAGCTCACAAGATCCCCCAAGCTAGCATATTTAACTTCAATTTTTTTGAATGCAAGGGCCCTAGTGTCACGGTCCGAAAGTTCTGACCTCGGAACATGCGGCACGCCCTTGCCTTCTGTGGGCAAGTGCGCTAGCCTTAATGCGGAAAAGGTTCATTTGAGATTCGTGAGGCACGAGCACTCGGTATCTGAAATGGTACTCTTGCCTATTGGCGATAAGAGCACGAGAAGAGGGTCGATCGGGGTGCTCGTGTGCACAAGGCGGGCACGAGCGGGGCCGACGATGAGATGTACCTGTTTTGAGTTTGGGTGGGCGCTTTATAATAAGTGGCGGCACAAGCTCTAAGTTGGCCAACAACAACACACAATATTATAAAGCAAGCATACAACTGATAGGAGGCCTTAGTGGTGAACAAACATTTCATTCATCATCTCCCCCTAAAGAGGCTTAAGTTTGAGATAGTACATATTTCCAGTGAACACTGGATTTACGGTAACTCAATAATGGAACCTTAAGCCTATACAAGAGTGCTAAAACATAAACTAAAGCATAAACTAAGGAAAATACAACTAAAGGCAGGTTGGATTGTAACACCTAGACTACCTCCTCACGCGGTCTACCTCTCACTCGATAGTCATGTTTCTGAGGCACGGTACCGAGCACTCGATATGAGACGCGATAAGAGGGTAAGGTAGCTCATACCTAAGGCATTGGAGCATCTCTAGGGGCCAAAGCATGAATTTTTATAACTATAGGCTACTAGCCTTGTGGGCTCTTATGCACCACTTATTCGATCCAATAGGCCAAAAAGGGCTCTTTTTCTCTTCATTTTATTCATTTTTATGTGTTTTTGTTTTGTTTTGTTTTCTCTCTTTTTTTTTAAAGGCTACTAGCCTTACACTTTATTGGGCTAGAAGGGTTCCCAAGGTCACTCAAGGGCTCATCAAAGGTCAAGGGAGAGAGTAACGGCTTTTTATAGGGAAATAGAGACACTAATTCACGTTAAAGGCGAGTCTCAGACAATCGAGGGGTCTATTTGTACCAAGACCTAGGCATCCAAGCTTAAAGCACCCCTAATACTCCTAACGAGCACATAAGACACTCAAGCTAATTCACCCCTACTCGAAAGTCAAGTTCCCAACCTCTAACCTCTAAAGTCGAAACATAGAGTCATTCCTTAATTAGGTGATGCAAAAATCTTTTTGAAGTTTTTAATTTTTTTTTAAAAAAAAGCTTACATGCAAACTACCAAAGACAAATCCTATATGCAATTCATAAGCTACATGCAAAACAAACATGATATGCAACTATACTACATGCAAGTCTAAGACCTAAAGGAGAAAAGAAGCAAATAAAAAGAAAATCAAAGAAAAAAGATATATACAAGGAAACAAAAAGGATAGAAAAAGGAGAAAGTCATATACAAGTCATATACAAGTAAAAATAGTCAACCATGGTTCTTTTCATTTAAATCCTCAAGGTAATGATCAATAAAGCACACTCTCCTATCATGCCCCGTAAACCCGACCTACCAATGCGTCCTCTCTAACACGCGTACCCAAAAAGACACCCCAAACCCTCAAAATGAGCCACAACCCGCTAGCATAATCAAATAAAAACACCCCCCAAACAATCAAGGCACTGTCCTCAGTGTAATCATGCAAAACAAGTAAAGGGGGAGCGGGGCAAGAGGATCTAGTCCTCGTCCATGCGAGATGTACCTTCTCCCGAAGGGGGAGGTGGTGGCATGTCGCCCGAAGGGGGAGGGTCATGAGGCTCCCAACCGCCCGTGTAGCCCGGAGGCCAAGCGCCGTATGGGTGGGGATAGGCGGGATCACCCATGGGGTTAGAACCCCCGGGTGCCCGCCAATCATAGGGTGGGTCGCGGTGGGGCCAATAGGGGTACATAGGTTGGCGTTCATTCCGTCCCGGTACCTGCCCATGTTGAGGAGGCCAATTTGGAAAGTTGACATAGGGGTCAATGTTTCCACTCTCCACGTGGTGATGATACATTGCATTAGTTTGTATCATCATACCACTCAAGTCCTCTCTCATGCTTTGGATCGTATTCATCATACGATCTTGGTTGAGAGCAAGACTGTAGTAGGCCCCCTCATAGTCAAAGGAGCAGGACGACACTGAGGCACGTCGGCCGGAAATTGGCTCCTCGCGATGGAGAGGAGGAGCTAAGTTGCCGCGTGCGGCCTGGGCTTCCGCGACTGGGGGCTCATAAGGGATGAGAAAAATCTCGGCATCCTCTCCGTCGCGGTCAAATGTGGTCACCTCCGGGTTTGGGAGGTAACAATGATGACGACCCCTTACCTTCCAAACGAACCGCGCGGGATCAGGGGTAAAATCAATCCACCCGACGGCTCTAATATAGTTCAAATCGAGGTAGGGGTTATCATCAACTGGAGTCAACAAATTAAGTTGCTCCCCAAACCCTAGAGCGGAAGCAATGATAGTAATCATCCCCCCACAGTGAATATCGGATTTAAATAGTTCTCCACGGCGTATAGCAATACACCTTTGGAGAAATAGAAATCCGATATTCAACTTGCCTCCTATTTCCCTTGGGTGATGGGAGGCAATGTAGAGCGCACTCACCTCCTCCGAGGCTACCTTACTTGGTTCTTTTTTTGAAAATATGGCGCTAACCAAGAGGCGGTGAATGTAGCGAAGGATGGGGGAATGCATATGAGAGGAATATCCCGTTTTGGGATCAAAGGGGGCGTATCCGGCAACATCATGCCAAAATGCGTCCCTTTGATAGTAGACGGGGTATTGCCAAGTCTCGGGATTTCGGATGGCATTGGAGGAATCACATTGGAAGATCTCATTGAGCCTCCCCAAAGAGATACATTGGGGTCGATTGAACAATTGGAAGGAGATTTCATACTCCCCCTCTTGTCCATCAACCTCATTTCTCTCGAGAGAGGCTAAGAATTCCAATGTGAGCCGCTCATATGTCAAAGGGCTAAAGGTGTAAAAGCGTTCCAAGCCTAAAACAAATAAACAACGCCTTACATCTAGCATTATCCCGAGACTATCTAGAGTTTCACCATGGAAGAATTTAGAAGCCTTAATCTTCCGGTGCTTAAGTTCGTCATACCGACGTTTATGGTCGGGGTTGACGAACTTAAGGGCCGGAAGAGTGCCCTTTTGGTTCTTTTGGGAGGAAGAACCTTGGTCTTTTTTACTTTTTTTTTCGTGAACGAAACATACTTGGAGTTTAAAGAGAATAACTCAACAAAGATGATTATAAGAAATTTAAAAGACCACGGTCTCAACCCAACAACTAATCACGGAAATAAGAGCACCAACCAAGGCAAAAATTCAAAGCAAAAATGAAGGAAAACAAAACGAAATAATGAAAAGAAGCTAGAAAAATTAAAAATAAAAGAAAATAGGAAAAATTAGGCTAAAAGGAGTAAGTAACTAGAAAGAAAAAATGAAAGAAATCACAAAAAAATCAAAAAAATCAATTAAAAATCAAAATCTATCTAAATCTAGCAGCTAAGTCCACAAACAACACCACAATCATCATATTATCAATTTTCTAGTACAAATCTAGAAGAAAAATAAAAGTTAGGGTTAGGTTTTACCTCCCTCTTTAAGAGGGGTGAAGAAATTCCACAATTTAGGTGCCTTCAAGCTTCAACCGTGTTCCTTAACCTTTTTCTTCAAGAGATCTCCCCCAAACTTCAACTTTGAAGTGATGATGAATTTTTGATTTTGGGGCTTTTTGACAAAAATGGGTTCTTTGTGTAGAGGAGGAGAAAAGATGAAGGTTTTGTGAAGGAAGGAAGTGAAAATGTTGAGAAATGAAGGAGATATGGAGGTTTGAAGTTGGAGATTTAATGGAGGTTAGAGAGAGAAAGGGGGTTTGAAAGAGTTGAATGAGTGAATGAGAGTGAAAGGATGAGGTGAGGATAGTGGAGTGTGGGACGGTTTTTTTTTTTTGGGGGGGGGTAAATGAGAGCACGTGAAAAATAAAAAAAGGACGAAGGGGAGCGAGCTGCAGCCGGAGCGCCCGCTCCAGTCAAATAGGAGCGCCCGCTCCGAGCTTGGAGCGGGTCGCTCTTCACACGCTCCACCCCCGCTCCAAGTTCCTGCCAACTTCATTGTGATTTTGCACGCATGGAGCGCCCGCTCCCTATTACAAGAAGCGCCCGCTCCAGAGAGGGAGCGCCCCCCTTAGCCTTGTCTTGGGCTCGCTCCTCCTCCAATCTTCTATACTTAGCCAATTTTTTGGTGTTTTTCACTCTTCCTCTAATTTCACTCATATAAAACCTCTTATTCACCCTTTTTTTTTCTATTTTTTTTGTATTTTTCTCATATCTTTTTTTTTTCTTTCATTTTTTTTTCTTTTTTCGTTCTTTTTCTCATTTTTTTTTTACACTTATTTTTCTAAAAGCTAAGAATCCGGGTTGCCTCCCGTAAGCGCTTCTTTAAAGTCATTAGCTTGACCTCCCTACGATAAAAATCCTTATAGGGGAAGGGGGTAGTCATCCAAAGCAATGTGACAAATGTGCTCAATTTGGGTTCCATCGTGGTATACCTTGATTCTTTGCCCATTTACTTTGAACGTCCCTTTTTCCTCGCTCCACACTTCCACCGCTCCATGCGGGAACACTGTTTTTACTTCAAACGGCCCACTCCCCCTAGACTTAAGTTTCCCCGGAAAGAGTCTTAGCCTAGAGTTGAAAAGAAGGACCTCGTCTCCTACCTTGAACTCTCTCTTCATTATCCTTCGATCATGCCATGCCTTAGTTATATCCTTGTAAATCCTAGCATTTTCATAGGTATCCCGCCTAAGCTCTTCGAGCTCATGTACATCCAAAAGTCTTCGTTCTATGGATGACTTGAGATCAAAATTCAAAAGCTTGATGGCCCAATATGCTTTGTGCTCTAACTCAACCGGAAAGTGGCATGATTTGCCATACACAAGCTTGTAGGGGGTCGTGCCAATTGGTGTCTTAAAAGCTGTCCTATAAGCCCATAAAGCATCATCGAGCTTTAATGACCAATCTTTGCGAGATCAGTTCACGGTTTTCTCCAAGATGAGCTTCACCTCCCTATTTGACATTTCCGTTTGGCCGCTACATTGTGGATGATAGGAGAGCTCCATTTTATGATGCACCCCATATTTGGAGAGGAGTGCTTGGAAACTCTTTTTGACAAAATGGGATCCCCTATCACTAATCACGGCTCTCGGGACCCCAAACCTCGGAAATATCACGGACTTGAAGAGCTTGGTAACTACCTTAGCATCATTTATAGGAGAGGCGATTGCTTCAACCCATTTAGAGACATAGTCAACCGCCACTAAAATGTAGGAGTTACCAAACGAAGAAGGGAAGGGTCCCATGAAGTCTACCCCCCAAACATCGAAGACTTCCAATTCTAAAATGTTGGTGAGGGGTAATTCATGCCTCTTGGAGATGTTGCCGACCCTTTGACACATATCACAAGCTTTCACAAAACCCCACACGTCCTTGAACATAGAAGGCCACCACAATCCACAAGATAAGATCTTGGCAACGGTCTTGTCGGCACCCATATGTCCTCCAAAGGGGGATGAATGACATTTCTCAATCACACTTGCGATCTCATCATCGGGAAGACATCTCCGATACAAACCATCCTCCCCCCGCTTGAACAAAAGTGGGTCCTCCCACGCATAAAACTTAGAATCATGGAGGAACCGCCTTCGTTGTTGATATGTAAACTCAAAAGGAATGATCCCACAAGCCAAGTAGTTCGCCATGTCGGCAAACCATGGGGTATCAAGGGCTTTGATGGAGTATAGGAGAACATCCTTTAAGCTATCATCAATGGGCATATCATGAGAGGCGGAGTCTTCAACCAAAGGCAACCGGGTAAGGTGGTCGGCCATCAAGTTTTCCGTTCCCTTCTTGTCTCTAATCTCAATGTCAAATTCTTGAAGGAGCAAGATCCAACGAATCAACCGCAGCTTCGCATCTTTCTTGGACATGAGATACTTGATTGCCGAGTGATCCGTGTACACTACCACTTTGGAGCACGCAAGATAAGGCCGGAACTTATCAAAGGCAAACACAACCGCCAACAACTCTTTCTCCATTGTGGCGTAGTTCTTTTGAGCCGAATCAAGTGTCTTGCTCGTATAGTGAACAACATGTAGCTTTCCCTCTTTTATTTGCCCTAAAACGGCTCCCACTGCATAATCACTAGCATCACACATTAGTTCAAAAGGCAAGCTCCAATCCGGAGCTTGCACAATGGGGGCGGAAATAAGGGCATGCTTTAATGTCTCAAAAGCATTCATGCAATCACTATCAAAAACAAATTCATTATCTTTTTGCAAGAGGCTAGATAGAGGCCTAGCAATCTTACAGAAGTCCTTTATGAACCGGCGATAGAAACCGGCATGTCCCAAAAAAGAACGCACTCCCTTCACCGTAGTAGGTGGGGGCAACTTCTCTATGACCTCAATCTTGGCCTTATCTACCTCAATTCCCTTTTGGGAAATCTTGTGTCCTAACACAATGCCATCCTCAACCATGAAATGACACTTCTCCCAATTAAGCACTAGATTCATCTTTTGACATCTTTGAAGCACATTTTTCAAGTTCTTGAGACAATCATCAAAAGATGAACCTACTACGGAGAAGTCATCCGTGAATACCTCAATGGTATCTTCCAACATGTCCGAAAAGATGGCGGCCATACACCTTTGAAATGTAGAGGGCGCATTGCACAAACCAAATGGCATCCTTCGATAAGCAAAGGTATTAAATGGACAAGTGAATGTAGTCCTTTCTTGGTCATCGGGGTGGATGGGAATTTGAAAGAACCCCGAATAACCATCAAGGAAACAAAAATGGGAATGGACCGCCAATCTTTCCAACATTTGATCTATAAAAGGGATGGGGAAATGATCTTTCCGGGTGGCTTTATTCAATCTCCGGTAATCTATGCACATACGCCACTCGGTCACCGATCTAGTGGAGATTTGTTCTCCCTTTTCATTGGTAATGACGGTCATGCCTCCCTTTTTAGGGACCACATAGACGGGGCTAACCCACCGACTATCGAAGATAGGGTAGATTATCCCCGCCTCAAGGAGTTTCAAAACCTCCTTTTTGAGCACTTCCTTCATATTGGGATTCAACCTCTTTTGAGGCTCAATAGAAGAAGCATGATCGTCATCAAGATGAATTCTATGCATGCATAGAGTAGGACTTAGCCCTTTGAGATATTCAATCCTATTCCCAATGGCACTTCTATGTTCCCGAAGGACGTCAAGAAGTTGAGTAAGTTGAGTGCCTTCAAGTGTAACATTGACTATCACCGGGTAAGTCTCACCCTCACCAAGAAAAGCATATTTTAAAGAAGGGGGAAGGGGTTTCAACTCTACCTTGGGAGGAGGCTTAGAACTCTCCTCCTTAGGTGAAGGCACCTCAAGAGCCTGAATCTTCTCCTCCTTAGAACAATAAATTGGAGAGGCATCCATGGCAAGCTTGAAGTTTTTCCCTTCCTCATTATCTTCCAAATCTTCTCCCAAAAGTACATCTTCCAAGGGGTCTTTCTTACCCCTTAAACTCTTCAAAGTCAAGACCTCTTCATCAAAACTATCTATCCTCTTCACCTCTTCCATTATTGGAGACTTCATTGATTGCTTGAAAGCAAATTCCATGCTCTCATCTCCTACCCTCAAAGTAAGCACATCTCGCTTCATATCAACAAGAACTCTGGCCGTTTTAAGGAAAGGCCTCCCAAGTATAAGAGGGACTTGAGAGTCTTCCTCCATCTCCATAACCACAAAGTCACAAGGGATGAAAACCCTTCCAACTTGGACCGGTACATCCTCCAACTCTCCAACCGGAACTTTCACCGATCTATCGGCGAGTTGAATGACCCTCCTAGTAGGCTTGAGTTCAAAATTAAGTTGCTTAGCGATGGACAAGGGCATCAAACTCACACTTGCCCCCAAATCCGCCAAGGCCCTCTTGGGCTCCAAGTCCCCAATCTTCAAAGGAATAGAAAATGACCCCGGATCTTCAAGCTTCTTGGGTAGCTTATTTTGAAGTATGACACTAACCTCATCGGTCAAAGCAATGGTGGCACTTTCCTCGAGCTTGGTCTTGTTGGAGAGGAGCTTCTTAAGAAACTTGGCATAAATAGGCATTTGAGACATGGCTTGGAGAAAAGGGATGTGCACTTGAAGCCCTTTCATGACTTCTAAGAATTTCATGAATTTATCATTGAGTTGCTTCTTAGCTAGCCTTTGAGGAAACGGAACCGGAGGCACATAAGCCTTGGGTGCCGCTTGACTAGCCTCTTTGTGTTGCTCATGAACCTCTTTCTCTTGGCTTGGTACAACATCACCTTCATCCTCCACAATTACCTCCTCAAGGAGCTTCTCAACCTCCCCTTCACTCCCCCTTTCTCAACTTTCGGTCTTTCATTCACATCACTAGGCATCTTAGGCCCCTCATAGTTTGCTCCGAATCTCAAAGTAATGGCCTTAGCATGCTCGTGAATCACGGGTTGGCTAGGGAATTGAGTAGAAGAAGAAGAAGAATTGCTTACTTGTTGGGCAATTTGGGCAAGTTGGGTCTCAATCATTTTGTTGTGAGCTTGCATTTGTTGTAAGGAAGAGTGAATATCCCCAAACTTCTTATTATTATCGGCATTAGTCTTGGTTTGTTGGGCTAGGAAAAGTTAAAGTGTAGACTCAAGTGATGAAGGCTTGGGTGGGTTAGGCTCAAAGGGTGGTCTTTGTTGTGGTTGGTTGAAACCGGGTGGTCGAAAGTTGGAGGAGTAGTTGTTGTGATTTTGTGGTGGGGGATGTTTCCATGTTCCTTGAGAGGGGTTGTTCCACCTCCCTTGGTTGTTGAAATTTGAAGGCCCCTCTTGTCTTACACCAACCCATGCTACATGTTCCGTAGATCCTCCACAATAAGAGCTTGCATGATCGGTGCCTCCACAAATTTCACAAGAGAAAGCTTGGGAAGGTGGTTGGCTTGGGGATGCCAAGTTCACCTTCTCAAGTTTCTTAGCTAGAGTGTCTAGCTTAGCATGGATATGATCCATGGCCTGCACATCATACTTCCCTTTACCACTAACCTTCTTGCTTGTAGACCTTGTGTTCCCCCAAGAGTAGTGCCTCATAACCTCTTCTATGGAAGGCTCAATATCTTCAACCCGTAGCTTGGTGAGTTGACCCCCCGCTCCGGAATCAAGACTAGCTCTAGTCATAGGAAGCAACCCATCATAGAAACTTTGCATCAACATCCATTGACTATACCCATGGTGCGGACACGACCTTCGGAGGTCTTTTAACCTATCCCATTCCTCATTCAAACTTTCATCTTCATCTTGTATGAAATTAGAGATCTTCCTTCTAGCCTCGGAAGTCTTCTCTTGGGAGTAGAACTCATCAACAAAAGCCGCCGTTACTTGTGCCCAAGTAGTCAAGGAATCGGGAGGTAGAGATTGTAGCCACTTCTTGGCTTTCCCCATGAGAGAGAAATGAAAAAGATTAAGCCTCACGAACTCCTGAGTAACATTATTTTGCTTGACCGTGGCACAAAGCTCAAGAAAGTTCGCCAAATGGTCAAGTGGACACTCATGAGCACATCCTCCATAAGGCTCTTGCTTGATCATTCTAATCAAGTGTAGAGAGAACTCAAAGTTAGCGGTTGTTGTCGGCCTCCGAATCCCACTTTTGAGCTCAAATGCTTCGGGGTGACCATAGTCCCTCAAAGCTCTTGGAACGGGTGGATCCTCCGCCATAATACTAGAAGTTGAAGAACGAGATTGATCTTCCTCAAACACCTCCCCCGGTTGCTCCTCACTAGTAGATAGTAACCTTGGTTCCCGAAAGATCCTCCTCAACTCCCGTAAAGTGCCCTCAAGATTATGGTCAATTGGAAGCAATGGATCTCCTCGTAACCTTCTTGACATGCAAATACAAAAGCTCAAGGGAGAGATTAGTAACACAAGGGATTACCACCAAGTAGTAAGCAACCTATTGGTAACCAAAAGAAAACAAAAATTAGAAAAAGGGAGGAGGAATAGACTTGACTTAGACTCAAAAATCACAATTCAAAGCAATGTAATCCGATGCTTCTCCGGCAACGGCGCCAAAATTTGACACGGTCGTTGCACGTGCCAAATATAAACCTAACTTAGCCTAGTTTAGGGCAAGAAAGGGTCGATTCCACAAGGAAGCAAGGATTAGCAAGGGTTGAAAGTAATTAAGCGAGCTAAACCTATTTTTAGTGATTTTTAAGATTAATTGATTAACTAAGAAACTAAGCACGAGTTAGCTAAGAAATTAAGTAAATGATTGAGTGTAACAATAATAGGAAGACACTAGGGATAGGGGAATCACTAGTTAACCAATTGCTAACCTATTCGTCAAGCCAAGGGGATTCATTAGGTTCAACTAAGGGACTAAGGTCACTCATATGTTTCCTAATTACTCTCTCGAGCTAATTAGGAGGACTTAATCAACCAATTTTACCTATTCTCATGGTAAAATCAATTGATCAAGTATTTCCACAACTCGTAGCGATTCGATTAAGGTCCTAGGAAGCCTAACACTTATTCTCATGGTGAAGTCAACCTATTGACTAACCTAAGGTCCATCAAAAGCTTCATCTCTCAATCCTTCACTTTTGATCCCCTAATCTAATTCAATTGATGATCAAGCAATTAAACAAGCAATTAAATAGGTTAGTCAACCCAATTTCTCCTAAATCTAACCCCCTAGCTTGACTTTTGAGGTAAACTCATGATCAACCTAGTTCATCCTCTTCCTCTAGCTAAGAAATTACTCTAAAGCCATTAAAAAAGCAAAATAAAAAGCTTGAGGTATCAAATGAAGATCAACAATGGTGGAAAACATTATAAATGAGCTAAACATCAACTAACCAACACTAATCAAAGGCTAAAACAAGATAAGCAAGTAATAAGGCAAAATAAAGCAAAGAGATAGAAGAAATACTCTAAATAGATGAACATCCAATGAAAAACTCCATGGAAATACCTTCAAAAAGCTTCAAATTGATTTCAAGATCTACTTTATCTCTCTTAAAACTACTTCTCTCTCTAAAGTTTCTCTCTCTAATTAAGCTAATAAATGATTCAGCAATTAAAAGATATCTTAAGATTATTACAAAATTAGATTTATACCCCGTAGGAATAAGGGCAAAATCGTAAAACACGAAATAAAACTACGGAGCCTGGGCAATGGAGCGCCCGCTCCTCACAACATGGAGCGCCCGCTCCTCACAACATGGAGCGCCTGCTCCCTCATCGCTCCTGGGTCGCTCCAAGTTCCTGATCCTCTGTCTTCATTTCTTGACCCATGGAGCGCCCGCTCCCTGTCCTTAGGAGCGCCCGCTCCCCTGTTATAAGCCTCTTTTTTTGCTTGATAACCTTCAAAACACTCAAGGCAAATATTAGATGGGGAGGGGGGGTATGCACATGCATATGCAACAACCTATATACATCCTAACTATATGCAAATGAGCTAAACTAGATGTTAAACATGAGATAATAAGAAATGAGGAAAAAGGGAAGGAAAAGGAAATTAAATGACCTAAAATGCATCTAAATGCCCTAAAACTACATGCAAATAAGTGAACCTAAAGTCCACTTATCAGTTGGAGTGCGTGATTTACTAAGGAGGAGATTTGTGGAATATGTAATTGGTTTATCATGGAGGTAGTGAATTGCGGATTATAGTCAGAGGGTGGAATCATTATATTATGAATGTGGTTAGTGATTAGAAGGGAGAATTGTTGAGGGTTAGAAATCCAATTGCCTTGATCATCTCGTAAAGTGGGAATAATTTGCCGGATTTGGCGAAATTTGACTTTAGAGTACATGAGTTTCGAAGGACAGTCTCCGAACAAGGCTCAGTTTAATTTAGACCGTTGAAGCTAGTAAGTAAAGGAGGTAGATAGGTGAGTTTGGGTTTCATTGGCATTGAGTAAATAATGCCGGGCTTGGGCGATCATTTGTATGGAGGTACTTTCATGAGCTAGTGGGTCCGTAACTGCTTTCCAATTGATGCCGACAAGGCGTTTATGGGCTAGGCACCAAGTATGTAAATCCGTACGTATGTTAGTAATATTTTGAGAAAGTTGAAAGAGAAGAGGTGTAGGGGGTTGGAAGTGCCAGAGTTTACGAATAGTGTGTAAAGTGTGGGGGTGTTTGAGACACCAATTTTCAATTTGATAGAGACGTTTGCTTCTGGGGTAAGAGATTGAAGAGTGACAAATAATGGAAGCCTGGTCTGACACTAGGATTGGTTGGTTGAGAATGAAACTAGACGGGAATAGGTCGGCCTAAGACTTGGACATGTAAGCTCTATCTTATCGTTCCATGATGAGATTATTATTTAGTTGTTTGTTAGTCCAAGTGTATCTGGGTCCAGAAAAGGGAACGTCAAGCAAAGAGGTTGTTAGACGCTAGTCCATAAACTCATTCTAACCTCGAATAAAGGGTGAACCTCCTAATATGTCATCAAAGTATTCCAATTGATTGAAGTCTCCTATTAGTAAGATATCGATATAAGTATGAACGACAATATTGGCTAATTGTATCCAAACATGAGGGCAATTATTGAGAGTCAGGGAGCCGTAAACAAAACACACATTGTAATTACTACCATTAGAGTTAGGAACGGTACAAAGTACAAAGTAGGACGAGGTTTGCAAGGAAGTGATAGCAAGATAGGACCACCCTAAGACTACCAACCACCGCTACAACCATTAGCATCATGTTCAAGATACAAAAAGGGTTTACAAGACTTAAACAAAGCACTAGTTACGTGTAGAGACAACTTAGTTTCAGACAAAAATAAAAACATAGGGTGATGAGTGTTGATCAACCATTTCATGTAAGGAATTAGAAGAGAAGCCTCATCACCAACTCCTTTTGCATTAAGGGAAATCATCTTCATGGAAACATAGGAGGCTGTGAAGGGCCAGCCACCGCACCGTTTGGAGGGGAAAGAGATAACACCAAATCAAATTGAAAAGCCATAACTTGTGTGGATGAGCATTGTGAAGCTTGGGAATTGGGGTTGTCAACAATAAGTGGTTGTTTTAGTTTAAGCTTTTTGTTGTTACCATGGGAATCATCATTAGTGTGATCAGTTCTTTTCATAGAGAACTTAGAGATAACTTCAGCACCCACTTCGACCTCTAAATAAGTTGCCATTTCTATGTCAGTAATTGTTTTCGGATGAAGCTTTAAAATACCATTTTCTCCCACCACATGTTAAATCCTCCCTTAGCTTTGAGACATTCAAGTTTGATGCGACGTCTTTTGAGTTTCCAGTCAGTGGAAGTGTAATTATTTGAGCCTTATTTTAGTTGCATATCCAAGGAAATACTGCGATAGTGGCTTGGTGGGCGAAATCGTTTTCTCGGCCAAGTGGAGGTTGAAATTGAATATTGGGTAATTTAGGGAAGTGGCGATTGAGGTGGTGGAGATTGTGGGGTGTTGGGTGGATCAGTTACTCGGTCTGCATGGATAGTAGCAGAAGGTGAAAATGTATTGAGAAAGGGGAGGTTGGTGATGAGTGGTTGAAATTTGCATAGGGGTATACTCGTACTCGTTCAAACGGTCGTTGCACGTGCCAAATTAGTAACCTAACTTAACCAATACTAGCATTATATGCTCGCGATGCGTGCTTCGTGCAGAAGAGTAATATTAAGGATGTGGGAGAAACTACATTGTAATTTCTCCGGTGAAGTGTATACATGTTTTTCAAACTTTTAAAAATAATCGTTAACTTTAGTTATTTTGTTTTTTAGAGGGTAATTGTAATATAAAAAGAGTTTAAATAGTGAAACAATATAAATACCTAAAAAAAAGTAAGAAATATTAGTGAATAGATGAGCAATAGTGATATTAAAACAAAAGCCAAAAAAGACAAAATTTCTTACCAAAAATTAATGGAAGATGTCATTTAGAGAATCATCATTCATGAGTAAAAAATTCATCATCCTTCTCCCTCTACCACTATCTCACTCATTTTAAAATAATTTAGCATGTTTGATGATCAATTTGATCAAATGCACACCGGGCCACTCATGACTCATGAGCAATCAATTACTCATGTATTAAAGAAAAAAAGTCAAAAGTATATTAAAATATAGCAAAGTGGGTGTCTTTTTATAGATCTCAAGAAAATATAATCATTGATATTTTTTTGATTGCTTTAACTTTGTAGATTCTCATATATTTTAGTTTGAAGTTTAAACATTTTTTGCTAAAAATCTGATGGCTAAGATTGGAAATAAATCTTGATTCCTTAATTATAGTAGATTTGAATTCCTTGATTTTTTTTCTTATTTTTGGTGTCCATCCCCATCTTCCCTTATAGTATAGAGATAAGGCAAGAAAGGGTCGAATCCACGAGGAAGCAAGGATTAATCACAGTTTGAATGCGATTAAGCGAGCTAAGTCTATTTTTGGTGTGTTTTGGATATCAAAGATTAACTAATAAATAATGAGCAAATTAACTAGAAATTTAAACTAAATGATTTGATTTAGACTATATAATGAAGACACTAGGGATAGGGATTCACAAGCTAATCATAAATTAACCAAATTGTCAAGTCAAGGGGATTCAAAAGGGTCGATTAGGGGACTAAGTCACTCAAATATTTTCTAATTATTTTCTTAAGCTAATTAGGAGGATCTAATCAACCGATTTCACCTATTCTCATGGTAAAATCAATCAACTAAGCATTTCTACAACTCATAGTGATTCAATTAAAGTCCTAGGAAGTCAAACACCTATTCTCATGGTGAAGTCAACCTAATGTCTAGCCAAAGGTCAATCCAAGGGTTCATTTCTCAATCCTTCACCTTGGATCCGCATAACAAGTTCAAATGGTGATCAATCAAATAAACATGACAATGAAATAAGTTAGGCAACACAATCTTACCTAAATCTAACCCTCAAGCTTGACTTTTATAGTCAACTCATGATCAACTAGGTCATCCCCTTCCCCTAGATAATATACTACTCACTAGCCATAAAGAAGATGGAATAAAAAGCTTGAAACAACAATGGTGGAAATCATTTCAAAATAAAGAGAAGAGGAAGAAGCAATATTAAAAAATGGGTGAAAATCATTCAAAAACCTCCATTAATGGACCTTCAATCACCAACATTTAAATGTAGATCTAGTTTCTCTCACTAGAAATGTAACTTCTCTCTCTAATTAGTCTAATAATATTTTGGAAATAAAACTTAGTGTTTGGTTATTACATAAAATGGGCTTAAATACCCCAAAAGTACTTAAGGCAAACACGTAAAAGACTTAAACGAAGTCGTGCAACATCGCAGTGGAGCAACCCGCTTTGAAAACAATGGAGCGGGCGCTCCAAGCTCGCTCCAGCCCCGCCCCATTTCTGCGGCTTCCCTGTTTCAAATCTTGGACTATAGAGCGGTCGCTCCTCAGTAAATGGAGCGACCGCTCCCCTGTTCTTGTCCTTTTTCTTCGCGTCTAAGCAAGCAACACTCAAGAGGAGGTTAGATAAGGGGGGATGCAAATGCTTATGCAATGAACTAAATACAACATACTTAGATGCAAATGCACTAAAAACTAAAGCAAAACATGAAATCATGAAAAATGATGCAAATGAGAAAGAAAAGGAAGCTACATGGCCTAATACGCATCTACATGACCTAAAACTACTCATAATTAGTGAGCCTAAAGCCCACTTATCACTCGTCGAGTAGGGATAAGGAGACGTCTAAGACGGTAACCAGCGTGAAAGGCTTGGAGTAGGTCGAATAATACCAGTAGGTTGGATAGTAGGGTTAAGAGCATAAGTTTGAGGTGGATTATGGCATCTTGGGCCTGACGTAACTGGTATATAGATACTCTAATGTTCATGGGTTTGTTGTTGTATGAATGGTAGAGGGAAATTCGGGCGTGGTATGGATAGACCGTCAAGAATATCATTAAGAAGTCCGGATTGTTGGGTGGTTTGTGGTGGTTGGGTGTTATTTGGGTTTGCAGGAGTAGGGTTAGTAGGAGGAATGGTAGTAGCATTAGGGTTTTGTTGAGCTTCAGCAAAGGGTTGAGCCGCCCAAGTTGAGAGGCCTAGGGTATATCATACAACATATGGGTTTGACTATTGGATGATTCACCAAGCTCATGCTGAGAGTTTTGAAAATGTGGAGGTTAGTTTACAGAAGAGGTGAATTGTGCGAAAGACTCCTTCATATCCAAAATAAACCCAAACAAGCCTATCTTCACTAATATGAAGGAAACAACCAGGGATTAGGGGTTGAGAGAGATCTATTATCATGCAAACACATATTTCATGGTCTGATGAAAGATTGTAGGACTGATGATCAATTGACTCAATGTAACCAACAAGGGAAAGGGTTTGACAAGCCCAATCAGTGGAAAGATAGCCGAAAGGGAGTCCAGCGATACGTACCCATAGGCGAGCTGTGTTAAAGTTAATAAATTGAGGAACAATGGACCAGTGGCCTCGACGGAAAGTGATGATGCGGCCATCAATAATGGCAGTATGAAGCTGTAAGATAGCTTCCACATCCGATCGATCAGAGCATGAGAGAATATAGTAAGGACCAGTGACAGTGATTGTACCTCGACGTGTTCATTGGGTAGTTATAAGCCCTTGGACGAGTTGATGGTGGGGAGGATGTGGGCTGAAAAAGATATGGATAGAGATAAGGACAGGGATCCATCTAGAAAAAATATTGAACTGGTTTCATTTTTTTTTTCTGAATAACGGTCGAATTCCAGTTTAAGTCGCCCGCAAATCATAGATTTGAAGGTGGGTCAATGAGAGCCCCCACGCGAAAGTTGTTATTATGTAAGTCAAGAGGATTCATATTGGAATGTAAGAGGAAAGGAGTAAATGAAGAAAGAGATCCACAGAAAGAAGTGGTAGTTTAATAAATGTCTGAGTAAGAGAAAAGGAGACGAAGAGATTGATGAGTGAATTGAGAGTAAATGTGATTTGAAAGCTTTAAATAAAGGGAGGAGAAGAGACATACCATTAATGGAAATGGGAAATTGTGCCAGATGTAGCTTTACCTGTGGAGAAAGAAGCGCATGCAAACCAGATGGAGGAGCTAGCACAGTAGGTCTTAGTCTGAAAATAGAAGAATGTCAGTGAGGTACTTCAGATAATTGGGTGAGGGGAAGTTGACTGAAGCTTCTTTGGTTGGAAAGTTTGCAGCTCAGTTTCCGCCAATGGGTAAGCGTGCATGCTACAGTGCAGTAGTTTTGCAAATTTGGTGAATAAATCTTGGTTGTAGGAAGTCAAAATCAGGATTAGTGGAGGTAGGTATTGCGTGTGTCGGGGACTGGAGTTGTGGTGAAGTTGAAGGGTTTTGGGGAAGAAGAAAAGCGCTGGTAATTTGGGGAAGGAAATTCGCCGGAGACAAGAGAGAGACTCTAGGTTGCTAGAGAGAGAAAACTAGATTTCTAGCCATGAATTTTGAGTAACTATAAATAACAATAATGATGAAGTTTTTTGTGGGAAATAAGAAGACCTAAAAATAAGGAGATGCGTCCATTTCTATATTTCAATAAATCATTTCAGAAATTAAAAAGCTCGTTGGACTAGAAAACAAAAAGGAAGAAGATGGGGGAACTTAATGGAGAAAGAGCTAATCTTACCTCAAGACTCAAGAGAGAGGTCAAGATTAGTTTGCTTTCACCGCGGGAACTCGATCAACAATAGAAGAGATGAATGATGTGCAAGACAAATGTGATAAGGTAAAAGAACAACCGTCCTTCATAAGGCCATGTAGGCTAGTAAGTGGTGGAAAAATATAAAGGTTTGAGCCAGAATCAGTGAAGTTTGTTTACTAAGCAGATGAGTTGTTTGATTTGACAAAATCTATCCTTTCTTTATTTTGAGAAAAACCTATTTTTATGATTTTCATGTTTTTTTTTGTTTCAAACATAGAGGCTCGGAATATAGAAAACAAAAAAAAGACCCCATAGATAGAGGCAATTGAGCCCATTTCCACAAAAACAAAAATTACAGGAGTGGGAACTGGGAAGGGATGGCTTTGGTCTACTTCGCATGTTAGACGCTCAGACTTTGTTAGTTCCAGGTCTTCGCAAGTCCTTAACATCGGCGAAGGCAGTTGTAAGGCAGCAACCATGGCGACGAAGCTCAAACTTGGGAATGTTTTATCTTTCTCTCTCATTCTCTTTATCTCTTCTCTTCTTGGATCATTCTCAGAGGAGCTCACTCATCATCCCCTGCGCATCACAAATGCTGAACGCAGAGTATGTTCTAATCGCTCTCTCTCTCTATATATATGACCTTTAATCATCTACTGAATTCCTATTTTTCTATGTTCGTCTCGATCGATCTCGAGTTTAATTTAAATTTTACTGATTAACTATCAATTTATCATCACTATGTTCTAGAGCTTCGCATTGTGTAATATTTTATATTTAATGAGAAACTGTATGTCTAATTATGAGTCATTTCAATTTCTCTTTGTTTTCTTGCAGATCGATTTAACTTCTCACATCATCAAGGTGTTCTTGACCCTCAAGGTATGATATATAATTATTTATACATCCGCTAAATGATTAGTCTATTTGAATGCTAGTAATAATATACCAGTTTAATTGGATTCATCTTCAAGGTCTTAGTGCTTATGCTAAGCTCACACACACACACTAAACACATTCAGACCGACACACATGTAAAGCATGGTTATAACTAAAGATCTCACCTTCCTGTGGAAACTGCTAAAGTGCAGATTGTTTGCGGCTGTTATGGCGATGTATTTTCGTTTCTGAAAGCTCAATAAACCTGTATAATGTGATCTCAATGCTGTGATGCGGCTAAGATGTATTATTATGACGTAAATATGCATATGTATGTGTGTATGTATGATTGCACATATACATGCGCGTATTAGAATGTATCTTTGTGTTGCCTGTGTTATGTGAAGCTAAAGCACAAGTATTTCAGGTTGAAAATGAAGGGACTTCTCCTATGTCAGAAGTCATTCTGGCTTTCCCTCCAACACAGGTTGATCATCTAGCGCTGTTAAAAGCAGTTGTACCAGGGGGGAAGAAGAAAAGGAAAACATACACATCTCTTGATGTCAAGCCGAAGCTAGCTGATGGACCGAATGGGACTAAATATTTTTCCATTACTTTGCTCAATCCCGTGAAGTCAGGTGAAGCTGTAACTCTTGAGGTCCTCTACATTTTAACACAATCTCTTGAGCCATTCCCATCAGAAATTAGTCAATCTGAATCTCAGTTGGTCTATTACCGTGATAGCGCAATCATATTGTCGCCATACCATATTGAACAACAGACAACTTTTATAAAGACTCCCACTACTAAAGTTGAATCATATACAAATGTGGACCCCACCAACCGTGCTGGTTCTGAGTTGAAATATGGACCATATAATGATCAGCCTCCGCACTCGTTTTCCCCTATCATCGTGCACTTTGAAAACAACAGTCCATTTGTGGTGGTTGAGGAGCTTGTACGTGAAATTGAGATCTCACACTGGGGTAGCATACAAGTTACAGAGCATTACAAATTAGCTCATGCTGGCGCTCGGTTAAAAGGTGCATTTTCCAGGTATGTGTGTTATTGTTAAGGCTTCTTAGTTTTAGATGATCCAAGTTTCCTTTGAGCTCAAAGTAATGCCTTTTGCTCCTATTTGGCATTCTTTGTGATGTGAACAACCATCTTTCCAAAAGACCCATATATAACAAAAATATGAGCATAAAATAGGGTATATAAGCCACAACATCAATCATTATTAAATTATGGATCAAACAGCATTTGCTATTGGTCATGCCCATCATATTTCTGTTGAGCACCCAACAAGTTTAGGAATATAGTTTAGCTGTTATGGTCTTATTTGACATTTCATATTTCTGTTGAGCACCCAACAAGTTTAGGAATATAGTCAAACTGTTACGGTCTTATTTGACATTGCATTTTTTTTCTCATATCTACTAGGCTGATCACTGCATGAGTGTACTTATCTATGGAAGCCTAGGAATGCCTTGATATGTTTCTAATAAGAATGGAAATTATGACCCCAGTGTTCTTTTCCATACTGTGCGGTAATATGATTCTTTATGATCAAAATTTTCGAATCTGTGTATCCTTTTTTTAATTTCATTGTAACTTAAGGGTTCTCAATGGTTATATCTTTAGTCAAAGGAAGTGCCATAGATTGTGGATGCTGGATTTGTGCCTCTCGCCTTAGGCGTTGGTTGTAGAATCTTATTTCCACATTGTGCCTCTTGAAACATATTTGTATATGATTGGTGACATTTTCTTTACTAGCTTGAACACACCAAGCGATATGGGCATCTAAACCATGGTTCGAACATACGGTTTCGGTTTTGGAAATGGGAATGGTCGCGGTTTCGGGGTAACGGAACAAATGCGTTGGTCGCAAACCACGTTGCGGTTGTCGCGTCAGGAATTTAGTTTTAGACTTTTTTTTTCTTAGTCTTTTTGCTTCAATTACTATTAGATCTTATTAGAGTATAGGGTTCAATAGTGCGGGTGGTGCCTCTTCTCTATCTTTTCTCGTATTTGAGTCATTGTTGGAGGTAGATCGGTGCTACTGGAAAAGTAAAGATGAGAAATCTCTAAACAGATTTGCAAAAAAATTGCAAGGTGACGTTTTGGTGCGGAAAAAACGGGCGAACCCTTGTTGTCACGGGTGATACGACCGAAATGGCCAAAATATAGGGCTTTTTAAATCCACCATGTTGAATCTTGAATGGATCGAATTCGGTTCGCCAAAGTTGAAACCGTTCCAACTCGTTTTCCATTTCGTTTTCAATCCACATAAGGAATATACTGTGTTCTCCCCTCTTCAAAAATAATAACCCTATAATCCACGACATACACTTTTTCTCCCCTCTTCTTCTCTATTAAATCCTCCCCACTATTGTTCCCATCCCCTGCTACTGTCAGGGCTCCCCCAACTCACCTTCACCTCCACTTCTGCAGCCCCTGACCACCTATTAGTTTATTAATACCCCCCAAACATACTCCATCCCTACTATCACCTTCTAACAGGCTAACAACCTCTCTTCCCTTCCCCTTTATACTAATCAGACGGTCATTTTTCCTGCTGTTTACAATTTACAATTAACACAGAAAACGCAAAAAAGATGCGATATCCATGATCTTTGAGGTACTTCTGTACATGTGTAATCCTTTATTTTCATGTGATTCTCTTGCACTTTCTCTGAGTCAATTTTCCAATTTTATTTTTAATTATTCTATTTTTTAAAAATCAAATGAATAAATATTGCTTTCTGAAGAGTTGCTATTGCTTTGACCACACTGAAGGAAGCTTATTTGTTGGGTAATAGTTGATCTTGTACTTATAAGTTCAGGAAACGATTGAGCGCCAGATTTTGTGACTTGGTATTGCTTCGTGATTATTTTCTCTTAAGTTATTGGGGAGGTATGTAATGAACCAGCTATATGAAGGGCATGATGGGAATTGCACAATACATCAGCTAGGAAGCTTGAGAGAGAAAGCCAATAAGTTAGAGGGAAAGGGGAATCATTAGCTCTATAAATAGAAGGGAGTATAGGGAAATGAAACTATGAAGAAAATTACTGAGAAGTCATCTTTAGTTGCTAGCTTTGGGAGTGTGTCAAGTCACTCAGATTCTTGATATTTATCCTTATTTTTTCTGTGATTTCCATTTTCATTTATGAGAATCATCATCTTCTTCTAATTTCCGATTCCAGCTCATTACATACTAATATCTTGCTTAGTTTTAGAGGGGGAGAGGAAGGCTTTGTAAAGTTTTAAAGCTGCTTAATTTTTCTTTTTGTTGGCTGTTGATCTTCAAAGAAATTGTAATCTGTGGTAAACCTTGGCTCTTATTTGAATGCAACTAATGAAGCCCGTGTAGAATTAGATTGTTCAAAAACTTCAAATCTGCGAATTTGTGATATTTTGACCATGAATCCCTTGTTACAAATTTGAGCTTCTGGGAAAAACTTCTGTTTCACTTATTGAGAGATGGCAGTAGAGCATTGAATGGAGGTGATATAGTAGTGTTTAGGGGAAGGGAGAAGTTGTGTTTGTCAAAGGCTGACTTAAGAGAGGAAGGTGAGCTATGTTTGCCAGAGGGTAAGAAGAGAATGGGAGTAAACCTGTCGCTGCCCATTCTCTCTCCTCATCTGTGGTTGTGAACCACACATAAAGGATGAGGTTGTCACGTTCCTTTTTTTATTTTTTTGGCTGAAATGTGAGGACAAGTTATTGAATTGGGGTTTGAAATTTTAAACTTTCATTGTTCAAAAGCTTTTCTGTCGTAAAGGGGCTGTCAGAGAGGAACTTTTCATTGGAGAATGACAGGGGAAGAGAGTTGATCAGGAACTTGATCACAGCAGGAAGGCTTTGCTAGGGTGAGAGGTGTAAGGAAAAATATACTCCCTCCGTAACATAATAGTTGCAACAATTGAACTAGAGGGATTTCATAGGCAAAATATGTTAAGTATGGATAAGGGAGGTTGATTAATAAAAGTAGGAGAGAGAAATCACATGGGTTAGAGAGAGAAAAGGAGGGAAAGAAAGAAAACAACAAAAAAAAGTACAAAAGTGGGTGGGGACCAAAAAACACATCATCATTTGATGTGATAAAATTTACCAAAATAAGAAAGATAGAAAATTGTTGCAAGTAATATGTTACACCCATTTTAGGAAATTGTTGCAACTATTATGTTACAGAGGGAGTAATAGTTATCTATTAAGTTGACTACTAGTCCTAATGGAAGACCCTCAATAGTTGGGACCTATGTTACTCCGACACTTCTAGTATTCTTACATACCCGTGTGTGACTAGTGTCTTTCATTTTGAACCAAAAGCAGCTTGACATTTTTCTATGAAATGGCGGAATCTGACACCATATACCAGTAGATACTTGTAGCTCAGTCGGAAAATAACATAAGTTAGGATAATTTAGAAATATCTAATAGTTGAGATTATTAAAAGCGGGGAGCCCGTATTAAGGATTATATGACAGATATTTCCTTTTTTCTCAAGATAAGGAAACTATTAAGGCTAAAGAGTTCTTATTGATTATGGCAACATAAATGTACTCTTACCTTAAGTATGTGATGGGAGTATGGGACTGCCATAAATTCCTTGATCACCACTTGAGAATCGTTGGTCTCGGATCTTACTATGTCTTAGACATACCATCATCAATTGATCTCTGTATGACCAAAACTGCTATGTTCCCGTGTAATTTATTTCCATCTCTTGTATTCTTTGCCTCTGGCTCCATATATATTGCATGCACTTTCTTACCTTGAGTTAAGCCACGTTATAATATTTTGTATTTTTCAATATCTGTGTGGCAGGGTGGAATATCAGTCTAGGCCTTCCGTAAGTGGTGTAGCTTCATTCAAGCAACTGCTTGCAAGGCTACCCCCTAGGGTTTACTCTGTTTACTACAGAGATCAAATAGGAAATATTTCATCATCACATTTGCGTTTGGACTCAAGAAAGGTAAAATGATTCAGATGCTTTATCTTTTGTAATTGATGAATGAGCTTACCGTATATGGTAACTACATATAATGATATAAATAACCTTTTTCCCTTAAGGTGTGGTAAGGCATGCCTGGTGGGCATGCCTGGTGAACTACTCGAGTCTGGCTTAATCAAAGTTTGGCTGGTGGGCTCATATTCGTAAAGAGCCAACCTGGGCTATCCTTGGCTTGGTTTGAAAGCTCATGAATAAGCTCAAGACTTTTAAAAAATAAACTTCTATAGAATATCAAATGTCCCACGTCGATTAGAAAACAAACAACTACTTATAAGAAATGTCTACAGCACCCTCTAACTAAACTAATCAATAACTTGCATTTTGATATCTTAATGGATGCTTGATTTCTAACCCAAAAGGTTATTTGAAATATTTGGTAAATGTTTAAGTATATTCTGAAAACTAAAATATGTTCTTAAAAACAAAATCAACCCATTTGTGCAATACCCAACTATTTGATGTTTGATAGAAAAAAAAATGAAAAACTGCTTTAAACAGATTAATTGCCTAACATAAACAAATTTAAAAAATAAATGTCCCACATTGCTTGAGGAAGCAATAGAGATGTTGTTTTTGTTTGCTTATTTTGTACACGTAAGCTTCCTTTATCCATAAAAGAGAAAGAGATCTTCAAGCACTTCCTTTACATTGTCTCACATTGCGTAGAAACATAAAATTTGGCCTAGCCACTTACGTACTCTGTAAAAGAGCATGATTAGTATTGTTTTTTATACCGTCCGATATTGGTTAGGAAACAGAGCATAATATGTTCTTTCCAAAATCAAGAACTTAAAATCGTTGCACACTGGTGGGTTGACAAACATGTAGCCTATGCTCTCTATGAAAGAGAATCAAGGCTACCACAATTGTTCCTACTCAAGATACACAAATTGAGTCGTGCTTTTGGACACGGAGTTCTTGAGCTCATCTTCTCTATATCGATGAGTTTCAAGCCGACGACATCACCCCATTCGAGCTCGAGCCGAGCCGCTCGAACTCATCACTTGACCTCTTTGAATCCATGTTGAAATTACATGAGGTTTGATCTGGGAGAAAGAAAAGAGACTCCGCACCTTCTCCTGTTTGTTGCTGGATGATTGTGTGTCAAGTGCTCTGTTCCTTTTCTTTCCTATGTTGTACTTTTAAGGGCTACCATATAGTTTCTTTTTCTGCCTTTCTCTGTGCAGCAAATTTAGTATGAGTGGGACTAGTCACGTGGCTCTCCAACTATCGCACTTTGATCTTTTGCAACTCCCTGTGCAAACTTGTTCTTTTTTCTTTATGATATGTGACTACTATGTGTCTATTTCCATGCAGTCTGGAGGCTTTTTCGTTATTCATACAAACTTTATTTGGAGAAAGAAATGTTTTTTGAGTAAATTGTAGGTAGTTCTAGGATTATGAATATTCCATGGCATGGCGTTTTGAGAGCTGGTACAACCAATACTATGTATTTTTGGTTCTTGATTATAAACTAATAAAAATAAAATAATTTAGCTAGAAATTGATGTATATTTAGGTGAAAGAATACAGATCCTTGATATCCACTTGTTGTATACAGTGTTACCTAATTCGACTTTTTAATTTGCAATTTCGCCCAAAAATAGCCCAAAGCCGACCATAACCCGCTTGTCATAATTCACAATTCGCAGGGAATTTGGCGAATTAGGTACATTTGTGTTCATGCACTCTGAACTCTATAGCATCATTTACTTTATAGATAGAATGCTTTAAGTGTACATTTGTGTTTATGCAGTCTGAACTGGAAATAGAGCCTCGCTATCCTTTATTTGGCGGGTGGAGAGCAACTTTTGTCATTGGATATAGAGTACCTCTGGAAGATTTCCTTTATGCGTCGACTGATGGCCGGCAGCGTTATTTGAACTTCACTTTTGGATGCCCTATGATGGAGACTGTCGTTAATGAGCTGACCATTAAGGTACTTTTCAACTTTTATGTGACAAAATGTCAAAATCTTGGGTTATGCTTCTGGTGATTCTGACAATTGGCTTTGTGTGATTCTCCATGCTAAACTTCTAATTTCAGGTAGCTCTGCCGGAGGGGTCTAAAAATCCTACCGTATCGGCACCTTTTACACTGGAGCAACATTTGGAGGTAGATCTTGTCTTTCACAAGTTTGCTTTAACGTGCTTGATCTGTTATTCAAATTAAATTCCACCTGTTTGCTGATCCCTAATCCCCATTATTTTATGTAGATGTGTGATTTTTTTTGTTACACCTTCCTTTCATTAATTCCTAATACTAATAATAGAAAAGAGAATGAAAGGAAGGTTGGAGGCGGTTTTTCACAAAAAAGTGAAACGCGGGGGGGAGGGTTAACAAAAAGGAAAATTTGTCAGAAACAACCTTTTAAATACACTTTTTTGCGAGAAACAACCTTTTAAGATTTTTTTTGCGAGAAACAACATTTAAAATTTTTTTTTGCGAGAAACAACCTTGTAAATTTTTTTTTTTTGCGAGAAACAATATAATTATTTTTTTGCGAGAACACACCTTATCATTCTTTTCCGGCGTTGACCACAAGTTTCCGGCCTTGACCAAGTCAAATTTGCGTGGAAGAGAAAGAACTTTTTGGGTTTTAAAAACATAGGATTTATATAATGGGGAACAAAGGAGGGAAAAGGAGTGTGGAAATAAGAAAAAAGGAGTGCAAACAGCAAATTTGACTTGGTCAAGGCCGGAAACTTGTGGTCAACGCCGGAAAAGAGTGATAAGGTGTGTTCTCGCAAAAAAAAATTATACAAGGTGATTTCTCGCAAAAAAAGTATACAAGGGTGTCTCGCAAAAAAAATTTAAAAGGTTGTTTCTCGCAAAAAAATGTATTTAAAAGGTTGTTTCTCGCAAAAAAATGTATTTAAAAGGTTGTTTCTGACAAATTTTCCTTTTCGTTAACCCTCCCCCCCGCGTTTCACTTTTTTGTGAAAAACCGCCTCCAACCTTACAAAGTTGTTGGTTGCACCTCCAAAACGCTAACTATGTTAAACTTGTCCCATCAGGTGTTGATTTCCCTCCTAAAACACTATGAAATCACATTAACACCCTTCACTTAAACCCTTACTGATTACCCCTTCTCCTCCTTCCTTCCAATTCCCACCTTCAATCTCTGTCCTCCCGGATTAATTCCTCCATGGCTGCGATTGCAAGAAGGATAAGAATCTTTCCTACACTCCGCCCAAACTTAGCTTGATAAAGGAAAGAAGAAACCCCTTTCCTAATTAGGACTAAGGGCCAACTAGTAAAGACTAGACTTCGATCATCACGCGATCGAAATTCAAAATGTGTTTTAGGCGCTATACCTAATGAACATGCGTAACCTAAACAACTAATTTAAGCGGAAAAAAATTAAACATCCAAAGTCAAATTGACCCAACCTTGCACCAATTAAATTAATTAACTAAATGAATTTAACTCATAGAAACCATCACCTAATACATTGAGCCAAATTATTAAATTTACCAATAAAGAATTAAAAGATAATTCCAAGGGAAAAGGGAAATGAACATTGATTTCACATCATACTAAAGATAATTAAATACATTAATGGATAAAGATGATGCAACGTTAACATAAAAAGTATCTCACTTCTCATGCATGAGATGATGAGGTGATAGCCTTTCATGTACTTTGAAGTGTGATATAAAAGATTTCACTACTATTCGTTGCTGTTAAAAACTATCTTACAATGGCCTATTAGGTTTTGCTGAGTTCAAAAGGCTTACTTATTGGTTTCCTCACTTTGCTATAAACAACACCACCAACAACTAAACGCTAGCGAATGTGATCTAATATAACATGAATCATCTTAAGATATCATCTCCATAACAGGTGAAACAAGAAAAGCAAAGAAATATTATAAAGAAAAATGGGCAAGTGAAAATTAAGGGAAGTAAGACACTATAAAACATAAGGAACACTGAAAATAAAGGGAGGTTTTAGGTGAAAACCAAAATATCAATGTATAAATTTCATAAATTTGAGAAAGTCTTCCAGAAATAGGGCTAAAAGGACATAGAGAGGGAAACAAACGAAAAGGTTTAGAAAACTTTAAGAATAAGAACAAATAAAATTGTTTAAGAGAACAAAGTTTGTAAAATAAAATTAGTAAAAAAAATCAAAAGGAAGAAAGTATGAATTTAAGTCATGTCATCCACATATATTCTCTTCCTCCAGTTCACCCTATCCAACGTCATATTTTCCTTTCCCCGATCAGGCACACCGCACACTCATACATTTATCCTTCTCCCTCATAAGTTATTTGAGGTCTTACCCAATTGTGACCTTTTCCTTGATCCAGACACCACTCTTATGACCCTTTTATTTTAGGTCTTACCCTATCCTCACAATCCCTTTATTTGGCCTCTTTTTAAGCCTCTGTGCAGTTACTTGGTGTGTCTTACATATCCAAAGCGTCTTAGGCGATTCTCCCACGTCTTATACTTAATGGTCTAACTGCCTACTTTCTTCTTTATATCATTCGTGAACCTTGTCTTGCAAAAGTACACTCTTATGTCAACCAATGTGCTTTGATTCTATGAGTCATATCTCCATCAAGTCTCTTATCCCTTTGGATAATAAATCCTTGATACGGAAAGAAATCACCAATGCCTTCATGCTTCTAACCTTGCAAAAGTTAAAAAGCACACCTGATGCGAGGTGATTAACAAGAGGCATGAGGTGCAACAAGGTGCATAAGTTTGGTCTTTCATGAAGAAGGCGTAAATCCAATGTTTTTCTGGTGAGGTACAACTTCTCCAAATAAGAAAAAGAATATAAGTATTATCTTCGAATCAAATGTTACCTTTGCTTTAGAACTTAAACTTGAGCAAAATCCTCTATTAACTTCATTAAATTGTCTAAAATTGATGACTATATCTAACCTCGAAAAACTCCACAATCACAGATTGTTTTCGCTGGGTGTGCGTTGCCTCTGGGTTTCCAAGACCCTATACTAGAGATGGCCATGGGTCGACCTGTTAAAATTTCCATACTTAAGAGTAGACCGGTTTGGAATTTTAAGTTTTCCCTTGGAAAATGGTTTTCATGGATAAGCAATTTTCCATGGAAAAGATTTTCCGTCCTACCAAACGGGGCCTTAAGGAGGCATTTGGAGTGCCAATGTGTGATCATGGAGGATATAAAAGGTTATCTGGAAATGTCAAAGTGTTAACTTGAATCCTTTTGACTCCATAATGGGCTCTCTTACTTGTTATGATACTATATAAACTCTCTTATGGTACTAAAACCTGAAGCTTTGTAGTGGTACCATTAGAATGCTTTCCAGGTAGCACTTTGCATAAAACGTTATGATGGTACTATATAACTTCTCTAATAGTGTGTAAACCTTCGTTATGATACTAAAATATGTACACCTAAGCTAGTTGTACCATTATTACACTTAGTATTATTCTAAATGGAAGTTATTAGTATGACCTTAATGGACTCTAGGCTCACATGGAAACAAGGTTTAAAATGTGGGCAAAATATTGAGCATTAGTGAATACGTCAAATTGTAGAGAGCTTTTCAACAAATAATTAATAGGTTTTCAAGAGCTTTGAGCTTTCCAACTTCAGTCATGAACGTGTAATGACTGGATATTACTAGACTAAGGGTATTTTAGGTAGTTTATAATAATTTAGGGTTTAGAAGTTTTAGGGTTAACTTATCTATAAATAGAGCTAAGTAGAGAGAGTGTAGGCATCATGAAAATTAATGAGAGAATGAATCTTTTTAGGTAGTGCTTAGCTTGTATTATTCTTAGGGTTTATGTAATATATCCATCCAATCAATCCAAGTTCCATTTCAAGTTCTTATATCACCATTAAAATCACTAATTCTTCCCTTACATTATCATCTACCTTGTCCATCAAATCCGGTCTATAACAGAACGTGAAACGGATAGATGAGCCATGGTTCAAAACCACGGTTTAGGTTTCGGAAACGAGAATGGTCGCAGTCTGTGATGCTCGGACTCGGGTACGAGTGTCCGACATGGGTGCGGATCCGAGTGTCGGATCCTTGAACTCTCAAAATCAAGGACTCGGGGACACGTTTTAGAAGGATCCGAATCTTAAATTTGGACTCGGCAGCCCAGTAGTAAAAAAAAACAACATATTTTTGAAATACTTGTTCAATTTTTGTGGCTATGAAAGAAGTAGGAGTATACTTATTAAATAAAAAAAAGGAAATAGGAGTAAGCTTATAAAAAAAGAAGTAGGAATATTGTGAAAATAAAAGAGAAAGAAAAAGTTGCCCAGGGAATTGCATAAGAGTCAAGCTATTAAGTCAGAGCACTGTTATCTATGTGACATTACTTTGACCTAGCCCACACTACTTAATACTTGGAGAGAAAAGAGGCAGCAAAAGGGTATTTCACTTTTTCCCATTAGCACAATTTATTTATTGGAGAGAGAAAGACAGAAAGAGAGAGGTAACAACTAACAAGAAAGCCATGACAGAAAAGGAGTGAGAAGAGTTCAAAAAAAAAAATTGAGAAGAAAGTCGGAACCCTAGCAGGCAGCAGCCGCCGGGCTACTGGAGTACTGTCTTCTTCTTCTTTTTCGAAAACCGCACCAGCTTACTCGCCGTAACAAGCACGATTAAAGCCCTAACATTTGATTTTCTCGAAGTCTCTTCTTGCCCTGCTATGAAATGTACACCTGGCGCGTCCGTTTTCACCTCGCCTGGTGCGGACACGGAATATTTCACCTCGCCGGGTCCGACCCGTGTCCGCACCCGGGTCGCGTCGTGTCGACACCGGTACGGCAGAGAAAACCGACGAGTCTGAGCATCACAGGTCGCAGTTACGGGGTAACGGAACGGATACGTTGGTCGCGGACCGCGTTGCGGTTGTCGCGACAGGAATTTAGTTTTAGACTTTTTTTTTGGTCTTTTGCTTCAATTAATCTTAGATGTTAGTGGAGTTATATAGGGTTCAACAGTGCAGTGGTGCCTATTCATTTTATTTTCTTTTGTCTTTGAGTCATTATTGGAGGTAGATAGGTGCTACTATATAAGTAAAGATAAGAAATCTCTAAAAAAAATTGCAAAAAACTTGCAAAGTGACGTTTTGTACCGAAAAACAGCCGAACCCTTGTTGTCACGGGTGATACTCGGCCGAAATGACCAAAATATCAGGCTTTTTAAATTCACCTTGTTGAACCCGTCAAATTCGGTTCGTCAAAGCTGAAAATCGTTCCAACTCGGGCAAATCGTTGCGATACAGCCGTATTTTTGCACCATGGATGAGACGGTTTCGCCCAATATGCATAGCTAAACCTACAACCGTAACACTATACCCCACAACCATGACATTGTTCTCCCACGACTGTAGGAATCGTTTGTGTTCATACTAATTTCATTTCTTTGGGTTTTTACTTCAACTTTATATTCTGTTGTAATTATTCTTATCACTTCATCGAAGTTCTTGATGACCATGATTACAAGATCATCAAGGTTGTTATACTTGTTTGTATTCTCCTTACATACAAGGAGTTAGAAAGTATCTAGCTTATTAAAAAACAAGATATTGGTGTAATGAGAAAAAACTTAAGCTTGTGAATTGAAAAACCTGAAACCGGATCATTGATGAATCTTTCGTTGGTGGAAAAATCTTTTGTGGATTGTGCTCTTTAATCTGTACTTTGTCTTTGATTAATGATCAGTCGGTGAAGCAATAGCTACGTGTTATGATTTGATTTAACATCATAAATATTCCCATTCTTGCTCCTCATTGAAATCCACGAAACCTCCAAATAGTTGGTTCCTCCTAAAGCTTGAAATTATGTGAAGTTCTTGATAAGGTGTTGTTTGTATTTATCTTTTGTAATGCCATTTTTATTTACTGCAGAGGCTCAAATAAAAACTCTTAAATGTTTCTGATGTTTGCAGACTACTTATTCTTATCTTGATGTCATCGGAAGAACTGTTATGGTTATGAAAAAGAGGAATGTGGTGCCGGAGCACAATTCCCCGTTTCAGGTGACAACTTGCTCATTTTGAAATTTTAGTTTATAAGATATCAGAGATATAATGCAATGCACCTCATTAAAATCCTAAATACTTGTGAACTTATGATCGGTAACACAAATAGACCTGAAACATATGAGATTCTGCTGTCTGCATTCAAGATATGTTGGGCTTTATCTGACTTGGACAGTTCCAAGTTATGTAAATGTACGAACAGAATTGGAGCCACCTTTTAATACCTTAGGACCTTTCATTTGTAAATTTTTAATTTAGAATTGCATGTCCTTTCTCAAGAATGATTTAAACACTTCCATGTATGGTTTAACTTATTTCAGGTATAAATTTTGCGTTTCCAACATTAAATAATGACCACATGGCCAACAGGCCCGACAGTGTGCATTGGGTCGTCATTGATATACTGTGCCTTTGTTGGGTTTGTAAACCTCAATGGTCAAATGGGATCGAGAGTGTTGTCAAAAGTGTAGTATTATTGCGAGTAGAAAGAAAATAATAGAGTATAGGCGGACAGTGCGGAAGTTAAAACCATGGAAGCGTTCTAGACTAGAGAATTTTAATTTGGACAAACGGGTAATAACACCTTCTCCTATTGTTTACGAAAGGTAAAATCATTGGCCAAAAAAAGGTGTTAATACCCAATCAAAAGTGTATTATAACACCTTTTCGTGCATACGGGTATTACCCAATCAAAAGTGTTATTACCCAATCAAAAGGAGAAGGGGAAAAGGTGTTATTACCCAATCAAAAGTGTAGTATTATTTACGAAAGTTAAAATCATTGGCCAAACAAAGAGAAGGGGAACATACACATAGTAGGACAAAAACAATGGGCACACACCAATAAAAGCAGAAAAACTAGTCTAAGCTTTCACGTTGGATAATATATGTGAGCTAGTATCAGTTTATATTTACGATAGGATATGGATTCATGTTTTAAGTAATTTTTTGTTCACATATGTATAACAACCATATGATAGTTTTGGTCAAATTGAGTTATATGAATACTTATAGAACTTCAAAATTGCAATTTTTGGGTTATATATATAATAATGTGAATTTTCTGAAAAATTTCACGACACGTTAACTGCGATTTGTTTCTATTTGACCGTTACAAGCCGTTTCTGCTACCGCAATTGCTTCCGCGATTTTCTTTCTTGTGAGAGTTAATGGCCTCTGTGCAATAACTAACATAAAAAATCCATCGTGATTAAATTATCATCGTAACACCACCTATCAGCTATAAAACTTACGATTGACAGGATCAATTATCGTCCAGTATATTTGACTAAATTTCTGGATTTAATTTGAACTCGTTACATGTGGTCGCAAAACATCGCTGATACCTCGTTACTGTTAACCTGCCTCTGTGTAACTGGAGTTACCGGACTGCTGAGTTGCTGACTCCCATATAACCACTATCTGGACCAGACGTCCAGGCCTACCACAACTCAACCTTCCCAATCAACTTGAACACTATATCTTTATTCACAGTCAAAAAGTTAAAGGAAAAACTTACATCAAATCTATCACCTTCAACTTTGGGATTCGATATTCCATTTTAACTACAATTCTTTGATTCAACTAAGCATCAAATGGGAGGGAGAGGAAGTCAAGAAAGGAGAGAGAGACACAGGGAAAGGTTGATGTTGATTGTTTAATTTGGGGAATGACAGTTGTAGAGTAAATAGAACTCGTATTTTGCAGAGAGAGAGAAACCATAGAAGAGAAACTGACTGTGGAACTAGTGGAGTATTCACAATTGGAATTATGGTTCTAGATGTAGCTAATGCCAAATTCGGCCAACTTCAGGATCTTTGGTGTATGTATATTGGAATCACGATTCGAGAATGGAGAAGATGCCAAATTTTGGGGTCTATTGATGTATGAAATGTTAGTCATTCGAATTCATAGAGATTAAGTATTAAGTTTTCAAATTTACAGATTTGGAGAGATGGGTTGAAGAGGAAGGGGGGTGTTTTAGACAGTTTTGTTTTAATATGGCTCCTAGGGGTTTGAGCCTTTGTGATGGCTTTGAATATCTTATTATGGACGTGTGGGTGGTTTGTTGAAAAATTTTCAGTTGCGGGTGGTATTCGGGATGATGCCCTACTCACAAGCCACAGCTGCTTTCGTGCAATAAGTCCTAATTGTTATCTGGAATAGACGTTTTGTAGTGCGCTTAGTGCACTGTGTGAATCGTCGCTGCATTGCTCACTGTAAAGTGCTCCCTACCTTTCTTATGTTATTCAGTGGAATTAGAAAGAAAGGGTAAGGAGAAGAACTTCAATAGAGTAAGAAGAGAAAACAAGAGAGGGTTGGAGCAAACTAAAACTGAAAGCCAGGATGGATGAGGTGTGCAAGCTATATGCTGTTAATACTCTAGGGTTTTCAAGGTGCCTGAGAAGTTTACAGGAGTAATTCTATCAATATATCTTTCAGGAATCAGGATCATTTATCTTTTTGCTACCATCAATTATCAGTTGAAATCTTATCAACCATGAAACTCAGCCTTGCACAGTTTGCGTGACCTTTTACCGTCTGCTCTCCTATCGCCTGACTTATTTCGCAATAGTTATGTAGGCCAACATCTTCCGATGAGCTGTTTGTGGTTGTATCTGTTTGTTTACTACTCATATTAACTAACGCTGCCATAGCCGCTTACTAATGGCTCTTTCACGACATACATAATGATCATAAAAAACAAATCCCTTCTGCTTTTGAGTGTTGTTAGAAACTCAACATGCAGACACTGTTAGAAACTCAATTAGTTGATCACGCGCAGACAACATGTGATGGTATCTGCAGGGACAGGCTGCTAAGAAGGATGATGAAGATGTATGTTATTGTAAGACCTTCACCTGATTGTGTCGTAGGTGACAACGCGGTCAATACGGGTTTGTTATTTGCAGGTTCACACTGCTAAAAAGTAAAAGGTACTTAGGGCCTGTTCTGTTCGGCATAAATGAGCTAAGTGAACTAGACTGAATTGAACCAAACTGAAAGGAATATTGAAATATGGGAGTAAAAGTATTGTCCAGAGAACAGTTGGGCTGAGATGAGCTGATCTGAAAATAACTGAACTGAAAATAGGGGAGTATAGACCCCTAGATATCAAGATGAGAATTTTTTTTAAAAACATCATCATTACGCTCTCATTTTGGAGGCACTCATAGTTGTTTATTGTAATATTCCTTTCCCCCCCTTTTTATGATGTATTTTACTTCATTGTTTTTGAGATTTAAACCTTTTTGTTCTTCATTTAGATGACAGAATTGTGTTTGAGGGTACTTGGTGGAAGTTTAACATAATCTTCACTTGTTATTAACCATAAATTAGTAAAAAAAAACATCCTGTGATCACTAATATTGCTAGTTATTGAAGATTTCTTGTTCTATATTCTGTAATGCTAATTAGTTGCCCATTTTTCTCTCTGCAGGTTTACTATGATTTCAACCCTGTTTTCATGCTTGCAGAGCCACTGATATTGGTATCCGTTTTTTTCTTATTTTTCTTGGCTTGCATAGCCTATCTTCATGGTGATATTTCCATCCAGAAATACAAAACATCCTGAAACTAGCATGGGTATGTAATGATAATGTAATGCTATTAATCAGTTTGAATTTTGGAACTTGGCAACATCTCTTGTTCTATACTGCGTTGGTAGATCATTTAGCCAGGATAGAAGAGTAGGAGGGATATGATAAGTAGAATATGAGCGTGATGGAACCATCTGTTTTCAGCTGCAAGCAAGTTGATATTTTCCATCAGAGTGTCGTGACAATGTCTTATCGACTATCGAGAAATATGAAATCTGACTATTTTAGGTGAATCATTGACTGTAAGTATTGCAACTCTTTTTGCATGCTAATATAGTGTATTCTCCGTTCAAGCTACTGTCGTCGTGTAAGTATAAGGACTCAAGGCTCATGCGCCCTAGGGAAACAGTCGATGTTCCTCGGAGTGTAGTACTTTTTCGAAATATTTGATGTGGTCCTTTCTTCCAGAAAGGAAGCCCTTCACAACTTAGCATCTACATATATATATGTATAGAAACTCATGAACAAGAGTCATAGTCTGCGACACATCGTCCTATGTTATGGTTGACATGACGCCATTATACCTATGACTTAGCGCCTTAGCGGGTACACGTTAAGATGGGGCCATTGTACCTTTGAACCTTTACCATATGTAACCTCATAACTTTACAACCAAGTAGTATCCCTTTGTTAATATTGAATTCCAATTCCGACCAGTATAGTTTTTTTGCTTGATAGATTTTTTAGGGAAAAAGAAAGTAGGAACTATGATGTGGTTAAAACTGCTTGGTATTTTGCTTCTCTATGTACAAGGGAATTTGATGTTTTCATAAACTATTCGTCTGTATGTATTTGCTGATCGTGCTTGTTAATTTGCTTAAGAACTATTTAATGATATTATAAATTAATGCATAAATACGATGAACTAGTTATTGTTAATAGAACTTTTCAAACATTATGTTACACAATATGAATAAGATGTGCTCTTACCGCGAAGAATATCAATGTATTGAAACGCTTCTTAAAAAGAATTACAAGTTATAATCATAAGCGATATAAGTGGCTAAATAAAAACTAAAAAAAAAGGTTGAAATCAACGGCACACTTCACAAGACAATAAGGGCTTGTTCTCTCTCACATATCACTATTCATTTCAGTTTAGATCAGTTCAGTTCAGCTGCTTTATGCCGAAGAGAGCAGGCTCTAAGATGGATACTTCGGCAACAAATTAGGTTTATATTTAAAGTTGTAATATTCCGAAACTATGATTGTCAAGGGATGCGCTAAATTTTGTACTTCATCTGTAGCGAAAAGAACGCATCATTTGCTATTTTAGGCTATAACAAGATAAATGAACAAAGTCCAACTTTCCTATTTTAGTAAAAAAATTGGTATAATATTACGAAAAGACCAATTTAGAAACTAAAATTTTGATTAGAAGTTCTAAAAAACACTACATTACTAACCAAAAATCAACCGAATTGATGATTCTCACCTTAATATAACATCAACCACCACCTTTATGTCAACCTTATTTTCACTACCAAAACAACCAAATTTGCCAAATCCACCACCACAAGCAACCCCCCGACTACTAACCACCACAACCATCAAATCACACTCAATGTCGATCTCCCCCTTTTGAACACAATCGATCTCGTACTCAAATGTTACACTGCATTTTTATGGTGGGGGGCAACGATTTTATTGTGGTGGTGTTTGATTTTGGGGGAAAGAGGGGGCTGCGATTTCGTGGTGGGTAGGTGTGTGGGTGTGATTTCGTGGTCGTGGTGGGGCTGCGATTTCTTGGTGGGGGAGGGGGACTTTGGGATTTCGTGGTGGTGGTTGGATGGCTCTACGGTTTCGTGGTGGTGGTGGGATGGCTCAACGATGGTGGCTTTGCGAGTGGGGGGGGGGGCTATGATTTCGTGGTAGTGATGTTCAATTTTGTGGTGGGCAGTTTGTGAAGGTGGTGAAGGTGGTGGTGGTGGACATGTGGTGGAGGTGGTGGTGGTGGACATGTGGTGGAGGTGGAGCTCTGTTTCATGGTGGTGGTGTGTGATTTTGTGGTGGGCAGTACGTGAAGGTGGCCAAGTATGTGGTAGGAATTGAAGGTGGTGGTGGGCAGGTGGTGCTTGAGGGTGGTTGCTATTTCTTCACTTTCTTTATCCTCTCATGCATAATGTCTTAATACTTCATTTGGAAGTTCTTCCAAGGAGATTGTGCCAAAGGGGTTGTTGCAATAGTTTTGTTATGAAGGAAGTAATATTTATACAAATGTTATAAATTTATTAGCCCCCTTCATCATAAGTTATAGGAAAAAGTGATAAGAACAATCTCAATTATGACCAGTCTTTCCAAATTAATCCTAACTATGTATTACAAGTTTACAACAACGACGATAGCAATAACAACAAAGTCATATGCCCAAAAGGATTTGGGGTCGACTAACATGAATCACCATTGGAAATTGTTGAAAAAAGAGATGGTATCGACAAGTGTGACAACGTAAAGACGAAAAAAAAAACATTAAAGATAAACAGATAAGTACAATAATTACACCCAGTCCTCCAAGTAAATCATTTCCCTCCACCAAACCCTTTCCAACGTTATGCTCTCATCGACCCCAAGTAGACCCATATCACTTTCAAAGTTTCAATTACCTTCATCCAAGTCATCTTAGGTTTTACCTTTCCTCTTGCAGTTTGATTACATTAAAGATAAACAAATAAGTACAGTATTTACACCCCTTCCTCCAAGTAAATCATTTTCCTCCACCCAACCCTTTCCAACGCCATGCTCTCATCGATCCCAAGCAGGTCTAATGGTTGTGCGGTAGAAATTGATTTTTTGTGAAATAAGATTTTAATATTGTAAGGTAGCTGCTGAAATAATTTATCACCCTGAAGTATTTCTATGTGTTAATAAACCCATTTTTTGCATAATTGATTTAACGTGGATGCTTAATATTATTTATGTGATTTCATGTTAAAGTTAACATTTGAATCAAGTTTAGTAAAGGCAATATTGGAAACATTCGAGCTCTTGGCTTAAATTATACACACACCACTAATCTCATTATCTGGTTCATGACCAAAGTATAGAGCTATAAAGTTGAAATTTCCATCGGATTAGTAATGTAAAATCCAATTATAAAGATTAAGAAGAATTCCCTCCGTTTCTTTTTATTTGTCCTACTTTGACCATTTATATGAGTACTTTTTGGCAAATCAGACAAACAAAAAGAATTACTCTTTAGTGCTCATGAAGGTCCGAAGAGTGAAGCATTACATGGTTTATGGCTTGGTTTAAGTTGTACGTGAGTTCATGTGCAAAAAGAAAGCTAGATGTTAATTAGTTAAGTTTGTTAATGAATCGATTATCCTTTTGCTCATTGTTAAAAAGGTAGTTTGGTTTTTCGTGTGAAAGAGGAAAGTTTATGAGAAATGTCCCAAGAGTTGTTTGTTACTATTTTCCTAATGTATGAAAAACTCTTGAGTGGACCTAGTCCACACTAAAATTACTGTAGACCCATCAACAAAAAAAGAAAAATTGAGAAACTCACGTACGCCTGCCTTTCCCGACGGCGCATGGTCCAAGAGGATTATCTTCTGATTCAATTTTGATCAGAGCATCTGACGGCGGTTAGGTTTCTGTCCAAGGATCGTTGATGCATCCTCCGTCATCGTTGTTGGAGAGAATGGCGGCGACGATTGAGCGTACGGCGGAGGCAGCTTTGAGGAAAGCTCGTTGGATGGAGTCTTGAGGTAACGCGCAGTCTTCTAAGCCGACGTCTACGAGGCGTGGTGGATGAAGTTTGTGGAGAAAATTGAGGTATGCTTATATTGACTCCATATTTGAGAAGGATGAATAATTAGGGTTTGAGGAAAGGGAGGAAATTGGAAAGGAGATTTTAGTTGTTTAATTTGAATTTGGACGGAGAAATTGATGATGTTGTTTTTCTGTTTTTGTGTTTTGATAATAAAACCTTAACTTTTTATTCATAACACTTACCTTTTGATTACAAAACCTTATTTTTTAATTACTAAACCTTAACTTTTAATTACAAAATCTTAAATTTTGCTAAAGAAACCTTAACTTTTCATTCATAATACTGAATATTGATTACAAAATCTTAACTTTTGATTGTTAAACTTTAACTTTTAATTAAAAAATCTTAACTTTTGCTAAATAAAAACTTAACTTTTCATTCATAACATTTAACTTTTAATCACAAAACCTTAACTTTTAATTACAAAGAAACCTTAACTTTTGGTGAGCTACATTTAACTTTTGTTATTGAAACATTAACTTTTGGGACTTGGTCCTGGTCTACAATAAGTTTAGTGTAGACCGGGTCTATATTAGACTTCCTATGTTGCAGATTTAGGTAACTGTTGTATTAAAAGTTATTAAAAGAGGCGGTCTAATTTATATTAAAATTAGACTAGCTTAAACATATTCAAAAATGTGTTTTATTCTCTTTTTCTTGGGTTGTTGCTAAGTCTAAAGTAAAATTAGACGGTTTTTTTATAAGACCAACCCCTATTTTACATATGATTTAGGAGTGAAGTAGGCATATTACTGATTTTTTATTAAAGCAAATCTTTACTGTTCACACCTTCACACGGCTTACCAAGTGATAGTTTTATAATGAGATTTTCGATATATGTTTTCTCCTCTAACTAGCAAAATTAGATTAGGAGTCTATCCTACTTATGTAGGATTTCATTATACTATTTTATCCATATATTTTATAATTTAAAAAAGTCAATTAATATTTTGATTGAATTAATTTACTATTCATCAAAATTGAGTGTCTTGTGTACTTGAGTGAAAATCTGGGTAGGTAATCAAAATTGAGTTTTTTGAGTGCTTGAGTGGAAATCTGGGTAGCTAAAAAAGGTTTGGGAAATTTTATATGGTAACTCTAAGGTTTGGAAAATTCTACATGGTGGAACTTTTTTTTTGGCATTCTATTTGGTGACCCTCAACTTTAATTTTTCATTTTCTATAACCTTATTCCAATTTAAAAAAATAAGTTTTTGCTTTTCAAAAATGTGTCAAAATTAATTAACTATTTTCTAAACCTAAAACAATAAAAAAAATATCCCTCCCATGAACCACTGCACACCCAACCCCAAAAGCCACCGCACCACCTTTCCTCAGCGTCAAACCATCGCGCCACCTACCCCCCACCGTCGTAGTCCACCTACCCCCCACTGTCGTAGTCGTCGCACCACAACTGCACCGTCGTAGTCATCGCGCCACATTTCCACCATTAAAACCATCAAAAAAAACTCCCTCGCATCCTTCTTCCATTTGATTTAACATAGAGGTGGCCTCATTGGTGGATTTGCAGGGAATTCCTAGTGGTTCGATCTAAAACCGTCAGAACTACCGTCAGAAACTGTCGTCATCCTTCTTCTCATTGGTGGGTTTCGTTTGGTTTGGTGGTTCTGTGGGTGGGTTATGGTTTTGAGGATGATGCAGTGGTGGAGGGCTGGTGGTTGAAGGATAGGAGTGGTTTTCTTTATTATTTTTGGGTATTAAAAATATTATCTGATTTGAAAATGTTTTAGATATTAAAAACTGATTTTCATATACAATAACTCAATAAGGTTATAGAAAAGAAAATAATAAAGTTGAGAATGTCAAAAAAAAAGTTCCACCATGTAGATTTCTCCAAACCTTAGGGTTATTGTATAGAATTTCCTAAAAAAATTTATATCCACATTTAGGTACTTTAGAGCTAATTTATTATTCAAAAATCGATTTCTTAGTTTAGGAGTAAGGGGAAGCTATGTAAAACTATTTAAGTTCAATAGTTGACATTAAAATTTTGGACTTCATTCAAATTGATTTCTAAGGTATAATGCAAGAACTATTAAGACCAATATTCTACAATGGTAGACAATGAAGTAAATAAATAGAGAGACAAGATGCCCAACACTTTTCCTAAATAAAGTGAGGCGTTATTGGCATACAACATAATACATCATGTACCAGATGTCTTCAATAATTTAAAGATGACAAATCTATCATTAAGCATGATGATCGTGGTATGAAAATTGAGGTTCTTCACTTTGATGACTCTTTATATCCAAAAGGGTATTTTGGATGGGATAGGTCTATATAAGATTCTTGGACTACAAGCAGACTCCTCCGGATGACAAGAAATACAAAATTGTTTTCTTAAACTCCTCCGGATCGATTTGGCTCGATGGGGACTAAAGTCAACAAACAAGAGAAAAATATGAAATATTCAAACTTGGTAAATGATGGAAAAGTCATTGAGAAACAATTTGTCACTTCCAACTTGAAGAAAAATTCATACATCAAATGATTTATGCTTTGACAAGTAAGCCTCTATTCAAAGTACATCAAAGAATTTAAACCGAATTTTTATAGATTGCATGACTAGATTAACATAAATCAGGTCGTTTCATGGGTGGATTGAATCAAAAAAATCTTAAACAAGGTGGAGGTGTACCTAGAGGTGGACCCACGTTGGAACATGGGGGACCACTGTCCCCTTACTTCTTTTATATAAAAAACTGAGAAAAGAAAGGAAACGACATCATGTGGGTCCACTGCTGCCGTGTCGCTGACGCTCCTGGCTGTTACACGCATAAAGCAAAAAAAGAAAGGAAAGAAAAGAAGCGAGAGAAGGCAGACGTGAGGCCCATAGTGGGAGAGATAGGTTAGACTACTGAGTACTTCTGTAGTGGGGCCCACAGTGAGTCATTGACTATCACACTTTCTACTCGCTATACCACACGGTCCGAGCCTGTTTCCGATAATTGACGGTAGGGCGGCCGACGACGGCGAGGAGGTAAGTTCTATTTGTAAAAAATAAATACCATATTTTTAAAATTCTAGTTTACAAAATTTGAGTAATTAATTTGTAAATTTATCAATTGTTAATGACTCTATGTTTAATGTTTGTGAATTAGAGTGTGATGATTTGTTAATTAGTTTGTGAAGTGAATTGGGTTATAAATTGTTAGGGTGAATTAGTTTGTGAATTGAGTTGTTAGTGAATTATGAATTGTTATTTTGTTATTGAATTATGAATTGTTAATTTGTTAATTTAACTGTTAGTGAATTAGTTTGTGAAATAGTTTGTGAATTGAATATTGGAATTGTTAGGGTGTTTGTGAATTGTTGTTAATGAATTTTTTCTGTTAATTAAATTGTTACTTTGTTAGTGAATTATTTTGTTAATTGAATGATTAGTAAATTATTTTGTGAATTGAATAATTAAAGAATTATTTTGTGAATTGAATTATTAGTGAATAATTGTGTACTCGATTTTTTATTACTAAATTGATTTGTGATGGATCATCTAAATTGTCCTCCCACCGTCAAATTCTTGGGTCCACCACTGTGTACCCAATGACGGACATTGAAATTTTGTTAAGGGGCCAACCTTTTAGTTTATAGGATTTAGATAATTGGGATAAGGGTGTTCAGAAAAAATCGAAACCGCAAAACCGTACCGTTTAACCGTGTAATCGATCTCGCGGTACGATTAATTAACCGTACCGTTAAGACAACACGATTACTTTATCCGTACCGTGGATAGCGGATATGGTTACAGTTAAAAAAAATCCAATACGACTAACCAACGGTTGACCATTAATTTAAAAAAAAATATTTTCTCATATTAATCAAATAAGTAATAACTCTAGTTACCTTAAGTTTTATCACAAACTAAAATATTCTTGCCTTCTTTCTCTCATTTTCTGATCTAAATTCTAATCCTAGTTTTCACTTTTCACACCCTGCCTCCTCAATCCTCACTTTGACACTCTTTGTTACCCACCTCCTCACTCCTCTATTGTTCTTTTCAATTGTGGGATGGACAGGGATATGTGTACATTTGTGATTATGAGGGTGAAAATTGGGGCGATATTACTACTGAAACTAATGAAACAAAGACCAAAATTATCTTTGTCAATCATTAGTAGCTGAACTGTTCTTTTTGTACCATTCATTAAACCCCAATTCTTAATTTATGGAAGTATTTGCTAGTTGGAATGTAGAACACTTGAACTCATTTTGTTTGTTGGCTTGTTCAAATTTGGAAGTTTGGAACAATTTTATGTTGGTAGTCGTATTTGTTAGTCGTTAGTATAATTTCTATCTTACAAAATTTTAAAGGAGTTTCAAAAGAAAAATAAGTTATAGGTTACATGGTTGACCGGTAACCGTACCGTTAATTTATGGTTAACCGTTACGATTAACCGCTACTTAGCGGTAGGTTACGGTTACTAAAATATCGTAACCGTTATAACGATTAACCGTCCCGTTAAGCTAAATGGGACGGTTAACTGGTGGGACACGGTCGCATTCGTTTACTAAAGATAATATTTATAATTTCAACTTTCCAAAACAAACTAATGTAAGTGGTAAGTAGGGTCGAATCAATAGACTTGGGTACTAAAGTGTATGTATACGAGATTGCAAAGGGGAGGTTTTTAATTCAAATCTGTAATCTAAATAACTAAGAAAACAATATTAGAAAGTGGAAATATCAATAGAGAAAAGTCTTGAGTCCAGTTGATTTTCCCTTCGATTCAGACTATCGTTCATCAGTTTCTAGTATGAACAATTACTCTTAATCACTCATAGATTGAGAACTAAATCCCTCTTCCCTCTAAAGAATAGTTAAACTATCCGAATCTGCAGATGGAATAACCTGAACTAAAGAACAACCTAATTGAATATGCAATTATGGTTCAATTCTAAAGAACATCAAGCCCTATGGTGCTGAGCGCTGTTGTTCGAGGCTTGCGAATGCTGTGCTAGCTCCTGCTGCTATGCTTGCGGGTTATTTGAGGTCTTGGCTTGCGATCTCAACAACTCCCACACGAGATTGGTGCTTCAACAATCGAATCAACATGCTTACACACCCAATGCTTGAGCACGAACATTATTGAAATCATCCCAATTCTCCATTCTCCACACTTAGGCTTATATATATGTAACTCCGATTCTCAAGGCTTAAATATCTACAAAACGAACTTCGAAACACTATAAAAACACGCCTAATGTGGTCTCATCAAATACCCCAACACTTGAACTTTAATCGACCTCGAGTAAACTCAATAATTAAGAACACGTGGTACGCCTTTCCGAAACAACAAACACGAAAGCTACTCCCCTTATTGCTCCATCCTAGTGTACAAATACGCGGCCTGTAATACTCCGTAATTTTCAATACTATATTTTATAATTACGTTATATTTATAATATATGGTTGTTAGGAAGCCTATAATACTCCGTATTTTCAGCACTATATTTTATAATTACGTTATAATTATAATATATGGTTGTACTAAAATATTTAAAGTTGTTATTAAAAATACTTTGGAACGGTTTTCTTTTCGAAAATAATATTTATTTTTGAAAAGCTAAAAGGATTTCGGATTTTAAAAGACTAGTTGTTGGAGCGCGTGCGTTGCACGCGCCCCCCAAGATAGGAAAAAAACCCTTTATCAGAATTTAAAGTATATGTTGGATAAATCTTAATTGTTTTGATTGGATAATTTGTATATACATGTTGAAACTAATTGCGCAAGGAGACTAAAACAATAAATGAGAACGATCTTACTTGAAGTATGGAAAACGTAAAAGAGATGAGCACTGTGTCGTGGAAACCTCCACTGTCCTTAAAGGTGATTTCGCCGCAGCACGGGTGCAAACTTCCTCCCGGCGACCACCCTCCAGGATTAGCACAGCACCGCCCGTTCGTGTGCACTCACAAGCAGACGGTTGGAGTGACAGAGACAACCCGAATTGAGAGAACAAATTTTAGAGAGAGTAAAAAGAGAGAAGTAATTTTTCTGTGTATTTTGTGCTAACCAGAGAAGGAGTATATATAGCAGTAGTGGGAGAGAAAGGCGATCAGTTATTCTGGGAAGAGAATAACTGGCGGAAATCAAGGAGGCAATAACGGCAAGTCAAACGCACCAAACTCGAAAACAAATAATTTCCGTTACAAAGATATTTTGAGAATCTTTCAAAACAGACGGGCCATAAAAAGATACACACCCACACCCGCGAACGCGTCGCGCCAACGCCACACGCCCACGGCCCGTGCCCGAGCCCGGCCCGCGCGCGCGCGTGCGTGTGGTGGTTCCTAGAGTATAGTCTCTAGTATCCAAACAAGAGTTACAATGGTATGAGGATAAATAAACTAAGCAACAAACCCACTATCTTCCTATGTGGGATGCAAGTACCTTACAAACAAAGGAAAAAATGTTGGCATTGAAATACTAAGGAAATAGCTCTAAACCCACCCATGTGGGACACAAACTTTGAGGCTTATTTCCAACAATACATTTAATGGAAGAATACGCAGGCATATAGTATTAAGAACAAACATCTCAATGGGACCGCAACAACAGAACAAACATCTTGGTCAAGTGACATAAATTACTTTTTAATAATTTCTCTTGTTTCTTTACATCATTTTAATCGTTACACTTCAAAAACACAAGAACCAAGAAAAGTGGGTAAAAAAAATACCATGTCAACCAAAAACTAAGCAAAATGGTGGGAATATATACTTCCTTTGATCCATATTAATTGTAACATGTAAAACTTTCACACATCCTAATGCACAACTTTAAACGTTTATATCTTTTATTGTTTTTTTCGAAAAAATTACGATAAGTAGATATTAATTATGTAACATGATGAATCTAACAAGATCCCACTTGACCATTATCATCGTTATGTATCAATCATAATAGAAGTTCAAATGCTTTGTAAATAGTTTAAGTTCCCAAGTTGCAATTATAATGAAACAGAGATAATATTAAATAAAGGGAAAGTGGAGTAATAATGAAATGAATATAGGCCCTAAAGGAAAATGTAACAATTAAACTGATACAAAAAGAGTAAGAAATAAGGTAAAACATTAGACTGTTAGGCTTTTCTTTCATTCCATGATAAGCAGTAATTGCTTTTTTTCCACATAATAATTTTGAACAAAACTCCATAACACTATAGCACACAAACATTGTATAGGACCATCTAACCAAAGAAGTAACACATTGTAACAAACTCATTTTTTTCACCTACATCATAATTTATAAAGAAGCCTATGAATTGTGAATTCCGCATAAACAAGTTGAAAAATGGCCTCTTGTATTTGGTATAAGCAGGAGATAATTGATTCAAAACTCCTCAGTTCATGCAACAAGTTTCCATGAACTCTCGGCCTTTGTCGTAAGGCGTGGATGATAAAATTCTAACACAACCACTAACAGATCTGCAAATAAAACTACATAGTAATGAGAAGTAAAAGAGAAAAATAGTACAATCAATCGAGCACATATTTTTGGTTAACCATTATGCTTGCCAAACTAAATTCGTAAGAGTTGATACACCACAGTTTAGCACATCAAATCTTTAACTAAAGCTTGTTAATGTTCCAATATGTATCTCTCAACCTAGAATGCATCTACTTAGTGTCTAATAAGTCCAATATAATTCAAAGATTGCTTCAATAAGAGACATCTGACCTTCCTAAACGAGCAAGAATAAGATAGACTTGTTAAACAAACGCTAATTAAGTCCTTGAGTCTCAAACACAATAGTAGCACCAAATACGAATTAAGAGAAGAAAAAATCCAAATACGGGAAAGAAAAGACATGAGGGAAAATATCCTACAATGACCTTATCTGATCATTGGAATCTTGTCGAGCTTGCGACACAGTCAATCTAAAACAAAAGGAAAAAGAATTAGGCTTCACAAATCAGATCCCGCGACATTAAGAGTAGGGACATTATAGTGTTCTGACTCTGAGGTTACAGTGTTCTAGCCCTTACATGTTCAGACTATGAGGTGAATGCACGTTCATGGCGCCTCTTTCTTTCTCTAATTTAAGACTGTTCCAAGAGATTAGTACAGAAAATTGGACGAATGAAAATGGCCAAAAAAAATTTATAGCTTTCTCAAGCTATTAACGACTGTGACAGAACTAACTCTAGGGAATTTCCTTTATATTGATTCAACTTTATGTATACCTTCAGCTACCAAGCACATTACACAAAAAGGGTACTCAATTTTATAGGCATTATGTTTGAATGTCTTAAAAAAACTTCAAATTTGATGTCCGAGACATCAGAATATACATTCCCTAATAACCCAATTCTTTCGAAAAGAAAAATTGATAGATTCTAACTTAAGATAGAAATTAGAGACAACGAAAGTCAAATTCACAAAGAAAAATCTGTATATGTAAAAAAATATAGAAAAGCAAAAGAGCCTACAGAATCATGTGAAAATTTTCCAGCAAATTCTAAACAGCTACCATAATGAAGAAAGAGAGAGTGGAAAGAAGTCAAGAATAATGATACCCAGAAATTTCCCATTACGTCTGGATTTGATGCTTTGCATAATACACCCTCAAGTTGTTTAACAGAACAGGCTGCTGCAACAGCTTCTTTATCCTTTTGGATGCTTTCTTCAAAACAAAGAATAATCAGTCTTTGATTAACTAAAAGATATCAAGTTATTTCTCCTAAACAGAAAATGTAAGGATGAATTAGATTCATCAAACTATTTGACAGGATTATTGCAGAAAATTCGATGAATGAAAATAGCAAAAAGCAAATTATGATTCTTAGAGCTTCTTCTTTGGACATTTTTCGCGAACACCTGGTAGGTGTTGTGTGGTCTTTGAGTGAAGACTCAGAGACTATCTTCGAATTCGATTTTGAAAGGGAAAGAGAAAATAGAGCCAAGAGAGAGTGAGATATTAGAAAGATATTCGAATTCGTCACCCCTCTTCAACTTATTCAACATCTCGTTGGCTTTTTTCTATCTAGAAAAGAGCAAAGACAACAAAACCAGTCAAGAGTGTTTAATCTTGCAAAGGAACCTCTGAACTGTCCACATTTCATGATTTAGAACACTCAAATAAACCTGTCCAAGATACCAAAAGTTTAAGTTCCATACCTATGGTTCAAATGTTGAGTTGTCAGGTGAAATCATGATACCAATCCATGCTCCAAGACCTGTACATTATGGGACATTGAGTTTTTTGATATCTAAATCTAAAGTGATTTTACACATGATTTAGTGATGCATTACTAAAATTCGATATGGGTTTACATGCCTCATATTTATAAACGGGGACAGCATGTACAAGAACATAAATGAACCATGTGAGTATGTGAACGCTCAAACAAGGAAGTTGAAAAAATGCCACCTTCTTTCTTCTCTTGACAGCAACATCGATGCAAATTGTTCACACGTTTTATCAACCATTCAACATGACAAATTACTAATTAGCGTAAGTTATTAGCTTATATTAGACCTCTAACTTCATCTTCCTTACAAACCCATCAAACTTTAATCATGTCTAACATTGATGAAGATCAAAACTCAACACCAATCTGCACCGTTGATCCATATCAACACCTACAAATCAAGCAAAACCCAGATGGTACAATTACAAGATTAATTGATATCCCATCTACACCTGCCACACCAGATCCTAGCTCTCCTTCATCTGTTCTGGACAATGAGCTATTGAGCTTCTTCAGTACAATGGAAAGAACACTCACCCTATTCATGTGCCTATTAGGAAGTGCTTCTCCTGAAAATTTCAAAAACTAATGAATATGTGTGCCCCAAAAATGGTTAATTGTTCAAAATTAATAATTACTATGATAATAATAAAAGAAAAATGCTATGATAGACTATGATTCCAAGAACAAAAATCAAAAACAAGAAAATCAAATCTCAGAAAATAAAATAATGAACGTCCAAATTGTAGAAAAGAGAATAACGAGAATAAAAAACTACCTAACAAATCATTAGTCTTTACTTAACTTCAAGTTGACAGAAAATGTAGTCACATACTCACGTTAGAAAGAGAATAGACTACACTTTAAAAGCGAGAGAATAAACGAGAGAATGAATTAAAATATACCATACAAAAACAACAACAAAGATATAAGATTAACACAAAAGAAGTGAATCGAAAGGTTTTATCGATACTGCGTCATTTTTTATCAGTAAAAAAGCAATACAAAATAAGATTGACTATTGGGATCAAGAAGCATACATGTCAAACAAATTGTATCCACTCTAAGAACCGATATAAGATAACGTGCCAAAAAATTAGAAACTAAAATGAATAGAGATGTATACTAACGTGATATAGATAAGTTATTAACTTACCCAAAGTGATATAAATTTAGTAATCACAGAATTCCAAAAACTTTGAGAAGCAACAAATTCTCAAAGTAAATGGATTCATATTGAAACAAAAGCCAACATTGTACAATAAAGTAATTTAAAAAGCAAATATTAGGATTTGAAAATAAAAAGAAAAGGAAAAGGAACAAACCTGTTTCTCACGGTAGTTGCAAATTTACCAGTGACTTCCTGCAATCTAACCAATAAAAATGAAAATATAAAGGAAAATGTAACCATAAGTGAAAATCTAAAAAATTACGAAACTTGAAAATTAAAAGTATTTGGAGAATGTTTTGAGAGGGAAGAAAGAAAAACAATTGAAAGTCCTATAACTCGAGGAGGAAGCTTAAATTCTTGATGTTCAACCAACAAAAGATATATTTGAAAACATGTCCAACAAAACCTAAGTGAATCCGAAGATACTAATTAGAAAAACTGTTCTTGCAAGGCCTCACAGAAAACCCTACTTCCTAGTAACGAGCAATGCCATAGACTCTGACAACACCATCGGTGTATCCGCTGAATAACGTTTGGCCATCGGCACTCCAGCTCAAGCTGGTGCAGTAGATAACCTGCCAAAACCATTGCAAATTAGCTTGGCAGTAGCAAAACAAAGAATCTCGAGAAAAAAAGTAAAATATAGATACACAATACTATAATGCAGGGAAATCAGAGCATGTTCAAATTAACCTAAAGATCAAATCTTATTCAAGTTAACCATTTCTATTGAAAGCAAAGGTGAACAATAGATATTTAGTTCAATAACTTGCACTGAAAAGATTAATGAGCAGCAGAATAGTAACCTACCAAGCTGCGCTAATGTATGGAGAACAAATAACTATTATGAAACAAAAAATATAAAAACAGAGATCTCTGAAAGCAAAACAACCAAACATTTCAATGAGATGGAGTTTTTACCTTTTTCTTAGTAGCGGTGGCGCCAGCTCCCTCAAGATGATCAGCCTCGGACTTGAGGTCGACCTTCAGATCCTCAGCAACACTCTTGCTTTCTAAGTCCCAAATCTTGATGCCACTCCCAGTGGCAGCACAGAGCCAGTACCTGTCAGGACTAAAGCAAAGTGCATGGATAATGGTACCAGCATCAAGAGAGTAAAGCTTCTTGCCCTCGGCTAAATCCCACAACAAAATCACACCGTCTTTTCCACCACTGGCACACAAAGAACCATCAGGGGAAACAGCTACAATGTTGACATAGCCGCTGTGACCAGCCAAGCCCTCAACTTACGTTAGTCAATTTCCAGATCTCCACTGTCTTATCCCAAGAGGAAGACACAATTGTGGACTGCATTGTGTTAGGACTGGACCTCACACAGCTAACCCAGTCGCCGTGACCATCGACATCTTGAATGGTGTACTAGCACTCACCTACATAGTTGTTTAACATGCCAGAATACAATTAGGCATCAACCTAAATCTTTAGTAAGGATAAAGAAGGACTCACTGCAAAACCACCACGCTACTCTACATTAAATAACACTCCAAACGACAGTATGCATGAGCCCACCAGACGAATTATACATTCATATCCATTGACAGATATGAAACTCCAACAGCAAGAACACAACACAATAGCTCCTTGATGCTAAGATCATATACATTATCACAATCCATATATACAATATTGAATTTCTTTACGAAACTCATACAAGACTAAACAAAACAGACTTGGAACACGAGCAATGCCAATTCTCTAACCAATAGATATTCACGACATGTATATTCAATAAAGAAGGTAATATATTTGTTTCACAAGGTAGTACACAGGAATTGGTATTTTCACATGTACTGTATATAACCTCCTGTAATCTTTGATGTTATCTACAATGCAAAATGGAAAAATTAAGAGCAAAAGAGGTACCCTTCTCGTGGAGTATGTTCGGTTAGTTTTTAATGACCATACTCTCCTCCTATTCAGGACAAGTATTCTTACTTATATTGTTGAGTTCTAATCTTTTGTGCAGTTGTTATTTTGACTTTTTCTTTAATCTTGGACATCGTATTCTTGTCATTCTCTTAATTACTACTCCCATTTTACTTCCTTTTGCTTAATAGCTTCTCCATCTCAAAAAATGGGAAGCCAAGGAAAGGGAACCCAGATTCAAATAGTACAATATATTACTAAATACTGTTATTTATGTTATTGGCGTTGTTGTCAATTTATGAGCTTTAGTATTGTGGCTACTAATCTGCAACCATACTAACAAAAGGAGATTATTTACTTGGTGCTCAAAAACTAATATGCTTTTCCACAAGTAGGAAAAAAGGAAAAATGAAATGAAGTGATGAAAGTGATAGAAGCAAGAAATATACCAGCACATGGATCTAAATGGCTTAAGGGATCCAAATTGGGGCCTGGGGGAGATGAATTCAGCTTCCAGGTTGAGAACTTGAGTGATGAGTTGCAATTGGCAAAGTCAGGTCTTCAATCTGCGATAAAGTTTGATAGATCCAAAAAAGTGAATAGAATCAGATTTAAAAATTCTAACATGAATTCTAGAACCGTATCAGTCGATAAATTTGAAGAAAGAAATAACAATATAAAAAGAATAACTCCAAATGCATTTTTGTTTGTACAAAATAGCTAAAGAAAACGCCAAACAGAAAAAAGACTTTTCTTGTACTGTTCATTTGAACAGTGTTTTTCAACGTTTTAAGACTCAAACTACTGTTCATGTGAACAGTAATTTCTTACCCCTTTTATAAGGGTGGGTTATAGATATACTTTGCAACCGGAAATCGTATGGGATTAAGTTTTGTTGTCAGATAAAAGAAAATAAAAAAAAGGGGAAGCTATATAAGGTTGAACCCTTCACGCCGCTTCTTCTTCACTGATTCTTATTCCTCTCAAAACATCTGCTTCTCCTTCCTCAAGCCAAGCAAAGCTTTTTCCGTTCAACCCCGGTAAGTCCCGTTTCCTTCACCCTTCTTGATCAATTCTTGCAAGGAAACTGATTCCCTTGCTCTGTTTTTCTACCAATTCGTGATCTTGATCCTTGTTTTCTATGATTTCCAATCAGCAAACCAACACCCTTGTCCGTTCTTTGGGTTCCCGGCACCGTTCCATTCATTTTCCCCTCTTTATGTATACGCTGCCCTGTTTCAACGTGTTACGCATTACGAGTGCGGCATTGTGAGTGTGTGCAGCGTGAGTAGTGATGTGAGGGTGCGAGTGAGTGCACAGGTGCGTGCTGCGTGTGTGCAGCGTGTGAGTGCACAGGTGCGTTGTGAGTGTGCAGCGTGAGTGGTGGTGCGTTGTGCGGTGCCGTGAGGGTGTGAGGGTGTTCGTGTTGGTGTATGTGGGTGAGCAGGGAGTGGTGGCTGCGCTGTGAGCATGCGTGTGTGTTGGTGTGTGGTGAGGGTGGTGTTGCGTGAGGTGCAGCGTGAGTGAAGAGGCTGTGTGTTAATGCCGTGAGGTTGTGAGAATTGTGGGTGAGTGACAAAAGGAGGAAGATGAAAGTTGGGGGGGGGGGGGGGGAGAATGGGTTTTTTTATTAGTTTGAATTAATGAAGGATGCTTTTAGTTTTAGTTTTAATTATTTAAACTATTTTAATTATATTAGTTTATTAGTTTTATGAATTTTAAACTATGAGGAAAATTAATATAAACTTTAATTGACTTTAAAATCAAGTTATTTAGAGTTGTGGAAAAAAATCTGATTTTATTATTTTTACGATTCGTTGTGATTACCCAATCACTTATTATTGTTTAATCGGATTGTTAAGTACCGAGTTCATAAGGGGAGACTATTAGGATCATCTGATCGTTTGCTAGTGCTCTTGAGAGGTATGTACGCGTACTCAGCACTTTAATTATGTGTAGTAGCATGCTAGGAACATTTAAACGTACTTGGGTATGTTTAAGAATCCATGTCTTGAGGTGCTTTCATGACTTATTGTGCCAGTGTCTAATGTGCCGTGAATACTTCATGACTCCATGTATGATGCGCAATTGGTATTAAATGTGTTATATTAAACGTTATGGAGTTCGGTAATTGGTTATGATTAGTATATGTTGAACTGGTTTTGAGGAAGTGAATATCCAATGTTCTGGTAGTTGTGGAAAAAGAAAAGTGTTAGCATGTTTCTTTTTATAATTCTAGTTATCGATTAATAAATTCCTTGGTTCATGTTTAAAGGAATTTTGTTTATAGTTAATAAGGATGTTCACTATTAATTTATATGTGGTCTAGGAGGGCTAGGAAAGTTAATAGGATTGCACGTTAATGTGATTCATAAACTTTAATCACTTAAAAAAGCACGTTGGCAATAAAACTCATAGGAAGGATTTGTGACGACAAATGACCCTTTTTGGTTATTCAAAGGTATTTATTGGTTACTCAAGTAGGTGGCACAGCCGTTCGATCTTGGGGGTATGCATACTAAGGATTATTTAGAGAATAGTACAGTACGGCCTGTTCTAGTTCTCTTGGTTATTGAACTATAAGTCTAAAGGTTTCAGGACCCGTATGATTCTTACAGATTACGGTCCCGTTCATTGCCAACAAACAATTCATAAATTACTTTAAGAAACCCTTCACTATTAATAAAATACGACTAAAGTTTTGCTTTCATGATTGTCCCTATGTTTCCACGAGTTCTTTTTGTGCAAAGGTGTATTGTATTACGTATGCATTCTGTCTAGCTGACTTGTTTGTGTTGTATGTTTGTGTTGGCTTGGCTCTGTGATGACCCTATTTGGCGAGTAGATTCTAAGCTGTCAGGTACATGATCGACAGAGCATGCATTGGGCTAGGGAACTTTTCTCGAACACTTTTCTAAGTTTTCAATAAATGCATTTTGCAAGTTAACGGTGGAAACCGTTACTATTTCTATCATTTGTTTTGCATTGAAGTTGAGGGGTCTGTGAGATTCCCAAAATTGTAGGATTTTCAAAGGAGTGCTATTTTTTTTCCGCTGCATTTGATTATTGAATATTTAAGTGGTTTAATTATGCCTTGCATTTCACCGCGGCGGTAACACCTCTGAATTATTGTTTTAAGGTTTGGGTGTTTTGTCAAATAAAAGGGGTTTTTTGGGGGTGTTACAAAGTGGTATCAAGAGCTTTAGGTTTGACTTGAATTTTATCTTGGACTAAATCCTAGCTTGATTTCAACTCATTTTAAAATCCATTTTGACAAACCAATTTTTTTTTTTTTTTGGGTATCAAAGGGAAGAGCATATAGATTAGTTTCTTGATTGTTGCATATGAAATGATTACTTGTGAATTTCGATGTCAAAGTATGTTTATGTGTATAAGTGGATACTTGGTATCATATGTGTAACCTTTAGTATAAGTACTCTTAATTACTGCTTATACAATAGGGTATTATTATAGACACTGAGAGTATGAGAACACCTTAGTGGGAGAGTTTGACGTATTTATGGAAATCGAGAAAGTTGGAAACAATTAAGGAGGCTATAGAGCATATGAGAAATGCTTACGTTGAGGATTAAGACAGGATTGATGTTATGAACGTAATTATTCTACACTAACCTCGATTTTAAACCAATGTATTATATCGAGTTGCAAAGCGATTAAAAAAAATTGTAAACTTGTGGAATGATTACAATTCCCCACTTATATTCAAAGTTGTTAATCAACTCAAAAATACTTTAGGATAATTTTATAACGTTTTATTACTGATTTCCAAAATATATGTTTAAGTCAAAGGATTTGAAAATTACTATACTTTGAAATGTTTAGGGATTTATTCAAAGATTGGATATAAAGTATTGTCTTTGAAAATGTTTAAGAAAAGAATGTAATACTTTAACAATTTTTTTACTGGCATATAAATAATCTTACTGTTCTTCCTTCTTTAAAAATATGGAAAACTAACAATTTGCTCATTCAGTCAATAATGAGTATGAATGATGATTTTATGAATCATATTTAAATTTCTGTTTTAAAATCATTACTACGTATCTATTTATTTATTTATCCTTTTCATGCACACAAGGTTTAAATTTTATCTTCCTTCTACGTTTGTCTTTGTTATTACAGGATGTCTTCCAATGGATTTCATTTTAATCTTAACAACCTTTACAAACAACCTAACGAGGACATAGACATGTGGCACCATAAGGTGTGGACAGTTGCGTATTACAAGATCAAGATGGGAGATCAATCCCTAAATACAATAAGTGGTATGATTAAGTTCCATTTACAGTACCTCCCTATGGAAGAACCCCACTTGAGGATACACGATAGATATTTTGACATAACATATGGTAATGGGAATGTGAACATGGAGGCCCATGGGTATAAGGGACGGGTACTGTTTAGTATGCACTACTTTATGACCGACATCAAATATGAGGAGAATAAGCATAAGATTGACAACCAATTTATGGAAGAGACATCTTCACCATCTACTTACGTAGCTAGCCCTGCACCTTCCCCAGAACAAATGTCAGAACCTCAGGTCCCGACCTTTGAAGATGAGATCCAACCAGAAGATGTCGATGATGAGAATCTGATCAATCATGTAGTGTACATCTCAGACGACGAGGAGAATGATAGAGATATTTGGGTAGCTAAGACTGAGGCCGAAGTTAGCCAAGTCTACCCCATGTTAGTGGAAATAGAGGACGATGAAGACCCAAGTGAAGAGGCCATGGAAAGTGATGAGGGTGAAACTAGGGAAGACCCCGAAGAAGACCCCGAGGAAGACCCTAAAGAAGACCCAGATTTTGAGGGAGATGGCTATGTGGAGATTAATGATACAAGTGACAATGTAGCTCATTAGACATTATTTATTTTAGTAATTGATTTAGTTTGACTATTATTATTATTTAATTATTTTTTTTAGTTGTGAGTACTTAGGAGAATAAGTGGGCAGCAAGCCCCAAGAGACCTCGTTAGTTATGAATTAGGGTGACTAAGTTAATAAGGTGATTCATCAAGTGGACACCATTAGTATGTCTATTTAATTGTTTGCTGGGTTTTTTTTTCCAATTGTCCTTTTGTTAAGAACTTTAGTAATTGGAATAAAAGTATAATATGATTTACTTCCTTATTATGTGTTATGTATTATACTTGTTTCTGGTTCTTCACACCAGTAAGTGAATGATTGAGTAACCTCTTTGATCACAAAGAGGAAAGTAAGTGTGGACAACCAATAGGCATGGTTGTAAAATGTGGTTGTGTGATGATTACATGAATTGTGAATGTCAATTGAATGATTAATACATGTAAAACCTTAAAAAGTTTCCTCATCTTAAGTACCTCCCTTACTTTTTAGGTCGTATTTGATGGCTAGAAGGGGAAACCAACGTAATGACGGTAGCCTAGCCCAACTCGAGGCAACTATTCGAGACCTTGTCCAAGCCACTGCTAACTTAGTGCAAGAACGTCGAGACAATGCTGCAGACCCAGCAGGGGAACTGTTTAAGAAGGTCGCCTAGAGCAAACCACCCACCTTTAATGGGAAGGAGGGACCCACTTCGTTGGAGAACTGGCTGAGAGAGTTCGACAAACTATTTAACGCCATAAAATGTCCCCCAGATTCTAAGATAGACAATGTTGTATACTACTTGAGGAGGATGCCGACTCCTGGTGGGCCGATAGTAGTGAGACTTTCACTAGGCATCCTAACTTTGGGTGGGAGAACTTTAAGACTGCCCTGAGAAACAAATTTTATCCACCCTATATGAAGAAACCTAAGACCCAAGAGTTCCTCGACCTGAAGCAAGGAAAAATGTCTATTTAGGAGTATCATACGAAGTTTAAAGAACTTATGCATTTTGCACCTGAGGTTGTGCCGACTGAGGAACTTAAGGCTCAGCGTTTCGAGTTAGGGTTGACCTTGGACCTTCAAGGACGTTTGGGGGGAGGAATCTTTACCTCGCTTGAGGCTGTTTTTGGGAAGGCCGCACACTTATATGGGATCAAACAGAGGGAGGTAGAAGAGAACCCCCGGGAGAAGAGAAAGGAAAAGCCAAACCGGAACCAACACTTTCTGAGGTTCGATAAACAACACAAAAACCATAACAATAACTTTCGTTACAATGACCAGAACAAGAACAATAACAGGACCAACTTCAATGGGGGAAATGGCCAGAATGGAAATGGGAGACCTGAGAGGACTTATCGCTGCAAGAAGTGTCCTAATAACCACCCAGGAAAAGACTGTGAAGGGAATCTAGTCCAGTGTAGGGGTTGTGGGAAGATGGGACGCAGGGAATATGAATGTTACTCCAAGGATAAGAACCGCAGCAACCAGAGTAACAACAATCGCTCGGGGTGCTACCAGAATAAGAACTACGATAACAACAAGAGTAACCAACAAGGCTCTGGAACGGTCAGTACCGTAATGGGCAGAACTCACAAAGTAACAATGGCAACAACAGAAACAATGGCGCAAGTGGACACAACAACAACAACGTTGGGGGTAAACTCAATGCAATGTCTTCTGAAGAAGCCCAAGCTGTGGGAGGAGTCGTAACTGGTACCTTTTCTGTCAACTCAGTGCCTGCTAAAGTTTTGTTCGATTTAGGGGCTTCATATTCATTTGTTTCTATGTCTGTAATAACAAATCTTGGCCTAGTTAATCCTGAGACCATAGCTGTCCCTATAGCTATACCTATTGGGGAGGTAATTACGTGTGGAAAACTATTTAGGGGAGTATCATTAAAAATAGGGGAGACCGACTTTCCTTCAGAACTCATAGAGTTCCAATTAGGGGATTTAGATATCATCTTAGGGATGGATTGGCTTGGGAAGTACAAAGCTAATATAGATTGTGAAGCTCAGAAGGTGAAGTTGCGAAGCTCGAGTGGGAAGAAGGTGTCTTATAGGAAGCTTGGGAAATTGTCTGGAATCAAGATAATCTCTGTGTTAAAGTTGAGATCCCAAGTGGCTAAAGGGTCGCAACTATTCATGTGTTTTGTAAGGAGAGTGGAAGAAGATGAGAGGAGGATAGAGGATGTTAGGATAGTCAATGAGTACATAGACATATTCCCAGACGAGATACCAGGGGTGCCACCAATACGGGATCTGGAGTTCTCGATTGACTTAACACCTGGGATAGGACCAATCTCAAAGGCCCCGTCTAATGTGCCGTGAATACTTCATGACTCCATGTATGATGTGCAATTGGTATTATATGTGTTATATTAAACGTTATGGAGTTCGGTAATTGGTTATGATTAGCATGTTTCTTTTTATAATTCTAGTTACCAATTAATAAATTCCTTGGTTCATGTTTAAAGGAATTTTGTTTATAGTTAATAAGGATGTTAACTATTAATTTATAGGTGGCCTAGGAGGGCTAGGAAAGTTAACAGGATTGCACGTTAATGTGATTCATAAACTTTAATCACTTAAAAAGGCACGTTGGCAATAAAACTCATAGGAACGATCCCCTACGAGTATTGAACAAATGGGGAGGATTATAGCTGAGTCTATGTCCTTGCTAGGGTCTTTATGACGACAAATGACCCTTTTTGGTTATTCAAAGGTATTTATTGGTTACTCAAGTAGGCGGCACAGCCGTTCGATCTTGGGGGTATGCATACTAAGGATTATTTAGAGAATAGTACAGTACGACCTGTTCTAGTTCTCTTGGTTATTGAACTATAAGTCTAAAGGTTTCAGGAAGCCCGTGTGATTCTTACAGATTACGGTCTCGTTCATTGCCAACAAATAATTCATAATTTATCTTAAGAAACCCTTCACTATTAATAAAATACGATTAAAGTTCCGCTTTCATGATTGTCCCTATGTTTCCACGAGTTCTTTTTGTGCAAAGGTGTATTGTATTACGTATGCATTCTGTCTAGATGACTTGTTTGTGTTGTATGTTTGTGCTCGCTTGGCCCTGTGATGACCCTATTTGGCGAGCAAATTCTAAGCTGACAGGTACATGATCGAGAGAGCATGCATTGGGCTAGGGGACGTTTCTCGAACACTTTTCTAAGTTTTCAATAAAGGCATTTTGCAAGTTAACTGTGGAAACCGTTACTATTTCTATCATTTGTTTTGTATTGAAGTTGAGGGGTCTGTGAGATTCCCAAAATTGTAGGATTTTTAAAGGAGTGCTATTTTTCTTCCACTGCATTTGATCATTGAATATTTAAGTGGTTTAATTATGCCTTGTGTTTCACTGCGGCGGTAACACCTCTGAACTTTTAAGGGCTGGGTGTTTTGTCAAATAAAAGGGGGTTTTTGGGGGTATTACAGCTACTCTTCCACAAATTACTTAAAGTCAAACACAAGGGTAAAAGACACCCCCACACTTGAACCAAAAGCTCACCTGAAATTACGTTAGTAGCAAACTCGATCACGCTCAACACCACGATTACACACAAACTGTTATGAAATCAAAAAGGTAAATTTGAGTACCTTACAATCTCAAAGAACTCAAACTCACTCCAAATTCACACAAATCACGACAACTTCTTATCTCTCCAAAGATAGACGAGTTCTACCTATTCGCCTCTACTTCAAACACCAAGATGAAATCCCTACCCGGAACACTCTTTATATTACCATCTCCTAATGACACCAACTCCGGCAAATGATTCAACTAGTCTCTCTTTTATCTCTCTTTTTGCCTAGGAGCTCTTTCGAGTTTTCATCCTATCTTCACACATTTTTTTATCAAAGATGAACTCACCATCTCACCTGCTCTAGATAGGCATTTTCTTGCATAGGTTGCTCTTTCGAGTTTTCAAACTAGCTGGGCCCTCATTCTTGCCCGAGTTTTCAACTCGACGGTTTTTCACATCTTTTTGGATTTTTTTTTTCATTTTTCAGTTTTTTTAACCAAAAATTAATATGCATGTCATACACAACACATCCAAAGCAATGAATATCTCCCCCCACTTAATTAAGACATTGTCCTTAATGTGAGAACAAGTACAAGAGGAACAAGGTGAGGAAGGGAGATAAACACGACACCCACTCTTCAAAATCTTCACTCCCTCAACACCACCACTCATTATGCATCAAAAACCCAACCCCAATGGAAGGGAAGGTTCAAAATTTGCACCTAATAGAGAAATCTAGGATGCAAATGCTCAATGTGTTTGAATTTTTGTGGATCGGGAAATGGAAAAGGAACAGGGTATGGCTATTTGTTGTGGTGGTATAGATAAGATGGTGGAATTCCGGAAATGGAAGAAGAAGGAAAAGATGGAAGGTGGAAGGAAAAGAAGAAGATCGGGTTGCCTCCCGAGTACCGCTTAGTTTAAAGTCGTTAGCTCGACTTCTTACCTCCCGAAATTAATCGGGGAAGGACTCACCTCCTTGATTCAACTCTTGTACCTACAAACCAGAGGAAACCACACCTTGCGAAGCTGACATTAGTGAAAATTGTTTATTATCATGGGGCAAATCGGGTGGTTTGTTAGTACTTGTCACTTTTTTAGCCTTTTTCTTCTTACCAATGCCACAAGGAGTATGTGACACCGACTCTATAGTACCAAAAAAACATGAGGGGTGAGACACCAAAGACTTCTTGGAACCAAACATTCCAAAGGACTCAACCCGGCCCCCAAACTCGACACTCAACAATCCAGCACCCACATCAATCTTAGTATTGGAGGTTTTAAAAAACGGTCTCCCTAAGAGAACGGGAGAAACATTAGACTCCATCTCCAATACATAAAACTCAGTAGGAAATTGTAGTTTACCAACTTTGACTAACGCATCCACTACTTTACCTTTTGGGTGGATAGTGGATCCGTTAGCCAATTGCACAACGACACTTGTAGCAATAAGAGGACCAAGCTTTGAATACTCATAAAGGGATAGGGGAATCACATTAATGGATGCTCCTAAGTCTAACATAGCTTGGGGAATATAGGTGTCATGGATTGTGCAAGGAATAGTAAACATACAAGGGTCATCATGCTTAAGGGCGGAGAAAGTTATGGGAGACAACACCAACAAACTTATTTGCTCACTCTACTACATGGGGGTAGGGGGACTTACCTTGGGCTCATGCACAGCCTCATAAAGACCCTTGCTCTTGTCATACCTATGGTCGGCCCGTAATGCTGAAGGAAAGGTGGAGGAAGCTTGTAGTTTGGAATCAAAAGACTCTCCACTTGTTGCACTAGAGCCTCATCCACCACCATATAACACTCACATTCTTCTTCGTGTTCATCTCAGTTTGGGACGGCAGTTTCCCACTATCACGAACCTCCAACCTACTCACCGCACTCGAGACTTGACTCATCTGATTTTCCAGAAATCTGATGCTAGCCCGAGTCTCCTCCTGAAACTGTACCATATTACCTTGCATAGAGGTCATGTTCTTGGTCAAGGTATGTATCATGTCTTCACAAAACATAGAAGAGCTTTGCCTTGACCCCGAACCTTGCCCCTGATTTGAAGCTTGTTGGTACTGTGATGGTTGTTGGGTGTTGTTGTCGGCCCCTCTTGCAATTGCGGGCAACAATCAGTCGGATGGTTGGAAGCACAAATCCCACAAGCTTTAACCTGTTGTACATGTTCCTTCACCATAAGATCTCTCACTAAGGAAGTGAGAGCTTGCACCTGCTCCCCCAGCTGGGATCATGACCACTTGTGGCACTAACATTTAACCTTTGGGCACATCGTCTACCAAAATGTCTGGAGCCTTCAGATAACTCCTCTATCAAAGCTCGAGCAACATCCGGGGTTTTATAAGTGATTTTAGGCTGATCTACAGGTGAACAACTTGATGGCGTTTTCTTGGTATTAGTAGAAAGGAGGGAAATATTCTCATAGGTTTATTCTGAAGGTGTTCAGACCAATGAGAACAACCACTGAATTTTTCAAAGGACAATCGTGACATGGACCTATCTTAGAGTGTATTTTATACTTGACGTAAGTGTAAACACACCCTCCCAAGTATAGGATGATGGATTGAACTTATGGGGACAAGAATACTCACTCAAAGACCTTAAGAAACTCATGAACAAGGATAGTTGCCAAAACTCAAGAGCACACTCAATGTTTTGGGGATTTAGGTCAGATATAAGACACGCTCAATCTCCCCTAAGCTTACAACTCGAGAACTAACTCAAGGTTATAAGGGCACATTGAGAAATTGAGACACACTTCAAATATCAAAGTATGAAAAACAAACGTTTTCTTTTATCAATATAGAAAATCGGGTTTTCTACCTTCCTCTTACATGTGTGTATATATATATATATATATAGGATATAATGAGGAGGAAAACAAGCTCAAAAGATGGTTGCAACATCAGCCAAAAAACGCCTAAGAAGAGGAAAAGAGAGGTCCTCTTAATTTCCTTATTATGGCAACTCACTTCACTATAATTAAGGAGAATTTGGAGACTACTACAACCCTCATACATAAACTTCTAACAATCTCTAGGGATTTTGAACTTTTATCTATCATCATAGCCGCAAACACATTTTCAATTTGTCTTACCCAGTCAAGGAAAGACTCGCTTTCGTGAGTATCATCAAACTTGGGTAAACCAATTTTAAGGCCCTTTATTAACCACATATAAAGGATGGCTCAACTCACTATTATCATCTCCCTCTATGAAGTTTAAATTTCTAGAGGATGCAAAATCATATTGGCTCTAGTAACTTATTTTCTTTTCTTCTAGTTTCTTTTTCATATTTTTTTTCTTGTTTCTTTTCCATAATTTCTAATTTTTGTGTGATGTATTGTACCTTCTTAACAACATCATTACTAGACTTTATTTTCCATATTGTTTTTCTAAGCTATTACAGTTACAAGGATTGAAAATAACGAAATTTTAAGCAATCAAAAAGAAATTAAAAATACCTTGAGACTCTCAATCTTACGGATTTGAAACTTTTAGGGAAAAAAACAATTTTAGAAAATGAATCTCCTCAAAAAAAAATTGGACGCAACAGGAGACTCCAATTCAAAATTGGTGTACTTGATTCAATCCATTTCGGCGCGGCTGCGAAAAGCTTGCCCAGTTTGAAAAATCCAAAATCTCTGACAAATTATGAATGAATATATCTCAAAAAATTAGGTAGAATGAAACAAAAGCACTCAATTTGGACAAGAAACGAGCGAGATATATCCCTTTAAACCTAACCCTAAAAACCTGCCCGATTATGCGGTTTTGTTATAGCTTCTGAAACCCATCCTTCGATAATAAAATTCACACCGTTGATCTGATACCAAATGATGTAAGTGTACATACACCCTTCCAAATTCCAAGTATAGGATGATGGATTTAAACTTACAGAGACAAGAATACTCACTCAAAGACCATTTAGAAACTCAAGGAATAAGGATAGTGCCAAAACTCAACAACACAGTCATTTGGGTTTTAGACCAAATATGTATGATACACTCAATCTCCCTTAAACTTGCAACTCAAGAACTAATTCAAATTTATAAGAGCACTCAAAAAACAATTGCGACACACTCAAATTATCAAAGTATGAATAACACACTTTTTTTTTTATGAATGCAACAAATATGATTTTTCTTCCTTCCTTTTACATATAGATAGGCCACATTGAATTAGGAAGACAAGAAGCTCAAATGACGACTACAACATTAGACTAAAAACACCTAAGAAGAGGAAAGCAAAAATTCTATCACTTCCCTTATTATGACAACTTAATCCTCCATAATTAAGGAGTATCTAGAGGCTACTCCAACCCTCAAACACACACGTCCAACATATAAATCCTGGGACTTGGGACTTTAAAATTCAAGCCCCACATAAACTAAAAAGAGAGAAAATAATGCCCAAAAAGAAACGTCATCTTACAGAAACAAAATAAACCATGCACGCCTAGAAAAACAGCCCCAAGGCTTAGTTTGATATTCAATGCTTTCCTTTCAAGGCCTTGCATGCACAATAAAGCAGCCACAATGCATGATTTTAACCTATGCATTATTCAAGTGGTTTGACTTTAAGGCGGCTCCATGAGATGTTTGGCCCCTAACCCATGAACAAACAAGAGCATATTTTGATCATCCTCCTCTTCTAGAAAAAAGTTTGACCCTTAAATTTCCTCTTCGTGGGAAAGAGACATGATCTCACTTTTTTCGAAGGTAGCACTCAACCCTCCAAATCTATTTTGTATCTCTCACTACTAATTGTCCCCAGTATCACAAAAGGTCCCTCATCTAATTGAATAGTTTTGAGCCTAGAACATACTCCCTTCATTAGTAACCAAACCACTCCTCGAGTTTAAAAACTCCTTTTTGGTTTTTTTTCTCCACTCTATTCTTTTTGGGTTTCTCACCTCTAAAAACTTCATCATCTAACCTTGAAAGCAAAGGGTTGTTCTTGGATAGTGTTTCATTTACCATGGATGGACTTTCTTACTACAACTCATTGGAAGATGAGTAATCAAAATAAATATGTTTTGCGTAAACACCAAGGAATCCCCCCCCTTTCCACAATATCATAAAATTTAGGAAAAATTGTTGGGAATAAGTCAACCTTTTCGCGGTCTTCTTTGAATAATCCTGGAATAAGTTAACCTTTTAAGGGTATTTGCTTTTACCAAGTCAAAACCGGTTCAAAAACACAGAAATGGTTGGGGAGGGAAAGTAGAAGAAAAGAAGGAACACATAAATAATAAATTAAAATTTAAGAAAAGTCTCACGTATTACCGGTTGAATAATTTATAAGTCATTTGACTTGTTAAAAGTTTAATTAACATCACAGTTAACTTATTCCACGATTATGTAAAGTTTAACTTATTAGAAGAAGACCACCAAAAGGTTGACTTAGTTTTGACAATTTTTCCTAATATTTACTATAAATTACAGTATGGTTGCTCCCTATATATTCTTTTTGAGCTATTTATGGATGTAAAGGAAATAGCTTGACCCTTTTGCCTACCTCTAAGGTCACTAAATATTCATTTGAAATGCCTTTGTATTCGAAATCATTGTCGAAATCCCACGACCTCCCAAGTAGTAAGTGGCACTACTAGAATTTACACCTATTACGACAACTTATGAACGACGAGATGAAACTTTTATTGTTAAAGAGGTTTAATAACGACAAAAAATATTGATAGTCGTTGCTCTAATGAAAGTAAACTAAAATAGTTACTAATACCGTCGTTATAGGGATCATAAACAAGATAATGAATATTTTAAAAAAGCAATTGGTCGTTAACATGGCAATTAGACGCGCGGGTATCAATCAAGATATTTTTGCTAAAAATGTTTTGAGGGAATTGAACCCCATCAGTGCCCTTTCCCTTCCCATTACACTGTTCCATTGCTCCTTCAATATCGTTCTTCATCCAATTGCTTAGAGCCCATCAGTTTCCTCCTCTCAACGCAATCTCGCTCCTATCTCCAGCATCCTCCGCCGGCAATAATCATTCCGGCGACCTCATTCATTTAAACTTTGATTTCAGTCTTTCTCATCTCATCAGGTTTCTCTTTTAAATTCTGTCATTTCGAAATTTAGGTTTAGGTGTTCGCATTTAAATTTAGGCTTTTAATATTGGTAATTCCCTGTTCTTCTCTTTTGCATTTGTAATTTGATGTTAATCCTTCAAAAATCAAAGTTTACTTCATAATTCAACCCCAATTCGTCTCTAAATTGATGTTCTTTGACGTTCATTGGTCGTCTCTAAATTGCCCGTGGTGGTGTTGCTGCTGTTTAATGATTACGCTTGCTGTTCTGGTATTTTTTTTTTGTTATCATTTGGTCAATTTTGATTTTCTTGGTTTCTCTTTCATTTTTAATTGAATTTTATTGTTTTATGATTATTGGGTCTATATTTGGATGATGTTTTGTCAAAACTTTGGTGTCTTTTGATCCAATTAAGATTTTTATGCAGAGTTTACACCATAAGTCATCCCTAATTTGCCGGAATTATTATTCTTCGACCCTCACTGTATTACCCCTTCGATTTATGTTGTATTTTCTCTGATTTTTGTAAGTTTTAAGTATGAAATTGTTGCATGAAAATGTAAAAATTGATGAGATTCATGTTCACCAAAATTCACATATATGTGACAAAGTTGCAAAATTAGAATGTCTTGATATAGAGGTGTAGTGTAGCTGTGTAGTAGTAGCAGGTTTTACTTCATAATTCAACCCCAATTCGTCTCTAAATTGATGTTCTGTGACGTTCATTGGTCATTTCTATACAGATCTATTGCCGCCTGATTGTTCTCACCTTCTTTACTGTTGGCGCCGTTGCCGGTGATGGTGTTGCTGCGGCTTTGTTGATCGTATTGTTTGCTGTTCTGGTATTTTTTTTTTGTCATCATTTGGTCAATTTTGATTTTCTTGGTTTTCTCTTTCATTTTTATTTGAATTTTATTGTTTTATGATTATTGGGTCTATATTTGGATGATGTTTTGTCAAAACTTTGGTGTCTTTTGATCTAATTAAGATTTTTATGCAGAGTTTACACCATAAGTCATCCCTTTTTTACCGGAATTATTATTCTTCGACCCTCACTGTATTGCCCCTTCGATTTATGTTGTATTTTCTCTGATTTTTGTAAGTTTTAAGTATGAAATTGCTGCATGAAAATGTAAAAATTGATGAGATTCATGTTCACCAAAATTCACATATATGTGACAAAGTTGCAAAATTAGAATGTCTTGATATAGAGGTGTAGTGTAGCTGTGTAGTAGTAGCAGGTTTTACTATATATCTAGCTGAAAAATACAAAGAAAACTAGTACTATACTCATGAACACCATATATGTGAACTTCTAGATTTTCTTGGTCTTAGTTGAGTATGAAATAAAAAGAATCCATGCTGTCTTAGAGTCTTAGCTAACTTGTAATTTCTGTAAGCAGGGAGTTTCAATTCTATATTAGATTGACCTGTTTAGTTTGTTGTGATTAGCCTGCGAAAAATAAAGTAGTGCGTGCCGTTCAATAGGACAATAAGTCTTTGAAATCTTCACTTCAGATGGTCAACATGTTGTTATTGAAAAGTTTTAATTTTCTTAAAAGTATATGAAAGCTATTTACAATAACGGTTCCTTGTAGAACCGCTGTTAAAAAAAGTTGTTTTTCCAACTTTTGTAGTAGTGAGCATTGCTTTACGGTTCCTGTTTTAGGTGGCTATAGTTAGTTGGTAGAATAGGATGGACTGGTTGGATGCGGTTAGTCAAGAGTCCTCCGATTTTAGTTGTATTTAGCTTTATTCTGTGATAAAACTCCAAATTTTATTGATATTCCTTATTGGTTTTTGTGTCTATTAGAGATAGAAATAAGCTTACATATTCTACATCATTATCATTGACTTTGCATATTATCAAAACCTGCATTTGTGTAATGTCTTATTAGCCTGCTTCTTGGTGTTAGCATTGTTTAGCTTTTAGTTATGTGTTCCACCCATAGTGCTTTCTTTAGTTATAATTACTCTTGTTAATTTTTTTTGGTGAGCCAATCCTATAATTAAGTTAGCCAATATTTACAAGTTACTAACACTTGACATGAATAAATGTAGATGGTACATTGTGATGAAACTTGGACTGCATAGATGACAAAATCAGTAGTAATAAAAGTAAAAGAAGAACATGCATGAAAGTCATATCGTAAATAATTGAATCGGAATGATATCTTGTTTTCTTTACAGATTTTTTCGGTTCTTTTATTCAACTTGCTTTCTTCTAACTTGGATATAATGATACCGAGTAAGGATTGGATGGCCATTGAGGATTACATTAATGACAAAGCATATGAAGAGGGAGTTAATAGTTTTTTAGATTATGCTTTTAAAAAATTGGGAACCAAGACAATTCGTTGCCCGTGTCGTAAATGTATGAAGTTAGAGTCCTATGATCGTGAGAAAGTGCGTGAACATCTATTGGTTTTTGGAGTAGTCAAAAGATACAGCTTCTGGTATCATCATGGGGAGAGATTAGATGAGGCCCATCACATGTCTGACGGCGATGATGATCATGAAGCGAATGACAACGAAGATGGTGTTCACGCGATTCTCAGGGATTTTTTCCCACAATTTAACCATGATGATACCTCTGTTGATGTAGTTCCTAATGATGAAGAGCCAAATGATCAAGTTAAGAGTTTTTATAAACTCCTAGAGGATTCACAGAGTCCGGTTTATGAAGGGTGTAAGACTTCCAGGATGTCTGCCCTCGCAGAACTTCTTCATATCAAGACTCTTGGTCGTTGGAGTAATGAGTCATTCACTATGCTTATGGAATTCTTGAAGAATAATCTCTTACCCGCTGAATCTAACTTGCCAGATTCCTATTATGAGTCAAAGAAGATGATGAAAGACCTTGGATTATCATATGAGAAATTGATGCATGTAATAATGATTGCATGCTATTTTGGAAGGAGGATGTGGGGCTGGATGCATGCAAAATATGTGGCCTTTCAAGATGAAAAACTGATAGGCGTAGTGGGGATGTGAAATGCAAGACAAATGGTGGAAAAATACCCCAGAAGACATTACGATACTTTCCACTGAAGCCGAGGTTGCAAAGGTTATTTATGTGCTCTAAGACTGCTTCTTTAATGAGTTGGCATCACGGGAAGAGGAAGAAAAATGGTAAGATGAGGCATCCAGTCGATGGATCTGCTTGGGAATCATTCGACAAAAGTCACTCTGATTTTGCTCTAGATCCTCGTAACGTCAGGCTTGGGCTTGCTAGTGATGGTTTTCAACCCTTTGCAAATTCAAAGACTTCCTATAGTATTTGGCCAGTGATGCTAATTCCTTACAACCTGCCTCCCGAACTTTGTATGAAGCAGTCTAATCTAATTTTGTCAATGTTGATTCCTGGTCCTCGAGGTCCTGGTGATGCAATTGACGTTTATTTGCAGCCTCTAATCGAGGAATTAAAGGACCTATGGGAGAGTGGCGTGAAGACTTACGATGCCCAAACAAAGCAACATTTTCAATTGCGTGCGGCTTTGTTGTGGACCATCAATGATTTCCCCGCCTATGGAATGTTATCAGGATGGAGTACTAATGGGAAAAAGGCATGTCCATGTTGTATGAAGGATACTTGCTCGCAAAGGCTTAATAATGGTGGCAAGGAATGCTACATGGGTCATCGACGATATCTTCCAAAAAATCATCGTTGGCGAAAAGATAAGGCTGCTTTTGATGGTAAAATCGAGCTTGGTCTTCCACCTGAACCTTGTTCAATGGATGATATCCTTGAGCAGCTTAAAGAACTAGAGAACATCACATTGTCCACAGATGCAAGTGTGAAGATTAAAAATATCTCATGAGAAAAGAGGGGACAATTGGAATAAGAAAAGTGTTTTTTTTGAGCTTCCATATTGGAAGACCCTTGAGCTACGTCACAATTTAGATGTGATGCATATCGAGAAGAATATTTGTGATAGCATTCTTGGAACTATAATGAACATAAAAAAGAAGACCAAGGATACGCTAAAATCTCGTCGTGACTTATAGGAGATGGGCTTGAGATCGACGTTGCACCATGTGAACTATAACTCTAATTTTTAATTTTCAGAAAGTTAGTGCTAGAAACTCCAATAATAGAGCCCATTATGAGAATAAACTCATGCATCGCTCAGGGAGCAAACCTATTAGGCAAATCATGTGGGAGGATATGGTGAGAACCTTAATTCATATAATTCTTGATTTGAAGACTTTTTTTTTGTTGCAAATCCTGAAATTTGTGCATGTGTTGGCAGGGAGCTGATAAAGGTAACATACCGGATGCAATCGAAGTGTTCCATAAGAGTCGCAAAAAAGGCAATGAGCTTGCGAATGACGAGACAACCCAAAAATATGTATGTTTCTCGAATGCTTTTGTTTAAGCATTATCAACTAGCTTTATTTATAGATCACTCTTAGGAATATGGTATGAATACTGTTAACAAATATAGTTAGTGCACTTGAAAAAATGGTGGAATACTAAGCTCTAAATACAAGATTTGGATTTTTTTTTTAAATGATCAACCTTTTCCATGTTGTAGAATGAAATGCGAGAGACGAAGGAAAAGAATCCATCACTTTCTGAAGTCGAGGTAATTCTCATATTTAAACACATTTAACTTATAGTGTGAGGAAAAGAATCCATCACTTTTGCCATGTTGTGCTCCGAGTGTGAGGTCAAACAATAATGGATGTTCATCGGGATTTTTTAGAATTCCTAGATCTTGGTGTTTCTAGCAAGATTCTTATTATTAGCTTGGATGATCCTGTTGATGTTGTCCGCGTTAGTTCTGTGTGCAAAACATGGTGTGATTTTGGTAAACATCTGTTGGATTGTTGGTTTGTCGAAATAGTGAACTCTGGTAATTGTTTGCTATATAGTGAACTCTGGTAGTTGTTTGCTATATAGTGAACTCTGGTAGTTGATTGGTGTTTCTAGCAAGAATTCCTCGATGTATCAAAGTGGTAGCAGTATCAATATCATTGTTGTTAAACTTTTAGATCTGCTAATTGTGTCCATTGAACATGACAAGTAACTCAATTTGTAGGTCGTACGACAAGTTTTTAACCCTAAGTCTCGAGACCGAGTTGTGGGGTTAGGAGGAGGAGTGAAAATTAAAGATATTAGAGGCCCACAACCTAGCAGAGAGGATCTTCAAGCTGAGCTAACTGCTACTAAAAAGCAAAATGAAGTTCTATTAAATAGTATCGAGTTAATTCAAGAAGAAAACATGCAGCTTGTAGGTAGGGTGGGTTCAGTGGAATCTCGAATGCAGGCTTTTCAAGATTTAGTGGCTAGACAACTTAATGTTCGTATTACTTCAGATTCCGAGTTGCACCAAACAGGTATGTTCAGTTAAAATGTATGTATTCTTTAAAGTGCAATTTAACACTAAGCTTTGGATGTAACTTGGCACGAAAGCATAGAATAGTAGACATGTAACGACTCTTTAAAGTCGGTTTTCTTTGAATTGTTGGGGAAGAGACGAGATATATATACGTACTATGGCGTGATTAATTATATGCTGAAGTTGGTTTGATATCTGTGCTGGGATAAATTTTTAGCTGAATTACAGGTTTATAACAACAATGGAATTGCAAATTTTTTTTGTTTAGTCGTATAAATGGGGAAGTGCTGCCGAAATTTTTCAAAATTTTGGAAATGGAGGCATGCATCATAAGTGATTAATTTTCTAAGACTCCCTAATGCATACGTATTGCGATTCTAACTTTTGTTCTTTCGGCTTTGTTTATTGTAGGTACCATATGATATTGGAATTAGCAAGCGAACAAGATAGTTTGGAATCCGTTTAATGCATTTTTTGTCATTTTTTTAGACATATTTTGAGATTTTAAGTGCTAAAACTCATGTAAGAAATACTAGTTTTACTAGAATGAAAGTTGTTTATGAATTTTTACAACATTTATTTAAGAGATCAATAAAGTTTCAATATTTTTGGTTTTGTTATCCAATATAATATATGGTGGACTTGTTTAAGTATTCTTCCAATCATTAGATTATGAATTAATTTCCTTATCATCACAATAATACAGGGAAGCGTCAATGTATAGGAGAGGGAAATAATTCTCATTATAAAGTTTAACGACAAAACCTTGTCATCGTTATTGAGAAAATTTAAAAAAGTAGTGACTGTTGGGATATAATTAACGACGAAAAAATTATGGTCGTTATAATTGTTTTGGTCATTTAAAATACATAATAACGACCATATGTCAGTTCGTCGTAAGTAATTAACGACTACTTTATCTCCTCGTTACCTTGTCGTTAATAAGTAACGACGAGTCACATTATTATCGTTAATAAGTAACGACAGGACTCATCTCGTCGTTAATACGTAACGACGGGACTTGCCTTGTCGTTATTCATTAACGACGAACATGGCCGTTAAAACCTTTAACGACGGGACCTATTGCAACCAAATGACGACGAGGTTTTTTCCGTCGTTAAAAGTTTTAACAACCATTTTTTGGGCGTTTAACGACGACTTTTTCCGTCGTTAAATGTCCTTTTTCTAGTAGTGTGGTATGCATCCATATGAAGAACATATCATCATCATCTCTCATCTTTGCAGTTACCAATAGAGCAGGGAACCAATGCTTTCTTCTTTACTCGAACATGAGAATCTTCATCCAACCAGTTAAGCTCATAACACTTCTCATGTGGTCTTGTAGGAAGCTTCAGGTTTTGGACTACCTAGGATGTGGCAAAATATCAACTTGAAAACCACTATATATGATCACATTGCAAGTATTATCCCCATTCTTGCAATGAGTTAGAAACAAGTTTCTCTTTGTGGTGCACTCTTGTGTTCACCACACAACATTCTTCTATTGACCCCATCAATTATGATTTTTTCTTCTTCCGGAGGTAATAGTATTATTTCACTCTCTTTTCTTTCTTATTTCTCTACTTCGGGACAAATATGACTCGTAATTGGCTTAAAGTTAAAACTCTTTTTCTAGGACACTCAGATGCAATATGTCCTCAATCTTGACAGCTAAAAGACATTCTTCTTTGATCATACTATCCCCCCCCCCCCTTTCTTTTCCCTTTTCTTGCTTTGTGGAACCCATGGAGTTAAAATCTTTTTTTTTAAAGGAACCCTTCTCAAAAGAAAAGTTGGATTTGTATGGCACCTTAGAACCTACTGAAGTCATAGATTTTTCTTCTTTTAGTTGTGAATTAATTTTAATTGCTATCTTACACACATCATTTAAAGAAAACTAACGAGTGACTTCAACCTTCCTAGAAATCCCCTTAGAAAGACCCTCTACAAATCTTTTAATTTTAATGGTTTCTTTCTCTTGCAAATCACAATTTAAGTGTATTTTCTAAAACTCCTTCACATGCTTCTCTACACTCATGTTATCTTGTGAAAGATGAGTTAACTTAAGGTTTAATCAAGGTGATAATCAAAGAGGAAAACTGATTAGACCATCGAATGACCAAAGCAAGAGTGTAAAGCCAGTTCGAAACAATAACACCAGCCACAATAAGGGGAATGCTTTAGGAAGATGTGTCGGAAGAAAATTAAGAGGTATGCTAATGTAGCCACCGACACATTTTCTTTTGAAGCCGATAATTTAAATCTTTATTTTATTTTGCGAAATTTTACATGATGACACGGTCGTTGCACGTGCCAAATTAGTAACCTAACTTAACCAATATAGGGTAAGAAAGGGTCGAATCCACGAGGAAGTAAGGATTAATCAAGGTATGTGTGTAATTAAGCAAGCTACGTCTATTTTTGGTGTGCTTTGGATATTAAAGATTAACTAAGAAATAATGAACTAATTAGATAACAATTAGACTAAATGATTGGATTTAGCCTATATAAAGAAGACACTAGGGATAGGGGATTCACAAGCTAATCATAAGTTAACCTATTTGTCAAGCCAAGGGGATTCAAAGGAGTCGATTAGGGGACTAAGTCACTCAAATGTTTCCTAATTTCTTTCTCAAGCAAATTGTGAGGACCTAATTAACCAATTTTACCTATTCTCATGGTAAAATCAATCAATCAAGTATTTCCACAACTTATAGTGATTCAATTAAGGTCCTACAAAATCAATTACCTATTCTCATGGTGAAGTCAACCTCATGTCTAGCCAAAGGTCTATCCAAGGCTTCATTTATCAATCCTTCACATTGGATTTCCATAACAAGTTCAAATGGTGATCAATCAAATAAACATGGCAATGAAATAAAATAGGCAACACAAGCTTACCTAATTCTAACCCCCAAGCTTGACTTTCATGGTCAACTTATGATCAACAAGGTCACCCCCTTCCCCTAGCTAATAATCTATTCACTAGCCATAAAAAGGATGAAATACAAAGCTTGAAGCAACAATGGTGGAAATCATATTAACCAAATTAATCAATAACTAATCACAACTAATCAATCCTTAATCAATATAAAACAAAGTAATAAAGCAAATAAAGAGAATATTAAGAATTAATACTCAAATATGGATGAAAATCATTCAAAAACCTCCATTGATGGAGCTTCAATCACAAACATTCACAATCTAGATCCACTTTCTCTCACTAGAAATGTATCTTCTCACTCTAAAATCTCCCTAATTAAGTCAATAAAAATCTGAAAATAAAACTCAGTTTTTAGGTTATTACAAAACATGCTTAAATACCCTAAAAGCAATAAGGGTAAACTCGTAAAACACGAATCATAGTTGGGCGAAAGTGCAGTGGAGCGGGCGCTCCACCTACGGACCGGGTGCTCGAAGTCCGCCCTAAGCTCGCTCCAATCTTGCTGCTTCCCTGCTTCAAAAGTTAGGATCGAGAGCGGTCACTCCTCAGTAAATGGAGTGACCGCTCCTCTATTCTTGTCCCTTTTATAAACGCCTAGGCAAGAAACATCCAAAAGGAGGTTAGATAAGGGGAGGGGGAAGCAAATGCCTATGCAATGAACTAAATGCAACCTACATAGATGAAAATACACTAAAAACTTATGCAAAACATGAAATCATGAAAAAGGATGCAAAAGGAAAATAAAAGGAAGCTACATGGCCTACTATGCATCTAAATGACCTAAAATGACTCCTAATTAGTGAGCCTAAATCCCACTTATCACAGGGTAGCCTCTACTTTGTATTTATCTATGTGGTGACAAGGCAAAAAACATATTATACAAAGTGACCTTCAACTTTAAGTAAATATGCATAGTGATTTTATTAAACTAACCTGTCACAAACCCAACCCAACCACTACCACAACACAATGGGGACCTCAAGACAACAACCAATCACCACCATAACACCCTAAAACCACCCCTTTCTCTCTCTTCTCTCCACTGCCCATCTCTTTTTTCTCCTCCCTTCTCCCCTTTCTATCTCCTCCACCACCATAACTCTCCCATCCCCTTTCCCTCCTCTGCCAGCCACCCCGCCCCCAACACTCAAAGCACCTCCCCACCATCCAAACACCCTCCTAGACACTTAAAGTACCACCCCCACTACTCGAACCACCCACCCTCCCATCCCACTCGAACTATGATAGGCTAAAGTCGTATCACCTATTCAAAGATAATTCCTACAGTCCTCTAACAATGGTAGTCAAGGGAAGCAGGGTCGAATCCGCAGGGAGACAGAGTTTCTATGTTAATATTCAATCAAATAACTACTTCTGATGAATTCAGGAAGAAAAGACTGAACTAATAATTAAACTAAGGAAAACAGGACTAAACTGAAGATTTATCTATGAATTAATTAAAAGTCTAGGGCAATAGTTTGGTCCACCATGCTTATACCGTTCAAGAGGTTCAAATAACTAATATCACATAGATTTAGAGTCGAACGATTAGAGCACGTGTCAGGCTTATGGTCAGGTCTCAATGCTCGTGATCCAACATATGCAGTATGGTCACAAACATAATCAGAATCACTTATGTGTTCTAAGCCTCTAAAGTAAGACTGATCTGTACGAACGATTATTAGCTAGACATAACTCATGAAATTGGCCACTAACATAAATTATGAATTCACGAATAAATCACATTACAATCGCTCTAATCAAAACCTACAAACTATAGCAATTCAGATAGCAATCATGGCATAAACATGGTTTTCCTCCCTAAAGCCCTAGAAAAGGGGACTACTCGCTCATGGCTAAGAAAGACAAAACTAATTTAAAGTAAAGATCCATACTTGACAATGAAATCAATAATCAATCACAAACAATCTAAATAAGAATGAACGAAAATAAAGAGATTACCGAAATTGAGTCTGAATACGAACTATATTGAAAACTAAAGTAATGATCCAATGTTCAACAATGGAGAGAAAAAAAACTAGAGTTCTAAGACTAGGACTTAATGAAATAACAATGAAAATAAGATGTCTCTAAAAATAAACTAAGTGTTGTATTTATACTAAGTCTAAAAAGAACAGAAAAAAGGATTAAAAACGGGCGACAAAAAGCGCGTCATTAAACTAAAATCCAATCCGCCCGATCGGGCTAAACCGCCCGATGTCGTCGGGCGAATAACTCTTCCTCAAATTGGGAACTGGCAGCATCTTGCAAACCGCCCGATGGGTCCGGGCGAAATCCGCCCGATCGGGCGGATCTTACGTCTTCTACAGGAGCATCTGGCAAGCACAGTAGGCAACTAGGCATAGTGAAGAAATCCGCCCAATGGTTTCGGGCGACATCGCCTGATCGGGCGTTTTGACGATCTTCCAGCAGCAGTTATTTTCCCCGATCGAGCGAACACAGCCCGATAGTGTTGGGCAGTTTACTGTTTCCTTCATTTGGCTCTTTGAGCCAAGAGTTCGAATCAAAGACGCCTCTAAGCCTATGAAATGTGGCCTTAGAGCTCCGCAAGTCAGCAAATCTGCCTCATAACTCCGCCTATCATATGTTGATGCTTGAAATAGCAGAAAATAGGGAGAAAACTCCCTAAACCTGTAATTTAACATACAACACGCAAAGCACAACTAGATAGAGGAGTTAGCATAAAATAGCTCCTAAGAGCATAGTTTGACGCACAATTTAGTTCAAAAGTAAGGGGAAAAACTATATAAAATAACACGATATCAAATTCCCCCAAGCTAAACCTTTGCTTGTCCTCAAGCAAATGAATCATGACCAATGGAATAAATTTCCTCACCCCAAGAGAATAAAACATTCAAAGCTCAAACATTTTCAAGACTAAGAATAAAAGTAGGCAAAAATCAACTGTTCAGATCCATCCAACTACCAATCATCCAAACAAAACATCAAATGCAATATCTACGCGGTATACATGTCCTGAAAAGGTGCTCACCGAGGTGTCACTCCTCTCAATTTAGTGGCAGGCAAAGAATGTGCCAGAACACTCACCAACCCGACCATAAATGTCCCTTCCCACTCACACTCTCATGTGTTCAAGAAGGTTAAATGTCGCTCATCCTAATAGTCGACTCAGTTAGCAGACATACTCTTTAACTTTGACAAACTGACTCAAAATCAATCCAATAAACATTGTAAAAACAAGCTCAAGAGGACTTTTTAGGGTTGTAATGGGGCTTAGGTAAGGGTAGGGAATAATTCTAGGAAATATGGTGGAAAAACCGAGCATGGGGAGAAAAAGTAATTCATATCAAGGCCGAAGATGGCCAAAACAACTCCAACCCACACCAAGTAACCACAAGATGCATCCCAACTCTCATGAAACAATGAAAACTCACAACAAACCCAATCTTCAAGCAATGAAGTATAATTATTTTTTCTTTGTAGACAACGTGAATGAGGGAATTTTATTGTCTTTGAAACTTTGATTTCTCTTTTTTTTTCTTTCTTTTCTAACCAACATCCACGCAACTCAAAACTTGATTTTTCTTTCATTTTTCACACACTTGAAACCATATATGACACACTTTTATTCCTCAAGGAACGCAAACCATAGAAACAAATCTCAAACTCAACCCACACAAATGCAACACAGTATTTACCGTTGACCTTTCTTTTTAGAAGGTGGATGGTCTTTAGGTATGTGGCATCTAGTAGCTCAGGGGTCGTGGCAGGACCGTAGTTGGCTTTATCAAACCCAGGGATCCGCCTAGCAAAAAAAGTGATCAATCCCCCGTTAACAATACGGCGGGAGGCAAAGGTGCCATCATCACGACGGGTGGGAAGGCTATTGGAGACACGCTCCAACTGTATGGCAACCTGATGAGGGATGTGTATTCATAATGCAAATCAGTGCCCTTAAACATGTACATCCCCAACAAGGTACGGTCGTCTTTTCTGATCAATTGCCCCTCCACCCGAGCAAATAAAGTCCATGCCATGTAGCGAACCCAAATAGCAAAAATGGTGTGGCCAATCAACTTGGTTGGACATTGCTGGAAAGTGAATGGTCCCTCGTCCCTAGTCAAACCGTAATAAATCAAACGAGGTTTCCAATCACGGGTCGTCGAATTGGCCCCCTGTTGAACAATCTAAGGATTCGGGCGAACTCGGGCAGTGTATATTCCTGTTCAACATTGCAAAGTCTAAATCGAATATGGGTGATAGGGCCAGACCTAGGTTTGACTACCTGTAAACTTCTGTAACACTCATAGACAAGAAAGGGGTAGGTCCGAACCCGAATAGTAAACAGAGTTTCCATGCCAATCACACGCGTTAATTCTTTAAAATCATCATATAACCCTAGGCTAGTAAGAAAAGGAAGATCAAGGAAACGAGTTGATACTACCTCACGCTCCCGAAGGAAACGGAATTTGGCCTTGAGCTCCTCATCTCGGAAGATGACTTGAGGATACCTCTCTTCTGGCGCAATTGGTGGTGGTGGTGGTGGTGGTGGTGGTGGTGGTGGTGAAGGAGATCGTTGTCGTCTCCTATATCTTGAACCTTGACCATGCAAGAACCTTCCTAAACTTGCCATATAATCCAAATCACAATTTAGATGGAGAAATGGGGAATTTGTGTGAGAAGTGGGGAAAAATTGAAAACTGGTGGTGAAAGATGGAGAAAAAATGAAGAAGAGATGGAAGAGAAAGCTTGATGGAAGCTTTAATGGAGGTTGAAGGAGAAGGAGAAGGAGGGGAGTTAATGGAGGGTGAAAGAGAACTAGTGGAGTTTGAATTATGAGATGGGGGTTTAGAGAGAGAAACGATGGGTATTTTTGAGTGATGGAGGTGAGTGAATGTGAGGTTGTGAGTAAAAGAGAGAAAAGAAAAACCGAGATAAACACGGTTTCTGGCATGCGGCCCGATCGGGCGGAAGTGCCCGACGTCGTCGGGCGAAAATCATCCTTCAGGCTTTGTAAAATAGCCTGATCGTGGAAAAATCCGCCCCATCGGACGCTTTTTTATGCTCAAAATTCTGATGTTGCGCGCCCGATCGGGCTGAGTTGCCCGGTGCCAACGGGCGAGATTTCCTTCCTTGTTGTGCAGGCGCCCGATCGGGCGGATAGAGCCTGATGCCATCTGGCGTTTTTGACTTTGTTGGTTTATTATCAATTGAAAGGACGTAACATAAGCCCGATCGGGCGGGGTCGCCCGATGCCATCGGGCAGGCTGCTTTTCAGGCGTTTTTTCATTTTTCTGCGCTCATGGACAGCTACCCATAGCCAGGTTCCTGCATAAACTGCACTCATAAATGATATTAGTACCCTCTCACTCTCTCGCTAAGCTACAAGACTATCAAAAAGAATCTAAGGAAAAAGTTACGGGTTGCCTCCTGCATAGCGCTGGTTTATAAAGGTCATGCACGACCATATTACCTGCTCAGTCAAACATCATCTGATGAAGGAGATCCGAAACGAATTTCCTCCACACAACCAATGAATGCACCCTCATGGTATAGCTTCAGACGCTGCCCATTAACCTTGAATTTCTCACCTTTCGGACTAACGACCTCAATAGCTCCATGTGACTTCACTTCAGTCACCTTAAAAGGTCCAGACCATCTAGACTTCAACTTGCCAGGAAATAATCTCAACCTTGAATTGAACAGGAGAAATTTATCACCAATCTGAAACTCGCGTTTCTAGATCATTTGTCATGCAACTTCTTCGTTTGCTATTTGTAGAGCCTATGATTCTCGTAAGCTTATAAACGAAGCTCATCTAATTCATTCAGTTGAAGTAGTCGCGCCTCACATGCAGCTTCCAAATCAAGGTTAATCTCTTTGACCGCCCACGCGGATAAATACTCCATTTCAACTGGCAAATGGAAAGCTTTGCCACATACCAATCGATAAGGGGTGGTGCACAATGGAATCTTAAAATCAGTGCGGAGCGCTCAAAGAGTATCATCAAGCTTTAAAAACCAATCTTACCTAGCTTTTGTAACAACTTTCTCTAAAATCCTTTTTATTTGCCTATTAGAGACCTCTACCTGACCACTAGACAGGGATGATAGGTTAGACCAACTTTGTGTCTGACCCCATGTTTTTTAAGAAGGCCTTTGAAGGTGCTCTTGTGAAAATGAAAATCTCCATCGCTAGTAACAACTCTAGGGACACCAAAACGGGGGAATAAAATCTATTTAAACAATGCCATCACAACCATTGAATCATTGATTGGTGATGCTTTGCCTCTTAGATATGTTACCCGACCTTTGACACGCATCAGAAGACAAACAAAAGGCGCGGGCATCCCTAAAAATCGTAGGCCAATAAAAACTACTATGTAAAACTCTATGACCAGTAGCTTGGGAACCTAGATGACCACTAGAGGGCATACTATGACAATGTTTCAAAAACCCCTCCATCTCCCAATCAGGAATACAACGATGGTACATTTCGTCAGAGCATTGCTTATAGAGAAGGGGATTCTCCCAAAAGTACCTTTTAGCATCATGATAATACTTTTTTCTTTGCTGATAGGTAAGATTTGGAGGATGAGACCCACCAACACAGTAATTTGCAAAATCAGCATACCAAGGGGATTGGGAAGAGACAGCAAACAAATGATCATTAGGAAACGAGTCATCAATAGGAGAATCGAAATCAGACTCAAACCTCAACCTGGAGAAGTGGTCAGCAACTACATTTTTTGCACCTTTCTTATCTTTAATCTCAAGATCAAACTCCTACAACAGCAATATCCATCGAATCAATCTGGATTTGGCTTCCTTCTTGGCCAACAAATACTTCAATGCTGCATGGTCCGTAGGTACAATTACCTTCGAACCTATCAGATAGGTTCGAAACTTGTCTAAAGCATAAACTATTGCCAACAATTCCTTCTTTGTCGTAGCATAATTAACCTGGGCCGGATCCAAGGTTTTGCTGGTGTATTATATAGCATGGAGCACTTTATCTTTCCTCTGACCAAGCACTGCCCCAACAGCGTAATCACTAGCATCACACATTATCTCGAAAGGCAAATCCCAATCGGGTGGCTGTATAATAGTTGCAGTGATCAATGTCGTCTTAATCCTGCAAAAGACTCCAGACAAGCATCAGTGAATACAAAAGTGGCATCCTTCAGCAACAATTGAGTTAGGGGTTTCGCAATTTTTGAAAAATCTTTTATAAACCTGCGATATAACCCCGCATGACCAAGGAAACTTCTCACTCCTTTGATATTCATTGGAGAGGGAAGTTTCTCAATCACTTCAATTTTTGCTCTATCAACCTGAATGCCACGCTCATAAAATCAGATGACCCAACACAACACCTGTCATTGACCATAAAATGACATTTTTCCCAATTTAAAACAAGGTTCACTTCAGCACATCTTTTCAATACCTTGGATATATTATGTAGGCAAAGATCAAAATTAGACCCATAAACACTAAAATCATCCATAAAAACTTCCATGATATTTCCAATGAAATCAGAGAATATGGCCATCATACAGCGCTGAAAGGTAGCGGGAGCATTACACAATCCAAATGGCATTCAACGATATGCAAAAGTACCATAAGGACATGTAAAAGTATTCTTTTCTGATCTTCTGGGTGGATAAAAAACCATAATATCCATCTAGATTACAGAAAAAGCTATGCTTAGCTAACCTTTCCGACATCTGATCAATAAAGGGAAGGGGAAAATGGTCCTTCAGGGTGGCATTATTAAGTCTGCGATAATCAATGCACATTCGCCACCCTGTGATCGTTTGGGTAGGGATTAAATCACCTTTATCATTTTTCACAACAGTTTTCCCTCCCTTCTTTGGAACTACTTGCACAGAACTAACCCACTTAGAATCAGCAATAGGATAAATAATGCCTGCATCTAACAATTTCATGATCTCTTTCTTAACTACCTCTTGCATATTAGGATTGAAACGCCTTTGAGGTTGAATGTAAGGGCGGTAATTTTCCTCAAGATTTATACGATGCATACAAAAGTCAGGGCTAATGCCCTTGAGATCGTCAATACTATACCCTATAGCCTTCTAGTGCATACCAAGCACTGTAAGCAATTGTTCCAATTGGCTATCTGTGAGTTTAGTAATAACAATCACAGGACATTGTTCCTTATCATCCAGAAAAGCATATTTCAAGTGGGAAGGGAGTGGTTTAAGTTCTACCTTTGCTACATGAGGTGTAGAGGTATAATAAACATTTTCTATAACCACAAAGTCTTATCCCTTTTCAGCAGTAGGGCCCTCCAAATCAGCAATATAGGCGTCGACTTCAGTATCGTCGCCTGATGGGTCTCCCATAGTAAGTGCTACCTCCAAAGGGTCAGCACCAGATATCTGCGGGAATGTAGATAAAACAGCTCTATTTACAACATCGATCCTGCAACAAGATTCCTCAAGCATAGGAGACTTCACAGCATTGGTTAGTTTAAATGTCATAGTATCATCACCAACACTCAACGTCAAAGACCCAGACTTAACATTAATTACAGCACCCGCAGTACACAAAAATGGTCTGCCCAATATAATAGGAATCTGGGCATTCACCTCCATATCCAACACAACAAAATCCACGGGGATGTAAAACTTTCCCACCCTAACAGGGACGTCTTCTAAAACACCTAGAAGGTATTTTATAGAACGATCAGCCATCTGCAAATTAATTTTAGTATACTTAAGTGCCCCCATGTTCAATTTCTTACAGACAGACAATGGCATGACCGATACAGATGCACCTAAATCACAAAATGCTTTATCTATAAATAATGCACCTACATGACATGGGATGGAAAAACTACCAGGATCTTTAATTTAGGTGGAGATTGATTTTGCAAAACAGCACTACACTTTTCAGTGAGTGTGACTCTATCTACCCCACCAAAATCTTTCTTTTTAGTGATCATTTCCTTCAAAAACTTGGCATAGACAGGCACTTGTGAAATTAATTCGGTAAAAGGGACCGTTACCTCAAGGTTCTTGACCATAGCCAAGAACTTACCAAGTTGTTGATCTACTTTGGACTTTTGCATCCTATGAGGAAAAGGTAGCCTTGGCGTAAAAGGTGGTTCAGAATCCTTTTCCTTATTCTTCCCTGTCTATTCAACTTCCTCAGATAATTCGACATCAGACGTCGAACTATTCTCCAAATCCTTCTTTACTACCACCTTCTCCTTGCTAGGAGTAACATCATCATCTATGGGCGTAGGAGGAGAGGCATAAGCAGTGCCACTAAGAAGAGTGACGGCATTTGCTTGCTCCCTCTATAATGGTTTCCCAGGCAATTGTCCTTGCTGCCTCTGACCATTATTCCCTGCCAATTGAGCAATCTGAGTCTCGAGAATTTTTTATGTGCTTCTCTTGGGATTTCTGTGCATCCTCATTGGCTTCTGCATAGCCAGCAAATGTTTCTCTTGAGCTTTCTATGCCTCCTCATTTGTCTTTTGCATAGAAAATACTAGTTTCATCAGTTCGGATGTGATAGGCTCTTGTGGGGCTATATTTTGTGGTGCTGGCTGGAAATTCTGATGGGCAGGTCTTTGGAAACTAGGGGGATTGTGAGAATTCCCTTGTGTTTCGGGTCCGAGAAACACAGTGAATTTGTAATTCTGGGAAGTCCAATTTCCAGCTCGGGTAGTAACCAAATAAGTCCAAGGTCTTCGAATCCCGGAACCTGCAAAATCGAGCACCGTGAATTACCCCGGGAATGTTCCCGGGATCGGCTCTCCGATGCTTAAGTCAGATCTGATCTCAGAAATCAGAGAGAATAGTACTAGTAAATGCTCTGCAATATATGGAAAAACGTACCTGCATGATCAGATGAGAGTACTATTTATAGGTAATGCTGAACTGACGTCATCTGGTGAAGATGGTGACGTCATAAAAGCCTTTTTGTCAGTGGGCCTGACTGAAGGCCTGTACTTTTTGGCCTGAAGGATCCTGAGGGGTAAAATGGTAATTTTACCTCCTAAGGGTATTTTAGTCATTTCACCGGTTAGGTGGGCCATGACTGGAAGGGGCCCAAACATTAGCCCCACACTCTATGTCGTAGTGTTAAACCATGATGAGACTGCGATGTGGAGAGGAATATTTTGCCTTTGTATTCGAAAGACTTGACACACCTTACGCTAGGTTGGCTTTGGCGAGCAATTCGAACGCCCTCTTAGTTCGAATGCCCTCAAAAAGGTTGACGTGCACTTCGAGTGCTTTCCAAATTCGAATGGTTTCAAAAATCCAAAAAAGGGGGGGTAACCTCTATTTTGGGAGGTTGGAAAAGTAACTTCGACCACGCTCAATCACGAAATTCAAATGTCCTTTTCTTCGACTGTCCTCACAGCTCGAGTGACCCTTTGAGTAAAGTGTTTTTAAATGTTGCATGATAAACGTTGACGTAGTGCATATCTGAATTTGAATGTTCTTAAACTTCGAAGGACTGTAAAACTCGAATGGCTACCACTAACTTGAATGACCATGATTCTTCGAATAACCTCAAAATTTGAATGGCAATGTACTTCGAACAACCTCAAAATTCGAGGCATACAAACTTTTGCTGCGAATACTTAGAAGACCATCAGCAACCTCGACTTGGTTCAAGCAAATAAAATTCGAGGATCAAGCCACTAACTTCGAAGTATTCGAGGATCAAGCCACTAACTTTTGCTGCAACTTCGACTTGGTTCACGAGCAAATAAAATTCCAAGTTATACTTTAATAAAGAAAACTCAAAGCATTAATATTAGATGCAACCAAGGTTTGGCAGCACATTATTTCCTCCTTTTGTCTTGTAGTGCATGGAAATGCTTGGTTGCCTTTTAGTTTTCCAGTTAGCTATGACTTATAATAAGACAACTTTGCAATTTGCTGTGACTCATATTTTAATATGCTTAATGGCCTTTTAATGATGATGATGATGATGATGAACCATATCACACCACCAATCAAAGTGAAATTTCTCACATTCTTCCATATATGGAACAATCAATATGGAGCAGAGACTATCTTCGTTCATTCCACCCAGCAAGAGCAGCTCGAGGCACACCATAGAGCAGTTCGAATTCTCATTTTACTGTGTTTCATACCCATTTCAGAAATTCGAGGCAACAACTCTTCACGGTGAAGGATTTTGTCCTTCGATCAAGTGTAATAATCTAAGTATACTTGGACAAGTTTATAGAGATAATATATTCAATAATATTAGGAGACCGTAACGTTTTGCTAGAAGCTAAATTACGGTTTGTTGGACTATTGAGATTAGGCTAACTACTAATATTGATTGGCTCCTATGAGGTCACACATTGTAACAAAGGTTAGATATTCATCCAAATACATTTTGGATGGTCATATGGATGGTAGGAAAAGAGTTGTAACTCTTGTAATTGAATGACTCATAAAGAGTGGCTTTATGTGCCTAATTAAGCCTCATAATGTATGACATTATGTGGTCAATTAAGCCTCATGAAACCACCAATGTAACCACTCTATATATTGATGTAGAGGTTGCAAAAGAGAACATACAATACATCATCTTTTGGCCAAACACCATACAAAGTAAGGAGTGAAAAGTTCCCTCTTTCCGTACTAGCATACGTGGTGATATATCCGTTGTTCGTGGACCAACACTAGAGGAACGACGCTTGACGTTCTTACAAGATCTCACTTGGAAGCTAGTACTTCTGTGGATTCACGCATCAAAGGTATATATTATTATATATTATTTGATTCATGTTAGTTTATGCAATTTGTTCTTGGGTTAGATGTAAAGAATATGATTCTTGAAATTCCGCTCTAAGCATCTAAATTCCTACAGTGGTATCAGTTAGCCTATTGCATAGATTAATATGATCATTTGTTTGATGTGTTTTATTATTATTTTAATTCGATTAAAGGAGGGATTTATATATGAGTTTATTTGCATTATTAATATTATGATATTAATTGATTGGAAACATAAAAATTGGACTTTTATGTATATATTATACTCAAAATTCGACCAAGTGACCGAAAAATTCTGATTTTCTTTTATATATGATTCGAATTTTGTAGGAAAAATAAGTTTGTTGTTTTTCTTATTTAAATTGAATTATATATCTATTTGCCTAATTCTTGAATTTAATTATTTGAGGTGTTTGATGTATAATAGATTTATGTCAAAACCTAAAATCATAAAATGTCAGATTTTGTGTATTAGATTCAAGAATTCATATTTGTTAAATTAATATGAACCCTATTTTTTTTCCCAAATCAATTGTTGTTAATTTCACTCAAAATGTGCAAAATTGTTGTGACTAATTGAGTAGGAGGGGAAGAAAAATTCCGACCGCCGTGGTCAGGCGGCTTGACGCCGGACCGACGACGGCCGAAGGTGGCGGCAGGGCTGTCTTGTGCGACAAAACGTGAGCCAATGGTGGTCACTGGTTGCTGCACGCGTCTGGTGCACGCATGACAGCGGATGGCGTCTGGGCTCGCCTGGTTGCGGCCAGCCACCTGGTGGTCTGGTTGTGGCCAGCGTGGCCGGCGCTAGCTATGGCTGGTGGTCTGGGCTGCCTGCTGGGTGGCAATCGTGCCTTGTGCACTGCTGCTTGCTTGGCAGGCGTTACAAAATAGTTTAATATCTTTTTTTTTTTTAGTATATTCCAATATTGCAAATAATGGATTAATGGTGATTAATTGCATATTTAAGTCATAATTGAATTAAAATAATAAGTTTTATATTAATTGGTCAATTATTTGTAGTAATTGATTAGTTAATTTGAGGAGTTACTAAATTGTTAGTAACCATTGTTATTCATTGTTATTCATGTCAATTAATTTGATTATTATTTTTTTGCTTTTAATATATGTGATTAATTGTCATGAAATATCATAGTTTAATATGATTAAAATATATGGAGGTTACTAAGAGTGTCTTTTGGTATCTTTTCTTTAAATTTAATAGTAGATTAAATTTATAAGATTAATGAGTTAAAGTCCTCTAAGGTACTAACCATATGATTTAATATGTGATTAAATCTTGATGGTGATATTATGTTTTAAAGTTGTTATAACATGATATTTTTTTTTATTTTAATAGTTGATTAAAACGCATGCTTATATAATATATGTTGATATTATGGATACATGCGGTGACTAGTATGGCCCAAACTTGGATAGAAAATACGATTTGCGTATCGTTAATGTATTTTTGTAATCTAAATACGATCTGCGCATCGTTGGTATTTTTTGTAATATTTTAGTTTAAATTCCAAAAAATATTTATTCAAGTACCCATGAAGCACAAGGATGGAGATCCATGGTGGTTCAACAATGGAGGCCTTAAAGAGTAGTCTTTAGGATTAGGGGCCATACTAGGATCACATTTTAATTTTGCATTTAAAATTTTTTTTTTTCCTTTTAAATGCTTTCTAAGTTTATTATGCTTGTGATTTAATTATGTTAAATGTTCACTAGTAATTAAATCAACATGATAATTTACTTAGGTCCCTTAAAATGAAATATTGGGTTTTTGCTACTCCAAATAAACACCTACTAAAACTTGATTGTTAGTAATAGGTTCTGCCAAAGCAGAGTGTTACTTCCAATCTTGGGCTAAGTAGAGTGAATTTCCGAAATTTGCATGTTTAGTTTGGTTTGGCCCAACAAAATCATCAAAACAGTTTTGGATTTTGAAGCAATAGTGATGGGTTTTGTGTTTTTGGTGATAAGCTTTGTCTAGGATTAGGAAGGCTCTCCCCAACGTTGTGGGTAACTTCCTTACCTGGAAGCTAAAATCACCTTAGCAATCACCTATCAACTAAGAATTACAATTGTTGTAATTAGTAAAAGAGTTTACTTACCTTTTAAACTTGATTTTAAGTTGAGGCCAAAGTCCACTTAGAATTCATGTTTGATAGGATCTTAGAATCACTTGATTAAAAGGGACACTTTGAAATTGATCAAGTGCATGGATTTTATTTTGAAATGTTTAAAATATGTTAAGAGCTATTATGATAAACATACTTATTACTTTTGCATCTTCTATGTAGATATCATGTCTGGTAACAACAACAATTCACCGTTTAACTTACGTTCAATCCTTGAGAAGGATAAATTGAACGGGAACAACTTCCTTGATTGGGAAAGGAATCTAAGAATTGTTCTTAGGTCCGAAGGTCGAGAGGATGTTCTTGAAACCCCGATCCCAGTTTTAACCGCCACCTCTATTGAAGCCGAAAAGGAGGCCCATAAGGCCATTGAGGAAAGGTCGGTAATTGTTACTTGCCTTATGCTCGCGGCTATGGAACCAAGCCTTCAAAAGAGGTTTGCTAGCTTGGATGCCTACAGTATTATCCGGCAACTGAAAACTATGTTTCAGCAACAAGCTCGGATTGAGAGGTACGAGACTCACAAGGCTATTCTTGAGTGTGTGTTAGTTGAAGGCAAGTCGGTCGCCACTCATGTCTTCGAAATGATTGGCTATTTCGAGGCAATGGAGAGGTTGGGCTTTCCTTATAGCCAAGAGTTGGCTACTGACATCATACTTCACTAACTTCATGATGGATTCAATCAGTTTAGGTTGAACTTCAATATGAATGGAGTGACGAAGACCCTTGCTGAGTTACATGGGATGCTCATGACTGCCGAGCAAAACATCCCCGCTGCTCCTAAGAAGGAAGTTCTTATGGTTCAAAAGGGAAAGGGTTTTAAGAAGGTTTGGGCTGGCAAGAAAAAGCAAGATAAGGGCAAGCAAGTTGCTACTAAGACTGTTGATAAGCCAAAGGCAAAGGCAAAGTCAAAGGTGGCCGCAAATGCCAAGTGCTTCTATTGTGATCAAATAGGTCATTGGAAGCGTAACTGCCCGAAGTATCTGAAGGATAAGAAGTCTGGGGCTTCTTCTTCAGGTATCTATGTCATTGACATTAATTTAGCAACATCTGCTTCTTGGGTATTTGATACCGGTTGTGTTTCTCACATTGTTTCGAATGTGCAGGGACTAAGAAGGAGTAGAAACTTGGCTAAAGGAGAGGTAGAGCTGCGCGTTGGAAATGGTGCAAGAGTTGCGGCCGTTGCAGTTGGAACTTATAGTCTACCTTTGCCTTCTGGATTAATATTAGAGCTTAATAATTGTTATTATGTTCCTGCTATTACCAAAAACATTATTTCTATTCCTGTTTTGGATAATGAAGGGTTTTCATTTACAATTGAGAAAGGTTGTTTCTCTGTTTATTTGAATTCAATGTTTTATGCCACCGCTAAAAGGTCTAATGGTCTATATTTTCTAGACTTAGACAAAGATGTCCTTAACATAGACAGCAAAAAACATAGATCAAGCGATACTAATCCTACTTACTTATGGCATTGTCGTTTAGGACATATAAACGCGAAACGCATTCAAAAGTTACATAAAGATGGACTTCTCACATCCTTTGATTTTGAGCCATTTGATGTGTGTGAATCGTGTTTGATGGGCAAAATGACAAAGTCACCTTTTACTGGAAAGGGTGAAAGGGCCAGTGATCTATTGGGCCTAATACATACTGATGTGTGTGGACCAATGAGCACCAAAGCTAGGGGAGGGTTTGGGTACTTCATTACTTTTACTGACGATTTAAGTAGATATGGATATGTCTATTTAATGAAGCATAAGTCGGAATCATTTGAAAAGTTCAAAGAATTTCAAAATGAAGTCCAAAACCAACTTGGCAAGACAATTAAAGCACTACGATCCGATCGTGGTGGTGAATATTTAAGCCAAGAGTTTAGTGATCACTTAAAGAGTTGTGGAATTCTTTCACAACTAACTCCGCCTGGAACACCTCAGTTGAATGGTGTATCTGAAAGGAGGAACCGGACTCTACTTGATATGGTTCGGTCTATGATGAGTTTTGCTGATCTTCCAATATCCTTCTGAGGATATGCTCTCGAAACTGCTGCTTTCACACTTAATAGAACTCCATCAAAGGCAGTAGAAAAGACACCATATGAGATATGGAGTGGAAAAATTCCAAGCTTGTCCTTTCTACGTATTTGGGGTTGTGAGGTCTATGTAAAACGTTTACTTTCAGACAAACTCGCCCCTAAATCAGATAAGTGTTTCTTTGTGGGTTATCCCAAAGAAACCAAGGGCTATTACTTCTACAATCGAAACGAGGGCAAAGTGTTTGTTGCTCGTCGTGGTGTCTTTTTGGAAAAAGATTTTATTTCCAAAAAGGCAAGTGGGAGTAACGTATTTCTCGAAGAAATTCGAGAAAAGCAACAAATGGACATAGTTCAACCTATGTCAGAGTCAGAAACACAAGTGCCAGCTGTGGAGCTTGAAGTAGTTCCTCCTTTGGAGGAATCTTCTCCCATAACTGACCAAATGTTGGAGGACGTGCATTCCATACACGAACCTTCTACTGTCCCACCCGAATTTAATTCGTGTGAAAATTCTCAAATTGTTGAGAAGAAAATTTCTCCTATTGCAGCCCCTCGTAGGTCTAGTAGACCAAGAATACCAAACAAAAGGTTTGTTGATTTCTTGTTGACCGAAAGTTCTGAGATAATGATTTTAGAATTTGAGGAACCTACTACTTACAAGCAAGCCTTGATGAGTGAAGACTCCGAAAAATGGCTTGAAGCCATGAAATCCGAAATGGCATCCATGTCTGAAAATCAAGTATGGGACTTGATGGATTTGCCCGATGGGGTTACACCTATTGGTTGCAAATGGGTTTTCAAGGTGAAAACAGACAAGGATGGTAACATTCAGGTTTACAAAGCAAGGTTGGTTGCAAAAGGGTTCAAGCAAGTTCATGGTATAGACTATGCCGAAACCTTTTCACCAGTAGCAATGCTTAAATCCATTCGGATACTCCTAGCGATCGCTGCCTTTTATGATTACGAAATTTGGCAGATGGATGTCAAAACCGCTTTCTTGAATGGGTTCTTGAAAGAGGATGTGTATATGACACAACCGGAAGGTTTTGTAGATCCAGAAAATCCTAGGAGGGTATGTAAGCTTCAAAAATCCATCTATGGATTGAAGCAAGCATCCCGGAGTTGGAATCTCCGATTTGATGAGGCAATCAAAAGGTTTGGTTTTCTCAAAAACGGAGAAGAGTCTTGTGTTTACAAGAAAGAGAGTGGAAGTAACATAGTCTTCTTGGTCTTGTATGTAGATGATATACTTCTCATAGGAAATGACATTCCCATGCTTGAGTCAGTCAAGGAATGGTTGAAAAGTTGTTTCTCTATGAAAGACCTTGGAAATGCGGAGTACATTTTGGGAATCAAGATCTACAGGGATAGATCTAAGAGGATGATTGGACTTAGCCAACGGACTTATATAGATAAGATCGTCACTAAGTTCAACATGGAAAACTCTAAAAGAGGTTTTCTTCCCATGCAACATGGTATGTCGCTTAGCAAGACTCAGTGTCCTTCTGGACCTGATGAGATTAAGCGAATGAGTAATGTTCCTTATGCGTCAGCTATAGGGTCCATTATGTATTCCATGATTTGTACTCGTCCAGATGTTTCATATGCCTTGAGCATGTGTAGCAGATTCCAATCAAATCCAGGTGATGCACACTGGAGTGCAGCTAAGAATATCCTAAAGTACTTAAGAAGGACTAAGGATAATTTCTTAGTATATGGAGGTGAAACTAAGTTAATTGTTGAGGGTTACACAGATGCGAGCTTCCAAACTGACAAAGATGATTTCCGATCCCAGTCTGGTTTCATCTTTTGTCTAAATGGAGGGGCAGTGAGCTGGAAAAGTTCAAAGCAAAGCACTGTCGCAGACTCTACAACAGAAGCTGAGTACATTGCTGCGGCAGATGCAGCAAAGGAAGCTGTTTGGATGAAGAAGTTCATTTCTGAGCTAGGAGTAGTACCTAGCATTTCAGATGGCATTGTTTTACACTGTGATAATAATGGTGCCATCGCTCAGTCTAAGGAACCAAGGTCACATCAAAGGTGTAAACATGTACTTAGGAAGTTTCATCTCATCCGAGAAATCGTTGAGAGAAAGGATGTAATAGTTAGGAAAGTTCATACGGATAAAAATGTTGCTGATCCGTTGACTAAACCGTTGCCTCAGCCCAAGCATGAGAGTCACACTAGGGCTATAGGGGTTAAGCATATAGGAGAGTGGGTTTGATTGTGCGCTATTTACTCTTAAAGTAGTTCATAGTTATATTTGCTCTTTATAATGATTTCATTATGTTTATCAATAAAGGTTTATGATCTTATTTAATCTTGGTTTAGTATTAAATAAAACGTCCAAGATATTTTATAACATTTGATAGGTTTGTCAAATACGTGATTTGACAAATGAAACCCTATTTGGTGAACAGGAGTTATAATATATCTAAGTCCCTAGTCCGAATCGTTAAATTGGACGTAAATGATTCAGTTTCGAGACTAGATTGTAAGATGATTGATAGCACAGTTTCATTGGCTATGGGGACATGGAGATGTCTAGTCATTTACATAGACATGTATAATGGATACGTGTCGGACAGACCCACAGAGATTTCTCTAAAGTGTTTTGAGAATCTCGTCACTATATTTAGTGGATTCCTTTGACATGAGTATGACACTATTCTCGCTTAAGGATTAGTATATTTATGACACTGCAAAACGCCGTGCCGTAAAAGGAGGTTATAAAGGCAGTGATCGGAATTGCTAGGAATTGAGTGGAAGTTTTGGTTATGCAAGAATGGATAAGTCCTCCTAAACAGTTAGGATTGGTGTCTTGGCCTCTTGAAGAGCGAGAACTGAAAAATGCATGGCCGTGCTCAAATGAATTAAAGAGTTAATCATTTGTTTCGACAGTTCGAACTCGGATTTCAGGAATCAACTTGAACAATGATACTGTTAACATTGGATGTTAACATATCATCAAGTTGGACATTAAGTGACTTAAGGAGTTTGAAGATTACACACTTGTTCTTAGACAAGTGGGAGATTGAAGGATTTTGTCCTTCGATCAAGTGTAATAATCTAAGTATACTTGGACAAGTTTATAGAGATAATATATTCAATAATATTAGGAGACCGTAACGTTTTGCTAGAAGCTAAATTACGGTTTGTTGGACTATTGAGATTAGGCTAACTACTAATATTGATTGGCTCCTATGAGGTCACACATTGTAACAAAGGTTAGATATTCATCCAAATACATTTTGGATGGTCATATGGATGGTAGGAAAAGAGTTGTAACTCTTGTGATTGAATGACTCATAAAGAGTGGCTTTATGTGCCTAATTAAGCCTCATAATGTATGACATTATGTGGTCAATTAAGCCTCATGAAACCACCAATGTAACCACTCTATATATTGATGTAGAGGTTGCAAAAGAGAACATACAATACATCATCTTTTGGCCAAACACCATACAAAGTAAGGAGTGAAAAGTTCCCTCTTTCCGTACTAGCATACGTGGTGATCTATCCGTTGTTCGTAGACCAACACTAGAGGAACGACGCTTGACGTTCTTACAAGATCTCACTTGGAAGCTAGTACTTCTGTGGATTCACGCATCAAAGGTATATATTATTATATATTATTTGATTCATGTTAGTTTATGCAATTTGTTCTTGGGTTAGATGTAAAGAATATGATTCTTGAAATTCCGCTCTAAGCATCTAAATTCCTACACACGGGACCTATGTTTTTGTTTCGAACCACTCACCCACGTAGCAGCGTCTCTTGACCCATATTCACTAACTTCGAACACCTCACATGCACTCTCATCTTCACGCTCGTTCATATATGCTCTACCAAGTTCACAAACGAAATAAGTGTGGGCGGTTGACGGCACGAGCAGCTCGTCCTTACTCAGAATTGCAACACCCTCTTCATGGCTGCCATGCCCCAACCTTACTTATAGCAGCTCGAGCACGCAGCAAGATCATGTATTAATGATCAGTTAACTCGATCACGCAACGATGATCGCCATTGTATGTGACTTGATCATGTGATGATGATAGTGTATATACGGTAGGATGATCATGCAATTTGTTTTTTGACCAAATCATAGGGTGACGATGAGATGATGCACTTTTGTAGTTACTCGAAGCGTGAAGATGGTGATGGTGCTCGAAGTATTGATCAAGTCATGCGATCACATGGCTTGATCTCATGATGATGATATATGCTCGAGGAGCAGGGGCAGCAGCTCGAGGAGCTGCAGGTAGTTCGACCGATGAGCTGCGGGCAGTTCGAGCCCCCTTTTCATCATAAGCTCGAGGTTTATTTGATCATGACCCAGATGATGAAACCCGAGCGGGTGTCATCATATAGTTGTTTTGTCAAAATTATACGATGATGATGAGGCATGATCGAAGCTCTTAAACCGTATGATGATCATGCTCGAAGTTTACTTGATCATATGATGGTGATCACGAGGCTCGATCAAGGGGGTGGTGTTTGCTCGAAGTTGAATTGATCAAAGTATGATGTGTAGGATTATAGGTACTATAAGCGGAATTTCATGAATCTAATTCATAAGCACCTAAAACAGGATCTCATGCACATATAATTAAGGATCATATAATAATTAATTACCAACCTCTTGATGCGTGATTTCAACTGGTATGGCGGGATTGAATACTTCAAAGTATAGCCAACGATCTTGGAGAAAGAATCCCAAACGTGATTCCTCTACTTAGTCCACCAATTTGGATCAACACTCCACCAATGCTAGTTGAAAGGAAGAAAGAAAGCGTTCTTCTTTTATGGAGTAATGTCAGTTGAGAGAGAGAAAGAGCAGGAGAAAATAATGAGAGATCCAGTATCTTATTTTTTGTCTGCATGACCTTTATATAGGAATAATTAGGTCAAATAATCTCCTCTCATCTCCCTCTTGGGCCGACTACCCTATAGCCTTTATGGGCTATGGGTTTCTCTTTTGTTGATCCAAATATTATGTGTGACCTTGTAGGATCCATTTAAGTGGGCTTCGGGTTTATTATTTACTAACCCAAAGGTCTATAGCGTTCTCTAGCAAGACGTAAAGACGACCCAATTAAACGAATTATTATCTCCATAATACGATCCATATTATATTTAGTAATTGCATTAGAATCGAGGACACAATTCCTTCAATCTCCCACTTGTCCGAGACGAGTGTGCAATATTCAAATTCCTAAAGTCTCTTAGTGTCTAATTTGATAGTATGATCACATCTCTTATGTTATCCATACTAATCTTCAAATTATTCCTTGAAATCCGAGTTCGAATTGCTAAACAAATGATTATCTTATAATCCATTTGAGCACGGCCATGCATTTTCAATTCTCACTCTTCAAGAGGCCAAGTCACCCATCCTATCTTATATAGGAGGACCTTTTCAATCTTGTGGCAACCAAAACTCCCACTCAACTTTTAGCACAACCCGAATGCTGCCTTTATAGTCCCCTTTTACGGCATGACGTTTGACAACATCAAAGTTATACCAATCATCAAGCTAAGTAGTGTTCCACTCATGTCTTAGGAATCCACTAATATAATTACGAAGTTATTCAAACTTCTAAGTAGGTCAGTTCGATCATGTATCAAATATACATATCCATATGATTGACTAAACATCTCTATGTTCCTATAGCCCATGAAACAGTGCTATCAATCAATCTTATATGCTAATCCTTCAATAAGTCATTTATGTCCAATTTAATGACTTGGATTAGGAACATGAATATTCTATGAATTCAGTTCACTTATGGTGTTTCATTCATCAAATCACATATTTGACAAAACCATTGAATACAAGAATATTTTTGGACATTTTATTTAATACTAAACCAAAATTAAATAAGATAAAACTTTATTTCTCATAAACATAACATAGCAAAACCATGTCTTTACATTGTAACAAGTTTCTTCAAACATAATACAATCTAAAGCCATTCTAACATTTGCTTCAAGCCTATAGCCCTAGCGTGACTTTCATGCTTGGGTTGAGGCAGAGGTTTAGTAAGCGGATCAGCCACATTCTCATCCGTGTGAACTTTGCAGATCTTGACATCCTTTCTGTCAACTATCTCGCGAATAAGGTAATACTTCCTCATTACATGTTTGGATTTGTTATGTGATCTTGGTTCTTTTGCTTGGGCAATAGCACCATTATTATCACATAATAGCTCAATCCCTTCAACAGCACTAGGTACGACCCCTAGCTCTGTCAAGAACTTCTTTATCCAAACAGCTTCCTTAGCTGCTTCAACCGCTGCTAAGTATTCTGATTCTGTCGTAGAGTCTGCTACAGTGCTTTGCTTTGAACTCTTCCAGCTCACTGCTCCTCCATTTAGACAAAAGATGTACCCTGACTGAGAGCGGTAATCATCTCTGTCGGTTGGAAGCTCGCATCAGTATAACCTTTAACAACCAACTCATTTTCACCTCCATAGACTAAGAACATGCCTTTAGTTCTTCTCAAGTACTTAAGGATGCTCTTAGCTGCAGTCCAGTGTGCTTCATCTGGATTTGCTTGGAATCTGCTGCACATGCTTAAGGCATATGCAACATCTGGTCGAGTACTTATCATGGCATACATGATAGATCCTATAGTCGAGGCATAAGGTATGCTATTCATTCGCTTCAACTCATCAGGCTCAGTCGGGCACTGACTCTTGCAAAGCGATATGCCATGTGACATGGGAACGAATCCTCTCTTCGAGTTTTCCATGTTGAACCTTGCAAGAACTTTATCAATATAAGTTTCTTGACTTAGTCCAATCATCCTTCGAGACCTATCTCTATGGATTTTTATTCCCAATATGTACTCAGCCTCTCCAAGGTCCTTCATAGAGAAACAACTTTTCAACCATTCCTTGACTGACTCAAGCATTGATATGTCATTTCCCATGAGTAGTATGTCATCTACATAGAGAACCAAGAAGACTAAGCTACTCCCACTAAATTTCTTGTAGACACAAGATTCTTCTTCGCTTTTGAGAAAATCAAACTGTTTGATTGCCTCATCAAATCGAAGATTCCAGCTCCGAGATGCTTGCTTCAATCCATAAATGGATCTCTGAAGCTTGCAAACCTTTTTAGGATTTTCTAGATCCTCAAAACCCTCAGGTTGTGTCATATACACATCCTCATTCAAGAACCCATTCAAGAATGCGGTTTTGACATCCATCTGCCAAATTTCGTAATCGTAATATGCAGCAATCGCTAAAAGTATCCGAATCGATTTAAGCATTGCTACTGGAGAAAAGGTCTCGTCATAGTCTATACCATGAACTTGTCTGAATCCTTTTGCGACCAGTCTTGCTTTATAGACATAGACGTTTCCATCTTTGTCTGTTTTCAATTTGAACACCCACTTGCATCCAATGGGTGTAACCCCATCAGGCAAGTCGACTATGGTCCAAACTTTATTCTCAGACATGGAGTCTAATTCGGATTTCATGGCCTCAAGCCATTTCTCAGAGTCTGGGCTCGTCAAAGCTTGTTTGTAGGTAGTAGGCTCTGAATTCTCCAAAATCATTATTTCGGAGTTTTCAGTTAACAGGAAATCAACCAACCTTTTGTTTGGAATCCTGGGTCTACTAGACCTACGCGGGGCCTGAGCATCAATAGAAATGTTCTCTTCAACATCTTGAAGATTTTCGCTTGAATTAGATTCAAGTGGGACGGTAGGAGGTTCACGCGTTGAATACGTCATCTCCTGAACTTGACTTTCGTCTTGTCGGGCCGTCTCTGACATGGTGTGAACCACATCCAGTTGTTGCTCATCTCGAATTTCTTCGAGAACTATTTTACTCCCACTTGTCTTTCTGGAAATAAATTCCTTTTCAAGAAAGACACCATCACGAGCAACAAATACCTTGTTCTCTTGACGGTTATAGAAGTAATAACCCCTTGTCTCTTTTGGGTATCCCACAAAGAGACATTTATCTGATTTGGGTGCAAGTTTGTCTGACAGTAAACGCTTTACATAGACCTCACAACCCCAGATTTTAAGAAAAGATAAGTTTGGAACCTTTCCATTCCATATCTCATATGGAGTCTTTTGTACAGCCTTTGACGGGCTCCTATTTAGTGTGTGTGCAGCTGTTTCGAGAGCATATCCCCAAAAGGAAATCGGAAGATCAGCAAGACTCATCATTGATCGAACCATATCTAATAGAGTTCGATTCCTCCTTTCAGAGACACCATTTAATTGTGGAGTTCCTGGTGGAGTCAATTGTGAAAGTATTCCACAATCTTTCAGATGATCATCGAATTCTTGGCTCAAATATTCGCCACCACGATCCGATCGCAATGCCTTTATTATCTTACCAAGTTGATTTTGTACTTCATTTTGGAATTCTTTGAACTTTTCAAATGATTCCGACTTATGTTTCATTAAATAGACATACCCATATCTACTTAAATCGTCAGTAAAGGTGATGAAGTACACAAACCCTCCCCTAGCTTTTGTGCTCATAGGCCCATAAACATTTGTATGTATGAGGCCCAAGAGATCACTAGCCTTTTCACCCTTTCCAGTAAAAGGTGATTTAGTCATTTTCCCCAACAAGCATGACTCGCATACATCAAATGATTCGAAATCAAATGATGGAAGGATTCCATCCTGTTGTAACTTTTGGATGCGCTTTTGGTTTATATGACCCATTCGGCAATGCCAAATGTAAGTTAGGTTTGAATCATTCGATTTTTGTTTCTTGCTATCTATGTTATAGACCTGTACTGACCTATCTAATACATATAAGCCATTAATCAATTTTGCGCTAGCATAGAACATATTATTGTAAGAAATGGAACAACACTTGTTCTTTATTTCAAAATAAAAACCTTCATCATCCAAAACGGAAACAGAAATAATGTTCTTAGTAATTGATGGAACAAAATAACAATTATTTAGTTCTATAATAAATCCAGAGGGTAAATGTAGACTATAACTTCCAATGGCAAGTGCAGCAACTCTTGCTCCATTTCCAACGCGAAGCTCTACCTCGCCCTTTGCTAGCCTTCTACTTCTTTTTAGTCCTTGCACATTGTTAACAATGTGAGAACCACAACCGGTATCTAATACCCATAAAGAAGTAGAAGTCAAATTGATTTCTATAACATAAATACTTGAGGTGGAAGCCCCCGACTTCTTTTCCTCCAAGTATTTGGGGCAGTTTCTCTTCCAGTGACCTATCTTTTCACAATGGAAGTACTTGCTTTCCGCGGCTGCTTTTGGCTTAGCGGTCGGCTTAGGTTTTTCAGGAGCAACGGCAACTTTCTTGCCTTTGTCCTTCTTGCCTGCCCATTTATCCTTAAAATCCTTTCCCTTTTGAAAGAGTCTTAAGGTCCTTTCCCAATTGAGGTAATTTTCTCCATTCAACCTATCCTTCTCAAGGAAAGGACGAATGTTGAAAACAGAGTTGTTGTTGTGGTTATTCATAGTACCTCTAGACAGAAAAATAAAAGGCAAATTTCAGTTTATGTTTATGAAACAACCTTAAAACATGCAATGGTTTCTAGGTTTGACACTTTATTCAATTTTAATGTCCCAATTTGAATAAGTGAGTACAAGATCCTATCAACATGCAACGCTAAGCAGACGGAGGCCTTATCTTAAAGTTACATTCTCAAGGTAAGTAAACTCTTTACTAATTATAACACTTTATAATTCTTGTTTAGATAGGAAAACATCACATGCTTAACTATCTCTTGCTTCAAAATCCAAAACGCTTTTGATGATTTTGTTAAGGACAACCAAAATAAGTATGCAAAATTCGCAATTTCACCTTATCTCCCAAAATTAATGACAATACCCTGCGGAGACATGACCTATTATCATTAATTAAGGGTTAATAAGTACTTTATGTTTGGAAAAGCTAACCTCAATATTTAAGGGACGTAAGTTTATTATGTTGTTATTAATGAGTGAACTCTTCAATATTAATAACCAACATACTATAAACTTATAAGCATTGTAAAATAATACTGCCAAGTTGATTATATCTCCCAGGTAAGGAAGTTACCCACGACGTTGGGGAGAGCCTTCCTAATCCTAGACAGAGTTCATCACCTTAACATGAAATTTTACTAATTACAACAATTGTAATTCTTAGTTGATGAGTGATTGCCAAGGAGATTATAGCTCCCAGGTAAGGAAGTTACCCACGACGTTGGGGAGAGCCTTCCTAATCCTAGACAGAGCTTATCACCTCACATACACCCGTCAACTTTGCTTAAAGTCCAAAACCATTTTGATTATTTTATTGGCTCATACTAGTCATCTTACTAGTTATAATAGCAATTATATCTAATATATTAAATTGCCATATAATAAAACCATATATTATACATGCCCCAAATTGAATAATCAAAATGAATTTTCATTTTATAATATCACATATTACAAATTCAAAATGATATCACATATTATCATTGCAATAATCAAAATATCACATATTAATTGCCAAATAATAATATCACATATGCTTGTCAATAATTAAAATATCAAATATTCTTAATTAAAGCAAGAAGATAAAACATTTAAGCTAGTAAATCTAACTAACTTAAAAGATATTATCTTTTTCCAACTAATTTTAATTAGATTAAAGAATCAGATTATGGATTTAATTTATGACCTAGTCAAAATAAAAGATTATTGGAATTGCTTAATATTCTCCAACAAATCATATTTGTTTGATTTTTAATAATCAAAAGATATTAATTAAAAGAGCTTTAGGTTATTAAAATCATATTTTAATCACCAAAAGATTTTAATCATTAAATCTCACAAGATTTCTCGGTTATTAAAATCATATTTTAATAACCAAAAGATATAACTTTAAAATCATCAAAGATTTTCGGTTATTAAAATCATATTTCAATAACCAAAAGATATTAACTTTTAAAACATAGAATACTTTTAGTTATTAAAATCATATTTCAATAACCAAAAGATATACATCAAAAGATTTTATGATTTTGGTTATAAAAAAAAATTCAATAACCAAAAGATCAAATCAACCAAATTTTTCGGTTATTAAAATCATATTAAAATAACCAAAAGATATGACCTTAAATCATAAAAGATTTTCTGTTTAAAAAAAAAATTAAAAAGAAAAACAATTTTTTTTTTTGATAGAACGGTGGCTGCAGCGCTGCTGCCCAGCCACTACGACAGGCAAACGCAGCCTGCACGCAACCTTCACGCAACAGCCACGCAGCCTGCACGCAGCGGCCACCGGAGAAGCGCCGGAAAACTCGCCGGAAGCCGAACAACCAACCTGTGCAACCTTTGCACCGCCACCATGCCGGAAAACGCCTCAATAGCCGCCGCAAACTGCCCAGAAATTCGAACTTTTCGACCAATTTTTGGGCAATTCGAGCTTGATAGGTTCGAAATTCATCAGATAATTCAATGCTTTATGTATCAACATACAATAATTTACAATTTGGCATGCTAAATCATCATTTAACATCCATTTAATTAATTTAGGGCAAAAGTTAGGGTTTTTAATTGTTTCTAACCAAACTCTTTGATTTCGAAACGAAAACAACAATCAAATACATGATTTTGCAATTCAAATCTAAAGAAAACAAAGCCCTAAATCAATTTTCAAAATCTTTGATTAAATTTGACGAATTTGAGCCTCAAAATTCGACCAAAACTCAATTTTCGAACAAAAACAATTAGGCTCGAAATTTTGAAAATTTTCGGCCAAATTAAAAAAATTAAATAATTAAGCAATTAAATCTCATTTAATTATTTCCAATTATTCAATCCATAATTCAATTCCTCCCCTTAATCAAATTAAAATTAGTGATAAACGCATCAAAATAAATCATATTATAATGACCAAAAGAATATATGCAAGAGGCTAAACTGATACCACTGTAGGATTATAGGTACTATAAGCGGAATTTCATGAATCTAATTCATAAGCACCTAAAACAAGATCTCATGCACATATAATTAAGGATCATATAATAATTAATTACCAACCTCTTGATTCGTGATTTCAACTGGTATGGCGGGATTGAATACTTCAAAGTATAGCCAACGATCTTGGAGAAAGAATCCCAAACGTGATTCCTCTACTTAGTCCACCAATTTGGATCAACACTCCACCAATGCTAGTTGGAAGGAAGAAAGAAAGCGTTCTTCTTTTATGGAGTAATGTCAGTTGAGAGAGAGAAAGAGCAGGAGAAAATAATGAGAGATCCAGTATCTTATGTTTTGTCTGCATGACCTTTATATAGGAATAATTAGGTCAAATAATCTCCTCTCATCTCCCTCTTGGGCCGACTACCCTATAGCCTTTATGGGCTATGGGTTTCTCTTTTGTTGATCCAAATATTATGTGTGACCTTGTAGGATCCATTTAAGTGGGCTTCGGGTTTATTATTTACTAACCCAAAGGTCTATAGCGTTCTCTAGCAAGACGTAAAGACGACCCAATTAAACGAATTATTATCTCCATAATACGATCCATATTATATTTAGTAATTGCATTAGAGTCGAGGACACAATTACTTCATGATGATTATGTGATGCATATAGAGGTCGACTCGATCACATGGCTTGATCGTGTGATTTAAGTCGAATGATGATAATAATGTGTATACCATATGATGATCATGCTCTCGCCAACTTGGTTACCAACTCTCATGTTTGCATGCTCGACCTGGGATCGAATCCTACTAGCACCAAAACCCAAGTTTAAGTGTTTAACTCAAGTTCATTTATAATACCCACAGTAGCTCGAGCACCCCATCCTTTTGAAGCTGCATGATTATGTAATGATGATGATCATATTTATCACTCGAAGAACTGATCATGCGATGATGATGATGATGGGGCTCGGACTTGCTTTTGATCAAGGTGATGATAGCGTGTAGATCATGCTATATCACAAAAGTTGGCTTGATCATGAGGTTAACCATGTTCAATTCTTTTCTCCCAGTTCGACGCATCTCACGCACAGCTCGAGGCACGCCGTAGAGTAGTTCGAACTCGACCCATCTCGCTTTCTTTCCCATTTTCAAGAATTCGAGGCGCCATGATCGTGTCAACAAACTCGAAAGGCCTGATCAAGAAGCTCGAAGGCATGGAAATAAATTGGAGTTTGGCTTGTTTAAGTGACGATCATACGGTTCGATCATGCGATCATATGACCTTGATCATGTGGTGATGATGATGTTGGTACTCGTATTTCTTCCATATTTCATATTGTACCTAATTCAAATGATGATTATGAAATTCGATCACGCGGTGAGGATGCTCGAGGTACTCTAATAAAGAGTTTTGAGCTTTAGCAGTTCGAGGCATATATGATGGGTGCCTCGAGTATAAGATGCATGTTTTTGTTGATTTGTTCGCACTTTGATCAACTTGAGGCCTACATAAAGTGTTAGCTCGACGCACATCCTTCGTTTTTTCACGTAGCCGTTTTTTCGAACGTGGTTGAGATGGGGTAGATCGAGTAGCATACGAGAACCGAGGTGCTACCATACCAACACTGAATTCGATGTGGTCATGTTGAGAACTTGAATGACTTCATATTTTGAGAACTCGAATGACCTTGCAATCTCGAGTGACCTTTTAGAACAGGGAGGCTTTGGGTGCTTGATTTCGAGTGGCCTCCAATCTTGACCAAATTGTTGACTTCGAATGACCTAGCTCGTTGGTCTCACTCGAAGTAACTATGCTTGCCTATATGTGATTTCGAATGACTTCATTCGTAAAAATGGATCTTGGTTCATATACTTCATCATTTCAACACACCCTTAAAGGCTCCTTCGAGTGACTTCAAATTTCTATCGATACTAAGGGACCGTATCAAAATTGGGTCTCATCACCTTGGTTTTGGTAGTAGTTGGATTTTGGGTGATTTTGTGAATGCTGATAGGAATTTTGTGGTTGTTGGTATGAATTTTGTAGCTGTGGTTTATTGTTGCTTCTATAAGAGAGAAGTGGATTGTCTTTCCAACCAGGATTGAATGTGTTGAAGTAGGGTTATTTGGTTGTCTTTGTTAAAAAGCATTCGCCTGCTCCATCTGATTCTGACCGAATTGACAATCATGGCCAAAGAGACCCTGAATAACACACACCTCGCAGTAATATGAGGTGATGGGTGCAACTACTGACATGGCATTGATGCTCATAGGCGGAGGTGTCGAACTAGAAGACTTCATTGTTTGTAATTGCTGAGTCAGCTGCGCCATCTGAGAAGCAAGCAATGAAATAGCGTCAACTTCAAGTACCTTCTTAGTCAGACTCTTAGATGATGAATGGTCATTTGCTGCGAGATTGGCTAGGAAGTCATAACCCTCATCAACTGCCTTGTCTAAAAAGACTCCTCCTGCAGACGAATCAATAATACTCTTCGTCTGGGGCTGCAGACCATTGTAAAAAGTCTGCGTCAGAAACCACTTGTCCATATTTTGATGTGGACACTCCCTTTGTAGGTCTCTGAATCTAGTCCACTCTTCCCTCAATGTCTCATCTAGCTCTTGAGAAAACGTGGCCAACTTGTTTCTGATATCTGTAATTTTGTGGGAGGGTAATACTCTTGAAGGAATGCAGCAGATATCCCCGACCATTATGTTTCTACGATGTCACTGAACCACCTCTGAGCTTTGTCTCTAAGTGAAAGCTCGAACAACATAACCTTTACATGCTCAGGTGTGACTCCTTGATGTTTAACAGTTCTGCAGAGTTATTGGAATCTCTGCAGATGGTTGGCCGGATCTTCAATAGGATGCCCACCAAACTGATTTTGCTCCACCATATTGATGAGTGCAGGTTTGATCTCGAAATTATTTGCAGCAACAGTGGGCATCTGTGGACCTGAGGGTATGCCTTCAGGAATAGACACCCCATAAGATTTCAGCGACTTCGCCATTGGTAATGAAGAAATCTCTGAATCAGGTTTCTCTTGTTCGAAGTCTGCTCTAAGATCCCGAAGTATTGCTTCCGTATCAGGATCTCCAGGGATTATATGAGTTTTCTTTTGATACCTGGACATAAAAGAGTAACAACAAGATAACCGTGAAAACGACCTCAATTGGAACGGAAGGTTCCAATGAGGCAAAAAGAAGTACGCTAAATAATCGAATAAAAACTAGAAAACTAGTCGTCTCCCCGGCAACGGCGATAAAATTTGATAGGCTAAAGTCATATCACCTATTAAAAGATAATTCCTACAGTCCTCTAACAATGGTAGTCAAGGGAAGCAGGGTCGAATCCGCAGGGAGACAGAGTTTGTATGTTAATATTCAATCAAATAACTACTTCTGATGAAATCAGGAAGAAAAGACTGAACTAATAATTAAACTAAGGAAAATAGGACTAAACTGAAGATTTATCTATGAATTAAAAGTCTAGGGCAATAGTTTGGTCCACCATGCTAAAACCATTCAAGAGGTTCAAATAACTAATATCACATATGTTTAGAGTCGAACGATTAGAGCACGTGTCAAGCTTATGGTCAGGTCTCAATGCTCGTGATTCAACATATGCGGTATGGTCACAAACATAATCAGAATCACTAATGTGTTCTAAGCCTCTAAAAGTAAGACTGATCTGTACGAACGATTATCAGCTAGACATAACTCATGAAATTGGCCACTAACATAAATTATGAATTCACGAATAAATCACATTACAATCGCTCTAATCAAAACCTAGAAACTATAGCAATTCAGATAGCAATCATGGCATAAACATGGTTTGCCTCCTTAAAGCCCTAGAAAAGGGGACTACTCACTCATGGCTAAGAAAGACAAAACTAATTTAAAGTAAAGATTCATACTTGATAATGAAATCAATAATCAATCACAAACAATCTAAATAAGAATGAACGAAAATAACGAGATTACCAAATTTGAGTCTGAATACGAACTATATTGAAAACTAATGCAATGATCCAATCTTCAACAATGGAGAGAAAAAAAAAACTAGAGTTCTAATAAGACTAGGGCTTAATGAAATAACAATGAAATTAAGATGTCTCTAAAAATATACTAAGTGTTGTATTTATACTAAGTCTAAAAAGAATAGAACAAGGATTAAAAACGGGCAACAAAACGTGTGTCATTAAACTAAAAATCCAATCCGCCCGATCGGGCTAAATCGCCCGATGTCGCCGGGCGAATAACTCTTCCTCAAATTGGGAACTGGCAGCATCTTGCAAACCGCCCGATGGGTCCGGGCGAAATCCGCCCGATCAGGCGGATCTTACGTCTTCTACAGGAGCATCTGGCAAGCACAGCAGGCAACTGGGCATAGTGAAGAAATCCGCCCGATGGTTCCGGGCGACATCGCCTGATCGGGCGTTTTGACGATCTTCCAGCAGCAGTTATTTCGCCCGATCGGGCGAATACAGCCCGATAGTGTCGGGCGGTTTACTGTTTCCTTCATTTGGCTCTATGAGCCAATACTTCGAATCAAAGACGCCTCTAAGCCTATGAAATGTGGCCTTAGAGCTCCGCAACTCAACAAATCTGCCTGATAACTCCGCCTATCATGTGTTGATGCTCAAAATAGCAGAAAATAGGGAGAAAAACACGCAAAGCACGACTAGATAGAGGATTTAGCATAAAATAGCTCTTAAGAGCATAGTTTACCGCACAATTTAGCTCAAAAGTAGGGGGAGAACTATATAAAAGAACACGATATCAAACTACCACTCCACCTAGAACTGGTTAAACCTCTAGTTATTCAAGGTCGTTGCTATCCGTCGGACTTGCAGATGGTGGCACCACCTGTTGACGAGGGGGAGTGGATTTGGAGTAGTAGAGGTAGGTGATCGATGTGTGTGAGAGGAGTTGATCTGGTTGATGTGGTGTTACTAAGGTGGTTGAGCGGTGGTAGTGTTGTTGTGGTGGACTAACTGTGTTTTAGAGAGTAAGGGTATGAGGAAGGAGAGAGAAAAGGGCTAGGGCTTAGTTCTTGAACTATCAATTAATGAAATAAGGTCACTATGTATATTTACTTAAAGTTGGAGGTCACTTTGTATAATATCTTTTTTGCCTTGCCGCCTCATAGATAAATACAAAGTAGGAGGCCACCATGTAGAATTTCCCTTTTATTTTTAGGACATCTTTTTAAACCCGTCTAATTCAAATCTCTATTGTATTCCTATTGTGTACAAGATGGAGTAAGGCAAATGTGGCAAGGATTGAGGATATACTTATTTTCAATGAGTTCTTAGATGTACATCCAAATGGTATTTCCGAATTGCTACCTAAAAAAGCTATAAAGTTTACTATTGGCCTATTTCCAGGAATTATAGAACGTCAATTGCAAAGAGAAATGAGTTAAAGATTCAATTCCAAGGGTTAGAGAGGGGGTAGAACATGCCCTGGGGAGCACTTGTGCCGTGTGTGAAAACAAGGGCAGTAGCCACTTGAAATTAAAGAGCAAGTACCCATTTTCACGATTGATTGTTTGTTTCACCACTTGAATGGAGCAAGTGTACTTCCAATATTAATCAGCACACAAGTTATGGACAAGGACATGCCAAACATTGCACTTACGACTCGTTATAGTCATTTTGAGTTTAATGTGATGCCATTTGGGTTGAAAACTGTACCTAGAATCTTTATAGATTTGATTAATCAAGTATTCCACGGGTATTAGATAAGTGTGTTCATTGATGACATCTTGGTGTATTCAGAGAGTAATTAGCATTTGAGGTTCATTTCACATGCTAAATTTTGTACATGGGAGTTTAGATTGGAGAAAGTGGTGGGGCCCTATATGTCCAAGGAAGGCGTTTCTTGGGATCTATCAAAGATCGAAGTTGTGAGTGAATGAACTTTGCCAAATAATGTGTCCAGTATAAGAATTTTTCTGGGGTCAGCGTACTATTATAGAAGATTCATGAGAGAGTTCTCAAACATAACGAGAATATAACTTGAAGTTCGAATGGAGTAAGAAGTGTGAAGAAGCATTTCAAACCCTTAAGGACCGTCTAACCAAATTCGATTATGTTTATTTAAACTTTCAATAACAACTTAACAAGTATAGTGTATAGCGATGTAGATTGAAATAGCGTTGAACAATAATCAAGTCAATTAGATTCGGGTAATGACTAGTTGAAATTGGACCGTTTTACATGTGCGGCCGGTGCGAATTTTACTCGGGTTGCTGCATATCAGTTCACATTGGGATTTGAGCTGTAATTGGATAGGATGCCGACCCGCTTCAGATATGCTCATGTCATGTTAATGCGATTCTTTGTTGATTTTCAGTCGAATGCGGGTCAGGTTTTGGGTGGCTATTATCTCTATTTATAAGAGAAGAGGGGGATACCAAAAATAAGAGCATAAACAACAAATAAAACAAATTAAAGAAGTTAAATCTCTTATAATTAAGGAATTAAGTTTTAATTCCAATCGTAGCCATTTACTTAAAGCAATTTAGTTTAGGTGATAAAGTACCAAATGTTCACGTTACAATTAACAGTACCTATTATAGGTTTACTCTCCCCCTTCTTGCTCTAAATGACATCTTTCATTGATTTTTGAAAAGTTTTTTTTGTCTTTTTTTGGCGTTTTTGTTTTAGATTACTATTTCTAATATATTCTCTAATATTTATTACTCTTTTTTATGTATCTTTATATTGTTTCACTATTTAAATTCTTTTGAAATTACAATTACACCCTCGAAAAAAATAACTAAAACTTCACGATTATTTTTTAAAAAATAGGAAAAATATGTATACACTTCGCTGGAGAAATGACATTGTAGTTTCTCTAAAATCCTTACATATTATTCTTTCGTATGACATGCATCACGTACATATAAGACTAGCCTCTAGAGGGGGTAAGAACCAAAAATAAAAAAGGGAAATTCTATATGGTGACCTTCAAGTTTTGAAAATTCTACATAATGGAATTCTTATTTTATGATTCTATGTGATAACCCTCAACTTATTTTCTTTCTTTTCAATAACCTTTTTCTAATTAAAAAAAACCAATTTTAATTAAAAATTATTTTTAGATCAGGAATTTAATTTTATAAGTAAATCATAAAAAGCTCTTGTTCTTTCTTTTCAACTCCCATCACATTCGACACCGACGCCGTCCGTCGCACTAGCGGCACCATCAATCAACCACCGTCTCATGGCATTCCTCCCAATCCGGTCCCACTCAACTGTCGGAGGAGACAGAGTTGCACAACTATGAGACTAGGAATTGATTGATACTATTTGAATTTCAACAAGTTCACTGGTACGAGACTAGGAATTGATTGATTCCATAGAATTCTATATGATGATTGATATCACGTATTTGTATAGAGTTTTCTCCCTTATTTACAAGCTAATTTGTGCGTCATCTGAGCTCTTGGGAGCTATTTTGTGCTAACTATCGTAAATAGTTGTGGTTTCGTGTTTTAGTGTTGAATTGCAGGTTTTATGGAGTTTTCTCCTTATTCCCGAGCCATTTGGAAACAACCACGGCTTTACGAGATGTTACGAGGCACGTAGCATGGCTCACGAGCTTTATGGGTAGTTTAGGAGGTCCCAAGACCCCTAAACGTGAAGATTAAAGAGTCAAAGAGTCAAAAAGGAGGTCTCCGTACACTGATCGGGCAGAAATGGCCCGATCGGGCGAAAATACATTGATCGGGTATAGAAGTTGCAGACCCGATCGGGCGAGTCATGCCCGATCGCATCGGGCGAGCATCAATACACCAGACCCGATCGGGCAAAGTGTGCCCGACCCGATCGGGCCAGGTGCTGCTAGGTCGTTTATTGTTGCTGCTTGCGAGGTGCTTGTGCTGGGCTATAATGCTCCCAGGCCCGATCGGGTGGCTGCCCAAGGCCCGATCGGGCGGACCTTAATCTTCGTCTGCATAGCGCGCTGCTGCTGCCAGGACCACGAGATCACGAGGGGAGCAATTTGCACTCGACCCGATCGGGTACTGTGCTCGGGCCCGATCGGGTCTGGCGCTTAATGACGCGGATTTCGAGTTTTGTTTCCGATTTCTAATTAGACTTGAGGGGTATTATAAATACCTTTTTCCTCATTATCTTTGGAGACATCTTTGATTCATCTTGCATTAGCTTTAGACTAGTTTTATTCTTCATTGTTCTTAGTTCAATTCAAACACTTTAGATTAATTTAGAGGTGATCAAACCTATTTCGATTTCAATAAAGTTCCTGCTTTCCGTTAATTGGTATTCTTTCTTACCCTAATCTCTTTTATTATTCTCAATTGCTTAGTTTATTTATTTAATCGTTCATGATGCAATTGTTAGGGTTTCAAATTAGTTTTGTCGTTGTTAATTCGATTATGAGTGAGTAGTTCTCTTTCTAGGGTGTTAGATAGGAAAGCCATGTTTATACCATGATTATGATTTAGACTCCTATTGATTTCTAGGGCTTGATTAGGGTGATTATGATGTGGTTTGTTCTTTATTGAGTAATTAACGTTATTGCGCAGTTTCTTTGGTTGCTTGTGGTTAATAGTTGTTTGCACAGATCCGTCTTACGACTAGAGGCCTAGGACACGTCAGTAGTTCTGATTACGTTAGTGAACATGCGACGTATGTTGAACTATGAGCGTTGAGTCTTAATCATAGCTCAACATAGGCTCTAATCCCCCGACTCTTAACTTAGGTTTTGGTAGTAGTTGCCCTTGTTTGATTGGTATAAGCATGGTGGACCGACCTAATACCCTAGGTTTTAGTCCATAGTTAAATCCTCGTTTTTTCCCGTCTTTCTTAACTGAATCATTAGTTTAATTAATTCTTCTCTGATTTACTATGGAGTAGCTGAATTGGTTGAATATTGATTTAGAAACTCTGTCTCCCTGTGGATTCGACCCTGCTTCCACTGACTACCTTAGTTAGAGGACCGTAGGTTTATTTTTGAATAGGCGATACGACTAAAACCTATCAATGACATTTTTTAGTTTAAACCATCATCTTTCTTAGGTAGCCTGAATGCCTATTAGATCAAGATATTTTCTCACTATCCTCCTTAGTGTGTGAGGTAAGTTGGGGTTTAGCACCCTGGGAAGCTCATTCCGATCAACTTCATTCCTCACCAAAATGACGACGTCGCAGCTTCTTCCTTTCCATTCATCGTCTCTACCACGGAGGTTTCGCCTTCCTCAGAGCCGCATTCCATGCATACGACGCCGTTTGTAGTCGCGTTTCTCATAAGCTAAGCGTCGTCGCCTCTCCTTAAATCCTTGATAACCCTCTAAATTGACGATGCAGTTCATGAGTAAGAGTTTTTGGGTGGTGGAAGTGAAATTTTGAAGTGTTTTGTGGGAGTGGGAATGGGTAAAGAGGCTGGTGGTTTTGAGATGGGGAGAAGGCATGGGGTGGGAGAGGGGGGTCGGTTTTAGCCATCTTGGGAGGGGTGTTGGTGGAAAACAATATTTTATGGTTTATAAAATTGAATTCCTAATCTATAAACATTTTTAATTAAAAAAACAATTAAAATGAGAAAAAGGTTATTGAAAAGAAAGAAAATAAGTACCTAAACCCTAAACCCTAAACCCTAAACCCTAAACCCCCTAAACCCTAAACCCTAAAGGGTAGAATTTTTAAAATCTGAAGGTCACCATATAGAATTCCCCAATAAAAAAAAGAAGAAAACAAAATTAAATAAATCAAGGAATTTAAAACTGCTATAATCAAGGTACGTTTTTAGTTTTTATTTTTTTTTATAAAATGTTAATTTATTAACCATATGTCTTCATTTCTCCAAAATTGTTATATGTTAATATTTAGCATGACATAACGTATATATAAGGGTAGCGTTAACTGATCCCGGCCAGCTAAGACCATAGTTAGCAAAGACCAAACATTTGGTCTTAAACATAATAAAATATATTAAATTTCTCTTTCTCTCTCCTCAAACTCCCTAAAGCCAAGCATTCGGCCTTTTGAAAATGACTTTGTAAAGTCATTTTCTCCTTGGTCTCTCAATCTCTATTTCCTTTTCTTTCTCCACTTTTTTGTCATCTTCTCATCTTTTAATATACTATAAGTCCAACAATTTGGTGTTTGCTAAACATGATGTAATGAATGTTGACACGGTGACACCTATAGACGTAATTGAACTTCGTATGGAGTGTGATTGTGTGAAGACCAGGTGGTACAACGTTCAATGCCTGAATGGTTTCTGCTCTAAAATACTTCATGAGGAAGAAGTGACGAACTGAAGAAGTAGTAAAGGTAGAAGTGCAATGCGGTGGGGTGCTTCTTTCAAGTTTCCCGCCAAGCTATCTCTCCTTCTCGTAACGGGCACGGGAATTTCCGCTTTTTCATTTTCCGACGCTTCATCACTTGCTGTAAACCCTAGCTCCAACGCTTTTCCGGTTTCACTTTTCGTCCTTAGGCGTTCTTCTTACTCTTTCTTCACGGTCCCTTTTTCATCTCTCTCTCGGTCTCTCCTAATTTTTTGTTTTGATTTTGGTCACATGGCCTTTCAATTGATCTTTCATTTTTGCTTTTTTTATTTGTTTGGTTTTTGGCAGATTGCTTCAACAATTTTTGACTATAGATACTCTTTGCACGGGCTAGCCAAGGATTCAGATGATTATCGCCGTACAATTTCTGAGGTACTTTTCAGTCTCCAGAATTTGTGCCTCTTTCTCATCTATTTTAGTTTGTGCAGTTTACACCTTTGTACTTATGTTCTATACCTGGCAATTCTGAAATTTTAATTGTATCTCTGCTTCATGGTTTGACTGCTTCATGTTAGTATAAAAAATGTAAACAAGCAACGTCCCAAGGTGGTCACCGGTCCTGGAAATAAGGGATTCTCGCTAACTTCATACACAGAAATAATAGTGGCTAAAATAGTGTGCGATGAAAATATATATAAATTAATAAAGGCAAGCAGCAAATAACATTTCTAATACTATTGATGTATGCATCAATTCCACTAATATGCAAACTTAATGAAAATGAAAAGTAACAAACAAGCTTAAGGAAGAAGGAGAGTTGTATCATCATCTTTCTTGCGTTCAATGAAAGAAATAAAGGATGCACTAGAACGTTAAAATGTTCAGTCTAATTAACTATGTTCTACGTCGAATGTGCTGAGTTGAGTTGTTCTGTCTTTTGTTGTTGATCAAGTCACATACAAGGAGAGTCTATAAACTCCAAAAACTGTTGTTGCCAGTCTCAAAAGATTAAGGTACAAATGTTATGCAGATCAATTACATTACGAATTGGTCACGACTCAAGTAATTCCCAATGACCCCAATTGGATTTCGGTTCATCAGAAACCATATGCTTAAAGTGATCAGAGTTCCAAATTGGTCTCCAAACCCCATGTAATGGGAAAGATGGGAAGAGGAGTAGGTGTACAGTCTCATACACCACCTCGAAATCCACGCAGGGTGTTGGTCACAACTACTACCAAAAAGTGAACATGAAGATGAATATTTCACATGGGGAGTGTGCATCTTTATGTTGGGTATTCTTCTGTCGTGCGATCCGACGGTTTATGTGCGACCGGCGGCCCACGCCTCCTATTTGTTCAGGGCGGAAGGCGTGAACTCTGATTTGATCCATCCCGGTGCTGAATCCTTAACCTTGAAAGGAAGATGACTTATTCAATAATTAGTGCATAAAGGTAAAAAACTTTTTCACTGCATGCCAAGAATCCAAGAGCACAAAGGCAATTACTACTATAGTTCAAATGAACAAGCCAACGGTCAAAGAAGTGCTGAGAAAAGAAATGGTAAGAAGGCTAAGAAGCAGATAGCTTTGGTCAAATTAAGTTATAAGAATACTTTAAAACTTCAAAAATGCATAATTGAGGCTAAAAACCGCATCAACCGTGATTTGTTTCTATTTGATAGTTACTACCCGTTTCTGCGTTATTGCAACCGTTACCACAAACGGCATTCGCGATTTTCTTCCTTGATATCACAAATGCTTCCTCTATTTCTTCTATATTGACTTGTTTAGAATTTTGACGTTATTCACATACTCTACTTTGATATCTTTAGTGATTTATTGTTAAGAAAAAAAAATGTATATCTTGTGACATTTTATTAGATTCATCTCTTTGTAGATCTTCAAAATATTAACTTTTGATAATATATGCTTATTGATGCTTTAAGATACAAGTGACTGAACTTATGAAGGCAAACTTGGTAATAAATTGAGTTGGTTAAAGAGAAGGAGAAAGTAGTATATAATTTTGCAGGTTATTCATTACAATACTCGAAACAAATAGAAAAGGAAAAACATATCACTTAGATTTTACTGTTGGAATTATAATATTGGAAGTTCACAGCTTTCTGCCAAACTGTCAGTTAAAGCAAGTGAAAAGAAGCAAGAGAGATGATCAAATTGATCATATTCTAAGGGATCAAGCGGTTAGCAAAGCCTAGGATACAGAATTTTCTTGGTGGGCCTTTTACATAGGTAAATATTTTGTTGCCTATAAAGGGCTAGGCCCTAGGTGCCCCCATAGAAGGGCCGCCCCTGTTGGGCCAGCAAATGCGTCCATCGACTCTATCCTTGCCTCTAACTCTATAAGCTTATCAGGGATCTTATAGGAAGTTTGGTTGCTAAATTTTGAATATTGATGACATTACTCAAACAGGAGATCCATAGGAACGTGATTTTGATTTTTGTATGCCAATTCAGGTTCATCTGCGCTCTTCTAAGAGAATATTGAAATTGTGTGAATACAACAAAGGTTTTTATGTGAAAGCTGGTCAGTTTGCATCATCCCTGAGACAGCTCCCAAAGGAATATACTGTGACACTTTCTGTTTTACAGGATCAGGTTCAAGCCGAATTTTATTCCGTCATGATTTTCTGCTTCCTTTGCGAGATTTTTTCTATGCAATCCTGCATAGTGTTTTTGGATACTAACATTGTTTGTTGATCGTTAGGCAGTTCCTTGTGATTTCAGTTTAATAAAAGAAGTTATCTGTAGAAATCTCAGTTCTGAATTTGCTGATATGTGAGTATAGATGAGCAATAAAATATGATATTTCAATTGCTCTTGTTGGCCATTTACATTCATAAGCCACACGATTATATATATTGCCAATCATGTTTCTACTTTTCTATTGTAGTATTTTGGCCAATTCATGACTAGAGGATGAATGGTAAAATTACCTTCTTCTAGTACTAGGGGTGGAATGGAAACCCCTTGAGTGAGGACAATTTTAGGGCTCCTTATTGCTCCTACATCGATTTAGGAGCCAACTATGAAGAATATAGGAAAGGTTGAATCAAGACAAAAAATTAGACCCAACATCTTTTAGATGGTTTAGTTTTAGTGTGAGATTTTTAGCTCTTACTCCCAAAACTAAAGGGTTAGTTACAAAGCTTTGCATTTAGGTTTTTTCCAAACTAGAATAACTTGTATCCAAGTTCTTTTTTGCATATCTCCCTGAAGACAAACTCTTTCGTGCTCGTCCTCATCAGCCGCCAAACCCTTTGGTTTCTCTCATTTTAGTTTTGGAAAAAAGATGCGTTTATTTCTTCCTTTTGCTAAAAAGCATTTCAGTGAGTACGTACGTAATTATTGCATACAGATAACAGATCTTAATGCTAAAAACATGATTTATACGTACAACCCTAACATGTATTATAATTAACAAATTCCTGCTTAGGTTAGGGCAAGGCCCCACCTCTTTATTACAACCTTTCCTAATAGAGCAAGGAAAAAGAAGCAAAAACCATTATTTCCAACTAGTATTCTCTATGAATTTTTCAACTAAATTATGTGTGAACTCTTTATTCAACACAAATTAAGAAATTTCACAAAATTAATTATCTTGCACAACAAGAAAACCTAGTTATTTAATTGTGTGAAATAAAGGACAACAAACCGCGTGGAAAACTACGTGAAAATAAGGTTTGTTTTCCTTTTGTATATTTTAACAAGTAAACATCCTAAATGAGCGTTATCCATGCAATAGTTAGCATACACAAAGGTCTATACAACTCATGTAGAATGTGACCTCCAAGCAACTCTTGTTGACCAAGACATAAGTTATTTCCGAGGTGTTGAGTGTGGGCCATGTTGAAACAACCCAACTTTTCCAATATGTTCTCATGACTCATGTCCGTGATAATCTATGGAAAAAGCTCTCTAATGTTGAATGTGGCAGTCCTCAATCTTCTTTAAGACTTTCAAAGGTCTTTTGACTCGAGTCACGAGCTTATGTTTGTGTCTTTTCATAAATGGATGAAACCAAATCTCTTCCTTGTCTCTTATATTGTAAGCTTCATTAGCTTTCTCCATATTAGTAAATATTTGTCCTAATATTAGCCCTGAGTTGTTGATGTAGCTTCACCTTTGCTTTAACTTGCTTCTTTGCATCCGATGAACATATGGATATCTAGGTAAACTGGTAAAGTAATCAAGTCGGTTGGAACATAAGGAATGACTCATAAACTACCTAAGATAGGAACTTTGTAGCATATTTGGTGTCCTATTGTAAGCAATTTTGTATGACACAATTTAATATCCCATCTTTTCCAGTCTTACAAATTAGGAAACTAGGACAGTTAGAAAACTCAGTTGTCTACTTGCCAAAACGTGGACAACAAACCGTGTGACAGACCTTGTGGAAAACTCGACTTAATTTAACTTACTTAGAGCTAAGTAAACTTTATTGAGACCTAAGTAAACATCCTAAATCAGCCTTGATGCATGTGAAAAGTTGGCATACGCAAAGATCCATGCAACTTATACAAAAGGTGACCTTTCAAGCAACTCTTGCCAACTAAGGGGTTGTTTGTTATCGTTTTCAGTTTTCAGTTTTTTTTTTTAAAAGTAAAAACCAAAAACACGAAACGAGAAATAGTGGTTTTCACCTTTTAGTTGCCTGTTTTCAAAATCATCATGTTCCCAATAAATTTGACTAATTTTTTATTCATTATAGGACATATATCATATGACTTTGAAAATCAAAAAACCAAAAAAGGAAAACCACAGTGATGCTGAACGGGCCCTAAGATTCTAAGAAGCAACTCATTTTCAACTTTGCATCTATGGCCATTGAATCACTCACTTTCTCGATAGATAGTGAATAAGAAATATGACTTTCTTGAATTTTTCTGGTGAGACAAGCTTGAGTTCGGATCATCTATCCCACATAGTGTCTCATTTTCTATTATTTTGTCCCATAACTTAAATAAAATAACTTTTTTTCTTATTTTATACATTCTCCCTACTAGTAAAGCCTCCTCAAACATAAAAAATAAAAAAACTAACTTCACTTGGGCGAAAACAATTTATTTCCTTTTCGCTCTTTATTTTAATGAGTGAAGTTTATTTTCTATATTTTTATGTTTGAAGAGGCTTTACTAGGAGGGAGAATGTACAAAATAAGAAAAAAATTATTTTATTTAAGTTATGGGACAAATTAATAGAAAATGGGACACTATGTGGGATAGATGATCCGGACTCGACAAGTTTACCCTTTGCCTTTCTTGTTTCACTTGTCACAGTTACTATGACAAATCATGTTGGCTATCCTCGAAAATTTACTGACGATTGGAAAGTCACCAGATCGCAAAAAATACAAAGCTCAACATGATCCAGAGAATTCCAAAAAGTGATGTTAAATCAGAGTATCAGACTTATTGATGCATCTACAAGATGCAGTAAGTCTGTCACCCCTAAACTCTGTTTTAACCAATTGACATTTCTAGGTAATTTAGAACTTTATAAACTAAGGAAGTGGTTGGTTGTGATAAAAAAAATGTACAATGATGAGATATAGTGTGACAATTTGGACGTCAAGGTCTTAGCCCTAGAATGCCTTGAGAGAAACTTTTAGATTGTTGTAACGTTGAAAAATCTGATCTTGTGGTGTCATTGTTCAGAATCATTTAATAGTTTAAAGTTGAGGTGTGCTGTATCGAAAACTTCTCACATTTTGGAATCATGGTTGCTAATATACGATAATTTTGCTGTTAGATGGAGTTATATTTACTCTTTTAGTTGAGATTCTTCTAGTTGCTAAACTCACTAATGAGCTCATGCCCTTCAGATATCTCTCCTTTGATGAGGAACCACTCGCCGCAGCTTCAATTGCTCAAGTTCATCGCGCTGTCCTAAAAAGTCAAGAGGAGGTTGCTGTAAAGGTCAGTCCTGCGTCTTTGTCATATTAGGTTCTTGTTGAATGTAAGGGTGGATCAAGGATTCTAATTTTGGGGTGAAGCCATTATAATAATAGAATGGACCAAAGTGATTTCCATGAGTTATAAAATGTCAAATTATGGACACCTTGAAGTTCCAAACAAAAATCTACTTCCACACAGAAAATGACTTGAAAATATTAAATATTTCGTCAATAAGCTGTCATATTCTAAAATGATACTTAATCCTCCGTTTTCTTTTAGATGTTACACTTTCCATTTTAGGAAGTTTTAAAATTAGATGTTTATCCCTCTCCATTCACATGATCCCCACTTACTTTTTCTCTCTATTTCTTTCCTACCCAAAAACTGCCTAGGAGTCCGTGAAAAACAAAGTCTAGCATCTAAACCAAAACGGATGTAGTATATTGAGTTAGATGTAATTTTGTTATAACGGCTTGAATATCGTTGTACATAAAACAATGCAACGCTTCAATTTTGTCACTTGATTAACGTAGTGCCATAGTAGTTAATTATTTGTGGGTTTTTAATGTGCCATATAGTTAGTTATTTGTTGCATTACTAATTATTAGAAGTTTATAAATACCCATGTTCCATTTGTGTAAAAGTTAGAATGAAAATATGATTTTATCTATCTCTTAGCTTTCTTGATTAGACGTATAAACTTATATAAGAGAGTCTAAACACATAACCAACTACATAATACTAGTGTTGAATAATCTAAATAAGTACTACCTCCGTCCCATATTAGTTGCAACAATAGCTTGTGCACATAGTTTTAGGAAGTTAATAGAGTAGGGTGTAAGTTATATTAATTTATTGTAAAAGTTGATGTGATAGAAAGTGATGTGGTACTTCTAAAAAGTTGATAGAGTAGGGGAGTAGTATTTTAATGTTTTTCACATAAATCAATGAATGAGTGGGGTATATTAGTTGGGTGATATATAATAAAATATTGGTGGGTCCATGCCTAAAATAGAAGTGTCCCAACTAATATGGGACAACCATATATAGAAAGTGTCCCAACTAATATGGGACGGAGGGAGTAACTTAGATTATCTATTGTATCTTAAACATTCCAAATACATATTGTGTAACCCAGTTATCAGGAAAGTGTTTTGCTACATGCCTTAGAGAAGCGATCTTGATTTACATATTTTCATATTTTTTCATTGTTGTAATCTAAATTTCCTAATAGGATCCTTGTCTCACTTTATCTTAATTAGTTTGTACACTTCTAATTAAGGAAAGAGGCAACTTATCCCTTCTATGTCTCTTTTTGATATAAAATTGTCGATCATCTCCGAAAAGTCAGGTGGCAGCAAGATGGGTGTGGAAACTAGCTTGCCCTTCAACTTATTGAACACTTGCTTGCACTCTTCATCAAAGACGTACTCGCATATGCCGAGAATCTGCACAAAGATGCAATAAGACTAATTTTAGCTTTATCAACTTTGATTGATTCAGCAAAATCATTTAACTTTATACACCTAAAACTATACCTAGTTGAATCATAAAGTGACATTCTTCGGAATTGAGTACAAGGTTAGTTTGAAGACATCTTTTAAGGACTAAGGTGAGATTTTCTAGACAAAGAGTCACCGTTGTAAAGCTGTTTACCATACATTGTTGAATCATCTAAATTTTTACACCAAAAACTATACCTTGTTGAATCATAAAGAGACATTCTTGAGAATTGAGTACAAGGTTAGTTTCAAGACATCTTTTAAAGACTTAGGTGAGATTTGCTATACAAAGAGTCACCATGGATGATGAAATCGTCCATAAAGACTTCAATGAATTTCTCTAAGATTGCAAAGATGCTTATCATACATGATACATCTTTGAAAATTTGTTGAACCGTTGCATAATCCAAACAAAAGTTCACCTGTTGCATAATCCATGCGGATTTGTGAAAGCTGTTTTGACCCGGGAAACAATAAAAAGCACAAAATGTTCAACCATTTTATCAATAAACGGCAAGGTGAAGTTTTTTAGTCATTAAATTTAATTTCCTATAATCTACACAACCCCTCCATCCACCATTTTGCACTTGCTTGGTCACTAGCTTGCCCTTAGCGTTCTCTGAAACTGCGATCCTGACTTCTTTCGGAACCACTTGCAGTGGACTCCCATGGATTATCTGAGATAGGGTAAAACATCACTACTTCTTTCTTAACCACCTCCATCATAGGTGGATTAAAGCTGCGTCTGCTTTGCTCCCTCCTCTAGTAATCTTCTATGGTGTAAACATGGAAGGGATAATCTCTTTTATATGCACACCAGACCACTCTAAGGCTGCCTTGTGTTCTTCAAAAACCTTAGTGAGCTTTGTTTCTCTCACCGGAGTGAGATAACTCGCTATTATGGCTGGAAGGGTTTTGTTTTCTCCTTAAAATGCGTACTTCAAATGCGCGGGTAGTGGCATTAACTTCACTTCAAGGGCTGCACAACAGAAGGTAATCCCTATTAGTAGTAATAGGTAAATGAGTTGCATACCTTCCGGCTTCCAAAAAGACATTTTCTGAAGTGTTTCTAAGTAAGAAACAATTTATTTACTTCAGTGTATAGCTCAAAAATATCATGTTAATGAGTGTATGTATTTTGCTCTACGGGTGAAGAAACGAAAGATTCTAATGCATCATGATCATAAATATAAAATATTTTTTCAGTTAAGAAACATATTCATGATCACATGGATATCTAACAACATCAAGTATCAAAACATAACCTCTCCATCGAATTATAATGATACTCCAATGTGAACATCAATTTAGTATGCAAAGTTTTGAGAAAAGGTGTTCCTAATATTATAGGGGATGAATTAGGGAACTTTTTATCGGTGTATCTAACACATAAATATCAAAAGGGAGAACAAGCTCATTCACCTGTTCCAAAACATGTTCAAAACATGTTCGGTCACCCCTCGAGGATATGCATTAGAACGATCAACAAGTTTGGATAATAAAACGAGTATCCTTTAAAGGATCTAAATTTAAAGCTTGAGGAATAAAGTAAGGCATCACTTTAATTAAAGCTCCTAAATCTAACATGCAACTTTCATACGAGTATCAACAAGCTTTCTCTTTTTTAGTGCACAAATCTTTGAGAAATTTTGCTTAGTGTGGAACTTGTCTTTTTGCACCCAGATGAGGTATGCTCACTTCTATTTTCCAAAGTGTCACGGTTTAAGTGTTTTTGCCTCGGATCGTGCGACACGCCCTTGGCTTCTTTTGCCGCGGCCTCCTTGCGGAAATGGGATTCTTGAAGCTCGGTGCTGAAAATGCACTCGTGCGTGTTGGTGACAAGAGCGCGAGAAGAGGGTCGACAGGGGAGCTCGTGTGCAGAAGCGGGCACGAGTGGGGCCGACGATGGGATGTACTTGTTTTGAGTTTGGGCGAACGCTTTATAATATGCGGTGGCACAAGCTCTAAGTTGGCCAATAATAACAATACAATATCATAAAGCAAGCAACAAGTCATAGGAAGTCTTAAGTTTCATTCATTGACTTTTATCCCCCTAAAGAGACTTAAGTGTGAGATAATACAAATTCCTGGTGAACATTGGATTCACAGTTAACTCAATAATGGAACTTAGAGCCTATGAAAAAGAACTAAAGCATAAAGAAAAGACTATAAAGCATAAAGTAAGGGAAAATACAAGTAAAGATAGGACATCCGACACCTCCTTTTCTAGATTTTGTTTCCTAGGCTAATCTAGCAACCTGCTAGGGAAAGGTGCAGTCGTACAGGCGAAGCATGGTAAAGGAAATGTCAGTGCTTAAATTAAGAGGCTGCTCACCCGCTTTAGCTGGAATTATTTCCTCATTTTCTTTTTTTTCTCAGTGGACTACCCTTGCCTTTTATGGAAACCTCTAGTTGTTTGCCACTTCTCAGGAATGTAGCATTAGCATTGTCGTTGGGATTTCTCTTTTTGGGGTTGACTAGGATGCTTATCAGAGCTCTGTGTTTGCAACCTCCTAACACCCTAAGTGACTAACTTGTAGCCGATTTATCGCTTCTTGCTGATATTGCAGGGTGTTTGTGGCCATAGTCTTCACCATTTCCTCTAATGACGTATCACCAGATTTTTGTGGAGAGGGTTGAAATTGTTGAATACGGCTGTGGCTGAAGTCGAGCAAAGCCACTGGGTAAAGTGAACCCTTGTTGTTAGAAACTAGGTGGCCGAAAATTAGAATTGCCCCACTGTTGATTGTTCCCCTATCTTAAGTTGGGATGATCCTTCCACCCCAGATTGTGGGTTTGGGCAAAAGGATTGAACCGTCTTTGTTGTCCCTGGAAATTCCAATAGCATGCATTTGTTTGTCTTGTAGAGTCGGACACATGTCAATAGCATGCTTACTTGTAGCACAGATTCCACACACCTTAGCTTGGCCTTTTCCTAGGACAACTTGTTCCACCCTGGAAGTGAGGTTAGCTGCGTTTCAGTTTAGAAATTCCCACTTCCTTAACCGATGAAGCTGATGCTCTATTTCTACTTCAAGAGCAATGAGAGTTAGCTTCCCTATAAACTATGAGCTTCATTGCATCGGCAGGGGTCTCATCACCTAGTATTTGCCGCTTCCTTGTAACTGCCTATGACCTGGTGGTTAGGACAACTATCACGTAGCTTCTTAAAAATGTTCCCGTTACTCAATGTGTCTGTGTCATCGTTCCCTGTTTTTATGAACCTTTCATTACTATACTTATATATAGGAGTCATTGTAGTTATTCTTATATCCCATAATGACGGTCCTTTCAACAAATGTCAAGGACTTCTATTTACAGGTATTATGTAGCCATTAGTGTGCTAGCACAGTGAAAGGGCTATATGCTTGTTTGAAATGCCTTCCTAAGTAAAAGATGCTTGATTGCTTTCGAATTCTAAAATAATATAATTTTTCTATATCAACAGGTGCAGTACCCTGGCTTAGAGCGGCTAATGGAGTTAGACATCTCTATCATGTCTTTTGTCTCAGAAGTTGTTGCTTGGGTATGAATACATTACCTATAATATAACCTGTGTACAGAACTACAGATCCCATAAACCAAGATGTTTTCTTGGAATCAACACTCTTAAAGCTGCTTACAGTGCACTTTAGTTTTCATCATGACTACTATATATTGTACTAAAATAGTAGAATTATAATTCATTTAGGCATGTTACCATGGTCTAAAATATCATGGGTTAACTCTGACCTCAAGTGCATGCTTCGTGGTAATCACAAGCATGGATTCTAAACTTTATTTATTATAAATAAGAAAATGGATACCTGCAGCTCGATAGGTGAAATAATCTCTCGATTTATCATAAATAGTAAGAAAAGTGGATACCCACATTGATAGGTGAAATATTATTTTCCGCCAACTTTCGAATTTGATCATAGTTTTAAATAAGAATCTGGAGTTTACCTGCCATTCTTATCTAAAAAATTGAAATATATACAAATACTTGTACTTTAGCATTATTGATATTCTTACTTTGACCATATCATTTTTACTAATGTATGAAAAACAAATGTTATTACTTCAAAATGATGTTGATTAGTCACAGTCTATATATGTCTATTTTTGTAATCTATATCAAATATCTATATTAAAGAGGAATTTTTTGGGAGCATGGAGAACGCCATGTAGGATTGCCATGTCACGATTACTAAAATTAAAATTTAATTACTGAAGTTTAATATATATAAAAATACTTATAAGGAGTTTTAGATGATAGAAACACAGATTCTGATTAAACGACCTAAAAAATTTTTGCTGCCTAGATCGAATTTAACTTTTGTTACATGATTCAGAATAAGAGAATGTTTACATCTTCTTGCTTATTGCCTTTGCACTCGTATTGGTTGGAGTCTCTATGTTTGCGGTGGATATAAAGTGTTATCGGAGAAAAAGGGTTAGCTAGTCTTTTACATGGTTTGAATTAGGTGACTTTGCACAAGCATAATTGAAAGATTTAGATCGTCATCTATGATACATGAAATACTAAGCAAGTAAAGCTCTTCCATGTTTGCGCTGCATTGTCATAAACATTCTCAACTTGCCCTTCTCTTTTTCTTGGTTGATGTTATGGCTTGAAAGCATTTGCATCGTTAAGACAAAGGTCATCATCTTATTAGATAGAAATTTACTTGAATGTCTACCGTACTAAAGGTGTGTTCTCTTCACCTTATTTTTCGTGAACTTATTGGAACTTATAGATACTTATCAAACTACTTGGAACTTATTGAGTTTATTTTATAAGGTGTTTTAAACCTATTAGAACTTATTAGGACTTATGTGAACTTATCTTGATTTTCTAGACATCAAACTCACTGTTTCAAGGTGGAAAGAAAACACCCTAACTCTATGTTTAATTCACCTTATTTTTGCTGATCTCAAATCAAATTGAATCTCATCACATAAGGTGAAGAAAATACAAGTTTAATTCAAATCATGCCAGTCTCTACTTATATGTAGAGGTCTTTTGTCATTTTGTCATCATTAATTCATTATCATTAATATCTATTATGATTATTGTTAATGTTATTATTAACATTATTTATTTTCATTAACATCATTATTATTATCAACGTTGTTATGTTTTTATCTGTTATTATGGTTATCTTCATTAGAAGTGCTTGTAGTAACGACTTCAAAAATGTTTTCCCTATTTTTTATTAGTTGCAAAACTTTGACTTTCATGCTTCGCAATTTACAATTTTCACCGGTAATTATCTATCAACAATTCTTTTTTTTTTGAAAAGATCTAACCAGGGCTCATATATGAATCATGGAAATGTCAAAGTGTTGCAACTAATAGAAAGGAAATGATAATAAAATAGTAATAACACCAACAATAATAAGACTCATAAAAATAGTACTAATACAATAATAATAATAGTGACATAGTGATATAATTTTAATAATAATAATAATAATAATAATGAATAATTGTAATAATAGTTGTGATAATAAATTAATAATACTCGTTCGTCTCTTTTTATTTGCTACATTTTGGAATGGCACAAAGTTTTAAGCAGGCCCGGCCCTGAGGCGGGGCAGACGGGGCGCCCGCCCAGGGCCCAAGAAAGGAAGCCAAAAAGCAGGTAATATTAGTCATTAAATACTCTTCCTTGCATTTGTTTACAAAAACTGATATTGAGCCCAGCGGTAGAATGTGCGTGTGGTAGCATCATCCTTAGGCACAAGAGGGCAGTGGATCGAGTCCCACCACTGTCCCTTTCATCTCTTCTTTTTCTTTTTTCTTTCTTAATTCAACAATTCTCTTTTTTCTTTTTCCTTTTTTCTTTCTTAATTCAACAAAATCTTTCTCTTTTTTCTTTTTCCTTTTTTCTTTCTTAATTCAACAAAATCTTTCTCTTTTTTTCTTTTTTCTTTCTTAATTCAACCATTTCTTTCTCTTTTTTCTTTTTTCTTTCTTAATTCAACAAATTTCTTACTAATTTAAATCATATGTAAAATAATTGGGGGGTTGGGGGGAATCATGTTAAATTATCATAATTAATTAATTCATGCAATATTACTTTATGTTAGTATCATTTCATATACAAATGATATATTAGTATCAGTGAAGTATCATTTACTTAGACCATTAGAATAATTATCATCATATACCATTCTTGATTTCTTTCTTATTTCGAACACTAAAGTTTATTTATATAATTACTAATTAATAATTTTCTTTTCCTACATCATCGTTAGTGTTTCAATTTTCTAAAATATTGAAGAAATCTAACGCGTCATAGCTAATTTTTTTTAAGAAAATATTATTGTTGACGTTATAAGAGCCCTTATTAGTTGCTTCGCCTCTATGCCTTCGAAACGTCATAAATGACCCTCATAGAAGTGACCATATATCATATATTTACTAGTCTTATATGCACACAATGTGTGCAAAAATTATATCATAGTAGTTTTGGTATTTTGAATCAGTTTTTTTTTATGTTATTTATTTATTGAGGTTGGGTGAGTGGGTGAGTGGGTGAGTGGGTGGTGGGTAGTTATTTTTTGTGATGAAGTGGGATTGTGGGATGATTATAGGTGGTTTATTTAGGCAATTTTTCTCATTAAATTATTTATTTTTTATGATAAATTATTTTTTCTGTAAATTATTAATTAAACAATAAAGAGTAAATTAGGCAATACATTAAGTTTGGTGTCCCACCCCTCTTCCCTTACAGTATAGAGATATAATGGGTTAGTCTGTTAGGGCCCATTTTTTTAGCTTCGCCCCAGGCCCTATAAAACTCAGGAACGGCCCTGATTTTAAGGTGTGCATGTTTGGGTGGTGGGGGCTATCACTTTCTAGGTAAAGACAAAAAATGTGAAGTAGATGGGAATATTATAGGTAGATGCCAAAAAAAGAGGTGAAGTAGGTACAAATATTATAGAGACCACAAGCTTAAAGCGGAAATGTATCGAATAACTGGGACGTTCATCTATGGTATATGTAGCAACTAAAAATAGACCAAGGGAATAATAATATTATTACTAGTAATAGTAATAATAATAGACTAATAGTAATATTAATAGTAGTAGTAGTAATAATAATAATAATAGTAAATATAATAATAGTAATAATAGTAATAATAAAAATATTAGTAATAATAATAATAAATATATATACATAGCAGCGATATTTTATGTTCAGATTAGAAAAAACGGGTTCAAATCAGAAATTATAACTTCACGTCGCATCAGTAAAGATAAAGTAAATTTAAGGTGAAGTACACATAGTCTACGGCTCGGTTCTTTTGGATTGGATTAATTGAAAATCATTTCAGTTCAGTCCAGCTCAGTCCAGCTTAGAACATTTCAGTTCAGTTCGAAAGAACAGAGCCTAAGTAGCCTTTGTATAAACGTCGCGAAATGCTGAGTACTGGGTAAGTAATGCTAAATTGGATAAATTGAGAGAAGAAATGTCATTTGCTTTAGAGAGAGTTGAGAAGATTTAAAAGGAAAAGTTTTACAAAGTGAAATGGATGACTCACACCAATAAAATCTATAATGCCATAAACAGAAGGGGTCTGTATAGGGAGCCTTGAAGAAGAGGTTGCCTAGTAACCCTAATCATCTTCTTTCCAATAATTGGTTGTGCAATAGGTATTAGTCACTTGTCTATTAGGGAATGCGAAGAGTGAACTGTCCTGTAGAGCATAATAGAGACCAGTGTCTTTCTCCACTTGGGCTGCTTTTCTAAGCCCATCTTTTTATGAAGTGGGAACTAGTTCTGTGATTTTCTCTGCATTCACTGTGGACCTGTTGCAAGCAGCCAGAAGCCTGTTGGGAAAAGTCGCATCATTTAGAATGTGATCGAATTGACCTCTGGCAGACTTCCAAAGTCCAAATGGCTATATTTGCTTGTGCTCATCACCTGTTAGTCTGTCAACAGTTGGTCATTACTTTCAAGTTAGTACTGGTCGGCTGTATGTTTTCTATAATAGTTAACCTTAATCTAACAGCCTGACACAAAAATAAGCCTTTTGAACCTTTGGTTCGACCTCTCATTATTAGAGTACTTGCCTAATTGTCTGAATCTTGTGCCCTTCAGGTATTTCCTGAATACAGATTTGGATGGATTCTTTCGGCATTTAAAGAGACCATTTCATCGGAACTTGGTCAGTAACACATTATTGTAGCACACTTTAGTTTCCTTCAAAAATGAGCATGTTTGTTCGTTCTCGCATATCTTGGTTTGCTTTTTTAAGTTGCATTTCAACTACAAATGAGGCATTGTCTAGGAAGCAAGATGCTACATGTATTTTCTTTTGTTTCTTAAGATTATCAGATCCTTTAGGTCAAGCCACGCCATTTTTCAACCGAGAAGTTCTTTCATCGACTATTTTCTTGTTAGGAATCAAAAAAAGTTAATGCTCAACTGCTCATTAACAGGTTTTTCATCATCTTCTATCTACAAGCTAGCAAATGTAATTTATAACATCAAGTTTTTTTTCATTATCTTTGCTTAAAAGGCTCGTAAACACTAGCTTAACATAATCTGGATGTTTGAGATTCCACGACTTGCTAAGAGCTCCTTCCTTGTGCGTGCCTTTTTTTTTTAAATTGCAAGGAATTTGTTAGTGGGAGCTGATTTGAGAGACAATACAATTGGAGGGGAGAGATTTACTATAGATGTATTTTCTATTTGTGATGCTATATTTTTTATAAAGAGATGTTCATGTTATTGTACCTTTTCCTATGAAGTTTGATTATTTATATTCTTTAGGGCTTTGAAGATTTCATTCAGGAAGCAAAGAATTCTGAGAAGACTGCAAATAACTTTAGAAACAATAAGTATGTCAAGATCCCACGAGTTTTTTGGGTGTGTATCTAACCTCATTTTATCATAGTTACTTGTTTTTCCTTTAGTGGTATATTTGGGCAGCATCTATGAATTGCATTCTGTACTAGTGTGTGGCCCGGGCAATGCCCCGAGCTATTGCATGACGCACACTTCGTGTAGACTCTAGTGAGCGACAAATATTGGTATAAGCAATTTCATGGGCTTGTTAAAAAAATTAAATGAATTAGTCGTCAAGATTGATAGAATATTTATAAGTAATTAGGGTAAGTGAATAATTTATAGTATTTTCTTAAGCAGTACATATGGTAACACTTTGGCAAGGCTTTTCAGAAGACATAATAAGACTTTTTATATATGTTTTTGGTACATAAAGCTATGAGACATCTCCATAAGAAAAGAAAAAAAACTGCGAGACTGTATCAGATGGATTGATAATTTCTTGCTTCTCAAATTAGAGCTCATGTTTGACACTTTTATTTATCGGTTTCCCAATGATGGGCTGACATGGAAATGGGGCCGCTGAATACAAAAAATGATCCTCATGGCAGATGAATGGATTTGACAAATGCCTTTATATATATATATATTTGCTCTATGTATGTATCAGTATATCTATACCTAATATATATATGTATTGCTGTTTTCATGTGAACTAACCAAACAACTCCATTGTATACTCAGGACTTGACAACTAGCCAGGTTTTGACCATGCAGTTTTGTTCTGGACAAAAGGTATTACATGGCTGCCTGGACTTGGTGATTGGTATATTGATTTTCTGTATCGTCCTGAAAAACTATTTATGCGTGCAAGAGGAAATAACAGTTGTATCTAATTCTTTCTTGTTATGTTATTTAAATACCATATTCTACTACAGACTGCATGTATGGATGTCTAGGCTTGTGCGAATACTATACCAGTATTACACTAGTGCTTTACATTCATATTTTGCTCTGTTGTGGAATTTCTATGTGTCACCAAGCACTCATTATGTTAAATTTCAGGTTGATGACCTGGAATTTCTGGAAAAATCAGGAACGAATCCGCAAAAGGTTTGCTCTTGTGTCTTTTGTTCTTTAACATGCTATATTTGATATGGTAGACCAAGTTTTTACAAGAAATGTAAATGAACATTGAAAAGTAGTGATTCTTCAGGTTAGGCCCTGTTATCTTCACATGATAGTAAATGGAGTTTACATTATTGTTACCGAATAAGCTGATGTTTACTAATTTTTACTTATACAATTGTTTTTGACAAATTAAAATCAAGATTTCGGATTGAAAGTCATGTTTACCGGATATTATATATTTTCTCTAATTGATGAGACAAAGGAAGGTGTTGAGAGTAAGTTGGAATTGTGGAGGGATACGTTAGAAGCCCGTGGTTTTAAATTGAGCAGAAGTAAGACGGAGTATATGGAGTGCAAGTTCAGTGGGGTTACAAGTAACGAGGCAGGGGCGGTCACTTTGGATAGCAAAGTGGTTCAAGGATCGAACGTCTTCCGTTACCTTGGATCCATTCTCCAAAAGGATGGAGACGTGGCTCATAGAATTAACGCGGGTTGGTTAAAGTGGAAAAGCGCCGCCGGGTTCCTTTGTGAGTATAACATTCCCCAAAGATTGAAGGGAAAGTTCTACCCTACGGCAATTAGGCCTGCTTTGTTATGTGGCACCCAATGTTGGGCAGTGAAACAATGCCATGTTCATAAGATGAACGTGGCGGAGATGCGTATGTTGCGGTGGATGTGTGGCCACACAAGGAAGGACCGATTAAGAAATGAAATGATTCAGGAAAAAGTTGGAGTTGCATCAATTGAAGAAAAGATGAGGGAGAATCGGTTAAGATGGTTTGGTCATGTGAAAAGGAGATCAGGTGATGCACCGGTGAGAAGAATTGAAGAGTGGATGAGTAATCAAATTGTAAGGGGTAGGGGAAGACCTAAGATGACTTGGATGAAGGTAATTGAAAGTGATATGAGGCTACTTGGGATTGAGGAGAGCATGGCGTTGGATAGAAGTGGGTAGAGGGGGAGTATCCATGTGGAAGAAGGGGTGTGATTACTTTATTTATTTGTTTTTCTCAATTGTGTTGGTATTTAAAACCTTTTGAAAACCTCTTTTAAAACTTTTTGGTGTATACCTTGTTTTCAAAAACTTTTTAAAAATTCTTAAAACTTAAATCCTTTTAAAAACTTTTTATCACTCTTGTCGATGCCATCTCCTTTGGCAACGGTTTTAGTTGACGATTCATGTTAGCCGACCCCAAATCACTTTGGGAATAAGGCTTAGTTGTTGTTGATGAAAATCGAGCCTTATTGGGAAACTCCGGTTCTCAAATGGACTAGGGTCTTCTCTATAAATATGTATTTGTAGCCTCTCTTATATCTTAAAAGAACAAATCTAATTCATGTTTGTTTGAGATCTTGTTATTAATTTGGATATTTTTATTGAGCTAAGGGGTTTTGTATTTGATTCTGGGTTTTTGCCTCAAACATCATTCCAGGTTGCGAAAGCACTCGTGGAAATCTTTGCTGAGATGATATTTATCCATGGCTTTGTGCATGGAGATCCGCATCCTGGAAATATCTTAGTTTCTCCAATTGGTCGGAAAGACTTTACTTTGGGTATGATGCCTCCAATTGCAGTTCGTGAGTTCTATTAGTTGTGATGTGTTCTCATTCAATGGCAAAAACTTCCAGTTCTCTTAGACCATGGAATGTACAAGGAACTCGATGAAGGTTTTAGAAGGGATTATTGTCGGCTATGGAAGGCATTGCTTCTTCAGGATGTAAATGAAATAATGCATATTGGTGAATCTTTTGGTATTAGTAGCTATGCCAAATATTTACCCATTATCTTCACTGGGAGAACAATGAACAGGTAAAATTTTTATTTAGGAAAAAGGTTGTAAATTCTTATGATTTTTGCAAACAATATCTAATTGTAGCAATTTTCTGGGTGGACTTGCTCAAATATATGTCACAAGAATTGGAGATATTGCCTATGAAAAAATGCCTGTGTAAGACCTCAAGCATGCTGTGATTTACATCACTTGTGAGAAGTGAAAACTTGCTTGGAAATAAAAGTCTAAATTATAGGACCTGAATTTGTTTTCTTCAAAATGTTAAATCTGGTGTGCTGCTGGTATGAGCTTGGTCCTGTGTTCTTTAGTACTTCCTCCGTTTCGTAATACTTGCAACGTTTCTTGTTTGTACACTATCCAATGCAATACTTTAAACTTTAATATTTATAATTATTGATAAGTAAAAATTATAAAAAGTTAATATTATAATAGTATGCATTCAGACGAATCAAATAAGACCACACTTGGGTATGTTTATTCTCTTATACACTTGGAAAAAAATATATTACAAAATTGATAGATGAATAGTGGTTACTATGTTTATGTTTCAAGTATTGAGAAACGGATGAAGTATATGGTTCTGCATTAAAAAAAGAGAAAAGAAAAGAATTAGGAATCTGATGAAATGAGTTTGTATTCTTTGTTTTCAATTTTCATTTTTTAGAAAAGCAAAAAAATATAAATGGAAACTAGAATAGTGGTTCCCAGTTTTTTGTTGTCAGTTTTCAAAATTAATCGGATTAGCATAAGTATGCCTAATTTTAAGCTCATTGTATTGCCTATTCTATGACTAATAAAATATTACACCAAAATAAAACCGGCAACGATAGGAAACAAGCCCTCAGTATTAGGAAAAGAGATAAGTGTTAGTGGGAGAACCATTATAACCTTACGGTCGACTTCTAATACTGAAAGGGTTAAGTTTTCAGCATCTTATCTTGCTACTTCTTTTAAATAATCACTGGATCTAAACATTTCTAGTGACTAAAGAATTTTAATATGCATGATGCTCAATATATTTGATGGTTGAACATAACATAACTTCTTATGATAGATGTCCTTGTTGTGGTTCATTCACATAATATCTTTGCAAGGAATGGCCAGTTGAAACTACTTATAGAATGGTTTTGATTGGATCATTAGGTTAAATTGCCTATTAACTATTCGTAATTGATCAGACTTTTAAGCTTTTCTGAAGACTAGTAACACTTTTATGGAATGTTTGGACTCAGCAATCTGGATGAAAGGGAAAAGAATTTATACTGTGCGAAATCTTGCCTATTGTTAGATTAAACCTGTAAAGGCTCAGCCTAATATTTCCTGTTTGTGGATAATTCTATCTGATTTTGCTTTATTATAACTTTTCGGGTGTATAAATATTCTCTTTGGTGTGTAAATTTCAAATTGAGTTTTCTTGATTCTTCTCCCTTTTCTTCGTTGACAGTAAAGCAAGACTTGGTAGCGGAATTTCCAGGGAAGAGCGAAATATTATCAAACAAGAGCTTAAGGCTCTCGCAATGGGGGACCTATCTTTGTTCATGGAATCTCTGCCACCCGACTTCTTGACGATAATGAGGATAGAGTAATGCCAAGACAGTATCTATGTACCTCTTGAAAATATAGACAATGATGGTGCAGTAACATTTGATGTTGTCTGCTTTGTCTATTTCAGTGGGATTCTTAGATCTACACTCAGCAAATTGGGCGCCCCCCAAAGGGTTCGGATTCTAACCTATGTCAGGTCTGCTCTTCCGGGTCTTTCTGTATATAAAGATGTCGAGCAAGGTGAGTCTCGGAGCTGTCGCAGTTCGTTTTCTTTCAAATGAGTAGTTAAGAGTTTGTTATCCACTGTCAACGCTACTGACAGCAGGAGAATGAGTTATTTCCTGCTCATTCCCCTTTCCCTTACCTTAGGCATTCTTTGTCATCAGAGCGATCACCTTTTTTTTTACCAGATCGTTTTCCTTTTTCCTTTTTCAGGTTTAACTTTGGATTATTTTGTCTCAAGAATCAGGAGAAAAATTAGTTTCCTTCAAATCAAATGCCTTCTTGGTAAGACTGCTTGTATTACTTGTATACTTGTTTCAATACGATACATCTGTTATAGTAATCTCGTTCGAGATGAAATAATTCCAGAATTTTTCCCAGCAGGTGTCTTGGGGCTGCTTTCATGGATAGAAAATATCAAACAGATATTAACCAAGAGCTTAAAGAGTTTGCTGTCTACCATCAAATATCTAAACTTGTCTCATGTCAACCACTGACAGCAAGTTGTGTTTTAGATTTGAGAACGGGATCTTTTTTTTTTGTTTTTGGAATGATGTACCTTTTTGTGTAAGAGTTGTTTAATACTGCCAAACGCCGGCAGTGGCAAGAATTTTTGTTGAGCTCTCTGTCCGCAAGAGTTTGTATTCTGGCAAGTGGCTGGCAAGGAGCTCGATTTATTATATTTTCATAAAATTGGCCCTCCTATTTCCTTTAATTTTATTATTTTTCAAAACAAAAATGTGTATCTGTTTGTATATATATAGGAGTGTGTAAGAGTTACAATTCGTCACGTGTCATTATCTCTTTCAATAGTTTTTTATCGACATCATTCTCATATATTAAAAAAATTGTCAATGTAAAGATTTGAACCCGTAACATCAAGTATCAACTAAATAGCTCCAATTATTCTTCTACCATATTATTATTGCTTCTTTCGTCAAAATTAATGGTTAATAGGAACAACAACAACAACTAAGCCTTATTCCCAAAGTGATTTGGGATCGGCTAACATGAATCGTCAATTGAAACCGTTGCCAAAGGAGATGGCATCGACAAGAGTGATAAAAAGTTTTTAAAAGGGTTTAAGTTTTAATAATTTTTAAAAAGTTTTTGAAAACAAGGTTTACACCAAAAGTTTTAAAAGAGGTTTTCAAAAGGTTTTAAATACCAACACAATTGAGAAAAAGAAATAAATGTAGTAATCACACCCCTTCCTCTACATGGATACTGCCCCTCCACCCACTTCTATCCAACACCATGCTCTCCTCAATCCCAAGTAGCCTCATATCACTTTCAATTACCTTCATCCAAGTCATCTTAGGTCTACCCATACCCCTTACAATTTGATTACTCCTCGACTATTCAATTCTTCTCACCGGTGCATCACCTGGTCTCCTTTTCACATGACCAAACCATCTTAACCGATTCTCCCTCATCTTTTCTTCAATTGATGCAACTCCAACTTTTTCCCCAATCACTTCATTTCTTAATCGGTACTTCCTTGTGTGGCCACACATCCACGCAACATATGCATCTCAACGTGGCATTGTTTCACCGCCCAACATTCGGTGCCATATAACAAAGCAGGCCTAATTGCCGTACGATAGAACTTTCCCTTCAATCTTTGGGGAATGCCAGAATCACAAAGGAACCCGGTGGCGCTTTTCCACTTTAACCAACCCGCGTTAATTCTATGAGTCACGTCTCCATCCAGTTCTCCATCCTTTTGGAGAATGGATCCAAGGTAACGGAAGATGTTCGATCCTTGAACCACTTTGCTATCCAAAGTGACCGCCCCTGCCTCGTTGCTTGTAACCCCACTGAACTTGCATTCCATATACTCCGTCTTACTTCTGCTCAATCTAAAACCACGGGCTTCTAATATATCCCTCCACAATTTTAATTACTCTTAACACCTTCCTTTGTCTCATTAATCAACACAATTTCATCCGCAAACATCATACACGGAATTTAAAAATTAATTTGCAATTTTGAAATCCAAGTATTAAGTAATCTAACTACTACTAAATTGTAGCGTATAAAATTGGGGCATCACTTGGACCTAATACTAGTAAATTGTAGTGTATAAAATCACAAGGAGTAGATACATGCTCGTGTCTCTCCACCTAAGCACTTGGTAATGAAAAATTCTGTATGAACAATTGGGCTTGAAAGGAGTAATAAATTAGTCTAGAATCGTGAGTTCAAGTATGAACAGTGGTCCGATTAATTTGTATAATAATTAAGTGCTCGATTATAGCTCAAAAATGTTTAGACATCATATTTAAGAGTTGAAGCTAAGATATAAATGTGTTTGTAGCTAGATTATTAGTGACTGCACATATCTGAAAAGGTCGATTGGTCTTTGTGCTAGCGTTTGTACAATGTTTGCGTAAGCGAATATCTTTCTGCTCCACGTTATGTTTGTTTCATATACAGTTGCAAAATTAAGGAACCGCCAAAAGTTCGCATGAGCATGAGCATTATTGTGTCGTGTGAGCTGGCGGCGGAAACGTTAGTGACCTAATTTTCTCATTTCCTCGTTAAATAGGGGTTGGTTCACCCTATTTTTGGATGGTAATTACTTATTTGCTCTATATCATTTATATTGTTATAAAATTCTTTCATATTCTTTCTCACCTTAAATTTATCAAACACATTAAGCATTTTAAAGGCTATAATAACAATTATCCAATCAAGGTATAATTATTTGAGCAATCTCTAGCTTTAGAATCCTTGTCTATCTCTCACTATAAGTAAAAAATCGCAAAATTACCAAATAATTTTTAGGTATCAAATGAAAGATATACATAGGGAGAGGAGTCCAATAGTTCACAGATAGACCAATGAAGGCCATGATATTTTATTTCTCCCTAATGATTGATATCCTCTAGTAAAATGCAAATTTACTCCAATAACTAAAGGAACTTATTATGATCCATCGCCAGATGAACATACATCTAGAGACAAACATGTCATAGCGAATACGCGCATGACCAGCCAATGAAGGCTTGGCAAATGGCCTCCTCCCTAGCCACTGGTCAAAGGAAGGGTCAATATAGTCAAACGTCGTGGGCAAAATGGGCACTACGCCCTGACCTCAATTAGGGACTGACACATGTCCTTGATACATACCTTTAAGAAAAATCAGACTTGCCTCATTGTAAAAGGTGGCGTGAAGTAAGGCTCTATTCTTTTAAACAGGGATGAGTTGAACTGAAATCATCTGAACTGAAATGTTCAGAAATGTTCTCAACTGAATCGAACTGTAATTGTGAGACAAAAGTAGAGGAGCTGCATTAAACTGAACTGAAATTAATGAAGCTGAATTGAACTGGACTGAACTAAATTGAAATGTTTTTCAATTAATCCAGTCCAAAAGAACAGTAAGCCCATATCGCAAAAAGGAGGTAATCACATGAGTGACCGATGATTGGTTGATTAAGTGTAACTAATCACCAATGCTTTGTGATTTCCTATCCAATAATAAAACTCAATTCTAGGTAGATGAAAATGAAACATTGTCACCTATAAAATCCCGTCATCGATCTTTTTGTGACATCATTGAAAATTGTATCATTACTTTGTGTTTGTGTCGAAATATACTCACTTTATCTCAAATCTCCCCCCTCTAAACGCCCTAGCCTAACTACTAGAACTTTTGGAGAGGGAAGTACCGAAACCCAAAAAGATGGATTCTTTTGTTGTAGGTTTGGAGTTAAACTTGGAGAGTTGTTGGTATCCTTGAAATAAAAAAACATTGCAAAAAAATCAAGAAAAATACTTTCTCCTTTCGTCAAAGGATTTTCCTTTTCCTTTGGACAATAAGTTTAAGGAGTAAGGTTGGTGTGGGGTCTAAAATTTCATTTTATAATGAAAAGTAATGTAGTGAGTATTTTTCAGAATTGTTTATTAAGAAAGAGAGAGAGCGGGTTCAAGTAATTTTTGTAAGGATAATATTATTATAGTAGGTGGACCATGTCCAAATAAGGAAATGAGAAATGTAATTGGGACAAACAAAAATGAAAAAAAATGAGAAATCCTTTGGGGATGGAGGGAGTAGTTACAAGTCAACTCAGCAACTTCATAAGTTCATCAACATATAACACCTTGTAAGTGCAAACTATGAGTCTCAAGAAAGTTGAACTCATAATTTATCATCGTGAGTAAGTCTTGGGGGTAGATTGTTTATACACATACTTATACATAGTAATTGAAATCTCAAATATTTCATTCGTAACGGATTACTTGCTACGATTAGACATTTTCTACTCACACTTTACGTCAAATCGTTGCAAATAATGTGTTACGGAGGGAGTATAATATTTACAGTTTTAACTAAAAGTTTAATAGGATTTATCTATATAATTATGGATAAATCTAATATAACTCAAATTTTTATGTATCACAAGGCGTAAAACAGATAAACGAGATGTTTACATGTCACCCTCCCAAGTCCCATGTCATCATACCAAGTGGTCCATAGCCATAGGTGACTATCGATCGAGTTGTCAAGAAAAACAAGTCTCCACCATAGGCTATTATCAGCTCTCATATGATGGGAATTTTCAAAGGTGTAGACTTTTTTGGAAATACGAAAATTGAATCAGAAAAAGAATTGGGCTAAACTTTAGTTTGGTTTTATTTTCTCAGCCAATATAACCACCCCACTCAGCTGCTATATTGACCCCCCTCTCCTCCCCTATAAGAAGAAGCGGCGAGTTGTATACTTTATTGTTATTGTATTACTACCTGAACATCTCACCTACCCCCATTATTCACCATTCACCACTGTTCTGTCGCGCTTCTCTTTGATCCGCCATGGAATTCGATAAGATCAAGGTTACCAACCCCATTGTTGAGATGGATGGTATTCTTCTTTACCATCTCTATTTCTTCCATTCTACCTTTCCCTTTTTCATTTTTTTGTACTTACAGTTCCAGTTTTCTTACTTGTCTTTTCACTTATTTCATATAGATCTATAAAGTACTGATTGTGCATATCATCTTTGTGTTCTGATCGGAGTAGAGACGTTTGTTAAGATCGAAAATGTTATGTGTTTTGATCGGATTCTTTTTACTAAATTCTCATCTGATTGAATGTGCTATCAAATATCAATCCTTGCTTTCTTGCTCAACTTTTTTAACACCTAACTAGTATTAGGCCCCGGCGATGTCCCACCATTTTTGTAAACATTTATAAATATGGATATCAAAAGTTGTAATACAAGTATATAACTCTTGGTTTTCATTACTATATCATCAATTTTGTTAAAAGTAGCAAATATATTGTGGTGGATGGATGGTTGAACCTCTTTCTTCCACACTTGAAGTTACGGATTTAAATCGTGACATTGACAACATCTTTTAATATATGAGAATGATGTGGATATATTGCTATTAAGAGAGAGATGTTGACACATCGTTATACATAGATTTGTACACCATGGATAAATGTGTTTTTGTATAACTCATAAATGTACTTTTCATAAGAAATTATGTGCTTTTGGTGGAAATCTCATTACGTTACATGTGCTTTTTTTTTGTTTGTATAAGCTCTATGTGATTTTCAAGACGGTTTTAGTACTTTTCATAGCTATGTATGTGTTCTGCGGAGCATATTATGCCCCGTGGAGTACAACATAATTTGTAGACCTTTGCCAGGATGGTGCTTTTATTTTATTTCGAGTTTTGCAAAAGAACTTTGTGTACAACTGCTGTACAGTATACAACAGGCTATGGTAACTGCAAATGACATTGTATTCACTCCATCACAAAGCTGCCTTTCATGTCATCTGGGGTGATGAAAGCCTGTGGTATATAAGACCTACTTTTTTTAACAAATGTTTTATGAGTAGTACTATTCTGTTTTGCTTGCTGTCATGCTGTGAACTCGAGGGTCTCGCCTAGGTGTAGATTTACGGAATTCATCGTCTTATGATAGAGGATGAAATGGAAGCAAAAGATGTCAAAGAGGATATTGACAAATCATTGCAATATATTGTTGCCATCACTTTAACTAGATTGAGTTTATGGTTGATTTGTTCAATGATGCTATGTGCCACAACTTTGGCTAAACAAAACTGAAGGATTTGCGAAGCAGTCACATCTAAATACTGATCTGTTAAATAATGATCATAGGAGATTTAGTTGAGTGATATGTATGGGACCTAGGATAGAACTCCACTTGAGGTGCCAAAGTGGAAGCGAAGGGCTGAACAAATTAAAAGCTGAAAACTAAATGGAAAGTAGTTTCATAAGCTGAAACAAAACGAACCATTTGAAAACCTTTCCAGAGGTAGTTTGTCCCTGCTGTAGTTCCTAAGAACTTTGGATTTGAGCTTTTGAAATGTAGGTTTATTCTTTACTAACTAAATATGTTATTCATTAGGACTCAAATGATAGGCCACAATTTGGCTTATTTTGGTTTTTAATGAGATTATTAAACTATTATACTCAAGCAAGGAAGATTCTCAGTAGGTTGATTCACACTGATGGTCAAATGCACCTGCATGAAAATACTTGTTATATCCTTTATCCACCACGATTTTTCCTTTTGTTTGCCCAAAGTGCTCTCCTGTTTAGTTTTTTTTTTTCCCGGTTTGGAGATAAAAATAAACTTTTAAGCTTGTTCCTAAATCTCTCATATCTGTTTTGCAGGTGATGAAATGACTCGTGTTATCTGGCAGATGATAAAGGATAAGGTTTCTAAATGTTATATCACTTTTCTGTAATTCGTTGAAAAATTATGTGTTGTGCTTACTTTTCTCTGTGTTGTTCATCTTACTACAGCTGATATTTCCTTTTCTGGAGCTAGACATAAAATATTTTGATCTTGGCCTTCCCCACCGAGATGCTACTGATGACAAAGTTACTGTTGAAAGTGCGGAAGCAACCCTGAAGTAAGTTTCTCTAGTCTTTTAGTTTCTATAAGAATTTTGCTACCTAACATTGATGTATAACCATGTCATCTTCCTATATTTTATTAATTTGTTTACAAAGAGTAAAATGCGAGGAAGAAAATGTAACCTTTTCTTATTGGCATTTATAATCTTTTTGTGAATGAAAACTAAAGTACTACAAAATTGCCATTGCAGGTACAATGTGGCAATCAAATGTGCAACTATTACTCCAGGTGTCTGTGGTGTTCATTATATTTTGGGGTTTTCTTTGAAAGTACCCTTGTATTTGTTTGAAAAAAATTCATCGTACCTCACTTTTGATCTAGAATTTTCTCAATGATGCCCCTGCTGTTTTTTCCATGATAATAAATTTCGTTTATGACATGTGTTCTCAGCTAATCATCTCGGGATTTGAAACTGATTAGATTAGCTAAGTTTATTGTCATAATGTGTTGGAAAATTAATTTAAACCCACTATCTCCAATTTTGTAACAAAAAGTTGAAACTAGTTAAATTGGTTTCAAACCCCAAATGAAATCAGAAGGCATAAAATATATCTGTTATTGAATTTATCAATGACTTAGCATCATTGAGAATTTTTAAAAAAGGGTACCATATATTTTTCATATAAGGTGATTACAATCTAATTTTTATTTTTCCCCAAACATAGGGGTACAATATAGAATAACCCTCTTATTTTTATTACTTCTTCATACATATTGCACATATTCTCTTCTATATCTGTCGATTCAATGGTTTTATTATCTTAACAGATGAAGCACGTGTAGAAGAATTTAGCTTGAAACAGATGTGGAGAAGCCCCAATGGGACAATTAGAAACATTCTAAATGGTCAGTCAATATCCATCAGTACACTGATTTCAAGAGATCGTTCTTCTAATGCTTCTTAGAAGTATTTTTGGTTGTTTTTTGTCAAAATTAACCTGTTATATCTGCAGGCACTGTCTTCAGAGAACCCATCCTTTGTAAAAACGTGCCTAGACTTGTCCCAGGTTGGACAAAGCCTATATGCATTGGAAGGCATGCATTCGGAGATCAGTACAGAGCAACTGATGTTGTCATTAAGGGAGCTGGGAAACTCAAGCTAGTATTTGGTTTGTCTCTCTTCTTGGTTACTGCTTTCTTTTTTCCCTGTAAATTTTTGTCTTAAAGATGTTTGTTACAAGTTTTGTATACTCCTGAATAGTTGAATGCCAGAAGAAGTCTAGACGCAAACTGATTTATACACTAACAAACTGATGCATCCTTGGAAATGCCTGTTTAATTATGCATGTAAAAGTTTGAACTGTTACTCTGATCTACATGAACATGGACTTGTCAATTTATGTGGTGATTGCCTTTAGACTTTTGGATCAAATCTTTTGGCATTGCCTTAAACTCTGATCAGAGTGGAGGTAATTATACTAGTATATATACTAATTTTCATTTTTGTTATAGTACCTGAAGGAAAAGATGAACAATCAGAAATGGAGGTTTTCAACTTTACTGGAAACGGAGGAGTAGCTTTGTCGATGTACAACACCGACGAGGTTCAGCTGCTACTTTGTCTGCTTAATTCAATAGGCTTTTTATAGGTGTACTTTATCAATAATCCTTATATATTTGCTCGCTTATGTTGCACTGCAGTCCATCACATCATTTGCAGAAGCTTCAATGAGCATGGCCTATGAGAAAAAGTGGCCACTCTATCTTAGCACCAAGAACACTATTCTTAAGAAATATGATGGCAGGTAAAAAAGTACTTTCTTTCTTCTCACAGGAGTATCTTTTTGTTTAAACACTATCTTCTGATAAACGCGTCCTTGTTTCTTTCTTTTCTTGGTTTTTGTGAAGATTTAAGGACATATTTCAAGAAATTTATGAAAGCAAGTGGAAGTCAAAATTTGAGGAAGCTGGAATATGGTGCATGCTGGATCTATCCTCTCTTTATTATGCCCATACTTGCAGTAGTGAAATGAATTTTGTATGTGCTAATACCTTAGGACCGATTTGTTAGGTATGAACATCGTCTCATTGATGATATGGTTGCTTATGCTCTCAAGAGTGAAGGAGGTTATGTGTGGGCATGCAAGAACTATGATGGAGATGTACAGAGCGATTTCCTTGCCCAAGGTTTGTGTTGGTCATTTAAGTTTAGCAACTATTTTGTCTCATTGACACATTGAATGCTTCGTAGATGCTTCACTTTTATTTAAGTAGCTCTTTTTTTTTGTTTTGAGGTCTTTGTGCAATTGTTACTAGCATTCTAACCTAGTTTCTGTTTTCAAATAATTTTAGGGTTCGGATCTTTGGGATTGATGACTTCTGTATTGGTATGCATTCTATCTTTGATATCAAATTTTTTGATCGAGATTGTCATGCCTCTATTTTAAATAAACATGCAAAAGGACAAACAGATGTAGCCTCATGTGTATGCCTGCTTAGGCCGGACACTCTTGAAGTTTTACTTGTGTATATGCCTAACCTCATGGCATTGGAGCCTTGGAGGTAGCATTTAATGTGCTTCATCATCTCTGTGATTCATCACCTCAGTTTCTGGGGGCTTGTGGCTGCATTAAGTGACAGGGTTTGGAATTTTACGGTGGTAGACCCTGAGTAGTTTTTGCATACTAATGAAATACAATCTAAATTGGAAGAACCGAGTGGAGAGACAAAGGAAGTGTGATTAGAATGTATGCTAAATCGTAAAGTCTTTTCAGATATGCCCTGATGGCAAAACCATTGAAGCTGAAGCTGCTCATGGCACAGTTACACGTCATTTCAGAGTTCACCAGAAGGGTGGTGAAACTAGCACTAACAGTATTGCCTCGATCTTTGCTTGGACTCGAGGACTTGCTCACCGGTACGCCAATAAGCTTTCATCACATAGAACTTGTTTTTGTCAACGCGGCTTTCAAAAAAGTCTGTTTAATTTTGTTCCTTGATGAACAGGGCTAAGTTGGACAATAATGAGAGGCTTTTGGAGTTCACACAGAATCTGGAAGCAGCTTGTGTCGACACTGTTGAATCTGGGAAGATGACCAAGGATCTTGCAATTATTACCCACGGATCAAAGTGGGTGGCTTTCTCAGTCAATATTTATTGATGCTAGTATTGAGTAATTCTTTCCTAATGTGAGTTGGGTAATTGCAGGATTACAAGGGACCAATATCTGAACACACAAGAGTTCATAGATGCTGTGGCTGCAGAGCTTTTATCAAGAGTCAAGGCCGGATTGTGAGTGGCTTTTGCATCGAATTTTGATTTAACTGCTAGTTTTTTTTTAGTTTTACACATGTTAAAACTTAAAAGTTCTACATTGAAATATGCTGCTATTGAAGCCCAAAATAGGATCCTCTGGGATTCATTTTTTTCCATTTCTCATCTCTATATTGTGGAACTCGAATTGCGATAAAATTAAGCCAGGAACCATCCATTGAGTTGCTAACTTATGCCACCACGATGAAAATCAACATTTCCCCGTTTGTCTAAATGGTAAACGAGTTGAATTGTACTAATAGTATCAAAGATTATTAACAGTAATGAAAATTGGAATGATGGTAAGTATTGAACAGAAACCGTACAAAAGTATGTACACTGTAATGACATAGAAGGGTGATGAGAATAACATCATGTCATTTTGCATTTTGCTTAATAACAATAGTTATTAGAAAAATTTGTCAAAAACAATTATAAACTTTATACTTTTTGAAAAAACCACCAATAACTATTTTTTTAATTTAACTTGTATAACTTTGCAAAATGTTGTAAAGCACCACCTTCTAACGGAAAACGTTAAAGTTTTCCGGTGCCTACTTACTCATCTTTCCTCTTTTACTCTTATGTATAGTTAATCACCACCTTCTTTCTTCCTCACCACCACTTTCAACATCCAAATCAAGTTCACTTCCACACAAAATTGGGGTTAGGGTACCAAATTTGGGGTAAGGTTTTTCAAATTTGGTTGTAAAATTTAAGGTTTTGAAGGTGGGTTGTGGTGGTTAGTGGCGAAATTTTGAAGGGTGTTGGTGGTTGGTGGTGAAATTTCGCATGATGGTGGTGCTGGTTGGTTGATGACGAATTAAGAGGTTAGGGTTTCGAAGATAAATGGCGATTAGTGTTGGTGGCAAAATTTTGAAGGATGGTGGTGAATTTAGGATTAAGTGTTTTTGAAGGTAGAGGTGGTGGGGAGTGAGTTTAGGGGTTAGAGTTTTTGAATGTAAGGGTGGTGGGTGGTGATTGATGATAGGTGAGTGGTGGTGAAGGTTTGGAGTTAGCTTGGTGGTGGTTACCTTTAGTGCTTGTAATGGCGATTGGAAGGTGTTGTCGATGGGGATGAATGATGGAGAGTCGGCCCCATTAAACGGAAAAGTAAACGTATATATATATATATATACTCCCTCCGTAACGGTTTAATGACAACAATTGGTTTTGCACGCATATTAAGGCAGAGATTTAAGAATGTAAATGAATAGATTAATCCAAAATATTTTCAAGATTAGTAACATCCAATCTCATTCTTGATTGTGTTAAAACCATTTTGATTAATTTGTTTATTTAGACCCTTAAAGCGATTCTTTAAAATGCGTGCAAAACCAATTGTTGCTATTAAACCGTTACGGAGGGATTACATATATTTAAAAAACGTAAGCAAGGATTGCAATCTGTCACATGTCATCTTCCTTCTTTAAATGACAATCTATCCACTCCATTTTTTTTCTTCCTCCGTTTTGAAATAAATGATACACTTTTTATTTTGGGGTGTTTCAAAATAAATGATACACTTTAGTTTTTTTGCTTTATATGGTAACTTTTTGCTTGTGAAATGACCTTTGTGCCCATACTTTTTTTAAACACATCATTTACAACACCTAAAAACACTAACTTCTAAAAGGGGTGGGGGACTACACCCACTAATTTCACCATTATTTATACTTTAAACACATTTACAAACTTTTGCCTCAAAATCTGTAAAAGCAACAATGTATCATCTATTTCAAAACGGAGGAAATATAATAAAAAAATATGTCAATGTGAAAACTCGAACTCGTGACCTTGAGTATGCAATAAGTATGCAATAAGGAGTTTTAACCACCACTCTAACATGTTATTAGTGCTTCCATCAAAATCAATAATGATGTATGAATAGAAACCAAAAGTTAAGTTGTAAATTTTTAAAATTCATAATGTAAATGAGATGATTTTTTTTTGATAATTTTTTACACTATATGACATCAATTATTTTAATTGTAATTTAACACAATGCACAAAAATTCCAGGGCCTGATTTTTTCGTTAAAAGGTGTTACTCTACAAAATTTTGTAAAGTTATAGTAGTTAAATTAAAATAAAATGATTGATATTCTTTTTAAAAAGTGCAAAGTTTGTAGTGGTTTCTCACAAAATTTTCCTAATTATTATGATGATAAGAATAGCAATTCTTGTAATCATGGGTTGAACTATCAGATTTGGTTGTTAGAAGATGACCAATTTCGCTGTTAGTTAACTAGATACAACCGGATAAGTATGTTTTCATTGACATTATGATTTTCACTGACACCAACCATTAAAATTCTTTGCAGGTGTGTTTCTAACTAGAATTGAGCTTTTTACGCATAGATCTCAGACAAGTGAAAGAAACAAGCCTTCATACATGCATCATCTCTTGAGGCTGTAACTATTTGGAATTTCTTTAGTTTAAACCTCCATTGGCTTCAGTTTTATTATCCTTCTCCGTCGTTTAATCTTGATTTCAAATGGCCTTCTTTGGCCTTTACAAACTCAATTCAATTCTATGTATGTTTGATTTTCTTATATGAGAATTCAAATTTCGTCGTTGCTATTGAGCTTGTCAAGTTGGTATTTAGGAGGTATTTGGTAAGAGGGCTTTTAGGAGAGGGAAAGGAGTGGAGTTGCTTCCATTCCCTAGGGGTTTTGTTTTTGCCTTTCCCTCTATTACCCCAAATTCTCCAATTTGATTTCCTCCAATTAGAAATGGGGTTTTGGAAACCATTGACCATCTAACTTCGACCACCCAACACCCTCAACAACCGCCCCTCCACCATACCTCAATAGGGGAGAGAATGAAAACTGAAGATAGAAAGAGAGAGGGAGGGGAAGCAGACAATGGTGACGATAGGGAAGTAGAGGGCATGATGATAGAGAGGAAAGGGGAGCACCGACAATTACTTAGCCATGGTGGCTGCCGAAGGAGGGGAAAGGAGGAATACTGTATTAAAATATTTTTTAACCCTCTGTCATTGTGATTTACCAAACAAGAGTTTTGAAGTAAGAGTTTAACTTTCATTACTTACCTAACCCTTTTTTCATTTCTTCCCTTTTCCCCTCTTCTAACTAATCGCCCCCTTAATGTTATCGGATCCTATTATTCGCAGCTAGCCAAAAATCCTCACTTGTTACTTGTCCTACTAAATAGCCTTGTAGTCATGTTTCTACTACCTCTACTGCTCTACATAAAACACTTTTCATTCTAGGAAATTTCATATTAGTTGCAACTTTTTTTTTCTTTTCTCTATTGGTAAATTTTGGGATTACCCTTGCTAATAATTTTAAATAACACTTAATAAAACCTAATGATGTTTAACTACCAATTAATGCAAACCCCATTATACTTAATGATTTCCACCAAACTTATCTAATCCCCAAACTATCCTATTCAATTCCCTAGAATTGAGTCAAATAACCTCCCTAATCAGACATTAAACTATCTTACTTGTTCATCTTCATCCTCTTATCTCCCACTATAAACCCTAAATCTAGAAATTTCCTCTTTCTCTTCCTTCTTACATCTTTCTCTCTCCCCCTTTTCTTTCTCTTGATGAAATTTTGCTTTTTACTTCTTCATCTCCTTATCTCCTCCTTTCACAATCTCAAAAACGGAGTTTCTTGCTTTTTCAAAATCCCAAATAAAATTTGAGTCCCAACTGAGACCATGTATGTTCTAGATCTAAGTCTGTTGATTGATGTCCATTTGGAAACTGATGTTGATAAACAGTTCGTCATTATTTACGATTTCATTCGAAGTTTTAAGAATCAATCGCTATAAGTAAAGCAAATCTTCAAGAGTAGGGATGATGCACGTGTTCTAAAACCCAAACGCTTTGAAGGCTTTAGAAATAGTTTTTAAGGATTGTGATGATTTGAGAGAGTTATGAGGGTTTTGGAATTTCCTCTTCCTTAAAATCAAGAGGGAGTTCGAGAAGCTGTGAATGGGCTCCTTTTGTTGATTTGGTAAGTAAATCGGGGATGGGGTTGCTAAGGTTAAAAGGGAGGAGGAATTTGAGGTTAAAAGGAAGAGGAAAATGAGGTGGTGCAGGATTTGGTTCATGCTCAATAAAGAAGGGTGGAAGTAAAAGGGGTGTTGTTGGATCTTGTTCTAGGGTTCATAATCTTACAAACGTGAAGTTGTATGTGCCGTAAGGATGTTTGAATTGATCTCGATCTCTAAATGAAATAAGAAAGGGAAGGAGAAAGTTGGCACAAAGGATGGGAAGGAGAGGGCGAGTGGATCTTATTATGTGTGTGTGTGTGTGTGTGTGTGTGTGTGTGTGTGTGTGTGTGTGTGTGTGTGAATATGGCTGCTGCAAAACCACGCTGTGAAGTTTACTTTAAGGTTTACGGAGATGCAGCCGACAAGGAGCATAATATTTATGTTAAGGACATGTTCAATAATTTGAGGTTGTTCAAATTAGTGGAGGAGTACGATAATGACCTTGATTCTGGGCCTGAAATAGTAATGAGTCCCCGTGTCAGTGAAGATTGGTATCCTGACTACCATGCTTTTCTTTTGATGAAAAGAGGGAATCCCTCTTCTCATTGAGGTTCTGTCTAAATTATTCTCTTTCATGATTATGCATATTGATTTGTTATCGATCTTGTTTTTGATGATAATGATGTCGGTTTGGATAGTTGATTATGCGGCTATGGAATTTTTTTGATTGTACTGCTTATAGTTGTGATATTTGTTGGTTATGATTCAGCTTATTGGTTGTTGGTGGATTATTTTATTCACGATTATGAGTCCCTAATTTGCTTGTTATGATTCACCATATTGGATGTTGGTGTATTATTTTGATTATGATTATGAGTCCATGCCTGCAAACGAGTTTGATGAGGAGTTGGCTAATAATGTAGACCATTTTCATGAACACATAATAAATCTATAATGTTGGTTGATTATTTTGATTATGATTATGAGTTCCTCCCTGCACATGAGTTTGATGAGCAGTCCCTCCCTTCTTGCTATGATTATGCGATTAAGTGAGTCTCCCCTGCATTTTGTCACTCATGTTGTCATGCATCTAAATGATTAAGGGACTTACTCTATAAACTTAAATAAATAAGGGGTGAATAGCTCCATACTTGATCTTATATATTGCGAGAACTAACCTTATATCTTCATGAGTTATATTACAATCCCTGATGGATGAGTTGAAGTCACTTGATGAGTTGAACACTTAGCTTAAACTGTCATACTATACTAGTATGCCACAATGCTCATCCACTAATGTAATATGCATATAAAATTGGACACAATAACACAAACTATTTTACCTAAACAAAAAGATATATAAATGTACATCTTACTTAGGTTTTGTTTAGTAGTCTTGTCATTAACAATTTGTTTAGCAAACAGTTGCCCACTTTGCCCACGTCAGTTTGCATTTTCATCAATGTACTCAAAAGTTTCACCCATATTAATGAACCTCTTATTCAAGTATTTAAATGCTTTATCTTACCCAGGGTTTGTTCTCAAAACTTTTGTTGACAGTTAACGTAAAATCCCGACAATTCTCTCTTTATAAAACATATATTTTCCCAATTAAAATAGAGAATTATCAAGGTATTATCGCCCGTGTGAAAACGTATCGGCTTACTCAGAGTAGTGCATCGGAAAAACATTAAATAAAACTTTATCAAAAACTTAAACATAGTAATTGTCAAAACATTATCCAAACCTCGAAGGATAATTCAAAACCAACTTAAAGCATTTAAAATAAATAATCCATAAAATAACATAATAAAAGTAATATAAACGTAAGAAGCAATAAAAGTAAGAAACGATCTCTCATCAATGCTTCCCAAATCCCAAATGAATAATACTGATGATGCATCATATCTTCAAACATGTAGGCAAATACTCAATTGAAAACTGCTCATCAATAAAGGGTCATAACAGGATCAATAGGCACAGCCATGATCGACACACAGAAAAACACGTAATCAGCAAAGTTGAGTACATACATAAATAAAATAAAACACGAAACCTAACATGATACTATTGAACAACCAAACATGATCAATAAAAATACCTCAAGACTTCAACTCGTAAAATAAGACTTGACTCCACAAGACATACAACATGATAATCTTTAGTAAATTAGATAAACAATGGATCGAGTTGTCCAACCAAAACCAACATTCAAATTAGAAGACAAATTACAGGCGCGACTCCGTAATCCCTTGATCAACGATAGCGAGAAACCTTTAAAAATAAAATAGGGTACGGTGATCAATCCGACCCCAAGAAAAGTCAGGGCCTACCACCATGTACTCCAACTCATACTAGTCCAAACTTCAGATGTGCACAAGTCTAAATCTATTACTATTTACTTCCACTTTTAAGTATTAATATGTTATTCGATGTTGGACTCTAAACAAAGCAACCAACACATAACATGAATACAACAATTTCCACTTTTATCTTAGGATTAAATAACGTGATCAAACAATTCCAATTGACCAATAATTAATCCTCCAATTTATTTGTTGACTTAAATCAACAATTGAATGTCCAATGACATTAAATATACATACCCTACAAAGCACTTGGTCTTTGCAAAGTAGTAAAATAACCATAATTAATAATAGTCCAACTTACTCACAAAGTCCTCGGCCTTTGAGAAGTAATAAAATAATAATAATCAATAATAATTCAACTTACTCATAAAGTCCTCGGCCTTTGAGAAGTCATAAAATATCCATTAAGGGAAACAATACCAAAATCCACAATCCAATAATAAAATATTAATCCACATCACACGATGAATCAAAATATAAACACTTACAAACAACATGCTTGAATCAAACATCCATTCAATCATGTATAAAACATATAGGCAATTAACATGTTCAACAACACGTAATTCCAATTCAATAGCCACGTATGAACCATAAAAGGTTTCCCTATACATGATACTATAAATAATCCTAATCCTTAGGACATGATACTAGTCTAACACATAAGGACATGTACGTACCTTGTGTAGACAAAGTGAGAGGCCACTTTAAAACTCTAGAAGTCGCCTAAAGTAAATTATCCGCCTACCAAAATAATAATATAACAATGAATTAATATCCTAATTAATTCACAGCAATATAATTTATTTCAATACTCGTTTTAAAATACTTTAAAAACATTAAAGTTTCTACCTTTAACAACTTTTAATATAATACTATAAGTCTAGGCTTTAAAAACCCCAAAAACTATTATTTCCATACTCGAAACTCACTTTACATAATAAATAATAAATCTGAAATTATAACTTATATTCGTAAATAATAAAAATCAGATTTTTAATAATTCAAACAATAAAGTTTTCAACTTTATTTATAAAACATATTAAAACTCATAAAAATCACAACTTTAATATTAAAACTTTAGTTAAACATTAAATAGAGGATAAAGGTTAAGAAATAACCAAATAAAAACACGAAACTCAGAAAACACAAAGAGGAAAAGCACGAGGGGAGGCGCGTGGCTGGGCAGTCGGCGCGTGCGGAACACGAAAAGCGGCTGGCTGCGATGCTGCCGTGCGAAGGGGGTGCGTGTGGTGAGCGGCTGGTGGCAATCGCACGCACGATGAAGGAAGAACGGGAAGTGAGTATGGTGTACGGTGGCCGGAGGAACGAGTGAGGTGAGGGAGTGTGGTGGTCCGGCCGACGGCACAAAAACGAGGGAGAGAGAGGGAGAGGCGGACGAGTGAGAGGAGAGGAAAAAGACAGAAAATAAAAGTGTGCAGACTATGGGTTTGGAGGGTATTTATAGGTTTGCCTAAAACCTATGGCAATTAGGTTAGACTTAGGTTTGAACTTTGGGTTGATCATCCAATCCTAATTAAAAGCTTTGGCCTCCTCAACCCAATAATAAAAACCATAGTAAACAAAACCCAAAACATTTAATAAAATATTCAATACTTAAAATTCAACCCAATAAATATTAATGATCATTCAAAACGTTTAAACAATCTTTTGACTTTTAAAATAGTCAACACTTAAATAATTAAATGAAATAAATATGAAAATGATTATAAATATGCTTTAAATATATTTATAAAATTCATAAAATTACGGGGAATTACAGTTAATGATTGACCTTTAACCCTTTTAACTGACAACATCTATATAGATCATCCTCCTTAGGGACTAAGTAAGACCTTCTCATATCGGGATTGTGGTAAAACCACTTCTCATCTATGTGTATGACATCAGGTATGTCAACAAAAGTGGCGGGCTTGTATTTTGTTGTTGGGATTATGTGCTTTAAAACTCATTTCAATGTTTCCAACTACCTATTTTCCGTGATTGTTGGATGGTTGGTGATTTCATGACATCTGAGTTTGTCTTTTTATCAACTTGTAGACAATATAGGGAGAAACTTTAAGAGCTCCTGCAAAATCTCTCACACTTATCCTTAGATGTAGAAGGACTGATTGAAGCCTTTCATTTGAATACTCAAAAGGTTTTATCCCACATTTTCTAATTTTATTTGACCTAATATCGATAAATGTCCCTCCTATTCTTTATGCTTTTGCATCATTCTATATACTCTCCAATGTAGTCCTATGAATGCATATTTGAGATTGTTGAAAGAAATTTTGTTGAAGACAAGACCAAACGTCACACGCTCTCCCGATTCGTTAATCAAAATAAATGTGAGTCATTAGGGTTGTTTTCCTTTTTGCAACCCCAAGTAATTTTGTAATACCCCTAAATTCTTAATTACCTTTTACGAATCTAAAGGTGTTGCCGCCGCGGTGAAACGCAAGGCATATGAAAGAAGGGGTGCAAGATGTATAATACTCATGTTCAAAATCTCTAAATAATTCTAATGCAACAGAAAATAAAACTATTTAACCTACTATAGTTCAAACACTTAAAAGTTAAAACCCTTTTTTTAAAAACAAATATATGAATCCATAACCAAACTTCATATCATTGAGGCATAAAATTTCATTTCAATAAATTTCAAAAATAGAATTTGCTAAATCATGAGATATGTCAAACTCTGATAAAAGATATCTTCAATCATAACATTGAAAACCTTTAAGAAACCATTAAATTGTAAACTTCTTGAAAATCGATTATTATTTAATTATTGGCAATGAACGGGACCATCATCTATAAGAATCATACGAGCTACCTGAAACCTTTAGAATTGTAGTCTAATATAATAACCAAGAGAACTAGAACAGGTCGTACTGATCTATTCTCAAATAATCCTTAGTATGCATACCTTTAAGATCGAACGGTCGTGCCACCTACTTGAGTAACTAGTAAATAATTTGAATGACCAAAGGGTCATTTGTCATCACAAAGATTCTAGCAAGGATATAGACCATGCTATAATCGTCTCCATTTGTTCTACTTATTGAGGATCCTTCCCATGAGTTTTGTCTTTTATTTGTGTTAAAATTCATAAAGAAAGCTTTTAACCAAAATAAACATGATTTACAAAATTGTTAAGTTTAGTTAGTGTATTCCTATTTATATTTTGATGGATAATGGTTCTGTTAAAAGCTAAAGATCATAAGATTAAAAACTGTAGTTTTATGATATTTTCCTTGCAATTATATTAAACAAATTGATGGATAATTAATCGAATTTATTTTATGATGTAAAAATTGTTAGGGCCTTACCCCTAATGGGGATTAGAATTTTATAGTTAACATACAATTAAATATTAGATTTCCTATGGTTGCATTGGAAAATAGGTGAGTTGTTTGGTTGACATTAAAAATGCAAAATAGAGGAGTTAGAAATTGCTAGGAATTTCAACTTCCCACAAAATGGAGGAATTTAATTACCTAGCCCCTAGGTAAATAGAATTTGACATGGGAATTTACTTCCCCCGTTGACAACCAAACAATTTAACAAAATTCTCATGAATTTGATTAAGGAACTTAGTGGTCGTTTGGTTTATGTGGGCATTCAAAATTCCCATGAAATTGTAATTCATATGAAATATGTCCCTTGATGAAATTCATGAGAATTTGGTTAAAGTGTTTGGTTGACAATGAAGGAATTAAATTTCCCATTAGTTTTATCTATGGGACCTTGGTAAATAATTTCCTTCATTTTGAAATTCCTCCATCTTGTCATTTTATTGTCAACCAAACAACTCATCTAATTTCCAATTCCTATGAATTTCTATTTCCCATGTTTTTTCATGTTCACAAACAACCACTTAAATTCTATAAATTGTAACTTCATAGAAATTTTGATTTCTCATATAAACCAAACGACCACTTAATATAGCTCCTCAAATATCAAGGATAAATATTTTTCCTTGACAAATTTTACTATCACCAGGGTATTTACGTTTACAAGGAGATATATTTTCTTCATGTTAATAGTGAAAGTAGCAAAAATTGTCATGGTAGATCCTTACACTGTACGCAATGCCTCACGTTATTTTCAACTACCTTCATACTCTGCTCCTTATTGTCAATTTATTCCAAATCCAAGAGAAACAAAACAAATGTCCACACCATGCAACAATTGATATTGAAGACTATCTATCTAGTTGCTTACTCTAGTTATTGAAGAGAAACTAATTCATTGTTGTGAAAAGATGAACACATAAGTAAGAAATAAACTAGACAGAAGAGAGAAATACTGAGAGAAGGTTTTTACTCTGTGCAAATTTTACATTCACCCGAGCTTGGTATTTATATAACTCATATGCTACTACATCCTATCATGTAGCTTAGTTGTAGGGGTGGAAAAGCATACATGCATTTAATGCCATACATAGTACATAGAAAAGCATGGCCATTCATCTTTGACTCTCAACACTCCCCCTTGAATGTCCGTCTTTTCTGATCATGATTTGAGCAACTTTATTCCTTTACATGCTTAAATATACCGCATCGTTAAAAACCTTATCAGGAAAAACCCGGTGGGATAAAAACCTGATCAAAGGGAAAAAGAGTGCGGTGCATATAAGAACTATAATACTCCCCTGGAATGCCCATTGCCTTATTTACATCAAAACATGGTGCAACTTTATTGTGTTATATGCTGATATATACTGCCTCGTTAAAAACCTTGTCAGGAAAAACGGGATAAAAACCTGATCGAAGGGAAAAAGAGCGCAGTGCATATAACTTCCCCCCTGAGTCTTAACGTAGGTCACTGAGGTGACGCATTCCGATCTTGTGCACCAATTGTTCGAATCTCTTTGAAGGAAGGGACTTGGTAAACAAGTCCGCAAGGTTTTCACATGATTGAATTTGTTGAATGTCTATCTTTCCTTCTTTCTGGAGATCATGCGTGAAGAAGAGTTTCTGTGATAAATGTTTGGTTCTATCTCCTTTGATATATCCTTCACTGACTTGGGTGATGCAAGTAGTATTATCTTCATAGATCAGTGTTGGATTATCAGTAACTGAATTCATCCCGCGTTCTTCTTGGATATGGCTAATCATTGTTCTGAGCCAAACGCATTCTCTTCTAGCTTCATAGAGAGCAATTAATTCGGCATGATTTGATGATGTGGCAGTTAATGTCTGCTTCATTGATCTCCATGATATTATTGTACCTCCATAAGTGAATACATACCCAGGCTGCAACTTGGCCTTTTGAGGGTCGGATAAGTATCCAGCATCTAAATAACCAATGAGTGAAGCACTTTGCTTCGATAGATAAAATAATCCAAGGTCATGTGTTCCTCTGAGATAACGGAATAGGTGCTTAATTCCATTCCAATGCCTCTTTGTTGGCGCAGTACTGTATCTAGCTAAGAGGTTCACTGAAAAAGCTATGTCAGGCCGAGTATTATTAGCTAGGTACATTAAAGCGCCAATTGCACTTAAGTATGGTACTTCAGGACCAAGAATTTATTCATTTTCTTCTCGAGGTCGGAATGGGTCGTCTTTCACATTTAAAGACCGCACAACCATTGGAGAATTTAATGGATGTGCTTTATCCATGTAAAAACATTTTAAGACCTTTTCTGTATAATTTGATTTAATGTTCCATTTGTAAGCCAAGGCAAAATTTTGTTCTCCCAAGGTCTTTCATTTCAAATTCTTTCATCAAGTATCTTGCAGTTATTTCAAGTACTTTATAAGTTCCAATGATGTACAGATCATCAACATAAACTGCAATTATAGCAAATCCTGATTTGAATTGTTTAATGAAAATACAAGGACTGATTTGATTATTTTTGAATCCTTCTTTTGTAAGGTATTCACTGAGACGATTGTACCACATTCTTCCAGATTGTTTAAGTCCATAAAGCGATCGTTTTAGCTTTATAGAGATCATGTCTCTGGATGTGTACTTTTCTGGTAGTTTTAGTCCATCAGGGACTTTCATGTAGATGTCAGTGTCAAGTGACCCATATAAGTATGCAGGCACGACATCCATCAACCGCATTTGAAGTTTTTCGGAGACGGATAAACTCACCAGAAATCTTAGTGTAGTTGCATCAACTACTGGAGAATACGTATCATAATAATCAATCCCTAGCATTTGGGAGAAGCCTTGGGCAACAAGCCTTGCTTTGTATCTAACGATTTCATTTTTCTCGTTTCGTTTTCTCGCAAATACCCACTTGTATCCCACTGGTTTTACAACTCTTAGTGTCTGAGTTATTTGTCCGAACACTGCTCGCTTTTCAAGGGATTTTAGTTCTGCTTGGATTGCTTCTTTCCATTTTAACCAATCTTGTCTGTAGCGACATTCGTCTACGGTTTTTGGTGCTATATCATTCTCATCAGATACCATTTCAACCGCTATGGAGTAAGTAAAGACTTCATTTATGACAACATTTTTTCTATTCCATTGTCTCTTTGTACAAGCATAATTAATCGAAATTTCATTGTTATCGATACTTTCGTGTTCCTCGTTATTTGAAACATCTTCTTCTTTGTCTTTGTCTTTATCTTTTTCTCCATTTTGAATTTTATGATATTCAATTGGCGGAACAATCATTTGTTCCTTTTCTATTTCATCTCTCCTTTTATTTTTACTTGGTTTCGAATCTTTCGAACCAGGTGGCCTTCCACGCTTACGGCGTGCCATAGACTCTTTTTCAATTGCCTTGTTATCTATGGGAATTTCAATTCATGGGGGAGCATTTTCTGCTGGTATATGTGACTTTGTCACTTTTTTACTATCAACGAATGCATCAGGCAATTGATCTGCAACACCTTGTAAATGAACAATTTTCTTAACTTCTTCTTCACAAGAGTTCGTTCGTGGATCAAGAAAAGATAATTGTGTTGCATTCCATGTAATTTCTATATCTTTCTTGTTTGGGTCCACTATCTCTCCCCCTAAGGCTGGGAATAGGATTTCATTAAAATGACAATCGGCAAAACGAGCCGTGGACAAATCACCTGTCATTGGTTCAAGATATTTTATAATTGACTGGGATTCAAAACCAACGTATATTCCCAGCCTTCGCTGTGGACCAATCTTAGTGCATTGTGGTGGAGCAATAGGGACATATACACCACATCCAAATATTTTCAAATTCGAGACATTTGGTTATCGACCAGTTATTAATTGCAGTGGTGAGAATTAAAGATAAGCAGTTGGTCTCAATCGAATCAATGATGCCGCATGTATTATGGCATGACCCTAAGCAGATGAGGGCAACTTTGATTTCATCAATAGTGGTCTTGCAACAAATTGCAATCTTTTTATTAATGATTCAGCAAGACCATTTTGTGTATGAAGATGAGCCACTGGATGCTACACATCAATCCCAATGGATATATGATAGGCTAAAGTCGTATCACCTATTCAAATATAATTCCTACAGTCCTCTAACAATGGTAGTCAATGGAAGTAGGGTCGAATCCACAGAGAGACGGAGTTCTAAGTTAATATTCAGCCAAAAAGCTACTTCAGACAAGATCAGATGGAAATCAGCAGAACTAATAATCAGACACTAGAAAGCAATATAAAGAGGGATTTTACTCTATGAAATAAAGGTCTAGGGAATTAGTTCGGTCCACCATGCTTATACCAATCAAAGGATCAAACAACTATTAGAACCTAGGTCGAGAATCGATAGATTAGAGCACTGTCAAGCTATGGTTAAGTCTCAACGCCCATAATTCAACATATGCAGCATGTTCACAAACATAATCAAAATTACTGGTGTGTACTAGGCCTCTAAAAGTAAGACGGATCTGTGCAAACAATTATTAACCTCAAGTAATCAAAGAAACTGCGCAATAACGTTAATTACTCAATAAGAACAAATCACACCATAACCTATCTCATCAAACCCTAGAAACTAATAGCAATTCAAACAATCAAGGTATAAACATGGCTTCCCTCTCGAAATCCCTAGAAATTAAACTACTCACTCATAATTGAATCAACAATAATAAATCTAATATGAAACCCTAATTTCAACATCATGAATGAATAAATAATTAAACTAAGCAATCAAGAATAATAAAAGATATTAAAATAGAGAAGAATACCAATTGACGGAAAGCAAGAACTTTTATTAAAATCGAATCCAAGGTTCAATCACCTTTAATCTAATCTAAAGTGTTTAAACTAAAATAAAACTAAGCTAAGAACTATGGAAATAAAACTGAATAATAAGATGTCTCTAAAAATATGAGGAAAAAGTATTTATAATACCCCTCAAAAGTCTAATTAAAAACGGAAATAAAGATAGAAAATCGCGTACTCGAGTGCGGGACCCGATCGGGCAATGGGCCACCCGATCGGGCCCATAGTAAAAATATCCAAATCTTGTCTAGACTCCACGCATCACAGCAGCACCAAAAATAGAGCAAATGGGCCCCACACGATCCCTGACCCGATCAGGCAGTGATCGGGTCCACACAACTCCAACTCAGAGTGAGAAGCAGCAGCAAGATGAGCCAATGGGCTTGGCTCCCCTTTGTCTTATTCAGCGTGCAGCAGCAGCTTCAATGTGAAGCTGGGCCTTCCAAAAGTCCAACTTTAGCTTCTTTTCGCGTGCAGCAGTAAATCAAAGGAGCTGGGTTTCCACCCGATCGGGTGGGCTGAAGATGCCCGATCCGGCCTGGGGTATTAGTAGCCCAGCTTTGCTCTTTCTTCGCCCAAGCAACGCAGCCACATCAAAATTAGATTTTGCTTGTTTGCCCGATCGGGTTGGGCTTAAAAGTGCCAACCTTATTTTCTTCGTTTTTCCACGCGATGGGATCGGGTGATGTCTGCCCGATCGGGTACGAAACTTCACCGCCCGATCAATAAATATTCGCCCGATCGGGCCATTCCTTGCCCGATCTGAGTACGGAAAAGTCCTTTTTGACTCTTTGGCTCTCAATTCTTCACGTTTAGAGGTCTTGGGACCTCCTAAACTATCCATAAATCTCGTGAGCCATCCTATGTGCCTCGTAACATCTCGTAAAGCCGTGGTTGCTTCCAAATAGCTCGGAAATAAGGAGAAAACTACCTAAAACCTGCAATTCAACACTAAAACACAAAACCACAACTATATACGATAGTTAGCACAAAATAGCTCCGAAGAGCTCCAATGACGCACAAATTAGCTTGTAAATAAGGGAGAAAACTCTATATAAATACGTGATATCAATATACAATAATCATTAAATGTTTGGGATGTAAATTCCCCAGCATTGTCGAGTCTTATTCCTTTAATTGTATAATTCGGGAATTGACTTCTCAATCGAATGATTTGAGCAAGAAGTTTTGCGAATGCACTATTTCTGCTTGATAAAAGGCTTACATGTGACCATCGTGTTGAAGCATCAATCAACACCATAAAGTATCGAAATGGTCCACATGGGGGATTAATCGTCCCACAAATATCTCCTTGAATTCTTTCAAGAAATGTTGGAGATTCAGTAGCAACTTTATTTATAGAGGGCCTGGTTATCATTTTCCCAAGTGAGCATGCTATACATGCTAACTCATATGTCTTTGGGATTTTTACATTCTTTATTGAATGCCCGATTGAGTTCTCAATGATCCTGTGCATCATTCCTATGCCAGGATGACCTAAACGGTCATGCCATAGATTAATCAATATCTTATTATCTAACTTCTGGTTAGATATCAGGTTTACTTCAAACGGACTTATATCAACACTGTATAGTCCTGAAGAATATGCTGGCAATTTCTCACAGATATATTTCTTGCCATTTCTATTTTATGTGAGACATAGATATTCCGTTTCATCATTCATCATTGTTTCCAAATGATAACCATTTTTACACACATCTCGAAATCTTATAATGTTTCTTCGAGATATACTTGAGTATAGTGCATCATCAATAGTTAATTTTGTCCCTTTTTGAAGTATTACATAAGCTTTTCCGGATCCTTCGATAAGCTTTGCTTTCCTGAATACGGTGTTAACATCACCTTGAAACATTGTTATTTTTGAAAAATACTATTTATTTTTCAATATGGTGTGCGTTGTTCCACTATCCATGAGGCATTGGTATCCAGATCTATTTTTAGGTTGATCTATATCTTCATAATAAGAAATAAATTTAATAAGAACATGCATATTTCATTGATAATTAGATGGTAGTACAATTCTTAAATAAAACAAACATTAAATAAATACTTGATCAACAAGGAAATAAATACTTTCATAGCTAAACAATCAATTTTCCCCTAAATTAAAACCATTTTCAACTTCAACTCCATCCATAAAAAAATCGGAGACATCAGGCTAGACAATGAGGTATTTGCCTCATTCACAAAATTGGCTTCTGCATCTTTTCCTTTATTTTTCCTAGAAGCCTCGTAGAGATCTACCAAATGCTTGGTTGTACGACATGTACGCTCCCAGTGCCCAGCTATACCACATCTAAAGCATGTATATTTTGCCTTCTGATATCATGCTTGTGGTATTGTTGTCCCCTCTCATTGTTTTTGACGTTATTATTATTTTTGGGGGGAGTATCCTTTACCTCGGCCTCGACCACGATTGTTTCCACGTCCTTTCCCACGGCTATTTCCACGCCCACCTCTGTTTACAACATTTGATTCAGGCGTCTGAGATTTCTACTGCATTCGCCTCTTGGAATGCCAAAGACCCAGTTCGTCTAAGATTATGATTCTTTAGTAGAAGATCATTATTTTGCTCAGCCACCAACAATACAAAGCTTAGCTCAGAGTATTTTTTTAGAGCCCCTATCTCTGTATTGTTGCTGTAATATAATATTTGAGGCATGGAATGTAGAGAGAGTTTTCTCTAGCATTTGTTACTCAGTGATCGGATGATCACAATATTTCAGCAGCAATACAATTCTAAACAGTGTTGAATTGCAGTAACTGATGCATTTAAAATCTTGGAACCTTAGGGAGGAGAATATTTTTGTGGTGGTCATATCTTTCTTTGAGGTTGTTCCATAGTTCTTTTGGATCTTCCACCAATAAGTATTCAGTTTTTAGGCTCTCATACAGGTGGTGTCTTAAAAGAACCAAGGCCCTGACCTTTTCTTGTTCAGTGGCCAGTTTAATTTGTTGGGCCGTACTTGAGCCTATATTGACGGATTGTTCTTTAATATGCTCTAGTCCTTGAGCCTTTAAATTCATCTGGGCATCTACCGTCCATTCCAGAAATTTATTTCCGGACAAATCTAGAACATTGAATTGTCTTTTCATTAAATCTCCCATTATAGCTACAATAAGGTAGATAATAGTATGAAATTAGTAAATGATAACAAATCACATATAATATCTCCCTTGATTTATATCATTTATAATTATAAATAGTACAAAATAAAACAAAAACAAGACATAACATTGAAACATTACAAGCAAAAAAAAAAAACTTACAATAAAAACATATAAAGTACAAAAATAAACTAAAATAACAAAAATACGTCCTAGAAATGCATATGAAGACAAAAATCACATGCATTTTCACCATTTCACCGGGGAGAAAATGGGTGATATTGCGGTTCCTACTTGTGTATGAGGAGAAATATCATGAATGTCATGAGAACTTGAGAAGGACAAATAAACCGGCTATAAGGAACAAGTAGAGTTTTATTTTCCTAAAATCCTCCTCAAAAGAAGAAGAGGAGGGTGGAGGGGGGTTGTTTTCGGCGTTGAACATGGTGGCCGGGAAAAATGGAGGAAGAAAACAAAATTGTGGGTTTGAGTAAAAGATGGAAGAAGATAAGAGATATGTGGTAGAATTGGGGATGGGTAATCCGCTTTTATAGAGGATTATCCTTAACTGTGCAGTTTTTTGTATATTTATTTACAGTTATTCAAATAATATAATGCAAAAAAAAAAATTAGTTGGAGTGTTCATGGGTACTAAATTTATTTTGTTCACTATTATGCATGTCGGTAAGTGTAAAAATGATAATAAATATAACTACAAATGTCATATAAAGGAAATAAAACATAGTAAAAGAAATAAATATGTAATAGGGTTCTAGGTTAGCTACTCCTGCATATATTGACAATAAAAGAGCAAAAAAAAATTTACTACTGTCGGCCAGCCATACAGGCGGCAAATTAAAAAAAAACATGCCATATAGGTGGTAAATGAAAATAACCTGTCATACAGGCGGTACAACAAAATAAAATAACATAAATTAAAGTGTCCTTGTCCTCCATAAAGGTGGTGTTATTGTCAAATTATTATTTAATTTACGGGCTAGTGACATGGTGACGTTTGCCACTAGTTCCTTCCTGTTCGTCCCTATTTCTTTTATTTATTTGGTGGTGGTGGATTTGCAGTTGGTGGTGCTGGAGGATTATTATTGGTGTTAGGAACAGGGGTTTGTGGATTTTCACCGGTACGGACATTAGTACCGTTGTTGAGGTCGGTGCGAAAAGGATGACTTACAGTCCCCCTTGTTGGGTTGGTAGCGAAAGGGACGGTGTTACGCTCTATACTTAAATGTATACAACAGAGAGAAACATTGTGGAAAACAACATTGATCCCATTACTTTGTTGGTCCATGATAGGATAGTGAAAAGGTTGAGACTAGAAAAAAAAATGGATACCGGAGTTTGAAAGATTGAAGGTTAAAAATGCCTTTCGGTTTTTGTAAGCAAAACTCGTGCTGATAACGTGTTGTGAAAAGATGAACACGGAAGTAAGGAATAAACTAGACAGAAGAGAAATACTGAGAGAAGATTTTTACTCGGTGCGAATTTTACATTCACCCGAGCTTGGTATTTATATAACTCATATGCTACTACGTTCTATCATGTAGCTTAGTTATAGGGGTGGAAAAACATACAAGCATTTAATGCCATACATAGTACATAGAAAAGCATGGCCATTCATCTTTGACTCTCAACATTCATAAGATTTAGTCAATTTGCTAGCCCCATACTCTAGCAATTGAACAACAGCGAATTCATAAAATCCCCTATGTCAATTCGTAAGTATAGCGACTTATTTTTCTTAAAAAATGAAAAATAGTTTTTCATTATTTCATCATACATGGTTTATCGTTGTCACTTGAAATCAGACCTAAAAAAATTTTGACCTATATAGACCTGTCAAGTAGGTCAATGTGTCGATTCGTACTTGTGTTGAAAATAAACGTGTCGAAAACCTTAACATTAACCCGTACTATTTAACTAATCGTGTCAAAGACACTTGACACTAACCCAACCTATTCAATTAAACGGTTAGTTGTGTCAACCCATTTGACACGTTTAAACCATACAATTTAGAAAATTGTGATGATAAATCAATTTTTCGTGCCTAATTTTCTTCTGTCATGATATGAATTCATGTTTGGCTAACCACTAACCTTTTCTCATATAGAAATTTAAATACTAAAGTACAAAATTTATACTTGTTGCCTTCATATCATACTATAATTTTATAAATATCTATATTTTAAAAATTAAACGGATAAAATCGTGTCAGTTTCGTGTTGAAAATCTCAACACTAACCCGACCTATTTATTAAACGATTAAACTCGTGTTGACCCGTTTAAGTAAACCTGTCAAGAATGCTCAACACTAACCCACTTATTCCATATCCAGTTCATGTCTAGTTGTCATGTCATGTAAACTTTTCACAGCTCTACCTATAAAGGCTATAAAAATCTCCAATTCGAATTATTTTGGCTTCATTTTTTTTGTTGTATTTCATATAGTTGGTTTGAAAATGTTGAGTTAAGAAAACATGACTTACGCGTTTGGTGTTGGAATGATTTATCAAAGGAAGAAGGAGAATAATGTTTTTATTTACTTTTCAATTTGATATACAGGAAATTTATGTGGACTATTGTAGTAATATGCACCTTGTATCTCCTTCTATTAATTTGCTTTCTTATACAATGCAAAGATCGATAAAAGTTCTCTAATAGATATTTTCTTGCCATAACTATAAGAAACATATGATATTTTACCAAAAAAACTTCTAAAACTTATGCATTCACGTGGATTTTCTTTTCATCTCTATGTGACATGTGTTACTTTATATGTGGAAACGACACGTGACTTTAATTGATTGACAATGTGACACATGTTCATATTTATTTTTCTTTATATATTAGTATAGATATAGATTCTTGCCTTTTGTTGGAACATTTGTAAGGGTAATGGGTTTGGATTAATCACATATGGGGGAATTAATAGAAGTTGTAGAATTAATTCCGGAAAACAAGAGAAAAGAGGGAGCAGGCAGCTCGCGGGCCGCGAGCTGGGTCGCGAGTCGCGACTGGGTTTCGCGAGTCGCGACCAGGCTCTGCTCTGTGACGCTTCAGTTCACATTTTGTCCGTTTATATCCGTTGAAGCGTTTTTGCTCGGTTATGCTTGGTTATTACATGGTTAATGACTGGCTTTATTCTCTGAATTAAGGACCTCATTAAGGTGCCTATTAAAGGTCCTTAATGAGGGCCCTTGCATATGTGACTATAAAAGGAGGAGGTGATCTCCATCCTTTGACACAACCTTGATTGCTTGCTTAAGATTTTCTGATTAACTTTCTTAAGTGTTCTTCCTAAACACATCAAACACAAGTTCTTAAGGATTCTCTTCTAAGATCATAGAAGTGAATTGTTACTCCATTGTATCTCATTAGTTATTTCGTGTAACCCGGTGATCCTAGAGGGCGAAATAAAACTAATAGGAAAGCGCAGTTTCCGTGCCTTGGAGTGGTGATTATCCGGTTTCCTCTTGTTCCATTGTTTTATTCTAACAATCTATTAGTTTTATTTTCTTTACGGATATGGCTTCATCACTCAAGGACCTTACTTTGAACTTCCAAAAGTTGGACAAGTTCGAAGGTGTGGGTTTTCGTCGTTGGCAAAAGAAGATTCATTTCCTATTAACGACCCTCAATGTGGTGTATGTGCTTACAACACCAATTCCGGCTTATCCGGAAGAAGGGGTTGAGGAACCTTTGGAGACTACGAGGAGGCGTACAAAGTGAGAGAATGATGACTACATTTGTCGTGGTCATATTCTTAATGCACTTTCGGATGCCTTGTTTGATCTTTACCAAAATGTGGAGAGTGCAAAGGAGCTTTTAGATTCTCTAGAGGCCAAGTACATCTCGGAAGATGGTTTAAGTAAGAAGTTTCTTGTTAGTAATTTTAATATGTTTAAAATTACTAATGAAAGGCCTATAATGGAGCAATTTCACGAAGTTCATCACATTTTAAATCAAATAAGGTCACATGGTATGGTAATGGATGAAGCAATTGTCGTTGCATCCATTATTGATAAACTACCATCTTCTTGGAAAGACACTATACATACTTTGAAACATAAGAAAAAGGATCTTTCCATGGAGCAATTAGGAACTCATCTTCGTATTGAAGAAGGGATCCGGGCTCAACATGGGGTTAAGGACACAATTTCTAGTGCTCCTAAGTCTACCGTTAATATGGTAGAGGTTGGTGGGTCTAATGGGACCAAGAAATCCAATGTTCAATCTAAAACCAATGTTGCAAACAAGAAGAGGAAAACTCTTACTTGTTGGGTGTGCAATGGTCCTCATTTGAAGAGGGATTGTCCGTCTTGGAAGAAAAAGAAGACGACAAAGAAAGATCAACCTAGTGTTGGTCAAAACCAAGGTATGGTTGCACATGAAAACATAGTTGAAGAAATGAATTTTATTGCAATGATTTCTGAAATTAATTTTGTGCAGGTTGATCATTCTTGGTGGATTGATTCGGGAGCTTCTCGACATGTGTGCAATAATAGGCACAATTTCAAGTCTTTGAAGGAATTGGATGATGGTCCAATTTTGTACATGGGGAATGATTCTACGGTAAAGGCTAAGGGAATTGGCCAAGTAGAATTGTTGTTAACCTCGGGAAAGACTCTAACTCTGCGGGATGTTGTTTATGTTCCGGAAGTTAGGAAAAATCTTGTGTCGGGAGGATTTTTGAATAAGTTTGGTTTTAAGGTTGTTTTTGAATCCGATAAATTTATAGTGTCTAAGAGTTGTATTTATGTTGGTCAAGGTTATTTTTGTAATGGAATGTTTAAGTTTAGCATTGATAATAAAATTGCTAGTTCTATTTACATGCTTGATGTTTCTTCTCTATGGCACAATCGGTTATGTCATGTGAACTATCGTAGATTATATGACATGTCTAAGTTAGGTTTAATACCTTCCTTTGATTTGAATTTAGAGAAGTGCAAGACATGTATGTTAAACAAAATTACAAAGAATCCTTTTCCTAGTGTGACAATACTATCGGTATTGCTAGAATTGGTGCATAGTGACTTGTGTGACTTTCATAGTTCACCATCTTTGGGAAATAAAAAATATGTTGTAACTTTTATTGATGATTTTTCAAGGTATTGTTACATTTATTTATTATTCTCAAAAGATGAAGCACTTGAGAAGTTTAAGATCTATAAGACTGAAGTGGAACTTCAACTTAGTAAAAAAGTTAAAAGGCTTCGAACGGATAGGGGTGGTGAATACTATAATCCTAGTTATTTTAATTCCATTGGAATAATCCATGAAACTACCGCACCATACTCACCTCAAAGTAATGGTGTGGCGGAAAGGAAAAATAGGACTTTAAAAGAAATGGTTAATACCATGCTTTCTAATTCGGGTCTTAGTGACGGTTTTTGGGGTGATGCTATTTTAACGGCATGCTATATTTTGAATAGAGTTCCTAATAAAAGGAACAAGACTACCCCATATGAACTTTGGTCAAAGAAAAAGCCTAATCTCAATTACCTAAAGGTATGGGGATGTAGGGCGGTTGTCAAATTGACGGAACCTAAACGTAAAACGTTAGGTGAAAGAGGAATTGATTGCATTTTTATAGGCTATGCGGAAAATAGCAAAGCCTATAGGTTTTATGTCATTGAACATAATGATTTTGTCTCTATTCACACCGTGATAGAGTCAAGAGATGCAATATTTGATGAGACTCGTTTCTCTTCGATTCCTAGACCAAAGGACATGGTACCTAGTTCCAAGGTTGTGGGTGACATCAATGATGATCATGAAACCACAACACCGGAAATTAGGAAAAGTAAAAGAATTAGAAAAGAGAAATCTTTTGGACCGGATTTTCAACTTTATTTAGTTGAAGGGTCAAGGGAGTCAATTATGACTCAATTCTCATATTGTTACAATATGGAGGAAGATCCTAGGACCTTTGATGAGGCTATAAAGTCTCATGATTCCGCCTTTTGGAAAGAGGCCGTGAATGATGAAATGGATTCAATAATGGGGAATAATACATGGGTTTTAGCTAATTTACCTCCCGGTTGCAAACCCTTAGGTTGTAAATGGATTTTCGTAAGAAAACGGAAAATCGATGGAACCATATTAAAACACAAGGCCCGGTTAGTGGTCCAAGGTTTTAGGCAAAAATATGGTATCGATTACTTTGACACTTATGCTCCGGTAGCAAGAATTGCTACCATTAGACTATTGATAGCTTTATCGGCGATTCATGGTCTTGTAATTCACCAAATGGATGTTAAAACGGCATTCCTTAATGGTGAATTGGAGGAGGAAGTATACATGAATCAACCCGAAGGATTTGTGGTCAAAGGTCAAGAGTCTAAGGTTTGCAAGTTGATTAGATCTTTGTATGGACTTAAGCAAGCACCAAAGCAATGGCATCAAAAATTTGATGATGTAGTCTTGGCTAATGGTTTTAAAATAAATCAGTCCGATAAATGTGTATATAGCAAATTTGATAATAACGGTAAAGGAGTTATAATTTGCTTATATGTAGATGATATGCTCATCTTTGGGACTGATTTGGAACAAGTGGAAAATATTAAAGCTTTTCTCTCAAGTAGCTTCTCAATGAAAGACTTGGGTCAAGCGGATGTTATTCTTGGTATTAGAATAATGAGAGGTAAAGGTACTATTTCTTTATCACAAGCTCATTACGTTGAGAAAGTGGTAAAGAGGTACAATGAGTCAAACTCGTCTCATTTTGCTACTCCTATGGATCCTAGTATTCACTTGGTTCCGGGTAGTGGTACTCCTATTGCTCAATTGGAGTATGCAAGCTTGGTTGGAAGCTTGATGTATGCTATGACTAGCACTCGGCCGGATATAACATTTGCTATTGGCAAGCTTAGCCGGTATACTAGTAAACCTAGTATGATACATTGACAAGCTTTGAGAAGAGTACTAAGGTATTTGAACAAAACCAAAGATTATGGTTTAACTTATACGGGAGAACCTTCAATCATTGAAGGGTACTCGGATGCTAGTTGGATATCCAATAAGGAAGATTATTCTTCCACAAGTGGATGGGTGTTTCTTCTTGGAGGAGGTGCCGTCTCATGGGCATCTAAGAAGCAAACATGTATTACCGATTCCACTATGGCATCTGAATTCATCGCATTAGCTTCTTGTTGTCAAGAAGCGGAATGACTAAGGAATGTGTTGAGTGAGGTTGACTTATGGGTCAAACCAATGTCTCCTCTAGCTATCCATTGTGATAGTGCATCCACAATAGCCAAAGCGTATAGTGAAGTCTACAATGGCAAGTCAAGGCACATTGGGGTTAGACATAGCTATGTACGTGAAATGATAAGGAATGGTTGTATAACCATTGATTTTGTTCGGTCTAGTGTAAACTTGGCGGATACGTTTACAAAACCGTTGTCAAGGGAACTAGTGAACAAAATGAACAAAGGGATGGGTCTTAAGCCTATTGATCAACCTTTAACTAAGGAAAACTCAATTTGATGTCTAATACAACATTAGATCTCAAATTCAATGAGGATAGTACTTTTCTTTAAAGGTTGGAAGCACTTGTGTGATATACATCCCAAGGTTAGTGCTTGACACTGCAATGTAAAGGAGGTTGAATGTAAATTCTTAATAAATCTTTGATAAAGTGCTCAATTGCAGGAGCATGTGCGAAAAGATTTACCTATATGAGTTAGGGGTTTGGCCGCTTCAACAAGTCTAGGCTTGACTTGGAACGCTCATGAATGGATATGGACACCATGGCTACTAAGGTGTCGGAGGTTTTTAAAGAACATTAGTTTTGTGCTTATGTGTATTTGTAACTTCAATAATTTGTAGTGGTTGAATGATTCAAAGCTTAGTCTATCATCTCAATCTTAATTGTTGTTAAGTTTACATATACTAGTGGAAATTCAATCGTTAGATATTTCTATGATGCATGAGCATGCTTGTTTATGATTATGCATGAGGTAAACCGTTCAACATTACCCTACAAATGGGAGGAGGATTGTTGGAACATTTGTAAGGGTAATGGGTTTGGATTAATCACATATGGGGGAATTAATAGAAGTTGTAGAATTATCTCTTGAGTATCTCTCGATATATCTATCTATATATCCACCAAAATAAATCTTCAACTTTGAAGTTTCTGATAGTCAAATGAACTTCAAATTAGAAGAATTTGTGGTTGTCGCAACTGCTAACAGGAGTATTAATGACTTACATATTGAGCTCCAAACCTCAAGTACTATTTCTCCTAATACGTTTTCAAAGAAAAGCTTGTATTCTTCTCTAGAAATTAATAGTTCTTAGATTCAATCAATCTCTTAATTATGCCAATGTTGGTGACAGGAGATAAGTCTCCTCAATTATTCTTGGGATGGGAGGGAGTAGGTCTTGCTTCATATTTGTTAATTCATTTTTGGCTTACATGACTTCAAAGGAACTTAACTGAGTCAAAATAAAGGCTAACAAAGGTCAACCACAATTGTTGCAAAGGAAACTTGACAAGTTTGCAAAATGTCTACGTTGCATCAAAGTAACACCTACTGTATGGCAATATACCAACTCAAAGATTCCAAAACTAGATAGGTTCACGATTATGCTAGTCACTGTGGACAAACAAAAACAAAAAGATTATCTTATAGTTGAAAGTACAGTACCTCATGCTCTCCCCTCATGCCTCTTTTGCCAATAAGGACAGCTGTTGGAAAACTATAAACTTGGGCTAGCTGCAGCAAGCAAGCCAATGGCTCATAGTTAATTTGCAACGTCAGAGGAGGCTTCTCAAATTCTTGGATAATGTTTTCAGTGAACTCTGTTACTGGGCCCATGTGCACTCCATATAGAGAAGATTGTTTGCTGTTGACCGATGAATATTTGTCTTCAGAATTGAACTTTGCTGCTGGCAGAATGTAAGGGAGTGTCAGACTCACAGTGGACGACAGGCTTTCTTCTCTTATTAATCTCAAGACCTCATTCACCACGCATGACAAAATTGGTGGTTCATAATATTCCACTAGCAACAATGAAGCCTGTGGAAAAAACATCACCTTAATTCAATGAAATTTTCCATCATAGGATATGAACCACATATTCGAACTCTTCACTTGTTCCCAAAAGAGGAATATAAAAAGGAAAGAGTTGCCAGCATTAATCAAAACAGGAAAGGAATAAACCATACGATTTATCCCTTAAAAATAGACAGATGACTTGCTTTAGTTTAATGTCTGGGAGCATCTGAGGATGCTAAAACTTCAGGTGTTTCTGATCTGTTGCTGAGCATGCAGGTTCCTATGATTCCCAAGTTGTCGAAAAGTTTAAGACTAATTTAAAATAATTGACATCACTATTCACCTACATGCAGAGGAGGTACCAAAAAACTTAGTAGCTCTGCAACCGATACGGGGAGGAAAAGGGCAAAATAAAAATATCAAAACTCGTATGCAGGAAAAAATAAAACAAATCAGAAATAACATAAATACAAATACATACCTACGTCAAGCTTTATTTAATGTTAAGCAAAATACAGAAAAAGAGAAGGAAGGATAGAAGAAACTAACAGTGACTCTTTCATAATGGTATATATATTGATTAGTCTTTTTTTTTTTGAAAAAAAAAGGATTCAATTGCTTTGATTCAGAATACACAGGATAGTCCAGAAGTTGTGTGAAAAGGGATAAAGGCCGGGATCTCGGAATAATATTAGGGAGTGAGGACGACATGATTACTCGTCACAATATCTCAATTAAGAGTGACGGATGGGGATGGGGTTGATAGTTGGGATTTAACGGAGTATATTACACGATGTGCCCAAGGATAGGCTTGCCTAGCAAAAAGTGGTTGTGGCTCCCGTCAAAAATTGGAGGATAGGGCTAGGATGCTCCTAGGAGGAGTGCTTCTATCTTCAAAGGTTGACATTGGCGTGTGGAATATGGACCGATTTTGTGTTGGATGCTACCGACGCCATGGATTTTTGTTCTTAGATCATCATTCCAACGTTCTCATGCTTGAGGAGTGTGACTCCTTCTTTCGGATTATCCCTTCCTCTTAGTTCATTGAAAAACTTGTTGATATCATCAAGGGTGAGTGAAGTTCATCCATGCCGATGCGAAAGATTGGATTTTTAAGTGAAAAGGTAATTTGTAGAATCATAGGCCCCACGTTGGGCGCCAAATCGTTTTGGACAAATCACACTAGACAGACAATTCGTCCACATATAAATCAATAACAAAATAAAAAAGGCAAAAGAATAGGAAATATATTCTATGACTAAAAGGAATAATCGTATAATAGTAGCACAAGTTATAATGTTATCCTAGCGAAATACTTCCTCCATTTCTAAATAAGTGGAACATAGAGAAAGTGGGGGAAAACCAAGGTGGTTAGAGAGAGAAAGTTGGGGACCATAATTAAAAAGAGAAATGGTACTTTAACTAAATAAACAATTGGATATATATTGCTTGAGTAAGGGTAATCATGTAATTTTATCATTTAAAATGTCCTATTTTGAGCTTTGTGTCACTTATTGTGACATTTCCATATTTAGAAAAGTGTGTCTCTTATTTAGAAATGGAGGAAGTATGTCTTAACCTCTATAAGATTAAATATTATAATTACAAATTTCTTCCTATCTTTCCTCATGTCCTTATCTTTTTGTTACAATGGCTCCAAGGAGATCGAAAGTCTGCTCAGCAATCAATCCTCCTCACGTGGGCCAACAGATGCGTGCTGCCATTATGCAGCCCAAAATAACCCATAACATGTTCTTATTTATCTGATTATCTCTTCTTTGATTCGTACATGTTCAATAATTTGATCATCAATATCATACCGGACACTTGTACTTGGACAAACTGTGCTTTTTTTTCTAAGAAATTCTGTCAAAGAATTAAGAGACAATTGTACTTCTACCAGACATTCTTGTGTAAATTTTCGTGGTGGCAAAAGCTTCTCACTTTCCTCTTTAAGTGATCGCAATGGGTTATAGGCTTATAGCTCTTCCCTCTTGACACCGTTCGATCTTTACACACAATAGGTACAAACATGTAAATCTTTTTCTTTTATACCTAAACATTCAAATAAATTCTACTATCTTCTCTCTTCCATGCTTTGCCCCCAGAGCCTTTAACAGGGCCTCGGTGTCGAATAGTTGTAACTAAGATGATGAAATTATTACAGGACATCAAAGGGGTGAAGTCATGAAGATCCACCTAGGCCCACTCAGAATTTCATCTCCAAAACTCTTGTAATGAAGTTGGGCCTCACAGTCAAGAACACGAGAAATCTCGGAGTCAGGTTAAGAACTTGGGAAGCAGTTAAGGGGCAACAAGAGTGCAAAGGAGTTCAGCTCATACTGCTGGAAATTTGGGAAGAAGTAGGAGCTCAACTCGTGCTCCTGGAAATTGGGGAAGATTTCCTTCCATTTAACCTAGGAAGTTGAGATGTCAGCATGGGAATACAATGGTGTGAAAAGTTGGGGCAAAGTTGGGGCTATTACCATCAATTGGAAGGTACAGGTGATTTCATGTTAATGAAAGCCTAGTGATTCTTCAAGGAAAACTTTGCTCAAGAGAGGTGGAAATACATTGTAAGAACACTATGCAACAAAGGTAAGGGGCCTACTGAGCTAAACCACTTGTACATGGGTTGTAAATCGGTGAATTAGAAATGACATGGAAAAAATCAAGATGTGTGCTATAAAGCTTGCCGTGGTGCATAATCATGAGCATGCTATGAGGCTTAAGGAAGGAAGTAACCCCATGAGTGTTCCCCCATGCCGTTATCAGTAACCACAATTTCAAAAAGATGAGATTGCAAAACCTAGTGAGAGACTTAGCTTCAAGCCGAGATTATTAGAACTTATTCAAGTCCATTCTCATTCTCCAGCACAGTATTGTTAGTGAAAAAGAAGGATGCGTCATGGTGTTTCTTTTCTCAATACATTACAGAGCCCACAATACTACCACCCCGATAAGTACCCCATTTCAATCACCGAGCTCCTGGAAAAATTACGGGTGTCATCTAAGTTGGACCTTAAGTCTGAGTACCACCAACTATGAGTGAAGCAAGAGCAAACTTACAACCCATGAATGGCACTATAAATTTCTAACGAACGCTCCCTCTTCTTGCACCATCCGTTTGAAAGGAAATTTGTTTTTATATTCTTTGACAATAAATTGATCTATAGTACCAATGAAGAGGAATACTATAACACTTAGCTATAGTGTTGGACATATTGTCTTGTCAAAAATAATTTGCTAATGGGGCCAAATGTGAGTTTGGAAGGACCAAAATTGCCTATCTCGACCAACATAATTTGGTGTGAAGGGGCAGCCATACCAAAACCTATGGAGAGATTTGTGCACTTAACTAGGTACAAGAGCAAGTTAATAAGGTCATAGCACTGATTGCTTTTACTGATGACCTCTTCGAGGATAGCGTATAAACAGCGTTACTCGCTCACGAGCCTTTGATAGCCTCAAAAAAGCCATGGTCTTAAGCCCTATTTTAGCCTGGGTTTTGTCCCTACCCAACTTCAATAAAGCTACTGTGCTAGAAGCTGGCTTAGGGGGCAGTTATGATGCAAGAGAAGTACCCTATCTCTTTCTTCAGTAAACCAAAACGCCTGTTTTAAGTCTATCTATAAGAAAGAATTAACAGCCATTCTCTTGGTGTTTCAAAGGGGGCGCCCTTACTATTGGCAGACAATTAGTGGAGCGCAAGAATGAGCAGCATTTGAAGTTTCTTATGGAGTGATGAGTCATAGCCTCATAGGTGGGGAATACCAATTGATTGTATACGATTTCGAGATACCTTACAAAGGTAGAGCCTCCAACCAGATGGCAGATGCCTTATCTTGCCACCCAAATCGCGTGGAGTGGAGTTGCATGCCCCCCACCTCCTCTTGTAGCGTGGATTGGTCAGAGTTGTATTCTGGGGTAGAAAAAAGACCCAATGCTATCGTATGACAAGCACAACAAACCATACCTGTTGAATCTCCAAAACTGCTCTTCAAAGGGCACCATGTTTCTCCACCTCATCCATTATTATTACATCCACCACTGGACGGGCCATATAAGGAAAGTGACCAAATAAATCATAACTTCCTAAGAAATGGAAATACTCCTGGCATTTATACATTGTCAAGTCGGGACTTCATAGATTCGTCTCAACATATGTTTCCAAATATTCAACATTATTTGATTTTTGAATTTTAGTTGGTCGTAATTGAAGATGCTAATGATCATTTACGTGTTTGGCAAGCGTGAAATTGTAACTGTGTAAACTTAAAAAGAAACCGAGGTAGTAAATGGCATAACAGATTCATACTCAACAAATTCAAAGCAAATGTTTTACTTCGGGTGTCTTCTCTTAATCTTGTTCTTCTTGAACTTATTAAGCCTATTGAAACTTAGAAGGTTGTGCTTACTTCACCTATTTTTCTTGAACTCATCGAACCTAATGAACCTTAGTCGGGTTGTGCTTGTTTCACCTTATTTTGAACTTACTAGCACTTATTGGTTAAATTTACTAGAACTTATATGAACTTGTCCGAATTTATTAGAACTTATCTAAGCTAATACCTAAAACTAATTTTTTTTTAAGGTGAAAAGAACGCACATATCATTTATTAGAGCTCATAAGATGTTCAAACTTGTTGGAACCTCTTAGAGCTTATTCGAACTTATCAAGCTTGTTTTACAAGTTGTCGAAACATAAATGATTTTATAAGAACTTATTAGAATTTACTTAAACTAATCAGAACTTATTCAAATTTTATTGGAACTCACTACAACTTATTTGAATTATTGGAACCTCAAACCCTTTTTTTTAAGCTGAAGTGAATGCATCCTAGAACTTATTGGAACTTAGCCGAATCGAACTTGTTGGAAGTACAATTACAAATGAAACTTTTCACAAGGTGTTATAAGTTTATTGCAACTTATTTGAACTTTATATCAGAACTATTATTATTGATATTAACGGGAACTCATTTGAACATATTTATATACAGTATATAAGTGAATCTATATATGGAGTTATAAAGAGAGAGAGGTACCTGAAGCAATCCGTTGTTATCAATAAAATTAGCGATGTTAAGATTTGCCTTTTGATTCTTAATTCCATAATGCTCCAACGATAGCTCAAACTGTTCTTCTCTATACAGTACAAATCAGACTTTGATCAGAAAGCAGAATCAAAAACAAAAACGAAATGCAAAACAGCAATGAATTAAAAAGAAACAGACGATCTTTGAAGAGGTGAATCAGGGGTAGTCTGGAGAGAGTCGTAGATTGCCGCAGCGCAGCCCTCAGGATCCCTGAAGAGCAGAATCAGCTTCGTTGCCAACTTCATTTTCTTTTTTTGTTCCATGCGTTTGCGAATGCGCACCGAAGAAGTGGTCACGCAGTCATTTTATTGTGTTACATTCAAATTTGGAAAATTGTTGGTATATTTGGTGGTTGTTTGGTTGACAAATAAAATTATGGAATTGGAAAATCCTGCGAAATACAATATTGATAAGCTGTTTGGTTAACCAAAACACAGGAATTTCTACTTTCAATTCCCAGTGGGGGAATTTAGTTACCAAGTCCCCTTGGTAAATAGAAATTCCCACAGGAATTACAATTTCCTGCATTCAACCAAACAACTTTTCAAACTTCCTATGAATTGAGAATTTATGGGAATTGCAAATTCATGGGAAGATTTATTTCCCACATACAACCAAACGACCACTTGGACTTCTGGAGTCCTTTTGTAAATAAATATCTTGTTTTAAAAAATTAAAAATAACTACCTACTTTTTTGGAAATATTTTGGTATCAGTATCTTCTGATGTTTTCCGTCAAAAAGTTAACATAAAACGTTTAACAAGGAAGTGATACCAAAACGTTTTCAAGAAAGTAGATAATTATTTTCAAATTTTTTCGTAGTTATGTTAACTTTTTGACGTTTTCGTTAACTTTTTTACGGAAATGACCCCAAGAGTAGTGATGAACAGGTCCAAATGTAGGTAGTTTTCAACAAAAAAATCCTTCAAATTACGATTTTCTACCGTTGTACTTTCAAGGACTGCTTTCTTGGAGTGTTGCCTAGATAGAAAATAATTTCCATAATAGTGTTTAATTTAACCAAATTTCATTTTATGGTGTTTAATAGATTTGGATGGGGAGGTTTAGTTTAGGATAAATAAATAATTCTCATGACGGTAGTGTTGAGCTAGGTTCGGTGTGGAGGGTTGGTTTGTGATAAAAGAGTTTCATAAGGCCGTTTAATTTATAATAATTCAACTTTATAGTGTTTAATTAGTCAGCAACATCTCCAAGTTATTTTTCTTCAACAATGTATTTCTTTATTTTACAAAAACTTGAAAAATAAACCTTTTATACTCATTTATCAAAAATTTATCCAAATTGGACATGTATTCTCCAAAAAAAACTTAGAAGATAATATTGCAAGTTTGCAACATAGCAACTGCAAGCACAAAATCACTGTAATAACCATTCAATAAACCTGACATATTTAACCTGTAAAATAAACCTTTTCCTAGGCGCAAGGCGAGTGGAGGCGCCAACCAAAACGCCTCTGGACATGGAGGCGAAGCGTTTTAGCAAAAGCGCTCGGAGGCACGCGCTTCACAACGCTTTAGAAGAAGCGAGAGGCGCCACGCGTGGGCGCTTTTAGGACTCCAGTAAGTTTTGGCTTAAAAAGTAACGTGATTAGCACGTGACTTATTATAAGTGACTCATTGGAGACTGGAGTAAAAAAAGGGAAGAAGAGCCTCAAGAAGAAGATTATCCCTATTTTAATATTATTAAGAAGTTTATGCACTTACTTGTTGCCGTCGGAGCAAACCTCGCCGTCGGAGCTACTCCACTTCACGTTGTCGGTCAGTTGTTCTTCAGCTTTATTTTTTTATTCCTTTTATTCTTCCTTCTTCTCTTTCTTTCTCCTCTTTTTACTCTCGAAAGTCTCTGTTTTTCAAAGGCCTCTGTTTTTTTTTGAAAGCTCTGTTCTTTGAAAGCTTCTGTTTCTCAAAGCTTTTTATTTCGAAAGCTCCTGTTTCTCAAAGCTTTTTATTTAGAAATCCTCTGTTTTTCAAAGCTTTTTATTTTGAAAGCTTCTTCCTTCTTGCTCCTGCACTTCACATCCCTTCGTGTTTCTTTTAAAATGCTTCATTTTCTCTCTTCTATTTTGAGAGCTTTGCTACAAAGCTTCTGTTAGCTTTGTCTCTATTTTATGAGCTTTTCCTCTTCTGGCTTTTAATATGAATGGAACAACCTACAAGATGCAGTAGGGAGCTGGTGCATTTACGATATCTCTATTTAATTGAAGTCGGTGGAAGTGATATGTGGAACACATATTATAATAATGCACAAGTAACAAGATAGTGGATGGAACAAAGTATTTAATTGTTTAACTTAAAGTTGGTGGTCACTTTGAAGTTTATGTTACTTTTTTTATCTTAGAATGATTGAAATTTTGAGTTGGAGAATATGAAAATGGGCCCAAATCCCTCGAGAACATCGAGTTCTTTGGATTCAGCTAGAAAATATGCAACTTCGAATCACGTTAACAAGACTAATGCGACTTATAACTTTTGTAATAAAGTGCTCAAAGGAGGAGCTTATCGCCTTAAACAACATTTGGTTGGTGGTTTTAGAAATGCCGCTAAATGTCTTCATCGTCCAAAACATGTGAGAGAGGAAGTAAAAGGTTTTATGATGTTGAAGGAACAACCGAAAATGGAGAGTCAAATGCAACCAACAATACCCACTATTGTTGATGACTATGATGATGAGGAAGATGAAGAAGATTGTGATATAATAAACTCCAAGGGGGGTAAAATTAGTGGCACGCATGTTCCTAAAAGATCAAGGCAAAGGGGTCCATTGGACAAATATGTCACTCAAACTCTACAAAATGTTTTGAAAGGTAGGAAGGAAAGGAAAGGCATCTTTGGAGTTTATGATAAGGAATTGAGGAAAAAAGCTTGTAGGTCCATTGCTAGGTGGTTTTATGATGCGGGAATTGCATTTGATGCAGCCACTTATGAAAGTTTGGGTAAGATGATTCGAGACATTGGACAATATGGTCGCGACTTGAAGCCACCTAGTATGCATGAGCTAAGAAATCCTCTTCTCCAAAAAGAAGTGGCAAAACTAACAAAAATTAGAGGATCACAAGAAAGAGTGGGCAATAAAAGGTTGTTCCATAAGTCCGGTGGATGGCGGGAAAATACATAGTTACCTTTCTTGTTAATTCTCCTAAAGGGACCATTTTCATAAAGTCCATGGATGTTTCGGAGATTGTGAAAGATGTTAATACGTTGTTTCAAATGCTTGATGTATGGTGGAAGAGATTGGAGAGCAAAATGTCATCCAAATGGTGACGGACAATGCATCTAACTATGTTAAGGCGGGTAAGAATTTAGCTTATATCTTTATTTTCATTTATTTATATACTAATCTTAAATTAAGTTAAATCATTGAGCATTTATTTGTTTTGCTACATACTATAAGAATATTGTTTGAGGCTACAAGACCAAACCTTTTTTGAACTACATGTGCGGCTCATTGCCATGATCTCATGTTGGAAGACATTGGAAAGCTTCCAAAAGTTAAGCATGCAATCAAGAAGTGTATGTACATAAATGGTTATATTTATAACCATGTTACACTTTTGGACATGATGAGGAGGTTCACAAATCAAAGAAATTAGCATAGACCGGCGATCACTAGATTTGCAATATCGTTCATTACTCTTGCACAATTCATAAGCAAAAGAACAACTTGAGAAAGATGATCACTTGTCCCGAATGGGTTGCTTCTAAATGGGCTAAGGATGCGGGTGGATAGAAAATTGCATCCTTTCTTTTGCAAGACACTCTTTGGAGGAATATTGTCAACACTCTCAAGTTGATGGGTCCCCTTGTCAAGGTTTTAAGAATGGTGGATGGAGAAAGGAAGCCACCCATGGATTACATTTATGAGGCCATGGATAGGGCTAAGGATACCATTGCAAAGAGTTTTGGAATGAAAGACGAGCAATATAAGAAAGCATTTGATTTCATTGATACAAGGTGGGATTGTCAGCTACATTGACCTTTGCATGTCGCCGGTTATTTTCTAAATCCAGAATTATACTATGATAATCCCCAATCAGTTGGTTGTGAGGAAGTTATGGCTGGGTTATTTGATTGCATATGAAGGTTGATTCCGGACATAAGTGTGCAAGATAAGGTCACAATGTGAGTTAGATGCATACAAAAATGCAATCGGTCTTTTCGGCATATCTATGGCAATTAGGCAAAGGAAAGTTAAATCTCCTGGTAAAAACTAACTACTTACTTCAATAGTTTATCCTATTTTTTATTATCTTCCAATTTACTTAATTAAATTTTGCGTTATTTTCTTGTAACCGATTGTTGGTCTACTTATGGAGCTTCGACACATAACCTCCAAGCCTTTGCTATAAAGGTTCTTAGCCTCACTTGTAGTGCCACCGGTTTTGAGAGAAATTGGGGTGTGTTTCAACTAGTAAGTAACTTTCTCTTTAAAAACATGATTAGTATATTATTAGGCCATTGGATAATATAACTTACGCCTTAATACTCGTAACAACTTCATACCAAGAAGAGAAACCGATTGGCACAAAGTCGATTGAATGCATGGTGTTTGTCAAATACAATCATGCTTGTCAAAGTAAATATCAAAGAAGAGACACCATTGATCCTATTCTATTAAATGAGATTGATGAGAGCAATAAATGACTACTTGGGAGGCTGGATGAGAACTCCTCTGATGATGACGATCCTGTGCGATCAGTAGAGCTACCGGAGCACATGAGTCCACCTATGTCACTAGGGCAGCTAGGCTTGCATCTGATGGTGCCGGACCATCATCTAGAGCTGATAAAGGGAAAAATGTTGCCACTAGCTCCACTCCTAGAGCATCTCATACTCGTAGATTCATGGTGTTGGATGATGATGAGGAGGATATGGAAGAAGACATTAGTGAGGAGGGTGATGATTTAGAAGAGGAGGATGAGTACTATTGTGACGATGATGGTGATGATGAGGATGAATACTAGTGGTCTAGTGGGCTATCTTAAAGAACCATAATGCTTTCTTTTCTACTTTTTATTTTCATTTTGATGTCATGTTTTAACTTTTAAGTCTCTAATATGAACTTAGTATACTTTTATACGATATTTTAGCAATGAAATCCTTCCTATTGTCATTTAATGCATCTTTAACATGATATTTATGTTATATTGAGTTCATAATATGTTCTAGAATTCATTTATAACGTCTTCGCCTCGCGTCTTGCGCCTAGGCTCCAAAAGCCTTTGCGCCTCGGTGCGCCTCACGTTTTTTAAAACTAAGTACGTACTTGGTGTAGAAAAATTTCGAGGCTACTTTCACCATCTCAAAAGTCAATTAGGGAGTAGTTCACTCCTATAAATAATCAAAATTGACTAATATTGTATCCTAATAAAAGTTTCAACAACTTATAAATTTATTAAAACCAATTAACACGATTTAAATCATTTTTAAAGATCAAAGTCTTAAAAATTCACAAACCCCAATATTCATACTTAAAGTTTGTATATTTGAAAACCTTAAAAATCATTAATTTTACATTTAAACCCCAATTTCAATGTAAACCATTACCAAAAATTATATTCATAAATTATAATAACTTAATAATCTGAAATTGTAATTTAAATATATAAAGTTATTAGCTTTGAATTGTTAATATTAAAACAAGAAAACAAAACAAAAACATAGATAAAGGAAAGATCGAGGGAGGACCACCTTTGGCAAGTCGGGGGAAAGAGAAGGCATCCGTTGGTGGCAGCGACATCGAGTGACCGGTGTAGGGGTGAAGGAAGAGAGAGAGGGGGGTCGGGTGAGGTGAGAGAGTTTAAAATATTTAATGAGAATGAGCAAATGAGAATTTTTTGTACAAATGGGTATGTATATGTTGGTTTTCCTAGTATTAATAGATAGGGCTGTTCAATTCGAATAATCCGATCTGAAATTTCGGATCAGGGATATGATTATCCGAATCCGATCTAAAATTCGGATCGAATAATCCGATCCTGAAGATTAAATTTCAGATTAACTTCAACAACATCATTTCCTCCTCCTCCCTAATCAGACACTTACGAAAAAAATAATGTGTCGTTCTGAAACTCATGCTTTTGAACAATTTAGGAGCTAATCATTCTCAATTTTCTTTCATTTCAAAAATCTCTCAGAATCAAAAGAAAAAAAAATCAATTGAGCGTGTATTATAGGAGACAATTGAAAAATTGAAGCAAGTATTTAACTATCTACATCTCATCTATTGGAGGCCTGGAGTTGCTGGACGCCGGCGAAGTACGAAGAGAAACGTTACTGCAGGCAGCAGCGAAGAACAGAACGCAACAGCGAAGTGTGAAGAACGCCTGAAGTGCGAAGAACAGAACGCATCATCGAAGAACGTCACAGATTCGCGAGAGAGGCGCCGAAGGTTGGCTCAGAACGCCGGCGGTTGGCTCAGAACGCCGGCGACCAGAAATGAAGAGAGTTGAGAGAGGCGCTTGAACTTGATATGAAATGAGAGATTGAGAGTAGGCGCCCAGCCCTAGAACTCCCTAATTATTAAGTTTGCCCTCACAAATTTATTTTTATTTTTATTTTTTAAAATCGGATATTTCGGATATCTGAAACTCTGATATTTGTGATTCGCATCCGATCCGTCGAAACTCTGATTTTTGTGATCCGTATCCGATCCGAAATGCAAAAAACCGGATCGGATATCTAAATTTCTTGATCGGATCACTTTGAACAACCCTATTAATAGAAATACCAGCCGAGCTTGAAATTCAAAGGTGATTAGGAATAGAAGTATTCATTGGGTTTGGACTTTAAAAAAGATGGCCATGAAATAAGGTCTAATGATATTTTAGAAGTCTAACTTCCAAAATACTTTGACTTCATAACATGTAAATTAACTTTGACTTCTTAAAATAGTCAAGGCTAGAAATTAATTATTAAAATACAAAAATGCTCAAATATATTTAAAAATATTTTAAAAATTCATAGAAATGTGAGGGATTACATTAGTGACTTAGAATATGTTTTGGGTACTTAATGATGTACGTGCTTAGGAAATTTGCTAGATCCGCCTTGTAAGTTGTAATAGTTTGAGGGTTTCAAGAATTCACTATCATAGAAAGATGTGACTTGTGTTTGACTTTTAGGTTGAAGACGCAGTGTTGAAAGGAATTCAAGCTTCAATCTCGATGTTGGTAAATGACAGGTTAAAGTCGTATCACCTAGTCAAAGATAAATCCTAAGTCCTCTAACAATGATAGTCAAGGTGTTGTATTCGTTATTTTGATGATGACAAATAAAGTAGTTTTTGATTAGTTTTTAATTAGTTTTATTTATTTAATTATTTATAAAGTATTATTAATTATTTATTTTATTAGACCTAAAATAAACTTATGGAGAATTGGTTTATTAATAACCAAAATTAAGTTATTTATGATAAATAGGATATTTGTTATATTACTTTGTGTGGAGTTAATTATCTAATATTATGGAATATTGAAATCCATAATGTTAGTTGAGTTTGTTGATGGATTACAGGAAATAAATTAGTTGGAGAAGTGGCGCATATTACGAGGCTAAAATGGTGGGCTGTTGGAGATATTGCAGTGAGGTCCTAGACTCTAGGGAGCACAACCACGTCTAACAAACTGCATATCCAAGTCAGACAAATCCAAACTGCCGAAGACCTATTCAACCACTTTTGAGAAGATCATGGAAGATCTAAAGACTCGTTCAACTGTACAAAAGACATTTATGGATCGTGGTCTAAGCATGATCCATAACGGCTATGAGAGTGGAAGAAAATGGCTAAAATCATGCGTCCACTACATAGGAGTTGAAGAAGACCGTTGAAGAAACAACACAGCTATATAATCTGAGAAGAACTCGTTTTTAGTACTTAAGACTTTCAATATTAATTGTGTAATCTTTTAGAAAGTTTAACTTCGGTTTATTATCTTAAACTATTCATTATTGTATTCCATTAATCTGAGTTGGGGTGAGTGAAATTTTGTGAGAAAATTTCTACATTCAAGAGTGAAAGAGAAGAAAGAGAAAGAGAAGACTTCGAGTGAAGTCAAGAGAGAAAGTCACGTGTTCAGGGGGAACAAGGTGACTGGGAACCAGTTCCTAAAGGAACAGAGTGAGTTGCTGTTTATAATAGGGTGTAATTACTATTATAAATAAAAGGGCAAGATTTATTCCTAGAGAATATAGGAATAAGATCTTGTTTAAAAAGCATTTCTTGTGTTCTTAGTTTTAATTTCTCTTTAATTCTTTCTAAGTTTATTAATTCCGCAAAAATAGTCTATAATTGTCTTTACTACAATTCAACCCCCCCCTCCTCTTGTAGTAAACTTGTAAGTTCTATAGGACCAACAATTGGTATCAGAGCCTGTTCCTCCTGAAACAGCTAACACTGAGGAGGCTGATCCTAGAGAACATGAATACAACTGGAGAAAAACTTGATGAGGGATACTCTACTCAACGTCCTCCAATGTTTAATGGTAAACACTATCCCTATTGGAAAAATAGGATGGAAATATTCATCAAAGCAGAAAACTATCAAGTCTGGGGAGTAATTGAGATAGGTGACTTTGAAGTTACAGAAAAGAATGAAAAAGGCGAGCTAGTTCCAAAGCCACTCTCAAAGTATGGCAAAGAAGACTTCGAGAAAATGGAGATGAACAACATGGCCAAGAAAATTCTACATTGTGGTCTTGGTCCTCATGAACACAATAGAGTCTTGGGATGCAAGAGTGCAAAGCAGATGTGGGAACTCCTTCAAGTCACACATGAAGGAACAAGCGAGGTCAAGAGATCAAAGATAGACACGCTCATGCATAGATATGAGTTATATCAAATGAAGCCTAAAGAGCCAGTTCATGATATGCTTACAAGATTCTCAAATATCATAAATGAACATGACTCTCTAGGAAAATCTATTTCTCCAGAGGAACAAGTACGCAAAGTTTTGAGAAGTCTACCACAAGATGAGAAGTGGATGGCCAAGGTGACAACTCTACAAGAAACCAAGGATTTCACCAAATTCAACATTGAACAACTTGTTGGATCCTTGATGACACATGAGTTGCATTTGGGAACTCATGACTCTGACTCTAGCAGATCAAAGTCCCTGGCTCTCAAGTCTGAAGAACAAGATGATTCAGAAACTGATGAAGAGGAAGTTGCCTTGATAGTTAAGAAATTCAGAAAGTTCTTCAACAAGAACTATAAAGGGAAGAGCACAAGGAAAACCTCAAAGCTGAGCTGCCATAAATGTGGAAGTCTAGATCACTTCATAAGGGAATGTCCTTTGTGGGAAAACGAGAAAGGAAAAGGCAGATTCAAGGGCAAAGAACAGCAAAAGCCTTTCTCTAAAACTGAGATGAGAAAAGCTATGGTAGCAGCCTGGGGAGAATCAGATTCTGATGAGGAGCAGGAACAGCCTGAGGATGAAACTGCTCAGCTCTGTCTATTGGCAAAATCAGATGGTGAAGAGGACGTATCTAACAATTAGGTAAACTTTAATGTTGTTGAGGAAGAATTATCAAAATTAAATAAGAACCAACTCACTGAATTACTTTTAGAAACGCTTGATAATTACAAGGCAATCTGCATAAGAGAGGAGAATATGGAGAAGGTCTTGAAAGTTACCAAGGAACACACAAACTGGTTTAAAAAACTAAATTCAGAAATTGAGGAACGGTTCTTTGATATTTTTGATAAATATCGTGGTTTTCAAGAAGCATATGAAAAACTGAAAAATGATAACTACTTCTTGAATATTGCTTTGGCAGAATTGAAACTAGTTGTTCCTGAAGGAACCAGTTCCTTTGACAGTACCAGTAACGATTTTGATAATTTGAAAATCGAGCATGAATCTGTGCTAAATGAAAATATGGTACTGAAGAGGAAATCAGAATCTTCAAGAATCAATCTTCCTGATCCAATCAGTTGGATACAAAAATATAAAAATGAAGGAAGGAATGGACTAGGTTTCAATTATAAGAAGAGGAACAAACATAAAAAATATGTTGATCTGCCAAGCAACATAATCTGTTCCTACTGTGGGAATAGTGGACACTTAGTGTCTGACTGTTCCACCAAAGAGGAACAGATTGAAATGAACACTCACTTAGTGAAGCAAGAGTGGAAAGTTAAGAGGAACTCAAACTCAACAGAGGAACCCAAGTCTAACTGGGTTCCTACCACTGACTAATTACTGTAGGTGCAGACTAAAGTGAGGGGGAACAACCTGTGGTACCTCGATAGCGGTTGTTCCAAGCACATGACAGGAGACAAAACCAAATTTCTCTCACTTTCAGTCTACGAAGGAGGAACTGTGACCTTTGGAGACAACTTGACAGGTAACATAGTAGGTATAGGTAAAGTTGGGAAATCTCAGTCACATTCCATTAATAATGTATTTTTAGTCGAGGGTTTAAAACATAATTTACTTAGCATTTCTCAATTCTGTGACAAAGGAAACAATGTGAAATTTACTAATGAATGTTGTGTGGTAAGTGACACCATTACAGGAACCAAGATACTAGAAGGAACAAGAAAGGGAAACACTTATGTTGTTGACCCGAACCTTTTTCCTAGGAACAATCTAACTTGTCTTAGTGTACTAGAAGATGAACAAAACCTTTGGCACAAAAGGTGTGGTCACGCAAGCTTTACACAACTTCATAAACTAAGTGGTAAGGACTTAGTAGTTGGTTTACCAAATATAAAAGGATCAAGCCATGGAGTTTGTGGAGCTTGTGTAAGAGGGAAGCAAGTCAGACCCTCGTTCAAATCCAAGAAAATGGTAAGCACTCAAAGTCCACTTGAGTTGATCCACATGGATCTTTGTGGCCCTGTGAGAATCCAAAGCAGATCAGGTAAGAGATATGTATTAGTTATTTGTTGATGATTTTTCTAGATTTACATGGGTAATCTTCCTTCACAGCAAAGATGAAACGTTTGATGAATTTATAACGTTTGCCAAGAAAGTTCAAAGGATCAATGACTTTAAATTAAAACACTTAAGATCTGACCATGGTACGGAGTTTGAAAACTCCAAGTTTGATGATTTTTGCAGCAATGAAGGATTAGATCACAACTTCTCTGCTCCTAGGACACCACAACAGTATGGTGTAGTTGAAAGAAAGAACCGGACTCTGGAGGATATGGCTAGAACAATGCTTATATCTAGCAATCTTGCAAAGAAATTTTGGGCTGAAGCTGTGAACACTGCATGTTACATCATCAACAGGGTCATGCTTAGACCCATCACCAAGAAAACTCCTTATGAACTGTTTAAAGGAAGAAAACCAAATATCTCTTATTTTAGAGTCTTTGGACGTAGATGTTTTGTACACAACAATGGTAAGAACAATTTAGGTAAATTTGATGCTAGAAGTGATGAAGCTGTTTTTATAAGATATGCTTTAAATAGTAAGGCATACAAAGTTTATAACAAGAGAACAATGTGCGTAGAGGAAAGTGTCCATATCATCTTTGATGAAACTGACTCACTGCAGGAACCATGTTATGAAAATGATTTTGAAATTGGGTTAACTCATCCTCAAGAGACTGACAATCTTGAGGAGGAACTGACTCCTGCAGAAACAACTAAGAAACATTTTCCTGAAAATGAACTAACTGTTCTTGAGCCTGTTAAATGAAGGAACAATTGATGCAGGAATACAGGCAGAAGAAATGCACACAGAGAATGAACAAACTGAAGAACCTCAAGTTGAAGGAACGGGAACAAGGAGATTTGAACCAAGACCTTGGAAGCACCAGAACTCACATCCCCTAGATTTGATCATTAGCGACATTGAGAAGGGAACTCAAACTAGATCTCAACTTAGAAACTTTTGTGCTTTCCAAGCGTTCCTATCTATGATAGAGCCTCGAGATCATATTGAAGCAATGCTAGAGTCTGACTGGATAAAAGCCATGCAAGTGAAACTGAATGAATTTCAAAGGAACAAGGTATGGCACTTGGAGTCCAAACCCAAAAATCAGAAGGTAATTGGGTTAAAGTGGGCCTTCATGAACAAGCTAGATGAACATGGCACTGTAACCAGGAACAAGGCCAGACTCGTAGCAAAAGGTTACAATCAACAAGAAGGTATTGACTTCGATGAAACCTTGCTCCAGTAGCTAGAATAGAAGCAATAAGAATTTTAATAGCATTTGCAGCTTTTATGGGATTTAGATTGTACCAGTTGGATGTCAAATGTGCATTTTTAAATGGATATTTATTGGAAGATGTCTATGTGGAACAACCTCTAGGATTTAAAAATCCTGATCTTCCAAATCAGGTCTATAAGCTAGATAAAGCTCTATATGGGCTGAAACAAGCTCCTAGATCTTGGTATGAAAGACTTTCTAAATTCTTACTTGCTCATAATTTTGTTAGAGGCAAAGTTGATAGAACCTTGTTCCTTCAATCAAAAGGAACAAACATTTTAGTAGTACAAATTTATGTTGATATTATTTTTGGTGCTACTAATGACTCTCTGTGCAAAGATTTTGCTGACTTAATGAGCAGTGAATTTGAAATGAGCATAATGGGAGAGTTGAACTTCTTTCTTGGTTTCCAAATCAAGCAAAATGAAAGAGGAACAATGATCCATCAGCAAAAATATGTTAAGGAACTGCTAAAGAAATATGGACTGGAACAAGCTAAAACCAACGACACTCATATAGGAACGGGAACAAGGTTGGATGAAGATCTATATGGTAAATTAATAGATCAGAAATTATACAGAGGTATGATTGGATCTCTCCTTTATATAACAGCAAGTAGGCCTGATATTTCCTTCACTGTTGGTCTATGTGCTAGGTTCCAATCAAATCCAAAAGAATCCCACTTGATAGCTGTCAAGAGGATCCTTAGGTATTTGAAAGGAAGTGATGATTTCTTTTTGTTTTATCCTCGTAGTGATACATTTGATCTAGTTAGCTACTCTGATGCTGACTATGCTAGAGATTTGGTCAATCGTAAAAGTACCTCTGGAATTGCCCAGTTCCTAGGAATAAGCTTAGTTTCTTGGGGATCCAAGAAACAGCATACAGTTGCTTTGTCAACTGCTGAAGCTGAATATGTGGTTGTTGCTGCATGTTGTTCCCAAGTCTTGTGGATTAAGCAACAGGTACGTGATTTTGGTATTAAGTTTAAATGTGTTCCTATCTTTTGTGATAATACCAGTGCCATATGCATCTCCAAGGACCCAGTACACCATTCAAGGGTCAAGCACATTCACATTAGGCACCACTTCTTGAAAGACTATGTTAAAAAGAGTTTAGTCAAAGTTGAATTTTGCCCTACAGAATTGCTGACATTCTTACCAAACCATTATCTAGGGACAGATTTGAAAAGATTCGCTTGGAACTAGGAATGATCAGAATAGTATAAAATGGCCTATATGATTTGAACCCTATGTACTAGTCATTTCTAAGAGTTTCCTGCAATATTCATGAATTAAATTTCATACACCTAGGGTCATGTCTAAGGGCTCACATCTGTCTTTAAATATTATCCCTATTGTCCATGCACATACATAGAGTACATAAGTTGAAATGCTTGTATTGTTTAAAAGGTTTGTGTACACAAGAGCATTTTTTTTCTCTCTCACATTTTTATTCTCTCTCCTCCTATCCGTATGAATTTCTTGATTCATTGTATCAACCATTTTTATTAACTCAAAAATTAAATTCAGAGGTAATGCATTAATTGAAACACATTTACCCAAGCATTACCCACTCAACTCACACCTCTTCACATTCATTTCTACACGCCTCATCATTACATTTTATACCCAACACATCACTTCACTGACCCACTCCAGCTTTCACCATTCTTCTTCTCTTTCCTCCATCTCTCTTCATCCTTCCTACTCTCTACCATGGCACCTAAAAGATCAACCTCTGGAATTCAAGAAAACTGCCCAGCCGAAAAAACCCCTTCCATGGAAGAGCACAGTGACCAAGAATCCTCCAACCCAAAAGACGATTCCACACATTTTCAAGAACCCATTTCGGAAACTGAAGCGGCATCTCCTGAGCTTGACGAAGATGACGAGGATCAAGAAAGTAGTCAAGGGAGAGACATTCAGATTCCCACAAAAAGGGGTAAGAAATCGAAATCTTCTCAATTTATTGTCGGATTTTGTGTTGATCTTGCATGGTGAAAGAAAGTCAAATGGAATGAGTTTATGAGTCTTTTAAAGTATCAAAAATGGATGAAATTAGTCAGTAAAGATGAGGGATTATACAAGGAGGAAATGAGTTCCTTTTGTGAAAACTTCAATAAAACAGATGGTGTGTGTGTAAGCTTTGTGAATGGGTGTGTGGTGACATTTACAGAAAAGAAATTAAGCGAGTGGTTTGATGTACCTTCAGATGGGTACAAGGAATATGTTAAGGGGAAAGGGAAATTAAACATCAATGGCGTCTCAAATGAAAAAATCCTTCATTTTTTTCACGAAAACCCTAACTCTATGTCCATTGACCAAAAAGACCTCTCTCCTTTTCACAAGCTTCTGTTTCAGTTTGTATGGGGTTTTGTTTTACCCAGATCTTCCAAGAGAACCCAAGCTAGCCTCATGGACCTCTATATAATGTACTATTTAGCAAAGAACATCAAGATAAACTTTCCCGCTCTTATGCTCTCTCACCTTTCCTACTGCATATCTCACAATACCAAAGTGGGATATGGAAACCTGATCACCACAATCCTAAAGAAAAACAAAGTCAAACTGTCTTACAGCCCTTCATTTGCTCTTGAACCTGAAAATTATTAGACTAAGGAGACGCTGACTAGACTTAGTTTGAGGGTGGTTGGTGGGAAATTGGAATTTGAGGGAGAGGCTACAGTGACTAAGCCTGAGACAGGGACAAAGAGAAAGTTATTTGAGGAAGCTGCTGGGGGATCTGTAAGGAAGGGTCAAAGACTGGCTGGGGGTAAGTCTCTTAAGGAACAGGATCCAGGTACTCCTGAAATGATTAATCTAGATGAGGATCCAGTTCCTTCAACTGATGTGGATTTTCCTCGCCTTTCTACCACTAGACCTCATGGAATGCTGAGGGAAATCAAGGAGTCCCTGACGCTCATGCACACAAGGATCAATGTCCTGGAGAAGTCAGTTTCCACCCTTGACTCACAACAGCAGGAGACTTTAGCAGCCATCAAGCAGGCTGACACGGGGATCGGGAACAAGGTGGATGTTGTGATCTCAAAGATTGATTCCGTGGTCTCCAACATCTTCAAACGCACCAAACCATAAATCCCCCCTAAACATTTGATAAACTGGATATTTTTTTTTGGGTCTGTAATATTTGGTTGAACAATTTCTTTTCTTTCTTTTTCTTTTTCTTTTGCGTGTCTTCTTTTGACACACAACATTCTCAACATTTTCTTCTTTCTTTCCTTGCTCTTGTGATATGCTCAATCTGATCTTTTTGCTTTGCACATGCTATTTCTTCTCGTACTTACTTGTGTTTGGATGACTAATATTATGAGATGCATGGTTGAGCTACTTTAATTGATGCCTAGACTGTTGACTCTCTAGTGCTGCAGGAACATAACTTAATTTTGATGATAACAAAAGGGGGAAAAGAATTGGCTGTCTAAAACATTTTCTGGTCTGACTTAGTTCCTAGAGCCTTTCTGCTTGTCTCTGTTCCTAGAGGATCTAGTTCCTAGTCCTAATTGAGTTAGTGCCTTTTGACTTAGACTTAGACTTAGATTTTTTTTTGCCAACTTATTTGCCATCATCAAAAAGGGGGAATTTTGTTGTATTCGTTATTTTGATGATGACAAATAAAGTAATTATTGATTAGTTTTTAATTAGTTTTATTTATTTAATTATTTACAAAGTATTATTAATTATTTATTTTATTAGACCTAAAATAAACTTATGGAGAATTGGTTTAGTAATAACCAAAATTAAGTTATTTATGATAAATAGGATATTTGATTATATTACTTTGTGTGGAGTTAATTATCTAATATTATGGAATATTGAATTCCATAATGTTAGTTGAGTTTGTTGATGGATTACTGGAAATAAATTAGTTGAGTGGCGCATTTTACAAGGCTAAAACGGTGGGCTGTTGGAGATATTGCAGCGAGGTCCTAGATTCTAGGGAGCACAACCACGTCTAACAAACTGCATATCCAAGTAAGACAAATCCAAACTGCTGAAGACCTATTCAACCGCTTTTGAGAAGATCATGGAGGATCTAAAGACTTCAACTGTACAAAAGGCATTTATGGATCGTGGTTTAAGCATGATCCATAACGGCTATGAAATTGGAAGAAAATGGCTAAAATCATGCGTCCACTACATAGGAGTTGAAGAAGACCGTTGAAGAAACAACACAGCTATATAATCTGAGAAGAACTCGTTTTTAGTACTTAAGACTTTCAATATTAATTGTGTAATCTTTTTAGAAAGTTTAACTTTGGTTTATTCTCTTCAACTATTCATTATTGTATTCCATTAATCTGAGTTGGGTGAGTGAAATTTTGTGAGAAAATTACTACATTCAAGAGCGAAAGAGAAGAAAGAGAAAGAGAAGACTTCGAGTGAAGTCAAGAGAGAAAGTCACGTGTTCAGGGGGAACAAGGTGACTGGGAACCAGTTCCTAGAGGAACAGAGTGAGTTGCTGTTTATAATAGGGTGTAATTACTATTATAAATAAAAGGGCAAGATTTATTCCTAGAGAATATAGGAATAAGATCTTGTTTAAAAAGCATTTCTTGTGTTCTTAGTTTTAATTTCTCTTTAATTCTTTCTAAGTTTATTAATTCCGCAAAATAGTCTATAATTGTCTTTACTACAATTCACCCCTCCCCCCTTGTAGTAAACTTGTAAGTTCTATAAGACCAACACAAGGGAAGTAGGGTCGAATCCACAGAGAGACGGAGTCCTAAGTTAATATCCAGCCAAAAAGCTACTTCAGACGAGATCAGATAGAAATCAGCTGAACTACTAAATAACACTAGAAAGCAATATAAAGAGGGATTTTACTCTATGAAATAAAGGTTTAGGGAATTAGTTCGGTCCACCATGCTTATACCAATCAAAGGATCAAACAACTATCAGAACCTAGGCCAAGAATCGACAGATTAGAGCAGTGTCAAGCTATGATTAAGTCTCAACGCCCATAATTCAACATATGCAGCACGTTCACAAACATAATCAGAATTACTGATGTGTACTAGGCCTCTAAAAGTAAGACGGATCTGTGCAAACAATTATTAACCTCAAGTAATCAAAGAAACTGCGTAATAACGTTAATTACTCAATAAGAACAAATCACCCCATAAACAAACTCATCAAGCCCTGGAAACTAATAGCAATTCAAATAATCAAGGTATAAACATGGCTTCCTTCACTAAATCCCTAGAAATTAAACATGGCTTCTTCTTCCCCTGCTCCATTTTCCTTTTCCTGCCACCATCTCCTCATTCTCTTTCTCTTTTCCGGCCACCATCCATCCCCCAGCTACCTTTCCGTTTACCTTTTCCGGCCACCAAATCCATTCCCCCCTACTAACCTTCCCTTTCCCTACTTTCCCTTTTCCGACCACGAAGAGGAGGAGGGAAGGTGAATTGTGGTGGCTTGCACGCCAGGGATTTCGGTGGCATGGGTTGGGTGGTTGTCGCAGAGTGAGGGTGTTAGCAATGTAGAGAGAGCGGTGGAGTTGGCGTTAGTAGAGGTGGGGGAGGGGGTTGGGGGGACGTGGTGTTAGCAGGGGGTGGGGAGGGGGTTGGGGGGACGTGGTGTTAGCAGGGGTAGGAAAGGGGTGGGGAGGGGGGTTGAGGGGGGACGTGGTGTTAGCAGGGGTGGGGAGGGGTTGGGGGGACGTGGTGTTAGCAGGGGGTAGGGAAGAGGGGGAGGGGGTTGGGGGGTAGGGGGAGGGGGTTGGGGGGTAGGGGGGAGGGGGGCATGGTGTTGGCAGGGGTGGGGAAGGGGGTAGTTTTTTTATTTATTATTTTTTAGTTTCATTATTATTTAGAGTTAAAGGAAAATTGAAATTAAAAATCAAACCAATCAAAATATGGCACGTGGCTCGGTGACCTACAATACCAAGTTGTAACCGATTTTGACTTGTTAAAAGTGGATACCCCCACAAGGTTAACTTATTTCAGGATTATCTAAAGTTTAACTTATTAAAAGAAGACCGGCCAAAGGTTGGCTTATTCTTGACAATTTTTCCAAAATTTTAATCTTTTAAAGTCATTAAAACTGCTAAACTCTAATAAACTATATACTGAGTGAATGATCCTATAACGATATGAACTAGATTTGTTTATTAAAATTCTACAGAAAATTCGGCAAAGTTCCATTTCTAATACGGACCGCCTAAAACTTAATTTAGGACTCGAGTCCGATTCATAAACCTGTATCCTCAAAATCCAGCAACCCAAACAAGTCTAAACTTAAAAAACTCAAATTTTTTCAATTTAAATACAATTTAACTATTAACTATAATATTACAAGATCGTCCTCGCCGCAATACAACTAATATGAATAACACATATCAGACCTTCTTCAATATTATACCTTCATGTACCTGCACATACCGGACACGTAGCCAACAAGATTTCATACTGAAAAGCCAAACATATATGCAGGTAGGATATATTATCCTACAAATCAATTTCTTTCAAAACCAAATAATAAGTAACTTTATAAAACCTTTTCCTTATTTCTTCTTAAAAAACAAAACCGTTCTTTTCTATTTCTAAATCAAACCCTTTCTATTGCTTTCTTTAAATCAAATCCTTTCTTTTTCCTTTTTCAAATCTTTCCTTTTTCCTTTTTCCAAACAAATCTTTTCTTTTTTTTCTTTCACGAAAAAAGAGTCATAAACCTAGGGAATGGAACGAACTTTCCTTGCTTTTGGGCTAGCTAGGCCCTCCGGATAACAATAGACAAAGACCCCTGGTGTGCACACCCTACATACGGCCAAACCGTAGCAGAAGATCAAAGTCTTGAGGTACTGATCAACGCACCCCCACAACTATTCTATTATGTATTTGTAAAGCCGAGACAAACTCAACGAAGTTCCAATTCCTTGAGATACCCATTTAGGTAATCCCCACAACTTGAAAAACACAAAACTATTCCCTTGAGATACCACATAGGCAATCCCATCACCTTTTAAAACATAAAATTATTCAAAATATCTTTCTATAATCTTTCCTTTAATTGCGGTTCGGAAACCAAATTTTCAATATTTGGAGGAAGATCCTCCCATTCAATCCATTCTCAACAAAACCGAGATAAAATCTTTTAAAAAAACTCCTTGTAAACTATAAAAGTTTTTTTTGAAACTAACCTTAAACTCTTTGGAGGAACTATAAAAGCTCAACTTGAAAAACTTTGCTTGTAAACTATTAAAATATTTGAGTAACAATTCTTACCTCTTTGAACTTTTCACGTAAACTATGAAAGACTTTAATATGAAATCTTAGTTTTTAAACTTTACTTGTAAACTTATCAACATTTAAGCAGGAAATCTTACCCTTTTAAACTTTTCTCGTAAACTATTAAAGGTTTGAGTAGGAATCTTACCTTTCATGAATCATAGCAAAACAACTACCTCGGTGTAAACGATTCCTCAATGAAACCGAAAGCTACAATATAACATGTATGTACTTCGTAAGTAATAAAAGACTTGAATACAACTAACTTTAGTTCACAAAGCAATCAACCTTTCCTAATTTCACATGAAACATCTAACAAACATATCATGTTCTTTACCATATTAATGACTTTCATGTTCTAACGTCTAACTAAAACCTTTACCAAATTATTTAGAATCATCTTACTTTATATGAAATCAACATTTAAGAATCATATATACATTTCTATACTCAAAAGTTCATTATGAAACAAATATATGAAGATATAGAGTTTTAAAATCAGCTATACAAAATATAAAGATTGGGCAGAAACTTTAAATACGCATAACTTCTTCCTACAAAGTCCAAATCAAGCGGTTCTTGAGCCTATCTTGAGTAAAATTTCAATACAAACAACTTTTGTGAAATAGTATTTTTTCTAAAAATGCTCAAAAACTGTCCAAAAATGCGATTTATAAAACTGACCTGCATCCCTTACGAATTACAACACTTCATTTCTTTGAACACCAACAAGTTCAATTATCAAACTAGTAATATAGACTAACTATTAAACATCTAATTACACCTTCTACTCAATCTATTCATACTATAAACCTTCAAATCAAAAAACCCCAATTCAATTTCTATCTACAAACCCTAACTATATAAACTTGAGGAAAACTAAAATTAGATGAAGAATTCAACTTACCCACTACTATGGAAGATTAGAGATGAAGAGGCTTCGAAAATCGCATCTGAAAACGTGCCCTAACCCCAAAAACGAACCATGAAATCGAGCTCCTTGCTCCTCTCTTCCTCACGCTGCTACTCATTGGTTGTGAGGCGGTGCTCACCACTAAACCACGGTCGTGGCAGTGTTGTAGTCGGCGAGGACCGCCATCATTCCTCTACCTTTCTTCTTTGCCTCCTCCTTCTCCCTTTCCTCCTTTCATCTTTCTTTCTCTGTTTTCCCTTTTTTGAAGAAAGCAATATGACGCTTCACACTTTCCTTTTTGTTTTCTTTTCTTTCTTTTCTTTTCTCTTTTTTTCATTTTAGTGATTCAATTTTCCTTCTCCATATCACCCTTCCACGTTTCATTTCTTTTTAATTTTCAACTCCATCTTATTTAATCTAATCTCATTTCTTCTTTCTAATCTATTTGATCTTATTATCTTAAACTCCTCTCCTTGTACCTATATCCAAGCATATATATATGTAACTATTAAAATATAATTTAAATACTAGTACAACTTCATATAAAACTGTAGTAACTCATACTCGTTAAAAGGATTAAACTCAATATTTCTTAAAGTCATTCCATTAAAACGTCAAAATAATTAACTAAAGTAATATAATTAACTTTTTAATAATTCTATAATCAAATCTAATTTCCTTTAATTAAGATTGAGGACTATTAATATATAATCAGACTAATAAATCATACTTAGCTATTAATAAAATAATTTTTAAAAATAGGGGTGTTATAACTAGGCCTCTAAAATTAAGACGGGTCTGTGCAAACAATTATTAACCTCAAGTAATCAAAGAAACTGCGCAATAACGTTAATTATTGAATAAGAACAAATCACACCATAATCAAACTCATCAAGCCCTAGAAACTAATAGCAATTCAAATAATCAAGGTATAAACATGGCTTCCTTCACTAAATCCCTAGAAATCAAACTAGTCAGACATAATTAAATCAACAGTAACAATTCTAACAAGAAACCCTAATTTTAACATCATGAATAAATTGAATAATTAAACTAAGCAATCAAGATATTAAATTAGAGAAGAATACCAATTGACGGAAAGCAAGAACTTTTATTGAAATCAAATCCGAGGTTCAATCACCTTTAATCTAATCTAAAGTATTTAATCTAAATTAAAACTAAGCTAAGAAGTATGGAAATAAAAACAGAATAAAAGATGTCTCCAAAAATATGAGGAAAAGGTATTTATAATAACCCCCAAAAGTCTAATTAAAAATGGAAAAAAAGATAAAATTTTATGCGTTGACGAGTGTGTGACCCGATCGGGCAAAGGGCCACCCGATCGGGCCCATAGTAAAATAACCCAAAATTTCTCTTCTATTATTCTCATGCAGCAGCGCAGCAACACAGGCCAAAATGAGCCCACCCGATCACTTGCTCGATCGGGTGGCTGATCAGGTCCTTACATAAAATTGGCCTAGCTTCTTTGTCCTATTCAGCGTACGCAGCAGCAAAGCAGGAGGGAGCGGGGCCACTCGCCCGATCGGGTGTTGGGCGCCCGATGGCCTCGGGCTGAGCCTAAGCACAAAACGTCCCTTTTTCGCCCAAATGCACAGAACCACAAAGGACTCTCTCGCCCGATCGGGTCGGGCAAGGCTTACCCGATCGGGTCCGAGAGTTTCACACCCGACGATTAATTGATGGCCCGATCGGGCCATGTATGCCCGATCCTAGTACGCATCAACATCGTTAGCTTGTATCCTTGAACGTTTCTTCACAGTTTGAGCTCGACGGACACATCTAAAGTCTCGGGAACCTCCTAAGCGAGCAAACATACTCGTAACGACTTGAACGCGCCTCATAGCATCTCGTAAAGCCGTGGTTGCTTCCAAATAGCTCGGAAATAAGGAGAAAACTCCCTAAAACCTGCAATTCAACACTAAAACACAAAACCACAACTATATACGATAGTTAGCATAAAATATATCCGAAGAGCTCAAATGACGCACAATTTAGCTCGTAAATAAGGGAGAAAAGTCTATATAAATACGTGATATCAGTAAACCATACATTTTTATGGCACTACAAGTTCTTTTATTACCTGTCGATTTTCCAATGACATATTACTCTCCCTTGTTTCTTTTATTTGTCCTACTTTTCATTTTGCCCTTTCTTTTTGTTTGTCCTACCTTTTCATCTTTCCCTGTATGGAAAAAATTATATTACCCATCTAATCCTACACTATCACTTTTTGGTCCCACATGTACTTTATAATTTTCTCTCACCTACTTTAGTTATCACATTTACTATAAAATAAGTGGACTGCTTAATTATTCTCTCCACCCACATGCTTATGACATCACCTTCTTTGACATTTGGAGGTACAATAAATGAGACGAATAAAAAGAAACGGATGGAGTATATGCCAATGTTTCTTTTTACATACTAGTTAAATCTATAATTAAAATGAGCTATATAAATAGTAAAAAGAATCAATGAAGTACACTCCCTCCGTCCCTCAGTTTAAGGAGAGATGTTGGTGGCTTGGTGTGGGACATAAATTTTCATATATATATATAAAAGGGGGCACATGTGCGTTCATTAATGACATAAAGGGTCAAGTAAAGGGGGTACATGTTAACATAAAGGGGGCACGCGTGCACTCATTAATGACATTTTTGTAAATACGGACAATTTTGATCTTAGGAGCACAACTTTGATGTTAGAAGCACGCGTACCCTTAAATCATAATATGTACCCTTCTAAATCTTATATGTACCCTTTTTTCCAATCAGGATTATTGGTTTTTCAGTTTTCAGTTTTCAGCAAAGTATAAGTTTTTAGCAGAACCCGACTTTCTCTCTATATATATAAAGGCGTAAGCTTGCGTTGCTACCCGCCACATGTCACTCCATGTCATTTATTGTGTAGAACATGGAAATGTATACAACAGAGGAAAATTTGCGAGAAAACACCTTATTTGTTGTCGTTTTTGTGAGAAAACACCTTATTTGTTGTCGTTTTTGTGAGAAAACACCTTATATGATTTTTTTTATGAAAAAACACCTTATATAACACTTTTTATTAAAATAGCCACCTTAATGTCGGAATCCGGCCAACAAGTCAACTTTTTGGCATTGACCCACTCATTTATTTCTCCCTCACTATGTTTGAAGTACACGCTCAGTTTAAAAAGAGCAGGTTTGCTTTTCCTTATGTTTAATCTTTTCTTTTACTGCATCATTAAACCCTAACTGCCAAAGCTTCTTGGCTCTTGCTCGCTTGCCTCTGGTTCTCATCCTCCTCACATCCTCCTCTGTAAAATAGCAAAGTAGATTGTCAGTGTTTTGTCTCATCTGCTTCAAAATCCAAGGTATGTATTGTATGTCTGTATCTACTTTATTAATATTCAATACTTACAAAATACTCTTAACTTTTCTAGGGTGTAATTAGTCAAACAAGAATACTTTTATTCCCTCAAGAGTCTTTGATATTGCTGTGGTGCTGCTACCAGTGGTTATACATAGTGTTATATTTATCCAAACACTAGTTTTACACTTGCTCTTACTCATAAAGAATAAAAGTGAAACATGTATTAAAATTGACACCTAGTTTTACTGTTGTGATGCAATGTATTTAACTACTTAACAATGTGGCAATTGTCAAATTAATTGTCTAATAGCTGTCCTTGGTTATAAAGAATACTCTGGGGACAGGCAAAAATCTAAGAATTGAAGATAAACATGTATTCAAGCTAAGGAGGCCTCAATAATCTACACCTTAGATATAAGCTTCTTTATTTGGACTTCAAATGCACACATGATGTTCCATGTCAATCTAACTAGTTATTTGGCTTGGTAGTGGTATTATCTTGTAAAGTTCTCCCAGAAGTTCTCTCACTGATTCAGAGTATAAAATTGAAGTCTTCCTTTTAGTATATGAAGTCAGTGGCCCAGGTGTAATAGCCTAGCTTTTCAGCAATAACTGAATGACTATGATCTAATAAAAACAGCAATAAACCACAGTGAACTAATGTTGCTGCCAGTGGTCATTATTTGATTTAGATGTATAAAAGCTATTATCACAGTTGTACACTTGTTCAATTCGCCACAAATTAATTCTACAAAACCGATAATGACTGCTCACAAATAAATTCTAATTTTTCATGTTCTAAGTTTGTTTAGATTTACTTGATACACTAACAAAATTATCTATGATTCATGACAGGATGGAAACAACAAACACCATATTGAAGCCTAACATCGCAATTAACACGGATGTACAACTGAAGATATGGTATGGTGGAAAGTTTGTGTTTGAAAAAAAAGAGAGGATATATGATGGAGGGAAGTTGTTCTTTAAAGATGGTATATCTCAATTGTGTTACTTTACTATAGCTCAAATTATAAACGACTACTTTGGTGATAAAAATGGAGTTAGAATATGGTATAGGAAAAAAGGGAGAAGTTTAACTGATGGCTTAATAGAATTTATGATTGATTCAAATCCATATGATTTGTTTGGATCTAAGGATGAGCATGGGTTTATCACTATTTTTGTGGAGTATGACAGCGGGGATGAGGAAAACAACGGAGTATAAGGTGATAGTGGTGATGACGAAGGTTATGGTGTTGGTGGTGCGGCTGGTGCCAATTTAGATGATTGGGGTGATTTAGCTTTCAATGATGGTTGGGCTACTGAATTAGGTTTGAGTTCCAATGGAAGTGGAGATATGGATTGTCTTAGTAATAAACCTACCAAACTTGATGTTAGGAAGAAATTGGGAAGGAAAAACGTTTCTCTTATAGTTGATGATGTTGTGTATGATGAGTTTGTGGACGAGGATAGAACAGAATGTGATCTCTTTGTAGAGGGAGTTGATAGAGGATCGATTGAAAGTGTTGATGTGAGTTTAGGTCAACCAAATATTGAATAGAACGACCCCGGTAGTTTCGCATTTGTCATGGTTACTGGAATAGAACGACCCCCCATTGTCTTTCAAAGAATGTATGTTTGCTTACAACCTTGTAAGGAAGGTTTCATACAAGGTTGTAGGCACATATTAGGGGTGGATGGATGCCATTTAAAGGGAATTTGGCCGGGGGTATGTCTAGTAGCTGTTGGCAAAGATGGAAATAACAACTTGTTTCCAGTTGCTTGGGCAGTTGTGGAGGTGGAAAATAAGGACAGTTGGACGTGGTTTCTTGATTTGTTAACAAACGACCTTGGTTCAGTCACAGAAGACCTCACTTGGGTTCATGAGAATGAAGAGTTGACCTTCATGTCTGACCGACAAAAGGTATATTCTAGTGCCTAAATTCCATCTTTTATGATTTAGATTTGCGAATTATATTGTAATTCCCATTAGTGATCGATTGTTTAATACAGGGACTATTAGAAGCATTTGCTAGAGTTGTGCCAAATGCAGATGTTAGATATTGTGTCAGGCATATCTGAGCGAACTTTAAGTTGGCTTTTGCCGATGAAGCATATGGAAAGAGCTTTTGGAAAGCAGCTAGAGCATCGACAAAGTTTTTTTTTTTGAATAAATCCTTTATTGTTTTAATTGCTTCTTACTTTGCTGTTTTATATGCAAGGCTCGATTTGAAGAGGGAATGGAATCAATCAAGCTTTTGTCATTAGATGCTTTCAAATATTTGGACAAAATCCCACCAAAGAATTGGAGCAGACATGCATTTAGTCCAAAGTCCAAATCTGCCATGCTCCTTAATAATTGTTGTGAATCCTTCAACAATGTTTTAAGGGAAGCTAGAGACAAATATATTCTGACCATGATGGAATGGATACGACGGTATGTCATGCAAAGAGCTTTTGACAAGCGTGACGGGCTAAGAAAATATGAGGGAAGTATAATGCCAGCCGCTATGAAGCAACTAGAGGTTGCGTCCAACATAGCTAAACAAAGACTATATCAAATGTCGATTTGTTTGAGGTTGACCATAATAATGACAGATTTATGGTTGACCTCAAACGAAGAACTTGTGGTTGCTTTAGATGGGAGTTGTCTGGTATCCCTTGTTGTCATGCCTTTAAATGTATTATGGAATACAGAGGCAACCCTGAAGCATATGTACATAAGGCTTATAGTAGAGACGCTTACTCATTAGCATATTCTCATGTGTTTCAACCAATGCCCGATATAAAGCAATGGGATAGAACTGAGCAACCACAACCCAACCCCCCTGGGTATAAGAAGATGCAGGACGACCATCAAAAAAGAAGAGGATTAAAGAGAAAGGTGAAAAGGAAGCTCTAAAAGAACCTCCAGTTTTGAGAAAAAGAAAACCAAATAAATGTGGAAACTGTGGGAACTATGGCCACAACAAAACGACGTGCAAAAATCCAAAAGCCCCCCCAAAACCGCCTGCAAAGAGAGGAAGGCCACCGAAGAATGATGGTATTCAACCTGAAAGCCAAATTGTTCGTTCGTCCCAAGCACCACCAGCATCACAACACTGATTTGGAGATTTAGTTGGTGTTCTTTAAATTTATTTCTATGATTTGCTAGACATGTAATGTAACTACATTGAACCATGGATATTGTTTTTTTGGCAAAGCAATAAGTCAATAATACTATTGTGCATTGTTTTATACCTCGTTAGCTGGTACGGAGTGTATCAGTTTTGGATGTTGCTTCCCTGTCTTGTCCTAAAGCCACAGCAGAAGCCTTGCCTTGGTTGCTTGCAGAGGCTCATAACTAGGCCTTTTTTGCTTGAAAACTGGTACCTATTAACAAGTTATTTAACAAAAGATATATTTAGTGCAGACACAATTTAGTGTAGACAAAAGCTAGACTTCGAGTTTCCATTAGTGCAGACATAGATATAGCTCAACAAATCAAATGAGCTCCATCCAACACAAACATACACACTAAATTGTACCTTGGATTGTTAGCAGCAGAGTGCTTGTCATCATACAGCAATCATATCCAATTTGGGCAGGGAGTAAGGCACATTAAAATACCTTTCACAATTAGAAATTTAAAGCAGTAGCTCAGGTAATATCAACAAATATGGGAAAATATAAAGTTTTGTCTCATTAAGTATAGTTAGATAAATGTGAACAATAGGCCTTCCATTCAAAAAAATTACATAACTCCAATGTTAATCCTTCTATAAGCATTAGAACCCATATAAAATTACTCTATAGAATTGGGCTTTGGCGTATGAAAATGGGAATAATCAAAGAAGGGTTCAACTAATGATGAACCTACATCAGGAAAGCAAAACCCAATTCAGTAGGGAGTATTACCCTTGAGACAACTTTTCTATTTCTATTTTTACATTAGGAAAGCAAAATCCAATTGAAGCTTTCACGGCAGTAACAAAGCCATTCCCCATTACTTGCACCGAGCATACAAATTAAAAAGGTTCTGGAATATCAATTAAGCCTAATTTCCAAATTAAAGAGGGAGGAAATTCTAAATTATATCCAGCAAAAAGTAAAGAGAGAAGTGCTTACAAACATATATATACCCAGATGACCAGATATGATATTTCCTTCAATCTAAAGTAGCAAACATATCATTGTTGCTTTTGCTGTAGAGAAGAAAAACAAAAGATTGGTGAGGGAATGCTAAAGGTGATGAAAAGAGAAAATAATGGAGGAGATTAGAGAAAACCAGGAGAAGTGAAAGAGGTTATCTGTAACAATGGAGATTAGAAAGAAGCGAGATAGAGAGATGAGTGTGAAGATGGTGTCTGAAAATAGTGTGAGCTCAGATATAAAACAACATATTTTATATCTCTTTACTCACCTTAGAGAGGCGTGATGTTCACTTGCCAAAAAAAAGAAATAAATGAGTGGGTCAATGCCGGAAAGTTGACTTATTGGCCGGATTCCGACATTAAGGTGGCTATTTTAATAAAAAGTGTTATATAAGGTGTTTTTTCACAAAAAAAATTATATAAGGCGTTTTCTCACAAAAACTACAACAAATAAGGTGTTTTCTCGCAAATTTTCCTACAACAAGATGTATACAACATGATTTGAACTTGTGACCTGTCAAGTAGAATTTCATGACTTTTCCATACACCTCTTTTTGTGATCTCTTGCTTTTAAGTTATATATCCATCACCTTAATTTTTGTTATAAAATAAATAAGCTCCTCAAACTTTTTCTCTAATGCGCGTCTACTTTAGTTATCCAATCTAATTTCACACTAGATATTCTACTTTATTCTCTTTCTACAATTTATATTAAAAAACGAAAAAAAACTCTTATTACAATCCCTTTTCAATTTGTAATTTGTTTGTTCATTCCAATTCTCCCTTATTCTCTCTCTATACTTTATATTAAAAAAAGAAAAACATCATACAAAAGATAACACAAAAGAATTTTTTCAGGGCATCGCCTGGAACAAAAAGACTAGTTTTATAATTGAAAAGTAAGATAATAGGTATATTTTTTAGAATTGTTTAATAAGAGGATGATAGTTGGGTCAAATGCTTTTTATAAGGATAATAATATCATAATAGATGGGCCACATTCAATTTAGGAAATGAAAAATGTAAATGAGACAAACAAAAAATGAAAAATCCTTACGGAAACGGGTGTGTATATTTTATTATTGTTCCAACGAAAGAAAATAAAAGAAGATTGATGTTTTGATATGAGTGATTGGGCCTGCGTTATGGAAGTGGTAACTATTGGGTTGGGTTAGCTAGTTGGGCCAAAGTTGATCTAATAAAATGAGACAATCCATGAGTGGAACCCTAGCAATCACATATAATACTGGGAGCAAACCCTAAAAATCCTACCTCCTTTCATTTCGATTCCATTCCTAAGTGAGGCGCAGAACACCCATCGGTTCTGAAAGAGAGAGAGAGAGAGAAGAGAGAGCAAAAATGGTGTCAGGATCAGGAGTGATGTCAAAGAGGGTGGTGGTGGATGCTCGTCACCATATGTTGGGGCGTCTTGCATCCATTGTTGCTAAGGAGCTTCTTACTGGACAACGTGTTGTTGTTGTTCGTTGCGAAGAGATCGCATTATCTGGTGGTCTTGTTAGGCAAAAGATGAAATACCTTCGTTTTCTTCGTAAGAGGATGAACACTAAGCCTTCTCATGGCCCCATTCATTTCCGTGCCCCTTCTAAGATCTTCTGGCGCACTGTTAGAGGGTTTGTTTTTTCCATCTTGCCTTTCTATCTTTCTCATTTCACTTTCTCTCTTTGCTTGGCTTTTACATTCATGATGTTCATTCCCATTTTGTCTGGTTTATGTAGTTTGATACTTTAGGGTTTAATTATGATACAGTTCATGTTTAAAATGATACCCTAAAATATTATTATTATTAAACAATATATTGAATTATTCTGCTTTCACCCAATTGGCCTTCCTGTTGGTTTTGGCCACCTCAAAGGACCATTACTCGGATTGATTGCGATACGGATACTATGATGATCTTCGTGGGTGGTTCACTTTCACAATATTCCTCCCCACTGCTTATTCTCAACAAGGCTGCTCTGCATTGTGTTAAGGAAGAAGTTACCAATCGGGTTGTCGTTAAGGTCATCTTAGGAATTTTTAATATACTTTCATAATCTTTATAACATTTCATGAGCATATTGAGTAACACTTTTAAGCTGAAGTGCGATTTATTAATGGTTTGCTTAAGGTTACTAATTCGAAACATTACTAATTTGCTGAGCTTAAGATTGAGTTATTTCATTCTAAACTATAATGGTGAAGGTTTATTTGTTTAATGTGGTTTAAGTGTTGTACTTTTGACTGTATCTTAAGGAGATATTCTTGAGACGATGTTTAAAGAGGTAAAAACATTGCTGGGAATTGAACAAAGTAACTATTTTTTTTTATAAAAAAACTGGACTGGCAATAAATTTTGTAGGTTATATAGGCACACTGCGGTCTTGTGATTAGCTTTATATAGAAACGAACTCTGAAATTTTACTATTTGTCTGGTTTTATGAATGTGCTGTTTTCTAGTTTTGTTGCAAATGCTAATGTAGTTGAAGCTGTGTTTTTGTAGGATGATTCCTCACAAGACAAAGAGAGGAGCTGCTGCCTTGGCAAGGTTGAAGGTGTATGAGGGTGTGCCCCCACCTTATGACAAGATCAAGAGAGTGGTTGTTCCAGATGCTCTCAAGTGAGCTAATGTTTTTAAGCTTTTGTATTTCTCCGAACTTGTTTTGTGTGTCTGCTGTCATTTACACATAACTGAACTTGCTTCTTGGGATTATGCAGGGTGTTGAGGCTCCAGAAGGGCCACAAATACTGCTTACTTGGCCGTCTATCCAAAGAAGTCGGGTGGAACCACTATGACACCATCAGGGTAAGGCTGACCATATTTGTTTAGTATGTTGGTATAATTTGATTGTCCTTTTCTTTATTGTCTCAAAACGTAATATAGATAGGCATTTTATTCTATGTGCCCTCTGATACTTAACTCGAGAATGATATGAATTTAAGGAATGAATTTGGATTGGTCATGATTAATTATTAGAATTAGAAATCAAAACCTGGAGTTGTGTGTGTGTGTGATATCCTGTTTGCTTGCTGGAGGCCTGTTGTGGTTGTAGCTGTGGGGTAGTATGACCATACATTTCATTTATATCACAATTCAAGGTTAACTAGCTACATAATTTGTATAGTTCACAAATTTTCTGGCATTCCCGCAAGTTGCAGCTGCTGAAAAATACAATGCCCGCCCTAAATCATGTTCATGTGCTCTCTTTGACAGTGCATTGTGATTGTTGTTAGTTATCATGTGCAATCTTATATTTTTGTACATATATATGCATCAAACTCTTCTGGTTCTGTTCAACTATGCGTTTTTCTCCAATTAAAGCCCATGCATTTTATCTATATGAACTTCCTTTTTTTTTTTTTAATTAGCTACTCCCTCTTTCTCTTTTGCCATTTCTGTTTTGACCTTTTATGTCCAAATTTGAAAACCTGCGCCTTTATCATCTTATGAAATAAAAGTAGTTTTCTATAATTTTAACAAGAGAAAACTGTGGTCTAAGTTTGGTCTTGGAGAGCCGCACAAAATTAGTAGAAAGCACAAAGGAAGTATACGGTAGTGTCAAGTGAGGCTGGCCAGGTCTGATCAAAATAATTTAATGATAGCATGCTAATCCGAATTTGTTTCGACTGTTAATTTATATTGAAAATCTGTGCTTACCCTTTTGATTGTATGTTACTCCAGGAGCTTGAGGAGAAGAGGAAGGAAAGATCCCAAGTTGCATACCAAAGGAAGAAACAGCTCAATAGATTGAGGGTGAAGGCTGAGAAGACTGTTGAGGAGAAGCTTGGATCTCAGCTAGACATTCTTGCCCCAGTCAAGTATTGAGTTTAAGGATAATTGCTTGCGGTTTTGTTAAAACTAGACTAATAGAGTTTTCTTCTATGTACTTTGTGTTCCTTGATCATGAATTATGTAATACTTCATCTTAAGCATTTATCTTTTGCGTCGGTATCAATTTGAAGTTTTGTTGGGTATCAATCTATATTGTTTGGTCAAGGAGTTTTGGCAGTTTTCTTAACTAGTATCAAATCTGGCTGTTTTTGGAGCTGAGAATTTTATTATAGTTTGCAAGGCTATCTATCATCTTCCAGTGGAAAATGCGGTCAGATTATGTTTAATTGTCTATACTTGTTCTGTTGAGAACAAATAGTTGAAATGTATCTCTATTCTTTCAATGTGTTTAGATGCCATATTTAGGGAACGGGCCATTTGGTGACATATGGCTCATTTAATTTCAAATCCGTCTGCAATCTGCATACTTCTACAGGAAAATGGAAAACTAGAACCAGTTCCTTCTTGTCCTCTATGGCCACAAATTTCTGGCTTGTTATCAATGATTTGCATCATATTTTGCCATTTGTGATGGTATTTTTCTTTTTCACTTGTCAACGCACGAAGGGCCTTATCATCGTCTTCAATTTACGTACAACATCAGTCTGGTATCTTTGATTATACCAATCTTTTGGTTACCTAGGAATCGTTTGGTTACCCAGGAGGTAGAGGGCCATAGGCCAGCCTTCAAAGAGCCGGGAATTGAGCTTATCATTCGTTTTGTGGAGCAATGATGAATTTCTAACGGTTATAGGGTGCCATTTACTCTAGTTGGTCATTTTATATAATAATATTTTATGTTTTGATAGTCAGTGTTTATAGATGTTTATGTGCTTACCATCATTGCTCGTATGCGTGATGCTAATGTTCATTGAATAAATGATGAAAAACGAAAGACTATACATGAATTGATTATAAATATTAATATTTGCTAATTTTGATTTGGATGGGCCGTGAGATAATGGCTAAATGATGAAGATTGATTATGCATGGACGGAGTATTACAAAATTCAGGACAAAACCCAATATACTGAGCATCTTGAATAATTTAATAAACATTAAGGTTATATTAAAAACCATATGTCAAACTTAATTGAAACAATAACTTATTGAAATTGAGTCGATTTAACATTGAACATTATTAGCATTATGTAAAAAACATTTGTCAAACTTAATTGGTATTAACATTTGTCAAATAATCGTTGAAAATGAATTGGTGTTTATTCTGTGTTCATTGACGAGGAGAGAGAAAGGAAACTCTTTAGTTAATATTCATTCTAGGGCGGATTCGTTGATATTTTTGAACCGTTCCCCCTCTAGCTAGTTCGGTCCAATTTTGGATCTGTTAGGGTCCAAAAGAACCGACTAGTTAGAGTTTTTCCACCAGTGAAAGATCTTGGTCGTCGGTCCACACAATTTCCTTTTTCTAGAAGAAGTTTCCTTTTGGCGGTGGATATACACTTATAAGTAGGGTTGGTAAACAAGTCGGGTCGAGTTCGTATTCGGGCCAATATTGGATGAGTGGAAAATGTTCAACCCAAACCTCATTTATTAAACAGGTTGAAAACTTCAATCCTAACCCAACCCATTTGATAAATAGGTTATCCATTTAACCCATTTATCTTTGATCATCAATTTTTTATAAATTTTAGTTAATTATAATCTAACTCATATTTTTTGATAATTATGAAGATTATGATACATCTTTAGACGTTCTTATATTTATTGAAATTTTTAATATTTGTCAAAAATTACTCCTTTCATCCTAATTTATTTGTTACATATTGACTTTGAGCACTATTTTACTTTGTCACTTTGATTGTCTTTGAGTTAATATATGTAACTGAAACCATACTCATGTAGGAGCTTTTCCAAATATAGTTGATTATAGTTGATTGTCTTGTTTGATTCGTCTCAATGTGTATTTTCCAAATATACATAATTTTTGTAATTTTTTCCTACATCAAATTTCAGATAGTAGTTTTTGAAATTGTATCTTGGAAACTGTGAAAAAGTGAATGTAACAAATAAATTGAGATGAAGGTAATAGTTTTTTTGGATTTTCGTATATCATGGTTCAAATCAGAATATTTTCGGATTGCAAATTTTAACTCAAAACCTAACACATTTAATTAACAGAACGTATTGGGCCACCCATTCAAATAATTGGGTAGAAAAGCATATTCCAAACAACTTAATCCAGGTCCGGTTTGGATCAGGTCGGCTTTTAATATGCTTAATTTAAAAGGAGTAAGGTCAAGTGATGCCACTCATAAAAAACAATTGTGTAAGAACAATTGATACGAACGGTATAAATTATTGACCATCTTTTATAAAGGATGTTACTAAATATAGCCCGTATTTACTACATCACAGCCCGTATTTATAGTTAATTGTCTAAAATACCCTTACTAAACATAACTTGTGTCCGGTTTTTAAAAAAAAAATCAAAAAAATTGAGTTCTCATGGAACCGGGTGGATTTTCTGGTACCGTGTACCGGAAATCGGTTCCGTGAAAAACGGATAATTCACGGAACCGGATAGAGTTTGCGGTACCGTGTACCGGAAATTCCATCCGGTTCCGTAAAAATTCATTTTTCTAAAAGAAAATTTTATTTTTTTAAAAAATTTGAATTTTCACGGAACCGGAAACTCCATCCGGTTCCGTGAATTATTCGCTTTTCATGGAACCGGGTAGAGTTTCATGTACACGGTACCGGTAAATCCATCCGGTTCCGTGAAAATTCAATTTCTTTTTTTAAAATTTTTTTATTAATTTTTTTTAAAGGAAGTGAATAAAGGAAGAGGGGGTAATATAGGCTTTTCTACCACGTATTCATACGTATACGGGTTGTGAGCTATTAAATACAGGCCGTGTTTAACCGCACACTTTACAAAATGTCTGTACTTTTGATAATCCATAAAAGGGCTGAACTGTTACCCTAATTTAACAAAAATATTCCCATAAACACTGACTAGTTAGAGTTTTTCCACTAGTAGAAGATCTTGGTCGCTGGTCCGCACAATTTCCTTTTTCTAGAAGAAGTTTCCTTTTGGCGGTGGATTTACACTGTAAGTAGGGTTGGTAAACAGGTCGGGTCGAGTTCGTAGTCGGGCCAATATTGGATGATTGGAAAATGTTCAACCCAAACCTCATTTATTAAACAGGTTGAAAACTTCAATCCTAACCCAACCTATTTGATAAATAGGTCACCCATTTAACCCATTTATCTTTGATCATCATTTTTTTTAGTTAATTATAATTTAATCCATATTTTTTATTAATATGAAGATTATGATACATCTTCAGATGTTCTTATATTTATTGAAATTTTTTAATATTTGTCAAAAATTATTCCTTTCATTCTAATTTATTTGTTACATATTGACTTTGAGCACTATTTACTTTGCCACTTTGATTGTCTTTGAGTTAATATATGTAACTAAAAATATACTCATGTGGGTTTTGTTTGATTCTTTTCAATGTGCATTTTCCAAATATACATAATCTTTGCAATTGTGTTCTACACCAAATTTCAGATAGTAGTTTTTGAAATTGTATCTTGAAAACTGTGAAAAAGTGAATGTAACAAATAAATTGAGATGAAGGTAATAGTTTTTTTGGATTTTCGTATAGCATGGTTCAAATCAGAATATTTTCAAATTGCGAATTTAAACTCAAAACCTAACACATTTAATTAACAGAACGTATTGGGTCACCCATTCAAATAATTGGGTAGAAAAACATAACCCAAACAACTTAATCCAGGTTCGGTTTGGATCAGATCGGCTTTTATCATGCTTAATTTAAAAGGAGTAAGGTCAAGTGATGCCACTTATAAAAAAATTGTGTAGGAACAATTGATACGAAAGGTATAAATTATCGGCCATCTTTGACAAAAGGTTTGTACTTTTGATAATCCATAAAAGGGCTGAACTATTACCCTAATTTGACCGGTTTACCTATTATAACAGGGCTGAACTATTACCCTAAATCGTTCAATGGAATTGTTTTATTCAAATTGGGGTAATAGTTCAGACCTTTTATATATTATCAATAGTACGGATTTTTTTATAGAAGATGACCTATACCTTTCTTGTCAATTTTTCCTTGTAAATTTCGTACTTTCATTATAAGAAGTTGGTAAAATAAGCAGATGTGTAGTTATTGGAAGGAAAGTGATTCCACATTTCCACTCCATGAAAAATGACCCCTAAGTTTATGATATAGACTTTCAAACATTTCTTCTTTATAGTAACTAGTTGTTATATCTATTTGTTGAATATACTACTACTACTTGAGATCATTCTATGTATAGGGTATGTAACAAAAAGTCTTGCGTGGACCTGGTCCACATTAACTTTAGTGTGGACCGGCCACTTCTCACTTGAGCCCAAAGCAAAAGCAGCCCAAGGAAATTAAAAAAAAAAAGCGTCGTTGCCGCTCGTCATTCCTCTGAAATCAATGCAATTTCAACCTAGGATAAGGAAAGAAAAAAATACATGAATTCGTCGAGCAACAATGGAGATTAAGGCTTTTGAAATCTTGATGCAAATTTAGCATAAAATAGGGAAAATGCGCAGCAAGAACAGTCAAATTCGCAGCAAATATTATAATTATGCATCATTAAAACCCTAATTAAACACCTAGATTTAGATTAGATGATTACCTGACGCGCAAGATATTAAAACCCTGGAATTGATATTTAAACAACGAATTTGATGTCGAAATGCGATTTAAGCTTTTCTTTCAATGAAGAAAGTGAGTATTATTATAGAGAAGAGCGCGAATGTGAGTGAATAAATGGCAAGAATTGGTAGAATTTGAGCAATGAGCATACAGTTAAGTGACAAATGTGAGAATTTGGTTGAATTTTTATGAAGAAATGAAGGAGAACAATATTTGGTTGAGAATGGTGTTCTTTGACGCAGCAAGCAGAAAGTGAGAGGGAAATGTGTTAAAACAATTTAACTTTTCATTTGTAGTACTTAATTTTTTTATTACAAAACCCTACTTTTGATTGCCAAACCTTAACTTTTAATTACAAAATCTTAACTTTTGCAAAAAAAACCTTAACTTTTGCAAAAAAAACCTTAACTTTTTATTCATAACACTTAACTTTTGATTACGAAACTTTAACTTTTGATTGATAAACCTTAACTTTTAATTACAAAATCTTAACTTTTGCTAAAGAAACCTTAACGTATCATTCATAACACTTAACTTTTAATTACAAAATCTTAACTTTTGATTACAGAACCTTAACTTTTGATTGCTAAACCTTAACTTTTAAAAAAATCTTAACTTTTGCTAAAGAAACCTTAACTTTTGATGAGTTACATTTAACTTTTGATTATTAAATTTTAACTTTTGATAACAAAACTTTAACTTTTAGATATTGAACTTCAACTTTACAACATAAATACTTACATCTTATGCAATCTTAATATCAAAGTATTTTTTTGTAAATGTTATTTGTGCATATAAAAAGATACCAATTAATGTTAAAGATATATACTTATACTCCTTTTTCTAAATTCTACCACTCATCATACAACCAAGGAGAATAGGCAAAATGAAACACTTCATATATCTTTGAGGAACTCGAAAGGAATAATAGTAAGCGGGTCATATATTTAGTATAGGGATAATAGAGGATTAAAGGGGGATGTTTGTCAAATAAGGATTAAGTAAAATTAAATAATGTTAAAAACACCGATATCCATATAACTACTAAAAGGTGTTGGGACATACCTCCTATGTGCTATGAAAAAATACTCTATCATCCTCCACTTCATATACACTTATTAAGATTAGGTTAATGTAACTTACATGTATATTACAATGCTAATAACATACGGAGAGCATATGAATAAACTAAAAAGACGTGTCCAACGAGCCATCTATTGTTAACGATCCGTTGCTCAATAAGGTAATATTCAATCATTTGAAATTTTTTCCAGTAATTGCATATTTATACATGCCAAAATTCGAGGTATTTTCAACCAATACCTTGTTGTGCATTGAAATCCAATTGAAGTTCAAGAATCACAACTAAAAAGGAATGGATCAAGCTTTTTCGAAAACAAATACGAAAATAGCAAATGATCTATTTTATAAGAGTATGCATTATACACCCGGGTGTACTGTGGCTATGGTACACCCAAGGCTTGAGCAAATAATAGCATTGGATGTACCATGCTCGCCGTAGACCTGGGTGTATAATAAAAATTGTAATATTTTATTTATTTTATATATTTTCTTTGTTGTAGTTATTTTGTAACAAATGAACATTAAATAATGATTTTGTTTCTTACTCAATTTGGGATTAATGAATCCTGTATGGCTGCATTCATTAGACTAGAGACTTAAATTTGAGTATATTATAGCAATATTATTAATTATTAAAAGCTAAAATGGGATAAGTTTGGGAACCAAATACTCCTATATACACTTAGTTTTGTTGGGTTGCTTGAAATTCACGAAGAAAAGGGAAAAGTGGTGAAGCATCACGTGCGAAGTCGTGCCGCTAAGGCAGAAGAATCTCAAAAGCATGTTTTTCATTCAGTTGCTCACGCGTGTATGAATATCTTAGATGGAACTTAGGCTCTATAGTGGTCTACAATAAATTTAGTGTAGACCGGGTCTATACTAGACTTGAGTAGGGTATGTAATAGCTCTATTTATAGGGTGTTAGTTTTGTTAGCGACATAAAATCATAGCTCATTAGGGTTGTTATTAGTTTGTTAGAGTCCTAACAAACTAGTTGTAGCTTGAGCTTGTAATAAATAGATCTCTAGCCGCTCTATATTGTTTTATTTTTATTTTTATTTTTATTCAATAATAAGTCTCTCTATTTTTTGCTCTCTTTTTTCCTCTCTAAGGTTTCTCTGCTGATCATAGTCTTCAACGATGGACAAGGATTGCTACTTTTGACATGGTATCAAGCAGACAAGCTCAAAGAAGCTGCTAAGTTGCTAACTGATTTTTTTTCGCAAAATCTAAGATCGTAAGGTAGTTTTTACTTCATTTCCAGAAATTAAAACTATGATTTCTAGCTTTCTTTTAAGATCAAAATGGCAGAAAGTCAACAATCACAATCACCAAATCAAAGAGTTCTTAATCCTTCCGAAGATCCAACTTCACAAGATACCAATCTAAAAATGGTATCATTCTCATTCAATGGTGTTGGTTATGCTGATTGAAAACGATCTTTGTTGATCAGTTTGTCAGCCAAGAACAGTTAGGTTTCGAAGATAGATCAATTCCATCACCTAATTCAACAAATCCTCTGTATCTAACTTTGAAGAGGTGCAATGAAATGATAATATCATGTATTCTTAATTCACTCGAGAAGACAATAGCAAGCAATGTGTTATCCTTTCCAACTGCAAGAGAAATTTGGTTAAATCTGGAAGTGGGGTATGGTTGTTCATCTAGACCTTAATTATTTCCATTACATCTTTGATTATCTGAATTAGCACAAAGATATCTTAGCATAGCAGAGTATTTCACTCAAATGAAAATGTTATGGGATGAATTAGAGGCAGTAAATCCATTGCATGTTTGCTCATATGGTAGTGGCACTTGTAATGTAACACAGAAACTGGTGAAACTTGGAGAAGATCAAAGATTAATTCAGTTTTTAATGAAGTTGAATGATGGATATTCACTGGTTAGAGGTAATATCTTGATGATGCAGCCATTACCAGCTGTAACACAAGCTTATAGACTGCTTAGCTTGTTGAAGAAGGGAAATACAAAAAACTAGCTAGCTATAGTATAAACAACACTGAAACTTTAGCTTTTGCTGCTGATAAAAGAAATCTCTCAGACCCAATTCTTTATGTGAGAGTGTTGGCTTTATCATGAGGGGTAACCTAGTAAACAACATTTGAAAGAGACGCACACTTAGATACACTGCGTTAGCCAGCCTACGCATGAAGTAAACACCTTGGGCATTACTCATTATGGGTGTTCATAAACATACAATCTGAGCGATCCAATCTGAAAAAACGGTTCCAAATTTACCCTTTTGGATATTTCATATCGGTTTTGAATTACCCTTTTATCATTTACGAATATCCGAAAAATCCAAAAATAGAAGGAAAAAAAAGAGAAAATAGGGAAAGAGAAATCTAGGAACTGTGTGTACCCTCTTTCTCCACATCTTTTTTTTGCATTCTCTTCTTCAACATTGGATCAATAGTCAATAATCTGCAAACCTACACTCCAGACCCCTAGCCATAATCTACAATCAGTAAAATTTCAACCAAAATCTTTTAGCAATAAGATTTCCTATCGACTTCATTAATGAAAAGCTTTCATCGATGGTTGAAGCCATTACCACAACCTATAGTCCTATCAATTCTAAACCAAACGCTTCCGACGTCTCAAGCGAACAACCATTGAAAAATATTTGCTTCAATTCTCCCTCTCGTCTTCTAACTTTAATTATAATTTAAATTCTTTAAAAAATTAGCACAAAATCCTCCTTATTTTATCGTCAGAGATACATTAAATAAATAAATAAAATCTTGTAAAAAAAAGATATATCCGGGCTTTCTCCTTATTTTTTTATATCCAGATATCACTCATCATTCCTTCGTTCAAGTATATGAAAAATTAATCAACTAATCAAGTTTACAAGCCCTAATTTATACTCTTATCTTAAATTCTCATTGCAAAACAAAACATATAAATAGAAAAATTAAATTATGATATGAAGAAAACAAAATAAAACTATTTTTAAATTTAACTCATTATTCATGATTTTAATTCAACAATATCTAAATTTTTATCAAAGAAATTTACAAAATGACCAAAAATAGAAACTTTACTTGAGGCTGACGATGGAAGCCTAGACAAGTGGACGACTTGATGGTGTGGGCAGGTTCTAGGCAGTTTTGTGGAAGACGACGCCGAATGCCAGTAAGAGCAGTCGAGTAGAGGTGAGTTAGTTAAGAGCGAGAGAGTTAATTTTGTCAGTTAGAAAAAGAGTTAATTTTAAAAAGTTATTTTGTAGTCAATTAGAAAAGAAGAGAGTTAGAAGTGAAATAAAAATAAAATAAAAAGAAAGTAAAAGTACAGCTCATGCCTGGCATTATGTCAGGTAATGGAGAGAAAAACATTTCTTAGAAAGTGCAAAGCTTGAAAAGTTATACTGTTGTGACTGATGATGCGTTGTGTGTGTGACTGTCTTCTGTACTATTTACCGTTTAACTTCGTTTTTATTTTTCATTTTTATTTTTTTGCTTATTGGGGATACATTGTACCCTCTATACACCCTCTAGCTCTGCCATTGTCTCACACCTCCTTTGTCGACTCACCTCTCTCTCTTTCTCTCTCTCTCTCTCTCTCTCTCTCTCTCTCTCTCCCTCTCTCCTAACCTGTTGTCATCTATGCACATGCTTGCAACACCACAACCCGCATCAACAGAACACCATACAACCGCTACCTAGCCGCCAACCTCCTCTTTTTCTTATCCACCCCTGCCTTCACTTTTCTTTTTTCTCTTTGTTTCTAAACAAAATCAGTACCTTCCCCGACCCCTTCTTAAGGAGAGTATTTCACTCAAATGAAAATGTTATGGGATGAATTAGAGGTAGTAAATCCATTGCATGTTTGCTTATATGGTAGTTGCACTTGTAATGTAACACATAAACTGGTGAAACTTAGAGAAGGTCAAAGATTAATTCAGGTTTTCATGAAGTTGAATGATAAATATTCACTAGTTAGAGGTAATATCTTGATGATGCAGCCATTACCAACTGTAACACAAGCTTATAGACTTCTTAGCTTGTTCAAGACGAGAAACACAAAGAATTAGCTATTTATAGTTTAAACAACACTGAAACTTTAGCTTTTGCTGCTGATAGAAGAAATTTCTCAGAAAACAAGAGTTTCAAGCATCAATCACAAGGTGATAGGGCTCATAACAAAAATTACACAAGCAATAAGAGAAATTCAGCCTATTAATGTGATCATTGTCAGATGATGGGACATAGTATGGACAGATGTTGGAAGATACATGGATATCCAATTGGACACAAGTTTGCTACAAACAATAGAAAAATGGCAGCCTATAGCCAATGAGATTCTATTTCTCATGTGAATCTTGATAAAAAATCTGACAAGATTATTACATGATCTCTTCAAATAGCAATACTAATACTAGATCAATACAATGAGATCATTCAGCTGCTTGGAAATTCTAAGTAGAGCAATGATTTTGCAACTATGTTTGCAGGTACATATTACTCCCTCCGTCCCCAAAAGGATTTCCCATTTTTCCATTTTTGTTTGTCCAAATTACATTTTTCATTTCCTTATTTGGATGTGACCCACCTATTATAATATCATTTTCCTTACAAAATCACTTGACTCCACAATCTCTCTCTTAAACAATTCTAAAAGATACCCACTATCTTACTTTTAAATTATAAAATAAAACTTTAGACCCCATACCAACCTCCTTTTTATTAAACTTTGTGCCCAAAGGAAATGGAAAATCCTTTGGGGGATGTAGGGAGTAATTATTATCCAATTTTGAATTGAATTGGATAGTAGATAGTGGTGCATCAGATCATATATGTTGTGATCTCTCTTTATTCGCTTCTTATTATCCAATCAAGGATAAATCTCACTATGTGATAATACTAGATGGAAGAGTCATAAAGATCACTCATATTCGCACAATAAAAATCAATGAATTCCTCACACTTCAAGCTGTGTTATATGTACCAGGGTTCAAATTTAATTTAATCTCAGTTCAAAAATTAAGAAAATAATCTTCCTTGTTTTACCACTTTTATAGCAAATGGATGTTTGATTCAGGGGGAACACCTGAACAAGCTTCTTGGTAAAGCTGATGTTGGACTTTACTACACAAACACAAGCTTATCTCAAAGTTCATCTACTCATAAAGATGAATTCTTCTCTACATTAGTTTCTCAATGTCTCAGTTTTAGTACAACTAGAGAAAAGATGAAGCTACTTCACCTCAGATTGGGACACATTCCATTCACTCAATTGAAGCATTTGGATTCATTTTGCATTTGGATGTAACGAGTCCTTTTAAAGATTCTACTTATAGTGGCTGTACAATCTTCCTCACTATAGTGGATGACTATAAAAGATTTACTTGGATCCATTGAATGAAAGCAGAATCTGATTAAGTCTCTAGTATTGAGAATTTTCTCTCTTATGTGCATACACAATTTCATACTGATATCCAAAGCATTAGAACATATAATGCTAAGGAATTGTGTGAAGGGCCTATGAAGCAATTTTATCTTAATCCTGGGGTTTATCATCAAACCAGTTGTAATGATACTCCTCAACAAAATGGAGGTGTTAAGAGAAAGCATCATCATCTCTTAGAAACTGCCAGAACTCTTTACTTTTAAACTAATCTCCCTATTTAATTTTAGGGTGAGTGAGTTTTGTGTGCTGCTTACTTGATTAATAAAATGCCTCTTAGCAGTATACATTTTAAAACACCCTATGAAAGATGTTCAAACAACAGCCAAATTATGATATGCTAAAAGTTTTCTGTTGTCTTTGCTTTGTTTCAACATCTAAAGTTCATAGACACAAATTCATGCCAAGAGCCTCTCCTCATGTTTCTATAGGATATTCTTCTTCTAAAAATGGCTACAAAGTTCTTAATTAAGACACCTACAAAATCCATGTATCTAGGGATGTTATTTTTCATGAAAAACACTTTCCTTTTCACTATTCATCTCCTCCTCTCACAAAACCATTTCAGTTTTTCTCCCTCATTCTACTGATATTTTGATATATGATTTTTCCTTCCATTCTCCTTTCCTTTATACAAATGATCCTATGATATCTCAAGAACAACATACCCACCAAGTCACCAGTCTATTCCTTCTTCACCTTCAACTTCATCTACTATTACGTCTCACATTCAAAATTCTCCTGTAAATTCACCTCCAACTTATGTATCTACCAATTCTCCTAATTCTGTTTCTACACCAGATTCTCTAGTAGATATTTCACAACCATTGCCTTCTCCACTTATATAGCGTGTCTTCTCGACCTCATAACAAAAGCCAATACTTGTCATTGGCGTAATCTTGTTACAGACACATCCATTCCAAACATCCCTACCATTCCTTCTGACCAACTTCCTATTCTGCTGTTATTAAGGATCCTTTAAGGATGGCTGCAATGAATAAAGAACTCCAAACTCTCACGGATACTCACACTTGGGATATTGTAACCTTTAGGCTCTAAATGGGTTTACAAATTAAAGCTCAAAGAAGATGGCAGTATAAAGAGATACAAAGTTAGATTGGTAGCAAAGGGTTTCAATCAAAAAAATGGCATTGACTATCAACAAATATTCTCACCAGTTGTCCAAATGGTTGTTGTGAGGTGTTTATTGGCTCTTACTGCTCATAAACAATGGCCACTCTACCAATTGGATGTAAACAATGCCTTCTTACATGGTGATTTAACTGAGGATGTTTACATAAGCTACTAGAGGGTTTGTCTTGTCCTTCTACCGAAGTTTGTAAACAGATTAAGAGTTTATATAGGCTTAAATAGGTAAAATTTAAATGAACTACACCACCAAGGCTTCACTCAATCCTAAAATGATTATTCCCTCTTCATTAAGAGAAAGGGTTGTTCAATTACCAATGCTGTTGTGTACGTTGATGATATCATCATCACTAGTGCTGAGAAGCTTGCAATAAATGCCCTTAAACAATATCTCCATCGCACTTTCAATAACAAAGATCTTGGTCTACTCTCATCATTCCTTGCTGTTGATGTTCAACACTTCTCTAATGGCTTAGCTCTTACACATGCCAAATTTACCAATGAACTTCTCAACTTTTGTGTTGTACACAACCTTAACCTATCCAAATCTACTGTTACACCTCTCCCTTTGAATATGAAATTAGATTCTTCTACTGGATCTCTTCTTTCTGAGCCACTTTTATATAGATCTCTTGCTGGTAAACTCAATTTCCTAACTAATACAAGACCTGATTTAGCATATATTGTCCAAACTTTTAGCTAATATATTGATAGGCTAAAGTCGTATCACTCATTCAAAGATAATTCCTACAGTCCTCTAACAACGGTAGTCAAGGGAAGCAGGGTCGAATCCACAGGGAGACAGAGTTTCTATGTTAATATTCAATCAAATAACCACTTCTGATGAAATCAGGAAGAAAAGACTGAACTAATAATTAGACTAAGGAAAACAGGACTAAACTGAAGATTTATCTATGAATTAAAATTCTAGGGCAATAGTTCGGTCCACCATGCTTATACCATTGAAGAGGTTCAAATAACTAATATCACCTGGGTTTAGAGTCGAACGATCAGAGCACGTGTCAAGCTTATGGTCAGGTCTCAACGCTCGTGATACAACATATGCAGTATGGTCACAAACATAATCAGAATCACTAATGTGTTCTAAGCCTCTAAAAGTAAGACTGATCTGTACAAACGATTATTAGCTAGACATAACTCATGAAATTGGCCACTAACATAAATTATGAATTCGCGAACAAATCACATTACAATCGCTCTAATGAAAACCTAGAAACTATAGCAATTCAAATAACAATCATGGCATAAACATGGTTTTCCTCCCTAAAACCCTAGAAAAGGGGACTACTCACTCATGGCTATGAAAGACAAAACTAATTCAAAGTAAAGATTCATACTTGACAATGAAAGCAATAAACAATCACAAACAATCTAAATATAAATAAATAAGAACGAACGAAAATAAAGAGATTACCGAAAATTGAGTCTGAATACGAACTATATTGAAAACTAAAGCAATGATCCAATCTTCCACAAAGGAGAGAAAAACTAGAGTTCTAAAACTAGGGATTAATGAAATAACAATGAAAATAAGATGTCTCTAAAAATAAACTAAGTGTTGTACTTATACTAAGTCTAAAAAGAATAGAAAAAGGATTAAAAACGGGCGACAAAACGCGCGTCATTTAATCAAAATCTCAATCCGTCCGATGTCGTCGGGCAAATTACTTCTTCCTCAAATTGGGATCTGGCAGCATTTAGCAACCCGCCCGATGGGTCCCGGCGAAATTCGCCCGTTCGGGCGGGTCTTATGTCTTCTTCAGAATCATCTGGCAAGCACAGTAGGGCAACTGGGCATAGTAGAAAATCCGCCGGATGGGTCCGGGAGACATCGCTCAATCGGGCATTTTGACGATCTTCTAGCAACAGTTATTTCGCCCGATCGGACGAATCCAGCCCGATGGTATAGGGCGAATTGCTGTTTTCTTCCTTTGGCTCTTTGAACCAAGACTTCGAATCAAAGACGCCTCTAAGCCTATGAAATGTGGCCTTAGAGCTCCGCAACTCAGCAAATCTGCCTCATAACTCCGCCTATCATATGTTGATGCTCATAGCAGAAAATAGGGAGAAAACTCCCTAAAACCTGTAATTCAACATAAAACACGCAAAGCACAACTAGATAGAGAAGTTAGCATAAAATAGCTCCTAAGAGCATAGTTTGACACACAATATAGCTCAAAAGTAGGGGGAAAAACTATATAAAATAACATGATATCATATATGCACCAACCTACAACTTCGCATTTTGCTGCTCTTCTTCACACTCTCAGTTATGTTTCACATATTAAAGGGAAAAGTTTCTTACTTTAAGCTACATATCACCTTAAGTTACAAGCGTATAGTGATTCAGATTGTGGTGCCTATTTGGATACAAAAAGATCAATTTTAGGTTATGTTTTGTTGCTTAGCAACTCCGCTATTAGTTGGAAGTCCTAGAAACAACCAATTATCTCCAAATCATCTACTGAAGCTGAATATAGATCTATGCCTGCTGTAACTTCTGAGATTACTTGGATGGTTAGACATCTTGAAGAACTTGGTTTTATAGATCTCAGAACTATCACCTTACATTGCGAGAATCAGCTTGCCTTGGACATAGCTAAAAATCCCGTGTTCCATGAAAGGACTAAACATATTTATAGTGACTGTCATTTTACTAGGGATAAAGTGCTTGAAGGTCTTATCCAACTCTCTTGTCTTCCTACTACCGGCCAATTTGCTAATGTTTTCACCAAATTCCTACCTTCCACTCAGTTTAATACCTTACTTTCCAAACTACAATTGTTTTATCCCCAACCTAGTTTGGGTGGGTGGGGGGGGTGTGTGTGTTGAATGTACTACTACTACTACTTGAGGTCATTCTATATATAGGTTATGTAATGCCTCTATGTATAGGGTGTTAGTTTTGTTAATTACATAGAATGAAAGCTCGTCAAAGTTGTTATTAGTTTGTTAGAATCCTAACAAACTAGTTGTAGCTTTAGCTTGTAATCAATATAGTTGTAGCTGCTCTATATTGTTTTATTTTTCCATTCAATAATAAGATCTCTCTATTACTTGCTCTATGTTTTCCTCTCTAAGCGGTCGCTGCTGATCATAGTCTCTAACAATGGAGAATGATTGCTACTTTTAACACTTACGGAAACACTACAAAGTTACTTTAATTTTTAGATAAAAAGTAAAAAATACCAAAGACTAGTATCTTATTAACTTGAGTTGTTTTTACATGTGTTCCATATTTATTGCAACATTTGATTTTTTACTCTATTCATTCAATCTCCTTTTAACCTTTTTTGTGATTTATACATAAGAATAAATATAGTCATGTGTGATCTTATTAGATTAGTCTCGATATTATGTTTAATTAATTTCAACTTTTTATAAATTTTGCTTAATAAAAATTAGAAATATTAACGTTTTAAGTAGTATATTGGGAGATCTTATACTCCATATGTTGCAATAAATATAGAGCGGAGGTAGTATATTATTTATCTTCTTCCTAAACTATCCAACCAAACTACTGTACTACTAACAACCACATTATAAATCTATGTTAAGGAAATTAATGGTACTCTTAGGTCCGTTCTTTGCATTTTATTTTAAGTCCATATAAGTCTGCATAAGTTTAGATAGGTTAAAATAAGTTCTGATAAGGTTCAATAAGGTTTGATTAGGTCTAATGATATCGAATAAGATCTAATAAGGTTTCATCTAATAAGGTTGATAAGGTCCAATAACATCTAATAAGTTAAAGTAAGTTAAAATAAATTCAGATAAGCAAAATAAGTTAAAAAGAACAAAGTTAATATATATTATTCCAAATTTACCTATAACGATCTTTTTTAATAATTTTTACAATTTACACTATATACCCAGGTGTATGTGCGCATGTACAAAGCATATACTGTTAGATAATCTAAGAAGGTGCATCATATACCCTGATGTATGGTAAATGCTCTCATTTATTTTCAAGTAGAGATAGTTGGTAGATTGTAATAGGGCATCAAAGCGGAGAGAAAAGAAAGGTAAGTTTGTATTATGGAAACAGAGAGGAGTTAATAAATGTACTTCTATGTCCTAAACTCCTAACTGATGAACTGATAAAGAAAGGGAGTTAAAAGTCACAGTCAATTATTCTACTTCTTTTTTCATTTTCTTTTGAAAATTAAAACAAAGCTCATTTAAAATAAATCAGGGAGAGGACGTGGCGGTCCCCTGCATAAACGTGGCGGTCCCAATTTGACTGTCCTTCCTTTATCAAGTTTTGACGTCCTCTCTTTTTCTTAATAAAAAAAATAATCAAGCCAAATTATAATACATTTAAGAGAAGAGTCTCTTAAGTTTTCTTACCCTCCGTCTCAATTTATTTGTTATATATTGGGTTTGAGCACTATTCACTTTGTCACTTTGATTGTCTTTGAGGTTATACACTCAACACAAAGCATATTTATATAGTATCTTGTTTGATCAACTCAATATGTACTTTCAAAATATATAATTTTTGTAATTTTTTCCTATGCCAAATTTGAGATATTAGTTTTTCAAATCATATAATGGAAAATGTGAATGAGTGAATGTAACAAATAAATTGAGATGGAGGGGGTACTTGATTAAAAAACATTAAGACATAAGGTCTGTTATGGTGAAAAAACCATCCAACGTGACCGGGCCATCTCCAACAGAGATAGTTAACGTGGCTGCTTCTTGAGTCACGAGGCATTCACATGACACCGAACGCGGGCAAGAAGATCAAAAGGTCATAGCTACATGACTTAGTCCGATGAAGATTTGGGAAGTGTTAAATAGAATCCCTTGGTTTAAGGGAAACGTTAGGGTTAATGGCGGCTGATCTTCAGTTGATCAAATTAGTATATCTTTCCTCCGTTCTGTAATAAGTGACACACTTGCACAATATTCATTATTCACATTTTAGACTTTAATTAGGTTTGGTGATTAACATTTTTTGAAAAACATAGTAATGTAGGATCTTGTTAGATTTGTGTCAATGCGTAATTTATTAATATCAACTTTTTATGATTTTTACTTATTGCTGAATATAAAATATTATTGTTTAAATTTATGCATTGGCAAGCATGTAAACACAAAGTACATTGTATCATAATTATTGTATTGACTACGTCATTAATTGCTAATCACTCACACTCACTTGCCTAATTCAATTATTATCGTTCTTATATTGTATTTCTATTATTATCTATCATTGGTTCATCTTTTTATAAGTGACTCTATTGAATAGTCAGCCTTATCAATCTTCGACAAATTGGCCGTTTATAACAAGGGGTCGAATTATCATTCTTCTTGTAGCTGTAAATCAACATCTACTTTTAAATCTTACCGTTGTAATTCACATTCGTCATCTTCTCGTACAACCTACATTTTGTTAAAGAAGGAACGAAACTAACACTTTTGTTTTTATACTCTTACCAAATATTACAAAACAAGAACCAAAACCCAGAAATATTGTTAAAGAAGATTATTAGCTAATTATCGCTCTAATTTTGAAAAGATAGAGGGTTAAGCCCAACACACAAAGAAACCAAGAAAGAGGTTTGAAGTTGAAGATCTATTCTCCAAGAATAATAATGGGGCTGGAGCAATAGCAAAATGGGCATGAACATAAGAAGAACATACAGTATAAAAGTAATACAAGCATGCATTGAAAATGGGGACCCAGCATTAACATCACTTCGACGTATAAGGTAGATTCAATGGCCTTGTTTTCTTTTTTTTTTTTATGGAAAGTTTGCAGCGTAATTTTATACATGCATACGCAGCTCCTGTCTTCTTTTGAACTACAATCTTTTCTTTTTTTATGGAAAGTTTGCAGTGTAAATATATACATGTATATGCAGCTCATTTCTTATTTAGAGCTACGCATATTGTAATGCTTCTGCTATATAATGACTTCAATTTTCACAACATTATAACGCAAAACAACATCACAACAAACACAACAAACACAACAAGATCATCATGTCTCTCAGTCAATATTCACAAATTTGTAACGAATTCGATAATCTTAAATCTAGTTTGAATCGGGAGGATAGTGACCTTAGTCAGCGAGCTACTTTGAAACCCATGATAAGTTCTTAAGAAAAAAGACTAAAAGCATCCGGAAACTAAATGAGGTAATATATCTTATTTTTGTTGGTGAGGTGAAAGCTGCCTACAACCGCAACAATAAAAAAGAATTTCGGGGTCTTTTAAGGCTGATCCGAATCGGAACGACGAACCAAAGGAGAGTATTCGTCTACAGTGGCGAATCTTGAAAATTTTTTTGGGGGCCGAATGTTTTAGGATATATGATTTAGATAATTTGAATAAAATTGTATCCATGAAAAAATTAATATAATCCGATTAAAAAAACTAAATCGATCTAAAATGACACAATATCGAAATAACTCGAAATAAATTAACTCAATCGATTTTTATAATAAATCTAAAATAAGCCAAATCGAAATCAACTCCAAGTTTAATCGACATAACTTCGATTTGAATAAGAGTTCTACATTACTCACTACGATCCGATTAAAAATTGAATTTAATACAACATAAACCGAATGACCTGATATATTATATACATGAAAATCGACAGACTTTAAATGTCATTCATTTTAGTCCAAACGACCTTTTCTGTTTTATGGAAAGTTGCAGTGTAATTTTATACATATAAGGGGACCCAACATTAACATCAATTCGACATATAAGGTAATTTTGCAGATTCAATGACCTTGTCTTTTTTTTTATGAAATGTTTGCAGTGTAATTTTATACACGCATCCGCAACTCCTGTTTTCTTTCCAATTTCTATCTTTTCTTTTTTATGAAAGTTTGCAGTGTAAATTTATACATGAATACACAACTCCTTCTGTAGAGCCGCACATAAGTGTAACGATTCTGCTATATAATGATTTCAAATGTTCACAACATCACAACGCACAAGAACATCACAACAAACACAACAAGACCATCATGTCTCTTAGTCAATATTGAAAAATTTGTGACGAATTCAATGATCTTAATTCTAGTTTGAATCGGAAGGATAGCAAACTTAGCGAGCGAGCTAGTTTGAAATCCATGATAATTTCTGAAGAAAAAAATGCATCCGAAAACTGAATGGGTAATATATCGCACTTCTATTGATGAGGTGAAAACTGCCTACAACGTCAATAATGAAAAAGAATTTTATGGGTCTTTTAAGGTTGAACCGAATCGGAATGAAGGATAAAAAAGACTATTCGTCAATAGTGACGAGACTTGAAATTTTTTGTTTAAGAGACTAATTTTTTAAAATATATGATTTTAGATAATTTGACTAAAAATTTGTCCGTGACAAAATTAATTTAATCCGATTAAAAAACTAACTCGATCCAAAATGACTCAAAATAAATTAACTCAAACCGATTCTTACCCGAAATCTAAATTAAGCAAAATTAAAATCAAAGTTTAATCTAATCGACATAAAATCGATTTGAATAAGATTTCTACATTACTCAATATGACCCGATTAAAAAACTGAATATAATACGACATAATCCAAATTGACTTGATATAATATAAACATGAAAGATAGAAAGACTTTAAAAGTGATCCGTTTTAGTTGAAAAGACCGAATTTCGATTAAACGTCATAAACCGAAACTTGAAATATTTTTTTTTTCTAGTATGTTCGAGGAACCATGCCCCCTGTTGGCCCCTATGGAAGATCCTATCTGTTCTTTAAGAGGAAAACGACTATTGTTTAAACATTGATGTGATTTTTTTTTACTATAATGGGTAATTCAAGCCAAAATAAAAACATCATGTTACATATTCTGTTAATAGATATTGTTTGTTACGTTTTTTTTGAATAAACATCTTTTATTATTTTATTAATATTTGTCTTTTTCTTTTTTCCCATTGCAGTGAAGAAGAACAACGTTCAAGGCTCTGGGGTGCTTTACAACATAATCGTTTGATGTCTGATGTTTATGTTGTTATTTATAGTTGAATGGCTAAAGATAATTGGTCTATAATAATAAAAAATTATCTAGTAGCACTTTTCAAGACAATGTCTGCAGTATTGAATTGCTTTATAATTTGAAGTAGAAGTACTGCTGTAGTATGTAATTGCTCTTGACGCACAATGACTAATACTCTTTCTAATAAAAGTAATACTCTCATTTCATGAAAGTCTCATCTCATTTATTATATCTATCTATTTATTAACTATTAAACAAAACCAACATTTCGTTAAGTTTTTTTTCCCGCCTATTTGCAAATCTGTTTTTTTTTTCCGTCACTTTTTACTGCCATCTTTACCGCTTTTTTCTTGCGAAAGAGGGAAAAAAATCTAAAAAAAATTTGGGGGTCTTTTAAGGTTGACTCGAATAGGAACGACGAATAAAGGAGACTATTCGTCAACAGTGATGAGACTTGAAATTTTTTGTTTAAGAGACTAATTTTTTAGAATATCTGATTTTAGATAATTTGACTAAAAATTTGTACGTGACAAAATTAATGTAATCCGATTAAAAAAGTAACTCGATCCAAAATGACTCGAAAGAAATTAACTCAAACCGATTCTTATCCGAAATCTAAATTAAGCCAAACTGAAATCAAAGCTTAATCTAATCGACATAAATCGATTTGAATAAGATTTCTACATTCCTCAATATGACCCGATTAAAAAACTGAATATAATATGACATAATCCAAATTGACTTGATATAATATAAATGTGAAAGATAGAAAGACTTTAAAAGTGATCCGTTTTAGTTGAAAAAACCGAATTTCGACTAAACGTCATAAACCGAAACTTGAAATAATTTTTTTTCCTAGTTTGTTCGAGGAACCATGCCCCCTGTTGGCCCCTATGGAAGATCCTATCTGTTATTTAATAGGAAAACGACTATTGTTTAACCATTGATGTGATTTTTTTTACTGTAATGGGTAATTCAAGCCAAAATAAAAACATCATGTTACATAATCTATTAATTGATATTGTTTGTTACGTTTTTTTTGAATAAACATCTTTTTTTATTTTATTAATATTTGTCTTTTTCTTTTTTCCCATTGAAGTGAATAAGAACAACGTTCAAGGCTCTGGGGTGATTTACAACATAATCGTTTCATTACTGATGTTTATGTTGTTATTTATAGTTGAGTGCCTAAAGATAATTGGTCTGTAATAATAAAAAATTATCTAGTAGCACTTTTCAAGACAATTTCTGCAGTATTGAATTGCTTTATAATTTGAAGTAGAAGTACTGCTGTAGTATGTAATTGCTCTTGACGCACAATGACTAATACTCTTTCTAGTAAAAGTAATACTTTCAATTCTTGAAAGTCTCATCTCATTTATTATATCTATCTATTTATTAACTATTAAACAAAACCAACATTTCGTTAAGTTTTTTCTCCGCCTATTTGCAAATCTGTTTTTTTTCGTCACTTTTACTGCCATCTTTACCACTTTTTTTCTTGCGAAGAAGGGAAAAAAATCTAAAAAATTTTTGGGGGTCTTTTAAGGTTGACTCGAATAGGAACGACGAATAAAGGAGACTATTCGTCAACAGTGACGAGACTTGAAATTTTTTGTTTAAGAGACTAATTTTTTAGAATATATGATTTTAGATAATTTGACTAAAAATTTGTACGTGACAAAATTAATCTAATCCAATTAAAAAAATAACTCGATCCAAAATGACTCGAAAGAAATTAACTCAAACCGATTCTTACCCGAAATCTAAATTAAGCCAAACTGAAATCAAAGCTTAATCTAATCGACATAAAATCGATTTGAATAAGATTTCTACATTACTCAATATGACCCGATTAAAAAACTGAATATAATACGACATAATCCAAATTGACTTGATATAATGTAAACATGAAAGATAGAAAGGCTTTAAAAGTGATCCGTTTTAGTTGAAAAGACCGAATTTCGACTAAACGTCATAAACCGAAACTTGAAATAATTTTTTGTTCTAGTTTGTTCGAGGAACCATGCCCCCTGTTGGCCCCTATGGAAGATCCTATCTGTTATTTAATAGGAAAGCGACTATTGTTTAACCACTAATATGATTTTTTTTACTATAATGGGTAATTCAAGGCAAAATAAAAACATCATGTTACATAATCTATTAATAGATATTGTTTGTTACGTTTTTTTTGAATAAACATCTTTTTTTATTTTATTAATATTTGTCTTTTTCTTTTTTCCCATTGCAGTGAAGAAGAACAACGTTCAAGGCTCTGGGGTGCTTTACAACATAATCGTTTGATTATCGATGTTTATGTTGTTATTTATAGTTGAATGCCTAAAGATAATTGGTCTGTAATAATAAAAAATTATCTAGTAGCACTTTTCAAGACAATGTCTGCAGTATTGAATTGCTTTATAATTTGAAGTAGTAGTACGGCTGTAGTATGTAATTGCTCTTGACGCACAATGACTAATACTCTTTCTAATAAAAGTAATACTCTCATTTCATGAAAGTCTCATCTCATTTATTATATCTATCTATTTATTAACTATTAAACAAAACCAACATTTCGTTAAGTTTTTTTTCCCCCCTATTTGCAAATCTGTTTTTTTTTTCCGTCACTTTTTACTGCCATCTTTACCGCTTTTTTCTTACGAAAGAGGGAAAAAAATCTAAAAAAAATGTGGGGGTCTTTTAAGGTTGACTCGAATAGGAACGACGAATAAAGGAGACTATTCGTCAACAGTGATGAGACTTGAAATTTTTTGTTTAAGAGACTAATTTTTTAGATTATCTGATTTTAGATAATTTGACTAAAAATTTGTACGTGACAAAATTAATGTAATCCGATTAAAAAAGTAACTCGATCCAAAATGACTCGAAACAAATTAACTCAAACCGATTCTTATCCGAAATCTAAATTAAGCCAAACTGAAATCAAAACTTAATCTAATCGACATAAATCGATTTGAATAAGATTTCTACATTCCTCAATATGACCCGATTAAAAAACTGAATATAATATGACATAATCCAAATTGACTTGATATAATATAAATGTGAAAGATAGAAAGACTTTAAAAGTGATCCGTTTTAGTTGAAAAAACCGAATTTCGACTAAACGTCATAAACCGAAACTTGAAATAATTTTTTTTCCTAGTTTGTTCGAGGAACCATGCCCCCTGTTGGCCCCTATGGAAGATCCTATCTGTTATTTAATAGGAAAACGACTATTGTTTAACCATTGATGTGATTTTTTTTACTGTAATGGGTAATTCAAGCCAAAATAAAAACATCATGTTACATAATCTATTAATAGATATTGTTTGTTACGTTTTTTTTGAATAAACATCTTTTTTTATTTTATTAATATTTGTCTTTTTCTTTTTTCCCATTGAAGTGAATAAGAACAACGTTCAAGGCTCTGGGGTGATTTACAACATAATCGTTTGATGACTGATGTTTATGTTGTTATTTATAGTTGAATGCCTAAAGGTAATTGGTCTGTAATAATAAAAAATTATCTAGTAGCACTTTTCAAGACAATGTCTGCAGTATTGAATTGCTTTATAATTTGAAGTAGAAGTACTGCTGTAGTATGTAATTGCTCTTGACGCACAATGACTAATACTCTTTCTAGTAAAAGTAATACTTTCAATTCTTGAAAGTCTCATCTCATTTATTATATCTATCTATTTATTAACTATTAAACAAAACCAACATTTCGTTAAGTTTTTTCTCCGCCTATTTGCAAATCTGTTTTTTTTCGTCACTTTTACTGCCATCTTTACCACTTTTTTTCTTGCGAAGAAGGAAAAAAAATCTAAAAATTTTTTGGGGGTCTTTTAAGGTTGACTCGAATAGGAACGACGAATAAAGGAGACTATTCGTCAACAGTGACGAGACTTGAAAATTTTTGTTTAAGAGACTAATTTTTTAGAATATATGATTTTAGATAATTTGACTAAAAATTTGTACGTGACAAAATTAATCTAATCCAATTAAAAAAATAACTCGATCCAAAATGACTCGAAAGAAATTAACTCAAACCGATTCTTACCCGAAATCTAAATTAAGCCAAACTGAAATCAAAGCTTAATCTAATCGACATAAAATCGATTTGAATAAGATTTCTACATTACTCAATATGACCCGATTAAAAAACTGAATATAATACGACATAATCCAAATTGACTTGATATAATGTAAACATGAAAGATAGAAAGGCTTTAAAAGTGATCCGTTTTAGTTGAAAAGACCGAATTTCGACTAAACGTCATAAACCGAAACTTGAAATAATTTTTTGTTCTAGTTTGTTCGAGGAACCATGCCCCCTGTTGGCCCCTATGGAAGATCCTATCTGTTATTTAATAGGAAAACGACTATTGTTTAACCACTAATGTGATTTTTTTTACTGTAATGGGTAATTCAAGGCAAAATAAAAACATCATGTTACATAATCTATTAATAGATATTGTTTGTTACGTTTTTTTTGAATAAACATCTTTTTTTATTTTATTAATATTTGTCTTTTTCTTTTTTCCCATTGCAGTGAAGAAGAACAACGTTCAAGGCTCTGGGGTGCTTTACAACATAATCGTTTGATTACTGATGTTTATGTTGTTATTTATAGTTGAATGCCTAAAGATAATTGGTCTGTAATAATAAAAAATTATCTAGTAGCACTTTTCAAGACAATGTCTGCAGTATTGAATTGCTTTATAATTTGAAGTAGTAGTACGGCTGTAGTATGTAATTGCTCTTGACGCACAATGACTAATACTCTTTCTAGTAAAAGTAATACTCTTATTTCATAAAAGTCTCATCTCATTTATTATATCTATCTATTTATTAACTATTAAACAAAACCAACATTTCGTTAAGTTTTTTCTCCGCCTATTTGCAAATCTGTTTTTTTCCGTCACTTTTTATTGCCATCTTTACCACTTTTTTCTTCCGAAGGAGGGGAAAAAATCTTGAAAATTTCCCTAAAAACATCCTTCTTACATGCTAAAATTTTCAACCCCCATACATTATCATTTGCCTTTTGAATTTCCCATAATCCTTCAACTAAGCAATCTTCTGTATGTTCAACATTTCTCCTATAAAATTTTCAATAAGGGTGCAAACCTTTTCCATTTAATAATATTTTTGCAAGTCCAAAAGGAGAAGAGAGAGATTGAGAGGGGATGTAAGCTTGTGAGTTGGGTAGGAAGACTGTGGAAGGTGTACAAAACTGATCAAACATAAAAAATGCAAGTCAAAGTTGCAATTCAGAGGATAATTCGTCAATTATTATTGATGAATTAAATGAACTAGTAGTTACTTACCATATCATACTTCAATTTTAAATTTTACAATGTGGAAATTTAATACTATTGCACAACAGTCAAAGTTTTGTCATCCATAGCCATGGGGTGGAAGTGAATGGGTTAGAATACCAGCATGGAAAGAAAGATAACCGGTGTTACTGTTTTCCACTTTTTCACTTGTCGCGTTGTAGGTCATCATGGATGCTCCAAGGTCAAAAGTATGGTTCATCTGTGCAAAGATGTTTATAAGAAGGGTCAAAGTTTTTACCAGCCTCAAATCATGTACGAGGTAATAACATTCTTATTTCTGCCCAAAGATGCATTCTTAAAAATCTTATAGGATCCTCCCGCTCATACCTTATGTTGCTAAATGCTACACAAGGTCCACAAACTGGCAATAGTTACTTGATTATAAAATGTTGGATGCATGACGAATTAGAGGCCGGATATCACCACTCTAATGCACGGAAACTATCGTTTCCTATTAGTTTAATTTCACCCCTCTAGGATCACCGGGGATCACGAAACAACTCATGAGATACAATAGAGTAAACAATCTTCTTCTATGATTTTATAAGAGAATCCCAAGAACTATTTGTCTAAGCCTTTATGATGAACACTCAAGAAAATTACGTCAAGATTTCCTAAGCAAGCAAGAGAGAATGAATAGAGTGAAAAAACTGATGTAGATCTTTTTTCTCATGCCTCTAATTGTAGGTGCAAAGGGTTATATATATAATCCTTTAAATTTTAGAGAAGTTTCACCAAAACCGTGCAACAACTGCCCCAAAGACCAAGTCATATGCCTCAACGGATACAAATCGTCAATACGCAAAAACCCATTATATACATCGCGACTTGCATCATGTCGCGGTCTGCAAGCTGCTCTCAGTAGCGAGTCATGGCTTCTATCGCGACTCGTGACTGACATACTACCTCCCTTCTGTAAAAATTCTGAATACAAGACCTCCTCCTCTTCTTATATTCCCCACATATAATATAACTAAACCCATTAGATTATAAATTTTCCAACAATCCTCCTCCCATTTTTAGGGGGATGTTGAAAGGTTTACCACTTCCTATAAATCATAAACAAGGCATGCTCGTGCTTCATGGAGATATTTAACGATTGAATTTCCACTAGTAAAAGTAAACTTTACAACAATTTCGATTGAAATGATAGACTAAGCTTTGAATCATACAATCACTATTAATTATTGAATATACAAATACCCACATGCACAAAACTAGTTTCTTGAACCTCCGACACGTTAGAAGCCTTAGTGTCCATATCAATGCACGAGGGTTCCAAGTCAAGCCTAAAGTGAAGCAGCCAAATCTTTACGCACGTGCTCCTACAATTAAGCACTTATCAAAGATTTATTAAGAAACTTAATTCAACCTCTTTTACATTGCAGTAACAAGCACTAACCTCGGGATGTAATTAACATTAGTGCTTCCAACCTTAAAGAAAAGTACTATCCTCCTTGAATTTGAGATCTAACGTTGTACTAAACGTCAAATTGAGTTTTCCTTAGCTAAATTTTGATCAATAGGTTTAAGACTCATCCCTATGTTCATTTTGTTCACTAGTTCCCTTGCCAACGGTTTTGTAAACGTATCCGCCAAGTTCAAATTAGACCGAACAAAATCAATAGTTATACAACCAGTCCTTATCATCTCACGAACATAACTATGTCTAACCTCAATGTACCTTGACTTCCATTCCAGACTTCAATATAAGCTTTGACTATTGTGGATGCACTATCACCATGAATAGCAGGGGAGACATAGGTTTGATCCATAAGTCAATCTCACTCAACACATTCCTCAGCCATTTCGCTTCTTGACAACAAGAGGCCAATGCTATGAATTCCGATGCCATCTTTGAATCAGTAATACATGTTTGCTTCTTAGCTGCCCATGAAAAACCTCCTCTAAGAAGAAACACCCATATACTTGTGGAAGAATAATCTTCCTTATTAGATATCTAACTTGCATTCGAGTACCCTTCTATGATAAAAGGTTCTTCCTTATAATTCAAACCATAGTCCTTAGTTTTGTTCAAATACCTTTGTTCAAATACCTTAACACTCTTCTCAAAGCTTGCCAATGCAACATACTAGGGTTACTAGTATACCGACTAAGCTTTGCCAACAGCAAATTCTATATCCGGCCGAGTGCTAGTCATAGCATATATCAAGCTTCCAATCAAGCTTGGATACTCCAATTGAGCAATAGAAGTACCAGTACTCGGAACCAAGTGAACACTAGGATCCATCGGAGTAGCAAAATGAGTCCCTTTACCTCTAGACCACTTTCTCAATATAATGAGATTGTGATAAAGAAATAGTCCCTTTACCTCTTATTACTTTAATACCAAGAATACCATCCGCTTAACTTAAATCTTTTATTGAGAAGCTACTTGAGAGAAAAACTTCAGTTTTTTTCACTTGTTGCAAATCAGTCCCAAAGATAACCATATCATCAACATACAAGCAAATTATAACTCCATTACCGTTATTATTAAACTTTTGATGCCATTGCTTTGGTGCTTGTTTAATTCCATACAAAGATCTAATTAACTTGCAAACCTTAGACTCTTGTCCTTTGACCATGAATCCTTCATGTTGATTCATGTACGCTTCTTCCTCCAATTCACCATTAAGGAAAGCCATTTTAACATCCATTTGGTGAATTATAAGACCATGAATTACCGATAAAGCTATCAATAGTCTAATGGTAGCAATTCTAGCTGCCGGAGTATAAGTGTCAAAGTAATCGATATATATATTTGCTTAAAATCTTGGACCACTAACTCGGCCTTATATATTAATATGGTTGCATCGATTTTTCTTTTTGTTACGAAAATCCACATACAATCTAAGGGTTTTCAACCGAGAGGTAAACTAGCTAAAACCCATGTATTATTCTGCATAATTGAATCGCTTTCATCATTTACAACTTATCATGAAACTCCATAGCCTCATGAAAGGTTCTACGATCCTCCTCCACATTGTAACAATATGAAAATTGAGTCATAATTGATTCCATTGACCCTTCAACTAAATAGAGTTGAAAATCCGGTCCGAAAGATTTCTCTTTTCTAATTCTTTTACTTTTCCTAATTTCTAGTGTTGTAGTTTCATGGTCATTATTAATGTCACCCACAACAATGGAACTAGTACTAGGTATCATGTCCTTTGGTCTCAACATCGAAGAGAAACAAGTCTCATAAGATATTGCATCCATTAACTCTATGAAGGTGTGAATAGAGACAAAACCATTAGCCTCAATGACATAAGACTTATAGGCTTTGCTATTCACCTATCGTTTTACGCTTAGGTTCCGTCGATTCGACATTAGCCCTACATCCTCATACCTTAAGTTAATTGATATTAGGGTTTTCTTTGACCAAATCTCATATGGGGTAGTTTATTCCTTTTGTTAGGAACCCTATTTAGAATATAGCTTGTCGTGAGAATGGCATCACCCCAAAAACTGTCACTAAAACCCAAACTAGAAAGCATGGTGTTGACCATTTCTTTCGGAGTCCTATTTTCCTTCCTACCACACCATTACTTTGAGGTGACTAAGGCGCGGTCTCTTCATGGATTATTCCTATGGAGTTAAAGGATTATCGTATTCACCACCGCTATCTATCCAAAGTCTTTTGATTTTTTTCATTAAGCTGGAGTTCCACTTCGGTCTTATAGATCTTAAACTTTTCAAGTGCTTCATTTTTTGAAAATTTAAAATATACGTAACAAAACCTTGAATAATCATCAATAAAAGTTACTACATATTTCTTATTTCCCAAAGATGGTGAACTATGAAAGTCACACAAGTGACTAACACACTAGGGTAAGGATTCTTTGTAATCTTTGTTTAACATGTATGTCTTACACTTCTCTATATTCAATCAAAGGATGGTATTAAACATAACTTAGACATGTCATATAATCTACATTAGCTCACATGACATAAACGATTGTGCCATAGAGAAGAAACATCAAGCATGTAAATAGAACTAGAAATTATATTATATGCTAAACTTAAACACCCCCTTATGATAATATATTAATATACTTGACTAGCATAAATACCGTTCTTAGACACTACAAACTTATCGGATTCAAATACAACTCTAAAACCAACTGTTTGGGCCCATTCCAGTCATGGCCCACCTAACCTGTGAGATGACTAAAATACCCTTAGGAGGTAAAATTTCCATTTTACCCCTAAGGACCTTTCAGGCCAGAAAGTACAAGCCTTCAGTCAAGCCCACTGACAAAAAGGCTTTCATGACATCATCATCTTCACCAGATGACATCACCTCAGTACAACCTATAAATAGTACTTTCATCTGATCATTCAGGTACGTTTTTACACACATTCCAAAGCATTTACTTGCACTATTCTCTGACCTTCTGAGATCAGATCTGACTTAAGCATCGGAGAGCCGATCCCGGGAACATCCCCGGGGTAGTTCACAGTGCTCGGTTTTGCAGGTACCGGAAACTCGAAGGCCTTGGACTTGTTACTGGTTACTAACCTAGCTGGATTTTGACTCCCCCGAATTACAAATTTCTACTGTGTTTCTTGTACCCGAAACAGTTGGCGCCGTCTGTGGGGAAGGTAACATTACAGCTACAATTCGAACACCATGACACGAGGACAAGGTAACCGCGCTACAGCTGCTCGAAAGACCACTTTTGAGAATGCGCAGACTACTCTGCTGAAGTAAGGAGGTGCTATTGTGGAGGACGAGACTGAGCTCCCACCAGGTGGAAGCCAAACGGCTGTAGCTTTCGAGGCACCTCCACCACCAGTCACGTACTCGAATCTTCGACAGCTCGAGCTCGGAATGGAGAGACACATGACTACTATCATGCAACAACTCGTCTCAGTAATCAAGACTCAACACACTACTCCCCCTGACCGAGGGACATTCCTAGACCAGCCGCAGGCTCATCGAAGAGTAGCCAATCCAAAGCGTGCCCTAACCGAGCACGCTGCTGCTGGCCCATCAAAGAGGATACCTGCCACTTCGAAAGGGAAGCCTATCATGTCGCCAAATCAGGACGATGCTCGACATATTATACAGCAGAAATAGATGAGGGGTAAGAACTTCGATGCTCGGGAGATCATTAAGAAAATAAGAGAGAAGTCCCAGGTAGGGAACTCGAAATACTCAACTGCAACACGAACCACATGAAAGTATCGCCCCTTGACTAACCGTCATACATCGAGAATCGAGGTCCCACAACACGTCGAAGATCCCGAAGAGGTAGCTGAATCGAGTTTTCGAGTTGGTTCAGTAGTGGCACATAAATCACCTTTTAGCCAACACATCGTGGAGACCCCTAACCCAGGCAAGGTCAAGATCGCCTCGATCGAGCACTACTCAGGAACCACTGATCCGGCTGACCATTTGGCAGCATACAAGGCACAAATGAGCGTGCAAACATTCTGTCAAGCCACATGGTGCAGGTATTTTCCGACAACCCTCAAAGGGTTGGCCCTCAATGGGTTGGCCCTCAATGGGTTCACTAGCCTACCTTGTGGCATCATCACCATCTTCTCGGCCCTCGAGACTCTATTCTCCCAGCACTTCATTGCGGCAAAACGCCACAAAAAGACCAGTGTGCACTTAATGTCAATTTTTCAACAAAACTGAGAAAGCCTGAGCGTTACATCAAACGATTCAATGAAGAATCTATCAAGGTCTCCGATCTCCAGGACGGAGTTGCCGTTATGGCCTTAATGAATGGCCTCCATCCTGGGCGGTTCAAGTTCGAACTTGCCATGAGAGAAACTCTCACTCTAGCAGATGCGATGAGGCAATCGCAGAAATATATCCAGGCGTCGGACATCTGCAAGAACGTTCATGATGAAGGAAGCAACAAACGGAAGACTGAGCCATCGAGCCAAAAAGACATGGCAGAAAGGCTGAAGAGACATCGACCTTCTAATGGGGGTCATGACCCGCGTTTCAACCCAATCGAAGGGAGATATACTTAGATTTGAAAGAGAATTCTGTGTTACCTCGACCTACCCGCATCAAGATGTCGATTTATCGAAGAGATAATAAGTTATGGTGTGAGTACCATAGAGAATGCGGTCATACGACCAAGGACTGTAGGGAGCTGAAAAAGGCCCTAGATAAGTTAGCTGACGAAGGAAAACTGAACATATTCTTGAAGGAACCTCAAGGTGATCGAAGAAGAGATAAGTGAAAAGAAAAACAGTTGAAGAGCGATGAAACTGAGGGCTATGTAGGAGTCATAGCTGGGGGCTTCGCTTCAGGAGGCCTAACCGACAATTCGAGGAAGAATCACCTATATCACCTGAAAAATGGTGAGAGAATGAAAAATCCGGACACCCCCACCATGGTGTTCGGAGAGAGTTTGAAAGAAATACAAACTCCCCATGATGATCCCTTGGTCATCGAACTTAAAGTGGATAATCACAGGGTTGGTCGAGTTCTAATAGACAGTGGAAGTTCGGCGGACATCATCACCTAGGAGTGTCTGCAGAAGCTCAAGTATGAAAAGAAAGACATCAAGGCCATCGACCAACCCTTAGTCGGATTTGGGGGCCAATATGTTCACCCCCTTAGGGTCATCAATCTACCTAGCCGGTTTGGTGACAAAGGGAAAGGACTTTGCCTTCTAATTAATTTTCTTGTAGTCGATATCGACATCCCTTACAATATCATCATATGCCGACCTACGCTGAACAGAATAAAAGCGGCTATTTCGACCTATCAGCTCTTGCTCCAATTCGAAGCAGATGACGGAACGGTTGGCAGACTGCATGGAGATCAGAAATCCGCTCGGGAATGCTATGTCAACAGCCTAAGAAAAAGTAGGCCAGTCGAGCAAAACTCAAGCAAGAGAAAGAGAGAAGAAATGGAAACAGCCAAAAGTTCACCCCTACCACTGGGATTGTTTTACAACGAGAACCCTGCCAACCACAATCGACCCCAGCCTGTCGATGAGGATGAAGAAATACAACTCGGATCTGATCCTAGCCGGACAGTTCGAGTAGGTAAAGACCTTAACCAGGTCATTCGAGATGAACTAGTGACGTTCCTTCGAGATTATCAGGAGGTGTTTGCATTTTCTGCTGATGAAATGCCAGGGATAGACCCCGCGGTCACCAAACATCAACTGAATATCAAACCTGAATAAAAGCCCTTCAAACAGAAGTTGAGGCACCAGGGCATCGAGAGAAATAAGGCAGCATCAGAAGAAGTGAAGAAGCTGTTAAGTGCCGGATTAATCAGAGAATGTCAGTATACAAATGGCTTTCGAACGTTGTTCTAGTAGAAAAGCCCAATGGGACATGGCGTATGTGCGTTGATTTACGGTTCTTAACAAAGCCTGCCCCAAAGATGATTTCCCACTCCCAAAAATCGACAAGCTGGTTGATTGCACTATTGGACATGATTTATTTAGTTTCATGGATGCAAACGCCAGATATCAGTAAATTCCCCTAGCCGAGGAAGATCAGGTACATACCGAGTTTATTATTAGCTCGGGGATTTACTGTTTTATAGTCATGCCGTTCGGACTTAAGAACGCAGGGGCTACATATCAACGAGTAGTCAATAAAATGTTCGAGAAGCAGCTGGGACGCAACGTCGAAGTGTATGTGGACGACATGATTGTCAAAAGAAAGCTGGTTGAAGAACATGTCCATGACTTGAGAGAAACTTTATCCACTCTCCGTAAATACAACATGAAACTGAACCCTAAAAAATGTGTTTTCGGAGTTCGAGGAGCAAAGTGTCTGGGATTCCTTGTGGATGAAAGGGGCATCGAAGCAAACCCCGACAAAGAAGAAGCAATTATCAACATGAAATCCCCTCGAACTGTTAAGGAGGTTCAAAGATTGACAGGGTGCATGGCTGCGTTGGGAAGATTTTTGTCACGATCAGCTGACAAAAGTTTGTAATTCTTTAATACCTTGAAGAAGCCATGCTTCGAGTGGGATAATGAAGGTGAACAGGCATTCCAACAACTCAAAACACACTTAGCATCACTGCCAAAGCTCGTTTCACCCTTGCCGGGAGAAACGCTATTCGTATATCTTGCAGTTTCGGAAACTGCGTTAAGTGCGGTTCTAGTTGATGAGCGAGAGAAGCAACAACACTCAGTCTACTTCATCAGCCACGCCTTTCGAGGGGCAGAAAGCAGATATCCTCCATCGGAAAAGACAATATTTGCACTGGTAATGGCTAGTCAAAAGCTAAAGCCTTACTTCCAAGCTCACCCCATTAAACTACTCACTAGCCAACCGCTCAAAAAGCTACTCGAGAATAGAAACGGCTCTAACCGGGTAATTGAATGGGCTAACCAATTATCTGATTTCGGCCTGGAATTCGAGCCTCGAAAAGCAATAAAAGCACAGGCCTTAGTAGATTTTATCGCTGAATGCCCATCGGAGATCGAGACTGCCACCCTAACCGGGACATGGCAACTCTTCGTCGAAAGCAGGGTGCGGAGCAGGGCTCTTGATAATAGACCCACTCGAAAATAAAATGGAGTACGCAATAAAGTTTGATTTTGCTGCATCAAAGAATGAAGCTGAGTATGAAGCCCTTTTGTTGGGATTGAAACTGTGCCTCTGGAATGGGGCTAAGAAATAACAGTTAAGACAGACTCACAGCTGGTCGTCGGTCATGTCAAGGGAGAGTTCGAAGAAAAAGAAGATAGTATGAGAATGTACCTGGGTAAAGTAAAGGAGCAGCAGGGAAAATTTACCAAGTTCACAATCCAACACATCCCAAGGTCTGAAAACCAGCAGGCCGATGTACTATCTCGAATGGCAAGCTCAGCCTCTGACTTAGAACTTCGAACTATCTCATGGGAAGTGTTGTAGAGGCCAAGTATTAACAACCAACTTCTCATCCACAACATAGACCGCTCGAATGACTGGATGAAAAGCATCCGTGAATACCTCGAAGAAGAAAAATTGCCAGAAGTTGAAAAGGAAGCAGAAAGAATTCAGCGCCGTTCGAACTGGTTTCTCTTGCATGACCACTTGTTGTACAAAAAATCATTTATCCACCCACTGCTGCGGTGTGTAACGCTCGAAGAAGGTCATCAAGTGCTTCGAGAAATACACGAAGGAACGTGTGGCAGCCATAAAAAAGCTCGAACTATAGATGGAAAAGCCCTTCAAGCCGGATATTATTGGCCTATATTATGCAAGATGCCAAGGGATTGGTTAGGAAATGCCACAACTGCCAAGTATATGCCCACATACATCGACAATCGGCCAGCCCTTTCACCACTATGCAAGCTGTGCTGCCATTCGATCAATGGGGGATGGACATCTTAGGACCATTCCCAACCGCATCTGGTGGAAGGAAATTTTTGCTGATAGCAGTCGACTACTTCACCAAGTGGGTCAAAGCAGAACCCCTAACCACCATTTCGGATAATCAAGTACAAAACTTCATATGGAAAAAAATCATCACTCATTTCAGTGTACCCCGAGCACTCATTTCAGACAACGGTCGACAATTCAACAGCGGACCCACCAAAGCTTATTGTGCTCGTTTTGGCATAAAGACAAAGTTCTCTGCTGTTAGCCAACCACAAACTAACGGGTAAGCCGCAGTAGCAAATAAAGTCATTCTAAAAGGGATAAAGAAGATGTTAGACGGAGCGAAAGGATCATGGGTCGAAGATCTCCCATGGATACTTTGGTCCGCTCAAACTATTGTAAAAGAGGCAACTGGTCATACGCCCTTCAACTTAGTTTATGGAAGCAAGGCCGTATTGCCAGTCGAAGTTGATATCCCCTCATCGAGGATAACTTTCTATGATAATGGGTAGAATGAAGAAGAGAAAAGCATCAAACTTGATCTCCTACCAGAGACCAGGGTAAATGCATTGCTCAAGTCAATTGCTCAAAAATGAGAATGACCAGGCTATTCAATCGAGGAGTCAAAGAGAGGAGGTTTGAAGTAGGAGACCTTGTACTTCGAAAGATTGAAGCTATTGGAAAGAAACAAGACCTTGGTAAACCAAGCCCAAATTGGGAAGGATCGTACCGAGTGACTGAGATAATTCATCCTGGAACGTATAGACTCGAGAACATGGTGATCCTTTGTTTCGTCCATGGAATGTTAATAACTTAAGAAAATTTTATGTTTGAGAACAACACAGCAAGTTAAGGGGCTAATATAGGAGCAAAACTACTTATGCTGCTTCGACCTAACCGGTCTAGATGAAGATTAAATTGTTATGATGTACATCGAAATTTAGTATTACTTCTTGTAAGAAACCTCGCCGGTTTAACAGGCTTGTAATCGAAGAATTATGAAATAAAATATCGACCTTACCGGTCCTTCGAGTACACCTTTCAAATTATTCTTATGACACTGAAATTGTTAAGTAACAGAAGACCTAATAGGTCATTTTTCGAAATTACGACCTAATAGTTGAATCGAAGTTTGAGCTCACCATCCAATTGAGGATGATCGAAATTTTTAGAACTCCCCAAATTGAGGGTGTTCGAAGTTTCTCAAAAAGCCCCCGTGGAGGGCGTTCGAATTAAAGTTGCTTAGCATGTTATTCGAATAAAGGGATCTAACAGGTCAAATATCAAGCGCAAAAGAGACGACAAAAGTTAGGCAAAATAAGTAAAATTTTCCATTTCATCCAAAAAAGTAATTACAGGTACAAGGATTACATCAAAAGAAAAAGGAAAAGTTGCTTATAAAGGCTCCAAAAAAGACACTGCCTACTAAGAGTAAATCTAGGCCTCGATGTCAACTGCTTCCTCACCGGAAGAGTCAGAGGGAGAGCTCGAACTCTCAGAGGCAGCAACCTCAACTTCGCCAACCTTGGCCTCCTCAGCACCCACAGGGATATAAGACGCTGCGACCACCTCGGCCTCGCCTTCCCCCAAAGCCGTGGAAGTCGAAGCCTCAGCATCCGTAGTGCCCTCCTTCTCTTTGGCAACATATTCAGCCAGGAACTGCAGTTCGTGCTCATCGTACTTGGATAAAGCCTGCATGAAATCCAAGTCAGGCACCAAGTCCGTCAGCGCTTTCTCGAAACAGTGGTGAATGTCGTAGCGGGCGGATTGATAGCCCTCGACGACCTTCTGGTCAGCAAAAGTGAGGCCGTCCTAAGATTTTTTCCACCGGCGGATGAATTTGCTCCTTATTTGTTTGAGGTCCTTGACGGACTTGTTCAGTTTAGACTGCAAATTATCCCGCTCGGCGAATGTGCGCTCGAGCATCTATTTATGGGCCTTCAGCTTTGCCTCGAGCTGAGACACCTCCGTCAGCGACGCCTCTAACTTCTTCTCAGCCGCCTTCAGCTGATTGGAGACCTCCTCTTTATTGTTTAGGAGCCTGGTCCTTTCGCTGTTAAATGCCTCAAGATTGTCGGCATTTAACCGCTTCGCCTGCTCGAGTTCAGTCTCGAGGGCCACGACCTTTCGAGAGGCCTCCAAAAGCTCCTACTTGCATTGAGCAAGCTCATCGACCAGCTTGGTCGCATCTTGGCGCTCCTTCTCAGCAAAGGCAAGCCATTTGAATAGACATCTGCCAAAAAGAGACAATGTTAAGACAAATCAAGAGGATAACGTGACATGAAGTAATAAATGGAAAGAAAGCTCACCTGCAACCAGCACTCGTTCAGTGCTTCAACTTCCTTATCAACCCCACCCTTCTAGACATCTTCCATGTCTCCTAACACCAGTAGTGCCTCTCAAACTTTCCAATAGCGAGCTCCTACTGGCTTTTTCGATGCTAACGACGCCTGATTGGCACTCAGAATCGTGGGACCAGGAATATCTGTTCTTTTTTACCAAGGGTTCGTCAATGTCTTGCTCGTTGACGGGGTCCGATCTCGAACCCAAGTGAAAACTCAAACCAGGGAATAGGGGGTCGATCTCGGGGGAGGAAGGTGCTTTCCTCTTAGACCCGGCGCTACCGGAAACTTCGACCTCCGTCAGAGGCCTGTTTGGTTCTGTTGGAGTCGGCAAAGGCTTCGGAGGAGCCGATTTTTCCTTTGGCTTGTGTTTTGAATTCTGCTTAGGCAATAAAAAGACAAGTTAGAAAAGTCAAACAACAAAAGCCAAACGGAAAGATAGGGAATCGAACTTACTGCGGGTGGTTTTGGGACTTTAAGTTCCCCCTTCTGGATCGACAGCCTAGCCATGGCTGCCATACCTCCTTTCGCTGTATTTTTCTTCATCTCGTCGTCGAGATTGCTATACGCAAGCACTGCAAAGACGAAATGATAAGAATTAGAAAGCAGAAGATTACTTAAGAAAGAAAAAGCAGATAAAGAGTAATCGGCCCCTACGTTGGTCATACGCTGGGGACACACCGAAGGCCAACAAAAAAGGCTCATTAGTCAGGTCCTTGTCGTTGGGCAGCCAGTGATCCGTCTTGTACGTTTGCTTACCATCAACATGATACCCCGTCGCTTGACAGTGAATGGCTACGATGACCTCTTTAGCGTCCATTTCGGGCACGTTAAGGTTTATGCCAAAGTTGGGAGGATTGTCGGACAGAGTTACATGCACATCTCATGGCCTATCCCCTCGAAACACAAAAAGAAACTCCCCTCAGAACAGAGCCTGGTTGGTAGGCATCTCAGTTGTAACCTTATTGGACTTTTCCTCTCTTAGCCCATCCTTTATCATGATGATATGCCGAGCTTGGAAGGAATACCAACCAGGCCCGTTGCGGAGTTCAGACACCTCGTTCATCCTAAACATATTGCGCCAAAGGCGGAACGAGGCTGGCACTCCCAACATACGACATAGGCAGATAAAAGATACAAAAGCCCCTACTGAGTTGGGCATAAGTTGACACAAGGCTATGTTTTATGCCTCTAAAATCTCTTTAAAGAGCAGGTGCAAGGGAAAACGCAAACCCAACTCGAAATATGCCTTATATACACCGGTGCACCCAGGGGGTGGCACCACTATCAGGTTGGTGACCTGGGGAGGATATAATACATAGGGCAGCTTAATGGCATACAGACTCGATAGAAATGACAGACCTCTCTAAAGATCCTTTCGCCACTTCCCCATTGACCAGTGGCCACTTATTCCCAATCTCTTGTTAGGGGAAGGGCAAGGCTCGCATTGATTAGACGTCGAAGTAACTTTATCGGTCGCCTCCATTGTTTGCACTACACCAAGGGAAATGAAAGAATCTAAGTAACTCCTCTTAGAAGGAGGGAAGGCTATCAAAACTTTATTGGGATGATTTAAAAACTCTTCGAGTCCCTCGAAATTTTCCTCACACTCCTCTTCCTCAATGGGAACGGCGTTGAGCAAAAGATCAGAGTTTGGGGTCCAATAAGCTATTGTTACAACAGGAGCCCCATCTACCCATGTCTCAACCCAAGGCATGTAAGGAAGGGGCAGGGCATGGGAGGCACTTGATTCGAGAAGGGGGTTCAGTCTTTATAAATACAATAACCCCTACATCGAATTTATTAAAGAAAGGAAAAGAATCAAAGATGAGAAATCATACCTTAATCGAATTATACGAAGGAGATTCCTTGAACTCTTGGCACACTCTGACAGCAGTGGGCAAAGGAAGCAAAGGGCTTCTTAAAGAGAGAAATTAGAGAGAGAAATTAGAGAGAGAAGTTGCAAAGTGAGTGAATGAGGTAACAGTTGAGTTATTTATAACTCACCTACCCTGAACAGTAAAACCCCTATAATATGAACAATTACCTTACATGGGAGTTCGTGTCGGATAGTAGAGGGAGATTTAATGCGATACATCGTATATACAGTTGAACATATAAATACGAGTCAAAATACGGTTGACTAAAAGGAGTATATGGTTGACCTCAAACCATTGACCCTCACCGGGGCTACTTCAAGAAATTTCGGCTGTACAATCCTTCCCTCACCGGGGCTACCTCGAACTCTTCAAAGTAACAATTCTTTGACTGAGCCACCTCGAGCAATTTCAAAGGTGTTCTTTGAGTCCAATACTTCTGAAATATTTTCTAAGTATACTAAGCCCTTCATATAAGGCTACCTCGAGTAAAATGAGTATAGGACTCAATTAGCCCTAACCAGGCTACCTCGAAGCCCTGAACATGGACTTATTGACCCTTACCAGGCCCACCTCACACCCAATTGAGGGTGTTCGAGTTTTTTGATTACACACCCAAGTGAGGGTGTTCGAGTTTTTTGATTACACACCCAAGTGAGGGTGTTAGAGTTTTTTGATTACACACCCAATTGAGGGTGTTCGAGTTTTTTGATGACACCCCAAGTGAGGGTGTTCGAGTTTTTTTATGACACACTTAGTGAGGGTGTTCGAGTTTTTTGGTTACACACCCAAGCGAGGGTGTTCGAGTTTTTAAGAAACCCTCGTTGAGGGCGTTCGAGTATTTTAAGGAACCCCTCTTAGAGGGCGTTCGAGTTTTTTAGGAACCTCTCTTAGAGGGCGTTCGATTTTTTTTTGGAACCTCTCTTAGAGGGCGTTCGAGTTTTTTTTAGGAACCCCTCTTAAAGGGCGTTCGAGTTTTTTTTTAGGAACCCCTCTTAGAGGGCGTTCGAGTTTTATTTTAGGAACCCCTCTTAGAGGGCGTTCGAGTTTTTCTAGCAACCCCTCTTAGAGGGCGTTCGAGTTTTTAAGAACGCCTCTTTGAGGGCGTTCGAGTTTTTCAGGATCCCCTCCTTGAGGGCGTTCGAATTTTTAGCTAAAGCCAAACCAACATGGATGTACGTCGAGTTTTCAAAGCAAAAGCAAAATATTCCGCTCCACATCGCAGTCCCATCATGATTCTGAAACTACAACGTAGAGCGTGGGGCGAATGTTTGGGCCCATTCTAATCATGGCCCACCTACCCAGTGAAATGACTAAAATACCCTTATAGGGTAAAATTACCATTTTACCCCTAAGGACCTTTCAAGCCAGAAAGTACAGGCCTTTAGTCAAGCCCACTGACAAAAAGGCTTTCATGACATCATCATCTTCACCATATGAGATCACCTCAGTACAACCTATAAATAGTACTTTCATCTGATCATCCAGGTACATTTTTACACACATTCCAAAGCATTTACTTGTACTATTCTCTGACCTTCTGAGATCAGATCTGACTTAAGCATCGGAGAGCCGATCCCGGGAACATCCCGGGGTAGTTCACCGTGCTCGATTTTACAGGTACCGGAAACTCGAAGGCCTTGGACTTGTTGCTGGTTACTACCCTAGCTGGATTTGGACTCCCCCGAATTACAAATTTCTACTGTGTTTCTTGTACCTGAAACACCAACCTTATTAAGAGACCTCCCGACACTAAATTCTTCTTAACCTTCGGAACAAAAACACACTACTACTAGAAGACCCTATCTTGTCGCCTGTAAATAGGCTGTCGCGTCGCTTGGAGGGCGACTTTGTTGCTAGGGACACGATAGATCTACACCTATTGTGTCTCCTGAGAACCGACACAAAAAGCATCCATTTGCGTTGCCTATTAGTTAGGTGGCGATACCATAGGTCAATTTTACCACCAAAAACTTTCCCTTATGCTTCGCCTGCCACTTAAACATGACACGTAAAATAACCTATTGTGTCGGCTCTTAGGTATGAGACGACATTATAGGTCAATTTCACCATAAAGAACTTACCCTTATCCGTCACTTGCTACTTAAAACATGACACGTATAATAAGGTAATGTGTCGCCTCATCGATAGGTTCTCTTGCAAAAAACGATGTAGTTTATGCATCATTTCTTTCTTTAGAGGCAATACAACAGGTATGCTATCATGACACCTACAACCTAGCAGGGGACATATAAACTTCTATTTTTTTATACTGTATCAAGTATTAATCATACCATGCATTCATTCCATCAAAATTAACCTTTATAATATATATATAGTCGGGTTTTTCTAAAAACCTATACTTTGCTGAAAACTGAACACTAACAGTCCTGATTGGGAAAAAGGGGGTACATATAAGATTTAGAAGGGTACATATTACGATTAGAGGGTACGCGTGCTTCAAACATCAAAGTTGTGCTGCTAACATCAAAGTTGTCAGTATTTATAAAAATGTCATTAATGAATGCATGCGTACCCCCTTTATGTTAACATGTACCCCTTCACTTGGTTTTCACGGTAAAAACAGTTTTCACTTGACCCTATTCATATATATATATATATTCAATCATTTCACAACCTCCATATCATAAAAAAATATCACTCCCTCCGTTTTTTATTAGATGTAACGTTTGACTTTTCACATTTCTCGAGACACAACTTTGATCTATTATATCTCTAAATGTATAATTGTAAAAAATTTAAAAATTTTGATTTGAAAAGTGAACACCGAGACGAATCAAACAAGATGCCACATGACTATATTATATAAATAACTATCAATGGGCAAAGTGAATTGGATGAATAGTGCACAAAGTCAACATGTTACATCTAATAAAAAACAGAAGGAGTATCTTTTTTACAGTATATAATCTACCTATTGATGGATAAATCTTAACAGCATCAAAAATTTAGTGTTAAAAAAAACATTAAAATTTTAGCAAATAGTTGTAAAAAAATATATACATAGATCACCCTTGAACTTCAAGTTTCAAAACTACAAGCATTGGTGAATGAAGAATCTACACCACGCTTCCCGTATGTGGTCAATCTCCTCTTGAGAGTATGGCTCCAACGAAAAATGCTACACCAAAAAGAACAAGAGGTAATAAGTAACTAGTGCAATATTTAAAAGTGAAATTTAGATTTAATGACAAGAATACATGTATTACCTCTTCAAAAGAATATTATTTTCACATACAAGTGAAACTACATGAAACATGTACTTCATGATATGATAGCCATACTCTACTCCCCCGAGCTTTTGAGGATACTACAAAAGAATGAAAAAATGAAAATATTGATCATATAGATATGAAGATGAATACAAATGAAATAATTAAAAAATATAGTGTTTTTTGATTGCTTACGCTAATCGATTTTCATTCTAAACTTTTTCGAAATCCACTCCCGAGCTTAAGAGTCCTATAAGCCCTATATGACAAAGAAAAAGAACAATAAAAACAATGTTCCAATATACCACACATAACCGAACCAAGAAGACAAAGAGAACGAGCTCCTTTTTTGGCCTATTAAATTGTAAATTTGTAATATGGGTTGCGAGAATCAAATATACTTCTTTAATTCTCTAGTTTTACACAGTCGAGCTTCAAGAAGCCACGATCCATCTTATAGAAACATACGTTGCAAACTTGGCCTCGGGAGAACAACCCCCATATAGTTTCACCTTGGATTTATAGAGCAACATTCACGATGTCTAAGTTTCTATCTCTTCATGTTATATTCTTCATGTTTACCACTTATTGATGCTTTGTTTATGATCATGCCAAACCATTCAACAGCACAAATAGAGCATTATTTGTGAAACTATCCTTTGTTCACCACTTACTGATCATGCCAAACCATTCAACAACATCCTTTGTTTCGAAACGTTGTTTGGGCTATCCAAAGCACTTGTCATGCCAAACCAAATCGTTCAACACCAGACAAAACAATGGTTTTTGTATAGCCCAAATAGCTATTTAGTCATTACCACTAACTGATCATGCCAAACCAACCAATTCAACACTAGACAGCAGCTTGTGAAGCAACTGTTCTTAACTAAAAATCAGCACCATAAAAAGCACAAAAACCACTGAGTACTGGTCTCATGAACTACTCCTAGGATTCATATAAACTGTAAGTACAAAACCACCAAAGATCTAAAGTGTAAGCAATGATAACAAACAATATGCACGAGGACACGATTTATATTTGTATTCCCCTGTAAATGAATTTTATAAATATATTTAAAGTATATTGTTAAGTTGAGAGTATTTTTGGAGTAAACAGCTTAACCTTTCATTGATTGTCAAGAGAATATATTACAACCCTAACAAATACCTAACTCCTTAAAACAAGCTAATCACAAAATATACAAAGATATATTTTCCTAACCAAAATATAACCAAAATATATTTCATGATCCTAGGAAATATTATCGCCTAATATATATTTATAAATAATTTCACAAAGAGAATCACAATAGGGAAACGAGGACTCAATAAATTGAACATCATGGCTCACAAAGAATTCACGTGTCTCCAAGTCAAACAATCTCCACCCTTTTTCTACCAAAAGGATAACCAACAAAAATGCAACGTCGAGACTTGGAATTAAACTTGTACTTAACCCGAGGACGATTAGTAGCATAACAAAGACAACCAAAAACACTAGTACTATCATAGGAAGGGGCGACACCATAAAGTCATTCATACAGAGTTTCTCCATTCAACAGAACAGTTGGGGTAAGGTTAGTAAGATGAGTAGCGGCCATTACACACTCCCCCTAAAAGGATTTTGGCAAACGGGCTTGGAAATGTAATGTACGCGCGACATTAAGAAGGTGACGATGCTTACGTTCAATAAGTCCGTTTTGTTGAGCCGTGTCAACACAAGTTGTTTGATGCAAGATGCCTTTCTTATCATAAAACTCCTTTAGACTCAAAAACTCTTGGCCATTGTCACTATGAACCACCTTTATTTTCTTATTAAATTGAGCTTTCACCATAGCATAAAAATTGCGAATAAGGGACGCAACCTCAGACTTTTAAACCATTAAAAAATTCAAGTAGCTCTAGAATAATCATCAACTATGGTAAGAAAATAACGAGCATCACAAGAGGCAGAAAGTTTATTTGGACCCCTATATCACAATGAATTAAATAAAAAATAACGCCAGCTTTATTGGCACTTAACGGAAATGAGTTTCGAGGCTGCTTTCCCATAAAACAAATGGGACAATCCAAATCACAATGAGAAATAAGACGGTCGGCTAGTCCGGGTATAAAGTAAAGAACTTTAAGAGACGAATGACCTAAATGACGATGCCACAACAAACTTACATCATCCACTTTGGTCACTTATTTGCTAGTATCTAGCCAGCACGAACTGGCTTAAAAACATAGACCCCATTAGACTGAACTCTCGCTCCAATCAGGTTCTTCAAAGTGAGGTCCAATATAATTTAAATCTTATAAGTGAAGTCAATAAGAAAATTTTGGCTCTCTAAAAGTTGAGAAACTTATAACAGACTATAAGAAAGAGCGGGACATATAAAACATGATCTGATGTCAAGCCATCGCTTAAAACAATTGTAGCCTCTTTAGTAGCAAGAGTACTCTTCCCATTTGGTAAACCAACACTAGTAGAGATATTCCGAAGTTTAGTAAACAGAGAAAGATTACCAGACATATGAATAGAATCACTGGAATCAATAAGCCAATCATCGAAGCTACACATACCACTTAAATTTCCGGTGGAAGAAAACGACCCTACGTCTAGGCCAATGAGTACAATTAATTAAAAACCTCAATTCGATTAACAATGAAACAATAAGCAAATGAGTACAATTGATTAAAAAAGCAATAAGTGAGTAATAGCAAAAATGACGTAACCTATACAATGAGCTAAGTAGGGTATTTATATTAAATACATATAAGCATTCTAGTCGTCAAATAACCTAGCTATATGGTTCAACGGATAGGAACACGGCTAACCACTTCCTAAATACTAGGCCAACGTCTTTATCCTCTGCTTGGACTTGGTCTTCAACGTTCACACGCTCTGTCTCACGTGCCACAAGCCCGTTATATTAATGTTATTTCAAACCAGCCTCCCGGAACGTGAGGGCGAGTTTTAGCCCACAACAGTTATGGAATCTGCTTTCCTTTTCTTCTAGAGTCAAGACACTCATGTCAACATTTTTGTCCTACTTTTGCATTGTGCATTGAGGTTTTTAAGATTCAAGTATGAGAATATAATACGGCAACTACATTTTGATTATACATCCACCTAGATATACCGTAATATTTTTTTTTCCATCATATGAGCTATTGAACGAGCTTGGTTGGCCATTTTATCGTTTCAAATCAAGATCAGATTGCAGTCAGTAGAAACATTTTAGGTATTTGGTGGTTTTGAAAGTGTTTGCTTGATAAGAATATTGTAACACCCCGACAATTCTCTCTTTAAAAAACACATATCTTCCCAACAAATATATAGAGAATTATTAAGGCATTATCGCCCGTGTAATAACGTATCGGCTTACTCAGAATTTTGCAGTGGAAAAACAAACTATAATAACTGTCAAATCATTATCCAAACTTCAAACATACTTTAAAACCAACTTAAATAACTTAAAATAAATAATCCATAAAGTAACTTAACGAAAGTAATATAAATATACGAAGCAACGTAAGTGAGAAAACGATCTCTCATCAATATCTCCCAATTCCCAAATGAGTATGTGTGATGCATCATCTTCAAACCTGTAGGCAAATACTCAATTGAAGATTGCTCACCAATTAAGGGTCATCACAGGATCAATAGGCACATCCATGATCGACACATATAAAAGTACGTAATCAGCAGAGTTGAGTACATACACAACAATATAAAACACAAAACTAACATGATACTACTAGGCAATAGTACATAATCCATAATAATACTCTAGAACTTCAACTGATAAAATAAGACTCGACTTTACCAAACATACGATATGATAATTCAGTTAATAAATTTAATAGTCAATGGATCGAGTTGTCCAACCAAACCTAGTCTTCAATACAGAAGACGAATTACGGGCGCGACACTGTAATCCCCTGACCAACGATATCGAGGAACCTTTTAAGATAAAATAGGCACGATGATCAATCCGGCCCCAAGAAAAGCCATGGGCTACCACCATGTACTCCAACTCATACTAGTCCAAAACTTCAGACATGCACAAGTCTAAATCTATTGCTATTCTCTTTTCACTTTAAGTGTTAATATGTTATTCTGTGTTGGACTCTAACAAGACAACCAACACATAACATAAATACAACAAATATTCCTCATTAATCTTAGAATTAAATAACATGATCAAACAATTCCAATCGACTAAGAATTAATCCTCAATTTATTTGTTGACTTAAATCAACAATGAATGTCCGAAGACAATAAATATGCATACCATGCAAAGACATCGATCTTTGTAAAGTAGTAATTAAAATAATAATAACAATAATAGTCCAACTTACCCATAAGTCTTCGGCCTTTGAGAAGTAATAAAATATTCATAAAGGGAAACAATACCAAAATCCATAAACATATTTATAAACCTCTCATACGAATTTATAAATAACTTCCCTTCTCAAACATGCTTGAATCAAACATCCGTTCAATCATGTAGTAAATCATCAAAGGCAATTAACATGCTCAACAACACGAAATTCCAAAATCGATAGCCACGTATGAACCATAAAAAGGGTTCCCTATACATGATACTACAAATAATCCTAACCTTAGACATGATACTAGTCTAACACATAAGGACATCTACGTACCTTGTGTAGACAAAGTGAGAGGCCACTTTAAACACTAGAAATCACTTAAGCCAAATTCTCCGCCTAGCAAAATAATAACACAACAACGAATTAATATTGAAATTAATTCACAGCAGTATAAATTATTTTAAAATGCTTCGAAACTCGTTTTCAAATACTTTAAAAACACTAAAGTTTCAACCTTTAACAACCTTTAATATAATACTAGAAGTCTAGGCTTTAAGAACCTTTAAAACTCTTAATTTTATATTTAAAATCAACTATAAATAAAAAATAAAAAATATGAGATTATAACTTAAATTTATAATTAATAAAAATTAGATTTTTAATTACTTAAACAATAAAGTTTCAAACTTTATTTATAAAGCACATAAAAATAATAAAAATCATAACTTTAATTTATTAAAATCACAAATAATATAAATAGAGGAAAAAGGGATAAGAATTAACAGGAAGAACACTACGAAAACCGGAAAAATGAAGAGGAAAACACGAACGAAGGAGGCGCGTGGCTTGCGGATGGCAGTCACGCGCAACTGCTGCTACGCGTTATTGCTGGCGGACGAAGGGAAGAGTGAAAGTGTGTGTGTGCTGTCGGCAGCGCATGCAAGATGAAGGAAAAGAGGGCGAGTGGTGTGGTGAGGCTCACCGGAAAAACCAAAGGGAGTGGGTGAGGTGTGTGGTGTCGGACGCCGGAGGGGACCCCAATATTAAAATCATTTAAACATAACCCAAAATTTTTAATAAAATAATTAATACTTGAAAGTTTAACCCAATAAATATTAACGATTATTTAAAGTTTAAACAATAACTTGACTTTCAAAATAGTCAACACTAAAATACTTTAATTAAATAAATATGAAATTACTTAAACATATATATTAGGCGATAATATTTCCTAGGATTAGGAAATATCATTTGGTTAGGAAAATATATCTTTGTGTATTTTGTGATTAGCTTGTTTTAAGGAGTTAGGTATTTGTTAGGGTTGTATATATTCTCTTGACAATCAATGAAAGGTTAAGCCGTTTACTCCAAAAATACTCTCAACTTAACATGGTATCATTGAGCCAAAGAAAACCCTGAAATTTTTTTCCCTCCAGTCCTCCTGTGCACTCGTCCAACTTTAAACTTTGTCCACTGCACGCAAATACCTTCCTCTTTGTTTTGATTGTATGATCTTGCGTGGATTCCATCCACCACAATCCTCTATGTGGTTGACTTTTATTGTGGATTTATTGTCTGCATAATTGCTGTATGGGGTCTTCCCAGCAGACTTCCAGCTGGCAGCAGACCACTGGTCCTGCCACTCCACGTCAGAGCGCCTGGAGCAGAGCAGACCTCCTCAGGCAGACCGCTCCGGACATAACCTCTAGGCTGGAGTTTAATGAAGGCCTCGTTCCACCTTGGCCCACTTCCAAAGAGGCCCACTCACTTTACTAGGTCAGTTACAAGTCTATGTCTCATATAAATACCCATGCCCATGCATGGGTAAGGTACGTTCAATCAAACACTCACAAAATACTTGCACTTGATACTCGTTTTCTCTCTACTAGAGATCTTGTGCTCAACTTGGACTGACTTAGGCATCGGAGAGGCGATCCTCGGAACCACCCCCGAGGTTTCTCCTTGTTTTGCAGGTAACCACCACCACGAAGGACGTTTGGGAGCCACGATTCCACCAAGTACCCACCACCACATACACTGTTGCTGTCTTGGACAGAAACAATTTGGCGCTAGAAGCAGGGGAAGCGTGAGATAGACGCCCGAGTTCCTATTGCTTTGGAACAGAGCTGCCATCCTTCGCGGAGCTCCCATCAGCTTGCTGCTCTGAAGACTCTCCTTCTGAAGGTAGAGAGTAAAACAACTCCAAGTCTCTGAGCTCCTGGGTCGCCGGAGGTCCCTTGTGCACCTGACTGGCATAGGCATCCTCAAAGGCATCCCAGTTGAAAGAGGGCTGCAGATGCCAGAGGACCCTGTAGCCGCAACTTTGCAATCCTCCCAGTACTTGTTCCCGAACGCCTCCTCCATATGCGAAGCCCGGGCTGCCTCCTCAGCAAGCAGCTGGACCTCTTTCTGCTTCAGGGCTGCCTCAGCTTCCTTAGCCTGCTGAGCCTCCCTCTCAGAAAGCAACCTGGAGAACTCTGCCCCTAGCTCCTCCTCCCTCTGTTTTAGAGCCTCCTCAGCCTCCTTGGCTTGCAGAGCCAATTCAGCAGAGCAGCCTTCATGTTCAGCCTGTACAGCAGAGAGCTGACCCTGAGCTGCTCCTGCTCCTTCAACGCTGCCTGCAGCCGGGCCTCGGAGGTCTTCAGCTTAGTCTCCACCATTGAAGCGTGAGACAACGCCTCACTAAGCTGGGAAGAGAGCCGGGAGTGCTCAGCCGCGATAGCCTCTGCTTGCGCCGCCTGACCCTCCATGCGTTGGTTGACGGTCCGCAAGGTGTCGCGCTCCACAATCAGAGCATCCCTCTCCTCCTCAGTTTCGCGGTAGGTGGACACAATCAGAGAGTTCTGAGCCTTCAGCTTGGCATATTCTGCTCTCTGCTGTGCTACCTGAGCCTTGAGCTGCTGCAGTTCAGGGAGATCTGCCTCAAGTCTACCCAGCCCTACAGCATGGCAGAACTCCCCGATGAAGGCGCCGGCCCGCGCAGCCTGTAATCAATGAAAAAGCAGATCAGAAGAAAATCTTAATGTCAGAAACAGATGACTATAAAAAGGACAGACAACTCACCAAAGAGACATCTTGAACAGCATAGTCCGTTGAGAAGCGACTTGCCAGAAGCTTCAACCACTCACTGGGGTCAGGGAAGGCCACAAACATCTGCTCCTGCCCCTGAGCCTCATGCTGTTCATCCGCCGATTCCCTCTGCAGAGAACCTGAGCCAAAAGAAAGTCCAGTCAGTTCCACAGAAGGGAAAAGGCCGGAGCTAAGACCAGGTAAGGGGTACACACCTTTGGTGACGACGTCGTCCTCAACAACAATGATCCGAGGGGAGTCAGCAGGGAGACGAGTCTTCTTCTGAGGGGGAGCTCTTTCCTCACTCTGCCTTTCTGCTGGCCTCTTCTGGGAATGAGAAGAGACCTCAGGCTCAGCCATAGTCTGCTGAGCACCCTCTGCAGGGGTTTAAGCTAGCCCGCAGTTGGAACAGAGGTCTGAAGAGCCGCAGCAGACTGCACCTTCTTAGCCCTCAATTGCTGCTGAAGAAAACAAAAGGTAACAATGTCGTCAGCAAAATAAGGCACAGAACGAATTGGCTCTGCAAGACAAAAGAGAGGAAAAGAAAACACTGACCACACGCGCCAAATCCTCAGGAGTAGGGGCAAGGAACTGCTTGAAGTCTCTGGGAGGAGGAGGAGCAGCCTTCCTACCGGGAGGAGTATGCCTCTGGACAGGAGGAGTAGATTTCTGAATAGGGGGAGACACGATAGTCTCCACCACTGGGACGAAAGCTGAGCTCTGCTGCTCCACCCTCTCATGCTGGAGAGGCTCCAACACCTACTGGTTAGTCTGAACAGGCGTAGGGACGGCCTGCCCAGCGGAACCTATCACATCAAAATAAAAATGGGAAAATCAAGAAGATACAGGTAAAAAGAAACATGTAAGAAAGAGCAGTCTAGGTCTGAAGAAGACACCTACCTGACGGAACCTGGCCCTCACTCTGGCCCTCTGCAGACTGAGTTGTGACAGTCTTAGCAGCCTCTGCTCCCGTCCTGTCAAACTCGGTCATGGCTTGGTGAGACTCCTGACTAGCTTCATTAGACTGAGCAGCCTCTGCCTCCGTCCTGTCAAACTCAGTCATGGCTTGGTGAGACTCCTGACCAGCTTCATCAGGCTGAGCAGAACCACCCACTGGAGTAGGTTCTTTCTCCGTCCGGTCAAACTCTGTCGCCGCTTGGTCAGGCTCCCCCATGGGTACATCCTCCACCACAGGTGGCTCTGAAAGTAAGCAGAGAAAATGAGAAGTGATTATCAGAATGCACACAAGCAGGAAGAGTACCTTGTGGTTCATCGTAAATAGTACCTGGTTACACAGGAGGAAGCTGTCGCAGGGGTTCAACAACCAGAACAGTCCCTTGCAGAGTGCTGGCCCCCCTGCACTATCATCATCATCGTCGTCTTCCCGCAGATGCGCAGCACGCCGGGAACGATGGACCTGCAGAGGAGCAGCCGCCGCCTCCTCCTCGTCATCAGATTGAATCTCGGTGACAGTGGCAGAAGGGCCCCCTTGCGTCCGGGACGTCCCAGTAAACCTATCCACAAGTTCCGGGCGCCTGGTCCGAAGGGAAGGATGGTCCAAGGGAGTAGTGTTAATCTCCCTGATGAAATCAGGGACGGTGTAGGTCCCTGGGTCAGGTACCGGACGATACCTCCGACACACTGAAGACTGACTCAGACCCAGCTCCCAAGGAATGGCAGACCCCCAGAGTCTCTGCAATATCAGAATATTCGTTAGCTACAACAAGTCAGAACGCAGACATAAAATAATGAAAAGGGGCAGAGCATGCCCGCCAGCTCAAGACCCACCCTTAAACACATGGCGAACAAACTTTCTGCACGGAGCTGCAGAATAGCACAAAAAATGAATGCCATGGGGCGCAGCAGAATGGAAAATGAAAAGCATAGTTAAGGGCTGGCAGAGCGCTTACCAGTGGTATAGTCGGGGGACAGATGGCCTATCCTCAGGAAGGCATTCTGACACATCACGTAGTGATGCGGCATCCAGTACTTGGGAAGAAACTGCTTCCCGGCAGTAACCTTGGATCTGGACTTGAAGTAGTAGTAGGCTACCCTCTCATCCCAGTTCAGCACATGAGGGTCCAACTGCTTCTGGAAGTCAGGCTCCACAGGGCGCAGAGGGGCCTTAAATTGATAAGGGTGCCCCTCCTCCGTCGGTACCCTAACGAAGAAAAAACTATCCGCCAATCTTTCAGAGTGAGATCAACGGGATAGACCGTCAGATGATTGGCTCGCACCGAACCAGTGAAGGAGCCGTACTCCCCCCCTGCCTCTTAAAGAAGAACAGGCACTGGAAAAGTTTCATGGTGAGGGGAAGCCCAGAGCTTCACAAACCCAAATAAACCCCAGAATCTTCTTCAGAGACTGGGGATTGACTTGGCAGAGAGCCATGCGGTACCGGCAGAGAACCCACTCCAAAAACCAGTGGATGGGGAATCTAAGCCCAAACTCCAGCTGCTTCATATAAACAGCAGTGTACCCCTCTGGTACATCTGCCATACTCTGACCCCCTTGGGGAAGCACTACCCAAGACCCGCGAAGCGGCAATCTCCGCAGCAATCTCAAGGCAGTATGCAGCATGCGCCCGTTTGAACGCATCTGCAGATTTCTTCGCCAAATAAGGCTTACCCTTGCTGTCGTAAAAGGGCAGTAAGCCGCATCTCATGGTCGCTGTACTTTCATTTGACTGTGGGCAGAGTAGGCTTAAACTTGTAGTTGGGAGGGAATCTGTTGGTTTCAGGACCCAACACCTCCTTACGCAAACCGTTCCAGGGGTCAAAGACCTCTCATTCCTCTGGAACCACCTCGTCCTTACACCGAGGCAGGTCCAACTTTAACAACGGGGACTGAGTGTCCATCGGGTAAGGCTCATCCGGCTCGGACGAAGAGGTAGATACCACACCCTTCCCACGGGAAGCAGCAGACTGAGAAGTAGACATTCTACACAACACAAGAAACAGGCGACAGCACATCAGACTTGCAGTCACAACACAAGACTGTAACAGCCCGGATTCACCGACCAACTTAATTAGAGCTAAACACAGCGAAAACCTTAATCCGGACTATTACCATCACACTCATCGTCCTAAAACGACGAGTATGGAACTCTAAAAACCTGAACTATTTAAAACTTTAACTATAAAACATTAACACTAAGTGAAGTTATCTAAATGATCTGAATAGTATTAATTAAATAATAAAAGTCTACAGAAAATTCGGCAGAGCTCCGTTTGAAATACGGACCGCCTAAAAGTTAACTTAAGACTCGCGCCCAAATTATAAACCTGTATAAGATTTTAATATATTTCCAGCAACTATTTCCAGCTTCTACTCTACAAATTCCTATTTTTAAACTATTTACAACATAACTAATAACTACGTTGTTACAAAACCGATCGTCCTCGCCTCAATACATATAAGGATAGTTGTGATAAGAATTCCTGCTCCAAGCTTCCACAACTTCATTGCATCCACCTGTAACTAATTAGGGGCTGCCACCCACCCAAGTGACAGGCCACAGAATTGACAAAACAAACATTTGACTCCCATCAGCAACGCGCTGAGTACTAAACCCGTAAAATAAGTAAAACATGCTTTGGTGGCTTTTGTTCAAAACACTCGTCACATATATTCAATGCAATTCACATAAACTCCATATATACTTCAAATCACTTACACAACAATCCTTACAACAATATACAACTCTTATTGAAATCGTAGTTCATAAGAAAAGGTAATAGCGATATAATATTTATTTGAAAACTCGGCTTATTTCCAAAACACTTAAGTTTCTTACAAGTAACATTCATTTCCATTTCTTATCTCGTTGTGAACGCGAGTGGAGAGGGGTACTACGTACCGGCTGTCTCCAAACTGTTGAGGGTCGTCACCCCACCTTTTATGTTCTGCTTGCAAGACTTAACTGGACATGTCCTTCAACGTCAGGATTTCGCCCCTCCTGATTGGGTAACAGCTAGGGAATACCCGCCCTAACCCGGGTGCATGTTCACAACCCCATTTCACCATTCTTATTTATATTATATATATATTCAACGTAGTAAGTGGCGACTCATTCACCTTATTTCACATATCACATATCACTTATCACCTTGTAACACATTCTCATAAATATCACACTTTAATATTCGTAAATCAAGTGATATATAAAGTAATCAATTTGAAAATCATTTCAAATAATTATAAAGATATTATCAGCATGGCTGATATCCCACAAGACCTCTATGGCTAATTCCTTTTCCAATAACATCTCCAATCGAATCACTTCACCGACCTCAACATAGTCATTTACTAATCAGTCGTAACCTCAACCTCCATAATTTACCTTAATAACCTCAACTCCTCTCATTATAAACTCCCTACTAGTGTATACCTCATTAATGGAACAAATCGATACTCATTCTATATTAGAGTCACTCGGACAAGCTAGCCCTAAATGTCTTTCTTTTATTAGATTCTTTTGTGAATCTCCCAAATCAACAACAATTGAACATAACAACTAATTCTCCAATCACAACTAGGACATTTACGTAGCTTGACTAATCTCTAAGAAGGTTTTGCTAGTCTTAAAACACAGACTTGATAAGATCGGGGATGATTCAGTTTAGTATATTAACTCTTAATTCATATAACCGTCATTAACTTTGCGACCTCTATGTCTTGTTATTATTAACAACCAACAACAACTAGGATTAATGTCCTTATATTCCCGATATATAGCCAATTCTATAAATTAATATTTCAATTTAAGACTCTAAGTTGGGAACCCTTATGTTAATATAAATTATTAATTCAATTCTAAGTTTCAATTCTAAGTGGTTCATGAAATGATTATTCTTAGCCAAGTTAGATTTTAATCCATACGTTTAACTCTGAAGATTATTCCAAACTGATCTCAATACTAATAACGTATATAAGTTCATTTAAAACTCTAAATGAGACTATTCAGTACTCTTGGTTACTATTCAATTGACACATAGGTCATCCTCGTTCTTAAACCCAAAACCACAACTAATGACACTTATACAATATATTTAATTTAACGAGAACTCTCAGAGCTTATATTCAATATATATTTATAACTTGCTACTAACTAATGGATATCTTTAGACTTGTACTTAAGTTTCTTAATTACACTGAACTAACTAACTCCGTTCTTTTAGGCCAAGACTAGTTGATTTAATTCTATAAACCGATTCAAATTACTTTCCAAATTAATAGTGATCCGATCCCTTACTCAATTTCTTATTATTAGAATTACTTAACTCAATTCATAAATGAACTTAGGCTAATTCACTAACTGATTCATAAAGATTATGAAATTATTGAACTCTGTAAGTATACTGCCTCCTATTTCAATCCATCCCTTTTTGTTGCTTATTAAGTTTTAGATTAGATATCGATAGTGAATTAACATTTACTAATTTAGTATATTCCAAAAGCTTACTTATAAAGAAAAATCAAGAATACTTCCTATTAATTCCATGCTTCCTGCACACGTACTATCAACCTTAAAATCCTTCACACTCACAATTCTCACACTCGATGATTATTTAATCCCTATTTGAATTTAACCCAAAACAAATATTCTGCATATACCATCATTTCACACTCCAAGGTTTTAAACATACCTCGAGCAATCACTCAACGCTAATGAACTTCAATCGAGTCTTAGCTATTCCACAAATAACAAAGTTCATATTCAATCTTAGTCCCTTATTTCAGAAATCAATACTAATTCGGAATCTAACCTCAAGATGGTATCAAAGATAGATAAAATCTAATTGGAAACTCTAACTAAAGAAGGCTATCACAACAATAAAACAACGCGGCAGGAACAACAACAACAGCATCAGACTTCAAACAACAATGACAACATCCAAGTATCTCATTTTATATCAACTCACTAATATAATCTTAAATCAGTAACTAAACAATCGAAATTCATTTCTAACTTATAACTGAACAAAATTAGATTAAACATCAACTAATCTAACAATAGGTTTAAAACTGAATTGATGTTCTATAATCAAAAGTAGTAGTTTAGTACCTCAGTTAGGGTTTCAAGGTGAGTATGGGTGGCGGTGGTGTGGTGGTTCGCGGGTGATACGACTGCCCCACCTATTCTCCTTCAAATTTCTCAAAGAACCCTTAATTTTGAGTATAATCTCTAAATAGATAGAGGGTTTGGTGTTTTGGAAGTTGCTCTATCTAATTACCTCTATATTCGCCGGAAAACTGGCCGGAAATGGCCTGCGTCGCGCCACTGCTCCACACGCCTTTCCGTCGCTCCCTCTTTCGTTCTCCGTTGGCTTTGCTGCGTCGCCCACCGGAGTTGTGCCTCCGTCCGCCGCCTCCTTTTCCCTCCGTTCTCTCTCTCTCTCTCCGTTCTCTCTCTCTCTCTCTCTCTCCTTTCTCTTCCTCTTCCCCTGTTTCTCTCGTCCTCACCCCCCTGTTCTTCCTTCTTTGGCTTTCTGTTTCTGTTTCCTGTGGAAACACCCCTTCCCTTTTGTCTTCCTTTTTTTTTTTTAATTGATGAGTCACTCATCTTCACTCCCTCACTCACACATAACCCCCTTCCCTTCTCTCTAAATGCCACGCCTCCCTCACCCTTATTTCCCCTTTTTTTTGTTTTATTTTGTAACTTCATTAAATAAAATACCCCCTCTCTAGTATATTTAGTATCACATACATAAATATACTTAATTTATTAATCTAAAATAAAAATTTTGTTAAAATGATAACTCAAGCCTAATTATTAAATTAATATAAAACTTCATATAATTAAAAGTAATTCCATTAAAATAATTTAATATAATTACATCAATAAATATAGCACAACTTCTTAATAATAATAATAAAATCAAATATAAGTTTTCATTTAAAACACAAGGATTTCAGAAATTAATTAAACTAATATTATAATTAACATTTAATAAAGGTGCTCTTAAAACAGGGCTATTACAAAGACAGTCTGGCACCTCAGACCTACAGACTGAGCTACCAGACTGAGGGGCAAGGATATGTATGGTATGTGAAGATCAGAGATAGCCAAGAAATAGGATATTTTCTTGCTTTTCTTACAAAAAGATACATGCAAAAGTAGTCTGGCACCTCAGACCTACAGACTGAGCTACCAGACTGGGGGGCAAGGATATGAGGGCACATCACAGGCATACAACCCAGCAAATAAAGAGGATAACAGGGTAAACAAATCAAACCCTAAAAATCCCACAAACAACAGTAGAGCAGAGCTCAGCTGAAGAAGCAGAGCAGAGCCTACCAACCAGAGCAGAGCCCCGCTGAAGAAGCAGAGCAAAGCCTATCATCCAGAGCAGCAGAACGGAAATAAAAAGACACCCAACAGATCCGTGAAACAGAGAAGTAAACAATCACATCTGAAGACCAAAGGAAAGAAACCCTAACCTCAAAAACACAGGCAAATGAGTACGTACAGAAGGAAAAAAGGGGGAAAAATCCATTAACACAGGGAAGATCACATCCAAACCATCCAAGAAGGAAAAAATCAAAAGTAGATCTGGGAAAAAGAGTTTACCTAGATAAAGAACGGAAGACGCCGAGAAAAGAGAAGACGAAAGCCACAAACGCAACAGTATCAAATATCAAATCGAGCTCCAAACGCAGAACAAATCCCAGGATAATCGAGAGAAATCACTTGAAAATGGCTAGGACGAAAAGAGATTCTTGAAGAACAACATGAAAGTTTGAAAGCAAAGAGTTCGAAGAAGAAGAAACTGAAAAGCTTCACAAAAGGTCGATTCAGCCTTTAAATAGGCACAATCCGTCCACTCAGCACCAACTTATCATCAATACATTCCTTGGGAACCCAAAGAGTCACATCAATTCAATTCAATTCAAAATGAATTAATGACCCTTACTCAACACCCCAACCAAATGGGCGGGAAAAATGGAAGCATTCTGGAGCGTGTGAAGAGCAACTCCCAGACAGCCACGTACCAGTCTGCGAAAAGCAGAATGCCAGACCAAAAACAAATGTACCCAGCATATTGCAGTCCGCAAATACTGGGTCCGGGGGGCAAATTGTATGGGGTCTTCCCAGCAGACTTCCAGCTGGCAGCAGACCACTGGTCCTGCCACTCCACGTCAGAGCGCCTGGAGCAGAGCAGACCTCCTCAGGCAGACCGCTCCGGACATAACCTCTAGGCTGGAGTTTAATGAAGGCCTCGTTCCACCTTGGCCCACTTCCAAAGAGGCCCACTCACTTTATTAGGTCAGTTACAAGTCTATGTCTCATATAAATACCCATGCCCATGCATGGGTAAGGTACGTTCAATCAAACACTCACAAAATACTTGCACTTGATACTCGTTTTCTCTCTACTAGAGATCTTGTGCTCAACTTGGATTGACTTAGGCATTGGAGAGGCGATCCTCGGAACCACCCCCGAGGTTTCTCCTTGTTTTGCAGGTAACCACCACCGCGAAGGACGTTTGGGAGCCACGATTCCACCAAGTACCCACCACCACATACACTGTTGCTGTCTTGGACAGAAACCATTGCTATTGCAGTTGCTTTGTTTGCCCACTAATCCTTCCACTCAACGAATTTTGCTTGATTTTTGATTCTCTTCCGCTGCTTTTGTTCATCAATTTGTGATCAGAGTATTTTATTGTCATGGCCGCTTTTGCTGCCAATGCTAGTAGTTCAATTCGTCCAGTTTTGGATTCGTCTGATTTTGGCATTGGTGATGTAAATCATCACAGCACCCCCACTTTGTATGATAATTAGTGGCAGCAGCTTCTGTCCGCAGGGGAGTAAAGCATACTAATGTAATGGGTACTGAACTTTGCCTAAAGTTGCAAATAAGGTACCCAAGTTTCAAAAGTTGCAAATAGAGTACTTAAAGTACCTCCATCCATCTTTCCATCCACTTCCATCCACTTGCATTAAAATAATAAAAAAGCTAGTATAACCCACCTACTTTAATAAAGGAGAGAGAAACTTTTCTACTATTATATTACAAATTTATCATTACTCAACCAACTTTTCTATTTATTGGCCCTCAAATTATTAATTTTATTTTATAACTTTTTCATTAAAAATAATTTTTTATTTTAATAATTATTTTTAAATTACGAAAATTATTTTTTCAAAATTACAAATTTTACAAAATTATATTACAAATTTATGTAGTAGACATTTTTATTTTGGATTCTATTTAGTGACCCTCAAATTATTATTTTTTTATAACCTTTTTCATGAAATTTTTGTTATTTCAACAATTATTTTCAAATTACAAAAATATTTTTAAAAAAAATCAGAAAAATGAGAACTTTTTGAAAGAAATAAGTTGGATAACTTTATAGTTGTTGTCATAATTTTTTAAGGTAAAACGAATGCACCCTATATTTGAAAGTTAACCCATGGTTATGCTTTATTATAATTCAGCTTTGTAATATCAAAACAGAAGATTTTACATAACTCCCACCAACAATTCCCCAACCAAAAAAAGTAATTACTCCTGCTAATAAGAAATTAAGAATGCAAGCAATAGAGATTATACCAGTATCATCTAATCCCTAGCAAATAAGACTATATTTTTTGCTATATAATACTGCTGAATTTGAGTTGATACTACCCTTGTCCAATTAGCTCATAAATTAAGTTACTAACCATTATATGCTAAAAAAACATTACCTGATTAAATTTGGGTATGCTTTGCAAACCCAACAAAAACTAAGCATGACGAAGGAAATCATGGCACAGAAGAATAATTGTATCAAGATATAATCCTATTGATTATGTAAACAATCAAACAAAAAGAGACAAATCGAAAAGAAAAGAGGCGAAAATAATAATTAAAGCAAATAAAGAAATTAACCATTTAATAAAATCGCATAATAATCTCAAGGCTTCAATCTTTTGGAACATTCAAAAATCTGATGATCAAATAAATACTTCAAGCTTTACGATGAACTTTTGAAAAAATGAGTTCCCATTTTTTTGATTTTAAAAAAATTGTTGAAATAAATAAAAAATTAATAAAAAAAGGTTATAAAAAAATAAAATATAATAATTTGAGGGTCAAGTTTATAAAAACCAAAATAAAAATGTCCACCATATAGAGTTTATAAAAACAATAACATGTAGAATTTCCCTAAGTTTATTCAAGTTGGTTGAGTAATGACAAATTTGTAATATAATAGAAAAGTTTCTCAAAGTGGGTGGGTCATACTAGTTTTATTATTATTTTAATGCAAATGGATGGAAGTGGATGAAAAGATGGATGGAAGTTACTTTGAGTACTCCATTTGCAACTTTTGAAACTTGGGTGCCTTATTTGCAACTTTAGACAAAGTTCAGTACCCATTAGTATGCTTTACTCCAAAGCAACTGCAATAGCAATTATGCAGACAATCAGTGGCGGACCCAGGAATTTGGAGGTGGGGGGAAAATTTAGATAATCGAACACAAACCCATTTAGTAACAAAAATCGGGTACACAACTTAAGAACGTCAAGTATATACTCATTCCAAAATGGCATATTAATATTACAATTCGGGTACATATACTAACAATTCAATTAACAAAAATAATTTACGAAAAATACAAATATTCAATTCACATACTAATTCAATATGAGTTCACTAACAATTCGATTAAAAAATTAATGAATTTACGAATTAAGTAATCAAATTTTGTAAAGTAGAATTTTAAAAATTAGAAAAACATAAGAAAAAACAAGAAGTACTTACCTGCTGCACTAGAATGGCGTACTAATGAGCAAGAAATCAAGTAAATGAGAAAAGTATAAATCAATCCCTTAGCCAAATTCGGTCAGGAAGTCAGAGCTCAAAGTACACTATTGTGCTTGTCAGTGACAAGTCTTGTGGGCCCCGCTCGTAGATGTCATTGTCGCAGTTGTCTCTAACGTTCCCTCCCTTTCTTTTCTTTTCTTCCTTTTATTTATTTTATTCATGGGGCCCACTCAGATCCTTTTCTCTGAATTTTTTTTTTGAAGTGGGGGACAGTGGTCCCCCCTTGTTCCAGTGTGGGTTCGCCACTGCAGACAATAAATCCACAATAAAAGTCAACCACATAGAGGATTGTGGTGGATGGAATCCACGCAAGATCATACAATCAAAACAAAGAGGAAGGTATTTGCGTGCAGTGGACAAAGTTTAAAGTTGGACGAGTGCACAGGAGGACTGGAGGGAAAAAAATTTCAGTGTTTTCTTTGGCTCAATGATACCATGTTAAGTTGAGAGTATTTTTGGAGTAAACGGCTTAACATTTCATTGATTGTCAAGAGAATATATACAACCCTAACAAATACCTAACTCCTTAAAACAAGCTAATCACAAAATACACAAAGATATATTTTCCTAACCAAAAGATATTTCCTAATCCTAGGAAAAATTATCGCCTAATATATATGTATAAGTAATTTCATATTTATTTAATTAAAGTATTTTAGTGTTGACTATTTTGAAAGTCAAATTATTGTTTAAACTTTAAATAATCAATAATATTTATTGGGTTAAACTTTCAAGTATTAATTACTTTATGAAAAATTTTGGGTTATGTTTAAATGATTTTAATATTAGGGTCCCCTCCGGCGTCCGACACCACACACCTCACCCACTCCCTTTGGTTTTTCCGGTGAGCCTCACCAGACCACTCGCCCTCTTTTCCTTCATCTTGCATGCGCTGCCGACAGCACACACACACTTTCACTCTTCCCTTCGTCCGCCAGCAATAACGCGTAGCAGCATTTGCGCGTGACTGCCATCCGCAAGCCACGCGCCTCCTTCGTGCGTGTTTTCCTCTTCATTTTTCCGGTTTTCGTAGTGTTCTTCCTGTTAATTCTTATCCCTTTTTCCTCTATTATTTGTGATTTTAATAAATTAAAGTTATGATTTTTATTATTTTTATGTGCTTTATGAATAAAGTTTGAAACTTTATTGTTTAAGTAATTAAAAATCTAATTTTTATTAATTATAAATTTAAGTTATAATCTCATATTTATTATTTTAGATTTATAGTTGATTTTAAATATAAAATTAAGAGTTTTGAAGGTTTTTAAAGCCTAGACTTCTAGTATTATATTAAAGGTTGCTAAAGGTTGAAACTTTAGTGTTTTTAAAGTATTTTAAAACGAGTTTCGAAGCATTTTAAAATAATTTATACTGCTGTGAATTAATTTGAATATTAATTCGTTGTTGTGTTATTATTTTGGTAGGCGGAGAATTTGGCTTAAGTGATTTCTAGTGTTTAAAGTGGCCTCTCACTTTGTCTACACAAGGTACGTAGATGTCCTTATGTGTTAGACTAGTATCATGTCTAAGGTTAGGATTATTTGTAGTATCATGTATAGGGAACCCTTTTTATGGTTCATACGTGGCTATCGATTTTGGAATTTCGTGTTGTTGAGCATGTTAATTGCCTTTGATGTTTTACAACATGATTGAACGGATGTTTGATTCAAGCATGTTTGAGAAGGGAAGTTATTTATAAATTCGTATGAGAGGTTTATAAATATGTTTATGGATTTTGGTATTGTTTCCCTTTATGAATATTTTATTACTTCTCAAAGGCCGAGGACTTATGGGTTAGTTGGACTATTATTGTTATTATTATTTTACTACTTTACAAAGATCGATGTCTTTGCATGGTATGCATATTTATTGTCTTTGGACATTCATTGTTGATTTAAGTCAACAAATAAATTGAGGATTAATTCTTAGTCGATTGGAATTGTTTGATCACGTTATTTAATCCTAAGATTAATGAGGAATATTTGTTGTATTTATGTTATGTGTTGGTTGTCTTGTTAGAGTCCAACACAGAATAACATATTAACACTTAAAGTAAAAAGAGAATAGCAATAGATTTAGACTTGTGCATGTCTGAAGTTTTGGACTAGTATGAGTTGGAGTACATGGTGGTAGCCCATGGCTTTTCTTGGGGCCGGATTGATCATCATGCCTATTTTATCTTAAAAGGTTCCTCGATATCATTGGTCAGGGGATTACAGAGTCGCGCCCGTAATTCGTCTTTTGTATTGAAGACTAGGTTTGGTTGGACAACTCGATCCATTGACTATTCAATTTATTAACTGAATTATCATGTCGTATGTTTGGTAAAGTCGAGTCTTATTTTATCAGTTGAAGTTCTAGAGTATTATTATGGATTATGTATTATTGCCTAGTAGTATCATGTTAGGTTTGTGTTTTATGTTGTTGTGTATGTACTCAACTCTGCTGATTACGTACTTTTATATGTGTCGATCATGGCTGTGCCTATTGATCCTGTGATGACCCTTAATTGGTGAGCAATCTTCAATTGAGTATTTGCCTACAGGTTTGAAGATGATGCATCACACATACTCATTTGGGAATTGGGAGATATTGATGAGAGATCGTTTTCTCACTTACGTTGCTTCGTATATTTTTATTACTTTCGTTAAGTTACTATATTTGTTGGGAAGATATCTGTTTTTTAAAGAGAGAATTGTCGGGGTGTTACAATATTCTTATCAAGCAAACACTTTCAAAACCACCAAATACCTAAAATGTTTCTACTGACTGCAATCTGATCTTGATTTGCAACGATAAAATGGCCAACCAAGCTCGTTCAATAGCTCATATGATGGAAAAAAATATTACGGTATATCTAGGTGGATGTATAATCAAAATGTAGTTGCCGTATTATATTCCCATACTTGAATCTTAAAAACCTCAATGCACAATGCAAAAGTAGGACAAAAATGTTGACATGAGTGTCTTGACTCTAGAAGAAAAGGAAAGCAGATTCCATAACTGTTGTGGGCTAAAACTCGCCCTCACGTTCCGGGAGGCTGGTTTGAAATAACATTAATATAAGGGGCTTGTGGCACGTGACACAGAGCATGTGAACGTTGAAGACCAAGTCCAAGAAGAGGATAAAGACGTTGGCCTAGTATTTAGGAAGTGGTTAGTCGTGTTCCTATCCGTTGAACCATATAGCTAGGTTATTTGACGGCTAGAATGCTTGTATGTATTTAATATAAATACCCTACTTAGCTCATTGTATAGGTTACGTCATTTTTGCTATTACTCACTTATTGCTTTTTTAATCAATTGTACTCATTTGCTTATTGTTTCATTGTTAATCGTATTGAGGTTATTGAATTGTCGACCTTGCAATCTCACTTCAACGAATTGCCCGTCCATATTAAATTCATCCAAAACAATTTGGCGCCCACCGTGGGGCCTACGATTCTGAAATAGCCTCAAACAAATCACATACTTATTACTTTCACAAAACTAATTCAAATGGAAAATCAAGCTACCAGTCTCGCTGAAATCAATCAGAGGTTCGACATGATGGTCGGATGATTGGCCGAGACGGACGCATTGAAAGCTCGCGTCTCTGAAATGGACTCCCTGAAAGAAAAGATGTCGATCCTACAACGCGAGAACGACGCCCTGCGCTCTCAAATCCAATATGTGGCGTTCATCGCCTTGAATTCCAAATCTGTCTGTCGGTGTGACACCAGTGAAGTGTCTCGTCGCCTCAGCATAGAGGAGCGCGCACCATCTCCCCAACCTCACCATCTGATTATGACCGTTCCCGAAGACTATGGACACCTGCTGTCAGCCGGTTCACCCATACTGGAGCAAGTGGTGGACCTGCCACCTCTTTAACAAAATATCACTAGGGCTGAGCAGACGCCCCTAATGACCCTTGTCGCCACCTTTGAGGCTTCGGACGTGGTGACAACCACCCCAATCAGATCGTCGCCATTATTCCATCCGACAACGACTCCTCCTCCGGCCCCAAGGAGACCCAGTTCCAGCAGGGACATGCTAGTCAGCAACACGTCTAGACGCTCAGTCACTTTCAGGACGCCCAATCAAAGCATCCCTGCCAACCTTTCTCAGACGACGTCCCCTGTTCCAGAGGCGTATCATCATCTAGAGAAGAAGGTCCAGATGTTGCAGTCCCTCATCAAAAAGATTCTAGGCGTCCCTACTCCGATGAAGGAAGCCTTGCCCAACAACTACACAGATTCACCATATTCAGAATGCATCGATGTCGTGGAATCCCCAAAAGATTCTCCACTCCTAAAATGAAGCTATATGACGGGACGACGGATCCAGATGAGCACATCGCTCAATACAAACAAAGAATGATGACCATTCCCGTCCCACGAGAAATGAGAGAGGCTTGTCTCTGCAAAGGCTTAGGGTCCACTCTGTCAGGCCCCGCCATATAATGGCTAATCACCCTTCCTAACGGGAGCATTTCCAGTTTTGCTGAGCTCGTCAATATGTTCAATGAACAATTCGCCAGTAGTCGCAGCTTGGAGTAGCAGACCAGCAACTTGTATCGAGTCGTCCAGAAGCAGAATGAGACGCTCTGAGAGTACCTGAACAGGCTCAACAGGGAGAAGGTGTCCATCCCGCGATGTGACATAGCCACGGCCATAGAAGCATTACGACAAGGACCATTCGGCGACAGTGACCTTTACAGAGATCTAACAAAATATCCCTGCTCTACTTTTGAAGATGTGCAGGCAAAAAATTTAGCTCAAATCAGGTTGGAAGAAGACCTCGACTTGAGGAAGGAATTCCCAAGCTACGATAGGTCCAACTGGAAAGCCGCCTTCAACAAACGGTCCGAAAACAGGTACAAGCCCTATGGACGAGCCAATGACGAAGCATAGGTTGCCCTAGTCGACGGTGAAAGCGACAGCTGGAAGGAAAGCCCAGACTTGCCGCCAAAGATCCAGGAATACAACTTCTGCGTCGACACCTATGGTCTAGTCAAGCACCTGATGAACATGGGAGAAGCCGTCAGGTGGCCTGGGAAGTCCAGCAAGCCAGGAGACAAGAAGGATCCGACGAAATGGTGTGATTACCATCAAGACATCGGCCACCTGACTGACGAATGCGTTGCCCTGAGAAGAGAAGTAGCCTACCTGCTACGCTCCGGACATCTCAAAGACGTCATGCTATACAAAGCTAAAAGCGCCATGACGAGAGAACAAAATTCTTCTAAACTCAAACCTCCTCCCCCTCATGTTCCCATTAAAACTGTTAATGTAATAACTGACGGGTCTGATGTTTGTGGTTTAACATACTCTGCAGCAAAACGACATGCTAAGAATGCAGCATGGAAAAGCCGACCCTCAGGCCAAGAAAGGCGACGTACAATGACCAGCCGATCACCTTTGACGAATCAGATGCAGATGACGTATCAGACGTCCACCATGATGGACTCGTGATCTCCCTGACTATAGGAAACCGCTTGCTTAAGAGGATCCTCGTCGACAACGGAAGCTCCGCCAACATCATCACCTTGGACGCCTTAACATAAATGGGTCTAGGCCTGGACGACATCACCAATAAGTCTACCGTTCTCGTAGGATTCAGCGGAGAGTCAAAAAGCACAGTTGGCAAAATTGCCTTTCCCACATACGCTCAAGGAGTCAATCTCCAGGTAAGATTTCTCGTAATTGATTGTAAATCGTCCTTTAACATCATCTTGGGCAGGCCTTGGATACACGACATGCGAGGTGTCCCCTCGACCTACCACCAGATGATCAAATTCCAAACCAAGTAGGGGATCCAAGAAATCAAAGGCGACCAGAAGATAGCCAAAGAATGCTACAAAGCGACGCTGAAGCCCTCCAAGATAGACGGACAGGTTGCATAGAAATTACAGGACGGCCAGCGAGACGACGACTACAAAGAACCAGAGCCTGAAAAATAAGACGAAGTCGTCTTAGACCCGGTCAAACCTGAACAAGTAGTTCACATTGGAGCTGACATACCAGGAGACGTCAGATTAGAATTGATAGACTTCCTGAGAGAGAACGCGGACTGCTTCGCCTGGACGCACGACGATATGCCAGGTATTTCACCAGAAGTCATTACGCATAAATTAAATGTTGACCCTACTTGCAAATCTGTCAAACAGAAACGTCGGAAATTCGCCCCTGAGTGAAACAAAATAGTCGACGACGAAGTGCAAAAACTCCTCGAGATAGGAAAAATACGCGAAGTCCAGTATCCCGATTGGCTAGCAAACGTCGTGGTAGTGAGTAAGAAGAACGATAAATGGCGTGTGTGCATTGATTTTACTGACCTTAATAGGGCATGCCCAAAAGATCCATTCCCTCTACCCCACATCGACGCTATGGTAGACGCAACAGCTAGACATGACATGCAGTCATTCATGGACGCTTTCAGTGGTTACAACCAAATACTTATGCATCCACAAGACCAAGAGAAAACGGCCTTCGTCACCAGTCGAGGTATTTTTTGTTGTAAAGTTATGCCTTTTGGACTAAAGAATGCAAGAGCAACGTATCAAAGATTGGTCAACAAGATGTTCGAGAAACAACTGGGCAAAACGATGGAAGTCTACATAGACGACATGCTGGTAAAGTCGACAAAAGCTACGGATCACATCGAGCACCTCAGGCAATCTTTCGACGTGTTAAGGAAGCAAAACATGAAGCTCAACCCATCCAAATGCTCTTTCGGAGTGTCTTCCGGGAAATTCCTAGGCCATGTCGAGACGCAGAGAGGAATCGAAGCAAGTCCAGACCAGATCAAAGCCATTGTCAACCTCCAATCCCCCAGATCCGTCAAAGACGTCCAAAAGCTAACAGGACGAGTTGCGGCACTCAACAGATTCATCTCTCAGTCGTCGGACAAATGTAAGTTATTTTATGACGTTCTACGCAAAAATAAACGTTTTGAATGGACAGATAAGCATGAGGACGCACTGGAGAAACTGAAGAAGTACCTAACGCAACCCCCGCTGTTAGTAAAACCAGTCGACGATGAATCAACTGAGGGCTTAGATTTCAATTACTCTTAATTGATTGTTGTTGTCTAGTCATTCCCATGAATCAACTTAATTTCTCATTTTGATAAGAGGTTTTTAGTGTGTCGTTAAGGCACTAAGAACCGCTTAGCAAACACAATTTATAAACCTAACGAGCAACTACTAAGCACGTAGTAATGGCAAGTCAAGGGTCGAACCACAAGGAAATTGGGATTGAGTTCAGTCCACTAAGTCCAAAACTACCTAAGTGAAGGGTTTTTGGGGGTTTAAGATTGAGTAAGTTACCGACTAATTAACTAGCTAAAGAATACCGACTAATAAACAAATAGGAGAATTAATATGATAAGGAAGACACTAGAGTTCGGGCTACTCGTATGAACGTGGGCTAGACAACTATAATCGACGCTATGGTGATTCACAACAGAGTCAATACAAGGTTAAGTTCCCCTCTAATGTACTTGAGTCCTCTCTCGAATGGTCCTCAAGAGTAATCGATTAATCAATCAACCAAATCCTCTTTCGAATGGTCTTTGGTCCGTTGATTAATAAATTCATTAAGTTCGGAAAACCCCTAATTAAAGGATCCCCTTAATTCCTACCCAATTCCTTGGTCTAGAAATCAAGTCGAAACATGGGAATGACAAAAGGGATTAGAGTTCGATTAAGAACAATAAAAACCCTAAGTGCCCTAGTATAAACGTGATCAAGATCTATCCTAGGGTGTCAAAACACCACATTCAATGCATAGACAAACAATTGAATCATAAAAAGCATAGATAATCTACATTAAGCCCTTAATTCACACTTTCGCCCAAACCCTAGATAATGAACTACTCACTAACCATGGATTCTAAGCAATTAAGATTCAATAGATTCAACATCATAAACTAAGCAATAAAATTAAAGGAAAGAGATAGAAGAGAAATTACTTCAATTAATTGATGAATTCGATCTTCAATAATGAAACAAAGGAGTAAACTAGTGTTTGAGAGAGTTTAGGGCTAAGAGAGAGTTCATTAGAAACTATGTATGAAGTAATGTCGAAAACTAAGCTAAGAAAACTAATCAATAGCCTCATTAATGTTTGACGGACAAAACGGGTCAAAGCCCGAAAGCAGGTCCACACGGTCGTGTAAAAAAACACGACACGACCGTGTAGACCTGTTACACAATTTCCTCATCGCCCTTACAAAGTTACTGCTTCAGTGTAGAAACTACTACACGGTCGTGTCCAAATCGACACGACCGTGTAGCCTTGGCGTCCAAATCTTTCACAAAGTCTTCACAAGTTACTGATTGTGTGTTCAAAACACTATACGGTCGTGTCCAATGTGACACGACCGTGTAGACCTGATGCTCCATATTTTCTCAGGGTGACCAAACTCACTGCCTGCGTACCCAAATGACTACACGGTCGTGTCCAAAGTGACACGACCATGTAGACCTGACGTTCAACATCCTTTGCTTGGCAGTTGCAAACTGCTTCCCCAAATGAAAAGCTACACGGTCGTGGCCAATTCCACACGACCGTGTAGAGCTGCTTCAATGTCTTCCAAGCTCTAGCTTCCATCCACGGGACTCTAAATACCCAAAGTGCTCCAAATACCTGTTAGTTAGTCTGAAAATCATCCAAAACAACTCAACGAGTGGTGAAGCAATCATTAAGCTCAAAGTAACCAAAACCATGCAATGCAAGACTAAAATTCTCTAAATCTATATGTATCAACACTAAAAATGCAGCATGGATAAGCACAATAAAGTGCTTATCAACGATGCACCCCTATACCTCTATCTGGCCGTCACAGAAACAGCAGTTAGCACCGTCTTAGCCAGAGAAGAAGACGGAACGCAATACCCCGTTTACTATGTAAGAAAATCATTACTCAATGCTGAAATGAGGTATTCTCAACTCGAAAAACTGGTCTTGGCACTAGTAGTAGCTTCAACTAAATTACGTCCTTATTTCGAATGTCATAGCATAGTTGTGCGCACTAACTATTCCATGAGAACCATCATGAGGAAACCTGATCTTGCGGGAAGGATGACCAAATGGTTCATGCAGCTAAGTGGCTACGACATAACTTACGAACCAAGGACCGCCATCAAGTCTCAGGCCCTGGCCTACTTCGTCGTGGATTTCTATCCGCAGCTAGAACCGGAAGCGATCAACGACGTGAGAAAGCTAGATTGCACGTTAACAGATGGAAGATGGACCCTGTTCACCGACAGCGCTTCCAACATGCAAGGAATGGGCTTGGGCGTGGTCCTGACATCTCCCCAAGGAGACGTCATCTCCCACTTGATAGATGTGAGTTCCAGGCGACTAAAAACGAAGCAGAATACGAGGCATTGATCATGGGACTGACGACGGCCAAGGAAATGGGAATAAAATACCTCAAGGTAAATAGTGATTCTTTATTGATAATTGCCAAATTAACGGTTCTTATGCAGCCAAAGATCCCAAGATGAAGGCCTACCTGGAATTCGTCCAACGACTGACGAAGCACTTCGACAAATGCCTATTCCAACAGGTACCTTGCAAATAGAACTCGTACGCCGACGCCTTAGCCCGATTCGGGGCAGTAATCAAAGATCCAGGCATCACCAACATACCCATCGTCCACCTTTTACATCCCACCATTGAGAAGGGCGTCTTCTCCTTAGACGATGAGCCGTCGTCCGTCGGCGATCCACCAAGCAGCTGGACTAAACCTTACAAGGACTGGTTACTACATGACATCCTGCCAGCCGATAAGAAGGAGGCAAAAGCCTTCAAGGTAAGGGCGTCTCGGTTTTTTATAATTGGCGATGTTTTGTTTAAAGCGTCTGTCTAGGACCATACCTGCGCTGCCTCGAACCAAACGAGGCCCAACAAGTGCTGAAAGACATACACGACGGCGTTTGCGGAAACCATTCTGGGGGAAGAGGCTTATCTCTCAAAGCTCGACGCCTCAGCTACTACTGGCCGACGATGAAACGAGACTCGACGGAATACGCCAAACGATGCAAAGCATGCCAAATACACGCCGCCATTATACATCAGCCGTCAGAAATGTTACACCTTATCCTTTCGCCATGGCCATTCATGAAGTGAGGGATGGATATAGTAGGCAAGCTACCCCAAGCACCAGGGCAACGAGTCTTCATGCTGGCCATGACTGATTACTTCTCCAAATGGGTCGAAGCGGAGCCGTTCAGAGCCGTCAAAGATAGGGAGGTAATCTCTTTTATCAAACGTAACATTTTGTGCAGGTTTGGAATCCCAAGGAAATCATATGCGACAACGGATCCCAATTTATAAGCAAGAAGACGCAAAGATTCTGCAACCAGTGGAACATCAAGCTGTACAAATCAACCCCGAGATACCCCCAATCAAACGGACAGCCAGAATCAAGTAACAAACTTGTCATTAAAAACCTTAAGAAACGATTGGAAGAAGCAAAAGGAAAGTGGGCCGAACAAATCCCCCTCATCCTACGGTCAGATAGGACGACGACCAAAAATGCCACTGGACAGACTCCTTTTTGTTTGGTATACGGTTGCGAGGCCGTCATACCCCCTGAGGTAAGTATCCCAACAGCTCGATATGGTTTAATGACGTCTGACTGTAATGACCAGGCACTCAGCCACGATCTAGACACCGGCGACGAAATACGCGACGTAGCCAAGATAAGGATGGCTGCCTATCAGCAAAGGATAGCGAGGAGCTATAACCAAAACGTTAGGATAAGAACATTTCAACTAGGAGATTGGGTCTTGCGCAAAGTCTTTCCTAACACCAAAGACCCAAACGACAGAAAACTCGCGCCCAATTGGGAAGGTCCATACAAGATCAGCAAGGTAGTAGGTCAGGGGGCATATGCGCTCATAGACGAGCAAGGTAATCATATTCCAGGAAGTTGGAACGCCCACAACCTCAAATTGTACCACTTCTGAACACCCTCTTTTTGTTTGAATCTTTCTTGTTAACGCAATTGTTTCTATTTATATTTTTACTTTTCTTTTGTTAATTTTTCCCTTCAACACATACTGACTTGAGCGTCGGAGGGCCGTTGGTCGAAACACCAACGGCCAGCCTGTCAATAATGACGGCAAGACAGGGACAAACAGGCGACCAACAAACGTTGTTGTTTGTACGACAGACGACGACCATGTAAGTAAAACCAAGCCCCAGGTATGTTAAATCAACCCTAACATACTTGTGCTTACATTTTTTACAATCATCTACTGACTTGAGCGTCGGAGGGTCGTTGGTCGAACAACCAGCCCGTTTTCAAAACGACCAACTTTGCAGGAACCAATAACTTGAACGACGAACGACCACCACGAAGCAGCCCATCCGTCGCCTCACTCCTTGGTACGCCTTCTATGTCCTTTGTGAATTACCTTTCATAAAACGAGAACTACTGACTTGGGCGTCGGAGAGTCGTTGGCTTGTCCAACGGCATAGTCCCCCCATTTCCCTTTCTTTACTTTTGACACAGGAACACCAAGACGAACGACGACTGCTACGACGCAGTGCAAAACATACAAACAACAACCTTCTTCCCTTCACAAGGGGAAGAAACAAACGAACTACAATAGAGCTGCGCAGCACATACGAACATACGAACGTACGAACGATACGACATACAAACATACATAACATGCAAAAGTCACAACAACGCCAAAAGCATACATAGTCTACCAACCACCAAATATTGCCAAGTTCACAAGAACCAGCCCATCAAACCAAACAAAAACAACATCCAAAACGCAAACAATTATCCAAATATGCACAAACCAGAAATTATCCAAATAAACCAAGCGGACACAGCCGCAAAAACTTAACTAGAATTCGAAACAAACCAAATAAAATGCTTAATTTTCAGCTGTCTTTTCTAGAACCACGACCCCACTTGCTGCTGCATCGCCCCACTTGACCGCCGGTACTTTAGACGCCGGTGCCGAGTGGACTGCTCCCTCTTCAGCCAAAACTTCCTCCTCATCCATCCGTGGGGCAGTACCAGCAAAGTCTTTCACAAACGTTGTTATATCCTCGTCAAGCTTCCAGTCAATGTGTCACCCCTCCTTAAACTCTTTCATCAACTCTGCCCTCGTCTTCCATGTGTGGTACCCTGCTGCGTCTTCCACCTCTACCTTCAACTTTTCCACCTCGTCCTCTAAATCCTTCGATTTGGCGCGTTCAAACTGCATCTGCTCAGTAGCAATATGTAGCCTCAGTTTGAGAGATTTCTCGACGTCCGCCAAACGCTTAGCTTCAGCCACTAGGCGGGCGACCTTCTGTATGCCCGCCAAATTGGCATGTTACACGAGGGAACATCGTTAAATACAAACGCACACATGCTAAATAATCCAACAGACAGTCTAAACGGCACATACCCTAAACAGACAAGCAGCTTCGTCGGCCAAAACGTCCGACAATGGAACAGTGTCCCATCCAGCTTGAGCAGCAGGGAACAAGAGTTTTTGGACCTCAAGAAGCATCGCCTTTTTCAACGGCGCTCCAAAGTCAGCAGGGAGCTCCATTGAAAATCTCCTCTTGCCCATCACGGAAGAAGAAGGAGTCGTCGGTACAGACGGGGGAGCGTTGGCAGATCGTGGCGGAGGTACAACAGAAGGGCTTCCTCCTGTAGGGTTGCGGGAACGACGACGAGCGAGCAGCTCTTGAGCTGACAGGTTAGCAGCAACAGATCTGGTAGTCCTTGTGGTTCCTATATCAAAGACCGCCCTATGAAGATACACGACCAACATGTAATGCAAGAATGACGAACTAAAACCAAAACTCACCTCTCGACATTGGCGACTCTGGCACAAATTCAGCCTTCCTTGCTTCAACAGACGGAGTAGCAGCGACGAATGGGGGCACCAAGATTTGGACGTCGACTTCTTCGTCGTCCTCTTTTATACCAATGGGGTAGGTCCTCTCAGCTTCAGGTAATTACAGAAACTTCTCAGTAATGTCTTGTGATTCCTGACGAGCAACGAACGACCTCGGCTCGAAATCTGCAAAGCCATGAAAGTGAGGATGTCAACAAAACAAGAAAACTAGAATATTGCACGAAGATCGGTAAATACCTTTCACTATCCATTCGGATCTAAACATTTTTCCTTCTTCACCCAAACTTTTTCTCTCCACAAAGAAAAATCTTTCAATCCAACCTTTGTCATTAGCATCTACTTTCGTGACGAGAGCGGTACGACCTTTCCTCAGCCCCAGATTTTTCCTACCTTTTCCTACGGTTTTGACAGAATAGGAGTAAGCCAAATCTTCCACTGAAAATTCGATCTTAGTTTTCATTGATAGAATCTCTAAAGATCTTAAAATCCGCCAAACCTATGGCATCATTTGGCACACCGCCACCGGCACCGCTTCAAGAAACGAACGAACCAAAGAAGAAAAGGGAAACCTATACCCTAGGGTAAACGGGTATTCATAGAGAGTTAGCCATCCTTTGCAAAAGAAGTCCGGCCGTTGCTCAGACGACGGCAAGCGCATATTAACGGTGGGGGGAAACCCGTGGTTTCTCGCTACGTGAAGCAGATTTGCATCATACATGCTACAGGGCCTCGAATTCTTCTCCTCTAAAATCCCTCGGGGTGCAAATTCCGGTTCATCGTCGTCCGATGAAGAGTATATTGTCGATTTACTTGCCTTTGGGCGACTCATCTTGTACCTCACTTTTCTAGTAGCCAGTTTCAATTGATTTTGCAGGGAAGAAAGAATGAATGCAAGCAAACAAAGAAATCAAGAAAGAATAAAGAGAAAGAGAGAGATGGTACATGTTTCAGCAAATGGGAGGGAAGACGAATGATGTGATGGTTCTTTGCTCTCCTCCATCTGACACTCCAACTGCTGACATTCAAGTGGTGCGGTTCGCAAGACTTCAAATTTCCCTCCTCTTTTTATTTTCTCAATTGTTGCTAAGAGAGGGAAATTGGGGGCAATTGTTGTGGGCTAAAACTCGCCCTCACGTGACAGAAGGCTGGTTTGAAATAACATTAATATAACGGGCTTATGGCACATGAGACAGAGCGCGTGAACGTTGAAGACCAAGTCCAAGCAGAGGATAGAGATGATGGCCTAGTATTTAGGAAGTGGTTAGACGTGTTCCTATCCGTTGAACCATATAGCTAGGTTATTTGACGGCTAGAATGCTTGTATGTATTTAATATAAATACCCTACTTAGCTCATTGTATAGGTTACGGCATTTTATCTATTACTCACTTATTGCTTTTATAATCAATTGTACTCATTTGCTTATTGTTTCATTGTTAATCGAGTTGAGGTTATTGAATTGTCGGCCTTGCAATCTCACTTCGACGAATTGCCCGTCCATATTAAATTCGTCCAAAACAAGAACTATCAGAAACCTCAACACTATCATAATCACAACCCAACCAAAGATGCAACCTTAAAACAACCATCAAGACAATGGCCCTACCTCAGCACAAAATACAAAGAACTAAATTCAACCAAATGTATTACGTTTTTGGGCTCTAGTAACTTCTAATTCATTCAATTTGGCCCATTTTACGTGGGTTTTTTGGTAGGTGAAAGCGAACGCCGTTAACTGCTACTTAGGTTTCTGTTACATCGATTCAACTAAAATCACACAAAAAGATAGTTACTTCTCAACTCAACGAAAGATCAAACTAAAGTGTAGTAGAAAATAAAGAGACATATGTTGTTTGCCGCTATCCAAACTTAAAAATAACGTCTCTTAAAAAGTATACTTACATGGACAATGCTCCTTTCATTGGCAAACTTTCAAATCCACCATTCATTGGATTGAAAAATAAAGTTGCATCCTTTGGAAGGCAAATCACTGCCAACAACCAATAACGCCTTGTAAAAATAAATGTTTTCAAATAGTTAGATTAATTTGGGAAACATAAAAAGAGGAGGATTTGGCAAAATATAACAACACTTACTTTTGATGGAAAGGGGCGAGTATATCTCTCTTTGTTTGCTGGCCAACGCATGACTTAAATACCTTGGTAAAATGCCAGATTTACGGGTATCGTTGCGAACATGTCCAGAACAAAAATCCAATTGAATCTTCAACTTTGTTCATCATGCAATGGGTTTGCAAGAACCTAAACCAAATACAAACGTAGATTAGTGGTATTAGTCACACCAAAAGCGTCGTTAAATTAATATAAAACTCAAGACAATATCAAGTTGTAAGCTCATGTTGTCAATACCTAATCTGAATTTGTTAACATGATATACTTATCCATTCCATGTTGAGCAATTGCTTTAGATGATCACCGGCGACGATAAACTAAAAGTTTTCTTATTTTGATAATAAAAAATTTTTGCTTCAAAGTCAACATCAGTGGTGAAATCAATATCCCTGAACTTATATAAGTTACATAGTTCCTTGGAACTTTGGGGTAATGACATGTAGACGACCTTTTGAATAAGGAATGGTGGAATCTCATCATCTTCATCAACTTGGTCGCCCTTGTGGTGAGTTTCAACTCACTCATGTCGGTCTCGCTTATTAACCTTTTCCTTATCTTCTCAATAAACATTTATAAACCCCTCATGTGAATTTACAGATAAACTTCCCTTCCCAAACATGCTTAAATCAAACATCCATTCAATCATGTAATAACATCATAGGCAATTAACATGCTCAACAACACATAATTCCATAAAATAATAGCCACGTATGAACCATAAAAAGATTCCCTATACATGGTACTATATAAAATCCCAACCTTAGGACATGATACTAGTCTAACACATAAGGACGTGTACTACCTTGTGTAGACAAAGTGAAAGGCCACTTAGGAACTCTAGAAATCGCTCAAGGCAAATTCTCCATCTACCAATTAAGAAAATAATAACGAATTAATACTCTAATTAATTCACAGCAATTATAAATATTTTAATACTCTTCAAAACTCGTTTTAAAATCCTTTAAAACATTGAAGTTTCAACCTTTAATATAATACTAATAAACTAGGCTTCAAAACCTTAAAAATCATTAATTTTATATTTAAAAATCACTTAAAATCTAATTCTATTAATCTGAAATCATAACTTAATTTATAAATCATACAAAATCCAAATTTTAATTAATAAACAATAAAGTTACAAACTTTATTTATAAAACATATAAAAATCATACTTTAATTACTAAAACATTGAATAAATATAAATAGAGGAAAAAAGGGATAAGCATTAACCAGACGAAAACACGAAAAACGAAAGAACAAGAGGAGGAGACACATGGTGGTACGTGTTGGTCACGCACGATCGCTGCTGCGTGCTAGCGCATGATAGGCGAGACAAAGAGTGTGCGGCGAGTTCGGGCTGCTACGTGGCAGCGCGTATGCGAAAACGAGAGGAGTGGCGGGTGTGGTTGCCATTGGAAGACAAAAAAAGAGATTGATGTGGGTAATTTTTCGCCAGAGCAAAGAAACGAAAGAGAGTGGGCGGTGTGCGGTGGTGTCGGACTGCCGGACAAAGCAAGGGATGAGAGGAAGGTGTCGACGAGTGAGCGGGGAAAAAGAGAGAAGAAAATAAAGTGTGAAAATTTGGGGTATTTATAGGTTTGCCTAGAATCCTAGTACAAGTAGGTTTAGGGCTTTAATTTGGGCTTTACGTTGATCATCAAGGTTAATGTTTGGATCCTCAACCCATTATTAAAATAAATTAAAACATGACCAAAACCCAATTAAATATTTAAAAACTTAGAATTCCAACCCAATAGAATATTTATGATTATTTAAAATGTTTAAATAATCATTTGACTTTCGAGATAGTCAACTTTTAAATAATTAAATTGAATAAACATGAAAACTAATTATAAATATATTTATAATATATTTTAAAATATATTTATAAAATTCATAAAATCACGGGGGATGACATATTTAGTGCAATAGAGTCTGTGCATTGTGTGGTATTGATGTGGAAACTGTTAATTACCTATTGTTGGAGTGTGATTATGCTGCAGATATTTGGAAAGGTGTTGTTCAGCTGCTAGGTTTGACACAATGTGCTTATGAGTTTCAGACAAGTATGCAGATTACCATCAGTAAAACTCATAGCAGTTCCAGAGTTTCTAAGGTGTATGTGATGCTCTTCACAGAGGCAGTCTATGCTATTTGGCTATAGCGTAATAACAAGATTTTTAGAGGTTGTTGCTCAACTCCTAATCAGGGTTTGAAAGAGATTGTGTGTAACACCCCGACAATTCTCTCTTTATAAAACACATTATTTTTCCAACTCAAACAGAGAATTATCAAGACATTATCGCCCATGTGAAAAAGTATAGGATTACTCAGAGTGTTGCAGCGGAATAACATTAAATAAAAATTTATTAAATACTTAAATCATAGTAATTGTCAAACCATTATCCAAACCTCGAAGGTAATTCAAAACCAACTGAAAACATTTAGAATACATAATCCATAAAACAACTTAATAAAAGTAAGAAAGCAAACTCTCATCAATGCTTCCCATGTCCCAAATGAGTAATATTGATGATGCATCATATCTTCCAAACCTGTAGGCAAATACTCAATCGAAAACTTCTCACCCAATAAAGGGTCATTATAGGATCAATAGGCACAGCCATGATGGACACACAGAAAAGCATGTAATCAGCAAAGCTGAGTATATACATAAAAAAAAACGAAACCTAACATGATACTAATGAACAACAAAACATGATCAATAAAGATACCTCAAGACTTCAACTCGTAAAATAAGACTTGATTTCACAAGACATACGACATGATAATTAATTAGTAAATTAAATAGACAATGGATCGAGTTGTCCAACCAAAACCAGCCTTCAAAATAGAAGACGAATTACGGGCGCGACTCCATATTCCCTTGACCAACGATATCGAGGAACCTTTAAAAATAAAATAGGGTACGATAATAAATCCGACCCCAAGAAAAGCCATGGGCTACCACCATATACTCCAACTCATACTAGTTCAGAACTTCAGACGTGCACAAGACTAAAGTTATTGCTATTCACTTCCACTTTAAGTTTTAATAAGTTATTCGATGTTGGACTCTAAACAAGCAACCAACGCATAACATGAATACAATAATGTCCACTTTTATCTTAGGATCAAATAAGTGATCAAACAATTCCAATTGACCAAGAAGTAATCCTCCAATTTATTTGTTGACTTAAATCAACTATCGAATGTCTAAAGATAATAAATATACATACCCTACAAAGCCCTCGGTATTTGCAAAGTAGTAAAATAATAATAACCAATAATAATCCAACTTACTCATAAAGTCCTCGGCCTTTGAAAAGTAATAAAATATCCATAACCAATACTAGTCCAACTTACTCACAAAGTCCTCGGCCTTTGAGAAGTAATAAAATATTCATTAAGGGAAACAATAACAAAATTCATAATCCAATAATAAAATATTATTAATCCACATCACACGATGGATCAAAATATAAATACTTCCAAACAACATGCTTGAATCAAACATCCAGTCAATCATGTAATAAATCATAAAGGCAATTAACATGCTCAACAACACGTAATTCCAATTCAATAGCCACGTATGAACCATGAAAGGGTTACCTATACATGATACTATAAATAATCCTAATCCTTAGGACATGATACTAGTCTAACACATAAGGACATGTACGTACCTTGTGTAGACAAAGTGAGAGGCCACTTTAAACTCTAGAAGTCGCCCAAAGTAAATTCTCCACCTACCAAAATAATAACATAACAATGAATTAATATCCTAATTAATTCACAGCAATATAACTTATTTTAAACCGCTTCAAAATTCGTTTTAAAACACTCTAGAAACATTAAAGTTTCTACTATAAGTCTAGGCTTTAAAAACCTCAAAAACCATTACTTTCATACTTGGAACTCACTTTAAATAATAAATAATAAATCTGAAATTATAACTTATATTCATAAATAATAAAAATCAGATTTTTAATAATTCAAACAATCAACTTTATTTATAAAACATATTAAAACTAATAAAAATCACAACTTTAATATTATAACTTTAGTTAAACATTAAATAGAGAATAAAGGTTAAGAAATAACCAAAGAAAAATATGAAAATCGGAAAACATGAAAAGGAAAAGCACGCGGGGAGGCGCGTGGCTGGGCAGTCGGCGCGTGGGGAACACATGCGGCTGCTGGCTACGCTGCTGCTATGCGAAGGGGGTGCGTGTGGTGCGCGGCTGGTGGCGGATTCACGCACGGTGAAGGGAGAGAGGGAAGTGAGTATGGTGTGCGGTGTCCGGAGGAACAAGTGAGGTGAGGGAGTGTGGTGGTCCGGCCGACGACACGAAAAACGAGGGAGAGGCGGCGGACGAGTGAGAGGAGAGGAAAAAGAGAGAAAATAAAAGTGTGCAAACTTGGGGTTTGAGGGGGTATTTATAGGTTTGCCTAAAACCTATGGCAATTAGGTTATTAGGCTTAGGTTTGAGCTTTGGTTTGATCATCTAACTCTAATTAAAATTTTTGGGCTCCTCAACCCAATAATAAAACCATAGTAAACACAACCCAAAATATTTAATAAAATATTTGATACTTAAAATCCAATCCGATAATTATTAATGATTATTTAAAACGTTTAAACAATCATTTGACTTTCAAAATAGTCAACACTTAAATAATTAAATGAAATAAATATGAAAATGATTATAAATATACTTTAAATATATTTATAAAATTCATAAAATCACGGGGGATTACATTGTGTTTAGAGTTTCTAATAGATGTGATGATAGGAGTAGAGACTTAATCATTGAGAATAGTTTGCACTCTATTGTTAGTTTTGTTCTAGCTTTATCCTCTTGCCTTGTTGGTAAAGTACGTTAGCGTTGGATTTTTCTTTGTGTGTATCACTACTTTTTTTTGTAGTCAATAATAACTTTGAATTTCAAAAAAAAAAAGTTCAAAGACAAAATAAAAGAAAGCCTAAAAAACCATTTGCCAAACACCCCCACTATATTTCTCTTCTTAAGGTCGGATCTACGCTTTTGCTTAATTCTATTTCAAAAATAGACGATTTTTTACGAGAGCAACTCATTATAATAACCAAAGCATAGTTTATTTGAGCCTAAAACCTCAAATATGCAAGAAAAGAACTCAAATCATTACTCCAACATAATATTATTGCTTCTTTTATCAAAATCAATGATGATATATATGTGAAAACCAAAAGTCAAGTTGTAGCTTTAAAATACATATTATAAATGAGACGATTTTTTTTATGATCAACTTCTCCACGCTAAATAGCATAAATTATTTTCAACTATTAATAAATTATAAAGTACAAACATTTGGAGCATAATCCAAATCTATGTACAAATTCATTTTTAAAATGTGCAAGGACTAATCCAACTCATTGATTCCAGGTTCCAGCTGATATTTGTCAAGCACAAGTGCACAACCTATAGCTGAAGCTATGATAGCATCAGATGCTCGATTAGGAATTACCCTTCCAATAAGTTGGAAAGGGTTATTCTTTAAGATATAAGATAGGAATTGGTATCCTAGAATTCATAAGAATAAACAAAAAAAATCGGTACTCTGTTTTTCTTTATTCTATATTTCATGCAATCGCTAAAATGATTCTTTGGATCATTATCCCCTTAATTATACACATTATATACATAAGTAAAATTTATGAAAAATAGATACTAAGACAAACCTAGTAAAATCTTGTATGACTATATTTGTTGAAATAGACTCCCTCTGTCTCATATTAATTGCAACAGTTTGGCGTTTACACTATTCATATATCTTACTTTGACCATGATTCTTAACAAACATATAAAACCAAATGCTAATAGATAGAAGTTTCCTTAGATTCGTCTCAATGTATAATTTGAACTTATCAATTTTTCATAATTTTTTGTTAATTGATATTTTAGATATATTAACGGTCAAAGTTTTGTATTGGCAAGTATATCGGTTAAACTGTTGCAACTAATATGGAACGGCCGAACGGGGGTAGTAAGGTATTAAGGAGAGCACACAATTAAAGTTTTTAAACTTTTGCCCCCAAAAATAGAAATGATGCCTACTTTTGTAGACATAAGGAGTGTATATTAAGAATAAATTGGAAGTATATCAAGAAGTTACTATTCTACCTTTTGTAATTTCTTATTTTTTTAGGCGATATACCTTTGATAATTCTACATGGTAATTATACAAAGGACAAAATTATAAAAAAGTAAGGAAAATTTGCCAAAAAATCCTTATAAAAGTTCAATTTTGCGAAAAAAACCTTTTTTTTTTTTTTTTGAAAACAAAAACCACAACATCCATTTTTTTGTAAAATAAACCAGTTATCATTTTCCCGTGTTGACTGGACCAATTCCGACGTTGACCCCTCTATTTTGTCTATGTGCAGTTTAACAAATTGCTATTTGCACTCTAGTCAATTATTTTCCTCCAACCCATTCAACCATTCTTCTCTCTTCATCCTCCACTCTTCTTCTCCCTTCTCCCTTCTCCCTTCATCCTCCATTCAGAATCAGGAGTTCAATGCCAAGATTAGAGAGTTGGAGAAGGCTAGGAAAGAGAAAACAAAACTGAATCAATCACCACACTTCAATCAATCTACTGAAGCAAAACCCTTCAACATCTTCGAAAACAAAACTGAAGCAAGTGAAGCTAATCCACGCATTCTCCCTTAGAAACGGCTTAGATTACACCCAAATGCTTATAACCAAGCTACTGTGAATCCCCAACATTCCTTATGCACACCAAAATCCCCCCGAAACCCAATTCCTAACCCTAAATGGAAGAAATCTCTCAAATTCAACCCCACTTCCACTCAAAACTTCAAGTTGGATGAATTTAGTTTAGTTCAGTTATTGGAGCTTTTTCTGCTGCTGTTGTTGTTGCTGCCATGGCTGTTGTTTATGCTTGTTGCCATGAATTGATATGAGCTAACTTGTTTTTAGAGAAGATTTGAGAAAATCAAAAATTGAAAAGATAAAAAGGGAAGAATTGAGAGAATTTCGGGAAGATTGCAAAATTAGGTTTAATTTTAGGGAAGATTACAAAATCTGATTTGTTGGGTGCCCGGAATTGGTCCATTCAACATCGGAAAATGGCAAGGGGTTTGTTTTTACAGAAAAAAATGGATGTTGTAGTTTTTTTTTTTTTAAAAAGGTTTTTTTTCGCAAAATTCAACTTTTGTAAGGTTCTTATTGCCAAATTTTCCTAAAAGTAAGGAAATGTTAGTGGATGGAAATTCCCAGTCACTAATAACTACGTTATTGGTCCTTAGTTTATCTACGTAATTTAACTTTTACGATTGTCAGTGCATATATGTTATCATTAATAATGACTCCCTCCGTTTTTTTCAATATGTACATTTTTTCATTTTGGGTACTTTTAATTGATACATTTCTACCTTTTTTCCATAAATGAAAGGTTGGCCCACCTATTTATTACACTTCTCTCCAACTTTTTCTTTCCTTCTCTCTATTTTTTTCACTTTTTCTTTCTCTCTTACTTTTACATTTTTTCCTTAATACTCGCGGAAAAGCACTTTTCCACTTTTTCTTGTTTTGAAAAACTAATATGTCCGGTTTAACTACTTTTCCTTTATGCTAAATCACAAGAATTAGGGGAATAATATGAAATAATCACTCCAAATGGCACGTGTTGATTGAAAACAAAAAAAAGGTTCCCCAAATTAACTTATGAGAACATATACTTTGAAAAAGCAGGAAATTCAGACACCACTATCAAACTATATTCCACATTCAATAATTTTTAAATTAGCACCCTTAGCTTATAAAACCAGGTGATTGAGCTAAATGTTTGATAAATTGCCTAAGTGCTAAGTATTTAAAAATCACAATAAATTTAGTGTTGGAATTCTGATCTATTGAAGGCAAAGATGGGGAAAGCGCCAGCGGTGAATGAAAACTATTTGATGGTAATTGAGTCTGCTCGGAGAGACCTGCGTTCTCTCATTCTGAACAATAAGAACGCAGCTCCTATTCTCCTTCGTGTAGCGTAATATTTCTCCCTTTTTTGTAGCTTTAACAAATTTCTGTACTTGAATAAAAAATATATGAAAAAATTATACCAGGGTCTAGTCTAGTTTCATCCGCTAAAAAACAGTTTATTTTTATCAGTTTGTCTTGATCGCCTAATTATAATTTTAAAATTAGGCAGGCCCAGATTCAATAGCCCATTCACTCTCTCCTTTTTAGACCGACGCTTCCATTGATGCTGAGTCAATTTACTTTCTTTTGGCAGCAGTTTAATTTCTTTTGGCAGCAGTTTACTCTCTTGTGACACCAGTTTAATTTATTTTGTGGCCATTTTATTTCTTTTGACACCCGTTTAATTTCTTTTGGCACCATTTTAGCTGAAAATTAGGAAGATGACGTGTTGGAGGAGAATAAGAGATGACAATTGGGTTAAATTTGTTTGGGCCTGGGCTGCCTAATTTTAATGTTAAAATCATGCATCCTTTTTGGATTATTTGTGTATTGTTATGCTTCGTCCGTTTGTTTTTAATTGTTACACATTCCTCTTTAGAACGTTTCTTTTTAATTGTTATATTTTCACTTTTACTATCTTTGGTAAACTTTCACATCTTTATATTCCAATTTCGAATACTTATGGGACTCACTTGCTTTTTTGTTTTCTCATTAAACACTCAACCACCCCATATTTTTGCTTTTACAACATTCCCTCTCATACTTTATCTTTCCTCAAACAATTATTTCATAGATTTCATAAATTTTCTTGGTTACACCCAAAGTAAACTGTAACAATTAAAAAATGGAGCGAGTATTTTACAAGTGCAATCTAAGATTAAAACAATTAACAATAAGCATTGGGTAGTTATTGTCTCTCAAAAAAAGGGAGGGGTAGTTATTGTTATAAAAGCTAAAAATAAATTCTATTTTTTGAAAATACTTAATGAATGATGCATTATAAAAAAATATTTTGAATTCCTTAAAATAATCACGACCCTATCTAAGAGATTCTTGTATTTTTTTTAAAAAAAATCCCATAAAGAATTATTTTTGTTTTAAAATTTTCTATATAATTGAGTTAAACTAGTTAACTCCGTTATAATAGAAAAGGAATTTTGTCAAAATAGACCTTATATGTTATATTTTTTGTGAAAAAATATCTTATATAATCTTATTTGTGAGAAAACACCTTATACGACATTATATATGAAATTAGACACCTTATTATCATATTTTGGTAAAAAAAAATCATGTTTTAAGTAGCTCACTTCCCCTTTTTAACCTCAATTTTTAACATTGGATTTTGTCTAAGATTTTTGGTTAATGTGGGTGACTTTCACATATAAAAAGGGAGTGAAAAATAGATCCAAACATTAATTTTTTGGCCTAAAAATGATAATTAGGTGTTTAATCTGATAAATGATGTCATATAAGGTGTTTTCTCAGAAAAGAAAATTTAAAAGGTGAGTTTTCACAAAAATTGTAACAAATAAGGTGTTTATGACAAAAATTCCTAATAGAAATATCAATTTTAACCTAATTCTTTATTTAATGGAGCTAATCGTGAAAATTTCAACCTAAACCTTTCTTATTTCGTGCTAAGCTCGTATCATGTTTGAGGTCACACCAACATTAGCCATTCTTTTAAGAGAAGGTATTGGATCAGACGCGTCTGACCATAACATTTGGTCGGACGACTTTCAGTTGGTTTCAATTTTTTTCCAGTTGGTTTCAATTTTTTTAGTTGATCTTTTATCTTTCAATTGGATGTCTTTTAAGTTCAGTTAGTTATCTTATTGCTTCATTTACGTGTTTTATTATAACAGAAAACAAAACTTAAGTAAATGAAATAAAATAAGTTATAAATGAAAGCAAATTAGTTTTCAGTTACTTATATTATCCTTTCACTTAGTTTTCTTATTCTTTCATTTAACAGCTAACTAAAACATACCTCTAACTGAAAAGAGATTCAAAACAAATAAATTAAAAAAAGGAGTAACTAAAACATACCTTCATCATATTTTCTTCCTCCATTTCTTCGTCTGAATCTTCATCTAAAGCATTTGCGTCAATCTCTTTCTCCCACCTCCATTTCATCCCCTCATCATCGTCAGTTTTGGACCCAGAAAATTTACCAAAGCAACCCAAATAAAAAAAAAAAACATACAATCTAAAGTTGGTGTTAATTTATCCCAATTTTGAGAGAAGAACATGAGAGAGATGAGTTGTTGTAATGGAAAAACGATGTGCAAGTTTGAGGCAGCATTCAAGTCTATACACCAGAATGCCGGTGGTTGGTGCTATGCGAGGCAGATTGGGTGATATTGCGGTTGAGAGTCGCCGGAGATCAGTCGGATGACAGTGGCGGCGACTCCGTCTGACAGTAAGATTGGGTCAGACGGTCTAAATACTTTCACTTCTCTTAAAGTGTTATCGGTCTAAATAAACATTTGACTTGCAAGACAAACTTATTTCCTCTATTTCAGATTATATTTGCCCAAGTCTCTAGAAGCTGTTAGTAGTATTACATTGAGATCTATACTTTATGAGAAGTGTAGTAATTTAGTGTTTGAAATAGGGTAATATTGAGGTCCTGCTATTTTAACGAATAAGTGATTTACTTGTGGACCTCAATATCAAAATTAGCCTTGATGAACTATCAAGTTTTTTAAACTAGCTCAAATCATAGTATGGAATAATATTAACTAGATTGACGTTTGGAATTGCAGATTTCACGATGCAGGGAACTATGATGCAGGATCAAAACGAGGGGGTGCAAATGGCTCAGTTAGGTTTACTCAAGAGTTGGACCGCCCAGTCAACAAAGGCATGGAAAACGCTGTTCAACTTTGTGGTGAGATTATTCATTTCTCTATTTAGTTAAACACATACATGAACATTCATGCAATTTCTATTTATTTATTTTTGGGTAAACTTTTTGAAAGTAATTTTTTTATGGGAGTGTTTCAGTAACTAATATACATGCAAAGTTAATTATCATATACAGCAAGTTAAAATGGAAATCTTTGATCATGAACATTTCTAAATATAAATTATCAAAAATTTACAAATTTAGTTGATATTACAAAAATTTGTGTCGAAACGAATTTAGCAAGATCTCATTAGATTATATGTATTAGTAATTTTTGTATACATCACAAATAATGATCTATATAAGAATCAAAGGTAGATTAAAAAGGAACTGAGAGAGTATGTAACTATCATTTACTCAAAAACTTATAATCCCCCTTCCTATTTGCAGAACCAGTGAAGCAAAGTCACCCTGAGATTACCTATGCCGACCTTTACCAGGTATATTATATAGAAAAATTAATAGTTCAACCATACTTCCTATCTCTCAACTAGGGATGGCAATGGGTAATGGACCCGACCCGGATCCGAGGATCCGTACCCGTTTTGAGCGGATTTGGGTCCTCAAAATTAGGACCCTTCAAATCCGGGTAGGATCCGGGTCCTAGCTTCAAAAAACGGATCTGGGCAGGGTCCTCAAGTATTACCCGGATCCAGATCCGTTTACCCATTTTTTTAAAGTTATTTTTAACATAAAAAAAATTAACTTTATGTTGTATTATTTTATAATGTTGTTAAAAATTGTTGTTTATTTATCTTTATCTTTTAATGTTATGATTGGATTTTTGTTGTATTAAACTTGAATTTTTGAACGTCAACAATTGGAGATGTGAAATGACATTGTTTTCGTTATTGAAATCTTTAATTATTATGAAAATTAGGCTTATTTGAAGCAAATAAGTGAAGATCCATTTTGTACCGTTTTGGACCCGGATCCGTAGGACTCGTATGGATCTGGATCCGGGTCCTCATTTTCATTACCCAATGGATCCAGGTAGGGTCCGGGTCCTTGTTTGAAAAACGGATCTGGATCCGGGTCCTGGAGGACCCTACCCGGATCCGACCCATTGTCATCCCTACTCTCAACTATTTGTTGGAAATACTACTGTAAATACCAAATAAATCAAGGAAAAAAACAATTACTCAATTTAGAAGAACTCAAGAAATAATTGGCACCGTGGAAGAACCACTCCCTTGGAAGAAAAATTTGCCACCACCGGTGAAGGTCTACACGATGACAATGCTCCCCAAGGGTAACACGTATGCCTTTAACCTCGTTCACCCGAGATGGAAGATTGGAACTACTCTCAAGAACTACTCAGAATTCCTTCACAGATGAAAAGCTCTCTAAAAGTGTTTAGATTTTCTGAATGATTTGAATGAATGGGGTAGAAAGGATATATAACGTGACGGAGAAAACCGCTAGAAAATAACCCCACAATTTAAAGAAGGAAATGGAAAAAGTTGACCGTAAAACCCGCAGAGCAGCGCTCCACGGGCGTGGGCAGGCCTCCAGGGGTGTGGTCCACCTCCCACGACCGTGTGAGCCTAGACTACGAGAATCAGAAATAGTTCAAGATTTAAAATATTACTCCCCTACTCTATCAACTTTCCAAAAGTACCACATCACTTTCTATCACACCAACTTTTACAATAAATTAATATAACCTACACCCTACTCTACTAAGTTCCTAAATCTATGTGCACAAGTTATTATTGCAATTAATATGAGACGGGGGGAGTGACTTACTTTCCTTATAAAAATCTACTATTGATATGAAATTACGAAATTAACCATAACTTTCATTTCAGATCTCGAAAAATTATAATGTTCTCTTTCTTCTCAAAAAAGACTTTGATCCCCAGATCCACTATGATATGTGTTTTCTAGAATTAAAAAAATCTTATATTTTATCTATATCTCTTTTTCAGTAATAAAAATAATACATTAATAAGTGAAGTCTACTTAAGTCAGAGATCGAAAAATAAAAAGAAATAACTTACTTTTCTTATATAAAAATGCTACTAATAATATGTAAATCTAGAATTAATCATAACTTTCATCTCAAACATATGAGAATTATATTTTTTATACCGTTAGATTTGTGATGCTAAATACTTTAAATTAAGATCTACTTAAAATACATTTTTCTAAAATTACAAATAAGATATTATACTATTTATTATATCAACAAAAAAAATACTCTTTTAATTAATAAAATTAAAGTCTAACCCGATTCATGTAAAAAATCATCTAATTCAATTTGGATTCAATGAGGTTCAAGTAAATCAAATACTAACTAATATGCGAGGCCAATTAAGTTTTATCACTTTTAAGTTAATCGAGTTAACTAAGAAAATAATATTAATTAATATTAAAGTTCCACCCCAATCGAACATGTAAAAAAATCATCTAATTCAATTTAGATTTGATTGGGATTAAGTAAATCTAATATTAACTAACATGTGAGGGCAATTGTGTTTTATGACTTTTACATTAATCGTGTTAAATAAAAAATAATATTAATCAAATACTAGGACCCTACCCAAAACAATAGCAAACTTGTCCAAATAGACCTATTATGAACCTGATTTGATTCAGAAATTTGCCAATAGACACTTAATAACGATTAAATAATATTTTCGTAAGACTTTACTTAAATTTTAGTCAGATGAGTTGATTATTTATTTAAATTTCTTATTTAGTTTTTAAGCATAGCAAAAATAAAAATTAATTATTCTATTAGTATTTAGGAATTAAAAAATTATCATTTTCTTAAAAATAGCGCCGACTTGAGTCAAAGAAGACAAATAACTATTCAACTCAAGTAAATTTAGGAAAAACAAATAATACTTAATGTACTTGGGTTTACGTTCATGTTAAGCTTAACTGATATAGTAACTATAGAGTCAATTTGGTTAAATAAAAATATTAAATAAATATAAAATAACAATCAACTAATTTTTGATGGAAAACAAGAATGATAGTCTTTCGATATTTAAAAAGATGCAATCTTTTAGTTTTTTCCCTCCTACTTTTTCCTTCCTTCTCTCTATCTTTTTCACTTTTTACTTACTTTTACTATCTTTCTTTCTGACTTTTGCACTTTTTCCTTGGTCCGCGCGCAAAAGCAAATATACATATTAAAAAGGGAGGTAGTATTAACCTGAGAATAAATCTTATGATTTGGAAAAATTGACAAAAAAAAAATCCAAATTATAGTTGTTCTGCCAAGAAAAACTGCAACTATGGGTTATCTCCGTATAATGCCAACTATTGGGAAAGTATGCCGCAAATGCACCCAGTTGACCTGAAACCGGTTAATCAAGTAAAATTTTACTTTTCTATTATAAAACATTAAATTTACCTTTTTTTCTATCCTTTCCACCCTTAACCATCCACCACCACCGCCAATCCACCCTCACGTCGGCACCCTCTCCCTTTCTCTTCACGCCTCCTTCTCCTCCCTCTCTACCTCACAATCTCAGCTCACCTTCATTGCAACCCCCCATGCTACTTTGCTTCGATCCTCCTGCAACAAAAATCACAAAAACCAAATGTAAAATGCGCCACCACAAACTTTCCCTCTTCACTCATCAAACCTTCAAATTCTTCTCTTCCAAAACAAACCCACCTAAACAATATGGGTCCTCTTTCCTCCCGAATCAATTCCTGGTATGTTATCCGCTTCGCCGGTCCAATGCCATCAAATTCCTACAACATCTACTCACCAATGATGTTCGACAATTTTATTTTTTTGGTAAATGAAAAAATATATATCACCAAAACAAAGTTTTTACACTTATTCTTGGGAGATGACAACCCTTCTAGGAAGGCTCCTCTCCCCGTTAAGGCAAGAATAATCAATTACACATTAGATCATCTAACCAAGCTTGTATCTTAACCAAAGATTTAGAGTGGTACACAACTTTAAACCTAGTTTTAACTACAAACTTAACCAAAGCAATAGAACTAGGTATACTAGGAAGTAGGAACACAACATTGCCAAACGGCCTTGTTCCTAGCCATCCAAATAACATACACAACAGCAGCTACTACAACACACAACACTCTTCTCTTTGCTTTGCACATAATACATCTTCTATTTATCCAATTTAGACAAGCTACCATAGAGCACTATCTCTTCTCGATCTGAATCCAACTTAGAATGCCTTCCCAGAATGCTATACTGAATGGACACTAAAAGTACAGTTGATCAATATTTTCTATATGATTACCACATATGTTGCAGCTATCATTATCACATATACCATACTGTTTTAGCTTTACCTTAGTTAGCAGCCTATGGAGAGCAGCTAACCAAAGAATTAACTTGTGCTTAGGCATCGAAAGCCTATTTCAAACAGATCTATCCTAGTGAACAGGCTCACCAATCTCTTTAATTTCCTTATACATCTTACCAATAAATTACTTCTTACCCACATTAGGTCTCCACCCAGCTTGATTGATCTGATCCTTCACCTTACACATCAAACTCCAAACCCAGCTAGCTTAAGCATCAGGATAATACATCAACCAATTTATATCTTTAATATAAACAGTGTAAACCCATTTAACCCATAAGGAGTCCTTTTTTCAGCTTTGTTCCACACATGTTTACCAATAGCAAGCTTATTCTAAAGCTTAATATCTCTCACCCCTAAACCTTCATTCTGTTTCCTGCTACACACTTTCTCCCATTTCACATAGCCTGGTTTTTTGTAATGCTCATTACCCCGCTAGAGATATGTTCTACATATTTTATTAACTCTCTTAATGACAGCCTTAGGAAAAATAAAGATCTACATCCAATATGAACATACACTCATCAGAACTGAATTCACAAGCTGCAATCTACTACCAAAAAGAGAAATTTCTAGTCTTCCAACTTCTAATTCTACAAATCATCTTTTCAACTAGCCTATCACAATCAGCAGTCTCTGACCTCCTTGTACTAATAGGAGTTCCAAGATACTTGAAACTTGAAAGGCCAAGTACTTGTACTAAAACCAGACAAAGATTTGATTTTCATCACCTCAACCTCCTTCATATTCACCTGATACAATTCTGATTTACTCTTGTTAGCAGTCAACCCTGATGAAGCTTCAAAGAGTTTTAAACCCTGTAGGAGCATATATACACTCTTGAAATCACCTCTACTAAAGATCACTAAATCATCAGCAAAACACAGATTATTGAGCTTCAATTGTTGACATCTAGGATGGAAATGAAATGTCTCCTTTCTCCCTTGATACTTGAGTATTCTTGTAAGATACTCCATACATAGTACAAAAATCAAAGGTGACATAAGATCACCCTGCGTTAATCCTCTCTAAACTTCAAACAAATCAGTGTAAGAGCCATTAAACAACAATGTATATCTAACGTGGAGATGCATTCCATAATCACTTCTATAAACTTGTTAGGAAAATTTAAAGCCCTCAACAACTGAGCAACAAAAGGCCACTCTATAGTATCATAAGCCTTCTGTAAATCCACCTTCATCAAACAACTTCTAGTTGTTCTCTTTCTATTATAATGTCTTATGAGATCCTGGCAAACAAGAATATTATCCATAATGCTTCTCTAAGCAACAAAAGCCCCTTGGCTTGGACTGATCAACCCAGGCAAAACCCTTTTTAGTCTTGAACATATCAATTTAGAGATAGTTTTGTAGATTACAGTTCAATAAGCTATTGTTCAATAATCCCCAACATGAGCAGGACAACTTATCTTAGGGATTAGAGTAATAGTTGTGGTATTAATAGCCTTAAGGAGTTTCATAGAGTGAAAAATCTCCTTAATAGCACCTATTACATCATGTCCTACAATATGCCAAGCAGCTTTAAAAAAACTACTACCATACCCATCTATCCCAGAAGATTTATTACAAGGAATTGACCAAAGGGCACTCTTAACTTCTTCATCAGAACAATCAAAGTGTAACAACAAATGTTAACTCTCTAACATTATTGGCCCTTGTTGGATAATTCTAATTTTAATAAGATGTATTACATCTTTTTTACCATTTACATACTGCCTAAAGTGATGGACAAAACTATTTTTTACTTCATCATAATCATACATCCAAACACCCTCTGCATTCATAATAATATTAATTCTATTTTTATGATTTCTTAACTTGATACTATTATGAAAGAATCTAGTATTTTCATCACTCTCAATAACCCACTCCCTTTAGACTTTTGTTGTAAAAATGATATATAGTTGCCAAGTACCTCTTTATAGTGTTGATTTGCAGCAAAGTCAGCAAGGATCAGCTCCTGATTGGTTGGATCTCCATGCATTCTCTCTTGACAACTCTTAACAGCTTTAGCAGCCTAGAGAAATGCTACTTGAACATCACCAAACCCTACAGCAATCAACTCCTTCAGTCCCACCTTTAACAGCTTCAACTTTTGCCAAATCTGATACATCAAATGCCTTGAGATATGTTGCTGCCATCCGTCACTCACCAACTCAGTGAATCTATCATTCTTACTTCACATGGTAAAAATCTGAATGGGATCTTCCCCTGTGGTGTAAAGAAGCATTTAATCAAGCATGGTGAATGATCAAAGTAACTCTTTGGCAAAAATACAACTTCTGCAACTCTAACAAATTTGTAACACCCCGCCCAAACCGAACCCTTTTTATATTAATAAAACTCGTTTGAGGGGAAATCAACGAGGGTTCGATTCGGATGGAGCGTTACCGCCGCACTCAACTCCTTGGAATTAAGTGCAAGGCTAAGTAACTAAAACCTATTCATTCCAAACTTAATTAAAAATCCTTACAACCAAATTGAAATTGTTCGTTAAGTACTAAATACTAAGTGTTTCAGAGTTCTAGCGGAAGCAAAATATTAAACTAGGTGGATGACAACTTCTAGTCGATCTCTCAAATTTTCCCTCGATTACCCACCTGCAAATGAACATTGAAAAAGACAAGAGAGACAAGCTCCCAAAAATCAGATAAACTGAGTAATTCCAACTCCATCCCATAAAGTACTTAAGTTAAAATAATTGAAAATAATATATAAGTCGAGTTGAAAAGCTTTGCACATAAACATATACAGTTAAAGGTCACATTAATATAATATGCCAATTCATTTACGAAAGGGAAGGAGAACACTAGCAAGCCGGTGATACACCACCTAAATCCACTTGCTAATGTGAGCCGGTGATACACCACGTAAATCCACTCATATGTGGGCCGGTGATACACCACGTAAATCCACCCACAAAATCAAATTGGCCATAAAACAGAGTCCCTAGTGTGCACGCCCCTTCTAACTTGGAGCACATCAAGATAGAAGGAAGACAAATAACAGAAAACTCAGCATAGTAACTTAAGAACCTGTAGGTGGCCGCTGAACCTCCCATACAGGGCAACCTGTTCATCACTTCCTTTCGATATTCCACTTTAAGTGATTTATATATTTTATGAAAGTCATCACTTAAATCACATATACATCATCTCATTATTTAACCAAGTATGAGTATATTCATTCCAACATCCATAACTCCATTTATTCAAAGGCTTATCCAAAAAGCCCATTTCCATTCAATACAATAACCATCACTTGTAAATTTAATAATCCATCACTTTCCAATTTATAACCAATTCATTTTCAATTTCCATTTTCAACTTTAATAACAATAATAGCATAGTAATAATGATAATGATAATAATAATAATAATAATAATAATAATAGTGATAATAATATTCATAATAACAATAATAATAATAATAATAATAATAATAACATTAACAATATTAATCTTTAATTAAACAAAAGCCGAGGATAAAAGATTAAGTCGTTATCGAGTTTAATTACGAAGTTTATGATACTATAATAATCATTGTCATAGTTCATAGTCCATGTTCATGATCCATAGTCATTAGTCATCTTACTAATCGTATTCATAATCCGCATTTAGGTCAATAGTTATAATCCACAATAGTTCCATAATTATGATCCATATTTCTAATCACATAGTCACGTGATTAAATTATTTTATACTACGGGATCTACATTTAGATGGACATCGAAAATTACCTCTTGAAGCGTGCCCGAAGTTAAGCCACGAGTTGATCGCACTCTTGATAATCTTCTTCTCCTAGATCGGAATCTACAATTAAACGGGATCTAAAATTAGTTTCCTAAATAACCCCTTTATTTTATTTATAAAATAAATAACTTAAATAATTCAAATAACTTAAATAAAATTGATTAATTATTTCAAAAGAGTTTTATAAATCAAAGTTTATGTATTCAAATTATTTATAAAAATCATTTTAAGTACTTAGAGATTACTTTAACTTTTAATTTTCCAATAACTTAAACAATTATTCTAAATATAGAAAACTAACTTTATTTTATAAACATAAGAAATATGTTTAGGTCATTAAAGACTAACTCAAACATCATTAAGCAACCAATTAATTTTTAAATAAGTAAAGAAAATACTTTATTTTTTTAATAAATAAAAACGTGATAATAAAAAAGGGGAGGAAGTTACTGATTCAGTGAATCAGTTTAAGAAAGAACAGGGGAAAAAGAAAAACAGAGGAGGGCGTGCAAGAAGCAGAGGAGGAGGGAGGAGGTGGTGCTGGCTGGTGGTTTGTGGGCTGCGGCAGCAGGCGGTGGGGCCACTGTGGTCTGGCGGGGCGAGTTCAGGCGAGTGGTGGGGAGGGGCGAGGCTGAGCGTGGTGCGGGCTGGGTGCGTTTTGGGCGAGCAACGTTTGGTTGGCTGCGTTTTGGGCGAAGGAGGAGGAAGGGTTGGGTGGTGGTGCTGCGGCGCATCTGTGCGGCGAGGATGCGCGGTTTATGTGGTGGTTCCCGGCGGTTTCAGAGGTGGGACGAAGGTGGTTCAGTTGGTGGTGAAATTTGTAAAATTTTCTTTGGTTTTTCAACATTAAAATCAGAAATTAAAGAGAAGAGAGGAGAAATTGAAGCAACCTTAGAATGTAGTGGGTTGCTTAAGCAATTGAATGGGTATAGCTCAGTATTTATAGAAGAATTGGGTCAGATTTTTGAGCTTGGAGTCAAACTCCATTAATGGTGAAGATCTTTGAATTTGAAAATCTGATATTGTTTTGACTACTTTGCTCAGATTTTCCTAAGTTTTAGCTTGAGTGTTGATGAAATCTGAAAAGAGTGATGGAGTGTTTGGATTTTTGCTCTTGGATGTGTTGTAGTCACATGAGGGAGGGAGGAAGGTTGAAGAAAGAGTGAATTAGAATTTTTTTTTCTGATTTTGGTGTTTTTATTTTTCTTTTTTTTTTATTTGGGCTAAGGTACTTGGACTTTGGTATTTGTTTGGGTTGGACTCTCAATGGGTTTTGGTCAATGTGGATGGACAATGGTTTGAATAAGAATGCCCACAACCAAGTAAATATTTCAATAATAATTAAATTAATTAGAAATAATAAAATGAATAATTAGTTTGTAAAAAGAATATAAATTGAATCATTTAAATAGAATCACTAAATAATTCAAAACTAAATAAATCATTTTTAATAAAATCGTTAAATAATTCAAAAACTAAATGAAATCATTTTTAATAAACATTATTAATTCAAAAACTAAATGAAATCATTTATAATAAACATTATTATAAAATACACTTGAATTAGCGTTAAATAAATTTAAGTGGAAAATAATATTAAAGCTTAAGAAATAATAAAATAAGCTTTGAAAATTCGGGGTATTACATGTACTCCTCCTTAAAAACAAAGTTCGTCCTCGAACTTTAAAGTTAGGTTGCGCGATATTAACGAAACACTAGTTCTAGACTTTGTTAGTGTTACATTCGGTCCCCCTTAAGGAGTTTCGTCCCCGAAACTCGATAATCGTAACTGGGAAAAGAGTTCAGGATAACGCTTTTTCATGTCATCTTCTGTTTCCCAAGTTGCTTCCTCGGTTTGATGATTAGACCATAGAACTTTGACTAACTTTACTGCCTTGTTCCGGGTGTTTCTCATTTTAGTATCAAGGATTCTAACAGGGCGTTCTTCAAAGGTGAGGGTCTCATCAAGCTCTATAGTTTCAGGTTGAATGACATGAGAGGGGTCGGGGATGTATTTACGGAGTTGAGACACATGAAAGATATTGTGAACATTGGCTAATTCTGTGGGTAAGGCTAATCTATAAGCCACTAATCCTTTCAAGTATCTCGTAAGGTCCGATATAACGAGGACTCAACTTGCCTTTTCTACCGAATCTCATTACTCCCTTGGTTGGCGAAACTTTCAATAACACTTTTTCTCCAACTTCAAACTCCAAGTCTCGCCTCCTTTGATCGACATACGATTTTTGTCGATCCTGGGCTGCTTTCATACGCTCTTGAATCAACTTCACTTTGCTGGTGGTCTCTTCGATCATTTCTGGTCCCAAATTCAACGACTCGTTCACATCGTTCCAACATATAGGACTCCTACATTTCCGTCCATACAATACCTCATAAGGAGCCATTCCTATGCTCGTGTGATAGTTGTTGTTATACGAGAACTCTATGTACATTAAATGATCATCCCAAGAACCTCTGAAATCCATTACACATGCTCTCAACATATCCTCCAAAGTCTGAATTGTTCTCTCTGTTTGACCATCTGTTGCTGGGTGAAAGGCTGTGCTGAATTTCAATAATGTACCCACGGATGTCTGGAGTTGTTTCCAGAACTTAGATAAGAATCTCGAGTCTCTATCCGAAACAATGTCCTTCGGAACACCATGTAGTCTAACCACTTCATTAAAGTAAGCATCCGCCAACTGCTTCAACGACCAAGTATCCTTCATTGCCACAAATCTTGCCGTTTTAGTCAAACGGTCCACTATTACCCATATTGCGTTCTTTCCGGATCTTGTATTCGGTAACCCCATGATGAAATCCATAGAGATAGATTCATATTTCCATCCCGGTACTTCCAACGGTTGCAATTTTCCTCCTGGCTTCATATGCTGTATTTTTACCTTCTGGCATGTTAAACACTTTGCTACAAAGTCAGCTACTTCTTACTTCATCCTAGGCCACCAAAAATGCTTCTTCAAGTCCTTGTAAAGCTTATCACTTCCCGATGTATCGAATACGGCGAGCTATGGGCTTCCCTTAGAATTATCGACTTGAGTTCGTCATCCTGTGGGACACACAATCTCCGTTTATACTTTGCAACGCCATTGTCATCGATCTCAAACTCCGGTGCTTGACCACTCTCTTTCATCTCCCTTAACTTGCTTAACCACTTATCTGAAGTTTGTTTTACCCGAATCTCTTCAAAGATGTCCGGTCCAACGGTTATAGCATTCAATTGAGCTTTCACATATCCAGGCTCAACTACTTCTAAACTCAACTTCTTAATCTCTTCACATAATTCATCTGCCAAAACCAATGTGTTCAATGAATGAGCGCTCTTTCTGCTTAACGCATCAACTACCTTATTCGCTTTCCCTTCTTGATACACTATCTTCAAGTCGTAGTCGCTTATAATCTCTAGCCAACGTCTTTGCCTGATATTCAACTCCTTTTGCGTATACAGATACTTCAAACTCTTGTGATCCGTATAGACTTTACACTGCACACCATATAAATAATGTCTCCATATTTTCAGCACAAACACGATGGCTCCTAACTCCAAGTCATGAGTAGGGTGATTTTGTTCATGTGGTTTGAGTTGTCTCGACGCATAGGCTACTACTTTTCTATGTTGCATCAAGACGCATCCAAAACCTTTCTTCGAGGCATCACTGTAAACTTCAAATCCTTCTACTCCAGAGGGCAATGTTAGTGGGGCCGTCGTAAGTCTCTTCTTCAACTCTTGAAATGCTTCCTCAAACTTGTCATCCCAATGAAATTTTGTTGTCTTCTTCATTAGGTTAGTGAGAGGTTGAGCCGTTCTCGAAAAATCCTTCACGAATCTCCTGTAATATCCGGCTAAACCCAAGAAACTCCTTACTTCATTGACGTTCTTAGGTTGAGGCCAATCAGTTACTGCTTGAATCTTCGATGGATCTACGGAAACGCCTTCCTTAGATATCACATTTCCAAAATGAGACTTTCTCCAACCAAAATTCACACTTCGAGAACTTGGCATACAATTGCTTTTCTCGAAGAATCTCCAAAACTTTCCTCAACTGAGCCTCATGCTCTTCTTTATCCTTCGAGTACACCAATATATCGTCAATGAACACTATCACGAACTTGTCCAGGTATGGCTGGAAAGTCCTGTTCATGAGGTCCATGAAAGCTGCTGGTGCATTAGTGAGTCCAAAAGGCATAACTGTGAACTCATAATGGCCATATCTCGTACGAAAGGCTGTCTTCGGGATGTCTTCTTCGGCAATTCATAGTTGGTGATAACCCGATCGTAAATCGATCCTGGAAAACACTGTTGCTGATGTGTTTTCCTTAGTTGAATTTTCACCCTCTTGAATTAGGGTTTTGCCTATAGGTTTTTACCTTTCACTTGAAAGGGTTTTTCCTATTTTTGGCTTAGTCTATAGAGTCTTAGTTAATTTATTTTAGACTTTAGTTAATTTATGTTAGACTTTTATTCAGCATATTATTTTCTGTTAAATGGCCGAAAATATATGATTTAATTTCGTTTATGTTTAAGTCTAGTTGAGTTGTAATCCCTTAAAGATAAGATTAGATTAGCTAAGTGATAAGGTTGATAGTAGGCGTGTAAAATAAGATAGGAGAGCCGAAAATCTCTATCCTATCTTATTAGATTATCTTCCTTATCTTGTATTTATCTTTTCCTAAATTTTAGGGATTAGTTTTAAATGCTTTCTAGATAGAATTTTGGTTTCCTTATTAAACTAGGAATAGCCTAGTATATATAGGCGCCTGTTTCTCATTAATAAAATCAGATTTGAGTTATTAAAATTTCATGAGTCTTGCTTATGATTTAAGGTTGAGTACCTTGCTTGTTTAGCATTGAAGAAAGACTGAGATCGATCTTCTACCCCTTTGGACCGAGATTCAAAGGTTACTATCCCCATTTGTGACTTGTTAAACTACACAACCATCAATCCCTTTAACTAAAACATCACATAGAATCGTCCCTTTGAGCCCTAAAACGTTCATCCACCCTCAAGAACCCTAAAGTAGCAATCTTTGAATCAAAAATCATATCAATTGGCGTGGCTGCTGGGATTTTCGAAGCTTTGAGTGGTGTTTCGTGGCCATTGAAGCAATTTTCGAATCGCAAACAACTTGCCCAAATTCGAAAAGTTTTTGAGATCTAGATAGAGGATGTATTCGTGCTAGATCTGCCCAACCTCATGACTAATGACCAAGATGAGATATCTGCCCTCCTGGAGAGTTATCTTTCGCCTATTTATCGATGGTATCCACAAGCAGTTGTTGATGCACAATTGAAGGATATTTATGATGGCTTTGATTTGCATCCAGAGATCAAGAACGATAAAGATTTGCAAGGACATACTTCTAATTTGCAAGAAGATATTTCTGATTTGCAAGAAGAGTTAAAAAATGATTCTTTTTTAGTTCTTGACAATAAAGATGCATTCTTGGAGACTGCTCATGACGTGCAACCAACAAAAGGGGTATGGGTTCGTGATTCTGACACAATCTTTAATCCTCCTTTGGATGTTCCTATTTGCACACAAGAACTAAATTTTACCAATGAAGAGAAGTTTCGTGATTGTCAAAGTGATTTTGTTGTTATGATGGAGATGGAACTATGAGAATTAGCTCGTCGGATATGGATGATTTCATGGTGTAGGCAAGCTACCCCAAGTTCCTTCTTTGGGCATAAAACGTGAGGACACGTTTCTTTCAAGAGGGGGAGAATGATGTGTTTTCCTTAGTTGAATTTTCACCCTCTTCAATTAGGGTTTTGCCTATAGGTTTTTACCTTTCACTTGAAAGGGTTTTTCCTATTTTTGGCTTAGTCTATAGAGTCTTAGTTAATTTATTTTAGACTTTAGTTAATTTATTTTAGACTTTTATTCAGCATATTATTTTCTGTTAAATGGCCGAAAATATATGATGTAATTTCGGTTATGTTTAAGTCTAGTTGAGTTGTAATCCCCTAAAGATAAGATTAGATTAGCTAAGGGATAAGGTTGATAGTAGGCGTGTAAATAAGATAGGAGAGCCGAAAATCTCTATCCTATCTTATTAGATTATCTTCCTTATCTTTTCTTTATCCTTTCCTAAATTCTAGGGATTAGTTTTAAATGCTTTCTAGATAGAATTTTGGTTTCCTTATTGTACTAGGAATAGTCTAGTATATATAGGCTCCTGTTTCTCATCAATAAAATCAGATTTGAGTTATTAAAATTTCATGAGTCTTGCTTATGATTTAAGGTTGAGTACCTTGCTTGTTTAGCATTGAAGAAAGACTGAGATCGATCTTCTACCCCTTTGGACCGAGATTCAAAGGTTAATATCCCCATTTGTGACTTGTTAAACTACACAACCATCAATCCCTTTAACTAAAACATCACATAGAATCGTCCCTTTGAGCCCTAAAACGTTCATCCACCCTCTAGAACCCTAAAGTAGCAATCTTTGAATCCAAATTCATATCAGTTGCACCCTGGAGCTGATTGAACAAATCCCTGATCCTCGGAAGTGGATATTTATTCTTCACCGTGGCATTATTCAACTCCCTATAATCGATACACAACCTCAAAGATCCGTCTTTCTTCCTGACAAACAACACTGGGGCTCCCCAAGGTGAGACACTAGGTCGAATGTATCCTTTATCCAACAACTCCTCTATTTGCACCTTCAACTCTTGCATTTCCGCTGGTGCCATTCGATATGGAGCCTTAGAGATAGGTCTGGTTCCTGGGACTAAGTCAATCTTAAAGCTCATTTCTCTTTCGGCGGCATTCTTGGAAGCTCTTCGGGAAACACGTCTTAAAACTCATTTACTATAGGAATTCGGTCCAACTCCTCACTTTCCACGCGTACGTCCCTGACTTGGCATAAATAGACTGGGTAGCCTTTTCTAAGATAGGTTTGAAGGTTCAAGGCTGAGATTATTTTGACGTCGGGTTCGAAAATTATGCCTTTATAAGATATCCTATTTCCTTTGGGTCCTCTAAGAGATATTTTCTGGTTATGACACTCTATTTTGGCTTTATACTTAGCTAACCAATACATTCCCAAGATAATGTCAAAGTCTTTTAAGTCAAAGAGGATAAGGTCAGCCGGTAGTTCAGTACTAGTAATGACTACGGGGGTATCTTGGAAAAGAGATTTGCAAGAGATAGTTTCTCCAGTAGGCATGGCTATATCAGCTTGACAAGATTGGGTTGACTTTAGGGGATACTTATTAACAAAAGTGCTAGAAATAAAGGAATGAGACGCTCCAGAATCAAAGAGTACATAAGCAGGGTTTGAGTTTACGAGAAAAGTACCCGTCACAACATTGGCATCGGTATCCGCATCAGTTCGGCTCATGACATTGATTCTCCCACTGGTGTAGTTTCCGTTTCCACCTCCTAAGGTGCGATTGTTGTTCTGGTTTCCATTTTGTGCCACATTTCCTCCACGGTTATAGTTTCCTTGACCACTGGTGTTGTTGGGACGATTGTTGAAATTCTGAACCCTGTTTCCGGTTCCATTGTTGCCATTGTTACCCCTTTGTGTGTTTTGAGCCTGGTAGTTGTTGTTTTGCCTCTTAGGACAGTTGTATGACTTGTGACCAAATTCTCCACATTTGAAGCACTTGATTCTTTCACCTTGACAAGTGAATCCTGGGTGGTTCTTGCCACACTTTCTGCAGGCGTAGCTCCTTTGGTTCCCATTTCTTTGCTGGTTTTGTTGTCCCGTATTTTGATTGCTGCGATTGTTGTAGCGTGCACCATTGTTGTTGGGCCTCTTGTCGTATCCTTGGTTGCTGTTGTTGCCGGAAGGTTCCTTTCTTTTATTTCTGGATAACACCTCTCGTTCTCGTTGCAAGATTCTTTCCAAGTTCGAAGCTTTGGCATAGGCTTCCGCAAAAGTGGTGGAGGTACTTCCTCCCAATCGTGTCTGAAGATCAAACTTAAGTCCATCTTCGAACTTTTGAGCCTTGGTTCCCTCGTCTGGCACTACAGTTGGGCAGAATCGGGCATATTCATTGAACTTCTGAGCGTATTCTTGCACACTCATGTTATAGGTCTGGTTGAACCTACTAAATTTGTTGTATTTCTGCCTACGAATGTGCTCGTGGAAGAATCGAGCTTTGATTGCGACCTTAAAAGCTTCCCAATTGAAGTTCTCTTGAACCCTAATGGTAGGTCCTACATTCTCCCACCAAGTATCCGCATCTTCATGCAAAAAGAAGGTGGCTTGATCCACTTTTTGGGCCTCGGGCGTACCTGTGGCCGTAAAAATCTTTTCAAAGTCCCTAAACCAATTCTCGAGAAGTAGCGGGTCTTCTCTACCAACGAAGGTTGGTGGTTTCAAAGAAGAGATCTTCTTCGCCATAGCAGCTTGCGGGTCATCCCCATGGCGGTTATTTCCGATCTGATTTTGAAGGACCAACCCGAGGTTTTGAGTTAATTGCTCGAGGGTCCTAAGTCGTGTTGTAACTTGTTCGGGAGTCTCGGCCATTTGATTTTCTTGTTGTCGTGCTCTAGATCGAGTATAAACGTATTGCATAAGCTATCTGCGTATTCACATTTGGTGTTTCCACCATTCACATAAGAGCTAATTCACATGAACGCATAATCATATTTTACTCGATTCATTCATTACTTCACACATCATGTTCAAGTCAAATAAAGTAACTCATCATTTCATTACCAAAGAGTAAAATACTCATATCATATCATAACATAAGATTAGTTTCAACTAGCATAGCTAAGAAATACAACATCACATGGGAGTCAAGCTAACGCTAACATTAATAAGTCTACTTAGCTTCTAATGGTCAAGGCTAGCTAGGGTAGAAGCTTCACTCCTCGTACTCGGATGGGTCTTCTTCCACATCTTCGACTCCATTTTCACCATTGTTCACCACGGGTGGGATATAGTTACTTTCTATTTCTTCATCATCAATGTCATTTGGCTCATCATCATCGAAGGAAAGGTTAAAATCATTGAGCCACTTGGCTGTAGCGTCACGCATTCTTTTCTCGAGATAGTTCAATGTGAGGTACCACTTTCCCTTAAAGGTGTACCTCTCGTAGTTTGGCTTCCCGTTCTTCAAAATATCAAAATATTCTCTTTTCATCTCTGCATAAGGTCCATCGTTTGGGAGTGTGTGGACTAAAACATCGGCTTGCTTAGGAGGTGTGAGGTAGTCCGAGTGTCCATGGTATTCGTTGAGGTGGTAACACTTCATGGTGATGCGTAACCTATAAATGTATGCGAAAACCGACTCTCCGGCTCTCATTCTCAAAAGGTAGGGTCTTTCGTGTGGGTTCCTAGTGCACTTCCTCGCTGTCAAACGTGTCCTTGCCATCTAAAAAGAAAATAGAAGTAAACATTTAATAAGTACAAAGTACTTTCACATATGTAAAAACAACTAATTTATACCCATGCCTACCCCTTATATTCACATTTTAATCCTTAATTCATTTTATCCTACAACATTTCCTTATTAACTTTAATTAATTCATTCATCCTAATTTCTATATGTTTTATTGTCTTAATCTTGCCATAATTAATCTAACTCCACTCTGATTACCATTCTGTAACACCCCGCCCAAACCGAACCCTTTTTATATTAATAAAACTCGTTTGAGGGGAAATCAACGAGGGTTCGATTCGGATGGAACGTTACCGCCGCACTCAACTCCTTGGAATTAAGTGCAAGGCTAAGTAACTAAAATCTATTCATTCCAAACTTAATTAAAAATCCTTACAACCAAATTGAAATTGTTCGTTAAGTACTAAATACTAAGTGTTTCAGAGTTCTAGCGGAAGCAAAATATTAAACTAGGTGGATGACAACTTCTAGTCGATCTCTCAAATTTCCCCTCGATCACCCACCTGCAAATGAACATTGAAAAATACAAGAGAGACAAGCTCCCAAAAATCAAATAAACTGAGTAATTCCAACTCCATCCCATAAAGTACTTAAGTTAAAATAATTGAAAATAATATATAAGTCGAGTTGAAAAGCTTTGCACATAAACATATAGAGTTAAAAGGTCACATTAATATAATATTCCAATTCATTTACGAAAGGGAAGGAGAACGCTAGCAAGCCGGTGATACACCACGTAAATCCACTTGCTAATGTGAGCCGGTGATACACCACGTAAATCCACTCACATGTGGGCCGGTGATACACCACGTAAATCCACCCACAAATTCAAATTGGCCATAAAACAGAGTCCCTAGTGTGCACACCCCTTTTAACTTGGAACACATCAAGATAGAAGGAAGACAAATAACAGAAAAATCAGCATAGTAACTAAAGAACCTGTAGGTGGCCGCTGAACCTCCCATACAGGGCAACCTGTCCATCACTTCCTTTCGATATTCCACTTTAAGTGATTAATATATTTTATGAAAGTCATCACTTAAACCACATATACATCATCTCATTATTTAACCAAGTATGAGTATATTCATTCCAACATCCATAACTCCATTTATTCAAAGGCTTATCCAAAAAGCCCATTTCTATTCAATACAATAACCATCACTTATAAATTTAATAATCCATCACTTTCCAATTTATAACCAATTCATTTTCAATTTCCATTTTCAACTTTAATAACAATAATAGCATAGTAATAATGATAATGATAATGATAATAATAATAGTGATAATAATATTCATAATAACAATAATAATAATAATAATAATAATAATAACAACATTAACAATATTAATCTTTAATTAAACAAAAACCGAGGATAAAAGATTAAGTCGTTATCGAGTTTAATTACGAAGTTTATGATACTATAATAATCATTGTCATAGTTCATAGTCCATGTTCATGATCCATAGTCATTAGTCATCTTACTAATCGTATTCATAATCCGCATTTAGTTCAATAGTTATAATCCATAATAGTTCCATAATTATGATCCATATTTCTAATCACATAGTCACGTAATTAAATTATTTTATACTACGGGATCTACGTTTAGATGGACATCGAAAATTACCTCTTGCAGCGTGCCCGAAGTTAAGCCACGAGTTGATCACACTCTTAATAATATTCTTCTACTAGATCGGAATCTACAATTAAACGGGATCTAAAGTTAGTTTCCTAAATAACCCCTTTATTTTATTTATAAAATAAACAACTTAAATAATTCAAATAACTTAAATAAAATTGATTAATTATTTTAAAAGAGTTTTATAAATCAAAGTTTATGTATTCAACTTATTTATAAAAATCATTTTAAGTACTTAGAGATTACGTTAACTTTTAATTTTCCAATAACTTAAACAATTATTCTAAATATAGAAAACTAATTTTATTTTATAAACATAAGAAATATGTTTAGGTCATTAAAGATTAAGTCAAACATCATTAAGCAACCAATTAATTTTTAAATAAGTAAAGAAAATACTTTATTTTTTATAAATAAAAACGTGATAATAAAAAAGGGGGGGAAGTTACTGATTCAGTGAATCAGTTTAAGAAAGAACAGGGGAAAAAGAAAAACAGAGGAGGGCTTGCAAGAAGCAGAGGAGGAGGGAGGAGGTGGTGCTGGCTGGTGGTTTGTGGGCTGCGGCAGCAGGCGGTGGGGCCGCGGTGGTCTGGCGGGGCGAGTTCAGGCGAGTGGTGGGAAGGGGCGAGGCTGAGCGTGGTGCGGGCTGGGTGCGTTTTGGGCGAGCAGCGTTTGGTTGGCTGCGTTTTGGGCGAAGGAGGAGGGAGGGTTGGGTGGTGGTGCTGCAGCGCAGCGTGCAGCGAGGATGCGCGGTTTCAGAGGTGGGGCGAAGGTGGTTCAGTTGGTGGTGAAATTTGTAAAATTTTCTTTAGTTTTTCAACATTAAAATCAGACATTAAAGAGAGAAGAGAGGAGAAAATGAAGCAACCTTAGAATGTAGTGGGTTGCTTGAGCAATTGAATGGGTATAGCTCAGTATTTATAGAGGAATTGGGTCAGATTTTTGAGCTTGGAGTCAAGCTCCATTAATGGTGAAGATCTTTGAATTTGAAAATCTGATATTGTTTTGACTACTTTGCTCAGATTTTCCTAAGTTTTAGCTTGAGTGTTGATGAAATCTGACAAGAGTGATGGAGTGTTTGGATTTTTGCTCTTGGATGTGTTGTAGTCACATGAGGGAGGGAGGAAGGCTGAAGAAGTAGTGAATCAGACTTTTATTTTCTGATTTTGGTGTTTTTTTTTCTTCTTTTTTTGTTTGGGCTAAGGTACTTTGACTTTGGTATTTGTTTGGGTTGGACTCTCAATGGGTTTTTGTCAATGTGGATGGACAATGGTTTGAATAAGAATGCCCACAACCAAGTAAATATTTCAATAATAATTAAATTAATTAGAAATAATAAAATGAATAATTAGTTTGTAAAAATAATATATTTAAATTGAATCATTTAAATAGAATCACTAAATAATTCAAAACTAAATAAATCATTTTTAATAAAATCGTTAAATAATTCAAAAACTAAATGAAATCATTTTTAATAAACATTATTAATTCAAAAACTAAATGAAATCATTTATAATAAACATTATTATAAAATAAACTTGAATTAGCGGTAAATAAATTTAAGTGGAAAATAATATTAAAGCTTAAGAAATAATAAAATAAGCTTTGAAAATTCGGAGTATTACAAAATCCACCCAATCAACATTAGCAACAACTCTATCAAACTTTGCTAATACCCTATCCTTATTATCTTGTTTACTATTCCAAGTATACCTGCCTATAAATTTCACATCAGATACTCTGACAATAGTTCAAACAATCTTGAAACAAGGCAGTTTCACTTCTTGTAACATCACACCCTATTCTCTCATTAGGGTACAACACATTATTAATGTCCCCTATCATAGTCCAAGGTCCCACCAAACTACTACCAATACTCCTTAAATCCTCCCACAACTGAGACCTCCTATCTCTGTCATTGTGTGCAAGCAAAAGCAATACTAGACAAACAAGATTTCACTACACAGTGTACCAACTGATCTGAACAAATTCTGGTATCCACCTAAAAAGATCTTGGATCCCAAATCATAATAATTTTACCTCTTCCATTCCATGCAATGGCGGAGGCAGAAATTTTCGGATGAGGGGGCGAGAACTAACAATTTGAAAAATGAAATTATATAAACGGATAAAAAAAGGTGGTATAGAGATTTGAACTTAAATTCATGAGTTGTTTACTCTATAGTGAGTAAAAATCAACTAAGTCAAATCTATCTAGTGATATTACACTATATATAACACTATATATACATTGAAAAAATTGACGTTCATGGGGCGGCTACCCCCACCAGCCCCCCCCCCCTCCCCCCCTCTCTCCGCCCTTGATTCCATGGTAGATTAGTAGTGATATTTCACCCAGGACATATATTAATATATATTGCTCCCAACTTTTGAGCCCTAATCTTAGTTTCTAGGAGACACACCAGTTTGGCTTGTTGAGAAAAAATATTTTTCACCTCAATTTGCTTAGCCTTCCTGTTGAGACCCCTAACATTTCAACAAACTATATTAACCATGATTATGAGGGGTAATCAGCCACTTTTCAATTAACTCACCCACATTTACATACTCTTGATCATGCTCTTCCATATCAGATTTCTCAGGTTCCAAAGAATCACTCCTTACAAGCACCTCAAAAATATTATTAACAACAATAATAGTATTAGTATCAGCACCTGTAGGAGCATTAACAACCTTCACTGGTTGTGTATGTGATTGTTTGTACTTACTAGTGACCTTTCTAAACCCATCCTCATCCACCTGCAAATCCTCATTATGTTTAGGTGGTTGTACCCCCTTAGGTCTCCACGACATTATCTTTTTTCTCACCCAACAATCAATCACAGAGTGACCTATCTTCTTACATCCAGAACATATCTCTGGCTTCCATTACATTCAACAGATTGTTGCATAACTAGCCCATGTTCATTAATAAAAGAAATACACTCGGGGTATGATTGATCTAATAAAACTTCCACCATTACCCTAGCAAAGATCAACCTATCCCTTTTCCTTATAGCCTGGTCAACCTTCAATCAATTACCAATAGGTTGCACAATTTTAGTCAAACTCTTCTCTCCCCAATATTTGATATTCAATTTTGGTAATCTAATCCAGATTGGAACCTGTTTCACAGACAAATCACAAACATTGGAATTCTCATCCCAAGGCCTCACCACAACAGGTTTTGAATCAAAAGTAAAATGGCCATTCACAGCAAAATCCCTGCCACCCAAGTCATTGAATCTAACCAACACACAACCCTTCCCAACCTGAGCAAGTTTATAATCCCCATCTTCCCCCAAATCCTCTTCAAAAACCCTTCCATAACATGAAAAGGGGGATTAGCTCCAACGACAAAACAAGTGACAACAGATTGCCAATAATCAATTTCATCAGCAACATCCTCAATCTCAATCTTACACAAGGTATTCGCAGCATAATCAACAACAATTTCATCAATCACATTTAGAGATCTTCCATTCACGGCACTATTTAAACTAATACTGATAGAAGAATTGGATAGATGCTTATTAGTGTTTGTCAAGAAAAGCTTACCACCATTACGCGAAGTCCCTTCCTCCGGCCTCGATTTCAAAGCTGAAACCCAATCAGTGAAACGCCTTCTAGCTCTTGGGTTCAGCTCCTCACCTTCATAATAGACGGCCGGTGTGATTGGACTATCCTCCTCACTCGTGATTTCCAGCTCAGGAGCACTCCCCTCTTCTTCAACTATTTTTTTTCCAACTTCAAATGTGTTGAGATGCTCCTTTCCCTGAGTTTTGTGCAATCTGATTCTTGCCATTTTTCCTTTTCGGAGGTCTACCTCTCTTACCCCCTGCTAGGGGTGTTAATGAGCCGAGTAGAGCCCGAGCTTGGGGTCGCTCAACTTTGGCTCGTTATACTTTGCTCGAGCTCGAGCCAAATCTCGAGCTTTTTCGAGTTTAGATTATCAAGTCCGAGTTACACAAAACTTGACTTGGGTTCAAAAATTATAACAAAATAAAGTATATTTATAAGATATAATATATTATAACTAATTTTATTTATTTTTCTAGACTTATTAAAAATATTCTACTAATATTTGAGGTCACTATGTTAAAAAGTATAATTTAAAAAATATTTCGAGCCTGTTCACGAACTTCTCGAGCCAGACATCGATGTGTTCGGCTTGTGAAAATTTCGAGTCGAACTCGAGAAACTCGCGAACATGCTAAGATCATTAACACCCCTACCCCCTGCCATGGCTCCACACAAGGTGGAGGAGCTCAGAGAATCGCCCTCGGGAGAAGAGAAAAAACGCCGCAATTTTTCATGTTCGACAGTTTGGCGAACCGGTTCATGACAAGATTTCAACTATATGGCAACATTAAATATGCCCACAGTTTGAACTTTCCCAAAAGAAATCCATGAAAGAATCCTCAAATTCCTTGTAAATACCAATTTTGTTTTCTTGTACTACTTATTTTTCACAAAAAACTTAAGCTACAGATCTGGATTGATGTGGATGAGGGAAATGAGCTTGCCAAAATGTGAGTTCAGGTTATTTTCTTTCCTTTGGGTTTGTTCGAAATTTGTTGTTGAAATTTATATGATGAGCAAGATTACAGTAGATTAAGCTTTGTAAATGGAGTGTACTATTAGCAATTTAGCATTAGTTTTTTTCACTATAAACTTGGTTTTGTGAATTGATGGAAAATGCAAAATCAAAGTCTTGATCAATTTAAATGTTTTTTTCTTCTACTTTAGAGCTGGTGAACATGATGATTTCAATGGAAAATACTATGTATTGGCAAAAGGTTATATTAATTTACACAAAGGCTAGGATTTAGTGTGTTTGGGTTTCAGATGAGGGGAGGGTGGTGCTGGGGTAGGTGGTGGATGGTGGCTACGTGGGCAGGGATCTAGGGGCAGGTTGGACATGGGTTTTAGCCTTTTAGGGGATGGAGATAGGGACGGGGATAGGTGGCGGTTGGATGGGGCTTTGGGTGGCAGTGGAGTGGAGAATAAAAAAATAAAAAAATAAAGCACCCAATAAAAGCATGACACGTGGCCTATTTGCTAGTTCAGCAGATTTCCTTCAAGTCACAGTATGGAGGACCTCCTCAATAGTTGAGATTGTGCAGAATTAACTCATAGTTGGGATTATTTTTGGCGAAATGGCCCTATTTTGTATTATTCTAGTTAATTTTTCCTATAACTTTTTGGCCTCCCATATAATAAACTTCTAGTTTTGCGATATTTGGTCTGGTTTTCGAATCTCCACAAGTGACATTCCTTCTTTTTTTTCCTTCATCATTTTTCATTTATTTTTGTTATTATGTCTATCTAATTTACAAATTCTAGATCTGAACTGAGCATAATGAAGGTTTTTTTTTCATGTTTCTTGAGAATGTTACTTTTTCTCAAATATTGTGGTATTCTTTGTTATTCTTAGCTAGCGGGAATTGTTGCGGTCGAGATAACTGGAGGTCCTCATATTGATTTTGTTCCAGGTCGAGCTGTAAGTATAACTAACTTTTAATTTGCCTAAACTTTTTTAAAATATAAAATTCTCCTTTCAATGGGAAATTATGCGTGGTGAACATCAACTTTTTTAAATTATATTTGATAGACAATCTTTTTATCCTTTCTTTGGTAAATGTATACTTTATAATTGTATTTTAAACAAAATAAACTGATTTTTTAATTAAAAAATAATTTTAAATTACAAAAAATTGATTTCAAAACGAAACCCCCAAACCCTCACCCCACCCGCTACCAACCCATCCCACCACTCCCCTATCCCACGACCACCTTCCCTCCCCCATCCTAGCCACGACGACTGCTCCTGTTGCTCGTCTTCCCCACATGACTCTTCCTTCTGTTCCCACACTCAAAATCCTCCGGCCACCCTTTCCCAAGCCCCCTAAACCCTTCCCTCACTCTCTCTAGTCGCCGACCACCCTCTTCATCCTTTTCGCTTGCAATAAAAGCTTTCTCTCGCCCTGCCTGAGCCACCAAATCAAAAGCTTTCCCCCCACCCCTCTCCAACCAATTTCTAAACACCAAAGCTTATTTTAAAATCCACCAAGGTAGTGAGGCCTTTGGGAAAAGCATATACGACGTTACATTTAGCTATATGAAGTAATTTTCTAGTTTTTTTTCCTCGAGTTTGTTGGTATTTTTTTATTTGATAGTTAGCATGTGAAATAGGATATTGATTCAGCGGACGAAGACGGACTCCCAGACCCTAAAGGAGGTACATACTACTTCGTTCTTTCTTTTCTCCTTTTTCTAGAGACAATTTATTATAGATTGTTTTTAGGAGTAAGAAATCAAATAAAAGGATTGGACTCAAGCGCTGACGTGCTATATTAGAACTATCTTTGTAATGAAAGATGGAGTCAAGAAAAAAAAAAGGGAAAGAAAAAAACAATAGAAGATGAAGGGAAAAAAAAATCTAAGCTCTCACCTGATAAACACAAAGTTACAGATTCGATTCTCATTGCCTTCAATTTTAAGGTGAAGTATTATGTTGTACAATAGTTAGTTATGTTCTAGGTTAAAAGCACCCATAAACCAGTCTAAATGACTCAGTTTTCTTATAGGGTTAGATTATCTCCTAATCTACCTCATTGTTGTTGCACCTTTGAAGACTAATAAATCTCGGAATAGTAGATAAAAAAGGAGTTTTGATTCACCTTTTGAGAGTATACTAGTATTAGGCTCGGGCGATTCCCCGAGCTTTTATGTAGTGTAATTTAGTAAGTGTTATAACCGATGTCATATAGGGTAGAAAAAATGTCACATAAAGTCATTTATAATATAAATTTAAGAGGTTACACCTTAATTCTTGGAATTCATTCATATATCAAGATTGATTTTGATAAAAGAAGCAATAATAGTATCGTTGATGGATGATTAGAGCTCTTATTTCCATACTGGAGGTTTCAAGTTCAAATATTCATGATGACAATGTTTTTAATATGAGAATGACGTTGCTAGAATGTTATTGAACAGGGATGGTGACTCGTGGTAGATTGCAACTCTTGCCTACACTTTTTAATATATCTCTATTATATAAGGGAAGAGGTGGGGGTGGACACCAAAATTAAAATAAAGGGAAAAAACTCTTAAACGCTATATTAATTAGATAATTAACCACTGATTAAGTTTTTAATGCGTGCTTAAAAGACTAGTCTATATATACACACACACAAGGGATGACAAAAGGGGCGGGCGGGTGCGAGACCCTATCCCCTGTACCCATATTAATATTCATACCCACCTAAAATTCTCATGTCCACCACCCACTTACCACTCATGGCGAGTAGAAATCTCATATCCGTGAGTGTTCAAGTTGGTATGTCCATAAAAGATAAAACCATTCTCATCCCCACCACCCAATTGGGTATATCCATCCGCCCATAACCACTTATATTCGTCTGTCATATCTTTCAAATAACGAGTTCTACTAATTAAACCTTGAAAAATTACTTCCTACTACTTGATTGAAGTGACAATTTCTTCGTTTTATGTCATCTAATAAGCCTTTTGGCCCAGGAAAAATAAATTCATACGCTTGGCTTAATATATTTTGGGATATTAATAAAATTAAATTATTCACAGGTTGTCAGAATGGTATTTGGAGGACGGATATGAGGCGAGTGGATATGGGAAGGAGCATATATGCCCTCATCCCACCACCTACCCATTACCCACGGCGGGTATGACTTTTTATATCTATCATCTACCAAACCTATATCCATCGTCGCCTCAATGGGTGCGGTGCCAAATCCACCAAGTATACCCATCTGCAATCCTTAAGTATATCTAGAGGAATAAAACATACTTTCTCTGGTCCTTTTTGCTTGTCCCGTTTATTGTAACTTCAAATGTCGAGTAAGATGATGTCATAGGTGTGTGTGTGGCCGTGTGGGAACAACGACTAAGGAGTTCACTTATTTTAAAGTAAATGTGGTGATTAAAGTAGGTGAAAGAAAACTTTAAGGTACATGTAGGACCAAAAGCGATAAAATAGGGAATAGATGGGTAATATAATTTTCCCATATAGGAAAGGATGAAAACGTAAGAAAAACAAAAAGGAGATGACAAAAACGAAAAGTAAGATAAACAAAAAGATACGGAGAGTATTCTTTTGTGTAACTGTCATTCAACTAAGCTTATCACCACAAAAGAAAAAGTGATTATGATGTGGGTTGGCTTGGATTACTTAGTGTTGCGCGCCTAGGAGGGCAGCACGGTGTTCTTTCATTTTGCTTGTTGAAAAAATTATTTTCCACTATAAATTAACTCCTATTGAATATTGCTTTTAGGAGTGGATCATCTGCGAACAATATTTTACCGCATGGGCCTCACTGACAAAGATATCGTTGTACTTTCAGGGGCTCATGCACTGGTGAGAAATTATGGCTAACTTGGACTCGTTTGCTTTTGTTTTTTTTTGTTGTAAGCATTCATTATCTCTTATGAAAACCAAAATTCAAATATGAAAATCAAAAAAAGTAGTTTTCAGTTTTTAATTGTTAGTTTTTAAAATAAGTATGATTACTATTAGTATAATTAGTTTTTGACTTTGTTATGCTAGTTATACGATCTGACTATAAAATTATTAAAACTGAGAACGGGTCCTTTGCTTTCAATATTTTTCTTTGACTACTAAGACGATGAGAAACTGAAAGGTTTGAACTATTATGAAGAGGTACATATGAACTTTTTACTAGAATTTTGAACAAAATATGTAAAGTACACTTAAATTTTTACACTCTTTCCAAATCCCTCCTATTATTCCCGTGAGCTCTCTATTAACGATGTTATAAGTTACACCATTTATTAATTTGGAAGGAGACTCTGAAGCTATGTTACTCAACTCTTCTATTTAGGTATTCATGTCAGACTCGTGTTATGTCCAATACTTCATTTTAAGTCAATGACTTAGACATTTTTTTATGAAATGTCCGAGTTCATTGCCTAAACACTAGTATGGAGTATTTGTAGCTAAATCTGCGTAACATAACACGAAAGAATATTCTAATTTCAAAAGGATGACTATTATTATTTTTTTAATTAATTTGTACTAATAAAAACTAATAAGCTAATAAGTTATGAATATTACAAGTTACAAGCAGAAGCAGTATGTTGATTTGAAAGTGAATAGTCTTAATTTTGACACGTTTATCGGATTTGGAATTTGAAGGGTGGAGCACACAAAGACAGATCAGGCTTTGATGTCAATTTCACCCCAGATCCTCTCAAGTTCGACAATTCCTACTTTGTGTAAGATACTCTGATATCAATGTTTGTTCATATATCCAAGTATTTTGATCAATATTGTATTTTGTATGTATTATTATCTAACACTGGCTTCATTTTTCTAAGTTTTACCTACTAAGTATAGTTTCAACAGGCAAGGAGAATATATAAACTATGTGTCTTTTAGTTATTTTAAGGAGGAGGAGTAGAAGTGAGTCTCATATCATCGGAGTGTTGATCCTATTTATTGGAGGACAAATATTATTAAGGGCATTTACATGACACTTTAATTTGTTTACAAGTTTGCTTATAAATTCATTCATGCTATTATTACCATCTGCGTTAAACAGTCTAGTAAAAATCTTCTACATGTGCACACCTATTAAGCTATAAAAATACTCCCTCCGTCCCAATAAAACTGCTACATTTGACCAAAAAGTACTTTACTTTTGAGTCAAATGTAGCAGTTTTTTTGGGACGGAGGGAGTATCATTATATCCAAAAAAATTATAAACATCATTCGTAATGTCATGAGCTCATGATTTGACTTATCAAATCATTTTTATTGATCAGAGAGCTCTTAAGAGGCGATACTCCAGGACTGGTCAAATTACCAACCGATAAAGCTCTTTTAAATGATTCTGTCTTCCGTCCCTTTGTTGAGCTCTATGCTAGGGTATGTCAAGTTTATTAAAGCAATGAAATATACCATGATATATGATTTTGTTTATCATCATCAAAACGCTCATAATTGTTTTGTTTGAATTTTTGACAGGATAATATAGCATTTTTTAGAGATTATGCAGAATCACACAAGAAGCTATCAGAGCTCGGATTTAAGCATCAACAATCCAACTAACATTAAGATGACAATTTTGACGAGTCAGTTGCCTGCCTACGCAGACGAATATGGCTACTATCCAAATGGTTATTACTAAAAATGCGCCTTAAGATTTACCTTATATATTATATGATAAGATGACTCTTAGCTAAAACAATATTATGTATGTTGAAATTAATTTCTTGGGGTTCATATAATTTCTCCAAGAATTAATGTGTTATTATATGTGTGAAATATGCAATAACAACTGGTTGATATGAGGACTCTACTTGTCAATTGTAACTTTCTTAAAAAAGATCGTCACTGTTTCTGGCTTCCCTACATGCAATAAATAGTCTACAAACTTACTGTTATATGAATATGCATGTTATAAATGTTGATTATTTAGTCCCTTGATTTGTCATCTAGTGATTGCAATGATTTCTCTTAGATTTGTCTTTAAGTGTTTGTTAAGCTTATTTTAAGTCTATTAGTAGAACCTTATGAGAGTTGGTGCAAGCAAAGATGTAGTAGATGGAGGATGTACAAAAATAAGGAAAAATTGTCAAGAATAAGTCAACCTTTGCGTTGACCGCTTTTAACAAGTCTATCTTCATTTATTTCAGTAACAAGTAAACCTAGGTAGTTTTGCTTTTAACAAGTATTTTTACCTATGACCTGATAAACCTGTAAACCCACTTCTTAATTCCCCCATTTTCGTTTGACTTCTTGACTTTGAAGAACAACTCTTAACTTTTAAATTAAACCCACCCTAACCCCCACCCACTGCCACCCCCTCCTTTCCATTTTCCATACATAACCACCTTCCACACCCACCCCCACCCCCACCCCCACCCCTAACCCCCACTCCATAGCTGCCTCCATCAATTAATCTTCTCAAATTAAATTTGCTGTTGTTGGTTTTCACCATTCTAATCCCTGCACGTAAGACCCCAGCAAAAAGGCATAGCAGCTATGTCACCCCTCACCAATTCATAAAGCTCCAATATTGAAATAAACCAAAAGACACATAAAATTAACGCAATTTCCCAAAATTCCAAAGTGAAGTACAGAATTTTGAAGATTATAGTACATGAATTAGACAAAGAGGATATGAAAAATATTTATTACTACAATGACGTTTGTAGTAAAGATGTGGATACATTAAGTTTTGTGGAGGGTATGAATTTCATGAATCACATTCGTAATGTAGATCCAATTGAGTATCCTTCTAGTTGTGGAAAAAAAGGAGAATTCTTCCATTATAATCAGTTTCCACTGATCAATTACGATTGGGCTCTGAGAGCTCTGATTTACCTGCATTTGCAGATGGGCACTCTGCCGAGCATTTACCACAATTAGTACAGGAATTTGAACTATCTAAGTCTTTAATTCATAGTGCAGATGCAGTTGGTGGATCAACTAGCAGTTTATGTGCAGAAACATGTAGCATTGCTGACAACTCAAAATCTGATTTCCTGTGCAAGGATTCATCTTTGTCTATCGCAAAGATTGCCCTTCCAGATGCAGAACAATCTTACACATCATAATTGGGGTGCAATCCGATTGTAGATGGGAATTTGATGATGGCTGGAACCAATGATGAAATTGAATTTGGAGCAGAATGTAGAATGGAAACAGATGATAGAAGCCGCCACCAGACATATCACCACCACCTGAAAAACTGCCAGGAAAACCACCATAAGGATCTCCTGGAAACCCACCCATACCACCACCAAATCCACTAGCACAAGTGTCAAAACCGCCCCCAAAACCACTAGCCCCAACACCAAAGTCTCCTAAAGAGACGGACTATCGCGGTGTAGTCTCCTCATCCTCATCCTCATCCATATCATCTGTCGCACAGGCAGGCTAGCCATAACTCGGGTTCCAATGGTACCACGAGGGATGCCGAGCAGACTGCTAAACAATGTCACGCATGCAAAAATCATCATAAAGAGGATAGAGAGAGAAGTGTTGTTCCTCTGCCATGGTATCGACACGTGTGCCCATGGCATCCACACATGTATAGAGCGAGTCAATAAGAGCACCATAGCCCTGGAATGTGGCGGTGTTCGCATTGACTAGCTCCTCCATCCGTCCTATACCTGCTTCATTCGACTTAATGTCGACATCATACCTGAAAAGTCAAAAGTGTTAGGAGGAGAGGGAGGGGGAGCAGAAGTAAAGGGACCCTCGTCAATAATTGGCGTCTGCGCCTATGGGTAGGAAGTAGTTATCCTAATGGGGCCGCAAGCGGGATCTAGGGTCGGGGAGTTGGATGGACTTCTTGGACTTTATGAGCCACTGAAATCTTTGGTAAGAGAGGCGCTGGAGGACCTTAAGGAGTTAAGGGTGTCTAAGTAGGTGAGGTCGATGAGGGTAGGGCCCTGGACAGGGTTTAGGTGGGTCTCATCAAAACTGGCAATTTGCTGAACAAATAAAGTAACCAAAGCCCCATTCACCAACCGCCTAGGGTCCAAGTCCTGTCCTCACGAATTTTAGGGACCGAGTTCGAGATACGCTCGAACTGTAGGGCTACATGATGGGCCTAATTATAGTGAAAATGGTTTCTAGTGCCGCGAACTAGGTGACCCTTATATCAACCTACAAAGGTTTGGGCCATGAATCGGATCCAGATACTGAAAATAGGGTGGTGAAAATTTGCCCAATGACACATCTGAACGTCAAAATGCTCTGGATCCCCTATAAGGGCTAAGTAGACATTGGCCATACTAAAATGTTCAGGCGGGTAGTAGTCCCCCCGTACAACAAGTCTGAGTACCCCGACAAACTCCCTAAGGGTTAGGGTGTGTTCTTGATTGAGCAGGCGAAAATGGACATGGGTAATAGGCCGTGCTCGGGGCTTGGTAAGACCGAAACTACTATAGAATTCAAACACCAAAGTAGTATAGGTGTTGACATGCACATTATAAAGGTTCTCCATACCAAACGACTTCATAAAATCTTTAAAGTCATCTGCAAATTCCTAATTTAGCAAGTAATTCTACATCCGAAAAACGAGTAGGAAGTACCTCGCGCTTTTTAAAGCGTAGAAATTTCTCGCGGTTCTCATCATCCCGAAAGATGATGTCAGGATATGGCGAGTCTTTGGGGATTGGTGGTGGTGGTGGTGGAGGCGGTGGAGTAGCCTCCCTTATAGATCTGGAGCCTTTGCCCCTAATTAGTCTTCTAAATTTGCTTGCCATTCTTGAATTTGCAACCTTAAAGCTTTTTCTCACACAAAAAATGGAGGTAGGGAGGTGGTGAAAAGAAAAGGGAGAAGGTAGGGAGATTTTGTGAGTGAAAGATGGGGAAAAGGGAATGAAAGGAGAAAAGGAGAAGTTTTTATGGAGTTTCGAAGGAAAGAGATGGAGATTGCAGGAGGAAGTTGGAGTTTTAATGGAGGTTTGGGGTTTGAAGGTAGTTGGGGAAAATGAAGATGAGGAGGGAGAGTAATATGAGAGAAGGAGATAAGAAATATGTGGGAGAGCAAAAAGAAAACGAATTGATTTCGGTATTCTAGTGGTCCGCTGGCTATACACCCGATCGGGCAACCTTCGCCTGATCAGATCGGGTGGAAATACTTTTTGATAAGCTCAGTTTTTGTCCCGTCACCCGATCGGGCGAAGCATCGGGCACATTATTTTCCATCGGGTGCCAGCGTTTCGCGCCCAATCGGGCGGCCTTTGCCCGATACCATTGGGTGAACCTCTATATTGCCATTTGGATTTGTCCCGTCACCCGATCGGGTGAACCATCGGGAACAGTATTATGCATTGGGTGCCAAGGTTTAGCGACCGATCGGGCAGCTGTTGCCCGATGCCATCGGGTGACCCTGATCTACCTTATTTTCATGATTTTCGAGCTACTGTTCAGCAAGTAGCTCGCCTTTTTTCAGTACTCCTTACTATTGAGGCTCCAATCGCGCTTCAGTGGGCACATCTGCACATCAAAACACTAGATCATGAAGGACATTAGTACCCTCATGCTCTCTCACATTCCTAAAAAATTACAAAACACATAAAAGGGAAACTATCTAAAGAATGCGGGTTGCCTCCCGCACAGCTGGTTTACAAAGGTCCCGCACAACTGTGGTACCTGTCTAGTCAGATGAATCAAGTGGAGAGGGGCCAAAGCGAATCTCCTCCTCACAACCAACAAAAGCACCCTCATGGTACAGCTTCAAACGATGTCCATTTGCTTTAAACTTCTCACCTTTTTGATTGACAATCTCGATGGCGCTATGTGCCTTCACATCGGTCACCTCGAATGGTCCAGACCATCGAGACTTAAGCTTTCCAGGAAACAGCCTCAACCTGGAATTAAACAATAGAACCTTGTCGACAACTCTAAACTCCCTCTTTCTAATCATTTTGTCATGCAACTTCTTCGTTTCTCCTTGTAGAGCCTGTGGTTCTCATAAGCATTGATATCACGTTTTTATATAGAGTTTTCTCCCTTATTTACAAGCTAATTTGTGCGTCATTGGAGCTCTTGGGAGCTATTTTGTGCTAACTATCGTATATAGTTGTGGTTTTGTATTTTAGTGTTGAATTGCAGGTCTTATGGAGTTTTCTCCTTATTCCCGAGCCATTTGGAAGCAACCACGGCTTTACGAGATGTTACGAGGCACGTAGGATGGCTCACGAACTTTATGGGTAGTTTAGGAGGTCCCAAGACCCCTAAACGTGAAGATTAGAAAGCCAAAGAGTCAAAAAGGAGGTTTCCGTGCACTGATCGGGCAGAAATGGCCCGATCGGGCGAAAATACATTGATCGGGTATAGAAGTTGCGGACCCGATCGGGCAAGGCTTGCCCGATCACATCGGGCGAGCACACATGCACCAAGCCCGATCGGGCATCCATCGCCCGACCCGATCGGGTCCAATGCTGCTACATCTCACCTTGGAGCTGCTGAAGAGGCGAGTTCAATGGCCCAAATATGTCGCCTGGCCCGATCGGGTGGATGCCCATGGCCCGATCGGGTGGGCCGTTAAAATAAGTTTAATGCTTGCTGCTGCTACACGAAGGCCCAAAACGCAAGATTTGAAGTTTTGTACCGCGGCCCGATCGGGTGGGTGCCTCGGGCCCGATCGGGTCTGGTACATTTATACGCGGAATTTGACTTTTAGTTTCCGTTTTTAATTAGACTTTGAGGGGTATTATACATACCTTTTCCTCATTATTTTAGAGACATCTTTTCTTATTCATCTTTCATTAGGTTTAGACTAGTTTTATTCTTCATTGTTCTTAGTTTAATTCAAACACTTTAGATTAATTTAGAGGTGATCAAACCTATTTCGATTTCAATAAAAGTTCCTGCTTTCCGACAATTGGTACTCTTCTCTACTCTTTATCTCTTTAATTACTTTGATTGCTTAGTTTATTTATTTAATCGTTCATGATGCAATTGTTAAGGTTTCATATTAGTTTTATTATTGTTAATTCGATCATGAGTGAGTAGTCTCTTTCTAGGGTGTTAGATAGGAAAGCCATGTTTATACCATGATTGTGATTTAGACTCTTATTGATTTCTAGGGCTTGATTAGGGTGATTGTGATGTGGTTTGTTCTTTATTGAGTAATTAACGTTATTGCGCAGTTTCGTTGGTTGCTTGTGGTTAATAGTTGTTTGCACAGATCCGTCTTACGACTAGAGGCCTAGGACACGTCAGTAGTTCTGATTACGTTAGTGAACATGCAGCGTATGTTGAACTATGAGCGTTGAGTCTTAACCATAGCTCAACATAGGCTCTAATCCCCCGACTCTTGACTTAGGTTTTGATAGTTGTTGACCTTGTTTGATTGGTATAAGCATGGTGGACCGACCTAATACCCTAGGCTTTTATTCCATAGTTAAATCCTTTGTTTAATTCGTCTTTCTTAGCTTAATCATTAGTTTAATTAATTCCTTCCTGATTTACTCTGGAGTAGCTGAATTGGTTGAATATTGATTTAGAAACTCTGTCTCCCTGTGGATTCGACCCTGCTTCCACTGACTACCTAGTTAGAGGTCTGTAGGTTTATTTTTGATTAGGTGATACGACTAAAACCTATCAAATTTTGGCGCCGTTGCCGGGGAGGTGGCTAGTTCTCTAAGTTTTTATTTGATTATTTGGTCTACTTCTCTGTACCTCGTTGGAACTTCATTGTTCCAATTAAGGTACGTTTTACTGCTGCTTTTTGTTTCTTTTGTATGCCCAGGTCCCAAAGAAACGGTTCCCCAATTCCAGCGGACCCCGATCTTACTAGGACGATCAGGCGGATCCGAAAGATAAAGCAGAAAGAAAAGCAGTCTGTTCAGCTGAACACCTCTGGAACAGACACCTTGAATTCAGTTATGTCAAAATCACTGAAGTCATATGGGGTGCCTAACCCGGATGTTCTTCCTACTGGACCACCCATGCCCACCATCGCTAACAACTTTGAGATTAAGCCTTGACTCATCAGCATGGTCCAGCAAAATCAGTTTGGTGGGCATCCTACTGAAGATCCGGCAAATCATCTGCAACGGTTTCAACAACTTTGTCGAACCGTTAAACATGCCGGCGTCACTCCAGAGCAACTAAAGGTCATGTTGTTCGAGTTCTCATTGAGGGATAGAGCCCAGAAATGGTTGAACGACGTGAAAGAGACAGAATGGAGTGAGATTTCTGCTGCATTCCTGAGAGAGTATTATCCACCCACAAAGACGGCAGAAATCAGAAATAAACTAGCCACGTTTTCCCAAGAGCCTGATGAAACATTACGGGAAGCGTGGGCCAGGTTTAGGGATTTACAGAGAGAGTGTCCACACCACAACATGGACAAATGGTTCTTGACGAAGACATTTTACAATGGTCTGCAGCCTCAGACGAAGAGTATTGTTGATTCGTCTGCAGGAGGAGTTTTTCTGGATAAGGAAGTGGATGTAGGCTACGAGTTTCTATCAAACCTCGCAGCCAATGATCATTCCACTTCCCGAAGCATCACGAGGAAGGTACTGGAGGTAGATGCCATTGCATTATTGACTTCGCAGATGGCGAAGCTGAGTCAGCAGATTAACACCTTCAGTTCCTCTTCCTCAGCAGCACCCCCTATGAGTATATGTCTGCAGTAGCACCCATTACCTCATCTTACTGCGAGGTATGTGGTGTTCAGGGTCCCTTTGGGCATGACTGTCAGTTCAGTCAATTTCAGATGGAGTAGGCCAATGCCTTTCAACAAAGGCCACAAACCTTCCCCCCTTCACATAACTACCAAAACCCACAAAACCATCAACCTCCACCTCCACAAAACTATCCTAAACCCTCATACCATCAAACCCCACAACATTTCCAAAGACCACCACCACAAAACTTCCATCATCCCAATAACTTCCAAACTCCACAAAATTTCCACCCCCCACCTCCACAAAACAACCCACAAGAGCCTAGCAATTCTGAACTGATGAAACTGATATTGTCCATTCGAAAGGCAAATGAGGAAACAAGGAGGGCCCAAGAGAAGCACATCCAACTTCTCGAGGCTCAAGTTGCTCAGTTGGCAGAATCTAATGCACAAAGGCAGCAGGGACAATTGCCAGGGCAACCAGTTCAGAGAGAACATGTGAATGCCATCACTCTTCGTAGTGGCATTGCATATGATGCCCCTCCAGTGCCCATTGATGAGGTTACCCCGACTGCAGGGAAGAAGAGGGAGAAGGTTCCTGAAACGCCTTTTACACCAAGGCTACCTTTTCCTCACAGGATGCAACAGTCCAAGGTCGATCAACAGTTTGGTAAGTTCTTGGCTATGGTCAAGAACCTTGAAGTAACAATTCCATTCACAGATTTAATTACCCAAGTGCCTGTTTACGCCAAATTTCTGAAAGACATGATCACTAAGAAAAGAGACTTTGGTGGGGTAGAACGTGTCGCTCTTACTGAAGAGTGTAGTGCTTTTATTCAAAATAAAACCCCACCAAAGTTAAAAGATCCTGGTAGCTTTTCTATACCCTGCCATCTTGGACCTATTTTTATTGATAAGGCTTTGTGTGATTTAGGTGCTTCTGTTTCTGTTATGCCATTGTCTGTTTATAAGAAACTGAACATGGGAGCCCTTAAATGCACACAAATCACTTTACAGATGGCGGATCGTTCTATAAAATACCCTCTAGGTGTTTTAGAGGATGTTCCTGTTAGGGTAGGGAAATTCTATAATCCTGTTGATTTTGTGGTGTTAGATATGGATGAGGATGCCCAGATTCCTATTATCTTGGGTAGGCCGTTTTTGTGTACTGCTGGTGCTGTCATTGATGTCAAGTCTGGGTCTTTAACTCTGAGTGTTGGTGATGATAAAGTGATTTTTAAACTAACCAATGCTGTTAAGGCACCTATGCTTGAACAATCTTGTTGCAGGGATGAGGTTCTGGATGAAGTAGGTGTGGAGAAGGTTCCAATTCCACCTAAGGTTGCCTCACCGTCTGGAGGCATTGTCAAGAACATTTGGAGGAGAAAGATGTTTGATGAGGGTGGCACTCATTGCCAAGCCCCTCCTATTTGAGAGAGGGAGGATTATGGTCGTGCTGGACCTTTATAAACCAGCGCTGTGCGAGAGACAACTCGTATTTTTCTTTCCCTTTTTCCTTTTCTTTTTATTTTTCTTCTTTTTGTGAGCGAGAGTGAGGGCACTAACATTGTTTTTCCTCTTAGCATAGTCCTTATCACCTTTTGGCATTGAGGACACTGCCAAGTTCAGCTTGGGGGAGGAGTTCTGTTTGTACTCTCTATCTCTTTTACTGCTTTCTAGAATAGTTTTACTGCTTTCGAAAAAAATTCTGAAAAAAAATCAAAAAAATGTGGTTCCCATGACTGGTTTAGTTGCCTCCCTGTGCCCCTTGTTGTGCTCTTTTTGAAAATGATTTGACTTTGTTTTCTGGATAGCTGGGCATCTGTGATCTTGAGGCTATGATTTGATGTTTGATTGCTATGATTTCGAGCATTTTTGGATTATATTAGACCACTTTGTGCTGCATACCTGAATTGGTTGGACTGTGAGGCCTCTTTGTAGCCTATTGGATTCATATTATTATCCATCTATTCTTGTGTGTTAGTTCCTCTTTAGTGGATTGATCTTGACTTTGACTTCGTACTTGACTGATATTCGATGACTTGGAGCATATGCTGTGATAGAGGCGTTCTTTTGTCTTATTCTTGAGCTTCAGAGTGAATTTTTGATATACTTTTATCCGTCTTAGCCCCGCTGAGCCTAATGACTTATTTCGTGCTACTTAAACCCCTATTATGAGCCCAAAGCCTTCACTTGATATATTTCCAAGCCTAGCTTGGGGGAGCTTTTGTATGGGTTAAGTTTGAGATTGGTTTGTTGGTTTAGTTTGGTTTTTGAGGAATTTAAAAGTGTATTTGTTGTGGTTTGAGAATGAGAAAGAGAAAAGAAAAAAGCAAGTTTAGAGTTGCGTGAATGAAGTTCAGAAAAATGAAAGAAAAATGAAATGAAAATTCAAAAGAATTCTAGTTCTTTCATTCACGTACGTTCTCAAAGAAATATTTGCTTCATTGCTTGAAAATTGGGTTTGTTATGAGTTTGTCATTGATTTATGAGAGTTGGATTACTTTTCGTGGTTTCATGATGTTGTTGGGAGTTGTGTAGGCCATCTTAGGCCTTGTTCGAATGATTTATGCTCCCCCTTCTTGGTTTTTCCACCACATTACCCAAAAGTATCCCCTACCTCTCACCTAAGCCCCATTAAAACCCTATAAAGTCCTCTTGAGTTTGTGTCTGCATTGTTCATTTGATTGATTTCGAGTTAGTTTGTCAAAGTTAAAGAGTATTTCTGCTAATTGAGTCGACTTGACTAGGATGAGCGTCATTGAACCTTCTTAAACACATGAGAGTGTGAATGGGAAGGGTATTTATGGTCGGGTTGGTGAGTGTTCGGGCATACTCTTTGCCTGCCACAAAATAGAGAGGAGTGACACCCTTGTGAGAGCCTTTTCAGGATTTGTATGCCTTATGGATGCTTGAGTTTGATAAATTGCTTGAATGATTGGTGGTTGGATGGATTTGATTAGCCAAACTTGAATTATGCCTGGTTGAACGATTCTTAGTCTTGAAAATGTTTTGAGCTTTGATTTGTTTTTATCTATGGGGTGAGGCAATCTATTCCATGTTCATGTTCTGTTTGCTTGAGGACAAGCAAAGGTTTAGCTTGGGGGAGTTTGATATCACGTTTTTATATAGAGTTTTCTCCCTTATTTACAAGCTAATTTGTGCGTCATTGGAGCTCTTGGGAGCTATTTTGTGCTAACTATCGTATATAGTTGTGGTTTTGTATTTTAGTGTTGAATTGCAGGTCTTATGGAGTTTTCTCCTTATTCCCTAGCCATTTGGAAGCAACCACGGCTTTACGAGATGTTACGAGGCACGTAGGATGGCTCACGAACTTTATGGGTAGTTTAGGAGGTCCCAAGACCCCTAAACGTGAAGATTAGAAAGCCAAAGAGTCAAAAAGGAGGTTTCCGTGCACTGATCGGGCAGAAATGGCCCGATCGGGCGAAAATACATTGATCGGGTATAGAAGTTGCGGACCCGATCGGGCAAGGCTTGCCCGATCACATCGGGCGAGCACACATGCACCAGGCCCGATCGGGCATCCATCGCCCGACCCGATCGGGTCCAATGCTGCTACATCTCACCTTGGAGCTGCTGAAGAGGCGAGTTCAATGGCCCAAATATGTCGCCTGGCCCGATCGGGTGGATGCCCATGGCCCGATCGGGTGGGCCGTTAAAATAAGTTTAATGCTTGCTGCTGCTACACGAAGGCCCAAAACGCAAGATTTGAAGTTTTGTACCGCGGCCCGATCGGGTGGGTGCCTCGGGCCCGATCGGGTCTGGTACATTTATACGCGGAATTTGACTTTTAGTTTCCGTTTTTAATTAGACTTTGAGGGGTATTATACATACCTTTTCCTCATTATTTTAGAGACATCTTTTCTTATTCATCTTTCATTAGGTTTAGACTAGTTTTATTCTTCATTGTTCTTAGTTTAATTCAAACACTTTAGATTAATTTAGAGGTGATCAAACCTATTTCGATTTCAATAAAAGTTCCTGCTTTCCGACAATTGGTACTCTTCTCTACTCTTTATCTCTTTAATTACTTTGATTGCTTAGTTTATTTATTTAATCGTTCATGATGCAATTGTTAAGGTTTCATATTAGTTTTATTATTGTTAATTCGATCATGAGTGAGTAGTCTCTTTCTAGGGTGTTAGATAGGAAAGCCATGTTTATACCATGATTGTGATTTAGACTCTTATTGATTTCTAGGGCTTGATTAGGGTGATTGTGATGTGGTTTGTTCTTTATTGAGTAATTAACGTTATTGCGCAGTTTCGTTGGTTGCTTGTGGTTAATAGTTGTTTGCACAGATCCGTCTTACGACTAGAGGCCTAGGACACGTCAGTAGTTCTGATTACGTTAGTGAACATGCAGCGTATGTTGAACTATGAGCGTTGAGTCTTAACCATAGCTCAACATAGGCTCTAATCCCCCGACTCTTGACTTAGGTTTTGATAGTTGTTGACCTTGTTTGATTGGTATAAGCATGGTGGACCGACCTAATACCCTAGGCTTTTATTCCATAGTTAAATCCTTTGTTTAATTCGTCTTTCTTAGCTTAATCATTAGTTTAATTAATTCCTTCCTGATTTACTCTGGAGTAGCTGAATTGGTTGAATATTGATTTAGAAACTCTGTCTCCCTGTGGATTCGACCCTGCTTCCACTGACTACCTAGTTAGAGGTCTGTATCACCTAATCAAGCATCCAGACGGAGATCATCCAACTCATTGAGTTGAAGAAGTCGTGCTTCACCTGCAGCTGTCAAATCAAGGTTAATCTCTTTGACCTCCCACGTAGATAGATACTCCATTTCCACTGGCAAATGGCAAGCTTTGCCATAAACCAGTCGATAAGGGGTGGTTCCCAGTGTGGAGCGCCCAAAGAGTATCATCAATTTTTAATGACCAATCTTTCCTAGCTTTTGTGACAACTTTTTCAAGAATCCTCTTAATCTACCTATTTGACACTTCTACATGACCACTAGTCTGGGGATGGTAGGCTTGACCGACCTTGTAGGTGACTCCATGTTTTTTCAAGAGAGCCTTGAAGGTGCTCTTATGAAAATGAGAACGTCCATCACTAATGACAACACGAGGGACACCAAAACGGGGGAAAATTATCTTCTTGAATATCTTCATCACAACCTTAGAATCATTAGTTGGTGATGCTATAGCTTCTACCCATTTGGTCACATAGTCGACAACCACTAGAATATACCTATTCCCATAAGAAGTAGGAAAGGGTCCCATAAAATCAATCCCCCACACATCAAAAGGTTTGACTTCTAGAATCCCACTCTGTGGCATCTCTTGCCTTTTCGAAATATTAACCGTCCTCTGATAAACATCACAAGTCAAACAAAAGGTACGAGCATCTTTAAAAACCGAAGGCCAATAAAAACCACAATGTAGGACTCTAAAACCAGTCGCTTCAAACCCTAGATGGCCACTAGAGGGCATATTATGACAATGTAGCAAAACACCTTCCATTTCCCAATAAGGAATACAACGACGGAACATTCCGTCAGAGCATTTCTTATAGAGAAAAGGTCCTCCCAAAAGTACATCTTAGCCTCATGATAAACTTTTTTCGTTGCTGGTATTTAAGATTGGGAGGATGGGAACCACTAACACAATAGTTGGCAAAATCAGCATACGAAGGAGATTTAGACGACACAAAAACAAATGATCATCAGGAAAAGAGTCATCTATAGGATAGTCAGAAGATGATTCAAACCTCAACCTAGAAAGGTGGTCAGCAACCACATTCTTAGCAACCTTCTTGTCCTTAATCTCCAAGTCGAACTCTTGCAGCAAAAGAATCCACCTGATAAGACTAGGCTTGGCCTCCTTCTTGGCCATCAAGTACTTCAAAGCAGCATGGTCAGTATGTACTATAACTTTCGAACCTATCAGATTGGTACGAAATTTGTCCAATGTATAAACTATAGCCAGCAATTCATTCTCTGTCGTAGCATAATTAACCTTAAGCTGGATCCAAGGTCTTGCTGGCATAGTGAATCACATGGAGCAGCTTATCCTTTCTCTGACCAAGTACTGCCCCTATAGCATAGTCACTAGCATCGCACATGATCTCAAAAGGGAGATTCCAATCAGGGGGTTGTATAATAGGGGCAGTGATCAATGTTGTCTTAATCATGTCAAAAAACTCCAAACAATCATTAGTAAAATCAAACGTGGCACCCTTAAGCAACAATTGAGTGAGGGGTTTTGCAATTTTCAAAAAATCCTTTATAAATTTGCGATAAAACCCCGCATGACCAAGAAAACTTCTCACTCCTTTGACATTCATTGGAGGGGGAAGTTTCTCATTCACCTCAATTTTCGCTCTATCCACTTGGATGCCACGCTCAGAAATCAAGTGACCCAATACAACACCTTCATTCACCATGAAGTGACATTTCTCCCAATTAAGAACAAGGTTTGCCTCTACACATCTCTTAAGCACTTTAGACAAATTATGCAGGCAAACATCAAAATCAGAACCATAAACATTGAAATCATCCATAAATAATTCCATTATATTTTCAATGAAATCAGAGAATATGGCCATCATACAGCGTTAGAAAGTAGAAGGAGAGTTACACAATCCAAATGGCATCCTACGATATGCGAAGGTGCCATAAGGACATGTAAATGTAGTTTTTTCCTGATCATCTGGATGGATGGGGATTCGGAAGAAACCAGAATATCCATCCAGATAGCACATGTAACTATGCTTTGCGCTTTCCAACATCTGATCAATAAAGGGAAGGGGAAAGTGGTCTTTTAGAGTGGCGTTGTTAAGTCTACGATATCAATGCACATACGCCACCCTGTAACTGTCCGGGTAGGGATTAAATCACCTTTTTCATCTTTCACAACAGTGGTTCCCCCCCTTCTTAGGAACTACTGGCACAGGACTGACCCACTTAGAATCAGCAATGGGATAAATGATCCATGCATCTAACAATTTCATAATTTCATTCTTCACCACCTCTTGCATATTAGGATTCAAATGTCTCTGAGGTTGAATGCAAGGGCGGTGATTCTCTTCCAGATTAATCCGATGCATAAAAAAGTCAGGACTAATTCCCTTTAGATCATCAATACTATACCCAATAGCCTTCTTATGCATGCGAAGCACTGTAAGTAAATTCTCCAATTGGCTATCTATGAGTTTAGTATTGACAATCACAGGACATTCTTCCCTATCATCTAAGAATGCATACTTTAATTGAGAGTGGAGTGGTTTGAGTTCTACCTTCTTTACCTGAGGGGTAGAGGTAGAGCATACACTTTCAAGTATCACATTCTCTTGTCCCTATTCAGCTTTAGGGCCCTCCAAATTAGCAAGGCAAGCATGAATTTCAGTATCGATAAGTGATGAATCATCATCAATCAATGCTACCTCCAATGGGTCAGTATCACGTATCTACTGAAATGCAGATATCACAGCTCTGTCTACCACATCAATCCTACAACAAGACTCTTCAAGCATATGAGACTTCATAGCATTGGTTAGTTTAAAAGTAATAGTATCATCACCAACACTCAAAGTCAGAGACCCAGATTTGACATCAATAACCGCACCTGCAGTGCACAAAAATGGTCTACCTAATATAATAGAAATTTGGGCATCCTCCTCCATATTCAAAACAACAAAGTCCACAGAAATGTAGAATTTTCCCACCCTAACACGGACGTCTTCTAAAACACCTAGGGGGTATTTTATAGAACGGTCAGCCATCTGCAAAGTAATTTGAGTGCACTTAAGTGCCCCCATGTCAGTTTCTTACAGACAGACAATGGCATGACAGACACATACGCACCTAAATCACATAAAGCTTTATCAATGAATAATGCACCTACATGACATGGGATTGAATAACTACCAGGATCTTTTAATTTAGGTGGGGATTTATTTTGCAAAACAGCACTACACTCTTCATTCAGAGTGACCCTATCTACCCCACCAAAATCTTTCTTTATAGTGATCATCTCCTTCAAAAACTTAGCATAAACAGGTACTTGAGAAATAAGTTTTGTGAAAGGGACAGTTACCTCGAGATTCTTGACCATTGCCAAGAACTTACCAAGATGTTGAACCACTTTGGACTTTTGCATTCGATGACGAAAAGGCAACCTTGGTGTAAAAGGTGTTTCAAAAACCTTCTCCTTCTTCTTTCTTGTCTGTTAGCTTCCTCAGACAGTTTGACATCAGACGTCGAATTATTCTCCAAAATGTTTCTCTACTACCACCTTCTCCTTGCTAGGAGCAGCATCATCATCAACGAGCATAGGAGGAACATCATAAGCAGTGCCACTACGGAGTGTAACGGCATTTGCTTGCTCCTTTTGCATAGGCTGCCCTGGCAATTGTCCCTGCTGCCTCCGAGCATTGTTTCCTGCCAATTGTGCAATCTTAGTTTTGAGAAGTTTGATGTGCTTCTCTTGAGCTCGTTGTGCCTTTGCTTGAGCCTGCATATGCTTCTCTTGGGCTCTTTGCGTTTCCTTACTGGTCTTTTGCATGGCCAACATCAGCTTCATCAATTCAGATGTGGTTGGCTCTTGTGGGGCTACATTTTGTGGTGTTGGCTGGAAATTCTGATGGGTAGGTCTTTGGAAACCAGGGGAATTGTGAGAATTCTCTTGGTTTTGGTAGTAGTTAGGTTTTGGGGGATTTTGTGGAGGATGGAAGGAGTTTTGTGGTTGTTGGTAGTTGTTTTGTGGAGGATAAGGGTTTTGCACATTGTTGCTGCGATATGAGAGAAGTGGGTTGTCTCTCCAACCAGGATTGTATGTGTTGGAGTAGGGGTTATTGAGCTGTCTTTGTTGAAAGGCATTCGCCTGTACCATCTGATTCTGACCGAACTTACAATCAAGGCTAAAGTGACCCTGAATACCACACACCTTGTAGTAAGATGAGGTGATGGGTGCAACTGCTGACATGACATTTATACTCATAAGCGGAGGTGTCGAACTAGAAGGCTTCTTGTTTGCAACTGCTGATTCAGCTGCGCCATCTGAGAAGTAAGTAATGAAATAGCATCAACATCAATTACCTTATTAGTTAGCCTCCTAGATGATGAATGATCATTTGCTGCGAGATTCGCTAGGAAATCGTAGCCTTCATCAACTGCCTTGTCTAAAAAGACTCCTCATGCAGACGAATCAACAGTACTCTTCGTCTGGGGTTGCAGACCATTGTAAAAAGTCTGCGTCAGAAACCACTTGTCCATATTATGATGTGGGCACTCCCTCTATAGGTATTTGAATCTAGCCATGCTTCCCTCAATGTCTCATCTGGCTCTTGGAAAAACGTGGCCAACTTGTTTCTGATATCTGTTGTCTTTGTGGGAGGGTAATACTCTTGAAGGAACGTAGTAGAAATCCCCGACCATTTTATTTCAGACTTTCAGCGATGTCGATGAACCACCACTAAACTTTGTCTCTGAGTGAAAACTCGGATAACATGACTTTCAGCTGCTCAGGTGTGACTCTTTGATGTTTAACAGTTCTGCAGAGTTGTCGGAATCTCTGCAGATGGTTGGCCGGATCTTCAGTAGGATGCCCACCAAACTGATTTTGCTGCACCATATTGATGAGTGCAGGCTCAATCTCGAAATTATTTGTAGCAATGGTGGACATTTGTGGACCACTAGGTACGCCTTCAAGATTAGGTACCCCATAAGACTTCAGCGACTTCGCCACTGGTGGTGAAGAAGTCTTTGAATCAGGTTTCTCTTATTCGAACTCTCTTCTAAGTTCCCGGAGTATTGCTTCCTTATCGGGATCTCTGGAGAATATATATGAGTTTTCTTTTGGTACCTAGACATAAAAGAGAAACAACAAGGTATCCGTGAGAACGGCCTCAATTGGAACGGGAGGTTCCAATGAGGCAAAAAGAAGTACGCTAAATAATCGAATAAAAACTAGAAAACTAGTCGTCTAACAATAGTAGTCAATGGAAGCAGGGTCGATTCCACAGGGAGACAAAGTTTCTATGTTAATATTTAACCAAATAACTACTTCATATAAGATTAGAGAAGAGAAACTGAACTAATGATTAAACTAGAAAAAACGAGAATTAAACTGAGATTTAACTGTGAAATAAAAGCCTAGAGTATTAGTTCGGTCCACCATGCTTATACCAATCAAAGGGGTTCAACTACTACCAAAACCTAGGTCAAGAGTCGAGGGATTAGAGCATGTGCTGAGCTATGGTTAAGTCTCAACGCTCATAGTTCAACATACGCCGCTTGTTCACTAACGTAATATAAACTACTGGTGTGTCCTAGGCCTCGAATCGTAAGAAGGGTCTGTACGAACAATTATTAACTACAAGCAATCAATGAAATTGGCCACTAACATCAATTACTAATCAAGAACAAAACACACCACAATCACTCTAATCAAGCCCTAGAAATCAATAACAGTCTAATCAATAATCATGGTACAAACATGGCTTTCCTCTCTAATACCCTAGAAAGGGATCTACTCAGACATGATTAAACTAACAATAATAAAACTAATGAGAACCCTAATAATCTCATCATGAAATAATCAATAACTAAACTAAAGCAATTGAGAAATAATAACAAAGCAATAAGAGAGAAGATTACCAATTGACAGAAAGCAATAGCTTTAATTGAATTGAATCAAGGTTTGATCTCCTCTACAATGATGAAACTAATGAAAAACTCTAAAAAGCTCTCTAAAAGTGTTTAAGATAATGAAAGATCATTGTCAAAATAAACTAAAAAGTATTTATATTAACCTAAGAAAGCAAATAAGATAGGACGGAAAGAACGAAAAGTCGCCCCTCCGTGTCTTCTGCCCGATCGAGCAAAGGGCCGCCCGATTGGGTCTGGGAACATAATTTAGCAGCCAAAATATCACGTCCGCCCGATGGGATCGGGTAAGGTTCACCCGATCGGGGCCGAAACACTAACACCCGATCGGGCAAGGCTGCCCAATGCCATCGGGCAGAGCCTCTCTTGTGAACCTTCAAAATCTTGTAAAAATAGCTAAGTCTTCATTCTCCCGATATCATCGGGCAAGGCTGCCCGATCGGGCCAAAAATCTGCTGAAATCGCTGGAGAAGATCGACACCCGATCGGGGGAAGGCTGCCCGATGGGATTGGGTCAAGCCAATCTTAGGCAGCTCCAAGACTTGGCTTCGGACGCCAAGTTCTTCAATAACTCTTCTTCTAAATGGGTCAAATACAATCTCGAGACCTCCTAAATGCTTCATAACTTCTCCGCTACAGTGTGGTGGTCAACATGACAGAAAATAGGGAGTTTCCCCCCTAAAACCTGCAAAACATTATAAAACAGACAAACCACAACTATATCGAAATAGTTAGCATAAATGGCTCCTAAGAGCGTCAACACTGCACAATTTAGCTTGTAAATGAAGGGAAAAACTCTATATGAAATTATAATATCATTATTATAGACAAACATCGCCACAAATGCAAAAAAATAAAAGTGTAACCATAAAATTAATGGACATATTTAGTAATTATTACTATTAAAAATTAGAGCTTAAGGAGTATATACTTTGTTATAAATGAGTTATACACTTCTTACACAAACAAATAAATATGTAAATCTCAAAAAACAGACTGGTATTTTTTATTATCTTAAAATCCCCATATAGGGCTTGTTACAAGACTGGTAAATCTCAAATAAATAAGGAGACATCTTGATGATCTCTTGTGGCTATTGTTACAAGAGTAATTGATCAGAGCTAGTCGATCATCCCGGCCAAGACCGTGAATTCCAATGTACACGCACGTAGCATATCTTCCAATATTTGAAAAGGAAAACAACTCACTCCGCTTCAATACCATGCTGCCTTTCCCCAAGAGATTTGTGACAGGGGAGTTTATTTGGAGCAAAGTGCTCCCATTTCATGTACCTTATGAGAGAGTTTAAGATCGATGAGTTTGTGTTTGAAACATTTTCTACCATTTAGATGTATTCTAAGCCTTTTGTCGGAGATGTTGAGTAAAGATGCTAAGGTGTGTGAGGATAAGGTTAAAGTGCTTCTCAAGGATGTGAGGGCATGTTTGGTTCGTTGAACTGGAATGGAATAGTATGGATGTCCATATCATGGTAGTATGGATTCATAATCCAGTACTAGCTTCAAACTGTTTGGTTCAATCTTGTAATGGATTTTATATCCATTCCTAATGTTTGGTTCATTCTCTTAATCCTCACAATTATTAACCATCTCAATCACCTATCTCACACCTCCACCTCCACCACTACCACCACCAAACATTGTTCATTGCATCTAAAAACTTTAACAGCAATGAATATAAACCCTGTAGCACAAAACTTCTGGACAAACCATGATGAATCCAGGTTTCTTGGAACTACAATACCTCTGAACCAAATTTCAACCTCTATTCACGGCCGACATGGCTCCTGGAAAGTTCGAACTTACAATGCAGCGAGAAAGAAATATATCCATTCCCATCGCTTTCCATTCTGCCTAGGTAAAGATTAACTCTACCATAGGGCTGATAAATACTCAAGCAAAAAATCTTATCCTTCTATGGAGCTTATGGAAGGAGAGAAACAACATAATCTTCCAAAATGAAACTTTCTACTTACTACGAGTTTTTCATAGAGCAAAGCACACATATTCAAAATGGCAACCCCCAAAACCGCCAGCTACACTCCAAAACCTTGCAAACAACCTCACACCATACACGTCGGATGGAAACCCCCACCACCACACCTCATCAAACTCAATTTTGACGGGTCATCACAACATGTTCTACAGCAGCCGACATAGTTCTATGGGATAATAAGGTTCATATCATAAAAGCCATGGCCTACAAATTGGGACAAGTCTCGCCACTCATTGCTGAAGCAACAGCTCTACGAAATAGACTCTTACAAGCCTTGCAGATGGGATTCTCAAAGATCATGATTGAAGGAGACAACTCACTCGTCATCAACATTCTTAAAGGCATATTAAGCACCCCGTGGTGCATCCAGACACTCATCGATGATATTCGTGATCTTCTCTCACAATTCTGGACTACCTCTATCTCCCATATATTCCGAGAATCTAATCGGATTGCCGACTACCTATCTAATCAAGGACATTATCTCATAATGAAATCTCACTCGTATGATGTCTTTGACGATCAGCAGTTGTACATTCTGTTTCTTTTAGATAGTCTAGGATACACCCTTGAGAGAAGGGTCTCCTAAGTTTTTCTTATATTTTATTTAAAAAAATGCTAATTATCTATTAAGAATAATAGTCATTGAAATTCTACACCACTATTGTTCCTTCTTTCTCATTATTATACAACAGAAGGCCCTAAGCAAAAAATAAACGTTATCATTAAATCATTACTAAACATCAACAGAATAATTAATTTATTTATAACACACAACTTGAAGTTGCCTCCTCCACATAATTTATAGCTTGCAATGTGCCAACTAAAATTACATGAAAACAAAACTCAACTCTGACTAAAATGATACAATAAAATATAAAATACTCCCTCTGTTCCATAATTTAAACACTTGTTCGGATACATAGTTTAAGGTGATGAGTTGTAGTGTGATTATCAATTGTTATACTACTCCGATTCACAATTGATGTAACATTTGCATAATGTTTATTATTCACAGTTTACACTTTGATTGGCCTTAGTGATTTACATTTTAGGAAAAACATAATCATGTGGGATCTTGTTAGATTTGTCTCAATGTATTTTTTAATATCCGCATTTTATAATTTTTTACTTTTTGGTAATTAAAGATATTAATGTTTAAAATAATGCAATTACAAGCGTGAAAAGCACAAATGATGCATCTAGTGTGAAACGGAGAAGTAATTTATTAAAAGTAGATGTGATAGGTATTGGTGGGGTATTTTTATTAAAGGAGAGATAAAGTTGGATAACTTTTAGGGATTTGGTAGAGGACCCGCTATTTTTAACTTATTTTTGGAAAAAAAAAAGGTTCAATTATTACTTATAAGTAAAAATAAGCAAAATAAAGTTTGACCCGTCCTGTCAAAAATAAGGGTTGAAAAAGTTCAAATAGGTTCAGATAAGTTTAGATAAACAAAAATAAGTTCAGATACGTTCAAGTAAGTTAAGATAAATTCAGTAAGCAAAAGTAAGTTGAAAAGAACACCCCCAAAGTGTAGGTCAAAGAAGTCAAAAAGAAATGATATAGTAATAGTGGGATCATGGCAAATATGAAAGTGTTCGAACTCTTCAAGGACAGAGGGAGTACAATCCAAAATTACAAGAAACTCGATGACCCGATTGTACAACACTAATAGTATTAACACGTGAGGGAATCACGTACAACGACTCTTCAACCAAAAAAAATTAACACTTTGCAGCAATGTGCAAAAAACTTAGAGCATCCTTAATGAGTGAGTTGAGAAAATCTAACCTAGGTTGAGAGTTTTTGGAGAATTAAAAAAGTTGTTAATGGTGGATTGAGAATTCTCAAGACATAGAGATTTAACCAAAAATCTCGGTGAATCGAGAATGGAGTTGAGAAAGCTCAACTTGTTGCCATGGCAAGATCACTTGTTTAATATTTTAAGTTTCACATTTTTTTTAGAAATTCAATCTTTCTTGGCAATTCATATTCTATAATGGCAACTGAGGAATTTGCAACTCCAAATTCTCATAATTGTGTTATTAGAAAATGGAGAATCTCAGGTAACTTTGATCCTTTCTTTATCGCGAATTATGATAATTTGGTGTGTCACATTTATATATAGTTTTTAGATGCATTTACATTGCATTTAAAACTCCTTTTAGAACATTTAGGTGCATAATGGCATGAATTACATAAGTTGTGCTCTACTACTCCCCGTTTGCGTGTTTCGATGATTTTCAGGGTATTTTGATACACGTTGATCATGATTATCAAATCTCTAGCCTATTAATCATTTAGGATGAATGTAGCTTGCACAAGGATCACAATGCATCCGTTTAGGACAATTTTGAGTTAAAATGAAGCAACGAGTTAATGAAAGAAGTGTCAAAACTGACACCTATTCACTATTTTGATCATAACTTTTGATAGAAAATTGTTAATCAAGAAATTCTAGTTGGGTTGGAATCTAGCCGTCAAGAACTTTTCAACGATATGTCACACGCCCCAAACGGACTCATGGTTTCAAAAATCGTTTCATAGGGATTCTCAAATTTGTTGCCCATAAAGGGTGCACGGTGGTGTCCTTGTTTCAAAAAAAAAACGTCATATTCACCTTGAAAAAGTTAAAGCACGCAAAACAAGGCAAAACCCCTAACCCTAATTAACCTTAAACTAACCTTTTATTTATGAAATGTTTACGATGTATAAGATTTCAAACTACAAGTGTAACATTAAAAAGTCAAAAAAATAGAAGTGTACCAGTCAGAGAAGCCAGATTTATAAAATCATGTCGAATAATAATTAGTTACCTGAATCATTCCAATTTAAAACCCATAAAATTATAAAATGGTGTTCATTATGTAGTAATTATATGATGTATATTTTTTACACGTTTTAGCAAAAAATATATCAGATTGTGCAAGTGGAAACAAGTCACTAACCCTTTTTTCTGTCAATAATTTTTCTATTATAATATTATTTTAATTTTTTGTAGGATCAAATCCAAAATATTTTTAAATTTAACTGATGATACGGATTTTTTTTCAAATTTAATTACTTTTATCTCTATTCTATAAGTGAAGAGGAGGGGGACACCAAAAATCAACATTTATCTTTATTTTTTAATTCCTAATTAAATGGAACAACTTTCTCCAAAACTAACTATTTTTACATTTTTAAATTTTAAAAAAAGAAATACAAAACACCCTAAACAAAGTTAGGGTTATATATTCATGCGGAATTTTACATAATTTCGCATGCATCGCGTGCATATATGACTAGTCATAATATAAAAGTACTCCCTCCTTTTGTTAACAAAATCAATCTACATACTTCCTCCGTTTCTTTTTAATTGCAACATTTGCCAAAAATGGAAATATCAAATTAATTGCAACAAAAGTTTTCTTTCCTTTTTTACAAGGCATTTATCTCTATCTCTCTCCTTGTTCCATGCCCTACTTTCTCTCTCCATCCCTTTCATACTCACACTAAAATTTTGCCTAGGAGTCCACTCACTTGAATTTGTTGTAATTAAAAAGAAACGGATGAAGTATTAGAATCCCACTATATATCTCTCTAAGCAAGACATATTTTTTAATTGAGATTGTATTTGTTGTTTAAGGTTCAAAACTATTGTTATTACTTTAATTATTGTTTAATTAGTTCATGTTACTTGATTCTTAGTAAGAGCCCATTTCTTCAACGAACTTCTTTAGGTTGATTAATGATTAATTAGGCTAATGAAAGCGGTTGGAGGAAAGAAAATGAATAAATTCAATAATTCATAGGTGGGGTCCATAAAACGGAGTAATTTGAGATTTCCGTTAATAGGTGTGAAAATGTAAGAAAATAGTAACATTTTGGCGGTAATTTTTAAAAAATCAAAGGTGACAACTTCTAAAAAACGGTACAAAAGGTGGTAACTATTAAAAAAATGAAAATAAATTGAAAAGAAGAGACGTGACTATCCATCCTTTTAGAAGCGAAACGAAACGAAGGCGTTTAAGTGTCCAGCTTGGAATTTCTTGCTTTGTGAGTGTGACTTCACAACCAGTCCTGTACTCCTGTTCTGAAGTAAGTAGTATTTGTTTGTTACTATTTCACTCCATTTGGTATTTGCTCTTGAGTCTTGAGTGTTGATCCTCCACTCCCATTACTAGCATTACGCAAAATTCAGCGGCTCTCTCTCTCTCTCTGCTAAACTGGTGAGTGTTTATACATAGTTACTTCCTTTCACTTCCAGTTTCATGTTCCCTTACTTGTCTGTCATCTTGGTGAATTACAATTACTAGTATTTCCCAATTCCATTAACTGTTTCCCACTTACTGTTTCCCTGCCTGTGTAGATCTACTAAATAGAAATAGCTAATTGATTTTATTACTCCTTATAACTTCTGTTTCTTCAAATGCAACTTCCATTTTGCTCATTCTTAATCTTTCTAAAATTTTAGCTTACTGTTTTCTCTTTTTGGATTATTCTTTGTGTTAAATTATCCTTCTACTTTCGGCGTCTTCTCTCCGCCTTATTTTACCTGAATCGAACGTAGGCGAGCTTATTGGAACTTATTAAAGGTCATTTTATAAGTTGCTCAAATTTATTGGAAATTATGTGAACTTTTAGAAACTTAGTAGAACTTATTAGACTTAGAATTTGTTAGAACTCTTTGAACTTATTAAACCCGAAACATATTTTTTCAAGGTGAAGAAAATGCACCTTTTAGGGTCTGTTTTCTTCAACTTATATGAACTTATCTAAGCTCTTAGTACCTATGTGAACTTGTTCGAACTTATTATAACTTATTCACACCTTTTTTGTGAGAGGTTCAAAGCTCAGTAATACTTAGTAAACTTATTCGAACTTATCTGAACTTATCTGAACTTATATTAGTAGTTATCTAAACTTATTTTTCTGATAAGGACTGAAAATGAGCTGAACAAAATAGCGCTAGTCTGAATTTAAATAGTTCTGCACTTTCTTTGTAGATAGATTCTTCTTGGTACTCAGTATTGTTTGGCGTTGCTTTAACCAGTTTCAGTTTTACGCCGCCAATCAACATACTAACAACAGCCAGCAGGGTCATCCAGCTATGGTTATAGGCCTTAGGGACAAGACCAGTATGAGTAGAGGTCCTAGTATTCAGGTTGAGTATATAATTCATGTCCAACATATTAAGCCTTGGCCTCCAACACAATCACTCAAAACTGTTCGTTCTGTATTACTGCAATGGCAAAATGGTGAACGCAATTCTGGCTCTACCATGTCTGTTGTTCCTTCCATCCAGGAAGGAATTATCAAATTCAATGAATCTTTTAAAATTCCCGTCAATCTGTCACGGGATTTGTCCGTCAAAAGTGGCGATGTACACATATTTTACAAGAATTTGTTAGAATTCAACTTATATGAACCTCGTAGGGATAAGACGGTGAAAGGCCAGTTGCTGGGGACAGCAATTCTTGACTTGGCAGACTATGGTGTTATCAGAGAGTTAACGAGTGTAAGTGCTCCTATCAACTGTACCAGAACCTTCAGGAGCACAGCACAGCCCATTTTGTACCTTACAATCCAGGCCTATGATAAGGTTCGATCAGGTGTATCCTTGAGGAGTAGACTGGTTAAAGAGACATCCCTTGACAAGAATGAAGGTGACTCAGTTTCGGCACTGATGAATGAGGAGTATGCTGATGAAGCTGAGGTTGCTTCCTTGACTGATGATGATATTCCGTCACACTCCTCACTGACTGCGTCGTCAACTCTTGAGTCCAATGGAACTTCACCTTCACAATATAAGGAGGTATCTCCAAACTCTTCTAATTATCAGAATTTTATGCCACCGTTTTTTATGTCTATGGCTGAATGATGATCTACTTGCCTACACTTTTGTTGATTGTTCTCCTGCTAAATTCTTACCTGCATTCTCAATTTCTAAAATCAAAGTTATATTTAAGATAGTTGTAATGTGCTATGTGGTCGTCCTCTCAGAAAACTATTATCCTAACGGAGAAATGTTGAGGGGGGAGACTGCCTGGGGGAGACTGCCTGGACAGTGTCCCCTCAATCTAATGGACTGTGCTTGGTGTGGCTTTATTCTTAGCTTGTAGGAAATATTCTTAACTGATGCTTAGCATACCAACACACTTTCTTGTATGTTTATTCACTGGTATTTCCAATTTTGCAGAATCGCTTGGGGAGGGGGAAATGCCATACAGGTATGCAATGAAAAACCATATCTGCCTACAAAACTGGTCCATGTAAAAAAAGGGTTTTTTTAATGAATCAAGTAGAATTTGTGAAATTCTAAGCCACCTCTATGTTTACGAGATTTCTTCTTACCAGGGGCAGCCAAATAATATTTCGTCCTTTTTGTCAGATACCTCTGTATTGGATTCAGAGCTGAACTTGGAAAAAGTATCTTCTACATCATGCGCTGCTCATGAAAAAAGCCAACAGATTTCGGAAGAGGTTGGTAGTCTTAAAGGTCAATCTGTTGTTAGGACAAGATCGGATGAAGATCCATCCATGTCTGTCGCTAAAGGATATCAAGTGGAAGTGTGCGGGAAACTCAACTCAGAAGATAATTTTCAACATCAAAAAACAAGGGGCAGTGAGAATAAGATGGAGTGTTCTGAAAGAAACAGTTCTATGGAGGTTGCAGCTATAGTCGAGTTCGATGATTTGGAAGTCCAAGATGGAGACAAGCACGAAATACATGATCCGACAGGGAACATACTCGAAGAGGAAAAACATATAACAGGAAATGCATCTTCCAATAAACTTCAACTGGATGCTAATGGACATCAAGTCTTGTCGCGAACTGATTTACCTCTCGTTAGGGATAGAGTTAGGCACGTGAAATCTGTTCGATCCCTACTAGACTTGTCTAGAAGCAATGGCTCCGCAGGAGAATTCTCTGGAAATACTTCCAGGCCAGAAGCCTATCTAACAGAAAAAAGACGTACCTCTTCTGATAGTAAAATCCAAGGACTAGAACAACGGATAGAGTTACTAGAGAGAGAATTGAAAGAAGCTGCTTCTCTTGAGATTGCTCTTTATTCGGTGGTTGCAGAACATGGAAGTTCAACTAACAAGGTTCATGCGCCAGCAAGGCGCCTTTCTAGACTGTATCTTCGGGTTGGCAAAGGAATTATGAGACAAAGTGCAGCCCAAAGTATAGTTTCAGGATTAATTGTCGTGGCAAAAGCTTGTGGAAATGATGTTCCAAGGTATGTTTGTACTGCATTCTTGTTAGCAATTCTTTAAAATATTGGCTTGGCAAACGTTTTGCCTGTCTTGACTCAGTAATGGCTCTTCAAGTCATTATAATCTTTACTTCCAGTGTCTTGCCAAAGCATTCTTCATGAACCTGAATTTCTCTTTCAACTAGTGGATTATTAAGGGTGTGGAGGATGAAAGGGCTATTCGTACATGTTCATTGAGCTCTGCATACTGTTTTGACCAAGTGAACTGTGACCAGGAAACCAAGATTATTAGCAACACCCTAATCTTGGTTAAAAACATTAGTGCATACTAATTGTAGTTTTGGCCTGGTAGGATGTTGAAGAATGAGCACCATAAGATATAGTTCGTCCATTTTCAATGTAGTAAAAAGATATTGGCATAGAACTGTTTCAAGTGTCACTAGATTCTCCTTTCCAATTGAGGATTTTTGAATTGACCTACTATCTTGCTCTAGGGGATAGTCTCAGTAGCATCATGGGATAGTTGCACGAATATGATATTGGTTGTAGGTGTGAGCTTTACTAGTGGTATACGATAATTGTGGATGGTATGATGTGAAACCATGATTTTTTTCCTAAGTAGGTTAAAAGTATTGCTTCATGTGGACTTTCTATTAGTATATGTGAGAAACACATGCACATCGGCTATGCTTTTGTTAAACGAATAAATTTGTGATCACGTCATTTGGTTCTTCCACTTGTGTGATCAGGCTACTTGACATTGTGCATTATTCTCATTCATATGATGAATTTGTCAATTTCCTCATAGAAGTCTTTCAGCATATGTATTCATTTCTTTCTTTTGCATTCTCTCTGGAAACTATCTGCATTTTCATGATTGCAGGTTGACCTTCTGGCTGTCCAACTGTGTTGTGCTACGAACAATACTTAGTGAGGCTTTTGCAGAGGAGCAGTTACCAGTATCTTCTAGCTCTTTAATAGAAAGGAATGAAGCTGGGAAAAGAATGGATCAGAATATATCAGCACTAAAGTGGAAGGCTTCTTTTTCTGACAAGCAAGCTAACGGAAATGCTGTAAATGGAAGTTTCCAACATCTGGAAGATCCACAATCATTCATGTCTTCCTTAGAAAAAGTTGAATCTTGGATCTTCTTACGAATTGTGGAATCTATATGGTGGCAGGTCCTTTGAGTGATTCTCTTTCTTTCTCCTCTCGTAATCGTAATCTTGTGATTATTGATTTTCAATAAGAGTTGCAAATATGAGTTTGTTTTTGTCAGACTTTGACTCCACACATGCAGTCCTCAGCTGCTCAGATGATTGATAAAGTAGTGGATTCTGCATTTTGGAAAAAGTATAGGAGGTCCTCCTCTTGTGGTGATCCAGAACAGGTCAATTTCTCATTAGAACTTTGGAAGAAGGCATTCAAGGATGCCTGTGAGAGGCTTTGTCCCGTTCGAGCTGGAGGTCATGATTGTGGCTGTTTGCCAGTGCTGGCTAAATTGGTTAGTTAATCTGCTTCAAGCTTAAGCTGAGATCAAGTATTCACACTGTTAGGGGTGTGTTGAGTTATTTCAAGAGCACGTGACGAGGTGCTTCAGATTTTAAAACTCAATCGACTATCATATCTAAGAATTATGTGCTCAGTAATAAAAAGGAAATTTCTAATGATTATGACATCAATGATACTTCTATAATGCTGCCGCTGGAATGTGGTTATACACTAATCAACAATAACAGCAGCAACAAACCCGTGATATGGCCCTGTAAAAGTTGGTCACGAGGGCGTAGCATGTACTCTATATTATCCATGCCAAAACTTCAGACTTGAAAACCTACATCTTTAACAATAAATAACAGCAACAACAAACTATGATTTGCCATTGACAGTTACCTTCAGCGGTTCAGCCGTACAACGTTAATATTTGTAGCTTTTTCCGACCTCATTCCAACATCTACCTCAACCTCTAACCTATACTACAACCACTACCTTACCTCTTCTCGTAAAGCTAGTGCCAAAAAGTCCTCAGTCTCCTCCAGGCTTTAGCCAAAAAGTAATGGAGCCTACAGAGCTCTTTGTCTTAAACCAAGGCGCAATCTTATTCTGAAAAGTGAAATTGTGTAACCTGTCTTTTGACTTTTTACAACATATTTTGCTCCTAATCCCTAAAGGCGATGTGATTCACCTCGTAGGATTTCTTTACCAGGAACTTGACAGTTGACAACTTTGTAGGCGTACCCAAGAGTAAGGCATGTCGCTGGGTCCTTAACCATTGTACTAGGCTTCCTGATTGACGCAAGAACCTCTCCAGGAAAGACCTTTGTTCCAAAAACCAAAACACATGTGGCAACCTCAGAACTAGATGCCTAGATGTTTCTCCGTACTCATTTGCTTCCGCCATTATTGCAGTGTACCTCTCTTCCTTTTTCTATGGTTTGGAATAATTGCACATTTGCGCTTGATATGAAAAGCAATTATTGTGGTTTTTGTGCATATCTGGACTTTGGTATAATACACTCTGAGGAAGTGAGCTTGCATTCCGCAATCTTTAGAATGAAATTTTTGTCCTTTGCATACTCCGACATGGTTTGACACGCTACTTTTCTTCCACCCATCAATAAAATTTTATGAGAGGACAGCACGCAGCATAACTGCTCTCATAAAACCATCCGCACTCATATCTATCCACCAGTTATCGTGCTTTCATTTATATCTCTATTGACTTGTATATATTTGATGCCCCTTTGTTTTTCCAACACTTCCTCAAAGATCCTTTAAGAAGTTCCATAAGGATAGTCAGAGTTGTTTATAATGGTTTCGCAAAGTCATGCATTTCCTTATCTAAAAATCGGTCATCTAAGAAGGTGAAATCTTTTATCACTATTTCCTGCAATCCAATGTTGTGACTCAACTTAACGGCTTGTGTAAGTTCATCCTTTCTTTTTTTAATGAAGAAATTATCATCTAAAAAGGGTGTATCGCCATCAAAATTGGATTAGCTTCATATAGTTGCTTGCATAAAGTTCCATAATGTATATCACCAATCTTTTTTAAACTTCCCAATCACTATAGTCTACAATAAATGTTATATCATTTCAGTTTTGGGATTGCAGTAATCTTTTTTGTGTTAGACTGTTAGTGACTGATTTATCACCATCATGGACGTAGATAATGGAGCAATGTGTGGTAAGGTTGGATGTAGCTATGTTCAATGCTATTCTCCGAGAATCTGCAGACGACATTCCAACTGATCCTATATCTGACCCTATTAGTGATGCCAAGGTTCTACCAGTTGAGGCTGGAAAATCAAGCTTTGGTTCTGGTGCACAGCTTAAAAATGCAGTAAGGAGTTTCTTATATATGTACATTATCTTGTTGCTTCATGTAGTTGCTGATAATTGTTAGTTACTGAGTTCTCTATGTGTGGAAACATGCTCCTACCTAGTTACCAAAGACACTATAGATTCAGTTGGCCTTTCTTTTTGTCCTGTAGGCTGTATAAGATTCGGAGGCACTAAGCCCCATTTGCCATTGTTGGTCACAGTGGCGGACCCATGAATTTTTATTAACAAAAATTCGGGTACACAATTAAAAAAATCGAGTACATACTCAATCCAAAAGGCCATTTTAATATTACAAGTTGGGCACATACTACTAAAATATCCTTCGAGTCTTCTCACCGGATTACTTTGATTTGAGGGATGATCCATTATGTCCATTCTTAATTTGGGGTATTTTAAGCGGTGTTTTTAGTAGATATGAGAAACCGGTGTTAAGAAGGCAAAGAAACCAATTATCTATAGAATCTGGTTTCTTTGATCAGTCAAAAAGACCTGATTTTACACATAACCGGTCTCTTTGATTTTTTTTTCTGATTTATTAAAAGTGGTGGGGTGTGGGGGGGGGGGGGGCAGTGGTCCCCCTTGTTCATACATAGGTCCGCCACTGGTTGGTCAAAGCTTGTCAACTTTGTTTAATAGAATTTCCTAGAGGGAATGGATTCTTGTGGTAATAGAAAATAGTTTGTTATGATTAACTTGAAGAGGAAGGTAGCTTGTTGTAATAGACTAGCCTACAGGGAAAGGACACTTTTGGTGATGTAAAATAGTTTGTTATGATTAGCTTGGAGAGGAAGGTAGCTAGTTAGTTAGAGACAGTGCTACATATAGTTGACACTAGTAGAGGGAAATGATGTGAAAATGGTTGAGTAAATTCTAGTGATTAGTTTTTCAGTTTGGGAGTGTCTAGCCACTCGAAGGTCTAGGGTGGGAAAGACCATTCTTGATGATTTAATTGCATCGACCGTACAATCAATTACTACCTCCATTCCAATTTCTTTGCTACATTCACTTTTTCACGGTTTCCAAGATATTATTTCAAAAACTAATATCTCAAATTTGGTATAGGAATAAATAGAAAAATTATATATTTGGAAAGTACACATTGAGACGAATTAAATAAGATCTCACATGAGTATGTTTTCCGTTACGTATATAAACTCATACAATCAAAGTGGCAAGTGAATAGTGCTCAAAGTCAATACGTAACAAATAAATTGGGACGGAGGGAGTATTAAGATTACCTTATTCTTCTGCATTTTTATATTTTGAATTATCAGTTTTGTTACACTTTGACCATTAATATGTCGAAGTGCGTGATATGTTTTGTTTTTGAAAATATATAAGTGTGAGGTTTATTGTCAAAAGTGCTACTATAAGATCATTACTTTTATCTTTGCTTAGATATAGTAATTTAGATAATGGGTAAAGTCGGTAAGTTTTGACTCGAAAGTTGAACACAATCTTTTAAAGGAAATACTTATTTACGACTTCAATGTCATTTTAGATCTCTCTTTGACTCTTATAAATGAATGGCAGATTGGAAACTGGTCTAGATGGTTGACTGACCTGTTTGGCATGGATGACGATGATCTACCTGAAGATGATAGGGAGGATGATAAAGGCCAGGGGCTTAAAAATGATTCATCCTTCAAATGTTTCTATTTGCTTAAATCGTTGAGTGACCTCATGATGCTTCCAAAAGACATGCTGTTGAGTGAGCCAATCCGAAGAGAGGTTTGAATTTTGGCACTTGAATAATTTATTGTATACTTGCAGTTGAGTTGTAGCATCGTGGTAAACTTTTTTTTTTTTTGCAGGTATGCCCTGCATTTGGTGCCCAACTCATTCAAAGGGTTCTTGAATATTTTGTTCCCGACGAGTTCTGCTCAGATCCAATCCCGAATGGTGTCTTTGAAGCCCTTGCTGCTGAGGTTAGCTGATGAAATATATTTACTTTCCTCGTAGCTGCCACATTCCCTGCAAACTGGATCTTCAATCTCCACCTGCTTCTTTCAACTAGTTCTCATTGCATGATATCTTTTAGCATGCAAAATGCATTATTCTTGCTTAACTGCAACATTCTGTACCTGCTATAGAAACGCTTTGGATGCAACAAATTACTGACTTAGCACTTTATGCAGAACGCCCATGCTGAAGATGAAGGATCTATCACGAACTGTCCATGCACCGCACCTGCAGTATTCTACTCTCCCCCACCACCATCTTCCCTGGCCAGTGTAATTGGGATAAATTTGGTGATAGGAGGCCAATCCCAGTTACGAAGAAGTGGATCCGTGCTTCGAAGGTCGAACACTAGTGATGATGAGTTAGAAGAACTGGATTCACCCTTCCAGGCCATTCTCAGTGAGGGTCCCCAAGCATTGCCTGCCCAAGTGAAACAAAATTCGACAATGATGCAAAATCACCAGAAAAATGGCATCAGATACCAACTTCTCCGTGAAGTTTGGGGTGGAGTAGAATCATGATTGTATTTGTGCATATACTTGTATAGATGTATGTTGTGTAATGTAGCATGATTGCTTTCCACTCAACTTGTAGATAAATACCTGTTGTGACCCCTTGAACAACATGAGGGGCTACATAAATCACGCATGTAATATTTCCTTCTAATCTTGACATCTAAAAACATAACAAACATGTATTGTTCTATCTAGTATTGCTGGTCTTCGGCCTCTGGACTCGGCTAAAGTACCTATACTAATATTGATAAAGTATTGGATAAGTTTACTGTTAAAGTCTAAAAGAACAGGGACTCGGTATCCTTAAACACGTGATGAGCGAGAGCATGTACATACTACATTCCCATTCCCATGCGTCTATTGTGGGATCTTCATGTATGATTGTGAATTCGTCTAGGTATTTCATGTTCCCTAAGCGGCCAAGAATGATTAGATACTGATACCATTTAAATCTAGGTGAAAGTCACTTGACCACATTCATGAAAAATTTTAAGTACTAAATTTAGGACTAAGGATGTTTTCTTGGTCTGTGGAGACGAGGAAGAGCCACCCAAAATGGGTTAAACTAATTCTAGCTTCCATATCAAAAAGATGATTATAGACTGCAATCTGGCTTTTGTTTTGTACCGAGAAAGGAGTTGTCAGTTGAAAAAGTTCCAACCCATATCCAGTTATCAATTCTGTAATTGGAGCTCAGTACAGTGGAGTTTGGGGGGAGAAGAAAAAGAAGCATTTTGGATCACAAAGCTTAGGTCCATTTCTAGTCAATGAAATATTACTATGACAATCATAGGATCATTGCACAAGCTAAGGGGCCAGAGCATGTCAAAAAACTAAGCATATACTCAAGCTTTCTCATCTCATTTAAGAAATGACAAGGCTTGGGTGCATCTGTATACTAATATATTTACACTCTTCTTAAAAGGTGAACTGTCAAGTACTAAAAAACTAAGTGGTAGATTAAAATTGAATTGCGCCTAACAATGAAATTAGAGGTGTAATTCAGACTTAGAAATAAAAAAAACAGTAGCCCTTGTATGACATAAACCTGGTGTCTGCCACCTTTTATATACAAGAAATCTTTAATAGATGTGACATAAAGAAGTGAAAATTCTCGATTCAAATTGTAGAATCTTACGATTTTACGATGCGGATATGGTCATACGATTCGATTCACGATTCATGATTCTACACGATTCTATGCATTTTTGTCTACTAACGAAAACTTCATATATCTAAATCAAGTATATCTAAACTATCAAAGCTATTAATAGACATATATGGTCAATGTCGATCATCTATTTAATAGATAAATAACTATATATTTCAAATATGAGTCATTCGAAACTTATAAAATGAGCAATATCTCGATCATACATGTTCGTGGAATCTTACGATTCTACGATTCAGTTTTACGATCCGATTTTGAGACTGCCTTACGATTAAAAGTAGAATCCCGATTCTAACAACATTGGTTGATTCGTTGATCAAACCTCTCCCATAAGGCCATAACACAAGTGTGAGAGTCACGACCAGATCCATAGGTATTTGATATACATTAAGCAGCCATAGTAATGTTATTGATAGGTTGATTTGCGACATGAAGAGTTTTTATTTTGTAATCATACATGAAAACGTTAAAACTCTAAAGCTATAATGTCTATAAGAGAGGTGAGTATTACACACAGCATTGAAGGGGAAAGTAATGGCATGGTAACGTGATCTGTTACCGGTGGTTTATGAGAGGAAACAGTCTGGAGGATTCAATCATCCTTGGAAACAGTAACTATTACCATTCTTATCAAAACAAACAATAGGTGATGGAGTGGGTTTCATGAATCCGTTTTCCAACCTTCAAAATATTCATACCAAACATCCCCTAAGTGTATAAAGTTTCAACAAGCAAAAATAAACGACCCATGAATTCTACAATAGTCAAACAGCAACTTGATATGACAAAAACTAGAAATCACTGCCAGTAGAATAGCCCTCCACCGATGAAGTTGAGTGGTCCAAGCTGTCCGTAGTGCCTCCTACATCAATAGGTTCCGCAACATATTCCTGTTCCCAAATTCCAGTGTCTCCTGCGTCCCCAGTTTCTTCTACCTCCGCATTGAGAACATCCCCCCAAGTCACCATATCCCCATCTGACTGAGCCTCCAGTGTCAAAAGTTTGTCAAACCTCTCTTTGGCAGTATTTTCTTTTAAGTTTTTTATCTAACCTCTTCTGTTTCTTTTTCCCAAGAGACCTTGCCCCTAGCTTCTTTCTCTTTAATTTCTGAGGTTGAGGTTGCATTTCCTGAGGATCCAGTGGTCCAGTGCAACTCGATGGAACAATAGACAGCTCCTGCCTGCCTGTCCAGTCCTCACCTGGCTTAAGCGTGACCGACTTCTCAACTGCAGCAGCTTCCACACACAACATATGTGTGTATTCAACATCTCCGAAATCAGCTAGCGGCTTAGCCTCCTTGTCCCAAGGATTCCACACCACTATAACATCATAATAAGGAGAAGACAGAAGGAAAAAAACAATCAGCAATAAGGAAAAGACAGATATACACCTAAAAGAACTTTTCATGACGGCAAATAAAAGAGTCTAATATAATTAATAAACATCTGGAATTTACAGAAGTTGACTCTCGTAGGATAATCTCTAATTCTGTACAGAACAAGCTGTAGAGAACCCTACACAACCAAATACTATACACTGTACACAAAGCTATCAACTACAGTACATCTTAAGCCCCAAATTCAAGAATAAAAATCTAAGAGCAATATGAGACAACATTTGTTCTTAAATATAATGTACGTCCTTATTTAAATGATAAAACTAAAACATTGGATACTCACTACTTTAATGAAAAATGGACTTGATACAGTTTTTCTGTCATTATAAGAAAGAAATGACAAGAGTTACATTACTACTATGTTTTAACTACTATTGCATGAAATGTGTATAATAGAGTAGTTTTCCAATGATTGATTATGGATATCCTTACCACCATCTGGCAGTCCATCTTTGAGAATCACCAATGTTCTTTTCTTTTTCTCATCCACAATTGCAATGGTAGAGGACGTGCTGGTAGTCTCTAATCCTTCCACTCGGACTTCACTGAAATAAACAAGCACGCTTGTATGGTAAGATCACAATGAAAATAATTATCAAATAAATAAAATTCCCAAACTAACTGGTAACGACCTAGACGAGAAACAAAGATAACAATTTAAACCAGACTAACTATTTAACCAGGCAACAAAGGTAGGATGGAAACCTTTGGCTATTTTCTCCTCAAGAGGAGGAGGCATCATCCAAACAATGATAACAAAACTAGTATAAACACACCAAAACAATTAACGTAATGCTGTCATACCTTAGGTCAGAAACAAAGAAGTAGGTGTGATAAGCAAATGTAAAGGAAAATGGCTTTGAATCGACATTTTTAATGCTTGATATTAGTATTAGATCTCCTCCAGGACCCAAGGTTACTCGCAAACGAAACTCAAAGCTACACAAACAAAGAAAAGAAGAAGAGGTTGTTTTTCTTTGATGAGAAACTAACAAAAGGAAGAAATATAGTTCTGATTTCATAATAGAAGGTACAATATGGATTAATAAATCTCAACACATATCATTATTAAGAGGAATATATACCTATGTGGCCAAAGTTTCAGATATTCTTCAGAGGGTTTCAGCAGCAAATCAACATAAGCCTTATTAGGAGTGTTAATGAGCCGAGCCGAGCCCGAATACTGACAAGCTTGGCTCGAGCTCGTGAGACTCTACTCGCGGCTCGGCTCGAGCTTGTGGCTTGTCGAGCCTCGATATTTGAGCTCGGCTCGGGCTCGTGAGACTCTACTCGTGGCTCGATTCGAGCTCGTGGCTCGTCAAGCCTTGATATATCAAGCTCGTGGCTCAAGCTTGTGGCTCGTTTCTTACCCACTCACCCATCATATGATTTTATAACTTGATTTCCCTCTTAGCATTGCTAAGATTTCGATGTGGGACTGAAGAAAAACAAACTCATCTAACTCATTTTATAATTTGGTTTCCCTCTTAGCATTGTTAAGATTTCGATGTAGGACTCCATAGTTTGATTAAGACAAACTCATCAAACCCATGTTATGAGACTCCATGCTTCTTTTAACTTATCTAACGTATGCTTTTATAACTTGGTTTCCCTTTTAGCATTGCTAAAATTTCGATGTGGGACTCAATGTTTTGTTAAAGAAAAAGAATCAATCGACATATGTTTTTATAATTTTGTTTCTTTCTTAACTTCACTATAATTTCAATGTGGGACGTATTAAATAATACTTCCAGCCTTGTAACAATAAACTCTAAGTGCATTTAAATAATTATTATTAAATAATCAAATACTTTAAAATATACTTTATTCCTTTTGTAAAAGAAATTGAGTATAAATTTTGTATACCATCCAAGGTGGTACAAAATCAAGCTCTAAGTTGAGGAAATAAAGGAGTAGTAGCTATTTATAAGGAAAATAAGGTTGGTGCTTGTCTTCTTAGCCAATGTGGGACTTTAGTTCTAAGAGAATAGTGAACACTTTGGTAAATATATGATATAAAAATAATTCGAGCCGCTCACGAGCTTTTCGAGCCGAGCTTTGTCTGGCTCATGTATCGTCTCATTAAAACTCGAGCCGAGCCCGAGCTCGAGTCGGGCCCCACCGAGCCGAGCTTTGACCGAGCTTTGACCGAGCCGAATTCGAATAGTTCGCGAGCAGGCTCGGCTCATTAACACCCCTAAGCCTTATGCACTGAATTTGTTGGAAACAGTGGTGGGTTGGGATCAACAGACCAGATCCTGTTGCTAGCAAATCCATGAGCCTCAAGGATTCCATGACTTTTGAACTGCATCAATGATTACACAAGGGAGATGATGTCAAAAAATTGTAATAAACATAGACAATAAAAGAAAAAGATTACAAGAAATTAAGGTCATACCTGAGGGAAAGAGATTGGTATTCCTCCAAGAATTGGCTTTGGGGGCTCAAAGATAGCCTACACAACATAACATAAATAGATCATTAAAGCTGAAAGGGATTGTGAACTCTAAGTTTGGTGCCATCTGAATCAGATGATTTTGCATCCAGCAAGATGATTGCATTTTAAAGCTTGAATACAAAGATGATTTACCAATCAAAGTATAATGGCATTCAACCAAAGTATCAACCTTGACTTATAAAAACAAAACAACCAAATTTGAGAAAAATAATTTCATCAATGAACCTAAATGCAAAGCTAGAATATGAATGCACGTCACAGAAAAATCTATCTAACCTAACTAAGGCAATCCCCACCCCCCCTATTTTCTCTCCCAAATCCTTGCTTTTCACCCGCCCAAATCACCAAATGCCACTGATTTCCTTTTGTTTCTTTTTTTTAATCTTCTATCTTATTAATAACGACATTCTACTAATCTGACATAAGCCTAATTAATTAGTAATTCCTTTCCTAAAATTCTTTTAATTTTCCCATAAATAAATTTAGACTCTTCTACAAGAAGTCTCAACATTAAGCGGTTTCAATTTCTATAAGCGTTGTTTTTTCATCTTCGCAAAACAGAAATCTTTCATTTCTAGACTTCACCATCATTAGTAATTTTAAATCTCTCTCCAATGTATTTTCATCTTTCCAATACAATTTGTCTCTTGATTTTCCTTTCATCTTCCCAAAACTTATCTCCCCTTCAATTATCATCTATAAATCTAGACTATTTCACCTCAAATTTTCTGATTTTAGGTTTTCCACCCTCCCACATATACACATACATGATTTTAGAATGTTATATTTTACCTATTTAAACCCCATTTCATGAATTCAACAAAATAATATTTCTCCATAATTAGTTAATTTAAATTAGTTTGTTGGGATTACAATAGAAAATTACAATAATATTTTTAACTCTTTAAATAAAATTACAATGATATAAATTTATTATAAACATTGTATTTTGATCATTTTATCCATTTCAAAACCGTGTTAATCATAGACAGCACTTCTGGGATATTTACAGATTTACACGCATGTTCATTTCCAAAGCAAAATAACTACAGTAAGCAAGATATCGGATTCTTCAATTTGACATTTGGACACAAGTTTCAATATGATATTAATCTACTTTGCTGCTAACAAACAACAACTCATCATCATTATTCTACAAATAATATGCTCATTTCCTTGATTAACAACTAGAAATGAGTATGTCCAGGTTCTTAGTGATTCAACATGTTCAAAAATAACATGCCAACATAAGTGTCACCACTTGCAAGACAAAAGCATTACAACATAAAAGAAATAACTTGTGCAACGCCAGTCCAATTCAAGTTAATATAAAAAATACAATACATCACAATCCATTTCTACAAGCATTGTTGGAAAAGCATGTAATCAATATCATCACCAAAAAAAATTAACGTTATTCAAAACAAAGTTCATAATTAAAATAACCTCACCTTGTTGCTTAGGAAGAGCAACTCATCCCCATTCTCATTTTTCCAAGAAGTCACATGAGCTCCATATAGGTAAATCTTCAAGAAAGGACAAATTAATTAGGAATTGGTAAACTAATTATAATAATCTGAAACTAACACTTCAGCAGCTAATCTACCTATAATCCAAAAGTTGTTAAAGCTAGAACGAAGCATTTTTTAAAAAAAAAAACAAAAAATGCGTAATCAACATCAAATCATCATTAAGTAGATAATCCACGAATATTGCAAGCAATCACCAGCATTAGAGATATATTTAGATTGACAAAAATAATCTATCACAGTGAGTACATACTTCACACAAAAATGAAGCATCATCATCAACATTTAGTTGATCAAATAATAGCGACAAAAGCAACGGAAATACACGAAAACAACAAAATAACATAACGACAATACAACGCCACAAGAATGACACAAATGCAATCATCGAAAAAATGCGGCAAATGTTATAATTAATTTACCGGTTTCTAAGTATCGCAAATATCGCGTGAAATGCTAAACAAAAACATAGGAAAAAAACAATCAATGAAAAATCAGATTAAAAAAACAACGAAAAAAACGCCAAAGAAATGAAACGAATGCCATACTTAGAAACCAGTAAATTAATTATAAGAAGCAGAAACTAACACTTCAGTAGCTAATCTGCCTAAAATCCAAAATGTGTTAAGCATTTTAAATGCGTAATCAACATCAAATCATCATTAAGTAGATAATCCAAGAATATTGCAAGCAATCAGCAACATTACACAAATATCTAGATTAACAACAGAAATACAAACAAAAATGACGCATCATCATCGACATTTAGATAATAAAAGAGCGACAAAAGCAACGGAAACCCACGAAAACATCAAATTAACATGATGATGAAACGCCAGAATAATGAAAGAAGTGCAATAATAAAAAAACAAATGCAATAATCGAAAAAAATGTAGCAAATATCGCGTGAAATTCTAAACAATAAGAGAGAAAAGAAACCTCAACCCAAAAAAAACATCGGAAATTTTGACGAAAAATCCGATTGGAAAAATGACGGTAAAAATGCCAAAGAAATGAAAGAAATACGACAATCGAAATCGAATACAACGAAAATCGCAAGAAAATGAAAAGAAGGAAGAGAAACAAAAGACCTCAGTAGAAATTCCTCGAGCTTCGCGAAGAATGACCTTATCAAGGCCATTGATGTCTTTAGTGAACTCAACGGGAAGAGAAGAAGAATTAGGATTATTACGTTGTTCGCTTGATGAAGAAGACGCCATTGTTATCTTCTCTGCAAAAACCTCACACTCTTCTACCTTCAGTACACTCTTTTCTTCTCTCTCTTTCGTTCTCTTTCTATTTCTCTCTCCTTCTTTTTCTTTCTATTTCTCTCTCTTCTCATGTCATTTTGCTTTTCTAGTTAAGAGTGCGTCCGGATCCTCTGAAGTTTTCAAGAAACTCTAGTTGTAGAGTTTGGCAAATCTTGGCCATTGACTTCTATCAAAGGTGTAGATATAACTAATTCTCAAAATGCATAAAAACACAAAAAAGGTAAATAATAAAAGATAATAAAATAAAATCTCCACTAACCGTAATACAGGGAACAAAATTTTATCATTCCAATCTTTTTTATTCTAACCCTTAAGCATTAATCTTTCTCATTTATGCTTGCTGTCAAAATTTTCTAAGTAGAAAATTAATGGAATTTCACCATTGAGATGATAAAGTATCTCTAACTTTCATTGAAAATTCAAGTGTATAGATGTATTCAAGCATTGTAAGTTTTATGTAGCCTATTGTATTTTTTTACACTGAATGATTGTGTCAATGGTAATCATATTTATTTTTTTGAGTTTTTTTTATTCTATGTATTGAATGCTTTCGGAAACAGATTATGCCAAACTAGTGGTTTGTTGGTATTGAAGGAATTCCTTTAGCTATTATTAATAATAATCAAGTTATGAAATTTTCGATATATTATACATCTTTTGTTATTTTTGCTATTGTTTTGTTGTTATTATTATCATTTAGTAGTAGTAGTGGTTTTTTATATTATTCAATCAAAATGAATACCAAATTATTTATCTCAGGTTAATGGATGATTCGTCGACAAATGATGAATTAAGTGCTAATATAGATAAATCAAATAGTTGGATCCCTTCTATCGGCATGGAATTTGATTCTGTAGAGTCTGCATGGATTTTTTGGGTTGAATATGGAGGGAAGATGAGTTTTCATGTCCGCAAGCATTATGAAAATAAAAACAAGAAAACTGGACTAGTGACATCAAGAAGATTTTTAGGTGCGAAAGAGGGTTTTCGTTGTCGTGACAAGAGAGATCACCTGACTATGAATCCTAGATCCGAAAGAAGAGCAGGTTGCAAAGTTCGTTTGGGCATTTCTTTAGTTAACGCCACAGGACTATATCTAGTTCATGATTTTGTATCCGAACACAATCATACACTCCATTCACCGGAAACTAGTTACTTATTACCATCACAAAGAAAAATAACTGAAGTACAAGCCATTGAAATTGAACTTGCTGATGATTGTGGAATTGAGCCCAGAAGAGCTCATGACTTCATTGGGGCACATGTGGGCGGAACATCTCATCTTGGCTACACTCGTCGAGATCACAAAAACTATCTACGGAGTAAACGGCAAAGAGATTTGGTGTATGGGGAAGCTGGAAGTTTGTTAAAGTACTTTCACTTGTAAACAATAGAGAATCCTTCATTCCAATATTCTGTTCAATTGGACTGTGAAGAAAAGATAACAAACATTTTCTGGGCAGACGCAAAGATGTTCATTGATTATGCTTCATTTGGAGATGTTGTTGCCTTTGACACTACATTCGGCACAAATAAAGAAAATAGACCACTTGGTGTATTTGTTGGTTTTAACCATTTCAGAGAAACGGTTGTTTTTGGAGCTGCTCTTTTATATGATGAAACAACGCCATCTTTTGAGTGGCTTTTCGAAACCTTTTTAGCAACCCATGACAATAAGCAGCCAAACACTATATTCACAGATCAAGACATTGCTATGGGAAATGCCATTGCGAATGTTATGCCGGATGTATGGCATGGACTATGTACTTGGCACATCAAGGAAAATGCAACAAAGCACTTGCTAAGTAATGGAGCAGATGTTCTTGGAGAATTCAAAGCGTGTATGTATAACTACAAAGAAGAGGCAGAGTTCGAAAAGGCTTTCAATGCATTACGCGGGAAAGTAAAAAAGACTACTTGGCTAGACTACATTTATCCCTTCAGAAAAAAGTGGGCAGATTGTTATCAATCTGACGTCCTTTCCTTAGGGATGCGAAGCACACAATTAAGTGAAAGTTTCAACTCGGATTTGAAAGATTATCTAAAATGCACTATGGATATCATGCGATTTTTCAAACAATTTGAAAGAGTACTTGGACTTAAGCGTCAAAATGAGATAAATAATGAGTTTGATGCAAAGGAAAATCTGCCAAGAATCAAGATGCGAAAAACTCCTTTACTTAAGCAAGCTGGAGAATTGTACACTCCTAAAATCTTTGAAAGCTTTCAAGAAGAGTATGAATGGTCTACAGCAGCCTATATTAAGGATCCTATACAAGGTCAGCTTAGCAATGAATATATAGTTGCAATTTCCGATTCAGAGAATGATAGCTCTAGTAGTATGGAATACCAAGTAGTTGGTGATGCGTTGACTAAAACAGTTTTATGTAGCTGCAAAATGTTTGAGAGATTAGGGATACTATGTGCTCATGCGTTGAAGGTTCTTGATGTCATGAACATTAAATTAATTCCCGAAAAACTCCAGAGGATCCGGACGCATTATCATGAGGTAAAAGGTACACCTCGGTGTAAGTACATCTACGTACATCCAAAGTATTTCCGTCAAATGAATATGAGTTAGCCAAATGAGTATATGATTTTAAATGAGTAAGAGTTACCGAAATGAGTATAAAGCCAAATGAGTATGAGTTACCTATATGAATACGAAGCCAAATGAGTATGAGTTAGGTTAAGATTTTATATAATGATCTAATTATGATATTTCTTGTTTACGGAATAAGTAATATTCATCTGAGTTATATGTACTCATTTAAGTTTTATGTACTCATTTGAGTTTTCCGTACTCAAATACTTATAAATGAGTATGGAAACTGTCCAAATGAGTCTAAAAAATTGATGAATTGTAGAAATTAGTATGAATTATATAAAGAAAAAAATGAAATTAAATTGAAAAGGGGCATATTTGGTTGAAGTAAAGAGTCGAATACTCGAACCCCTAACCTCTATGTAAGATGAGAAAGGCATGCGCACCAGTTTGACCACTGAGCCAAATGTTCTGGCACGCTAAAAATAGATAACTTGATTACCTATGTATACCTACCGCAGGTACACCAGGGTGTATCTTATAATTTACGGTCTATTATATACTACATTCTCTCACCTACCAATTCCTTTTTCTTTCCCAACATTACATAACTCAACTCCTTCCCCCACCCTATCATCTCCCCCTTCTTTTCATTTTTGAATTTATCATCTCCCTCTCCTTCGTCACAAAACCATATCGCCCACCACACCTCTCTCTACCTGACTTCACTCTCCCTCCCCTCTCAGCAGCTCAACCGAGATATATTGACAAAGATCAGTCATCATCGACGAAATAATGTGTTCTTTGATGTTTTATCTTTCTGCTCGTGTGGTAGTTCATTGGAGCTGGTAAGAAATTAGTTGATGCAGTTATCCCCCAATCTGCTCCTCCGATACTGATACATTGATGGCAGTGCAAAGGAAGAAGGAAATTATTTTTGACAGTTGCTAGGGAGGAGATTCTTTTGCCAGTTGCTAGAGGGAGGAGATTCTTTTGACAGTTGCTGGGAAGGAGATGGAGGTAGCAGTGATCATGATTTAGCATAGCAATGGTTCGCTTACACCAAAGCTACAAGTAGAGAAAATGATAAGCTTGCAAGAAAGTTGGCATAAAGTTGTAAATCTTGTAACGGTGTCATCCTCTATCCTATCAGCTACAGTTGATCAGAAATAGGCCTTAACCATATCCAAAACTCGGTTGAAACTTTCAAGCCGCCTTAACGATATTCCTGGACTTCTCGGTTTTATCTTGCATATTCACAGAGCATGAACTTGTTCAAAGGCATGCCGTATGACAAGGTTACACTCCTTCAAGAGAAGAGAAACTCAATGATATCAGACAGCTAAAGGGGTACAAGGAACACAGCTAATACTTGTGCATCTTACTACCCCATAAATAATTGCCGCAGAAACTAATGTTGCAAAATTTAGGTTGAAGGGAGACTAAGTGGCACATAATTTATTGCCCCAAAAATAATGTTACAAAATTGCACTGTACCGAAAAAAAGTTGAATGGCAATACAAACAGCCTTTTGAGACCTTCGTTGCATGAAAAAGCAACAAACTTATATATGAAACCTCACCACTTGAAGAGTAACTAAAAGACAGTGAATTAATCTAATAACGGTTCCAGTAGGTCCTGCGTCTGAACCAGTTGTAATCAGGCAACTTCTGGATAGGACCCATGGCAGCAATAGCAACATCCTGCAATCAGGAAAAAGACGAACTTAGCAGAATCTCCACTAATAAGCATGACGAAATGATACTGCCGCAAAAAACTTAAATTCTTACCCTATCATAAATAAAGCGATTAGCAACACGTTTTACGGTGCTTGCATCTACAGCATCAATCCTAGCAAACAACTCGGCAAATGGGATCCTCCGGCCATAAGTGAGTAACTACAGGAACAAGATAGCGAGATAAACATGTAAGTATACTGGAATAGCTATCAGAAAACCAGCACATCCACTGCTGAAACATACAGTCGGGTTGTAATTTTTATAAAGTAAGCACTTTAAGCATAAAATGACAGAATGGTCATGAAAAATTCATTTTTACAAGGTCTGAAAAATTCATAAAAATTCATTAATATGTAAATATATCAATAAGTCCATTGAAAGCTTATGTCCGGAACTAGGTGAAACTGTTGAATTTACTACAATTTACATTTACTTCAGGCATCAGCCATTTCGAGATAGCAATCCTAGATTTCTAACCCATCTGCTAATAGTACTGATTAAGTAAACAAGGTTGAACTTGTTTTATCTTAAGATGGTAAGTGCCCAATTGAAATCAACCCTTGCCAACAAATTGTCTCTAGTTCACATAATGGCTTTTGATGGTTTGGTTCTCTTTTGAAAGTATCTTCTGAAAGAGAGGAGGAGAACTTGAGTAAAGGCGAGAGGAGAAAGAAAATGACTCAAGTAAAGTGCTTGTAGTTGTCGGAGAGCCTGTCACAGAGCACTCGCATTCAATCGTATTACTCTCTCCTCTTCCTCTCCCTCCCATCAACAACCAACACCACCTCTTCACCATTAGAAATTCAAATTGCACCACCTACTTATTGCCCAAGTATCAACCTAGGCAGTTACAAATTCTAACCACCTTCCTTTCCACACTCCTCACTACAGTCTACACAGCTATTGACCCAAGAGCCTGAGTGTCCAACTCATACATTTCGAACGGTTCTTCGGTCCGACTCCAGTTTTTCAAACTACCAAATTGTTTCACCTCAGGAGCAATTTGTGCCTCTATCCTGGCATTACAAATCCCTTCTCGATGCAGATATGTTGATTTGCGACCCTCTCGACAATTACATGCTTCATTGGCTCACACTGACAGCTAGCACAGGATCCTACCTCAAAAGCTATTTCTGCCAAACAAACCTAAAATCTAAAGAATGTGCAACTTGTTACCTATTATACTGTGCCCACAGGAGCTATTACAAAACATTTCTTTGACTACTATTCCACTGATCAACAAGAGAAATCAGGGGAAGATCAATAAGCTTTCCCAGACTGCTAGCTGAGAACAATCTGATCCACAACGATACACACATAAAGACCTTGGCTCAGAGAGTATATGCAGTCATGGTTTTGAGATTCTCAAGTGTGGTTTGATTAAAAAAGCCACTTGTTTGAGACCATTGTGTAGCTTGTAGCTGTCTTTGCTGAAGAACCTGGCTCACTGTGTATATGCAGTCATGGCTTTGAGATTCTCAAGTGTGATTTGATAACAAAGGCCAGTGTCTTTGTTCACCAGCGACTCAGGTGACAGTGGGCACAACAGTAGACTATTGCATTCCAAGGCTGCATAACAAGCAACCCATAGCTATAAAGAAACCAGGATAGCAGTAAAATTCTAAATTTTCTCCCAAAAATTATAATTCAACTTAACTACCCAATTCAGAGACTGAAGCAAGCCACCAAGATCCAAAATCTTCATAATATTTACAACCTAGTGAGATTGAAGATAGAAGAATAGATCCACCAAGCATGTAGCATCTTCAATATTCTTCAAACAAAGAATGCCATCAGGGTGGAACTCCCCCATTTCAAACTTTATCAATGAACTCCTTTCCCTCACCAAGTAACGTACCAATGGTTTCCAATCCAAAGCAGAAAAGGTTTAGGGTAGCCGACAAGTCAAAATTATCCTAACTGACACTAACTATAGCACTTTTGCACCTTTCATAAATCAAAACTATTCTAACTACCATTAGCAAGTACACATTGGCGCGTTTCACCAGGCGCATAAGCTACCCTCCCTCATTATACGCCTGCCCAACATGAGTTGTTTCCTCACACAACTGAGGCCTCACAACTTTTCACTTCCTAACAAGCAAAAGTCAAGTTGAAACTTCTACGTATTAAGGATCAACTACACATGACCACAAAGAGTGCCAAGGAAGTAAGTAACAAAGCTTGCAATCTCCAATGATGGTCCAAAAGCACTGGACTGTAGGGGATTCGAGGGCTGAGACTCAGCATCTTCTCCTCTCTTTAAGGTCATAATACAAGTTTGTAACATCACTTATCACTTACACAGCACTTTACAGTCACACGAGTTCTCCAGTAACAGTAATGTGGACACGATATTTGCATCGATATGAGCAGTCGTACAACAATGAGGTGTATGGAAGATATACCTGGCGGCCGATATCTTCAGCAACTGGGCTTGTTCCATCAATGTGCAGAAGTAGAGACGACTTCAACTGCAATCTCAAGAGAAAACAGCAGTTAAAGAATGTGTGTGCAAAATCACAACCTTATATACTAGTAATACTACTCTTGCACACACATCAATAGCTTCTATGATCTGTTTTACAACCTGATACATATAACCTTATTGAATGTCAGTATCTACTTGCTACACGCCTATTTTTGCAATTTTTTCTGCTGCACTTTTTAAAAAAGGTAGACCCCACATCTCACCCACTTGCCTCCCTACTTTCTATCTATCCATATAGCGTGTATAAAGCAATTGTAGCATGTAGGTATAGAGGGGTTGTGACTCACAATAATTTCTGAATGGCGTTGGAAAAATACAAGGTAAAAACGATAGGACTAAGAGAAACAACTAAACATGAAAATAGAATCAAGAGAAGTGTTCTAAAGATAGCAGGTTTACTTTAAAATGGATAGGATAGGCACTGAAACTGCTTTTGCCAACAAAATTTATAGGGATCAGTAGGATAGGAGGGCTAGAGCTAGAAGATAGCAAGAGGGAAAAGGACAGAAGAATTAAGAATAACTTAAGAATAGAAAAACCAAATCGGACAAGAAGATACCCTAAGAAAGACAACCACACGTAGATATCAAGGAAAATGAACTTTAGTGAAAGGTATAAAGCATAGATCCAGTGGTGAATTCAGGACATTGGGAAAAAAAAATTTGTGGTCAATGCAAGAATTCGCCAAACATGTGCGGCAGTAGGAGTTGTCATTTTGACACAGAAGAGGAAAGGAATTTCGTAGTTTCTTGATAGGAGTTTGTGGAATTAGGGTGCGTAAGAATGCTGCAAGACTTAGGCAAAAAAGAAGGTGGTTCTCAACCTTAATATTAGTAGAGAGTTCAAAGATTAAGAGTAGCACAGAATGATTAAAGAACGCTCAAATTCCCATCAACTTCCATCACAATTTCACTGAAGTACTACACCTATGCACCCTTTGAGCATATACAAAAACAAAATATGCAGTCAGCAAACAGAGCAAAGTAGACCCCAGAAATATTCTCAAAATCAGAACCAAACAAAAAGACTCCAAGCGATGGTCTAACAAAAGAACAACTAATCATTATATAAAGGTGTTTTCCGGGAGCATCAGGAGTGGCGCGTAAGATTGCCACGTCACTTTAGCATTTAATATTATATCTTTAATATTGGATAGTCAGAGTTTTGGACGAATATGAAACAGATAAGCTACGAGGGGTTATTATAGTGTATAAACTTACCGTAACCTTAATTGTAGAACTCGAAATATTATGATTATTACACCACTAGATTCAGCTTTAGGCATACTTTAAATTAAGACCCATTTTTACACTTATCTTATTATTACATAGGGTTGGTCATTAATGGATATACTCTCTGGGGGTAATTGGAAATTAGCCCATGACTTAACCCAAAAAAATAAGAACCTAGGAAGAAGAGATCGAGCTTTACCAAATCGAGTCATAAGATACCCATAAATAGTAACATGTGAATAGCTCCTTTTCAATTTGTAAAATATATTCTTGTTACTCAATACTTATGCTAAGGAGAAAGCTAGATTTGAAAAGAAAATATGTGCGCTTGTGAAATAAAATATATTATTAATCCATAAAATTTTACTTAAAAATCACATATATATATATATATTATTCTTTTTAATTACAAATACAGATGATTAAGTACCTAGAAAGATAATGATTAACAAAGGTCCCATAATTATAAAATTACATATATAACATCTTTTTTATCTATATTATCCTATAGGTACTTATGTGAATAAAGAGTTCGCAAGTTTATTGCATATGTCAATATTTAAGTTATACACTTTATTTTGGCAATGGTGCATTATATGGTACTTATCTCTTCTTAGTGTAAGAGGTTAGAGTTCAAAACTCTTACTATTCAATAAAAATCTCATAAGGAGTATTATCTTCCGTTACTTTTATTTTTATTCAGTTCAAATTTGTTATTAAACACCAACTTAAACTCTTGCTCAAACAACTATTATCACGATTAATGTTGAAGGAGGGAAGAAGATTTTAAATGTTGTAGCTAAACGGATGCACCCGCTTATAACTGGTAATAGTAATATTAGTATAATCTTGGAAATAACCAATCTTGGGCTGTAGTTTTTAAGCAACCCAGAACCCACCCATCCTAAATTAGGATTGCTAAAGAAAGGGAGCAGGGAAGAAAATAGCTAATAGTCTAGCAACCAGACAGAGAGGAGAATACCTGGTTACAAGCACGAGTTACATCAGCATCCGAGACGCGATAACACAACTTGCTAACTTCGTGCATAATTGCCCATGCCAAATCATCCAAACAATCAGGCTGGAAAAGATGTAACAAACAGATTAATTCCTAGAAAAAGGCCCTAGTATGCAAAAATGTAATGCTTGTACGAGCGAATAAGGCAACAGTTCTCTCAAAGGTTTCTCCTAATAATCATTTACGTAGACAAAGGATGCATGTACGATCTGATTGTGACGCACAATTATATACTTCCTCCTAATTATAGTAGTTGCAACCAAGTTGTTTGGAACGCAATTTAGGAGCGACATATACAAGGCAAGTGTCCAAATTATGTAAATTAATTTCAACACCCATCACAAGAGTGCTTAAATTACTAGGTGCTTAAAACTTCTCCATTTACCTCATATCATGCTCCTAAAAGTGTCAAAAAGCTTGGTTGGCAAGGGAAGTATATAAATATAACCAATTGAAGGAAAATAAATAAAATGGAATTAACAAATTATCAAATACACACATTTTGCAGTTTGATGATTGGCATGCGTACTATCTCAAGGCCTTCCATTGCTACATTGATAACGTAACATGGTTAGTACATACTACCTCCGTCCTAAATTAATTGCTACATATACCATGAATGGTTGTCCCAATTTATAAACCCACCAAAATTAGTACTTCATGAGTTACTTTAACAAATGAAAAGTGGTCCAAACCTTCCCACTTACTCTACCTAAATCTTTGTGTCAAATCTCTATGTAGCAATAATTTGGGACGGAGATAGAAGAATTTAGGGTCCGCTTGTTATGGTGGAAAATCATTTTCTTGGAAAATGGTTTTCCTCCATCTTTCCATTTTCTTTTGTTTGTTTTAGAAGGGGTGGAAAACAATTTTTTTTGAATATGGAAAATGCTCTATAAAGAGGAAAACCAATTTCATTTTGTAAAAAAGGTATGCCACATTTTCCTCTTCACTCCTTACTTCACTTTATTCTCTCTTCCCATCTTTCCTTCTATTTTACTTCATTTACCTTTTCTCTCTAAGTTTTCCTCCAATCAAACAAACAAAAGAAAACTTCTTCCAAAATCATGTTTTCCATTGAATATTATTTTCCTTGAAAAGTGATTTTCCATGAAAATGTTTTCTACCAAAACAAACAAGCCTGAGATAAAAACAATATTTAGCCCTAAAACTAGGAAGATTATTAACCATAAAATAGCTTCACACAGAAGATAATGCACAAATCACGATAAGTCCAAAACGAATGCATATGTATGTTGCACAAGGACTTGGGACAGGTATAAGCCTTAACAATCCTTGAAACCAGCAGTAACACTTGTAAAACAAGGGTAGAAGAGGGTGTAGAAATCTGAAGTCTAATAAAATGTGAAATACTATAGAACCCATGTGGCATTGTGATTAGAGGTTCTGGAGCTAAAAACTGACTAGGAGGAATTTCAATTATATCTTCCGTATATTTCAAAAAAGGGGTTGTGAATAAAGATTTACCATTTTATTCATGCTATAATTAAGTGGAGAGGATTGTCTTTTGAATATGAGGAGATCCAAATCCGAAGTTAAAGAAAATTTCATCATGTAAAGCAAAACAGCAACAACCATGCCAAAACCTTAATCCCAATAGGTTAGGGATGACTCCATGAAGATTTTACATCAATGGTCTTTCACATAGATCATTTGCCTCCTTCTCTCATCTATATGCTCCCCTATAACTCATTTCCTCTTTCTTACGCCCTACTAGCTTCTTATAAAATCTCCAATATCCCCACGCTCTACCACACTTATATAATCTGGTGATATAATGCAATGTCTTTCAAAAGTAAAACAAGTCTGAAAAGTTTGTCTGATTGCTCCTGTATAAAAAATTTAAATGAACGACTGAACGTATATAATAATCGCTAGAATTCTGCAGGAATTCTTGATCGCGGCTGAGCAGATCGTAAAGACAGTATCTCGTTAGTTAACAAGATCCAAAATGCCCCTTCCACGGCTCCATGAGACAACACAAGCCCAAACCTCAGAAACCAGTTCTCTCTTACATGTTCCTCAAGTCCTGCAAGGCTGCAACAACCCTCTTCCAGTATCTTCGCTCCCAGAACTTAAAAAAAGGGGACAGTGGTAAAATAAGATTTATAATAGAATAAAGTTCAAATACAATGAAATGAAACTTGGGACTCCACCAACAAACTTATCAACTACTTCCATTAACATAACAAATCAAGCTTTTGAAGTCAACTTACTCTAAAATGTGTTGAATGCCAATGTTATATTTGTAATATTCATGATGTCATTTTTTCAAAAACCGTTATCAGAGTGTGGGTGGCTTATATTTGCATGATGCAAAGAGTAGAGCACCAGCAAGTGATGCAGCGTTATTAACTTATTCATGGTATCCCCCAATCACTATCATAACATGAACATGTTGCATGCATTACCTTCTTTCAACACTCAGAAGCAATTGTAAGCATAAGACGACTAAGAAGCACCTAGGATGAGTACCACAGATGATTGCGAAAATTATGCCTAATCATAGGACGCAGCTCTGACCTTAGCAATAGCATAAACGCCAAATAAGCCAGTATCTTTGTAGTTGGTGTTGAAGGCCATCATGCTTTCAGCGATTTCGTTAATGCCAACCCTTTGGGCAAGCTCGGATCTGATGGAAGTTGAAAGATACACAGTGTGGTCATAATAATGTCATGAACTTTGGTTTCAAATGGTCTACAAAGCGTAAATAAAATATACTCTATTTTTTGTTCTTATTTAATCTACAAAGTTTGACCTTCACACTTGCCAAAACATAACTTTAACAGTTCATTTCACTAGTTATTAATAAATAAAATTAGAAAAAGTTGATGTTTTGAAGATATATATTGAGATGCATCGGAAAAGACCCACGTGACAACGTTTTTTCTTTATGGTTCAATCACACATGTTGGTCAAAGTGCAATATATGAATAGCGTAAAATTATGAAGTGTGTATTAAAAGAGAACAGAGGGAGTAATAATTACCCCATATGCTTTCCACCACCAGCATTTTTGTTCCAGGAGCCCAACATGGACTGCATAACCATCAAGGCAATTGAATCGGGATCTGTGTATGACGCTCCGTTGAAGGCAATAGCAAATTGGGCCAATGGGATATCATCATCAATCATTCTAACCTGATCCCAGTGTTCAACACACGCACACAGACATGCACACAAAAACCTACCTCAGAGAAGATGTTAAACACTTGAAACCCTTACATAAAGTAATGAACAGATATATCCACACCTCAGAACCAGTGAATGTAGCTGGTTCTTTTGCAACTAATTGAGCAGCTGTAGTTGGATCAGTTGACAACTTGGTAAAATGTTTTTTCACTTGCTCAACAATATCTTCATGTTTAACAGCTCCAGAAGCAGCAATGACCTGAAAATTGTAAACACCCTCACGAGTATGAGGAACAAAGAATCATAAAGGATTGGCCAACAAACAAGTATCAAGAGTATACCATCCTTGGAGCTGTATAGTGGGTGGCTATATAGTTCTGAAGATGAGATTTTGTGATCGTCTTGATATTCTCAGCAGGTCCAAGAATCGTTCTACCCAGTGGTGTATACTGGAAAGCTGTTGCATGCAAATGATCGAAGATGACTTCCTCCGCCTGCCCTTCAACCTATAGCAGGATCAGAAACTTAAAATAAGATAAACTTGAACAATGCATGTAAACGCACAAAAACAGCACGACATATGGTTAACCAAGCTACGTTCATGAAAAAACAAATCTAAGAATTCTTCCTTGAACAAAATTATCTCATCAGATTCAGAGGGGCTGATTTTACTTTGTAATGGATTTGAAGTTTCTAATACAATTGGCTATACATAGAGGCCTGATGATACAAAGAGCTTTGTAAAGATCATTCATGACAATAAACATCAATATCTTTTTTAATTACATAGAAACAGGTAAAGCATTATTAGAACATGAACAACAAAGCTTTTTATCCCTTCTTACACCTCGCTTCCCACTATCTTCTCTCCCTTAGTCCCTTCCTATAAGTTCTCTTTCTTTTTCCTCACAACCATGAGATTTCCTCATTACGACTCCCTATATTATTTATCTAATTATCAATTAGTTTTTGTTTCCTTAATTAATTTGGAAAAAGAAAGGCAAGGGTATAAAATTGGAGTAGTAAAATAGAACCTCTTCCATTTCACGCAAGATAACATCACGTTCACGATTAATCCGGAAATCATCAAACTTAGAATTCTGCAAGATATCAGCCAAAATATCAACAGCCTTAGGAACATCGGTATGGAAAACCTTAGCAAAATAAGTAGTCTGTTCCCTAGAAGTATAAGCATTCAAATGACCCCCCATATTCTCAATCTCCTCCTCAAGTTCTCTAGCAGACCTCCTCTGAGTACCCTTAAAGATCATATGCTCAAGGAAATGAGCAGTGCCGTTAGTCTGGGCGCTCTCGAAACGAGACCCGGCATCTATCCAGACACCAACGGTGGCAGTCTGGGCAGCGAGTTGTGACTCGGTGGCGACACGGAGTCCGTTGGGGAGGGTACTGATTTTGGTGGCGGGGGAGGTGAGGATGGGGGTGTGGTCAGCTAGGGTTGGGTGAGGGGAGTTGTGTTTTAGGAAGCGAGGGTCTGGCTTTTCCAGACTTTTCAGCTTCGATTTTACGGATTCGGCTAGACGGTCATAGATCATGGCGGAGGGTGGTGGTGGTGAGGGTAGTGAGCTGGAGGTGTGGGAGGTTACTGCGGCGGCGGAGGAAGAAGAAGAACAGCGGTGGTGAGAATGGAGGGAGGGGATTCGCCGAGAGCGAGAGCGAGAGAGAGAGGAGGCGTCTTAGAGCCATTGTGGGGGGAGAGAGGAGAGAGGAGAGAGGAGAGAGGAGAGGACTGTGATTGTGTGAATGATTTATTAGGGTTCTTAATATTAAGTTGGGGCAAAGGCTGTTTTTCAAAAGCAAAAACCGCTACTAAAATCGTTACTCTAAAGCGATTTAATGCTTTTTATGCGAAAAGGAAAACCAACGTGATACGTGGACGGTATCATGGTAAATAAGTTTGAAAACGATGCAAACATTTAATTTAAGATAGTTTAAGCATTATTCAAGAAAAAATTCTTATTTGTGGTGGTTGGAGAAGTTATTGGCTGTGCATATTGGAATTGAGGTTAGCTAGTGAAAATTTTGTTTGAATTTTTTTGTTTGATAGAAGTAGTTTTTATTAGAATCATAAAAGCCAACAGATTAAAAAACTTTTAGTTACGGAATGGAAAAGTTGATGAGGAATAAGCTCAAGGATGCTTAAGCTTTTAAATAATCCAACTTTATCGAAAACCCTAACTCATATAGAAAATCAAGGTTTGTTTGGGGGTTTTTCAGGCTGGGGAATGGAAATCAGGGGCTTTAGGTCTTTTTTGAGGAAGAGGAGGGGTTTGGGACTGGGAACGGGGATGGAGAGTGAAAATCGGGTGTTTGAGGGATGAGGAGCGAAAATCGGGGTTCTGGGGATGGGGATGGGAGATAGGGAGCGAAAATCAAGGGTTTAGGGGAATTTTTCAAGGGAGGGGGAGGAGTTTCGGGGCGCGTATAGGGAAGATCAGAGGGTTTAAGGGTGTTTTCCGAGGAAGGAAGGGCTTTTGAGGCTAAGGGTAGGAAAATTCCAAGGTGATTAAAGGGGGAAAGGGGGAAAAGGTTCCGGTAATAGGGTGACATGTAGTTAATTTACCCGCTGAACTTGTTTCAAAACTTCATAGGATCATTTTGACATATAGTAGTTAATATTTTTTTTGATTAACCCATGATTGAGATTTAATTTGAAAAGAGATCAATATATAGGATTAATCTAGTCAATTTTTCATACTTATTATGTGAAATTAGTTTTTGGCCCAAAACCGGGTAATTGTTATGTTTTACATTTCATTGGGTTATTCAATATTAATTTAATTATTGATACATAAATTTTTTAATTTTATGAAATCAAGTTTGAATGGTGCAACATAACAATAAACTACACAATTTAGAAGGGTGATAAAAAAAATTAATTAGGGAAAATTTTACCTACTTTTTATTTTGAAATTTATACTAAGATCAAAGGGTTTTAGTCATGTGATTTTGACAAATAATATGGTTGTACCTTGTATATGGCATTTCAAATAGTTTCTCACAGGATAAAATACTCTTATATGCATTTTTGAAACTTAAGAAATGTAATTGACATGTAAGATGTACAGTGGCGTCATGTTAGCATGTGACATGGAATGGTACATGGCGAGCTACAATTCTTGCTCACACTCTTTAGTAAATACAATAATAATAGATAGTTTTCTTCGCTACTCAAGTGCAAGAATTGTAGTGTTGGGAGAATCAGTCACCCAATGATACATCATATTAAATTATTAATGAAGTGAGAAGTCTAATTGAGCATGTGGTTTGGATGCTAATGCTTTCTTATGCTACAAAGACTTAGAAGAAAAATACAAGCATACTCTGTTCCCCTTCCTTCCTCTCAATCCCATCCATCGTCGTTATACAAAATAGGGTACAATTAATTGTGCTGGCAACTCCTCTACGTTACTTAAACGTAGACTAAATTTAAGTATCACAAACATTGACCTGATTTCAGCCTTTTTTCGAATCGGACATAAGCCATCCCAACATTGCTTCCACTTGAACTTGACTTGGTCTAATCTTAACTTGATCTCACTCGAACTCAAACATTAAATATCCCAAGTTACCTCAACTTGATCCCAGACCAATAATTTTACACAATGACCGAGCCCAAAGATAACTTAATCCAAGATAACCCAACTAATTGTAGGTATTGACACCTCTATATATACTTTTTAATGGTTTTGTCTCCACCTGAACTCGATTTGAGCTAATATTAATTTGATCCAACTCAACCTCAAGCGTTAAATATCCCAAGCTACCTCAACCTTATCTCAAAACAATAATTTTACCCAATGAACAAACTTAGAGATAAACTAATCAAAAACGACCTAACTATTCACCAGAATTGACACCTCTATGTTGCTTTACTTTAATGGTTTGTACACAATAACTTAGGAGTGGTAAGTATCATAACCACTTTCTAGATTTTGGTTTTATTATTTGTAAAATCATATGATAGAATTTGTAAAATGAATTTAGACTCAGTCATTCTTAGACTAATCATGTTCCTACCGACAAATGACAACTATGAAAATAAAAATCACGTTTACGTGTTGTGTTTAAAAGGTATCCAAGACTAGAATAACAATACAAGAACAAGACAAAGAACTTAGACATTTTGGTAAATTGTGACAATTAAAACCATCGACTTGAAATTAATATTTCGTACAACCAGGATGCTCAATTGCTTCACCAATTTGCTCCCGAGGTTCACACACCTCTCTCAAACACACTTTTGGGTGTTAAACTTATATGCAAAGGGGAAAGAAAGAAAAAAATATGAAGTAGGTTAAAGCTTGTCAAATTAAAAAAGGAAAGTTGTTGAAAAAAGGATTTCAATATATAATTTTATTATGCTCATGACTTATGTTATACATAAGATCAGACTTCAACGTGGTTTATAAAGTCATCTCAAAAGTCCTTGTTAATCGCCTTAAACCAGTTCTGCCTTCTCTTATCAATCACAGTCAAAATGCGTTTGTTCCTGGTCGTTTGATGAGTGACAATGTCCTGATGGGCCATGAGGTTATTTCCTGGATTAATCGCCAACGCTCTGCTCGTAAGCATTATGCGGCCTTGAAGATTGATCTTAACAAAGCTTATGATCGCGTGCGCTGGGACTTTCTGGAAGCTACACTCCATCACATGAACTTCCCTCCTCCTTGGATACACTGGATTTCACAATGTATTTCGACTGTGTCTTATTCTGTACTTGTTAATGGAGCTGCTTCACATCAGTTTGTTCCTTCTGCTGGCCTGCGCCAGGGGGATCCCTTGTCTCCGTATCTCTTTCTGTTATGTATGGAGGTCCTTAGTCAAAAGCTAAACAGGGAACATGCTGCTGGGCTTATTAAAGGGATTCAGATTAGTCGGCGTGCACCACCTATTTCTCATCTTTTCTTCGCTGATGATGCCCTTCTATTTTTCCAAGCCACTCCTGCATCATGCTCTCAGGTCAGGGCTGTTCAAGACGACTTTTGTCACCTCTCGGGTGAAATGGTAAGTTTTTCAAAATCTGCTGTTAAATTTAGCCCCAATACCCCTTCTACTATGTTACACCTGCTACAACAGCCTTTGAATGTTCCTTCTACGAGCTCTTTTGGTCAATACCTTGGTTGTCCATTAGAAGTTAGGGGTAAGTCGGTGGCGCTTTTCCACTTCTTAATTGAACGAGTGCAACAAAAGATTTCATCGTGGAAATTCTCTGTCCTATCTCCTGCTGGTCGCTTAGTCCTCCTGAATGCTGTTCTTGCATCTTTGACTACATATATCATGTCTGTGTTCCTTATTCCGAAGACCATTATTAAGAAATCGAGTTCTCTTCTGCTTAAATTGTGGTGGTCGGGTGCCGGTGACAAACGACCTATTTACTGGTGCACAGCGCAACAACTTCAACAACATCGTTCACATGGAGGGTTGGGTCTTCGTAACTTGGAGGCACTTAACTCGGCTACACTTATGAGAACCTCGTGGCGCATCTATCAAAATCCACAGTTACATGTTAGCCGATTACTTTCAAGTAAGCATCATACGTCCCCTCTCCTTCATACTTCTGTTTTCCCTTCTCCTCCTTCCTGGGGCTTCCGAGGACTTGTCAAAGTAGCTCAACAATTCAGGAACGACTTTGCTTCTCGTATTATTAGTGGTCTTACCACAACTATTACAAGTCAGGGATGGATTGGTAGCTATCCTGCTCTTCCAAAACCCTCAGCTCCACCACATCTTCGTCTTGTTAAGGATCTCATCACTTCTGACGGAAGATGGAACGCCCCTTTAATTTGGCACTCTTTTACCACTCCAACAGCACAACGCATTCTCGCCCTCCCACTTCCTCAGCAACAAACTACTCAGCCGGACCAGCTTTTTTGGCGTTTCACTTCAAATGGGGATTATACTACTCGTTCGGCCTACTGGTGGCTTATTCATGGGACTCCAAATCAACCGTCTAACACCTTCTGGCGAGTCTTTTGGAAACAGAAACTACCTCCCCGCTAGCAGATCTTTCTTTGGCGCCTCATTTGGAATATCTTACCCACAAAAGACAATATCAGGAAGCGACACATGGAGGTTTCTCCACTTTGTCCGTTATGCAACTCAGTACCTGAATCAGCTGTGAGCTTATTTCGTGATTATGCGATTAGTGCGCACATTTGGCAGGCTTCTCCCCTTGGTATTCGGACATGGGATTATCAGACTAGATCAAACAATTCTTTATATACTTATCTCATCAATCCTCACTTGACGTTTCCCTTTTGTATATCTTCGTCTCAGTTCTGTGGACTATCTGGTGTCATTGTAACTCTATCATCTTTGAATGCCACACTTGTTCTCCATCATCAATTCTTCAACATATCCACTCGTTACTTCCTCGTCAGCCTCGTTCTTCAATTGTTTCTCCATAGGCCAGTTTCGTCCGCTCTCCATTTGTTTATTCTAGTGGAACTCCTGTTCGTCCTCCTTTCTTGCGTCTGATAGTTGATGGTGCTTGGAAGGCTAGTGCTACTGGTTCGATTTGCGCCGCAATTGGCTGGCATCTTACATTCTCTACCGCCACTAAGTCTCTCCAGGGGTCCATCGTGTTTTCGCGCTGACTCCATTCCATACGGAGCTTTTAGCCCTCTTTTACAGCCTTACTGTTGCGCGTTCACAAGCCTCTCATGTGTGGGTAGGTGTCGACTCCCAACAAGTGGTTGCAGCTCTTTCTCGGCCACACACTTGTCATGCCCAACTCCAAACTCTTCTCGCGGATATTCACAATCTTGTTTTTTCTTTCCAGTCTTTTGTTTGTAGTAAAGTATCTCGTACTTCTGTTCGGACAGCCCACTTGCTTGCTACGCAAGCTCGTGGCCCCCCTTAGTTTCTTTTGCTCGTTTCCTTGTCAAAAAAAAAAAAGACTTCAACGTGGTCACCCTGTGTGTGACCAAACGATCTTCGTCACACTTAGACAAGGACCAACTAATCTTCATCACACGACCAAGCCTTAACAGACTCAATTTTACATCTTATTCCAACATTATGTCTTTGCTTCGAAATAACTAAAAAAACAACAAAAACTACAATGAATAAGCCCTTAAGCCTTCATGCATAGGATTATAGAAACATGATGACAACATTTGTATAGGATCGAACTCTAGGACACTTAGTGGTTGGGATTTCGACACATTGCATGTTGGATTGGAACTTATTAACCCGCATGAGATTTCAATTTGATAAGACACTTCCCGATACCAACTAAAAGAAGTAATAGAATCAATCATAACCAGCATATATATTATCTCGTCAATGAGAATTCTATCCAAAGACAGTAATACAAATCAACTCAGAAAGCTACTACGACTTTAAGTTGCCCCACGCCCCCAACAAGAACAAATAGCACAATTTATGTACAAGTTTTAAGGTCCTAAACTGTAAAACAGAAAGTTCAACGATGCACCACTCCAAACATCTGCTAAAAAACCATCAAGGTAAACGTGGTTTCATCATCAACGGCTCACTCTCCAAGTTTCTTGTGAGTGATAAGAGATTTAAAACAACTAAACAAAGATGTACAGGGTGAAACTGCTTGTTGATTGCTTATAGAACCTTCCAAATGTGGAGTGAGGCTATTCATAATATATTCTGCTCGTTTAAAGACAGAACTACTGAATGGGCAACCTCAGCTAAATGAAACCGATGTCATCTTCTTCACAGAGATCTGCAGGATAAATTCAAAATACACCAATCAGTAGTAAAGCGTAAAACTCATTAATAGAGCAGAATCAAGATCGAAAAATCAAAGATTTATACAATGACTATGCAATCATTAGTCTGCAATAGATTAATGCCAACCCATAAATTCAATCAATACCAAATCATAATATCATCATAAAGACAGGTAAATAAGCAAGTTAACCCGTGCGGATCCAAATCAGTATCGAAGCTTTGTTTTAGTTACTCCTTTTAAGCATGAAATTTTCCAACTTTTTCCTCAATATATAAGAAAAATATAGTGAGTTCTTGTTTATCTGTCACAATGTATATTTTCACAATATCAACTTATCAATTTTTTCCACGTAAAAACAATCAAAGATAAGTATAGGATGGCGTGAAAAGACAAAGTGTAACCATTTTTTAGTGACGGAGGGAGTATTTGTTTTGGCGATAAACATGACTAGCAAATAGTGTCAGCAGAAGTTTCAAAACAGGAAACCTTAAATTCAATATGTCTTTACTTTTTTGGGTGTCCTTAGCAGTAAGTGAGTTATACGTAATCAGGCCATGTTTTTTCTGAACTGGATTAATTCGAATCGAATTGAGTCTATGAGTGTAAACAAACTGAACTGATATGGATTGAAAAATTGTAGATTATGTCTATAAGAAGAAGGCCTTTTGACACCTGGTACACATTTGTAAACTGTAGGATTAATACACAATGCCCCAAATTTAAGTAGAATCAGCGAAATGCCGAATATACTTAGCACTCCAACTCTGTCTCAGCAGGAATAGAAATGCCTTACAAGTTATCATAATTCAATGATAAAACAGAAGGTCCTAGGTAGCTCCTACATGAAGGAACTTTATTTCAGCCCCCCAAAAAGATAAGCAAATCTTACAATATCAACAGAAACATTAGTGGCTTACTGCAACTCCTCTAGATAAAGGTTAAGGGAGGCAAAGTCCATTCTACCTTGGTATAAAGATTGTTTCCTCCATAAACTTGTTATACCTAACTATAGTCAAGAAGGCCAAAATACTTTAGCTCATTACAATCCAAATAAAAAAAAAGAGAATCTCTGATAGATTATACTGTGAACGAAATAAATAGTGAATCTTTGACTCTTTCTTGCAAAATAACAGACTCCGCATAGCAAAGTAACAGTTGAGCCCTAATCAGACTTGTAGCTCTTACTTTCAACTGGTCATTAGTAAATTAGTATAAACTCAAATAGATAAACTATTAGGGCGTTCGAACATTTATATTAATCGAAAGATGCACCTTTCCCAGTTCAAGTTAATGAGCACACACCTAACAGCCAAAGAGGTTTCCCAAGAAGATTCTGCCAACAAAGTCTGCACCGACTGATTCAGCTATGAGCTAAGTTCATGGAGGTGCAGCATATATGACATAAACCCAAATATATGACTGGTATATGAGAAGAATATAATCAATAATCATGTCATCATCAACCTTTTAGGCATGCTAGGCACTCACTTTTGAAAAGCTTTCACTTTTATTATGTAAGTCAAAATGTCAAAAGATCTAGCACGGCAGTTTTGAAGGTGTGCCTGACTGTACAGCCCCCAAAGGATGGGCTCCCAAAAAATCTAATTAGTTATCTGCAAGTAAAATCAAAGATATGATTCTAGTGCACTGGCACAAAATGTATAATCTTGGAGAAGATCAGGGGTTCAAATATGAATGACCACTTTGAAAGCAACCCGCATCTATTGATTGACTTTTTCTAAGTTGTTTACAGCCTCGAGCTTATTCATGCTACCTAAGACTTGTTGGATATTTATGTATAGTAAGGCTCAATTAATTTATACATGTATATTTTATAATGTTATGGAGTTGTGTAAAAATGACATTATATAATATAGTTAATAATTAATTATATTATAATTAATTATTTGAGGTATTAAGGTAACTAATATCTTATAAACTAAATATATATGGCATTGTTGTTGAACATCAACTTGATGTTGGTTGATGAAGTTTTAGGCGAAAAATCATGACTCCTTATTAGTTGATGTGGCATTAATGCATGATATATATTTGCCATTGTAATTGACGTGGCATCATCTAAGATAAGCATTTGTAATGCTTAACTTAATGATGCAACGTGACCTTTACCAAGAGGCACCAATTTTCCATACGTATTTGATGAAGCAACGGGTATTGTTGATTAGAAATGTATAGTTAGTTATTTGTTACAAATAACCAACTATTGTAATTCTATAAATACTCACTGTCTCATTTATGTAAATGATAAGAAAAATTCTGATTTTCTATTAATTGCTTTCTCTCTTTATTAGACTTATGAACTAATACTTGAGAGTGTAACCACAAAACCAAATACATAATACTAGTGTTGAATAATCTAAACAAGTAACTTAGATTATTTGTACTTCTCCATTGTATCTCAATAATAATATCTATAACCCGGTTACTTCGTTGTAGAGAGTCGATATTACACTATTTTAGGAAAGTGTATTGGTACATGCCTTAGAGAAGTGTTCCGCGTTTTATTGTTTTATCATTATTTTGCCTAACCCTTATTTGTGACAAGGCTTCAATTCTACTTCCTTTACAAAGACTTCCATTCATTTTATATACCATTCATTTTATATACCATCCATAATGGTTGGGATACTGGCCACTTTACGAAGAATTGGAAATAACCAAGAAACTCATGGCTTGATCAAAAATCAAGAATTAATACAAACACACGATGAACCAAACAATAAAGGAAAGAATTTCACTCCATGTATGAAAGAACTTACCTTTCCATTTTAAAAATTTAAAACTAGAATAAATAGTTTCCCGTTTCATTTTTTTCAAAACGAAAGTAATTAGCATAAGGATGAATAATTTAGATTATTTTAAACGTATATCATTTGACATTTAGCATTAGGAAACACAACTTATCTGCCGTTACATTATTACATATGTTAAATTTTTGTTCTAAAAAATCCAATTTCCATATTTTGAAAAACAAGATTTTTTTTGAAAAATGCAAAATGAAATAATTTATTTAAGTGCTATGCTACATGTAGCCCTTAAAAGCATTTCTAGAATGGTACTATATTTAGTTGAAAATCTATATGAAAATCACGCGTCAAACGATGTTATTAATGCTTGTGCTGAAAATTTTCCCTTTTATTTCTTATACATAGCCTTATGAGCTACAAATCATTCTCCTATATTTAATTGTGATTGTATTTTTACAACACTACATCCCCTCATCTAAACCTCAATACTAGTTATTTTTATATACCAGTATTCATATAGAAATAATGTAGTCAAAGTAAGTTTAAGATATATGAATAATACAAGGGTAATGCTATATGAATAATATAACGGTAATGCTATTTGCAACCTTGAGAGTTGAATAGAAGCATAACATACATTTCTTGTGAAATTGAGAATTTATGCAAAAACAAGCGTAAATCGTGTAATTAATGTCTAGTTTTTTCCAAAACTAAGGGTTGCATATAGCTTTTTTAGTGGGTCTTGTGTGCGGCGTGCCGTACCGCACGGTTAACAAACTATGTGGCATGCACACACTTTAGGGGAGTTGTTGATTGTTTCGGGGTTTTGGGTGTTATTGAGTATTTAGGGGGTTACAAACTATTTAGAGGGGTTACTAACTATCTAGAGGGTTTACTAACTATCTAGAGGGTTTACTAACTATTTAGGGGGTTACTAATTGTTTTGGGTGGTTACCGACTCTTTGGGAGGGGGTTGTTGACTATATTTTGGGAGGTTACTGACCCTAAGGGGAGGGGTTAATGTTACTGGTAGTTTTGGTTGTGTTTTGGGAGTGGAAGAGTTTTGTATGGGTTACTAAATAGTCCTACTTGGTGCATATAAGAATTTGTCCAAATCAGTGGGTCTTGTGTGCGGTGTGCCGCAAAGTTAACAAATTGTGTGGCATGCACACACTACTTAGTCCCTTAGGGGGGTTACCGATTGTTTCGGGGGGTTTTGGGTGTTATTGAGTATTTAAGGGGTTACAAACTATCTAGAGGAATTACTAACTATTTAGGAGGTTACTAATTGTTTTGGGAGGGGGTTGTTGACTATATTTTGGGGAGGTCACTGACTCCTAAGGGGAGTGGTTAGTGTTATTGGTAGTTTTGGGTGGGTTTTGGGAGTGGAAGAGTTTTGTATGGGATACTAAATAGTCCTACTCGGTGCATATAAGAATTTGGGCGATACCATTATTAATGGTGTGGCGAGACTATTTAGTAATCGATATACTTCCTCCGTTTCGCAATACTCGCAACGTTTTTTGTTTGCACACTATCCAATGCAATAATTTAAACCTTAATATCTCTAATTATTGATAAGTAAAAAATTTAAAAAGTTGATATTATGATAGCATGCATTAAGACGAATCAAATAAGACCCCACTTGGCTATATTTTTTCTTATACACTTGTGAAAAAATATAACATAAGATTCGTAGATGAATAGTGGTTACTATGCTAATGTTGCGAGTATTGAGAAACGGAGGAAGTATTAATTTTTCATTCTCCAAACCTACCCAGAACGGTCGGTAACCCTTCCCCTTAACAGTTAGTAACCCCCTTCCAAAATAGTCGGTAACCTCGGTACAAAAAGTCAATAACCCTTCAAAGAATTAGTAACCCCTATACAGTCAGTAACCCTCTAAAAGAGTCATTGACCCTTCTAAATAGTAACCCTCTTAAATAATTAGTAACCCCAAAACACTTGGTGACCTCCTAAAATAATTGGTAACCGCCTCTAAAATAGTTATCATGTGCAAGCTACACGATTTGTTAATTTAGCGGTCCGCACACAAGACTTGCTGAATTTGTAATAGCTTTTCCCCAAATACAAAAGGCAAAAGCGTCGAGCTAGTAAAACAAGGGACGAGTACTATCAAAAACACTATGGCTGCTTTGATACTACAAAATTTGGTTAATGAATTCCCAATTCAGAAAGACGACATCAACAATTATAGTTTGGTATTTGATATCTTCAGTGATAAGAAGGACCATTTCCACAACGTACATCATTCCGTCGTTTTAAGTAGTGCATTAGCTCATTTGATTTGCTTTGATTAAGCGGAGCATCAAGAGTTATCGTGGAATTGTACAACTTATGAAAGTAACAAAGAAAATTAGACTAGAAAAGAAACGCACAGAATCAAGAGAGAGAGAGAGAGAGAGCTTGCCTCCAAAGCAGAAACAGCAATTGAAGATCATTAGAAATTCTCTGCAGAAAATGAGAGGCTTGAAATTGTGATGGGGTTTAGCAGCGGATAGAGAAGGATTGTTATGGTTGTTGACTCGCTGAATATTATGAAAGTAATCACTCTTGAAGGAGTTTCTAACCTTTAACGACGGCCATAGATGCATCTCTTATCAAATCCCCCTACCCACTAATCTATCCTCTCTTCTTCTTCTTCTTCTTCTTCTATGTGGCCCTCTTCGACTCAAATGGAAATTAGGAGCAATGGGAATTAATTTGAGGAGTTGAGAAAAGTGGTAGTAAAAGGAATTACTCAGAAGTCAGAAGCCAAGGCTTTAAGGATGGCCCAAATTTTGAGAAACCGGTTTGGTTGGACACAAATTTATTAGAGGACACTATTCCTAAACATTAACTCCATCTAACTTTTTCTACGCAAATTATTTAAAAGAGGTGTTAAATCAATTTAAGCCTAATTTTATTAACAATTCATTTAATTTAACTCTATTCCAACACTATTTATTTGGGCTTAATTTTAAAAGTAGGCAGTCTCTTACAAGACGAGTTGATTATTCTATGACTTAAACTCATTCATCCTACTTTTATTGAACCAAATCTATTATTTATTAAATTAGGCTTATTTTTAATGAATGACTTAATATTTACTAATGATATAATATTTCTTTTTTGCACTATTGATTTTTATTGGATTGAACTTATTTATACTGCACTGAATTTATTTTTACTAAATATAATTTTTTAAGGTGAAATGAATAGGGCTTTAATGTTTGACCCTTTTGGTTTATCAATGATAGTCGGAGTCACGAAGGTTAAGTTTCTTAATTAACTTAAATCATACTTTTTTCATTTGTAAATGGTTAAGGCCTTAATTACTTTTGAGCTAAACGAAATATTAGTAATCTAATTTGATTAATCTAGCCCATTTAAATAAAACCCAAATGAAATAAACATAATTTGGGTTGTAAAATATTTGGGCCGGTCTATATTATGAGCCCAAACCAAGTGGATAAATGGAGAAGGTGAAAAGACTACCAAGTCGTAAATGGGCCCAAGCCCATACTACGAAGTCTATGCAGGGTATCCATCCCCTATATATTATAGACCTCTCCACATTCAGTTGTAGAGGTCGGAAGATCATTATCTCAAGAGCTAACATATTTCTCTTACAGTTTTAACTGAAAGTAGTCAACAAGCACATCAAACTTGTGTCGCCTTTTTCAGAGACATTAAACAAATTCAAGTGAGAATCAAGCTTTGACAACCCTCATTCGAATACATTCAAACAAATCTTCAAACTCAGGTTTACGTTGTCAAAACGTCATCCCACACTCAAACTCAAGCTGACATTAACAAAATGTCATTCTGTGCTCAAGCTCAGGTTGACTTTGACAAAACATAACGGTACACTCGAGTCAAGTTCGTTATCAACACGTGTCGACATCAACTGCAAAACAGAATTAGAGGACTTAGTTTATTTTAGAGATTGTACCCAACACATTATCGATACAAAATTATCTTAGTTTATTTTAATTTATTTAACTATGTAATTTGTGTATACAAATTATGGCACGCTCAGTGCGACATCTCTGCCTCTCATCTATGTTTCGTTAACCAAAAAAAATCTTTGAGAAATGGCCACAAGGAAGAACGTCTCTAAGTATAGTGACAACTCTGCTGCTACCCAACAAAAATCTGTTACGCCGGGTGACTTTATGGATGAAACAACTCTTGGTTTTCGCACAAGAGGGACGAAGAAAGCCGTTGTGATTGCTGCAGCTGCAAAACTTCAAGTTGCAACAATTCCTACAAGACAACACATTCTTTTTAGGCCTAATGCCTCTGCAACATCTATCATGTCTTCCTTTTACAGGGAGCGTGAAATTTCGGTGTTCGGTTCCATCCCAATGACTGAACTTGGGCAACCATTTGTTGCTTCCTCCAAATAGAAGGAAACCTTATATGATAAGTCAAAAAAGTTAGCTGTTCACACTAGTCTTCTCTTCAATCAATTTTGGGTTGAGGGAGATGATGAGACAAGTAATGACACTTTTGCCTCATCACCCAAAAACTCCCATGACTTAGAGGAATCCCTTCCTTCCTCATAATCAATCACAACTCCTGTTATGGTTACCTCAACCAAAACAGTTGAGGAACAACTTGTTGAGATGAACACCCCCTCCAAAAGTTAATGAAAGATGGGGTAGAAAAGGATGCTTAAATCAAACTGCAAAATTATCAGATCGTTGTCCTGAGCAAGAAACTTGACAAGAGTTCGCCTAACGAGTCATCAAATCATGGCGACAACGAGAGTGAGAGTGAGAGTGATAATTCTGTAAGCAACAAGTTCCATGATGACTCTCATATCCCACTAACTGCTCGACAAATTCAATACATGATAGTCTGTGCTGTCAAGAGTCAACTTGGAAGGGGCTCTCAGGGTACCTCTTACTAAGCGTAACCTTACACTAAGAGAATCGATAGGTTTCATAAGCCTCATGGTTACCAACCCCAAAAATTCAACATTTTGATGGGAAAGAGAGTCCTAGATAGCCTATCGCCCACGTTGTGGAGACATGAGATAATGCTAACACCATAGATGATTTACTTGTTAAGCAGTTTTTCCACTTCCTCAAGGGCATCGCCTTTGAATGGTACACAAACCTAGCTCTTGAATCCATTCATAGTTGGGATCAAATGGAGAAATAGTTCATAAATAGATTCTATAGCACTCGTTGTGTTGTTAGCATGATCGAGCTGACTAAAATACATCAATGGAAGGATGATCCAGTCATTGATTACATCAACCGTTGGCGCGCTCTAAGCTTGGAGTGTAAAGATCGTTGGACCGAAGTATCTGTTATTGTGATGTGTATCCAAGGAGTAGATTGTGATCTGTTGTATATCCTACAAGGCATAAAGCCTAGGTGCTTCCAAGAGTTGACCAAGCGAGCTCATGACATGGAGCTCACAATCGCCACCTATTGTAGTGAGGGTTACACTTCTCATGAAGTGAAGAAAGCAAAGAAAGATTTCAAGAAAACTGACAAACTTCAAAGAGTTCGGTTAAGGAGTCGTTGTCAATCAATACCACCTCCTCGCTAATTAAGATTTCTAGAAAGGTGAGGAGTGAAAACAAGAGGATTGCTACTCACTCTTGTCTATTTCATTTAAAGTCAGTGAGGAGAACGACATTTCTTAAGGGTGAGGGCTCACTTTTCAAAAAAGCATTTCATCTTCAAGGGAGCCTAGGAAGGTGTAATACCCCGAATTTTTAAAACTTATTTTTTTATTTATTAAGATTTAATAATATTTCTACTTAAATTGGTTTATTGTTAATTCAATTTTATTTACTAATAATGTTTATTAAAATGATTTAATTTAGTTTTGAATTGTTTGACGATTCTGTTTAAATAATTTAATTGAAATGTATTTTATTTAAACTAATTATTTATTTACATTTTTATAAATAATTTTATTATTGTATTTGGAATCACAACATAGCTTTGGGGAACATTCTTATTCACAACCCAAATGAGTCCAATCAAGCATATATCAAGTCCATAGCCCAAATAGTATTTTAGCCACACACACAAAAAAAAAGGAAAAAAAATGAAACAAACAAAACATCGGACATTCCCTACCCTTCATCACCATCATCCTCCATCCATCATCATTCATCACCATCTTCCATATCCTTCCTCTTACCGTATGAACACACACACAACTTGCCTCTGTCAATTTGACCTGAAGCAAATCCCCAACCCCCCTAATTTCTCCCTTTCTCTGATTAAATCTCTAAGCATACCCCCCCCCTCTTCAATACCCTCATCAATGGAGGTTGAAAAAGAGAACCCAATTTTAGAAACTTTGGCCTATAAATACTACCCATAACCCACCCCAAGAACTCAAGCAAACCAACTCTAAAGGTTTGCTTCACTACCTTCTTCATTCTTTCTTTCCTCTCTTTGCAAATTCTGATTTTTGTTTAGAAAAACAAAAGAGAATTTTTTTTGTTTGTTTTGTTTTTATATAATCCGCCGAAGCTCCGGCCACCACCGCACCTCCGCCCGATCACGACAAACCGCCAGCCCAAATCGCTCTCCCTTATCCACGAAACTTGCCCTATTCTTCACCGGAAAACACCCCCTCCATTCGCACCTCCCCCGTCGCCCAACAACCACATTGCTTGCTCCCCTGCCCGTTGCCGTGTTCATGCACCACCGCACCTCATCTCGCCTGAAACCGCCGCCAGAATCCCACCGCGAACCACCAGCGCCCAGCCTTCCTCTTCCTTCTCCTCTCCCTACGTGCTGACCTCCTCTGTTTCTCCCTTCCCCTTTTTGTTTTCTGTTTGAGAAATTGATTCATATGAATCAGATTTCTTTTTTCCCCTTTTTTATTTACTTTTAAAGTTTTAAAACCCAAATAAAGTAATTAATTTACCTAAACATTTTCATGTTATTTGAATTAGTAAAGTTAATAAATTCAACTTAATCCTTTTTATTTAATAATTTTTGACTTAGTCTTTTATGACTTGAACATATTTCTTATGTTTATAAAATAAAGTTAGATTTCTATATTTAGAATAATTGTTTAAGAGAATGAAAATTAAAAGTTAAAGTAATCTTTAAGTACTTATAATGATTTTTATAATTTGAAACCATAAACTTTGATTTATAAAACTCCTCTGAAATAATTAATATATTTTATTTAGGTTATTTGAATTATTTAAATAATTTATTTTATAAATCAAAAGGGGTTATTTAGGTTACTCATTTAGATCTCGTTGAATCTCGTTGTAGACTCTAAGTGCGTAGATGAGGATTATCAGGAGCTTTGATCTGTTCGGAAATCTAACTTTTGGGCACGCTTCACGAGGTAGTTTTCAATGTCCATCTAAACATAGGTCCCGTTAGAAATAATTTTTTTTAATTATGTGACTATTTTAATTAAAATATGGATTACGTAATTTCTGATGTCCATCTAAACATAGGTCTCGTTAGAAATAAAAAGATTTAATTACGTGGCTATGTGATTAGAAATGTGGATTATAATCATGAAATTTATTATGAATTATAATTATTGACTTAAATGCGGATTATGATTAGTAAGATGACTAATGACTATGGATTATGGATATGAATAATGACTATGGACCATGGACTATGGACGATATGACAATTATTCTAACGTTATTGACGACCTTGATAAATAATCTAATATTTTATTCTCGGCATTTGTTAATTAAAGATTAATTGTTAATGTTGTTATTATTATTATTATTATTCATTATGATATTATTATTATTACTATTATTATTATCATTATCATTGTTATTATGCTATCATTGTTATTAAAGTTTGAAAATGAAAATTGAAAAATGGATTGGTTATAATTGGAAAATGATGGATTATTAATTTACAAGTGATGGTTTTTGTATATGAATGAAAATGGGATTTCTGGATAAGCCGCGAATAAATTGAGTTATGGATATTGGAATGAATATGTTCATACTTGGTTAAATGAGATGATGTATATGTGTATATGATTTAAGTGATGACTTTCATAAAAGATATTAATCACTTAAGTGGAATATCGGAGGGAAATGATGAACAGGTTGCCCTGTATGGGAGGTTCAGCGGCCACCTACAGGTTTTCTGGTTACTATGCTGATTTTTCTGTTACTTGTCTTCCTTCTATCTTGTTGTGATCCAAGTAGAAGGGGTGTGCACACTAGGGACTCTGTTTTGTAGGTAGTTAATGGGGATTGACCCCGGCCTACACCCTTGAAGTAAGTAGTTACTGGGGATTCACCCAGGCTTACTGGCGTTCTCTTTCCTCTCCTTAAATAATCGGATAATACTGAATTATTGAATTAATTGAAATTATGTGATTATTAATCTTATATATATATATGTATGTACTTATGTGATTATTAATTGTATTTATATATGTATATGTGCTATGCTTTTGACTCTATTAACCTATTATTTTCACAAAGTATTTTCAACTTAAGTATTTTACGGGATGGAGTTGGAATTACTTAGTTTTTCTGATTTTTGGGAGCTTGTCTCTCTTGTTTCTTTTCAATGTATTTGTGCAGGTGGGTGATCGACTGGGGGAAACAAAGAGAGAACTTTTAGAGTTGTCATCCACTTAGTTTTAATTTAGTTTTCGCTGGGACTCTGAAACGTTATATTAATTAGGGTTTTATTGAACAATTTAGTTGTTGTAAAACTTAATTTAATTTGAATTTAGTGTAATGTTACCTATTAGCCTTGCATTTATTTCCAAGGAGATAAGTGCGGCGGTAGCACGCCATCCGAGTCGAACCCTCGTGGATTTTCCCCCAACGAGGTTTATTAAATGAAAAAGGGTTCGATTTGGGCGAGGTGTTACAGAAGGATAGGCCTACCTTAAAAGAACTGCAAGCAAAGAAGTAACAATACATTCTCGGATTCTGATTTATCTGGGATGCTAGACGACTTGCTTGAGAATAAGGTCATCGAGCTCCCCGAACCTAAACAACAAGCATATGTTGTCTAGACTTATGACCCCAATTACTGCTGATACATAATTAGTCTCCCCCATAGAAAAGTGCATAACACTTAAAGATAAAAATTATGCAGCTAGAGAAGGATGGAGAATTAAGTTGGACCTTGATGAAACAATCAAGGCTAATCATGCGTTTCACTATGGTAAGATCTCCATGGCAAGCTCAAATTTGTAGTCCGGAAGTGTGGGCCTGTGTTTGTGTATTTGTAACAGCCCAAATTCTCACATTAGCTTAATTACAACTAAGCACATCGAAAACTCATTCCGAACTATTACCATCACACTTATCGAACCGAGTCGAAGAGTGTGGAGCGCAAAATCTACTAAATTAAAAAACTTTTCAAATTATTTGATTACACCTTGTATATATCCATTTGGATCATTTCAAAAGAAAATAACTTAGTTATTAAGAATCTACAGAAAATTCAGCAGAGTTCCTTGAAACAATTCCCAAATAACTACTTTACGTCTTTGAATACGCATGGAACCTTTGATTATTTCAACGAAAATCATATTGTAATACGGTCTGCCTAAAATTCAATTTAGGACTCGCGTCCGACACTGAACCTGTAAACTCGTAGACAAAATATTCACCAGCCATTACCAGCTTATCTTTACAAAACTCAATCCTTTTTAAAACTATTTATGACTTAATTGATTACAAGCTATTGAAAAGTCGGCTGTCCTTGCCGTAATACAAATACCAAGAACAACATATAAACTCTTAGCATCAAAGCTTCTTCTTTAAGCTGAAACAAATAGAACACTGGCACCCACCAAATGACATGCCAGACAAAACAAATATTTGACACATCAGCAACGTGCTGAGTACTAAACCTGTAAAACAAGTAAACCATACTTGTGTCTTTTGGTTAAAACGGCTCTAACACATATAATTATAGCATATATAACTTGCACAAGTACACCATGTTTCAACTTATATGATTCACCACTAGGGAACTGGGTTGGATTAATAACAAATTCATAATTACTATCTTTACTCCTTAACACGTAGAATCTAATCAATTGAAACTAGGATCACATCGCGTTTTCCTTATATTAAAAAATTGTACTCTAGAAATCCCAAGGAAGCCATCACAGTGCTTAATCACATCGAGATCCTTTCTGCATGAAACATATTATTCGTAATTGAAATAGTTAGTAACGAGCATGAAAATCGTACATACATCAATAACTTTCATAAGCATAGCACATAACAAGAAAGAGAATCCATATTTATATCATTCACACATTTCAGTAATGCAATGGATCACGAAATCGCGACAGACCCACTATCAACGATAGACCAGGGAGTCCCGGCCGTCTTTTGAATTTAAATTTCATTAGCTAATAAGCTATAGTGTACACACCCCTAAAACCTAACTTTCTTTGGTGACCTAGGAGTCCCGGCCGGCCACACTAGAGTGAGGATGGTTCGAAATCTTGCCACATACGACGATATTCAACATTCTTATGTGTTCCCAAATTCGGTGAAGACAAAACGACAATGATCGAAGATATCCAAAATTTACTCATATCTTTTAAAATTAAGTCCTTGCACCAAACTTATGTTTCGTAGTTGTAACTTAAATAAACTAACTTAATTCATTATAGTAGAACCAATTAACTCAATTCTGTAAATGAATTTGGATTGCTTCACTATAAATTACCGACCAGATTCTCATTAGATTTTATATATAATTCCTAAAATATTTCATATTCAAAACTAATTAATTAGTTATAGATTTTATTCGAGTTTAAATAAGTTGTCACAATCTATGTGTTAACACTTAATACTTTGGTGCATATTCGGGTTCCTTATGTAAAACTTAGGACACTAGCATCAACCATTACGCATAATGAAGTACCAAAAACCCTTCCCCATAACTGATATCATGATTATTTATAGAGTTTTCCCCTTCATTTGTGAGCTAAATCGTGCGTAATTGGAGCTCCTCAGACCTATTTTGTTCTTATTATTTTATATAGTTGTGGTTTTCTTGTTTTATGCTTAATTGCAGGTTTAAGGGAGATTTCTCTCTATACCGAGCTATATTGAGGCAACCACAAGTTGAAGAGTGGTTATGAGGCACGTGTGAGGCGTTCTGAGGCACGTATGACGATTTAGGAGGTCCCGGGGCCTCTAGGCTTGAAGATCCGAGATCGAGAAGCAAAGAAAAGCAGGAAAAGGAGCAAAGTGCACCTCACCCGATTGCGACGGGCCAAATGGCCCAATCGGGCTGAGACTACGTCCTTTAGTGGTTGTTGTTTGTGAGGTGCAAGCGCTTAGCCAAAGTGCTACGGGTCCGGTGGCATCGGGCGGAGGCCATTCTCTTGTGTGCTGCTGATTTGCGTTGAAGGAAGTAAAGTTGGGCTTGGCTGGAAATCGATCAGATTGCGCAGTTCAGCCCAAACCATCGGCCCCCCCATGTTTGCATGCATGTTGCTGCTGTAATGAGCCAAGTACGAAGAGTGGGCCTAGCGTATGTTTGACCCGATCTGGCGTACTTGCCCGACACCATCGGGCAGCCCACATTTTTGCCTATTGCTGCTGCCCAAAATTGGAGGGCTGGGCAATCAAGCATTTAGCCCGATTGGATCGGGCAGGCGACCTGAGGCCCCAATTTCTATTCCCTTTTAATTGCTTTATTTGTTTAGTATAAATAGTTAGCTTCATTTATTTTGTCAGATAGCATTAGTTTTTAGAGCTTTTCATAGTTAAACACTTTACAGTAGATTCGAAGGTGATCGAACCTTGGATTATTTTCAATAAAAGCTATTGCTTTCCGTCAATTGGTATTGTTCTTTTCTCTTATTTCCGTTCTTTAATCTTTGATTGCTTTGTTTGCTTATTAATTCGTTCATGATGCAAAGTTTAGGTTTTTATATTAGATTTGTTATCGTTAATTAAATTATGAGTGAGTAGTCGTCTTTCTAGGGTTTTAGGGAGGAAAACCATGTTTATACCATGATTATTATTTGAATTGCTATTAATTATAGGTTGTGATTAGGACAATTATAGTGTGCTTTGTTCTTGAATCCGTGGTTTATGTTATTACGCAGTTTCATGAATTACATCTGACAACTTGAGTATGAACCCGATTCTAGGCTTACTTTTAAAGGCTTAGAACACACTATTGATTCTGATTATGTGAGCGATCACACTACATATGTTGAATTGAGAGCATTATGACCCGATCGTAGGGTTAACATTGGCTCTGATTGTTTGACTCTAGACCTAGGTATTATTAGTTATTTGAACTCTTTTGATTGGTATAATCATGGTGGACCAAACTAATACCCTACTCTTTTAATTCATAGTTAAATCTTAGTTTAATCCCGTTTTCTTTAGTTTAATTAGTAGTTCAGCTGATTCTTCCCTAATTTCGTCTAAAGTAGCTTTTTAATTAAATATTAACTCTGAAAACATGGCTCCCTATGGATTCGACCCGTACTTGCAAGACTCTGCTAACAATAGACACCGTGCATTTATTGTATATATTTTAAAACACATCAATAACTTACAAATAATGTCACACTTCTTATCAGCAATTTGACAGCCCCAAATTCCTCCACTTTCAATAACTATTTGAATCCTCTTATGGAAAATAACCTAGACAACTTTTTATAACGTTCCGCAAACTTTAAACATCAACACTAGTCACTTCTATTTGAGTCTTGGCTATTCGAATTTTAATACAATTCATACTTTAAACCAACTGACTTTTAATACTTATAGTTCTTATCTCACAAATGCTATCGCAGCCAATTCAGGCTTTGATTTGAGTCTAAACTCTCTTTTAATCAATTCACTATTTGTTCTCATAGTTCTCACTTCATAAATATTATCACCAATAGATTCAAACCTCAATTTAAATTCTAAAGCGAGAAAGAAAACACAATTTTATTGAACATAGATCATTAACAAATTTGACATCTTCAACCGAGCATGCATTATGTAAATTAGTGGGGGAAAAACTATATGTCATATATGTCGGTTATTTATAGTCATAACTAACGATTAAAGTGGTTTAATACCTCAAATGGGGTTTCTAGGTGAACAAGAGTCACGGTGGTGCGGTGGTAGCGGCAGTGCTTGGTGGAGCTGCTCACGCACCGCCTCACGCACCAATCTCCTTCCTTCACTTCACACTTTCCCCATTTTTTTCGAGCTTCGCCTGAGACGAAGCCTGCCCTTCGCACGGAGGCTTCCTCTCTCTTTGTTGTCTTTTCCTTTCGTACCCATCTTCGACGATGCAGCAAGGAGGCTGCACGCCGGAGCCCGAAATCAGAGCCTCCTTGCTCCTTCCTTCGCTCGCTCTCTATCTCTCTCTCTCTCTTCTATTTCCCCCAGTTTTGGTGAGTCCCCAAGTTCTTTCATCCTCCCCTTTCTTTTTTGATTTCCCCCTCCTAAAGGAACGACTCCTTTGGCCCCTTTTTTTTAATCCAACTCCTTCTCCATTAATCTATTTGCTCCGATACATACACATATACATATATATATGTTTACCTTTCAAAATATTAATTTAATTACAAATTAGTTTTCATATCAAGTAAATAATAACCCAAATCTTTTAAAAGAATTAAAACTGAATTCCATACATCTCATAGTAATGTCATTAAAATATGACAATATAACTAAGTAAATAAATATCGATAGCTTTTAATAATTTTATAATCAAATTTATATTTTCTTTTAAATAAAACACAAAGATTTCTAAGGTATAATTAAGTTAATAATCACAATTATAAAGAAATGAAATACTATAAAAAAAACAAGGTTATTATAGTATGTGACACGACCAACTACTCTAATGGAAAACATGCCACCTATTGAGCATGAAGCCTTGGTTGTCGCCCCTCTCGAAGAAGATGAAGAAGAGTGTATATTGGTCACAAGAAGGAGGCCTAGAAAGCAGACAAGGCCGCAATCACAAGCTTTCCGCTGACAAAAAAGGTAGCTGATAGGATTCATTCGTATCACCTAATCAAAGATAAACCTACAGTCCTCTAACTATGGTAGTCAAGGGAAGCAGGGTCGAATCCACAGGGAGACAGAGTTTCTAAATTAATATTCAATCAATGAGCTACTTCAGATGAAATCAGGGAAGACTTAACTGAACTAAAGATTAAGCTAAGGAAGACAAATTAAACCGAGGAATTAACTATGGACTAAAAACCTAGGGTATTAGGTCGGTCCACCATGCTTATACCAATCAAATAAGGTCAACTACTATCAAAACCTAAGTCAAGAGTCGAGGGATTAGAGCATGTGTTGAGCTATGGTTAAGACTCAACGCTCATAGTTCAACATACGCCGCATGTTCACTAACGTAATCAGAACTACTGATGTGTCTTAGGCCTCTAGTCGTAAGACGGATCTGTGCAAACAACTATTAACCACAAGCAATCAATGAAATTGTACACTAACATTAATCACTAATTAAGAACAAACCACATCACAATCACCCTAATCAAGCCCTAGAAATTGATATAAATCTAAATAACAATCATGGTATAAACATGGCTTCCCTATCTAACACCCTAGAAAAAGAACTACTCACTCATAATTGAATTGACAATAACAAAACTAATTGGAAACCCTAATAATTGCATCATGAATGATTAAATACTTAAGCTAAGTAATTAAGAATAAGAAAAGAGATTAGGGCAGAGAAGAATACCAATTGACAGAAAGCATGAACTTTTATTGAAATCGAATAGGTTCAATCACCTTTAATCTAATCTAAAGTGTTTAAACTAAGCTAAGAACTATGAAAGATAAACTAGAATAAAAAGATGTCAAAAGATGTCTCTAAAATAATGAGGAAAAGGTATTTATAATACCCCTCAAAGTCTAACTAAAAGCGGAATAAAAAAGATAAAAATCGCGTCACATTGCACGGGACCCGATCGGGCCCATAGTAAGCTTTTTCAACTCTTTTGTTTCTCTTGATCTACACGCACTCAGCAGCAAAGGGCGAGCAGTGGGCTTCCACCCGATCACTGGCCCGATCGGGTGGTGGATCGGGTGCGGAGCAAGAAAGCCCACCTTGGCGTGCACAGCTGGCAGCAACAGCAACATTTTGGCTGAACTTGGACCACCCACCCGATCGGGTCGGCAGGAGTTGCCCGATCGGGTCTGGGCACAAGTCTTCTCGCCCGATCGGGTCCGCAACTTTTGTACCCGATCATAATATCTTCGCCCGATCGGGCCATTTTTGCCCGATTAGAGTACGGAAAGCTCCTTTTTGACTCTTTGGCTCTCAATTCTTCACGTTTAGAGGTCTTGAGACCTCCTAAACTACCCATAAAGCTTGTGAGCCATCCTACGTGCCTCGTAACATCTCGTAAAGTCGTGGTTGGTTCCATATAGCTCGGAAATAAGGAGAAAACTCCCTAAAACCTGCAATTCAACACTAAAACACAAAACCACAACTATATACGATAGTTAGCATAAAATAGCTCCCAAGAGCTCCAATGACGCACAAATTAACTTGTAAATAAGGGAGAAAAGTCTATATAAATACGTGATATCAAACTCCCCCAAGCTAAACCTTTGCTTGTCCTCAAGCAAACAGAATATGAACATGGAATAGATTGCCTCACCCCATAGATAAAAATCAATCAAAGCTCAAAACATTTTCAAGACTAAGAATCGTTCAAGCAGGCATAATTCAAGTTTGGCTAATCAAATCCATCCAACCACCAATCATCCAAGCAATTTATCAAAGTCAAGCATCCACAAGGCATTCAAATCCTGAAAAGGCTCTCACAAGGGTGTCACACCTCTTAATTTTGTGGCAGACAAAGAATATGCCCGAACACTCACCAACCCGACCATAAATGTCCTTCCCACTCACACTCTCATGTGTTTAGGAAGGTTAAATGACGCACATCCTAGTCAAGTCGACTCAATTAGCAGAAATATTCTTTAACTTTGACAAACTGACTCGAAATCAATCAAATGAACAATGCAGACACGAGCTCAAGTGGACTTAATAGGGTTTTAATGGGGCTTAAGTGAGAGGTAGGGAATACTTTTGGGTAATGTGGTGGAAAAACCAAGAAAGGGAGAGCATGAATCATTCAAACAAGGCCTAAGATGGCCTACACAACTCCCAACAACACCATAAAACCACGTAAAGTAACCCAACTCTCATAAATCAATGACAAACTCATAACAAACCCAATTTTCAAGCAATGAAGAGAATATTTCTTTAAGAACGTACGTGAATGAAAGAACTTTGAATTCTTTTGAACTTTTATTTCATTTTTTCTTTCATTTTTCTGAACTTCATTCACGCAACTCTAAAATTGCTTTTTCTTTTCTTTTTCTCACTCTCAAACCGCAACAAATACACTTTAAATTCCTCAACAACCAAACTAAACCAAGAAACCAATCTCAAACTCAACCCATACAAAAGCTCCCCCAAGCTAGGCTTGGAATAATATCAAGTGAAGGCCTTGGGCTCATAATAGGGGTTTAAGTAACAGGAAACAAGTCATTAGGCTCAGCGGGGCTAAGGAGGATAAAAATATATCAAAAATTCACTCTGAAGCTCAAGAATAAGACAAAAGAACGCCTCTATCACATCAAATGCTATAAGTCATCGAAAATCAGACAAGTACGAAGTCAAAGTCAAGATCAATCCACTAAAGAGGAACTAACCCACAAAAAGACTGGATAATAATATGAATCCAATAGGCTACAAAGAGGCCTCACAGTCTAACCAATTCAGGTATGCAGCACAAAGTGGTGTAATATAATCAAACTTTGCTCGAAATCATAGCAATCAAACATCAAATCATAACCTCAAGATCACAAATGCCCAGCTATCCAGAAAATAGAGTCAAATCATTTTCAATAAGAGCAAAACAGGGGCACAGAGAGGCAACTAAACCAGTCATGGGAACCATATTTTTTTGATTTTTTTCAGAATTTTTCGAAAGTAGTAAATCTATCCTAGAAAGCAGTAAAAGAGATAGGGAATACAAACAGAACTCCTCCCCCAAGATGAACTTGGCAGTGTCCTCAATGCCAAAAGGTAACAAAGGACGATGCTAAGAGGAAAAATAAGGTTAGTACCCTCACTCTCGCTCACTAAAAAGAAGAAAAATAAAAAATAAAAAAAAATAAAAAGAAGAGGAAAAAAAAAGGGAAAGAATACGAGTTGCCTCTCACACAGCGCTGGTTTATGAAGGTCCCGCACGACCATAATACCTCCATCTCTCAAATAGGAGGGTCTTGGCAATGAGTGCCACCCTCATCAAACATCTTTCGCCTCCAAATGTTCTTGATAATACCTCCAGACGGTGAGGCAACCTTAGGTGTAGTTGGAACCTTTTCCACACCTACTTCATCCAAAACCTCATCCCTGCAACAAGATTGTTCAAGCATAGGTGCCTTAACAGCATTGGTTAGTTTAAAAATCACTTTATCATCACCAACACTCAGAGTTAAAGACCCAGACTTGACATCAATGACAGCACCAGCAGTACACAAAAACGGCCTACCCAGAATAATAGGAATCTGGGCATCCTCATCCATATCTAACACCACAAAATCAACAGGAATATAGAATTTCCCAACCCTCACAGGAACGTCCTCTAAAACACCTAGAGGGTATTTTATAGAACGATCCCCCATCTGCAAAGTGATTTGTGTGCATTTAAGTGCTCCCATGTTCAGTTTCTTATAAACAGATAATGGCATAACAGAAACAGAAGCACCTAAATCACACAAAGCTTTGTCAATAAAAATAGGTCCAAGATGGCAGGGTATAGAAAAACTACCAGGATCTTTCAACTTTGGTGGGGTTTTATTTTGAATAAAAGCACTACACTCTTCAGTAAGAGCAACACGTTCTACCCCACCAAAGTCTCTTTTCTTAGTTATCATATCTTTCAGAAATTTGGCATAAACAGGGACTTGGGTAATTAAATCTGTGAATGGAATCGTTACCTCAAGGTTCTTGACCATAGCCAAGAACTTACCAAACTGCTGATCGACCTTTGACTGTTACATCCTGTAAGGAAAAGGTAGCCTTGGTGTAAAAGGCGTTTCAGAAACCTTCTCCTTTTTCTTCCCTGTCTGTTCAGCTTCTGCAGACAAGTCGACTTCAGACGTCGAATTCTTCCTTTTTCCTTCCTCTACCACCCTCTTCTTCCCCGCAGTTGGGGTAACCTCATCAACGAGCAATGGAGGAGCATCATAAGCAATGCCACTACAAAGAGTGATGGCATTCACATGTTCTCTCTGAATAGGTTGCCCTGGCAATTCCCCCTGACGCCTCTGAGCATTAATGCTTGCTAATTGTGCAACTTGAGCCTCGAGAAGTTTGATGTGCTTCTCTTGGGCTCTTTGTGCTTCCTGATTAGCTCTTTGCATAGCTAGCATTTGTCGCTCTTGGGCTCTTTGTGCCTCCTCATTAGTCTTTTGCATGCTCAACATTAGCTTCATCACTTCAGATATGGGAGGCTCTTGTGGGTTATTGTTTTGTGGAGGTGGGGTGTGGAAATTTTGTGAATTTTGAAAGTTATTGGGATGATGGAAGTTTTGTGGTGGTGGTCTTTGGAAATTTTGTGGGGTTTGATGGTATGAGGGTTTAGGATGGTTTTGTGGATTTTGGTAGTTGTGTGGAGGGGGGAAATTTGGTTGTCTCTGCTGAAATGCGTTTGCCTGCTCCATCTGATGTTGACTGAACTGATAGTCATGCCCAAAGTGACCCTGAACACCACATACCTCGCAGTAAGATGAGGTAATGGGTGCTACGGCAGACATAGCATTGATACTCAAAGGAGGTGCTGTTGAGGGAGAGGAATTGAAGGTGTTAATCTGTTGACTCAGCTTCGCTATCTGCGAAGTCAATAATGCTATGGCATCTACCTCCAGTACTTTCCTAGTGAGGCGGCGGGAAGTGGAATGATCATTAGCTGCGAGGTTTGATAGAAAATCATAGCCTACATCCACTTCCTTGTCCAGAAAAACTCCTCCTGCAGACGAATCAACAGTACTCTTCGTCTGAGGTTGCAGACCATTGTAGAATGTCTGCGTCAAGAACCATTTGTCCATATTGTGGTGTGGACACTCTCTCTGTAAATCTCTAAACCTAGCCCACGCTTCCCGAAGTGTTTCATCAGGCTCTTGGGAAAACTTGGCTAGTTTATTTCTGATTTCTGCTGTCTTTGTGGGTGGATAATACTCTCTCAGGAATGCAGCAGAAATCTCCGACCATTCAGACACTTTGATGTCATTGAACCACTTCTGAGCTCTGTGTCAGAGTAAAAACTCGAAAAGCATGACCTTCAATTGCTCAGGTGTGACCCCTTGATGCTTTACAGTTCGGCAGAGTTGTTGAAATCTCTGCAATTGATTGGCCGGATCTTCAGTAGGATGCCCACCAAACTGATTTTGTTGAACCATGCTGATGAGTCCAGGCTTAATCTCGAAATTGTTAGCGGCGATGGTGGGCATTGGTGGTCCAGTAGAAAGACCATCTGGGTTGGGCACCCCATACGAATTCAGTGATTTAGACATAACTGAGCTCGAGGTGTCTGATCCAGAGGTGTCCAGCTGAACAGACTGCTTTTCTCTTTGATTTTTCTTTCGAATCCGCCTGATTGTCCTAGTAAGATCGGGGTCCGCTGGAATGGGGGAACCGTTTCTTTGAGACCTGGGCATACAAAAGAAACAAAAAGAAGCAGTAAAACGTACCTAAATTGGAACAATGAAGTTCCAATGAGGTACAGAGAAGTAGACCAAATAATCAAATAAAAACTTAGAAAACTAGCCGTCTCCCCGGCTACAGCGCCAAAATTTGATAGGATTCAGTCGTATCACCTAATAAAAGATAAACCTACAGTCCTCTAACTATGGTAGTCAAGGGAAGCAGGGTCGAATCCACAGGGAGACAGATTTTCTAAATTAATATTCAATCAATTAGCTACTTCAGATGAAATCAGGGAAGAGTTAACTGAACTAAAGATTAAGCTAAGAAAGACAAATTAAACCGAGGAATTAACTATGGACTAAAAACCTAGGGTATTAGGTCGGTCCACCATGCTTATACCAATCAAATAAGGTCAACTACTATCAAAACCTAAGTCAAGAGTCGAGGGATTAGAGCATGTGTTGAGCTATGGTTAAGACTCAACGCTCATAGTTCAACATACGCCGCATGTTCACTAACGTAATCAGAACTACTGATGTGTCTTAGGCCTCTAGTCGTAAGACGGATCTGTGCAAACAACTATTAACCACAAGCAATCAATGAAATTGTACACTAACATTAATCACTAATTAAGAACAAACCACATCACAATCACCCTAATCAAGCCCTAGAAATTGATATAAATCTAAATAACAATCATGGTATAAACATGGCTTCCCTATCTAACACCCTAGAAAAAGAACTACTCACTCATAATTGAATTGACAATAACAAAACGAATTGGAAACCCAAATAATTGCATCATGAATGATTAAATACTTAAGCTAAGTAATTAAGAATAAGAAAAGAGATTAGGGCAGAGAAGAATACCAATTGACAGAAAGTAGGAACTTTTATTGAAATCGAATAGGTTCAATCACCTTTAATCTAATCTAAAGTGTTTAAACTACGCTAAGAACTATGAAAGATAAACTAGAATAAAAAGATGTCAAAAGATGTCTCTAAAATAATGAGGAAAAGGTATTTATAATACCCCTCAAAGTCTAACTAAAAGCGGAATAAAAAAGATAAAAATCGCGTCACATTGCACGGGACCCGATCGGGCCCATAGTAAGCTTTTTCAACTCTTTTGTTTCTCTTGATCTACACGCACTCAGCAGCAAAGGGCGAGCAGTGGACTTCCACCCGATCACTGGCCCGATCGGGTGGTGGATCGGGTGCGGATCAAGAAAGCCCACCTTGGCATGCACAGCTGGCAGCAACAGCAACATTTTGGCTGAACTTGGACCACCCACCCGATCGGGTCGGGCAGGAGTTGCCCGATCGGGTCTGGGCACATGTCTTCTCGCCCGATCGGGTCCGCAACTTTTGTACCCGATCATAATATCTTCGCCCGATCGGGCCATTTTTGCCCGATCAGAGTACAGAAAGCTCCTTTTTGACTCTTTGGCTCTCAATTCTTCACGTTTAGAGGTCTTGGGACCTCCTAAACTACCCATAAAGCTTGTGAGCCATCCTACGTGCCTCGTAACATCTCCTAAAGTCGTGGTTGGTTATATATAGTTCGGAAATAAGGAGAAAACTTCCTAAAACCTGCAATTCAACACTAAAACACAAAACCCCAACTATATACGATAGTTAGCATAAAATAGATCCCAAGAGCTCCAATGACGCACAAATTAGCTTGTAAATAAGGGAGAAAAGTCTATATAAATACGTGATATCAGTAGCCAAGGGAGAAGATCCTTAAGCTCTAGAAACTAAAGAAAAAGCCAAAGAAAAGTCTTAAGACACAAACCCTTGCTATTGACTTAATTGAACAAGAACCAATAATGCCCATAATCTTAGAGGTATTTTTCCCCAAAGATTACTTCATTGTGGTTATTGTCAACAGTGTCTCCTTTGTGGAGAATGAGCAAGAATTAATGGAAGACAACGAGGAAGAGAAGGGGCTTCCTAAAGAGAACAAAGTGTATTTCAAACGGACACTTCAACACTCCCGGATTGAAAAAAACTTGAAAATTTAAACGGTATCAAAGACTCTTCCAATGCAGACGGGAAGAGGGCAAAAATTCAAACTATTTTGAGAAATGTGTTAGTAAGTGGCTCTTGCACTTCAGCAACCATAGTTGTATATTGACAAGGTAAAATATGTTGGGGAACTCATTGAAATTTCTGCTAATCGTGCATCTTGTAATCAGTGGCGGATCTAGGAATTGAAATTTGGGTAGACACTATGTAATAATACTAAGAAATTTTAATTATCAAATTAAATAATAATTTACTCCTTCCACTATACTCCCTCCGTTTCCATTTGATGTTCCCATTTAGAATATGGGGGAAACCAATGCAAATTGAGGTGGATGAGAATCTTTTTAATTTTATATTACAGAAGTCTACTTTGGTACTTTTTGTTTTGATAAAGTAAGAGAGAGAAAAAAAAAGTGTGTGATTGAGAAATAGAAGATTGTAAAGTGGGCCCATGTGTAAGACAAAAAGTAAAAAAGTGTAGTAAATATTTGGTTGTTGACTTACTGACTTTTCCCAGCCCTCCTTGGATGAGCTTCCCAAGAGCAATCAAATGCCTGAAATCGAAGCTGTTAATTTTGAGATCAAACCTGCATTGTTGAACATGATCGAAAGGAAACAATTTGGTGGTGGACCTAATGAAGACCCCAATCTACATTATCAGGACTTCTGCCAATATTGTTCTACTATTAAGCAGCAATGACACAAGATCAGATTCAGGAGATTCTTTTCCCATTTTCACTTCGAGAGAAGGCAAAGATGTGGTACAATGGGATTAATCGAGCCACTCTTGGGATCACAGATTAGAATACCTTGGCCCTAGCATTCTACAGAAAGTACTACCCACCAGAGAATACTGCTAGGTTGCGTAGTCAGATTAAAAATTTCACCCAAGGCAATGATAAATCTTTACATGAGGCTTGGGAAAGATTCAAAGATCTTCAGAGAGAATGTCCCCATCATGGTCTGCAAAAATGGTTCCTAGTTCAGGGATTCTATAATGGTTTGGGGAACAACTCGAGACTTATTCTCGACTCTGCAGCAAATGGGAGACTCATGAAACTAAAAATTGCTGTTGCACATGATTTAATCGAGTAGATGGCTATTCACAACTCTCAATATGGCAACCCTCGAGGACTAGCTAATAAGGGTGGCGAGCATGAGATAGATTCTATATCCCTATTAGCTGCACAGATGAATGCCATCAGCAATAAGCTAGACAATATGCAACTCTCCTCTCCTGCAAAGGTTGCTGCTTTGGGTACTACATATGAGATCTTATGCGAAAATTATGGTATAGTTAGACATTGGTCACAAGAGTGTAGGAGTTCGCTCGAACAAGTTAATGCCTTTAAATCCTATCAACAGAACAACCCATACTCCAACACATATAATCTAGGGTTGAGAAATCATCCGAGTATGTCATACAAGAGCACCAATGTCCTAAATCCTCCTGCACCACAAGCACAACAACTAAACCAGAGTTATCACCAACAATCCCCTCAACATCCTCCTGGTTTCTCTAGACCACCATTTAATCCGTCTCAACAAGCACCTCCTGCCAATCCCATTATGGTTGAGATGAGAAATATGTTGTTGCAGATGCAAAAAGACCGACAAGCTGACAAGGCACAGATTCAGTCCATTCTAGCTCACAATAAGATGTTGGAGAACCAGTTGGCACAATTGGCCACTTCAAACTATAATAGACAACAAGGTGCTCTCCCAGCACAACATGTTCAACCAACAGATTTTGTAAACGCCATCACTCTCTGCAGTGGTTCTCATTATGAGGGATCACCCATGACTTCTGACGATACTGTGAGTGTGAGAAACAAAGGGAAAGGGATCCTAAATCAAGTTGATGCTGAAACTGACAAGGAGAACTCTAAGCAAGCCGAGCCCAAAAAGCCTACTATTGAAGTTCCTCCTATCAAGCTCCCTTTTCCCAATCGTCAACAAAAGAGCAAGTTGGACAAACAATTTGGTAATTTTTGGAAGTCGTCAAGAATCTTCAGGTAACAGTTCCTTTCACATAATTAATTACCTAAGTGTCTACTTATGCAAATTCATGAAGGATATCTTGCTAGAAAAAAGGCTTTTAATGAGGTGGAGACAATTGCATTTACTGAGGAATGCAGTGCTTTTTTACAAAATAAATCTCCATCAAAATTAAAAGATCCTGTTATTTTCTCTATACCTTGTCACATTGGTAGACTATTCATTGATAAAGCGTTGTGTGATTTAGGTGCTAGTGTGAGTGTTATGCCACTATCTGTCGCCTCAAAACTAAATATGAGAAGTCTAAAAGTTACCAACATTACTCTGAAAATGGCTGACCATTTTGTTAAATACCCCCTAGGTATTCTAGAGGATGTGCTTGTCAGAGTAGGTAAATTTTTTATTCCCGTAGATTTTGTTGTACTCGATATGGAGGAAGATAAGCAAATTCCAATCATTTTGGGTAGGCCGTTCCTTCATACTGCAGGTGCTGTAATTGATGTGAAAAATGGTAAGCTTACACTATCTGTTGGAGATGATGAGGTCACTTTTAATCTGAGCACTGCTTTGAAAATTCCTATGCTAGAGGGAAAGTGCTATAGTATTGATGTGGTTGATGTGATTTGCCATGATAACATGCCCCAAGCTCTTTATGGAGATCCCTTGGAGGCGGTACTTTGTCTTGATTCTTCCACAGATCATGCCAATATTTGGAGAAATGAGGTGGATGCTATTGAGAAGGCTCTGGCTAGGGAAGAGTTTGACTTTGATGAAAGCCAAAACGTAAAGAGGTTAGTTCGATCTCTACGCCATATTGAGGTAAAGAAACCCGAACGTAAAGCTCTTCCCTCTAACATGAAGGATGTCTTTTTAGATGAATATGAGTTAAAACCTGTGATTGTCAATGATGCACTCGATGATAGCCAACTCTTCCAACCTTTGGTTGTTATGAAAAATCATAAGAATGTTATAGATTATAGTATTAATGATTTGAAGGATATTAGCCCCGACTTTTGTATGCATAGGATACACCTTGAGGATGATCATAAGTCTTGCATCCAACCGCCAAGCGGACTAGGTCCAAACATGCAGGAAATGTTTAAGAGAGAGGTAAACGGTCGTGAGGGTACTTTATAAACCAGCGCTTTTCGGGAGGCAACTGATAGGCTAAAGTCGTATCACCTATTCAAACATAATTCCTACAGTCCTCTAACAATAGTAGTCAATGGAAGTAGGGTCGAATCCACAGAGAGACAGAGTTCTAAGTTAATATTCAGCCAAAAAGCTACTTCAGACAGGATCAGATGGAAATCAGTTGAACTATTAATTAACTACTAGAAAACAATATAAACGGATTTTTACTCTATAAAATAAAAGTCTAGGGAATTAGTTCGGTCCACCATGCTTATACCAATTAAAGGATCAAACAACTATCAGAACCTAGGTCGAGAATCGATAGATTAGAGCCGTGTCAAGCTATGGTTAAGTCTCAACGTCCATAATTCAACATATGCAGCATGTTCACAAACATAATCAGAATTACTGATGTGTACTAGGCCTCTAAAAGTAAGACGAATCTGTGCAAACAATTATTAACCTCAAGTAATCAAAAAAACTGCGCAATAACGTTAATTACTCAATAAGAACAAATCACACCATAACCTATCTCATCAAACCCTAGAAACTAATAGCAATTCAAATAATCAAGGTATAAACATGGCTTTCCTCTCTAAACCCCTAGAAATTAAACTAATCAGACATAATTAAATCAATAATAACAATTCTAATAAGAAACCCTAATTTCAACCTCATGAATAAATTGAATAATTAAACTAAGCAATCAAAATAAATTAAAGAGATTAAAGTAGAAAAGAATACCAATTGACGGAAAGAAAGAACTTTAATTGAAATCAAATCCGAGGTTCAATCACCTTAATCTACTCTAAAGTGTTTAAACTAAATAAAACTAAGCTAAGAACTATGGGAATAAAACAGAATAAAAAGATGTCTCCAAAAATATGAGGAAAAAGGTATTTATAATACCCCAAAAGTCTAATTAAAAATGGAAATAAATATAAAAATTCTGCATTGATGAGTGCGGGACCCGATCGGGCAAAGGGCCACCCGATCGGGTCCATAGTAAAAAAGTTTGACCCAAGTTCTTTCTTAAAACGCAGCACACAGCAGCAGTAAAAGGGGCGAAATTTGGGCTTCACCCGATTGGGCCTAATCCCACCCGATCGGGCCTAATCCCACCCGATCGGGCTGAAACTAAGCGAAGCCCAGCGCTGAAGAATTCCCTTCCTTGGACGCAACAGCATGGGAGCTGGCTTCGTTGGGCCTGGCAAGCAAAGCCCAGGCGCTTCTCCCTTTCCTTGGACGCAGCAGCATGGAGCAGCAATGAATAAGGCCACCCGATCTGGATCGAGCCTTCAGCGCCCGATCGCGCTGGTAGTGAGCCAAAGTCCCACTTTTCTTCTTGGGCACAAATTACTAGCAGCAGCAGGCCAGCATATTTATTTTTGGATCTCACCCGATCACCCACCCGATCGGGTCTTGTTTGCCCGATCGGGTGGGGCTTAAAAGTGCCACCATATTTTCTTCGTTTTTCCACCCGATGGGATCGGGTGATGTCCGCCCGATCGGGTATGAAACTTCACCGCCCGATCAATAAATCTTCGCTCGATCGGGCCATTTCTTGCCCGATCAGAGTACGGAAAACTCCTTTTTGACTCTTTGGCTCTCAATTCTTCATGTTTAGAGGTCTTGGGACCTCTTAAACTATCCATAAAGATCGTGAGCCATCCTATGTGCCTCGTAACATCTCGTAAAGCCGTGGTTGCTTCCAAATAGTTCGGAAATAAGGAGAAAACTCCCTAAAACCTGCAATTCAATACTAAAACACAAAACCACAACTATAAACGATAGTTAGCATAAAATAGCTCCCAAGAGCTCAAATGACGCACAATTTAGCTCATAAATAAGGGAGAAAAGTCTATATATACGTGATATCAGCAACCCCAATTTCTAACTAGTTTTTTTTTCAATTTTTCATTTTGAATTCATTTGAATTTTTTATTTACAGTCTGGTTTGTTTCTTTTTGTATTTTGTTTTAGATTTTGAATTCACTTGAGTTCATTTTATCTTATTTACTTTCTTATTTTAGTTTTGAATTGACTTGAATTCATTTTTTTTATAGTCTAGTTAGTTTCCCTTCGTATTTTATTTTAGTTTTTGAATTCACTTGAATTCGTGTTTTATAGTTTAGTTAGTTTTTGTTTTTTTGTAGTTTATTTTAGTTTTTGAGTTCATTTGAATTCAATTTTCATAATTTTATACACTAACCATGCTAACAAGTGTTGTTTAGTGGTTTTGGTGTGCTAATGCTGCTCGTAGGTGAAAGCGCGAGCACAAACATTCGTCCGCGGGGTCTCACAACAATTTTATGGCCACAAAAACCCGCGCCCGCGGGATTTCGGCTCTCCACGCTGAAAATCACTGCCTACCCACGGGATTTAGCCCGTGCCCGCAGCTCTCTACTCCATCCAGGCCTCAAAATTTCTGCCCACCCGTGGGTACGAGCCTGCGCCCGCGGGTTCTCGATTGCTGTTCAACAAAAAAAAAAGAAATTGAAAATCAATCAAGAGATTTGCAGCACTCAGCGAACTAACACCAGACCCCCACCCCACAACTTCGACTCTCTTTCACCCTCCGACCACTCACCGCCATAACACCTGCCGCCAGAAACCACCACGCTCACACCCACAGCCCCCATCGCAAGAACCCAATCTCACTTCCCATCTTTCTCAACGCCCAAACACCACCGCCAGTTTCAGCCACCGCCATTATCACAGACGACGGTGGAGCCACCGCTGACATCCTCTGAATTCGCCGACATCACCAAACCACCTCCAAGCCGCTACTTCGCCGGCCACCCCACTGCCACCAGCCCACACCACTACTGCCATCCACAAAGCAACCCCACCCCTTTCAATTCCCACACTTAAAAAAAGAAAAAGAAAAAAAAATCCTAATTTCTAAAATTGAATTGGGGAATGCACTTCGCAATTATTCAATCGGCAATCTAGGACACATCGTTCGCCTTTCTCAACAACGTTTCTTGCATTAATCTTGCATTCGGACGGTATTCAATCTTCATATTTTTAAAATTTGTTCAAATATTGAAAATAATTGGCTGATTTGTGCTTGCCTATTGTTGAGAAATTGCTATTGGTGCCTACATTGCGGTGAATTTGACATTGGAATTGATTGAATTGATATTGTGATTAATCGTGAATTTCACGTTGAATTCTCGATGGACGAGGCTCTTGCTGAGCGAGCCTTCTTCTTCCCTTCCCTTACTTTTTACACAGTGGGACATTGTGTTGTATTTAGCTTGGGGGAGGGATATCCTATCCTTTATTGCTTTCTAGTATAGTTTTTATCGGTTTGTAGTTGTTACACGCTTTTGCTTGTTCATTAGGAACGACATTTTACGTGTAACCAAAAAAATGTACTGCTTTCTTAGTTGCATCATAGTTGCATTTTAGTTAGCTCATCTCATATTAGTTTTCATCTATGGGACTATTGTTGGCACACCTTTGAGAACTTTGTTGATATCTCTACTACAGCTCTTCAGCTTGGTTTCATGATTCTTCATAGCATAATTGTGATACGATTGATTGACCTTGGTAAGACTGCTTGATCTCTCTCTGGCTGGCTTTAACTTTACTGTGTAGACAAATTGACCCATGTGAGCTTATGTGCCTAATAAACTGACAAATCTGTGTCAGTTATGTTCTTTCATGAGTGATTAGTTCCTTAGTTGATGTATTGATCTTGATTTTGACCTGGTACTCCTTGATACTTGATTATGTACACTATTTGATATGATTGAGGCGTTCATTTCATGATTTTAGCTCTAGAGTTCTACTTGTTTATATATTTTCCCTCTTTAGCCTCGTTGAGCTTTTTTGACTCTTGTTTGATACTTTCGCCCATATTACAACCCTTGACCTCATTTGATTATTGTCCCAAGCCTAGCTTGGAGGAGCGAGTGTTAGTTTTGGTCAGATTGTATTACATGGATGAAGTTGATGCGTGGTTTTGTTGAAGGAAAATGTTATTAATGAGCTTTATCATCGAATTCGAATGTAGTTCAAAGGAATTTTGGCAATATAGAAAAACAGAAAGAAAAAGGAAAACAATGAAGAAAAAAAATGAAAAAAAAAACAAAAGAAGTGAACATATTTTGAAAGAAAAGTGAAAAGGTTATATATGAGTTACCATGCGTGAAAGATATTCTGGCGATATTTTGGTAATGATGGTATTATATGGAGTTGTGAATGTCTTATTAGGCCGTTTTTACATTGATATTTGCTCCCCTTCTTGACTTTTCCACCACATTTCCCAAAATATTATCCGTACCCTTAACCCTAGCCTCATTACAACTCTTAAAAGTCCTCTTGATCTTTGTGTGTTGCATTTTCGTGTTGAAGGTGAGTCAAAAGATCAAAGTTAAAGAGTATTGCTTCTTCTGAGTTGATATATATAGGTTGAGTGTCATTGATTTTTGCCCTAAACACATGAGGGTACGAGTGCACATATCTATAGTGAGACCTGTCAAGTTTTGTTAAGTCCAGCTTGGGGGAAAGGGTTTGTGGTAAGATTGTTGAGTTGATTGGTCACATGACGTGCTATGCGGCTTTGTTTCTTAGATACTCGATGCTTGGTTCGTGTAGTATTGATATCTCTCGTGTTTTAGTCTCATATTGTAGGTTATCATATTCTTCCTGTGCCTATTGTTTGATTGCTTGGGGACAAGCAACAGTTTAGCTTGGGGGATTTTGAAAATTCATATTTATATAGGTCTTTCATGATGCATTTAGGTTGCCGACTGTCCCCAATTCATATTTTCCCCAATTCTTGATATTGTTCAATAATAAAAAGTATAGGGTATGGGTTCACCAATGAACAATATTTCGGGATGAAACATAACAATCAATAATTAATAATGCAGTTAATTAGGTTGATTTGCTCTCTCGAATCGAAATCAACCATAGAATGGTATTAACAGGCTCTCGCAATTTATTAATACCAACTCTACCTATTGAAACTAGCCTTAATATCAAGTTTATACCTCTCGGCGCATAACCTAATATTGCAACACTATAACAATCAAATCTGGCCAAATTGGATTGAATAGATATAAAACATTCAATAGGAATCAACATACATCATCAAAAATCAATACTTTATAGACATCCCTTCATAATTGATCATGGATCCCTTAAACCCTAAAAATAGACTACTCAATCATAATTGGGGAAAACATATTCATAATTAAATAAGAAGACACAAATTAATAATCAAGGATTGAATAGAAATAAGAAGAGAAGAGAAATAATACCGATTGTCGAACCAATCTTGCCAAATCAAAGCTTCTATTGAAAATTCAATGTAAATTGGGGAAAAAACAAAAGTAGGGTTCTTGAGTAATTGAGAGAAAAAGAATTATAATCTAAAATGAATTAATGATCGATAATAAAATAGAAAATAAGATAGGAAATAATAAAATTCCCTTGAGTCCTTATACTTTTCTATTTCCTCAAACAACTAGAAAAATAGAGCCAAAATTCGTCAAAAAATAAGGCCTTATTCGACTATAAACTACACGGAATAACCCGCGGGCGCGGGTTTTCATCCTGTAAAACATTACCAACTTGCGAAGACCATATCTCACAAAGTAGAAGTCGTATTGGGGTGTGTGATACACCGTTGGAAAGCTTTTCAAGTCTAGTTTCCAACCCCACTGGAATCACTCATTTACGATCTCTGGATAATGATTTATGATCAAAAGAGTGCACATGACTCAATTTCCATACTTCTTTTAACATGTTTCCGCTATGTTTTGGGTTGCAATCTAACTTGAAGATGCCCTTTGGACTTCTCAATTGACGTAGCTCCTTCCTAGATGTTTCTCATGCTTTAACTTGTCCAATAATACTCCAACTGTGTTCTCAATACCTGAAAACTATCAAAAACACCGAAAACACACACAAGAGTAATATTTTTCAATATGGTTCAGTAGAAATCTTTTAATAAAGTTCACAAACCTATCAACATAAAGAACAAGAACTAATCAAGAAATTAGATGAAAAGGAATCAAGATTGTGGTTATGGTGCAAGAAGCACATGACGACACCTGATAAGCTAAAACATCATTAATCATCGAGCAAAAAGTCAAAAACATGAAGGATCAGCCTTCGAACTCGCTACCCCAACACACTCCCATTAGTCTTCCTACCAACTGCTCTAAACAAAGCATTGTGATACTCTGATGCTTAATAATTTGAATATTATTTGGGTAGACACTCTGTCTACCCAAATTGCAACATGCGTCCGCCACTGCTTGTAATTCTGCCTTAAACTTTACAGATTTGGATCTATTGCTGGGTTCAAAACCTCACAACAAACCATTATCTGTCTCTAATTATATACTTGGTCACAGGGTTGATTATATCATAGTGAATGAAGGCTCGGCTGATAACATCATGCCAAAATCCATCATGATTGAATTAGGGATCACAGTGGAAGATTTATCTAATAGCCGCATAGTGCTCCAGGAATTCGATATAAATAGTCGGCATTTGAATAGGCAAAATCAGAGGTGAAGGTAGTTACCGGCGTTATAAGGAATTTTCCTGGTAAGGATTGGGTGGAGAGAGAAAGGAAGATGATGAGGTTTGCGGCTGAAGAGCATTGAATAGTCTAGGGTACTTAAGAAGTTAAATTGGGATATTTTATTTGTTTTTTCCTTCACTCTCTAGGAGTTACATTTCGCTTTTGTTTCTCTCTCATCTCATGAAGTTGAAAGCTTGGTGGGGTTGTCGTCTTCTCAAAGTTTATCTATGCAAATAGAACAAATAAAGTGTATATTCCTTTGTTAAGTTGTAATTGAATCAAAATTAGATATCTAATGGTAGCGACGAAGTCAACAATTATACTACTACCTTCGATTTTATTTAGTTGCAAGGTTTCTAAAAAAACGGAAACCAATGCAAAAATTTTAAGTAAGTATTAGAATGTTTGGGTATATAATTAAGGGGGAGTGAGGACCATTACTATGTAATTAATTATGAAGAATACATCACCCACCACCTTCACTGCCACCACAAATCACCACACCACCACACCACCACCACACCACCACAAACAGCACCCCCCCCCCAAAAAAATCGCACACCACCGCACCACCACCCCCACAAACCACCACCACAGCACCACAAACAGCACCCCCCCTAAACCGTTTTCGGCCTTGGGGCTGGTGTTTTCGGACGATTTCAGAGGTGGTGGTGATGTTTTCGGCCTTGATGGGTGGTGTTGAGTCCGGCCTTGGCGGTGATTAGTCGTGATGCCGGTGGTTTTTACAGTTGAAGGTTGAGAGAAGGGGAGATGAAATTCAATTTATTCAATTGTTCTGACTTATTTGTTCATCAAGTTTACTCAATTGTTCATTTGATCATTTTATTTTAGTCAATTTTACATTTAACCATTTTATTTTAGTCAATTTTACATTTGATCATTTTATTTTAGTCAATTTTACATTTAACCATTTTATTTTAGTCAATTTTACATTTGATCATTTTATTTTAGCAAATTGTTCATTTGATCTTTTCATTTTAGTCAATTGTTCATTTGATCATTTCATATTAGTTAATTGTTCATTTTCTAATCTATTATCTATTGAATATGCAGAATTGAAAACTCAGAGGCACCACCACAACCCTAACACCCAATTACAAAAGATTCTGCTGCAACCAAAAATTATATATTTATTAATTTATTTCAATTATTTATTTGTTTATTTATCCATTGTTTAATAGTTTTTCCATATTGTTTAATAGTTTTTCCATATTGTTCACTAGTTATGTCCGGCCTTGGCGGTGATTAGTGGTGATGCCGGTGGTTTTTACAGTTGAAGGTTGAGAGAAGGGGAGATGAAGGTTGAGAGAAGGAGAGGAGAGGTGAAGATGGTAGAGAAATGGTGGGGGTGGGGGTGGGGGTGGGGGTGGGGTTGGGAGTGGGGATGGGGATGGGGGGTTAGATTAGGTTAATTTAGTGGGGGTAATTAGGTTGAATGAAGTAAGACTAAATAATTTTAATTATATTTAGTAAGGGTAATATAGTAATTTTATAGGATTTTTTTTAACTAAATAAGGAAAGAAAAAGAAACATTGCAACCTTTGGGAAAATTCCGTTTTAGGAAACCATTGTAACTAAAAAAGAACGGATGTAGTATTAATTTTGTTATTGACATGGCTTGTCCTGATGATGTAATAAGCATGCAATAGGCTTGTTGAGTGTTTACTTGGGCCAAAAACTAGTTTTCTTTCTTCCATTGGTTTGTAAAAGGTGGAATGTAGTTTCCAAAAGTAGAAAATGACTTGCGTCGTAACACATGAAACGCCACATTCTTCATTTTCCCTGACATTTCACATACGAAACTGAATAAAAGAAAACTAATCTGCTATAGTATTTTCCTTCGAAAATTAGTTTTCATGCAAAATTATTGTCCGTTGAAAATACGCTGTGCAACCAAATAGAATTGTAGAATCCTCAATGGTAGTCTGAACTATGAAGCTTACACTAACTACATAGCCGTGAAGATAAATTTTTCGTTATGATCTGATCAGATTATTGAATAATGACAATTTCAAGTGCGTCAGTTGCATACTATTCCTGTATTCCAAATTTAATTCCAGGTTTGCAGCACACTCCCTATTCCAATGATACCAGAAATTGGAGTGCTTTAGTAGGTGCAACTGCAGTTCCCCATTTGGGTTTGACAGCTCTACGTTCAATTCATAATATCTAAGAAACAAAGTAAAATGACATTAAGCGAGTTTACGAACCGGACAGCCTGCCTTTACTTAGAAGGAATTCTGTACATAATGTACAAGTAACTAGAACTCCTGACACATACAATGTACAGAAGCAGAACTACCTTAGCTAATTCATGTGCACTTGCTAAACTCGATTATCACTGTAGCGGAACATGAGAGCCAGCTTCCAAAATCAACAGCATGCAAAGCACTTAAGCAGAAAATCCTGATTCCATGGCCTGTAAGATTGACAGCGTATCAAAACAAAAGTTTCTAAGGTTCTTGCCAGGGCCCATCTCATTAACATGAGTATCAGACACAGGCTTAGTATGCTGGCTGTCAACCATGGCTGAGCTGCTTCCCAAAGAACTATTTTTGGCCTTCCAAACACTAAATCCTGCGGAAGATGCATAACATTGTATCAGACCATTTAATATAAATATAACAGAAACGAGCATCAAAGAGAACACTTCAATGCTCAGCCATAAAATGAAAAAGCTACTCATTCTTCAGAATAAGCTTTCAAAGTGAAACTAGAGCAAGAGAAAAAGACAAAAAAAAAACACTAGCAAACAGGAGGTCCAAAAGCACCACGTGTTGCTGTTACATTTCTCAGATGGATTTCTCCATAATTATGTGCTAAATGAGATGGCTCAAGTGATACCCTCCCTAACCCCTAAAACAAGCAAAAGGAGGGTTCACCCTTTGCATGAGGGCGTATCTGGAACAGGACCTGTTTTGTAGCCTTACAGCAGCTATAGACCTATACGAGCATATTTTTGGTTTGAAGAAAGCATTGTATACAGTAAAACAAATGAGATGTATGGCCTTTTAACCTTGGCAGAAGGGGAGGGGACATTGAATATAACCATATGGTCTTCGATCTGAATCTCTAATCAAAGTGAAATAAAGAAACAAAAACACAGATTAAGGTCAAAACCTACAACAAAGACCAGTATGATGCTTAAAATGAATACTAAAACTTGTTGAAAATTTTGTGCTAGGATGAGACAACACGGCCTTCATATGTATCTCGAAAGGTCTCCATCAACTAGATTCGTGCCTGATCCAACATCATGTACGCGTCTTATAATCTTATTCCCTCCTATCTTTTACAAGGATGCGTAAAATAACAAAGAAGCCAAGAATGAGAATAAAGAAAAACCTCTGCGGGATGCATCAGATTTTGAGGCAACTGGAGGTGCGTGCTTTGTAATCCATACCTTTAACGACCTGAAAGGAGCATAAATCCACTAGCATACATGGCTAACAGAACGAAAACTCAGTTATGCCGAATAAACTCACTTTAAAAATGGAGTAACCATGTAAAGTTTAAGGCCTGTGACACTACGTGATATCACTTCATCACTTGCGGGTTGGAGATCATCCAGTCGATGCCATGCAATTTCCTGAAAACAAAACATATTAATGAAAGGAAATGAGCACTATTCCCATAAACTCCTTGATGCCCATCAAAATTCATAGAATTAGAGAGAGTACACCTTCTATGAAAAGGATATATGCTTAGATATGGGGGACATAAAGTGATATCATAAATAATCTTTGGCCCTATTAATAACACAAGGGTGACTTGCAAAGGGATATGGGGTGGTGTTGAACCTCTAAAAGTACACGAAGGTCAACATCAAAGGGACTTGGGGAAGGATTCACCCAACAACAATAAATTCAGATGTATGTGAATGCCACATGGTAAATGAGCTTCTGCACAACAGTACTTCAGAACTGTGTTAAATACAAATGAAACTTTTGAATACGATTATTTTTCATGACCGATCACAGAAGTAGAAAACAAGAATGAGATATCTATAAATATAAGCAGAAGTTTCACTAAATCCATGTCTTTCAAAAGAGAATGTATCTACACTTTTATCTTTCAATGAAAAACAGAGAGGTCCCTACATTACTCGAGTCAGAGTAACATAGCACGCAACCATCTCGCCGTATGATCACATCCACTTATCAAGCATAGTGTGTTATCAATCACAGATGAGATGAGCAAACTCATCTCAGAACATGACGGGAGCTTGAAAGATGATAAGAAAGCAGGCATTCTGATAATAGAATTATGAGAGTTTGGCTGACTTTGCAGGGGAAAAAGGATATTTCTACTTGGGTCCCTGAGCTTAGGCATAATTCCACTCTGGTGCCTTTATTTCACTAACTCCCCTTTGATGTCCTGGCACTTAGAAACAAAAGTTCCCTTTAGGGTCCTGGAGTTAGCGCTCCTTTAAAAGATTGGTTTTAATAATGAGTACCTTCTTGTTATCCATTAGATGCATTACACGTATATGTAAGACTCTCACCTACTCCAAGTCCCCAAGTAACACCACCCAAACCATGAAAATCATTTCCCCACTTTATATCTCTGTCTTTGTTCTAAATGAGAAACAAACCAACATAATTAAATAAAACAAGGCTTGAATTTTGCTTCAAAATGGAGCAAATTCAATAAGCAGAACAAGAACAATGTTAAAGACAATTTTTATACATAATTCTCAAGGAAGTTAACGTCAGAGGCTCAGAGGTCAGAGCACTAAAGTGAAAAACATGATAAACGCCAGGGCATCAAAATTTGTGAAAACATAGGTCACTGAAGCCACCAATACACTTGAAGCTCATATGAACATCTAGGTAGCCATTTGATGATGTTTCTTCACTCAGTCTGAAAATAAAAGGAAAGGTGCTTGACTAGAAAGACTGTGAGATATGGCAATTCGGGTACTGAAGGACATGTAGACATCTAAACTTGGGAACTGGACAAAAGGTTAACTTGAGGGCCAAGTCAAAATGATCCTGGAAACCACTTAGTTTGGATGCCAGAAATTAGAGCTATTCGACAGGTCAAAGAGTCAAATGAGGGTGTGTTAGCTATGAGAAGGTTTGTATTTCACGGCTCTATAATGCTTAAAAACTTAGTAGTTCTATTTCCAAAATTATATATTTAGGAATTTTATCATAGCAAGGAATCCAGTTTATGCAATAATTCGACACTTTTAAGTCTCGTTATGTAAGCTTTACAAGGGTCTACTGCATTCTTGCATTACTTTCAAAATGCATGATCAAATAAAAATTTCCTAGCATATTATGTGTTCCCTTCAATAGTATGTTGAAATTTCTAGGTTTGTATTCAGACCTCTGCTGGTGTAGTTCTTTCGGCGGCATTGGCGATTACCCAAAAAGGGTCAGCCAACGGTCCTTGGTGACTTATTCTTTAGGGAACTAACTGGTGGCCACCATCATCCATCTTCTACTTCAAACTTTATCCTATTAACCATTTAACACTTCCACAAACCACCATTAATAGTTTAATTTTTTCCCTTTTAATATGTCATAATCTGAGGCCAAGCTGTCACTTTATATTTCAACAGCCTTCAGCTGCCTACATGTAAATGAATTCTTGCTTTTCAGTATGGAGTTTCAACTACATGCCAAAAATTTTGGAAGGAATTGGATTTTTAGAAGATGGAGTAAGAACAAAAGTTTCAAAGAAAAGGGAGGCATATCATATCCTAAAGTCAACTTTATGCTCACATAAGCAGGTCACAAGTTGTGATTTCATGGTTCTAAGTGCCTGACACGCGGAGCCTCAATGTCAAATATACCAAACTTTCATTTTCTACCCAGATGCCCCTAATCGGGATTATTGGCGCAATATTTTCAAAATCTCAAAAAAAAAAAAAAATCAATATCACTTAAAAAAGGAAGAAAATATAACTACAGATAAACCCAAAGTACAGGGACAGAGAATTCAATTAAAAGACACATAAGGTGGGAAGGTATGCGCAGAGAGAGAGAGAGAACAAGTCGAGGATAAAAAGGAAAAACGATATGTACCCTGCATTGAAAAGGATAATATCAAATGCATAATGTGCCTATAAATGTGTGATATGCTAAAGATGTAAGTCATGCTATCAAAATCTTTAAGAGAAAGGAACGGGGAAGGGGGAAGGGGGGAAGTTATGCCTACAAAGGATGAAAAGGAATTGTCTCCAAGAAAAAAGGCAAAAAGAAACTCCTACACTGATCTCCTTTTTGGTAAGTGGAGCAAAGGAAGTGTCCTCTTTAACACCAGCAATTATGTAAAGCCGCACCCGCTGCTGACCAAATATCACTTCAATGTACTCATCTTTGTCAAGAAGTTCAGAAACATCAAATCCAGTTTCCTCCAAGACCTGTATCCACAGCAGAAACGATGAGCCACTAAACCACAACCCACAAAACAGTGTGATACAGAGATAAAATAATAGCAGACACTTCACCCTTCCCCCTAAAAATAGATACTCTAAAGTCTAACCTTCCTCGACATACTCTATATTAGTGGGTCTGCTTTCATCTTCATCTTTCTCTTTTTATTTCTGATTTTTCTATATAAGGGAAGAGAGGGGGTGGACACCAAAAATAAAAAAGAAGAAAACAAAATTAAATAACTCAAGGAAGTTAAAGTTGATATAATCAAGAAAGGTAAGTTTTTAGTTTTTCTTTTTTTTAAAAAAATATGACAAGTTTTTTAGCCACATTTTTTCATCTCTCCAAAATCCTTATATGTAACTACTTCGCACGCATAGCATGCATGTAAGGCTAGTTTTTCTATATGAGAGCCAAGGCGGATGGGACACAATTATTTGACAATTAATCACCACAAAGTCAATTTTACTTTGAGGTCATCTTGAAAAGGATTTGAAGTGGAAACTTAAGAAAATTTCCTTGTTCTTTATGGAAGAATAAATGATTAACATGTTCAAAAGCAATTTTTTACCATATTAATGTTCCAAACCCCTTATGCAACAAGGGCCTTCTAACCCCCAACATTAGCTAGGCTACTCATATTACTAAAAGTGACCCAAGATAATAGAACGCATATTGATGACATACTCTAAGGTAGAAAGGATAATATCATTTTTATTTTTTATGGTAGTAGTACTTTCAGTTTACAGTCGATGAATATAATATCACTATTTCAAAACTAAGCGAAGAAGATATATAAACAAATTTGGTCCACGTCACATCAGCTCCTTTTCCCCTTCACCTCAAGAAAGCTATTAAGATACAATAGGGTCGTCTACCCTCCTTTCCCCTTCATCCTTGTCCCTCTTCATTCTTTCCACGAGCACCGCAGCTAGAGATGTGAAATCTAAAAGCTTCAGTTGGAAAATAATTATTTCCTATGCCTTCAGATCATGATACAACCTAAGGGGTAATGGAAGAACGATCAAAGTCCGAAATATACACCCTTCTCGCATATTGAAGATTGTCCCGTCATTGGAGAAAAAGAGTAATCGAAATTATATGGCTACGCACAAGCAATATATCTATATAGCATTTACATCTTCTACTAGTCAAATCCTCTGTGATTGCCTACATAGAGATTTAAAAACACCTAGGATTGACATGTCACAGTAATTAGAAATAATTTTTTTACAAATAAATCTGAACAGAGATAAATATATAGAGTTCTACATAACATAAGAGAAATCTAGAATTTGATATTGAAGTAAGAACATCTTATATTATACGATGTAAATTCAGTATAACATTTTCGCCATAATTTAGAAATTATAAGTTTTACAGGGTAGAAAAGTGCTCAAGATATGCTTTGAAATAAGATTCATACACAATGTAGTTACATATTTATGCATAGGAGAATATAGACACAAAAAAATGTTACAAGAGTAGGACTATAGTTTAATAAAAGAAAGCAATTACATTAAAAATAAGACTGTAGTAATAATAAAAAAAAGAATCTTAGTAGAAACAAGGAGACTATACTATATTATAAAAAAGCCTTGCCATAAAATTTTAAAATTGTCGTGATAAAGAGTCCAACTTTTACAAGGGGTAGTGGTATCAACTGCGCCAAATTTCCGGTAACAACGATGCTACCTCATCCGAAATTAAAGAACTATAGCTCTAATTATGTTGAGTAATATTTATCAAAACAATTTTGGCTTGTACTAAGTCCATAAAAAAATTGGCAAAAATAGGTCAGAATTCAAATACATACATGGAGCCTACTAGCTATTGGGAAGAGAAGAAAAACTAGGTTATGAGATAAGGGAAATTCTAGGGCATTTGCGCACTCAAAGACTTAAGAACAAAAAAAACACATTTATGATAAAATTATGATGAAATTACTCCATCAGTTTCTTTTTGTTTGTCCTAATTTCCGGTTTTGACCATTTCTTTTTGTTTGTCCTACTTTCCGTTTTATACCGTTCCTCTTTGTTTGTCCCACTTTTCCATCTTTCCCTATTTGGGAAAATTATATTACCCATCTATCCCTATTATATTATTTTTGGCCCCACGTGTACCTTTTTCTCTCGCGTACTTTAATCACCACATTTACTATAAAATTAGTGGAGTCCTTATTTGTTGTTCCCAAACACATGTCTATGAATGACATCATCTTCCTTGGCATTTCGAGCTATGGGACAAACAAAAAGAGACGGAGGGAGTACATCGCTAAACCATATAACAAAACCTTGACTTCAGAAACGTGTCCAAGGTCAAGCATAAGAAAAGAAAACAATTTAAGAAACTGGTGTGAAGCGAATGTTATGTCGCCTTTGGAGGGCATTATGCGAGAACTTTTGGCGTAGATGCATGAGAGAGAAAGGAGATATGAGCTGAGATATAAAAAGTACTAAATCTTCTTTACATTTATTCTTCCACAAGATTTACGACTCAAATTTGAGCAAAAAAATTTGCTTCAACCTCATTCCTACTGGCTAATCTTAAAAGAAAAGCCAAATTGGCAATTGTGATTAACAACTGGATATTTAGTGATCATTAACTCGTGTATCATGGCATAGATTGCGGACAAGTGTCCCCGTAAGTGTATGGTACCGAGAGCCTTCGCGGTTGTCGACCTTGTCGTCAGTTAGGGGTTTCAGGTAAGTTTTCTCTTTTGTCTCTCCCTCTTTCTCGAGGATGTCTCTCCTCTCTTCGTCTCAATCTAACACCTTTTTGAATTTCTGACTCTTCACTTTTTCTCCTCCTCTACAATCCGTATGAGTGGCAGCCCGTCTCCTAAACTTTTCCCCTTTTTGACCTATCCAAATTGTTTTATAGATTCTTCTTTTCTTAACCTTTGCTCCCTTTTGATCTTATTGTGAATTAGGAAGACGCCTCATTCTTTGGACTAGCGATTGAGGTAGTCACGTGGCCCCTACCACATTAATTCTTAAGTTGTTTGTTTAACCACATTTTGGATGTATTGTTAATTTTATTTTGGGCTCTAGAGATATTCAATACCACAAAAGCTAAACAAAAAAAAGAGGTGTGCTTTGCCTACGGGATGTGCACACCTTCGCCTCAGGCCTAAGCTCCATGGACCCTTTGCACCTCGGAGAGGCACCTCATGCCTTTTAAAACTAAAACAGCTAAACAATTGTGGTCACCCAACAATGCATTACAAATAAATAATTAAACATAGAAAAGAATTGGTTACGACATTGGCATCATGATAATGGTCAGAAAGTTACTAAAGTAGCACCTCGAAATTGTTATATTGAATATCACCACTGTTTGGATGCAGAATCAACAAATTAGAGAAGGCCCACTTCTGATTGTAACCAAATTATTCTAAATGAAGTTAAGAGATTTCATTTAAGAACATACTTCGGGGCAAAATCATGGGTTATTTTAACAATAAGCAACTAAAATACTGAAGTTTTGTTATAAGTTAACTTAACAAGTATCAATATACATGACAGCTTTTGTAACAGAATGTAGTGTCTATGCACTGACACAACAGGCTATAACATGTAAAATCTAAACACTAAGGTATACAATTCTTTTTAGGACAGATGCAAATCAGAAAATCCTTCAGAGAAAGGAATGTATCTAAAAAAAACCTTTACAGAGTGGCTTTCACACAAAGGAATGGGCTCTATTTTAATTATATGGAACATACTAGTTATTTATAATCTACTTTATATGCAAAGGGAAGGAAAATATGTACTTCTCTGATGGCACATGCATGATCTTCCTCATCCTTGTTCTTTTTACCCCGAGGAAAACTCCAGCTGGTTCCTTTCCACCCTTTAACCAGTAAGCACTGCAGAAGATCACATGTCCTTGTCAAACTTACATAGATGTGACCTTTATTTTAGTAAAATCAGTCTTTGACACTAGAAAGCTTTGCATGATTAAAATAGTATGCAAAAGGCAATATCAGTTAGCCAAGTTTCTAACTCACTTATAATTGTTCTTATAGTGTTACTTGTTGGATGTTCATTCTTGTACTTACCAAAAGTTACAATGCATACAATATTCTGCAATGAATGTAACTTCACATTAAAGTATTCAATTTGAACATATACAAATCAAAAAGAAGTTCCGTTTCGAAACTAAGGTCAAGGGTGGAATTATTTGTTATCAATTATACAATCTTGAAGAACCTGCAACTTATAGCTCAAAGCCACCCCGTAATGCAAGCACTATTCGAAGGTCAATGTGAGACCATGTATAACTAGTCAAAGAGGTGTTATAAAGTTCAAGTTATATGTTTGGGCAATACTAACATAAGCACGAGAGATCCAACCAAAGCCAATGGGATTCTTTACTTACATGAGGACATATTTCCTGAAAATATATTGAACAATATTCCAAGGATAACGAGCATGTATGTTGTTACTTGAAAGTTCTCATACTTCAAGTCAAGTAAAAATGATTTGGGTTCACCTAACATGAGACGTTCGTAAGGTATCGTGTTCGTGACATGTGAAACAAGAAAAACAAAAGAATAATTTAGAAACACTTCCTCTAATTCTTTTTAAGCGCTACAAACTTTTTTGGCACGTAGTTTTATGAGCATGATAGACGTAAACAGACAAATATTTTTACAAAATTTTAACACCATAAAGAGGACTGATTGCACATGTATAACTTTCATAATCAATTACGTGTATTTACCTGTCTAATAGGTTCCTAAAACTGCATGCCAGTGTGCTTGGTAGCACTTAAAAAGAAACAAAAGAAGTGGTAAACAAGGAGATATGAGAACGTTTAAGTGAGGAAAGTCAAACGAGAGAAAACATTAGGAACAAGAAAACGAAGGAGGTGTAAGGTGAAAGCCAAAATATCAATGTGGAGATATAAGATATGAGAAGGTCTTACGAAAGAGGGTAAAAAGATCTAAAGAGGGAAATATATGTGGAGAAAAGCAATGTAAAGGTTTAGAAAACCTTAAGGAAGAGAATAAATAAAAATGCTTATCGGAAAAAAAGTTTGCAAAACATAATAGGTACAGTAAAAGTAATCAAACAGAAGAAAATTAAAGTCAGCCATTTCGTAAATCTCTCCATCTTATACAACAACATACTCTCCTTAATCCCAAGTACACTCGTATCACTCCCAATCACCCTGATCCAATTCTTCTTAAATCTTCACCTATTTCTAAGGTCCGGTATAAGCAGGCAGGAAAATCCAATTGATAAGGGTAAGCAGGGAAAGGGGTAAACAAAGCATAATAACCAATGAAGAAGACCTATACAAGGAATAGCAAAAAGAAAAGAAAAACGGGGAGGCAAAACAACCCAAAAAGATCAGGTTGGTTTCTAAATATTCTATCTTGCTTCAAATAACCATATATTATACACATATGTGACAATCAGCCCAACTCACTGGCATGATGATAAATTAGTAAAAACATTCACAAATGCCCTCCATTTGCCAATTGTACATTTAAAATTAAAACGTTAACCAAAAACATTAGTTCTTTGAGCACTTATTGTTGACTCAAATCCATAAGCCCCAGGAAAGCCCATCCGGAACTCCTGGAATCGATTCCTCCAGTGGTATCCGAGGATGACAATGCTTTCCTAAACCGTTCCTACAGCCCTCATATGATTCCAGCTACTCACCCTTGGACCCGCGCTCCCACTTGCCCTGCTTTTCTCAATCTTCTATCTTCGGACTACGTCATGATCGGGCAGCCGTGCAATGTATTTCACTTCCACTCCTAGCGGTAGGAAGAGAGGTTCAGCGCAACGTGGGTTGGTCTGGTATGAGAAGTTATGGGGGTGGCAACGTCCGAAAGGTATTATTTTGTAGTAGCGGTCCACGAGCATTGGGCCAAGAGTCAGTCTAGCGGTTTTCTGAAGAAAGGGAATGGGGTTGGCTACTCTCACTATTGACCAAACCCGGTTCATCCCTTAGAAACCCTTGAACCCTATCCAAAGACAAAGAGAATCGGGCTTTTCCAAAGACTAAGCTAGTGCTGATGCCTCTGAGAGATTATAGGACCAGTGCACATTTTCCAGGCATACCCATATGTAAGTCAGAGGTTGAGGATAACTAGTTTTCGGAGAGAACATAGTCAAAGAACTGGCAAATGTTGGAGTCCTGAATGTTTTCTTTTCTATTTCACTTAGTTAACAGGACAGCAATGCAGGAAGTGAGTTAGTTGCCTTCAAGCAATAGAAAGGCTTTTATCGAATGTGAAATTGCTAAGAGTATGACAACATAAGGAAGAGAGATATCATATAAATGTCAAATTCCTTTTCCCACAGCTTGGAATGATAATCATCCATGTAATGGGTTGTTCAGTTACACAAAGCCCATAGAAGCAGACAAAAAATCAATCAACATCACCTACCGGTATGGATCTGACAGATAGCAGGTTCCAGCAGTTCAAGATCAAGAAAGTTGGTATCACCGATAACATTTAAAATGGCTTTTGGTATTTTAGCAGTTAATATCAATAATTTTTTATTCTTTAATGGTATTCATTTGTTAGGAATGCTATATGTATGGTTCTTAAGCCAAAAATTGTGCATGAATATTACCCTTTCAATAGGTTATTTTTGTTATGATTTTTCTTCCAAAAAAGAGCCAAGCGAGATAAGTTATATGATTTTCTCCTTCATTAAGATTTTTTGATGTATTGTGTTTATGCCTTGTGGATTCTGGCCACTTGTGTTTAAAATCTGAATGTTAAAGAATTCAACATATTCTATGGATATACTAGGGGGGGGGGGGGGATAGGGGGTTTCGGGAAATGGAAAGACAATCAACATTTACATGGTGTTTGATTGATGTTCTTTTTCCTTTCCCTTTACCCACATTTCAGTTTTTTTTACCCTTACTTGATTCCCCACTCACCCCAAAGGTTTTAGATTCCCCCATTTCCCTCTACACTACACCGGCATTGACCAACTTTGACTACCACTCCATAACCATCATTGCTCCACCACCACTCTATAGCCACCAACCGCCTCCGAGTCACTGCTCTACTACCACCCCCAAACCCAAAAGCCACCCAGCGAACCGACCACCACCCCCAACCCAAAAATCCACCAAGCCCACCGCTAACCAACCCGAAAACCCGCCGAGCCCATTGATACCCACCCCCAACCGCTCCCTAAACACCAAAAAAAATTAAGTCACTAAACCCTAAAATCACCCAGCCTTCGCCGATTACCATATCCCAAATCCTAAATGAACCCAGCCGATAACCACCACACGCACCCTAAATAACCCCCCTTCACGAAAACCATACCCGTTACCACCATTCCCCCAACCCAAAAATTGATCTTGCACATCACTCCACAACCACCTCTAATCAACGACCCATCCACGACACCAACATCATCCCAAATATGAGAGAAGCGAGAAGGGCAAAGGGAGACCGCATTGGGAAACAAGAAAGAACGTGTTTTGGAGAGAGAGAGGGAGAGAGAGAGAGGCGCTAGAGAGGCGCCATAGTTAGATGTGTAATGGCTGAATACGTGAGTAAGGAAGAGATGGGGGAGAAGTTTAACCCTTTCCCTTGTTTTACCAAACACTTGTTTTACCAAACACTTGTTTTAATTTGGGGTTTTGTTTTCGTTTCCCCTCCTACCCCTTTCTTGATTTCCCTTTCCCCCTTGCCAACCAAACGGCCCCTCATTCTTTTTAGCCAATGAAGAAAACTTGTATCAGTGTTTCAAAATTTGGCAACAAGAGTGTGAAACCCACGAATGGCAAATTCCCGAAAGTTAGTATAGCCTTATCTGACATCATTGTCCCTTCGATAATTTCATTATTCACAAGTGCCATTTATTTGTACAATTTCAGTTCTACAAAACGTAACAGGTTTTTACCACTGGGAGCCTTCTAGTCTTTGCACCACATTTTCTTTTTCATCTTACCATGAGACGTATAGAAGACACAAAGGCAAAGTATGAGGCAAAGTATGTTACTCATTTATTAGATGACAGGCATAAGACATTTCTTGGGTCTTCAAAAAAAAAGTGAATGGAAAGTCACGGACATTACCCTCTCGTACGTTTGGTCCAAAATGATTGCTCCAGTGACGGGAACCCGAACCTTGTAGGAAGTGAAGTCCTTGAATATATCATCAATATGAGGAACATAGGGTTTCAGAACCTCACAATTATTAAACACTATAAGGATTTAAGGAAAAGCAGGTCTTCACTGAAACAAGGATAAGTATTAAAGTAAATGTTAAAACTACTTTCCCCAACGGATGCAAATTCACACACCCCCAACAAGGTTAAAGTCGTTAAAATATTGAAGATCCTTTTTTCATTAACTTTAATCTGATAAGGCAAATTCCAGTACTTTCATACAAGCACCTCTTCAACCATAAGTAAGTCTATGATGGCATGATATGCATACATGTGCAAGACTACCAACTTATGCCAATGGACAGATAATGGGAAAACTGAAAACAGATTTTCCCGGTGAAAATGCAATTGAACGACTTCAAGGATACTTAAAGATGTGAATTCCTTGAGAGTAAACGATTTCAAAGATGGATTCTTCTCGACAGTATTATCCTCGTAGAACCAATGTGCATACTCAACCAGAAACAAGATTCTCTCAAATGACTGTTGATCTTCCTTGGGAACATTTAAGACGAAGCGGCTGCGCAATATAGAAAGAATATAAAAAGAGGATAATGTGTTAGGGCAGCACTGAAGTTCCTTATAGACATTAAAGCAGATGCATAAATAGAAAGAACATATTAGAAAAGATAACTGCTAGGGCAGCACAAAAGTTACAATTTATTTTCGTGTTGTGGCCTCAACTGCAAACAGAAGTTTCATTTGTGCATAACAGGCAGACTTTTAAGATAAGCTTTCCTTAACATCCAAAAGCAGCATATTAAGATTTAAAGTCATTATAAAATCACCACACACTATTACTAAATGATCAAAACCTTAGACTTAAAAGGCACATAGGATTTTCCAAAGATAAGGGGAAAGGCACACAAGAATTTTTCATATACTAATTATAAATTTTATTTATTTCTGACAAAGAATTGGCGGAGTATATTTTCAAAACAACAAATTCAAGTATTGAGGAAAAAGTTTGGCTTATTCGGAGAAAGCTCACTTTTAAGCGTTATGAAGTAGGGACGAGGCAGATCAGATGTAGGTATAAACAAGAAAGAAGATTTTCAAAACTAAAATGGAGTGGACAAGAAAGTAAAGCAATGCGATAGAATGAAAGGTGAGTTGAGTAGATGGGTAAGAATCGCATAGCATAGAAAAAGATCAAATATCACGAAAAGCAAGTAAGGAGGAAGGAGAGGGAGGAAGAAACCTGCAGAGATCATCGAGGAGTTCTTGGGGAGGAAGGCCGTTCTTCAATGGAGCGCTTGAAGATCTGTGAAGCCCTGACATCATTCCGCGCTGATCCAAACTCAAAAGCGGCTGGGGATGGGAGTGGGAATTTTTGAACGACTGGGGTGGGGGTGGGGGGTTTCAATGCCTAAATTTGCCCCGTATTGCTCTTTTCTGAATCATAGGATCGGGGGACTGCCGGACTGTGAGGGTGGCGTGTAGTTGTAGACTTGTAGCCTGTAGGGGGTGCTTATTTAGCGAGTTTCTCACAACTCACAACTTGGTCTATGCTCCACTCAAGGTATCGAGTCAGAACTATTTTCTAACGACTTTAAAATTGTCTATAAAGGCTTCATATGTTCACGCTTAAGTTGAGTTTGAGTTTCTCCTAACCAAATATAATTGATTAGTTCCACTCTATTAAGAAAAGGGGCTCCTCGGAGCACAGTGCTCTGCGTATCGGACTAGGGCAAAACGGTCGGCAGCACTAGGCCAAAGCAAACCGGTGGATAGGGTCATCATCCGTCGGGCCACTTGCATCGGAGAGTCGGAGACTGCTATCAACCTTCGGGGCAACCTTCACTTGTGTTTGTTTTGCTCTCTCTCTTTTCCTCACTCCAGCGTTTCCCCTGCTCTAACAAATACTTTTCATGGTCATTCATCTTATTTTGTAAATATTTTGTTTATCTTCTTTTATGCTCTTTTAATTATTTATGTATGTTCTTTTTAATTGGCACTTGCTTTTACTTTTTAATATTCCTTTAAATAATGCATAATGTTCTTTTGATGAGAAAAAGCATTTTGTTCTTGGAATTTTCGTATTTTGCTCTTTATATTTCAAGGAAATGTTCTTTTAAAATTGAAAGTTTTAAAAAAATTGGTAAGGAAATGTTATTTGAAATTTTTTATTTTGTTCTTTGTAAACAAATATTTTTGAAATTTCATATTTTGTTCTTTTAAAATTGTCAGAATTTTATTTCTAGTATGTTTTTTGAAATTTCCTATTTTGTTCTTTACAAAAAAAAATAGTATGTTGTTATTTGAAATTCGTATTTTGTTGTATAAAAAAAGTAATTCCTCTCTAACAAAAAGAATGCAATTTTTTCCATTTTAGGCTGTAACAAAATAAATGCAACAGTTGAAAACTTTCTATTTTAGGTATAAAAAAATTTCTATAATCACAAAAATGTCGTTGCTTAATCATAATTAAAATATCCCAAATTATCATTATAATTTAACAACGAATCAATTAATATTAATAATTCATTCAACTCTTAACCCAATTACTCCGAATTCAACCTAAATTCACCCATCACCGCCCACCACCAGCCAACATTATACCAACATAGGGGTGCTCTAGCGAGTCGTCACAAGCTGGTATGTACTCGACTCGATTTGACTCCATGTCTCGAGTCAAGCTATTTCCTAATGAGTTTGAAATTCCCTATATCGACTTGACTCATTACCGTTTTAAGTTGAGTTTGAGTTGCTCCCAAGCACATACATTTTGATTAGTTTCACTAAATTTTTGCATAAAGTTTGCTTTTTCATTTTTTTAAAAAAGGTGAGAAGAAATAGGATAGGATTCTTACGCGACCCTTCGCTTGATGAGTATCCCTAAGGCATCATACATAGGATAGTGGACAAAGAGGAATGAATCCAGTCCGTAATATGAAAAAATCTAGAACTAACTGCATTAGCTTTCCAGTTTGCTATCTTATTTGCCTCTTGGAAGATGTGGCGAATCTCAGCGTGTTGGAATTGTTGTAGGAGAACAAGGATGTCTTCAATGATATTTGAGATCTGCCATAATGGTTGTAGTTTCTTATTGACTGCATTGACAACCAATTGCAATCAATTGGTTATCACCTTCTATAGTATTGAGTGGTAGTTTAGGTTGATTGCCTGAAGTAAACCTCTGTGAAGGGCGGTGCTTCGGCAACCAAAATATTTGTAGTCCCCAGGTTATGGGTGTACGTGGCTAGCACTTGACTTTGATGATCTCGAATTATGTAACCTGTCGTGGTGCTGTTGTTTTTTACTGACCCGTCGAAGTTGAGATTGATGAACTAATGAGGTGGAGGGGACCATCCAACCAGGATATGATGGGGGAATTATTATTCGAGCCTCCAGAAGATTCTCCCTTGATAAGTATTTGTGGGAATGTAGGCAAGTGGATGCATTCAACATAAAAAATTTAATCTATAAAAGATTATTCTGAAAGTGCAATTAATCCCATAAAACAGAGAAATCAAAGCGCTGAAAATAAAGTATCGACATTTAGCCACACCTTCCAATGGAAAAAGCAATATCCTTTGCTATACCTAGACAAATTTCATTTTAAACTCATTGTAGAATCTATATCTTTCATAATTTCTAGTGGAGTCACCCTCATACATCGAAAACATAGAGTAGAAGTCCAATTCAATGACCTTTGCAAAGTTAAGACAAAACAATTAGCAAAACCTAAAATGGATATTACAATGTGGTTCAAGAACTAACCATTGTCAAATCAAAATCCCTTAATGATCACCAAAAGATGAAATCGCTTTCAACTATAACCAAACCTAAGTTCAAGCATTTTACGGTAATTCTAAGGTTTAACTCGAATAATGAAAATAAATCACAAACACAATCAAACCAAAGAAGAGAATGATAAACGAAAAAAAAACAAAACATGAGCAGGAAAAATCATGATTGTTGCGTTTGCCGACTCCGGCAAGAAAACCTAAGAATTAAAAATTTAAGAGAAATAAATTTCGACTCACCACCATATTGAATTCCAAGTTTGATACTGAAGACGAATTTGTTCTTGCAAAAATTTGCGTTCTTGAAGAAAAGAAGCGAGTTGTTCAGATTAAGATGATGGTCAGTGTCTCAGTTAGAGTGAGAAAACGAAAGGAGAGAGTAAAGAGAGACAGAAAAAACTCCACGTGAAGTAGGACCAGGAAAAAAGAGAGGTGATCTGTAAAAGTAAGCCAGGTGGAAGGTGTTGTAACCTATTTAAAGAAGACACGTGGCCCAGTCAAGGATTGCCACGTGGCCCAATAGATTGGTGACACGTGGCTATTCCCCTCAGTGACACTTGGCAGCATGTTAGAGGGGGAGCTAATGATGTCACCAAGGCTGCAAACAAGAGGCCCAATTATTCCCTAAAGGAAGGAATAATCAGCCCAAGTTCCCTAAAGGGGAAGGATGTGATTGGATAAAAGGCTCAGGACAATCAGACCATGACAAGTGTCGCTCTCCCATTGCCTAACCAATCACATCCCTTCATTCAAGGGTGCTCTTTTCTATATCAAGATACTATAAATAGTTCCTCACAATCAGGTAAAAAGGGACAACTACTCTCTCTTAAACTTACTCTGTCAAAATTCATACCCAGATTTTATCTATTGAATACTGACTTAAGCATCGGAGAGGGAATCAAACCCAAACCTCCGGTTTGGTTTTCCCCTTTTGCAGGTTCGGGAACGAAGCGACATTTCTGCACAAGCCTCCCAATACTATCAACCCTACACCTGTCCACCATCAGGACAAATACCGTTACTTTCAGAAGTTTACATAAAACATTTGGCGCCGTCTGTGGGGAGGCGCAGAGATGACAGATTGCAATTCGTCCAACCGAGGACAAAGGATGAGTCCCTATGTTGAAGTTAATGATACCGTCGACGATGAACGCCCGCCTAGGGGACGGGACGGGCAACGACAGAATGATCCCATTGGGGCATTCTTGGAGCCCAACCCTGCTCTTCCGGTCACGGCGGCTCATTTAGAAAACGCCCTAAATGAGTTTCAAGCCAGAATGGCCCAAGTTGTCCAAGATCAGATGAAGAACAACACTTCCGAGTAGGTTCACAGCCGAATACTAGGCCTACTAGAAGAGGAGCTTCTCAGGAGAATGTAGCCGGACCAAGCGGGGCTAGGCGACCAGAAGAAGCTAGAAGAACGTCCAGGGGAAGGTATCCTGCTCGTAGTGAGCAACCACGTCGTTTAGACTGGAATCTGGTAGTCACCAACCCGGTGAACCGACCGGTGGAATCCAGATGACCATCTTTCCGCTAACAAACATCAAATGTACGTCCAGGCGGTGGACGATGCTACGTGGTGTAAGAACTTTCCAGCCACCCTTAAGGGGGTCGCTCAGAAGTGGTTTAACAATCTACCAGCGAATTCTATCAACAACTTCACCGAGTTGAGTTATTCATTCACTAGTCACTTTGTAGCCAACAGGCAGGAACAGAAGACTAGCATTCATTTGGGGAAGATCATCCAAGCCCCAAAGGAATCCCTAAGAAGTTTTGTGAAGAGATTCAATCTTGAAGCCCTCCAGATCCACGACCTGAATGCTGGTGTAGCCTTTGATGCATTCATTCGAGGACTGCGTCCAGGAAGCTTCAAGTTTGATTTAGTCAAGAAGAAAGTAAGTATTTTGGCCGAAGCTTTGAGGGAAGCCGAGGCTTTCATACATGCAACGGAGGTGTGTGCCGAAGCCAAGCACTCAGAGTCCAAGAAGCCCGAGGAACCTGTTCAAAAAACTAAGAACAATCCTAAGAAGGCTGAGACATGGGTAGTGTCTTCAAGCACAACCCCGTCGAGAAGAGAGAAGAGAAAAGAAAGGGCTGTCTCAGCTGAACCTATCGAGTTCAATAAGGACCAGTACTCCATCTTTATGGAAATCAAAGATCAGCATGAACTCAAAGCTCCGGCCGAGATGAAGACACCTTACAAGAACAGGGACAGGAGTAAGTACTGCCACTTCCACAAAGATTGTGGGCATGAGACAAATGAATGTAAGCACTTGAAAAGAGCTTTGGAGAACCTAGCAAAGCAGGGTAAGATGAATCAATATGTCTCTCGCGAGATTCATTTTCAGAAGAAGGATTTTCGGCAGAACAAAAAGAAAGAAAGTGCTAGTACAGATGAAGATGTGGTTTTGGTGATCTCCGGCGGATTTGCGGCCGGAGGACCAACTTTGCGAGGTCAGAAAAATTATGTCAGGGAGCTTGGCCAAGTGTTGCTGACGGGAAAATCCAAGGTGGACCCGTTCCCCTTGGTGACGGTGAGTGAGGGAGACCGTGGTTAAATAAGGACTCCTCATGATGACCCCCTGGTCGTAGAAATGAAGATTGCCAATCTAAGAGTGCGAAGGATCCTCATCGACACTGGCATCTCAACTGATATTATTAGCGCAAATTGTTTGTCAAGATTGAAGTTTGATGAAAAAGATCTTCTTCCAGTCCATCATCCTATTATAGGATTTGGAGGTGGAATCATACATCCGGTTGGGACGGTGTCGTTGCCCATCCGAATCGGAGAGAAGGAAAAGAGTAGAACTATGTTCATAAAGTTTTTAGTTGTCAAGGATTTGACAGCATACAACATCATTTTGGGACGACCTACCCTTAATAACGTTAAGGCGGTCATCGTCACTCATCTCATGCTGATGATGTTTGAGTGTGACGATGGCCAGGTGAGCTCAATTTATGGAGATTAGCGGGCCGCTAGGGAGTGTTACCTTACAACCCTAAAGCCTTCGTCCTGGAAATTGAGTGAAGTTGAGCCTATGGATATAGATGAGCCCAAAGAGATTGGGGCAGAGAAGTTTCAAACGAATGCTGCTTCCGCAAGGAAGCCGGCTGGAGAAAGAGGTGAACTACATGTTACTCCTGAAGAGAAAAAGGCAAGAAATTTGCCCAGTAAGAAGAGAAAATTCACTCAAGTCAAAGAATAGCCAAGGCCTTCAGCCGAGCTGATGACGATCGCAAGTTTGACATTGGATCGTCCTAAGCCTGCTGAGGCCCCTTTAAGCATTTGCTTAGATGAGTCTCGTCCATAAAGGACTTTGCAGATTGGGGCAGGTTTGAAGCCCGAGTTACAAGAAATTATCATAGCACTGTTAAAGCAATTTCAGGATATTTTTGCCTATGGGGCAGAAGAGATGCCGGGGATTGATCCCAAAGTGGCCGTTCATCGGCTAAATGTTGATCCAGCCAGAAAACCAATTAGGCAGAAAAAGAGGCACTTGGGACCTATCAGGAATCAGGCCGTAGACGAAGAGGTCAAGAAACTACTGGAGGCAGGCTTCATCAAGGAGACTCACTATCCAGATTGGGTGGCAAACGTGGTTATGGTCCCCAAGCCAAATGGAACTTGGAGGATGTGTGTCGACTATACAGACTGAACCAGGCTTGCCCCAAAGACAGTTTTCCTCTACCTAAGCTGGATCGACTAGTAGATTCGACAGCTGGTCATGCCTTACTGAGCTTTATGGACGCCTATTCTGGGTTCCATCAGATTCCCATGCTGCCGGAAGACCAGGACAAGACTTCATTCATAACAGAAAAAGGATTGTATGGATGGCTAATGATGCCATTTGGTTTGAGGAACGCACCGGCGACTTTCCAGAGGCTTATCAATGAGATCTTTTCGCCTCAGTTGGGACGGAATTTGGAAGCATATATTGACGACATGATCGTCAAAAGCCAAGAAGAAACAGATCATGTCGAAGGCCTGCGTGAAACTTTTGAAACACTGCGCAAGTATAAATTAAGGCTCAATCCAAAAAAGTGCGTCTTTGGGGTCTCAGCTGGCAAGTTCCTTGGGTTCCTGGTAGATCAACGTGGATAGAAGCAAACCCAGAAAAAATCCAGGCTATACTCGACATGAAGCCTCCGTCCAAAGTGAAGGAAGTACAGCGGCTGACTGGTTGCTTAGCGGTAGTAGGATGATTTTTGTCCAAATCAGGTGACAAATGCCATCACTTTTTTGCAACGATAAAGAAGTCAGCAAAGTTTCAGTGGACTCCTGAAGCAGACGAAGCCTTAGTTGAGATCAAGAAGCATTTACAGTAGCTCCCCCGTCTGATAAGTCCGGTGGTCGGGGAGAAGCTGTATGTTTATTTGGCTGTTTCTCCTAAAGCAGTCAACGCAATACTGTTAGCCGAGAGAGATGCTATACAAACCCCTGTTTATTTTGTGAGTCAAGTACTCAAGGATGCTGAAAGCAGATACACTGTCGTAGAGAAGTTCGGCCTGGCTTTAGTAGTTGCCAGCCGAAAGCTAAGGCCCTATTTCTTGGCTCAAAGTATAGTTGTGTATACTGATCAGCCGCTAAAGCAAGTTTTACAAAAGCTAGAGGCGGCTGGAAGAATGTTAAAATGGGCGAATGAACTGAAGATGTTTGACATCATGTTCGAGGCAAGAAAGGCGATTAAGGGACAAGCCTTGGCAGATTTCATTGCTGAACTAACTCGACCAGTGTTGGATCCGGTAAAATACCCCTCCGAGGGCAGTCAGTGTTGGAAGCTGATGGTAGATGGATCGTCTACTACACAGGGAAGTGGGGCTGGCCTTGTTTGCCAGTCTCCTGAGGGGGATAAGTATGAGTATGCTGTACGTTTTAAATTTCCGGCGTCAAATAACGAAGCTGAATACGAAGCCTTACTGGCCGGAATCCGCGTTTGCCGAGCAGCAGGAGCTAGGGTGCTGGAGGCAAAGTCAGATTCTCTTTTGGTAGTCAGCCAGGTTAATGGGGAGTATGAATGCAAAGAAGCCTCCATGGCTAAATATGTCCAGCTGGTAAAGGAAGAAATCAAGCAATTAGATGGATTCATCTTGGTGCAAGTACCTAGGTTTGAGAATCATCAGGCTGATGCTTTGTCTAAACTAGCAAGTTCTGCTTTGGGCGACACCCCAAGAACTGTTTTTTGGGAAGTTCAAGAAAGGAAGAGTATTGATCAGGAAAATGTGATGTTTTTAAGCAGAGGAACAACTGGATGGAGCCTATTCTTCAGTATAAAAGGACTGGCCAATTACCAGAAGACCGGGCAGAAGCAAAATATGTTAAGGCTCGTGATAAATGGTTCGAAGTTTGGGACGAGACATTGTATAAGAAATCGTATGATCGTCCTTTGTTGAAATGTATTACCAGGGAAGATGGTCTTGAAGTATTGAAGGATTTACATGAGGGGGTCTGTGCTTCGCACATTGGCGGCCAAGCATTAGCTGAAAAGGCACGCAGAACTGGCTATTTTTGGCCAACGTTGAATGCTGATGCCGTGGAATATGCAAAAAAATGCGATAGCTGCCAGAAGCATGGTCATCTCTTTAAAAGGCCATCAAATTTTCTAACACCAATTCTGACTCCTTTGCCGTTCGCTAAGTGGGGCATGGACATCCTAGGCCCTTTTCCCATGGTGGCCGGACAGAAAAAATTTGTTATTGTGGCTGTGGACTATTTTTCCAAGTGGGTAGAGGCTAAAGCAGTTAGGAGTATAAAGACGAATGATGTAAAAAGGTTCATCTGGAAGAACGTCATAACACGATTTGGGATGCCCCAGTCGATTGTGTTTGACAATGGACCACAGTTTGAGACTCCTAAACTGAAGGACTGGCTCTCAGAGAGGGAGATTAAGTCCCACTTTGCTTCTGTTGCACATCCACAAGCAAACGGCCAGGTAGAAGCTTTCAATAAGATCATATCGGAAGGCATAAAGAAGAAGTTAGAAAACGCCAATGGATTTTGGGTGGAAGAGCTTCAGCTGGTTCTTTGGTCCATCAGAACTACAGCCAAGAATTCAACAGGGGAGACGCCCTTCATGCTGGTCTATGGAACAGAAGCTGTCCTACCCATTGAGATTGAAGAACCCACCCTCCGCGTCATGTTATATTCAGAAGAGACCAACTGGGCGGCAATGCGACTGGCATTGGACAAATTGCCAGAAGTCCGAGGTAATGCTCTTCTGAGGATGGAATTGTACAGGTTACGCATGGCTAGGGAGTTCAACAAACGGGTAACCAGACGACCTCTCAAAATAGGGGATCTGGTTCTTCGTAAGATGGAGGCTGTTAGACGAGCAAAGGAACTGGGCAAGTTAACCCCGAACTGGAAGGTCCGTATTTGGTGGTCGAAGAGGTTCGCAGTGGCACATTTGAGCTTCAAGACTTAGATGGACGTCCCATACCACGAACCTGGAATTCTGATAATCTGAAAAAATACTATGTCTAAGGCAGTTTGTAGTTTTTTACATTTTGCAAACGAAGTGCTACGGCACAGAAAAATCATTTAGCAATGTATTCTATGTACCTTAGCTTAGGCTATGCAAACTTCACATTAATACATTCTAAATTCTGGTCTATAGTTTGAATCGTTTCATTATATATTAATAACACGTCCAGCCACATCGTCAGCAGGGGGCATGTTATTATCAAAAGCCATCTTGGGGCATTTTTCCATGGATGGACGAAAGATGGTTACTAGATAATAAACCATAAAAGACCATTATGAAAGACAGATATTACTTCCTAAAGGAAGGCGTCTGCAAAAATCATCACAATCTGTTTAAGATACAACTGATGAACAAAGACTTTTTTATTAAAGGTTTTTACTTTAACAAGAAGCAATTAATAAATCGTCTAAAACCAAGTTCACCACAACTTGGGAAATAGACGAACATTGCTTCCTAAAGGAAGTCGGCTAGAGAGACGTCTTTCTTTAGTAAAAGAAAGCTCCGTCATAATACCTATTAATAACAGGTGTTATTTCCTAAAGGAAACCGACCAAAATGAGATGCCTTAGTAAAGAAGGTCTCATTACTTGAAAAAAAGGATGGACTACACTTCCTTCCTGCGATTTCTTCGTCTAAGAGTAGACCAAGAGGCATCCCAAGAAGGGGGCATAAAGTACCATGTCCAGCAAAGATAGAATAATCCTTGGAAGTCCTCAGTCTAATCAATACAAACCAAGGTTAGTTCCAAAAGGAAAACGTATAAGGAATAATTCTTGGACGACTTCAATCTTATTGGTACAAACCAAGGTTAGTTCCAAAAGGAAAACGACCAAGGAATAATCCTCGGACGACTTCAATCTTATTGGTACAAATCAAGGTTAGTTCAAAAAGTAAAACGTCAAGAGACTGATCCCAGGACGTCTTCCCTTGAACCTAACTTGGTATTCAACCGAGTCAAGAAGGAAAACGTCTAAATAATAGTCCTAAGACGAAGTTTTTGACATTCACTTGGTATTTTGGCCAACAGCTAGCTCGAAAAGGGAAACGTCTGAGAAATAACAATTTAAAGCGCCGTCAGTGTATATTTACAGAATGGTTTATCTACTCGTCCAGAAGGCTCATATACCGGTCGTCTTCCTTCATGGGGCAACAGTCGCCTAAGAATAACCAATCGTCTAAAGGTTTATCTTGGCCGCTTTCCCTCATGAAGCAATGTTGGTAATGACATTTTGTTAATCCAAGACGAGTGTCCCTGTTTCCAGACGAGACGAACAATCTAATAACTTAGAAAAATTTCAATGGTGATGTTTGGTCGTCAGCACAACTTGCTATTCGCCTAAAGTCTCATGCTAAAGGGATCTCCCAAAAATTGGTTAACAGATCCTCTGGACGAGCAAATTAATTACATGGCAAAATAGGCCTGCTTGGTGATCCGTCAGCATACTATGTTCCTCGACCAAAGTATCTATCCAAGATTGTCCTGGATTAATCCTTTATTTCTCTTTAGATGAAGAGAGTATACTTAGAAATAATTTGTTGATCTTAAGATGAAGATAGACACAGACGAGTATTAGAATAAACATTGGCCAAGCCAGTTGAAAGAAGGATTCTCATTTGGGCTACTCATCCAAGTGGACGATACCAGAGTTCACAAAGGTACAACACTATTGACTTTCCATTTTACTACAACAAAACCAAACGGCTAAAGAAACCTCCTAATGTGATTACAAAGCATAGGAATTTCAGCAAAATATCCATGAAGTACAAACAAAATACTAAGTCAAAATTACAGCAAGGAGAGAGTCCTGATCTGGTTGTGGGCCAAGACTTGATGACAGTTGCGTACTTCTTCAACTTGTCAAGCTGAGCTTGAATATCTTTCTTGCCCTGGCCTCTTTGCTGAGTACTTGGTGCAAGTTTTCTTAGACTTGCACCTGTTCTTATAGAACCACCCCCTGACTTCTTCACTCAGATGAGTAGCCCAAATGAGAGAAGAAGGAAGCAGGAGGATGGTCGTTCTAGGCGTTGGGAGGAGGAATAGATGCATCCTCCTCCATGGCAGGGTCATCCTCAACTTCTTCGTCCTCCAACTCCTCGTCTTCGTCTGTTTCATCGAAGACAGGGGGATCTTCGCCACGCTTTTGGCCTTGTGACACTCCTCCTGGAATTCAAGCCGGCGTTGAAAATGGCTCACTTGGTCAGGCTCAGCCATCATTTCCATGGCTTTGATTCCCCACCCTTTGGCCATTTCCAAAGACTCAGAGAAGGCTCGGGCGGCGTCTTGGACGTCCAGCTGAGCTTGATCCTTCAACTTACCCACTTCTACTGTGAGTTCAGAAATCTTAGCCTCAAGCTCAGCCGAGGTAGCAGCAGCAGCAGCAGTCTCCTTTTCCTTCTTCAGGTCGTCCAAGAGAACATCTCGAGTTAGGAGCCACTCTTTCTTCTCCTTCAGCAGAGAAACGATCTTTTCTAAATGCTGCTTGTTGAGCGACTCAAACTCAGCCGACCGCTTCTCCAAGGCCTCCAGACTCTGCCTGTGATATATGTTACTCTCTTCGACAGCGACAATGGCCTGGTCTCTGGCCTTGGTCACCTTTTGGACACAGGCAAAGTTCTCCTTATGAAGGCCCGCTTACATACCCTTCCAAGGCCATGCTCCGGGCGAACGCCTGAAAAGAAATGAAAGTTCACCAAGTTAACAGGGTGAGTAATAAAAAGTTTAATCCAAAACAGCGAAGGGAATAAAGGTGGTACCTCGGCCAAGAGTTGGGACAAGTAGCCCACATGTCCAGCCGTGGCCCCCCTCAGGCTGTCAACGTACTCCTGAGGGAAGGCGTCATAGACTTCCTTCTTTATTTTTTTCCTCTCAAGCGAGGAGTACTTGGCAAATGAGGGGACAGTCTCGTCGGGCTCAGAAGCTGACTCATCCACGGCTGGGGCTTTCCCCTTATCTGAAAAAGATGAAGCATCAGTTCGGCGAATAGGGATGACCATGACAAGTTTGTTGGACGGACTCATCGATCGTCCACCAACCCGCACCATGCTGACAATGTTGTGATAATATAACTCACCCGACGATGCGGACCTTGTCCTGAAATGAGGAGGCATTTGCCCCACCAGCCTAGCTACTTTCCCTGAATAGGCTGAAGCTTCAGGGTTAACCGCGTCCGGATTTCCCAACTCATAATTCAAACCAGCCGCGTCCAACTGGTTTTCCACATCAATGGGACTGGACGACGCTCCAGCTCCCAGAGTGACGGCCGATGGCGGAATGAACACCGGGTCAGTAGGTTTTCTCCCTTTTTCGCCGGAAGGGATAGGTGCCCTACGGATAGACGAAATCATCTGTCCAACCCTCTTTGCCGGAGCAAAGGACTTGGCTTTCGATTTTTTGGGGGACGAAGCCGGGTCCCCTGAAGCAGCAGGCTGTTTTCTTGATGCAAACGGCTTGACAATAGTTGCCCTGGCCGTTGGTGAATTTTTCTGCGCAACAAAACAAGCCACATTAATAAAATTAAAACCAAAGAGGGAACCAAGAAGGAAAACGACCAGAACAACTAGTCCAGAAAGAGCATATAGTCATCAAAGTGTAATCAATGAAGGAACTCGTCATGAATAGGATGTTTTACTTCAAAAAAGAGTCTTCGATCAGAAATCTATACAAAGTCAAAGATCAACACAAACCAAAGGTGGATCGGTGAAGGAAGCCGTCTAAACTCATCTAGCCTGACGTATTCCTTCACGGACCCACCCTCGGTCAGAAATCTATACAAAGACGAAGACCAACACAAACCAAAGGTGGATCGGTGAAGGAAGCCGTCTAAATTCATTTAGCCAGACGTTTTCCTTCACGGACCCACCTTCGGTCAGAAAAGGGACAAAGGTTCAAGACGAACACCAAACCAACGACTATATACAAAGTAGTCCGTCTAACTACAGACGTTTTCCTTCGTAAAGAGGCCTTGGTTTTACGAATGCCGAAGATAAATTGGAAAGTGGTCCAAAAAAAAAAAAAAAACTTACAAGAGTTTCGTCTCTTTTCTTATGAGGAGCTTTTGAGTGCTCCGTCCACAGGTCCTCGCCGAACTTGCTCATGTTTACTTCTCGTTTCCAAGCGGCGGGGATCCTTCCTCTTGCCGGTTCTGCATAAAGAAATATTTGGTTAAGTACAAAATGGAAAATATTTACAGACAGGTGGGGCAAGACCAGGACCATACCTGGATCTTCGCCCTCTTTCAGTCCGGCTGCAACCAAAAATTCCTCATTCTAAAACATATCTCTGAAGGGAATCTAACCAGTTGGCCCCTTCAAAGCTATTTTCTTCGGCTTTGGACGCCCGGCTTCCCCGTAACCGGGGTGAATATACTCTGTGGCCGTGAAATGAGCTACCACGGCGTCATCATATTTGTTCTCTAACTCTAGTATTGGGGCACCCCGTCCAACATTGGTTACTGCCCGGTTGTAATATCTATAAGGCTCGGCCGTCTCTGCGTCGGGAGCCTCAACAAATAAAAACTCCGATTTCCAATTATGCATCTTTGTTGGTTTCCCAAACACGGTCATATACTCGGCCCTATTACAGACACTGTACCAGGTTCCTTCTCTAGCCTTTTGAACTTGGCAGACATAATGTATATGGGTAAAGGCATTAAGTGACAAGAGCAGGCCGTACAGCTCACAGGTTGCAATAAAAGTCAAAATATTGAGCCATGCATTGGGGGCTAGTTGGTTATGTCCTATGCTATAGTGCCTAAGCACTTCATGGATGAAGGGATGGAAAGGAAACCTAAGTCCGGCATCTAAGGCCAGTCTATACACGGCAAATTGGTTGGGTGCTGTATGAAAAATTGTGTCCTGCTTTTTAGGCAGGACGAGCTGGAAGCCAACCATGGGCATCTCCTTATTCAGACAACTGGCATTTGACCCAAATTTCTCCAGCCACTCTATATTCACACATATATATACCGGTGCAGAAAGAGGGCCCATACGTTTTCTAAGTTCAGCAGAAGTTGTGGAAGGATCTGACCCTTCTTCTTCATCCTCATCTTCCTCTTCGTCTGGGACCCTTCCAGATGGTCCGGCTTCATCTCGGTCCATCAAAGCCTCATAGTCATATTCCTCTAGAGGGCTAACCTCCAAAGGCAGAATCTCTTCCACTTTATCACTCTCCTGTCTTTCAGGAACTCTCCCCGTCGACTTTTCCATTTCAGAACTGGATGAGGGGAGAATTAGTGAACGTCTTAGACGCGTCTTTTGCTTGATTACCCTGCAAAGGCAGAGACTGGGTCGTTGAAAACGGGTCGAACGTTCTTATCAAATTAAAGAAGTATCCGGCCGAGATACGCCCAACTCTAGAAACGGCGGAAGATGAAAAAGAATCCGCCCTAGGGTTAGCATGTTCTATGGATTGGCCGGGGTTATTGGAAGAGGTAAATGACACCGTTTTATTTCAAAAAAGAAAAAGAATCAAAGAATGAAAAGTAAAAGGAGAAATGGGAGATACCTGACTAAAGATCTGGACGGACTCTTCACCTTCTCTACAAGTCACGTCGGTCTCAGCAATGGTCAAGGTCAAAATTCCCCAAAGTCAACCTTCTCTGACAAATAAAGAAACCTGAATACTCCCTCACTTAGAGCCTCTCTCACTAAAAAATCCTCTCTCTAGAAAAACATGAAAGGTGAAAGTGAAAAAATGAAGTGGGGATGGGGTATTTATAGAGAGGTAAAAACCTTCTCTCTCCCCCAACAGTCACTACATACGTGTCAACACCACATGATGTACATGTCACTTCCTATTCTTCTGATTGGAGGAGAAGTCAGTTAAACTCCTAAACAGTGCAATGAAGATATGCAGTTACTCTTAGTAAAAGGGCTTTTAACAGATAAGTCCCAGATTAAACCCCTTTTAGGGGCAAATGTTGTAACCTATTTAAAGAAGACACGTGGCCCAGTCAAGGATTGCCACGTGGCCCAATAGATTGGTGACACGTGGATATTCGCCTCAGTGACACTTGGCAGCATGTTAGAGGGGGAGCTAATGATGTCACCAAGGCTGCAAACAAGAGGCCCAATTATTCCCTAAAGGAAGGAATAATCAGCCCAAGTTCCTTAAAGGGGAAGGATGAGATTGGATAAAAGGCTCAGGACAATCAGACCATGACAAGTGTCGCTCTCCCATTGCCTAACCAATCACATCCCTTCATTCAAGGGTGCTCTTTTCTATATCAAGATACTATAAATAGTTCCTCATAATCAGGTAAAAAGGGACAACTGCTCTCTCTTAAACTTACTCTGTCAAAATTAATACCCAGATTTTATCTATTGAATAATGACTTATGCATCGGAGAGGGAATCAAACCCAAACCTCCGGTTTGGTTTTCCCCTTTTGCAGGTTCGGGAAAGAAGCGACATTTCTGCACAAGCCTCCCAATACTATCAACCCTACACCTGTCCACCATCAGGACTAATACCGTTACTTTAAGAAGTTTACATAAAACAGAAGGGAGTAGTAAAATGACCAAAAAAATTGGACAAAACTATACTTTTTGGCCCTCGACGGACCATGGATAAAATAGTAAAAAGGCATCGGGTAGACCCAACCTTATTTGCAACCCGCTTTCTCTCACAAAAAGTCTCACATTGAAAGTATATAGTTCAACCATTCATTATGGCAAAATAGAAACTCACACATTTTTGGAGTGGTGGATACCAAAATTTTAAACAATTACCTTCACAACCATCGTTAATAATTACTAAAAGACGGCTAACAAACAACTAACAACTATCTTAATCGCTATTGCACATTTATTACTTCAATCGCTATTACACATTTAGGTATTCTTTTGTTGCACAATGAAAATGAGGGAATTGAAAAATCATGGGAATTGGGAATTTGGGGTTTGTTTGGATGACAAAAAAAAGTAACAATGTAGGCATTGAAAATTCATGGGAATTTGCAATGCCCACAAAACATGGGAATTGAATCATCAAGTCCCCCCCTGGTAACTCAAAATTCCCATGATTTGTAAATGCCTTTATAACAACCTGTTGGGTACTTAGGTTGTAACTAGTTGTTATTACTTAGGTTGTTAGCTAGTTGTTATTCATTTCCTAAAATCACGGATTAATTTGTTACTTAGAATCTTGTATTAGTTGTTAGATTGTATAGCTATAGTATAAATTTAGCCTAATAGGCTTGTAATTCATTCACTCATAATAATAATACAAATATGTAGTCATTTAGTCTTATTCTCTCTTTACTCTTTACTCTTTACTGCTTCTCTATTTATCTCCTTCGTTGCTTCTAGTTCATCAATGGAGTTCAACTCCATTCAGAAATCTGACATGGTATCAGAGCGGGACTAAGATCCTAGCTCTTTCTTCCGCATATTTTTCGCCCATCTTAAATCTCTATCTTCTCAAATTTTCCCATAAATTTTCTGCTCCAAATTCTTGCAATTCGCACTCAAAAATGAGTTTTTAGGGTTCATATTTTCCCCAAATATTGATTCTGTTTTTGTTTCTCAAATTCGTACACCTTTCTTGCTCGAAATTTCCTCGAATTCGAGCACTTAGGCTTCAATATTACCAAAATATTTTCTGTTTATGTTAATTCCTCGATTCTTTGAATTTTACCCCAATTTTCTAGGGTTATTCGTTTCTTCTTCTGTAAATACGAAATTTTCGAATGAAATTTCGTGATAAATCTCATTTTCTTCCTGTTTTTCATTTTCTTCAATGACCAAATTCACAAGTTCAATTGCTCGAATTTCTCTTCCAATACCAAAATTCTTGTTCAATTCGTTTGTTGAAACTGGAATCATTTCAACTTCAGTATATAGAACCTCATTTCATGTCCCATTGTTTCTGGGTTTCGTTTCATGATTCTGGATTGCTTGAGATTGAATTCTCAGATTGCTCGTTCTGAATTGCTCGTTTTATGGGCGATTTCTGGTTTTGAATTTTGTTGTTGGTTTGTTGATTTCGTGGGTTACTTTTATCTGGGTATTTTTGGGTTAATGATTTCTTGGTGTTTTCGGTTCTTCAATTCAAGTTTTCTGGGTATTTTCTTTTAAATTTTTTGGGTATACGGAATTTTCGATCGCAAAGCAAATTCTGGGTTGTCGTGGGTTCATTTTATTCAAGAAATAAGTTTCTACTTGGCAATTATTGGACTCTCTATCTCAAGTTGGTGGCCATGTGAGTTGCATATGACTCTTGCCTTTCTTAATTGTAGTTCTATGATTAACTATAATCGTTGCTGTTGGTTTATAGTTGAATACATAGTTGTCGGGATTTGATTGTAGTAGGCTGGATATTGTTGACTATTGGTGTTTTGGCATTTCATTGTTGTCGGTTGTAGTATCGCTTCTAAAGGTTGAGTTGATTGCTTCACTAATGAAGCTTGTGAATGAATTTAGTTGGCAGTAGTTAATTGGTGACTAGAGTTGGATAATGCTCTTTTCCTAGTTTGTTTGGCAGTAGTTCTTTTGCACATTGGTTGAAGATTATAGTGGCTTGATTAGGTGTTTTGGGGCATTTTGTAGTTTGTTGTTTTCTGGTTGATAAATTGATGGCGTAATTGGAGATGGATAATGTAGCTCTCAACAATTGTTGAAGTTTGTTGTTGGTTGTGATGGGAAACTGTTGACATTGTGTTGGTCATGTTAATGTTTGGTGGTGGATGATGTTGATGATTTTTGGTTAAACGCTGGTACTGGATTCAAGATGATATGGACTACTTGTGAAAAGCTTTATTGATGCCAAGATTGCCTCAAAGATACATGTTCTGGGTAGCTAATTTCATAGCAAGTTGATGGAATCTATAGATTCCAGCCAATTGCCTACGTTAGTTGGGGGAACTCGTTCTTGCGCTGATGGATGTCTTAGATATCAGAAGGGACCTTTCATCACCTTAATATCAAAATGTGGATATTGCCAGAGCTTGTGTAGTTGCGTTTTTGATCTTTTAAAGATCATTTTTGAGACCCATTGAGGCTCATTTTCAAGACCCATAGTTGGTCATTTTGCCCATAGTTGGCTTACTTTATTCGCCCATAGAGGATTGATTTCGCCCATAGTGGTATCTTTGTTGTGACCCATAGAGGTCTCTTTCATGACCCATAGCGGCAATGTTTTGTTGAAATCCATAGTGATCGTTTTATGACTCATAGATGGTCCTTTTGTCATGCCCATAGAGGCTATTCTCATTGATCCAAAGAGATCAATTTTATGATCCATTGTGATCTTACGAGACCCGTTGAGGCTCATTTCTTCTCATTTTCTTTTCACTCTTAAACAGGTTATCCTTCCATATTCACTCCCTTTCTCTTGTTTTCTCATTCCAAATTGGAGTTGTAGCGTTTGGTTGATGGTAGATTGTTGATGGCATATGCTATGTTGGTATCTTGGTTTTCTTCAAACTGAAAATAGTAAACTCTTTTCAGTTTGAGGGGGGGGGGTGTTGGATACTTAGGTTGTTAACTAGTTGCTATTACTTAGGTTGTTAACTAGTTGTTATTCATTTCCTTAAATCAAGGATTAGTTTGTTACTTAAAATCTTGTATTAGTTGTTAGATTGTATAGCTATACTATAAGTAGCCTAATAGGCTTGTAATTCATTCACTCATAATAACAATACAAAAATGTAGTCATTTAGTCTTATTCTCTCTTTACTCTTACTCTTTACTGCTTCTCTATTTCTCTCCTTCTTTGCTTCTAGTTCATGAATGGAGTTCAACTCCATTCATGAAATCTGACACAATCAAACATATTTAGACAACTCATAGGAACTTTAGTGTGGAAATTTAATTTCTATGAAATATAAATTACTATGATAATTTATTTCCCATATTAACCAAACAACACTTTAGTAGTTCCTCCCGGAGATGCCCTTAAAAAATAAAGCGAGGGTTCTCCGGTCAACCAAAAAAGAGGACGGCGTGAGTCATGACTTGTAAGTTAGTTGACAATGAAGCTTCTCCTGGCTGCCTTTAGTTCGAGTGAGAGCTTCTTTGACCTTCACCACACGTTATGGTGAGAGGACCCACAGTCATCCCAAAACAACGTCGTTTCACCGCCTTGGATCCTTGCTAAAACCTCACATACCTGAAATTTGAAAACCCCTCTTTCCACTTTTCCAGGCCCTCCAACCCCTCTCCTTTTCGCTCTCCCTCTCTCTCGTTCCAGCAGCCGCCATGGTAGGGCTGGGTTCGTTGCGAGCAAGGCCATGGTTTTCTCCTTGTGCCTCCTCGCTCATCAAGAACCGCTCATTTGGGTGTGCATCAGCTGCACAACTCCAATTTGAAGATGACTACTACGATTACTATAATGATCAAACCCCTAAAGATCGAAAATTCATGTTGGACGGAGAAGGATCAAAGCGTAGGAGAGATGTGCATTGGGTTATTATTGGTGAGCCTGGTGCTCATAAGCATGTTTACGTTGAATGGCTTTCCAATCTTCTTCATGTTCCTCATATCTCCCTCTCTACTCTTCTTCATCAGCAGCTTCACCTCGCTCTTCTCTTTACAACCAGGTTTCTTTCTTTCTCTCCTTCCTACCTTTCTTTTTTGTTGCTTTTGGTTTCAAATTGCATTGTTTTGTGAAATACTCTCTCCATTCCATTATAATTGCAACATTTGGACTTTTTACACTATTCACAATTCACAAAGCCTCATTTGATCTTATATTATGATTTATACATAACGGCTAATATAATTATAATCATGTGTGATCTTGTTAGATTTCATCTCGATAATACTCCATTAATTTTCAATTTTTGTTAGACAATTAAAGATATAAACGTTTAAAGCTGTGTATTGGAATACGTAAAAGTTCCCGTTGTTGCAATTAAAATGGAACGAAGGAAGTATATGTGGAATTAAGTACGTGTTTATTATCGACATAAAATTATTTATTGGTTGAATTTTGGAGTCCATGCACTTTTTAGAGCTTGCTTTCAAATTGTACCACTTCAATTCTTAGGATATTCTTCTATTTTAGCGTTTCTAGAGAAATCAATTTGGAGGCTAGAATTATCATGAAGAGCATAAATATACAACAATTTTCGTTTAGTGGGTGTATTTTTGGAGCTTTGCTAAGAAACTTAACACTTATATGCACTGTTCGAACCAAGCAAGGCTTGGCCTAATGGTAAAGTATATGGTCTCATGACTTTAAGGTCATGCAATCAAATCCTCGCTAACGGCATTTGGAGGTGGGGATTCCCTGATCTTTCTCCCACTATCCCGCAAATACTCGACTAAGTAAGTGTGAGAGTTGAGGTCCTTCTCCTTACCTGTACATAACCGTGACAAGAATCGTGGATGATTAGAGTTTAAACATTTTCATTTATGTATATACTACTAAACAGAGTCTTAATAATAATTTATTTATTTTATATAGCATATACTACTTTACTTTGAATATATATTGCTTTGCTATTAACTTATTAGATTACTACCTTATTCATTGAATATACTACCTTAATCTTACACCACTTTACTATAGAACTATATGTGTGGCTGTAGACACTTAAAATTTATTGGTGTTTTATATTAAAATTAAATTAATTAGTTTTGAGCTAGAAGAAATAATAGCCCAATTTAATTAATTTAGCCCGCCTAAATAAAGCCCAAATTAAATAAACATAATTCGGATTGTAAAATATTTGGGTCAGTCCATATTACTAGCCCAAAACAGACGGTTAAATGGACAAGGTAAAAAGACTACCAAGTCATAAACGGGCCCAAGCCCACACCACCAAAAGTCCATGAAGGGTTTCCATCCCCTATAAATAGACCTCTCCACCTTCAATGCCAGAGGTCGGAAGATCATGATTCTCAAGAGCTCTCAAATTTCTCTTGGAAATCCTCTCTAGAAGTAGTCAATAAGCACATTAAATTCGTGCCGACTGTTCAGAGAAACTCAAACACATTCGTCTGAGATTCAAGTTGTGTCAGCCCTCATTCGAATAAACCCAAACAAAACTCAAACTCAGGTGGACGTTGACAAAACGTCACCCTACCCTCAAACTCAGGTTGACGTTGACAAAACGTCATCCAACACTCAAATTCAATTTAACGTTGACAAAACGTCATCCAACACTCAAATTCAGGTTGACGTTGACAGAACGTCATCCAACACTCAAGTCAAGGTCGTCATCAACACATGTCGACATCAAGCTGCGGAACAGAATCAGAGGACTTAGTTTATTTTATATAAACTGTAATACAGAGATTGTACCCAACACATTATCAATATAAATTTATCTTTGTTACATTATTTCTCGGTTTATTTATTTAGACTGCGAAATTTGCTGTATACAAATTTTGGCACGCCCGGTGGGACCATCTCCGCCTCTCATCTCTGTTTCACAAAGAAAAAAAATCAACTACTATAAGATCAATGGCCTCAAGGAAGAACATTGTTGAGTTCACTGACAACTCTGACGCTACCCAGTGAAAGACTATGACGCTGGTGATTTCATTGCCGACCAGACTCTTCGTGTAAACACAAGAGGAATGAAGAAAGTTGCTGTCGCCACTGCTGCTACAAGCCTTCGAGCTGCGACAATCCCTACCCGTCAACGCAAATCAGTTAGGCATGAAAATGCCATCACGTCTTCTTTTCGCAAAGAGCGTGAAATGCCAGTGTTTGGCTCTAGCTCTGCAGCCGAATCTGACCAACCATCTACTGCTCCCCTCAAATGGAAGCAAATTGCAACTGAACGGTCAGAGAGATTGGTCGTTCGTACCAGTCCCCTCTTTAGCCCATTTAGGGTCGACGGTGATGCTGAATCCAGTAGTGATTCCTCTGCCTCTTCACCTCTGGAGACCCCTGACATTGAAAGATCATCTCAATTCTCTAAGTCATTCACTGCTGCTGTCATGGTGACTTCAACAAAAACTATTGAAGAGCAACTTGCTGAGATGAATAACCTACTCCAAAAATTGATAAAAGATGGAGAGGAAAAAGATGCTCAAATCAAACTTCAGAATGATCAAATCGCTACCCTGAACAAGAAGCTTGAGAAAAGTTCAATGGATGGATCATCTAAGCATAGTGACAGTGAAAGCGGAAGTGAGAGTGATAAATCTGTGAAAGACAACTCTCACACTCCATTGACTGCTAAACAAGTCCAAGATATGATAGCTAACGCTGTCAAGGGTCAACTTGGGGAAGGTTCTCAAGGTAGTCAGCGCTATGTGAAACCTTACACTAAGAGAATCGATAGGTTGCGTATGCCTCATGGTTACCAACCCCCCAAGTTTCAGTAATTTGATGGGAAGGGAAGTCCTAAAACAACACGTTGCCCACTTTATAGAGACGTGCAATAATGCCAACACTACAGGTGACTTGCTAGTGAAACAGTTTGTTCGCTCCCTCAAAGGCATCGCCTTTAATTGGTACACAGACTTATCTCTGAAATCCATTGATAGTTGGGACGAAATGGAGATAGAGTTCTAGAATAGGTTTTACAGCACTTAACGTGTAGTTAGCATGATTGAGTTAACTAAAACTCAGCAGTGGAAAGACGAGCCGGTCATTGATTACATCAACCGATGGCGCGCTTTGAGTCTAGAGTGCAAAGACCGTTTGACTGAAGTATCTGCTGTCGAGATGTGTATACAGGGAATGGACTAAGATTTGCTTTATATCTTGCAAGGTATAAAGCCTAGGTCTTTCCAAGAGTTAGCTACTCGAGCTCATGACATGGAGCTCACCATAGCCAATAATCGTGGTAAAAGTCATGCTTCTTATGAAATGAAGAAGGAAAAGAAAGATTTCAAGAAAAGCGACAAATCTTCGAAAAGTTCAACTAAGGAGTCGATGTCGATCACATGCACTTCTGGGCCTGTCAAGATTTCTGGAAAGGCGAGCACTGAAGACAAAAGGAGTTCATCCTCAAGAGATCCTAAGAAGGATAGGCCCACTTTAAAAGAATTGCAAGCAAAGAAGTACCCATTCTCGGATTCTGACTTGTCTGGAATGCTAGATGACTTACTTGAGAATAAGGTCATCGAGCTTCCCGAACCTAAACGGCCCGCGTATGTTGGCAAAACTGCTGACCCCAACTACTGCCGATACCATAGGATGGTTAGTCACCCCATCGAGAAGTGTATAACACTTAAAGAAAAAATCATGCAGCTAGCAAAGGATGGGAGAATTGCGTTGGACCTTGATGAAACAGTTGAGACTAATCATGCATCCGCCGTGATAGAATCTCCATGGCAAGCTCAAATTTTGCAATTCGGAAGTTTGGAGCCTGTGATTGTGTATGTGGCAAGACCAAGTACTCCAACAGCCAACATGTCACATGTTGAGCATGAAACTTTGGTTATCACCCCTCACGAAGAAGATGACGAAGGGTGGACATTGGTCACAAGAAGGAGGCCTAGAAAGCAAACAAGGCCACAGTCACAACCTTTCCGCCGACAAAAGAAACAACAAAGGAAGAAGGGCCCTAAGCGCTCGAAAGGGAAGAAGAAGCCAAAGAAAAGTGTCAAGACATCAGTCCTTCCCATTGATTTACTTGAACAAGAACCGCTTACGCCCATAATCTTAAAGGAGTTCTTTCCCGAAGATTACTTCACTGTGGTTACTGTCAACACTGTCTCCTTTGTGGAGAATGAGCAAGAAGTCATGGAGGACAGTGAGGAAGATAATTCTCCTGCTGAAGAGAGCAAAGTGTCTTTTAAACTGACTCTTCAACGTTCCGCAACTGAAATGGACCCGAAAGTTTTAACTGTATTAGAGGCCCTTCCAACGCGGATGGGATGGGGGCAAATCTTCAAATTGCCTCGAGAAATGTGTCAGCAAGTGGCTCTTGCATTTTAACAACCAGAATTATATGTTGATAAGATAAAAGGGGTTGAGGAACTCATTGAAAGCTCTGCTAATTGTGCATCTTGTAACTCTGCCTTAGCCTTTACAGATGAGGATCTGTTGTTGGGTTCAAAACCTCACAACCGACCATTGTTTGTCTCTGGCTACATACTTGAGTAAAGGATCAACCGCATTTTAGTAGATGGAGGCTCAGTTGTCAACATCAAGCCAAAAAACACTATGATTGAATTAGGGATTACAATGAAGGAGTTGTCTAATACTCGTATAGTGATTCAAGGATTCGATCTAAATAGTCAGCGTGCAATAGGCATCATATGCCTAGACCTGAGTATGGGAGAACTAACTTCATCCACCCTCTTCCATGTGATTGACACAAAGACATCATATAAGATGTTGCTTGGAAGGCCCTGGCTACATGAAAATGGTGTAGTCGCATTAACCCTCCATCAATGTCTTAGTACTATCGTGGAGGTGAGAAGAAAATAAATGCAGATGTTAAACCCTTTAGCAAAGCAGATTCCTACTTCGCTGATGCTAAATTTTTTGAAGACGGGGGAGCCTCAAGTGAGATGTTACCATCCCAAATTACCTCGACAGGTAAAAGGGGCGTTAAGAAAAATGAAGATGTCCCTTCATCTTCAAACTCTAGCAAGCCACCTAGTAATGCCAAGCAACTATACATGGGAAAGACGAATGAACAAAGTGTCGCTCAACCTGTGAAAGACATGGGGGCAACATCAAGAACTCCATTCTTGAGATATGTTCCCAAGTCTCGTCGTAAGGAAGGGGAGTCCTCATTCACAGGACGCCAAGATGTAAAGTTGAGCCAAAGATAAATGCACTGGTGGACGTAAGTACTCTTCAAACTTTGAAGAATGAAACAATGCTTCCCTTGTCTAAGGCTAACCAAAGTCAAATTTCCAAGCCTCCAATCTCAGAATCTGAGGAGACAACTAGAAGAAAGTGGCTTAATAAGGGTAGATTTGATCCCAATGCCTATAAGCTCTTGGCAAAATCTGGGTATGACTTTGAAAACCCAGCACCTATGGGGAAGCTAATTGAAGCAAAATCTCATGGACTTAATGACACACAGAAGAGATTACAAGAGCACGGTACTGTGGTTCAACCAACTAAATTAGGTTTGGGGTTCGATCCTCCAAAACCTATTCGGATTTCTGCACGACATAGGAAGAATATTTCTTCTACACAGTATATTACTGCTGAGGAGGCCGAAGAAAAAGAAGGTGAAAATAATGCAACTAATCCAAGGGTGTCAGTTTTTGATCGATTGCAACCACCTGCCCCTAAGAAGCGTGAATCCGTATTTGGAAGGCTTAGAGGGAATGGAAAGAAAGAGGGTGCGGTTTTAAAAAGTCACATCCCACACCAAAACACTCTCCCTTCTAAGAAGAAAGCACAAGTTTTTGATCGTCTAGGCGTGTCAGCCTCAAGTAACCATCGACAAAGGCAATCAGTGATGAGTCGCATTATAAGGAGGGAGGACAAAGCTAAAGAAGACAGTGAACTTAAGAGTGTTGTGCTTTCTCGCATGAAGCGCACACAAGTGGTACACATCATCGAGCATGGACCCTTAAAAGTGAAGGGGAGGGTTGTGGTACATACCAACCAGAGTACCCCGTCTGACAAAAAAGAAGAGGACAATTTTGAACTTGTGTCTTCAAATCATATCACGGGCCATGAAGATCATGATAGTGATGAAGAAGTAGAGACAGACGAGGCACCTAAATCTCTCGAGGACGGGGGGCAAGCCACTGTGGATGATCTAAAAGAGTTGAACCTAGGGAGTCAAGACGAACCACACCCCGTTTATATTAGTGCTCATCTATCACAAGAAGAAGAAGAAGAGTACTTCAATCTACTCTCTGAATACAAAGATGTCTTTGCATGGAGTTACAAGGAGATGCCCGGACTCGACCCAAAAGTCGCTGTCCACCGACTGGCCGTCAAAAAAGGCATGAGCCCAAAGAAACAGTCCCAAAGACGGTTCAAACCTGAAATGATTCCCGAGATCGAATCTGAAGTAAACAAGCTCATCGACGCAGGGTTCATTCGTGAAGTTAAGTATCCCACATGGGTTGCAAACATTGTTCCGGTGAGAAAGAAAAACGGGCAATTGCGAATCTGCGTAGATTTCCGTGACCTAAATAAAGCTTGTCCAAAAGATAATTTCCCACTTCCTGTGGTGGAAATCATGATTGACGCTACTACTGGTCATGAAGCCTTGTCATTTATGGATTGTACTGCTGGCTACAATCAAATACTCATGGCACCTGAAGATCAAGAGGCCACCGCTTTTCGTACCCCAAAAGGAATATTTTGCTATGTGGTCATGCCATTTGGGTTAAAGAACGCTGGAGCTACGTATCAACGTGCAATGCAGAAGATCTTTGAAGACATGATGCACAAAATTGTGGAGTGTTATGTAGATGACTTGGTGGTCAAATCAAAAAAGAGGGAGAACCATTTATGTGATCTTCGTAAAGTCTTTCAAAGACTACAGGAGTGTCAGCTGAAGATGAACCCTCTTAAGTGTGCGTTCGGTGTTACCTCAGGAATATTTCTAGGTTTCGTTGTCAAGCATAGATGTATTGAAATTGACCAAGCCAAAATTAAGGCAATTCAAGAAATGCCTGAACCAAGAAACCTTAAAGAGTTGCGTGGTTTACAAGGACGTCTTGCATACATCAGAAGGTTTATCTCCAATCTAGCTGGGAGATGTCATCCCTTTAGTCATCTCATGAGAAAGGATGCTCCATTTGAATGGGATGATTCATGTAAGAAAGGCTTTGAAAGCATAAAAAAGTACTTATCTTCTCCTCCTGTCTTTGGGGCACCAATAAAAGGAAAGCCACTCATTTTGTACATTGCGACTCAAGAGGGATCCCTGGGGGCAATGTGTGCCCAAGAAACAGAAAAGGGCAAAGAAACAACACTTTACTACTTGAGTAGAACCTTGGTGGGTGCCGAGCTGAACTACTCACCATGAAAAAAATTTGTCTTGCTTTGGTCTTTGCAATTCAGAAGTTAAGGCATTACATGCAGGCTCATACAGTCCGCGTCATCTCAAAAGCTGACCCAATAAAGTACATGCTTTCGAAACCAGTATTGTCTGGAAGACTTTCAAGTTGGGCCATGCTCATAAAACAATATGACATTATTTACGTCCCTCAAAAGGCTGTCAAAGGACAAGCAATAGCTGATTTCTTTGCAGATCACCCAGTGCCAGCAGAATGGGAGCTTTCAGATGACTTGCCAAGCGAAGATTTATTTTTCATTGACATACTCCCGCCTTGGCAAATGTACTTCGATGGTGCTGCTCTGCGAGACGGCGTGGGGGCAGGAGTTGTCTTCATATCCCCAGAAAAGCATGTACTGACTTACTCTTTCGTGTTGACTCAATTATGCACAAATAACATGGCTGAGTATCAAGTGCTCACACTAGGTCTATAAATGGCAATTGAAATGGGACTCAAAGACTTAGACATTTATGGTGACTCGGAGTTGGTTCTAAAGCAACTTTTAGGGGAATACGAAGTTGAAAAAGAAGATCTTGTCCCTTATCAGAAACAAGCATTGAAGTTACTCGACAAGCTCGATACCTTCAAGTTAAAACATGTCCTAAGGAGTGCCAACAAAATGGCTGATGCACTTGCTGGGCTTGCAGCCACGTTGGCACTGGGGGCAGAGGACATTACAGTAGTACCCGTTTGCAGACGTTGGGTTGTTGCTCCAGATGAAGAAGATATGGAAGAAGTATGGATTGCCGCCTCAAACGAAGAGGATGTTGAAGAGGTTGACATCATATCCGTCTATCAAATTGACGAAGAAGATTGGCGTTGATAAGTGGACTTTAGGTTCACTTATTTGCATGTAGTTTTAGGGCATTTAGATGCATTTTAGGTCATTTAACTTCCTTTTCCTTCCCTTTTTCATCATTTCTTATTATCTCGTGTTTAGCATCTAGATTAGCTCATTTGCATATAGTTAGGATGTATATAGGTTGTTGCATTTGCATATGCATACCCCCCCTCCCCCTCTAATATTTGCCTTGAGTGTTTTGAAGGTTATCAACCAAGAAAGGGGCTTATAACAGGGGAGCGGGCGCTCCATAGGAGAGGGAGCGGGCGCTCCATGGGTCAAGAATTAAAGACAGAGGATCAGGAACTTGGAGCGACCCAGGAGCGATGAGGGAGCGGGCGCTCCAAGCATGGAGAGGGCGCTCCATGTTACAAGGAGCGGGCGCTCCATGCCCAGATTTTGGCATTTCGGTTTCGTTTTTGTATCGGTTTTTTAGACGGTTTCGGTTTTGTGTTTTATGGTTTTGCCCTTAGTACTTTGGGGTATAAAAACCCATTTTTGTAATAATAATGAATGTTTTAATTTCTCAATCATTATTAGCTTAATTAGAGAGAGAACTTTAGAGAGAGAAGTAGTTTTTAGAGAGATAAAGTAGATCTTGAAACCAAATTGAAGCTTTTTGAAGGTATTTCCATGGAGTTTTTCCATTGATGTTCATCTATTTAGAGTATTTCTTCTATCTCTTTGCTTTATTACTTGCTTTATTTTGTTTTGGCCTTTGATTAGTATTGATTAGTTGCCTATTGGTTTGTTTTCATGTTTTCCACCATTGTTGATCTTCCATTAGTATCTCAAGCTTTTTATTTTACTTCTTTTATGGCTTTAGAGTAATTTCGTAGCTAGGGGAAGGGGATGACCTAGGATGATCATGAGTTGACCTCAAAAGTCAAGCTAGGGGGTTAGATTTAGGTGAAATTAGGTTGTCTAGTCTATTTAATTGCTTGTTTAATTGCTTGATCATCAATTGAACTTGATTAGGGGATCAAAAGTGAAGGATTGAGAGATGAAACTTTTGATGGACCTTAGACTAGTTAATAGGTTGACTTCACCATGAGAATAGGTGTTAGGCTTCCTAGGACCTTAATTGAATCGCTATGAGTTGTGGAAATACTTGATTGATTGATTTTACCATGAGAATAGGTAAAATTAGTTGATTAAGTCCTCCTAATTAGCTCGAGAGAGTAATTAGGAAACATATGAGTGACTTAGTCCCTTAGTTGACCCTAATGAATCCCCTTGGCTTGACAAATAGGTTAGCAATTGGTTAACTAGTGATTCCCCTATCCCTAGTGTCTTCCTATTATTGTGAAACTCAATCATTTACTTTAATTATTAGCTAATTCGTTCTTAGTTTCTTAGTTAATCAATTAATTTCAAAAACCACTAAAAATAGGCTTAGCTCGCTAAATCACATTTATACTTTGATTGATCCTTGCTTCCTCGTGGATTCGACCCTTTCTTACCCTATATTGGCTAAGTTAGGTATATTAATTTGGCACGTGCAACGACCGTGTCAGGCGTCAACCAATTATTAATTACTTGGCTCATGAAAAACTTCCAAGTGATGCAAAGCACAGAATGGAGATTCGTCGTCGAGCCCCACGCTTCATATATTATAAGGGAACACTACACCGACGGTCACTGTGGCATCCTGGCCCTTTGAAGCATGGGGACTTGATGTAGTTGGTCCAATCACGCCAAAATCGTCTGCGGGACACACATACATCTTGGCAACTACCGATTACTTTTCTAAATGGGCAGAAGTTATTCCTCTTCGGGAAGTCAAAAAGGAGAATGTTGTTGACTTCATTCGCACTCACATTATATACAGATATGGAGTACCCCGACGAATTGTCACTGACAACGGAACACCATTCTTCAATAAATTGATGAACAATTTATGTGAGAAGTTCAAGTTCACTCAACATAAGTCATCGATGTACAATGCACCTGCAAACGGCTTGGCCAAAGCTTTCAACAAGACGTTGTGCAAGTTGTTGAGCAAAGTTGTTGCCAAATCCATACTTGACTGGCATAAAAAAATAGGGGAAGCTCTCTGGGCATACAAAACAACATACAAATCCGCAACACAATCAACCCCATATGCTTTAGTGTACGGTGTTGAGGCTGTTTTACCCCTAGAACTTCAAATCCCTTCATTACGAATAGCCATACAAGAAGGTTTGACAAGTGATGAAAATGATAGCCTTCGATTGGCCGAGTTAGAAGCACTTTATGAAAAAAGGATTCAAGCACAACAAAAATCAGAGTGCTACCAAGCCCGTTTGTCACGCGCCTTCAACAAGAAAGTCAGACCTCGCTCCTTTCAAGTGGGAGATATGGTTCTAGCTGTAAGAAGATCCATCATTACTTCTCGCAAAACAGGGAGTAAATTCACTTCAAAATGGGATGGTCCTTATGTGGTACAAGAGGTCTACACTAATGGAGCCTACAAAATTGTCAACGCTGAAGGATTACGTGTAGGACCTATCAATGGCAAGTTCCTGAAGAGATATTATTATTAGAGTTGTAAGCTCATGTAAGCTCCTAAGTAAGAGGGTAAACTGCTCATGCAAAAAAAAAGAGTTTGTGTCGTTTGAACTACGTTGGCTTGATCTTGCAATGTCATTTGATAATCATTTTGCAAGTACGTAGGCAGCTTGAAAAATAAAAAAAAATTCAAGTGCAACCACCACAACAAAAAAAAAATCCTCATTGTAATACTCCTGGCCTGCAAGAGTATAAATTGTGAACGGAGAAACAAAAAAATTTGTAATACTCCTGGCCCGTAAGAGAATAAACTGTGAACGGCGAAATAAAACAAAAAGAAAATAAGACTTTTTATTCATAAACGTGAATGGAATGCGTTAGTATAATAAAAAAAAGGGTGGGGTCACTCTCAATCCATCCACTCAAAGGGTTTGAGAAACGACTGAAACTTTTGAATAAGTCTCATGTTCTTCAAGTTGGTCCACTTCATCAATACTCATAGTTGGAGTAGCCTCTAGCTCATCTAAACCCCTTTTGCGATGTTTTATTTGTGCCCTCAAGTGATGTCAAGTAGATGCCCTCACTCCAAAATTTAGGTTGACGTTTACACATGCCACCCCAATTTCGGTTGACACCCAAAACGTGTCGCCCTAACCTCAAACTTAGGTTGACATCCTAAACGTGTCACCCTAAACTCAAACTTGGATTCACACCTCAAACGTGTAAATCTAACCTCAAACTTAGGTTGACATCCTAAACGTGTCACCCTAACTTCAAATTCGGTTGACATCCTATACATGTCACTGCCTCAAATTTAGGTTGACGCCAAAAACGTGTCATCCTAACCTCAATTTGGTTAACCCTGAAGTGTGTCATCTTAATCTCATATTCAAGTTGCCACTCGAACTCTTCACTCAAAATCTCAAAATAGGGTTGAATTTCAATTAACATGAAGATGTTTACAAATGACTGTCTCATTTTGGCAAATATGATGAAGATAAATTGTAATGAAATTATTGTTTATTAGCATTAGGTCGACTATCATGCAAATAATGATAATAATAATAATAATAATAATAATAATAAAAAACCAGAGGGAATCAAGTACCTTTTGTCATGCATAAGATGAGCACAATGTGATGGCCCATCGCGATGGTCTTCTGTAGTGTCTTCAAATACCATCTAAAGATGATAGGTTCATCACGACTAGCAAGGTGACCTAACACCTCCGATGAACTCATCACGACCAGCATGATGGAACATCACGACGGCCTTCTACTAGTGTCTCATCTAAAGATGATAGGTTCATCACGACTAGCATGATGACCTAACACCTCCGATGAACTCATCACGACCAGCATGATGGAACATCACAACGGTCTTCTATAAGTGTCTTCAAAAATTGTTTCCTGCTTGACAACAAACAAAAAAAGGGGCATACAACGAGACAATATGCAAAACAAATGACAAAATAAAGAAGAATTTCGAACAGTAAGGTAAAAAAAATTATACCTTTAAAAGCTCGAAAACTTCTAACTACTCTTTGACGACAAGAGTCACGAGATTGAACCGCTCAGAACTCATTCACTGTAAAAAAGAAAAAAAGAAAAAGAGATTGAGTTTTGTGTCTAACTCGTCAAATATTGTAGCATTGCGCATAGCTTTCGAAAGGGAAAAGTACTGCCAAATGAGAGAACGAGACTCGTGGTATGGTAATCAATGACTATGCATGTGGTATCATAAAAAAAAGGGTTGGGGTTTTGTTGTCCGTCAATTACTCCAAAGTCGAAATAAATCAAAGCAAAAAAAAATATTAGAGGTAATGGCCTCCCAAATCAAGTATATCATTGCAATCACATACAAGCAAAACAATGTGACGAGGTCAAGCAACAACACAGAAAGAAAAATAAGAAAAAAAAACAAGAGGAACAAGTAGAGCAGAAACAAATGAAAGAGCACTGTTGGTGATAAATTCTTCCTAAAGTGTATCTATAATCACCCCAAGAACATTGAAAAAGCTTTATTACAATGACAAAATAAAAAGGTGAAGCCCTGCAAAACCGAACAAGTGAAATTTCGGACTGCAGATATCAGCTCCAGGCAAATTACGGTCATAGTGCCAGTAAACATTAATTTTTGGTCTCCATGGACGCTGCCCACACGGCAAAGTTTGAACCAAAAATAGGAAGAAAGCCACTTGAAGTTTCCAATACGAAGAAGTACTATTAAAAATTTTCCTAGAACTTCTGGCATCAAGACAAGATGAGCATACATTGATCCCTGCCAATTCCGTCGACTGCAAAAAAAAATATGATGGAATAAAACAGGTCAATGAATCACTTCTCTGCTTTCGATAGTTGCAGCAGCACAACATACACCAATAATAAAAAAAACAAACAAATAAAACAAAAAAAAGAGAAGGTTGCTGCAATGATTACGATGATGATTATGGATGATGATGATGGGCAAGAGTCCAAGTTATCAATTGATCAACACTTAAATCCAAATCAAGAAACAAAACAGAAAAAAAAGAAGGAAAAAAAAGAGTTGTACCTGCTAGCTGCTGAGTGCGTAGAACAATGTAAATAAGGGGAAGCAGGTTGACCTCAGCAAATCTTCATTTATAGGTTTTGGTTACCCGGATTCCTTGTTCAAGTGGTATTCGGATCTTATGAAAACTTATCAAAAGAATATATATATATATATATATAAATACGGATATCTTGTGTTAGAGATATCGGTTAACAATCCTATAAAATAAAATAAAATTCAAGTTAAGTTCAACTTTATCGAGACTCCGTCACAATTAAACACCTCAAAACGTGTATGTGACATAGTCTCGAGGGGGCAATTTGTAGACACTTAAAATTTATTAGTGTTTTACATTAAAATTAAATTAATTAGTTTTGAGCTAGAAGAAATAATAGCCCAATTTAATTAATTTAGCCCACCTAAATAAAGCCCAAATTAAATAAACATAATTCGGATTGTAAAATATTTGGGTCAGTCCATATTACTGGCCCAAAACAAACGGTTAAATGGACAAGGTAAAAAGACTACCAAGTCATAAACGGGCCCAAGCCCACACCACCAAAAGTCCATGAAGGGTTTCCATCCCCTATAAATAGACCTCCCCACCTTCAATGCCGGAGGTCGGAAGATCATGATTCTCAAGAGCTCTCAAATTTCTCTTGGAAATCCTCTCTAGAAGTAGTCAATAAGCACATTAAATTCGTGCCGACTGTTCAGAGAAACTCAAACACATTCGTCTGAGATTCAAGTTGTGTCAGCCCTCATTCGAATAAACCCAAACAAAACTCAAACTCAGGTGGACGTTGACAAAACGTCACCCTACACTCAAACTCAGGTTGACGTTGACAAAACGTCATCCAACACTCAAATTCAGGTTAACGTTGACAAAACGTCATCCAACACTCAAATTCAGGTTGACGTTGAGAGAACATCATCCAACACTCAAGTCAAGGTCGTCATCAACACGTGTCGACATCAAGCTGCGGATTAGAATCAGAGGACTTAGTTTATTTTATATAAACTGTAATACAGAGATTGTACCCAACACATTATCAATATAAATTTATCTTTGTTACATTATTTCTCGGTTTATTTATTTAGACTGCGAAATTTGCTGTATACAGTGGCCCCCACCCTCCTTAAGTGATATTTTACCACTTCTTCCATGTTATAGACTTGGCATTTCTCGGATATTTTTCCCTTCTAGCATTTCTAGAAACATCAATTTGGAAACTAGAATTAGGTTGCTAGGACGAATATATACATGGATTAGTTGCTGTAGTTTGTCCTCCAATAAAGTGGTGAAATGTTTCAGTTCATTGTTATGTAGAGAATATTATAAAAGGTGTAGTGATGTGTGTCTCAGAATCATAATTGTGGCTTCTTATTCATGTCATAGAGTGTGTAAACTTTTGTAGCTGGAGGGAGTAGTTGAGAAACCCATCGAGAGATTCTTGAATCCAAGTCGCACACAACACAAATTTAGACTTGCCAACCGAGTTCAATTCAAAGCTCGATGTTCTCAAATAGGTCTTGAAGGGTTTATAAGAAGGCGCATTATTATAAATAGTGCTATGAAGAACTCCACAACTTCTGGTGAAGCTTTTAGGAGCTCTAATAGTAGTCGATGTAGATTGATGTTTATCATAATGACATTGCTTGTATGACATGTATGAGCCTCTTTCGTTTCTACGCTCTTCATTTATGATATTTTCATGGCGTAATTTGATCTTTCTTATGATCTTTCTTATGATCTTATCTCTTGTTGCACGTCTAGATTGAGAGTACTGTGAGGCGAGGGATGCTTGTACCAGAGGATATAGTATTTGGCTTGCTATCAAAGAAATTGGAGGAAGGATATTTCAATGGGGACACTGGATTCATTTTGGATGGAATCCCTCGAATAAGAAAGCAAGCTGTGAGTTTTTGTGTATACATTTTTGCCCTTTTTTTTTCCTTGTTCTAATAGCTTGAAATGTTTGCTTTGCATGGAATCAGGAAATGTAAGGATTAATTATATTGTTTATGTTAGCCTTCCATAGCATCACCTCCTAATAGTTCACCTTTGTATTTTATGCAATTACACTTTACCCATTGCCATGAAAATATAATGGCTTCATTCGAACTGTTTGGACAATGTGTTATGAAAACATTTATTCACTATCTCCGTTTGTGTTATTGCGTTGTACTGTATGAATCATGATGTTAACTTCTACTTCCTATGGGCTTTTCATCAAGGGCAGGAGATCCTTGATCAAATTGCTGATATTGATTTAGTGCTGAATTTGAAATGCAATGATAGAGAATTGGTCGAAAGGAAGCTGCAAAGTGGCTTGAACCTTCAATTGCAAGGAAGTCGAGTCAAATCACTCTCACAAGAAGTAGATTGGCAAGAGAAGCTTCGCACTCATGCAGAACATGTATTTTTCTCTTGCCTTTTCTGTTAATCTAAGTGTCATGTAGTAGCAACAATGTGTGAATTTTATATGTTGGCATTAGAGTAACATGGGCTAATTAAACTTTTTTTTTTGTTTAAAGAGTATTCAGAATCATCTCTTCCTTATAAAAGACAAAAGCTTTGTCTTTTGGTCACCCTTTATAGTGTAGTCATAGTTTTCTTACCTTGAAACCCCTTATATGAGGGTATATAAAATTACTTGAACCATTCTGAACTCTCTAGCCTTGAAACCCCTTATATGATGGTATTCAAAATTACTTGAACCAGTCTGAACTCACTTTAGTTATAAAATGAACATGTTAGCTTGTCTAAACTTGATCTTACTTACTTGAATATGATGTAACTTATTTTCCTTAGCTATTTAGTAGAGGGCTATAGTCCACCAAGAAGACTAATTGATTAAAGTCTACAATAACGTTATAGGCAAACTTTAATCAATTAGTGTAAAGATCTTATATCAATGATGTTTATGTAGATGAAAAGAACTAGTTCTTGAGTTTTTGTCTCCTAAACGGTGGAAGGTAGAGGATTCTAGGACGTAGACTAATTTCCTCGCAGAGCTTCTCTTGTATGTTCATCATCTATTGTTACCCAGAGGGTCACAATTCCGTGTTATAAATTCAGTGTTTCCAATCGCGGGTGACCCGAATGATTGAAGGATGCAAACAGATTCATGATACTAAGTTGTAAGAAAAAGGACTCTTATCCCTTTGATTTATTCAAAGGAGGGAGAAGTAGAGGTTGCACAAGACGGAGAGAAGGATTTGAGCCTTCGAGAGAGAAGTGAAACACGGTACCCTTTGCTTCTTGGGTTTCTCTTGTCAAGGGTCTACTATTTCGAAGTAGAAGTGGTTCTTTGATGCCCACATGCCTTCTTTATATTTAATGCCTCCTATATGACGATTGTTTTTTGATTCATGTGTACATGGGCTTAATATATAGCTTTATATAATAAGGCGGAAAACAACATAGTTGCTGGTGCAACATATTTATCCGTTAATATCGAACCTTTAAGAAGGAGAATCCTAAAAGGGGTGAAGAGGAAGCATCAAATGTTAGAAAACCAAGAAAAGGGGTACAAATAAAGGGGGTACAGACGTCCTCATTAATGACATCCCGCTAAATATTGACAACTTGGTTCAAATATTTGTTTAAGGTGAAAATACCCTTTTACTACCTATATGTATTCCTTTAATACTTATATGTACCCCATTAAGTAGTTTTTACGCTTTTTATCTTACATTTCGTTTTCAACGGATCCTCTCCATTTTTAGGATGTGGGGGTACATAGGAGGCATAAAGTGGTACACCCATTTCATTAATGACATTTTTGTAAATACTGAGAACTTTGATGTTAGAAGCACGTACTCCCCTTTAATCGTAATATGTATCCCGTAAACCTTATCTGTATCCCTATTTCAAGTTTTCACGATTTTCATTAAACTTGTGGTTTTAGTAGATCCTGGCTCTCTCTCTATGAAAACTTAACGTGAATAATTACAGTTATTGAACATCTTCCCATGGTAATCCCATCTTTATTAATCCTTAAACTAATCCTAACTATTGTCTACCGTTCTCAAAATATTCTCACTTGGCTTATGACCTATAAAGCTGGTCGGAACACCTATGATCAACATATGTTTGGGCCAAACTATTTTTTTTCCTTTTTTCCCCACTCCACCTATTTGACTAAGGCCCAACCCTCATCCCTCCCCCTTTCTCTGAGAACATCAATTATTGCCGGTCTTCTCCTCCCCCTCCTTTGCACCCCCAACGCCTCCGATTCTCCCTCCCCTACCCTAGCTTTGCCCATTGGGAGTCCCTCAGCCCTAAAACTTTCTCTCCTACCACGCCGTCGCCCTTACCCTATCCCCCTCCACAACCACCATAGCCACCACACCTCAACCCACCTTAATCACCGTGATCATCACTCCCGCCTCACTCATCGCCACAACCGCCCACCACCCATTCCAAAAATCCATCGACTCCTACCAAAAATCCCATTCATGCCCACGCAAACCAATCGTAAAGACTCAGAAACCCAACTCCCGCCCTTGAAAACCCACCCCATGCACCTCGATGGAGCTCTTTTTTTTAAAAAAACTTTATGTCTTTTGCTGTTTCTTTCCTTACTCTAAAAAGTAAGCAAGTAAACGATTCTGGGCTGAGCAAAAGCACAATTTGGTCGCCGACGGTATATCTGTAACCGGGGTTGGTGAACCCTCATAGATATCAGGTGCCCATTTCGTGTAGTGATAACATTTTCTCTTTCTTAGCGCTCCGCTATCCGCATACAACCACCTACTAGGAAATCAAAATTAGGATGGGACGAGTGGGGTCGGAAGAGGAAGGGTAAGGGGTTGGGTCATTGGGAGGTTTGTCTTTTTCTTCTTTTTTAGTTTTTTCCAATTATATGTTGACACGTGCTAACTTTTAATCCGTAGATTAGGTTTAGGTGTGATTGTTTTGGGAATTTTTTAGGCAATAATTGAGATTATTTGGAAATAATTAAAGATGGGATCCATATGGGAAGATGACAAGTAGTGGAATTATTTATGTTGAACTTTCATATATATATGTATGTATATATATATATTATATATATATATATGTGTGTGTGTGTGTGTGTGTATGTATGTATGTATTTGTATATATATAAAGGTAGCCTTTCGTGTAGGATAAGAATGATCTTTCCTCCAAGGTAACCTCATAACTTGGCATTGTCTTAAATTGGGAGCTTTCGAAGTCCTCGGCGTCGGGTTGAGTTAATGCTATTGTTATGCTTAAAGGCGAATATGAACTCTATTGTCTTAGCACAATGTGTGTGTGCGCATTCTCTAGAAGTGTTTGTTATTAAGGATTAAGGTGTTTGCGCCTTTTATGTGGCAAGGAAGAAAATCGTGGAGCCATCGCTGTAAATGGTTGCGATGATGACGAAGCACCTTCTAACAAATGAGTTAAGTGGATCGTGGTTAACGCGACAAATATTTTTTATAAAAATGTACATTAATTAAGAGTTTCGAAAATATTCTTATCATTAACGGCTTACAATCTTTTGGTTGGTACATTGTAACCGTTTGACCCCACTTGGACTACAAATGACCCATTTCTTTGTCTTAAAAAGTATCGAAAAGACACATTAGCTAAAGGACGGTGGTCCCGTTTTTATATTCTCCCTTCCAGATATAGTAATTGGGTGGAATTTGATAAACGGGGGAGTAAATTTTCAATTTTAACAATTAAATTTTGTGTAGGTGGAGTAATGTGCAATTGCAATCATTGCAAATGCAACATGCTTTATTAAAATACTAAAATTAATACCTTGCATGTTTTTTATGTTCATTTTACTGGCCATTTTTGTTTTTTAAGTAATGTACAATTTTTTGAAATTTAAGTAGCTATTTTTAAGGAAAATTATTAATAGGAATAATCCTAGCTATGGTCAAACCCTCGCAATAATCCCAATTATGGATTATTTCCGAATAATCCCAACTTTATATGAACCCTTCCCAAAATACTCCTTATTGACTTAGAACCGGTTAATCAGTCATTTTTTCTGCTTTTCTCTCACCAGTTTAGCATTCCTCTCTCTCCTCCTCACAACCTTCAATTGGACCAACATCACTATCATTATTGTTTCCACCACCACCACAAATAACCTTTCCTACAATCACCACCACTAGCCCTACCTTCACTGCAAAATCACCAATTCACCATAGCTTACACTGAAGCACACAAGAAGTACAACTGAACAAACTTAAAAATAAATATCATAGGACAATTAATTATTGGGAAGAGAGAGAATGATTCGCTAATTTATCTACTTGGAGTTTGGTTACTCAAACATTCATAAATTTTGAGATCAAATATGAGTGTTTGTTGTTTTACCCCAGCTTATCCATTGTATTTCAGATTCAACTTTTTCTTTACTGTTTCTTTTATTGTTGAAAAAATTCGAGTGTCATCTTGTTAAATCGCTTCATAGGTACCTCGAAATCTCAAATGTTTGGCTTTGAAAGTTACATGTGCCTGTTATGTGGCTTAATTCTCGAGGTATCAGTTATTGGTGCCTTGGTGGCGGTCAAGTGGGTGGACAACAACATGTATTCTAATTTGAAGGAGATCAATGCCTGTTTGCTAGAGTTTGAAAGAGCAAAGGTGGGTGTGGGGAAACATTTTGGAAAGAGGGTTGAGAGTAAGATAGCGGTTTTTGGCTCGCTTTCGATTTCCATGGGTTCCGATGGTGTTTGGGAGTAGTGGTGGTGTAGATGCTGATGGCTTGGCATGTTTTAGTAGGGCTCGTTATTAGAGGTGAACGGGAATAGAAAGAAACAAAAACAGATTAGGAAAAGGTAAAAACATTAAAAATGAAATGGTCAATAAAAGTATGACACATCACACATCACTCTTTTGCTTGAAGAATAATCAATAGTTTCTTAGCAAACTTTAGAAAGTAATTCTCCTTACTTTCTTCCTTAGGAGTTAGGACGTAATTCTTGCCTATTGCACAACCGAACCACATGAGGCACTAAGAGGGTTTACCAACAAGGAGTCAAGGAGTGTCAACAAAAGTAGAAGCGTGGCAAATGTGATTTATGTGACGGAGAATGGGATACTACCTATGTTGGGAAGCTTAAGTACATTACTATTCAACATCCACCTTAGCCTTGAGGACAAGGTGAAAGTTTGGGCAATCGTGAATTCTAAGAATCAATTATTAAGATCTCTATAACCATGTTTACTAAAGGTTGTTTGTCTGCTCCATCCTCGAGTCTAATTTGGTGGTAATGAGATTTCATTTCCAATTTCGCGAACACCTTGGAACCATGCAATTTGTAGAACGAGACACTCCCCGTGTAGTTTCCTTATTCAAGGGTCGAGGCATGGTAATCTACATAAAAGAGCAACGAGCCATCTTATTTTTTATAAGGAGCATGAGGATGGTGAAGAGGGAAGATGATCGAACTATGCCCATTGTGACAAAATTTTGCGGCGATCTTGGAATTGGGGATATCGATAAGGTCGATTTGCTCTTTCATTGAGTAGTACAGCCACGAAATCGTGTGATATGGCTGAGCGAGATTGTCAAATTACATGACAATTGCGGTGAGCAGGATTGGCAAATTCCAGTGAGTGAGATTGTCAAATTGTAGTGACTAAATCCCAATTAGAGGTGCGACTACCATCTAATAGCTGTATTTTCCCCTTACTAAGGCGATAAAGAGGCAAATTACTTGGTTTAGTTCCTTCAAACGTTGCTTTCGGTAATGCTAGTTGCCTCCAAGTTACCACGACTTCCTTACGTGGTACAACCACCAACGCACCCTAGTAATACTTCCTCCGTTCTTCTTTAATCACTATATATAAAGTTTCTTGATTCAGATTGCACATTTTGAACGTTAATATTTCTAATTGTTTTTGAGTAAAAGTTATAGAAAAATTGCTATTAATTATATACCAACCGAGTCAATCTAATAAAATCCCATATAACTGTAGTTATCTTTATGCGTAAGTCATAATAGTTGGTCAAAGGAAAATGTGCGAATAGTATAAAATGAAAAAAAAATAGTGATTATAATAGAATAGTTGAAGTATATCCCAAGTTCGATGATTGTTTTTGAATGGGAAGTCGTGACCTTGTGGAATCTTGGCTTTCTTGTGTTTATGTGGATATTGTTATTCCTCCCTCACCACTTGCTCTAGGCTTGTAGAGATTCGAGGGAGTAAGGGTTTCTTACATCTTAGACGGCACCTTGATTTTCTATACCATGAAAGTGCCTAGAAACATCACGTATTCGTCAATGTGAGCTATGTTTGTGCTGTTTGGCTGCCGTATGTGCGATGGATCAATCTCATTATCATATCGGGTTATAATGAATATAGATGTACAACAAGAATCTAATGAAGTTCTCGAAGAATTATTAGCAAGGATGATTAATGAAGAAGTATTTAGGTGATAACGGTGTCTTATGTTGTGTGTCTTATGTTGTATATGGTAGATTAACGTTGTCCGTTATTTCATGACTGAAGAAGTAATTGGTGTCATCTATTGCCCCTCTCTACGTTTAACCAATGGTGGAATTGTATCTCATGCAGGCGATCCTGATTTTGCCAAAATTTTATGAGAGAGTGGTTGTGGGGTGGCAGATAGGCAATTTGTCGTGCGTTATGGTAGTGGTAGTAGCCTTAGATGATTGTGAGGTGGTGTGATAGGATTTAGTCGTATCACCTATTCAAAGATAATTCCTACAGTCCTCTAACTATGGTAGTCAATGGAAGCAGGGTCGAATCCACAGGGAGACAAAGTTTCTAAATTAATATTCAATCAATTAGCTACTTCAGATGAAATCAGGGAAGATTTAACTGAACTAATGATTAAACTAAAGAAGACGGATTAAATCAAGGGATTAACTATGGACAAAAAACCTAGGGTATTAGGTCGGTCCACCATGCTTATACCAATCAAATAGGGTTAACTACTATCAAAACCTAAGTCAAGAGTCGGGGATTAGAGCATGTGTTGAGCTATGGTTAAGACTCAACGCTCATAGTTCAACATACGCCGCATGTTCACTAACGTAATCAGAACTACTGACGTGTCCTAGGCCTCTAGTCGTAAGACGGATCTGTGCAAACAACTATTAACCACAAGCAACCAATGAAATTGTACACTGACATTAATTACTCAATAAAGAACAAACCACATCACAATCACCCTAATCAAGCCCTAGAAATTGATAGAAATCTAAATCACAATCATGGTATAAACATGGCTTTCCTATCTAACACCCTAGAAAGAGAACTACTCACTCATAATCGAATTAACAACAACAAAACTAATATGAAACCCTAACAATTGCATCATGAATAATTAAATAACTAAGCTAAGCAATTAAGAATAATAAAAGAGATTAGGTTAAGAAAGAATACCAATTGACAGAAAGCAGGAACTTTTATTGAAATCGAAATAGGTTCAATCACCTTTAATCTAATCTAAAGTGTTTAAATTAAACTAAGAACAATGAGAAATAACTAGAGTCTAAACTAGAATGAAAGATGAATAAAAGATGTCCCTAAAATAATGAGGAAAAAGGTATTTATAATACCCCTCAAGTCTAATTAAAACGGAATTAAAAGATAGAATTTCCGCGAATACGAGCACGGGACCCGATCGGGCAATGGACCACCCGATCAGATCCATAGTAATAAAAAATCCAACAACTTCAATTCTTCACCCCACGCAGCAGCATAGCAAAAATAGGCTAATATGGGCCCACCCGATCGCATGCCCGATCGGGTCATGGATCGGGTGCATAGTAAAAAGTTCAGCAGCAGACCCAACACCTTTGGCGTAACAGCAACAATATTAACAAATCACACACCACTAACATTAACAAATCAGTGGGCCCCCTCATGTCCCCTTATCACACAACACTAACATTAACCAATTAGTGGCTTTGTCCTCTTGCATGTTGTAGCTGGCAGCAATATTTTAGTGAAGAGCAGCCCAGCTCACGCGGACAGCACACACAACACAATTCCAGGCCTGCCCGAAGTGGATCGGGCTACCTGCGCCCGATCGGGCCGCGAGCAGCTTTGGGCCCAGCAGCTTCTTGGACTTTGTTCAACGCAGCCAACACCATTTGACTTAAAATTGAGTTCGCCCGATCACCCACCCGATTGGGTCATGTTTGCCCGATCGGGTCTGGGCACTTCGTCTCTCGCCTGATTGGATGGGGCAACCCTTGCCCGATCGGGTCCGCAACTTCTGTACCCGATCATAATTCCTTCGCCCGATCGGGCCATTTTTGCCCGATCAGAGTACGGAAACCTCCTTTTTGACTCTTTGGCTCTCTAAACTTCACGTTTAGGGGTCTTGGGACCTCCTAAACTACCCATAAAACTCGTGAGCCGTCCTACGTGCCTCGTAACATCTCTTAAAGCCGTGGTTGCTTCCAAATGGCTCGGGAATAAGGAGAAAACTCCCTAAAGCCTGCAATTCAACACTAAAACACAAAACCACAACTATATACGATAGTTAGCACAAAATAGCTCTCAAGAGCTCCAATGACGCACAAATTAGCTTGTAAATAAGGGAGAAAACTTTATATAAATACGTGATATCATGGTGTGTTTGAGAGAAAAAGAGAGTGCTTCTATAGTTTGATGGCGGAACAAAAACGTGGGAAGGGGAAGTTGACGGGGGTCTTCTCTCTTTTGTTTGTAAAATTATTAAGCTAAAAGTTTTATTTATTGGAAAAAGGGACTTTGATAATAAGGAGATGACGTAGTGGTTAAGTTGTGACTTACCAAGTGATACATGATGGGTTCTGATCCCCTATTTGATTTTTTGAAAACACTCTAAAGGGGCAGATGACATGTTATAAGAACAATAATGCCATGTTGTGTGACATTGGTGCCCGCGATGCAAGCTCACGCCTTTTGATGTAGATAGATAGATAGCAGAAGGTTTACAAAACTCTCAAAGCGTTTGAGTGGCTTTGTCGCTCCCTCTACAAACTGAGATCACACATTCACACTTTTTGAATGATTGTTCTCTCAACTCTTTTTATACTCTTCTCTGCATAACTAACTCTGATATATTCTGCCACCTCACTAATCTAACAGAATCATGTTGCTCTCCCTTTACTTGCGTAAGTTTTCAGAATAGGAGGCTTGGAAATGTTAGGTGGGTCCTCACAGCTACAAATGCAAATCTGGATGTCCAAAAGATTCCCAGGGATAAAAATTCCAACATACCATGACCGAAAGAGACCGTTAAGAATAGCAAAGTAACTTGAACACAAAACACTTAAGCAAGATTAAACACACTGCATGAACTAATTGATCTATGGATTAAGGTGGGCTATATTTCTTGGACTGTGAGTGACAATACCAGATCAGAGTGTGCAATCAAACTATCTGATTGAGTGACATCCCATAGTCCTTGACTCCTTGTCTTAATTCTGAAGTATGAAGCTTACTGGCAATGGGATCCCAAAAGGAGTTACACTTGTCATCAACACGACAAACTAATTTGACATGGTCTCTACTCAGCTCGATAGAGCATTTCTTCTCATACATTCTAATTGAGATCAAGGATTTTCTACCCGTAGTGTTATTGATGCTGAAGTATTTTTGTTCTTGAGAAGGGATTGATCTACAACAAACCAGCAGCATAAATTGAACAAAGTTTCTGAACACTAAGATTGATTTTGCTTAACTTGAAAGTTGAAACACCAAGTAAAAGAGTAATCAATCTTGCATCTCAAACATTTAAGTAATAGAAGGTTTGGTTCGATTCACTGAGAAATCTAAATGAAAAATAATTCTTTTTTGTTGTAGTTGCATGGTTTTCATGGAGCCTTTGAATTAGCATTTTAGTAAATTGACCAAGTCCGTTATATAACTAACAATTTTATTGCTAAAGTGGGAAGCATTTCCCTCACTTCAAAGCATGAAATGGCGGTGGCCACCATGTTTTTCTTACACATTGTGTCCGACTTGCTAGTGTATTACTATTTGAGGTCATTGTAGACATTTTCGACTAAGTATAGACATTGTGGAATATTTTGAAAATCGAATCCCTGGTGATCCAAAATCATGGATTTTCCTTTCTTTTTCTTGTACAGAGCAAGCCTTTGGAAGACTATTACAGGAAGCAGAAAAAGCTTCGGGAGTTTCAGGTAGCTGAAGGCTTTGGAGAAACCATGAAAGGCATGTTGTCTGTTTTGCAGCTTCAGCACATGGATTCTTCTTTCCACAAGCTAACTGCCTAATATGATTGATTTTAAATATTAGCATTGCGGCATTACAGTAAATACAAACTATCTAGTTACAGAGTATATGACTATAGTGTGTATTTTACTTTTTAATGTCTCTTTTTCAGAAGCCTAACTAATTTTGTACTGTGTATTCTTTTATACAAAGGATGAGAAGCCATTTGCGACTGCTGGGATGCAGTTTGCTCGCTGAGCCATGAGGTTTATATAATCTAGACCTCTTTTGTTGTATTTTGACTGAAGATGTGCATGGAATATAAATTTTTGATTGAACCCTGTCTTAAGATTCTATTTTTTTTTTTTGAGAATAGTCTCCTTAGGAGATTGAGGAGGGTGAAAGAATTTTTATTAGGCTTACAAAAGTTAAGATAAGTTCCAGTAGGATATAGTATCTTATAAAACAAGATTTATTAAGGTTGAATAAGCTTGCTTTTGATAATTCTAATGAAAATTTTAGTTACGGAGAATGCAAACTGACACTATACTTTAGACTTATGCTAATAAGTATTAACTAGTAATTATGATGACTTATACAGTATGTAAGCACTAGGATTATGAAAGGCTGCACATGTTATCTACTTCCATACAATGAGTTGAGATTACATGCAAATCAGGTTTCCCTTATAGTACGGAGTATTTCTTTATGAATAGTATGCAAATGTAGATGAAACGGACAATACAAACATTGAAGAAAAAAAAGCATTTAATGCTCGATGAAGCCCCCCCCCACCTGTAGGCGGAATTCGGCATCGTTGCTGTTTTGTGGATTTCCATAGTTTACTCCCCCACCCAAATTATAGGAATAGATTTAGACCTATAGTCCGATTTTTTTTTCTATATACAATGTTCCCTACAAAATATTTCCCACTTAAAGCTTTTTTCAAACTATTCCCTTGGTGCTGTCCACGTCAGTTGAATTAAGTTAATTTTTTACAAAATTGCCCAACTCAATTGCTAATAGAAGTAGCGGTCAACCTTTAAATTCAACCTATACTGTGAATAGTGGTCCGAACCACAAGTTTATCTAAATCAAACAGTATTACTATTAGCGGTCCAAAGTTCTCAATTGTCACGACCAACTACTTTACTTCATGGAAGAAATGTTCATACACATCGTACAATATTGATCTTTTGCATTTGTACAACCATGTGGATCTTGTTCCATCTATCTATATACTTTCTCCGTTTTTAATAATCACTACATAAAAAGTTTCACACCTCTCAAGTCCCAACACACACCTTTGAACCTTAACAACTCTAATTATTCTTAAGTAAAAATTGTAGAAAATTGATTTATCGAAACGAATCTAAGAAGATCCCACGTGACTATGTTTTACCTCGTGCATATATCATAATAGTTAGTTAAAGGGAGATGGATAAATAGTGTAAAATGAGAAATGTAGTGATTATTAAAGAACAGAGGTAGTATATATAAAAAAGGATTAGATTACAGTTGCAATCCGTCATGTGTCACCATCCCTCTTTTGATGACGTTTTATCCAATTCATTCTTATATATTAAAAGTTTATTAGCATGAATATTCAAACCCGAAACTGCAAGCATGGAAGCTAGTATTCCAACCACCACTGCAACATACTTTTGTTGCTCCTTCTATCAAAATCAATGATGATATATGAATGTAAACGAATAGTTAAGTTGTGACTTTTCAAAACCCATATTGTGAATGAGATAACTCATTTTGTTTATTTTTTTAATGATATTTTTTTCATACTAAATGACCTATTATTTTTTAACTACTACTAGATTGTAATTTGTAACAGACAAAACCCAGGAGCATCACCCGAATCTAAATATTAATTTCAATGTTCACAGTTTATGAGATGTGACTCTAATTGGCTGACTTATTAATGCTTCATGAAGTTTTTGTGTGCACTTACTTCTCCCTCTGTCCCACAATGTTCTTCCCGTATTCCTTTTTAGTTGTCCCAAAATGTTATTCCCATTTCCACACTTTTCATTTATATTGTGTTTTTTTCCCAAAACACCCTCATTGATAAAATCTAAGTCCCACTTTATCGTCAAAAATCAATTAAAGATTCACCCAAAAATGCCACATGTTGTCTTTCAAGAATTGTAGTACACCCCCTATAAAAGTACCAACAACCCTAAAAAACCCTATTTTTGTCGTTTCTCTCTTAGTCTCCCTGTCGTTTCTCTCTTATTCTCTCTCAGTCTCCTCAATTTCGTCTCCTTAGTTCAACCTACGAAACCTTCAATCTCCTCCTTCTTATGCTTCGATATTTGCTTAAAAAGGTTGCATATGTTCAGATCTGCTGAAATGGTTTTATAAAAACCAAATTTCTTTAGAAATTTTAAACAAATTCATCTGGAAACGTATCGCAAAATCTTCGAGTAAAACCATAGTTTCATTTTTAAAGATTTGAATCGTTTTTGAAGAGGAAAAGAGGGTTTTTTTTGAATAAATTAGGGTTTTTTTCTCCTCATTTCACCATTTACAAACCCTAATATCTTGATTTCTCTTTTCAAATTAGGGTTTTATTTTCGATTATTAACTTAAATACGCTATGAGTTACTGATTATCAGTTTCTTCCTCTAAATCTCTCCCAAAATCTTAGTATTCTTGTTCAGATCCCAGTAATTGTGAATGGGGTCCAACTTGTGAAGGGATTCACAGCTACAGTCCCCAATCTAGCAAGTTTGTTTGCTCTTCTTCGTCTGAGAATGAATCAACTCAGATTAAGGGTCCTCAGTCTGAAGTTTTAAGTGCTGAAAAGAAGGAAAATTAGTTCAAGTCCCCTATTTGCAACTTCAAAAAAGAAAGACGTGGCTGGGTGTTCTTCTATTGTGGTATTGGAAAGAAAGCACCAACTGAAGTTGCTAAGTCCGTGGAAGATGTTTGTGATGGATCTAAATATGTTCCTGGCTCTGATGGTGATCTTGAGCACTTTGATGCAGAGTCTTGTAGCTAAGTTTCTTCACCATTGAAATTTTGTTTTTTTTTGTTGTTGTGTGATATTGGTTAAATGACTGCTGGTTAACTTACTCTTGTTGTGCTGTTGATTAAATTACTCTTGTTGTGATGGTTGTTAAATTACTGTTGTTTTCGTATTTCTTGTAGCTAGGTAATGTCCCCCTTTTGTATGTTGGTTGAATCTATAAGCAAGTTATATGTTCATAACTTATGGCCCTTGTATGCTCCTGTTGTTATGTTGGTTGAATTACAAAAAGTTGGGAAATGTTGGCTTAGAAAAAGTCTCCTATTGTTACGTTTATGAGCAATTAAATTCCCCTATATATACTGATGTTCGTTGTGAATTGGTGCTGCTGATGTTGGTTATAATTAGAAAAAGTCAAAACCAGTTATAATAAGCTCCTTGTGAGTTACTGCATCTGTTTGCTGATGTTGGTTGTGATTAGATGCTACTGCATATGTTTCCTAATGTTGTCTTTGATTAGCTGCTGTTGATGTTGGTTATAACTAAAAATTTTAAAACTCATTGAGATTGCCCTTATGTTGTGAATTAAAGAAACTGTTTCCTAAATGTTGGCTTTGTATTGCTGTTATCATGTTGATTGACATCGTCGTTGCACGTGCCAAATTAGAATATCTAATTTAACCAATATAGGGTAAGAAATGGTCGAATCCACAAGGAATCAAATCAAAGTTTGAATGCGATCAAGCGAGCTAAGCCTATTTTTGGGGGGTTTTGATATTAAAGATTAACTAAGAAATTAGAAACTAATTAACTAACAAATAAACTAAGTAATTGGGTTTAAACTATATAAAGAAGACACTAGGGATAGGGGTATCACAAGCTAACCATCAATTAACCAAGTTGCCAAGCCAAGGGGATTCATTAGGGTCGATTAGGGGACTAAGTCACTCAAATGTTTCCTAATTACTCTCTCGAGCTAATTAGGAGGACCTAATTAACCAATTTTACCTATTCTCATGGTAAAAGTAATCAACCAAGTATTTCCACAACTTCAAGTGATTCGATTAATGTCCTAGGAAGTCAATCGCCTATTCTCATGGTGAAGTCAACCTAAAATCTAGCCAAAGGTCGATCCTAGATTTCATTTCTCAATCCTTCACCTTGGATTCCCATAACAAGTTCAAATGGTGATCAATCAAATAAAATTAGCTAGACAATACAATCTCACCTAAATCATACCCCCAAGCTTGACTTTCAAGGTCAACTCATGATCAACTAGGTCATCCCCTTCCCCTAGCTAGTAATCTACTCACTATCCATAAAAAGCATGAAATAAAAAGGTTAAAGCAACAATGGTGATCCAACAATGGCAGAAATCATATTAAATAAGCTAATAAATAACTAATCAATATCGAATAAATATTAATAATTTATTAAACTATATAGTTTAATAAATTATTAATATTTGATTGATGATTTGTTTGTTGTTTAGAACGTGCTAATCAATGCTAAATCAAAATGAAGCAAGTATTAAAGCAAATAAAGATAAGAGATAGAAGAAATACTCAAAGATGGATGGAAATCAAATGCAAAACTACATTAAAATAGCTTCAATCTTCAATGTTCAAGTTATAGATCTAGTTTCTCTCTCTAAATATTCAACTTCTCTCTACTCTCTCTCTAATTAATCTAATTAAAATTCTGAATATAAAACTTCTTTCTGATTATTACACAAAATGGGTTTAAATACCCTAAGTATTAAGGGCAAACAAGCAAAAAGGGCTAATACGAAGTCGCGCGACGGCACAGTGGAGCGACCTGCTCCGAAAACCATGGAGCGGGCGATCCAAACCCACTCCAGCCCCGCTCAAGCTGCTACTTCCCTTGCTTCAATTTTTGGACTATGGAGCGGTCGCTCCTTAGCAAATGGAGCGACCGCTCCCCTGTTCTTGTTCCATTTCTTCGCGCCTAAGCAAACAACACTTAAGAGGAGGTTAGATAAGGGGAGGGGGGGGAGCAAATGCACTAAAATCTAATGCAAAATATGAAATCATGAAAAAGGATGTAAATGGGAAAGAAAAGGGAGCTACATGGCCTAAAATGCAACTATATGACCAAGATTTACCCCTAACTAGTGAGTATAAAACCCACTTATCATTGATGTTGGTTATAATTATAAAATTTAAAACTCATAGAGATTGCTCTTCTGTTGTGAATTAAAACTTGTGAATTAAAGCTTCTGTTTCCTAATGTTGGCTTTGCATTGCTGCTACCATGTTGTTGTTGGTTATAAATGGATTAAAATGTGAATCTTAAGCTTCTGTTGGTAAAATAGGACTGTAAAACTTTATGCTGCTGCTGGTTACTTGTATATGTTGCTTATGGTTTTTGCCCCCTGTTCTTTTATGTTTATGATGAGAAACCTATTAACTGAGACTCTACTCCAAAGGGTTCACATCCTTCAACCTAAAATTGCCACCAGTCACAATACTGATTGAGGCTTTTGGGTTTGAAGTTAATTGTGATATTGGAGTGTGTAGTCAATAATGTTTGGGGACTTCTGAGAATTTAATTGAATCATCATTTTCATTCTTTCTATAAATAATTTTTTTTTGATTTAATACAAAATCCACTATTTATTCATTGATCATGGTATTTTCCAAAAATATTTCATTCATTCATTGATTTGACAATGATTCATCTACATTGATCTGAAATCCACTTTTACAAAAAGGTTTCATTGATGGATTTGATTACAAAATGGTTATATTCATTCATTTCTTAACAAAATATTTTGTTTACAAAAAGTTCATCTCCAAACCTAAGACAACAACCAACAACAGCATATTCAGTTTCCTTGTTGATGTGAAGTAGATGCTTCTCCATATACCCTATCTCAAGCTTCCATCACAACCCAAATTGGAGCATTAATAGTGTCATTAAGCACACATCCACCCTCTAGTTTTCTTTTGTTAAAATGGGGTAAGTCGTAGTCGTTGCCACCATGTACCTTCAAAATTTCATTCATAACATATCGCAAGCTCATCCATATACTGCTTAGTGTTTTAGGATCCAACTCATAAAACGCTTCATAAACAACATCTAGCATCTTGTCAACATCCTCTGACTTTTTTTTGTGCATCAAAGATTGAATAATGCTTCTAAAAAAGGAAAAATGGAAAGTAATAATCCCACCTTTAGGCGGCCTTCTCAAAATAATCCGACATTCACTTAATTTCAGAATAATCCTACCTTTGACATTCGTCTGCTCAAAATAAATTTTGTCATACGTCTGCTCAAAATGGACCTTTACTTGTTAAAAAGACCCATTTTGAGCAGACATATGTCAAAGGTGGGATTATTCTGAAATTAAGTGAATGTGAGATTATTTTGAGAAGATTGCCCAAAGGTGCGATTGTTATTTTCTATTTTTCCTCGAAAAAACCCGAGGTCAAGTATATTTAAATCCGGACTATTAGGGGGCTACTGTATTAATATAAATGTGAAACCGTCTTGTTGGCAAACCTGCAGTCGTTTTGGATCATCTTGACTTATATGTGCTTTTGCGTCGTCTTGTTGGATGAAAATTGTCTTCGGGCCATCTTTTGGCCATTTTTCCTTGATGGCTGGTGTAATGTGATTGATTAGCGTATCCCTTGTGGCTTTTTGGTTGGCAGATTCAATAATTTTTGTAACTAAAGTTCCTTTGTCCCTGTTTTTTGAGTTCCTTTTTGCTGCCACTTTATATGTGAATCAAATGTACATTCACCAGCAGCTTTGTATCTGGGTCTTGCTACACATGTTGTGAACATCATTTTGGGAATAAACTTGCTTGATTTTGTGCCCTATATCTCCCCTTTTCCTTTTTTGCCAAGTATATCCTTTGTGATTTTTTGTTACAAAAAACCATTTTTCATCTAAATTTACAAAGTCATACATAGGGTAATACTCTTGCTTAGTCTCTCGTGTTACCCCCATTAACAAACCCATAATCCACTTTAATCTTTCTACCTTGTTTGAGTCCTTTAAACCGGGATGAAGTGGATTACTATGTGGTTTAATGAGTCCTCTTTAGTTCATTCTGTGGGTTGTGCTCTTAGTTAAATTTAACTTCGATACTAAGTCCCTTATACAAGATCTTTTTCCCATTTTCAGTTTACTCTATGTCATTTAATTGAACTTGAATTCGTTTTCTACCACTTAAATGAAATTTGGTTGACACATTATACCTTTATGAAGCATCTTTCTGCTTCTTTGCTGTGTTCCAAATGATGCCGATTGTTTGTCTTGATATGTTGAACTTCTTGGCAGCCTCATTGATTAAACCGCCGGACATTTTCCCACCCTTAGTTTTGTCAAGAAGCCAACATAATATTTGCCACTTATCCTCCTTGTTGAGTCGTTGGTGCTGATGATGACCCCTTTCAACATTAACCTGAGGTTCAGACTGTTGATGCAGAAGTTGATGCAATAATTGTTGTTGTCCCAATTCTGGTTGTTCATCTGGTTCCAATTTGAGATCAAATTTGAAGGTTTGTCGAAAGTCACCAACATTGTGATTTCATTTGGTTGTTGCTCAAATTCTGCATCCTTATCATCAATGTTTGGAAACCATGCTTCATTTAAATCGAAGTCTGAAGCCATATATAATTCAATGACAATGAAGCAGTTTGAGGAACTTTTTTTTTGTTGTTTAAAGTGTAAAATCAGTTTTTTTTTGCTTTTGATATGAAAAACCAAAGACCGGTTCTTATATTTATAGAATGAATGTTGTAAGAGAGGGAAATGAGAAAATTTCCCTCCTAAAGTTTGTAATCCATGTGCATGTGATGTCTAATTTTTTATTGGTTGTTGTAAAATAATTAAAAGTTGTGATTGGCTGATACATAAAGTTTTGGATTATGCTAAAAAAGTGTACTTCACTTTTTATATTTTGCTGTAATCATATAGATTTTCATATTGTACTTTATACTTGTTATATGCAATGATTAGCTTTTCATAATTTGTCTCCAAACCTTAATATTTGTGAAAAATGAGAAATAGGAAGAACATTGTGGGACCGAGGGAGTACTATTTAACAAATTGTTCAGAAGTTAATCGCTATTCCCACATGTCAGCATTGATGGATCGTTTATGGAAGTAGCGACCGACTTTTTATTAGGACTTTACTTTCATTAGCGGCTCATTAAGCCTGATCAGTACTAGGAGACTGAGAGTAATGTTCTCATTTGTGTGAATAAAAAAAACTCGTGCAATTTTGCTAACATAGAAGGTACAATAGGAATGAGTTTTGAAAAAAGTGTAAAGTGGAAGATGCTTTTGTTGAGGGCATTATTTTGGGAAAATTTCCTATACCCCACATTCGAGCAAGGTTTTCCACTACTATTATGGAGGTTTCTTCTCTTTTTTTTCCCTGTTTGTTCAATGTTTACTATCTTTACTATATAGATAGATTATCACTTTTATTGGTTATTACTGAATTTGTTATTTAATTTTGCTTTTAATCTGAAACTTTTGTTCAGTACTATCAAGGCATTAATTGAATTTTGATTTTGGTCACTAATATGTTGTTCACTATTTTCCCCCTTGCAATATAGAGTAATACTTCCTCCGTTTCACAATAGATGCATCATTTGCATATTGTGTAGTATTCACATTTTAGACTTTGATTGGTTTTGGTGATTTACAATTTAGGAAAAACATAATTATGTGGGTTGTTGTTAGATTTGTCTCAATTTGTATATTTTCAATATCTATTTTTTATAATTTTTAATTATTGATAATTAAAGATATTAATGTATAAAATAATGTATTGACAAACATAAAAAATAAAAATAATGCATCTATTGTGAAATGAAGAAGTATGTTTTTTTTGGTAGTTTGTTCATGATTTTGTTGGTTGAAAATAATCATCAATTCCTCAAAATTCAATTATCTTATGGTCAATTGGTCATGTCGTCTATTTTTTTGAAAAATATATGAGGTAATCCCGTGTTTTATTCTTTTTATGATGTAGCACTCACATTACCCGTAGGCACAATTTTTTATTATCATGTCTCACATCACCATTTTTAAATTGGATCAAACAACACAATTTATACGTTTGTTGCACAAAACAGCACCAAAAAAATGGTGCACAAATTAACACGAACTTTTTCTAATTGGTGTAGAAAACGACATAAGTGGTTTTTCGCTTGAGATTTCCTATTTCTGGTGAATCTTAGTATTTTAGCTTTTTGATTTGTATTACCCATACGCTATAGACATTCCTTTTGATTTCTTCATTGAACATTTTTCACTCATCCTCCAATTCTAGGTTTTGATAGACAATATCAATTTTGAGAAATTTTTAGGGTTTCAAAGAGGAAATAAGGTGATTTTTAGATCCAGTCTTTTATTTAAAGTGGAGGGAAAAAGATACCAAAATTAAAACAAAGCTTAAATACTAAAGATTCAGTGGAAATAGAGAATCTTTGGCGAAAAAACCACTTATGTCGTTTTCTGCATCGATTAGAAAAAGTTTGTGTTGTTTTGTGCACCTTTTTTATTGGTGTTATTTTGTGTAACAAACGTATAATTTGTGTTGTTTGATCCAATTTTTACAATTTATTAATCCATTAAAGTCAACGGTTGACTTTTATATGATATAAACTAATTTGGGCTTATTATTAAGTTTGAATTATTTTAATTATTTGTCATTTGTTAAATGGATTAAGCCAAACTGAACTATTTCAGGTAACGACGACATGGATCCCATTGATGAAAAGTGGCTACTTACCAAACCCCAAAGCTTTGTAGAACATTATAAATAGAGCCCTCCAGTCTCATTCAAAGAGGGGGAAAACTAGGAGGAGAAAAACCAGAAGGTCGGAAAAACCAGAAGAAGAAAAAAATAGCTATTCAAAGTAAAGAAACTATCTCTAAAAATAAACAAGAAACCAAAAGAAGACCTGAAGAGATAAAGCCCGGAGGCCCTCACTCAAGGAAATCAAATCTGTTTTGCAAAATTTTCAAGCCAAGTTTGTGATACAACAACAAAAATAATTTGAGAAGATCGAGTCAGTGGAAAATATATTCTAGATTCTACCCAAAAATTCATTACCTATGCAAATTTTAAATTTGTCACATCAAATTACTTCTAAAAAAAGACTTAAAATTTGTATTTACAAATTTTTGGCACAATTTCTACCTTTCATCTGTTTCTCCATTCAAGCAACGAAGCAAGTTCATTCAACAATGGTGGCCGAGAGAAGATCAATTCACGATGACAACAATGAATCTTCTTCCCATGCAAAGATCGCTTGATGGAGTCAATCCATAGATCAATAGATGTTGCCGATGTCATGGTGATCGAAGTAACTACCATCAAAGAAGAACTTGCAAATATGAAAGAACAACATAAAAAAAAACTCATCATAAAAGGTGAAGAAAGAAGCATAAATCAAACACCAAGTTGAACAAATCGGTATCTTGATAAGGAGACTTGAGAAAATGCCAATTGATGAGTCACTAAAGATGACCTACTTGTGAAGAAAGTCGTTCACACTCTTAAAGGTGTGACATTCAATTGGTACATTGACTTAATTAACTCCAGAATCTATCGATAGTTGGCCACAGATGGAAAAAACATTCTTGAAACACTTTTGGAACACTCGTCACACGGTGAGCATGATGGAGTTAAAGCGCAATAATCAATTAGAGGAGGAACAAGTTATGGATTATATACATTGATCGACGATAATTTTTGAGCCTTCAATGTAAAGTTCACTTGTCTGAAACTTCTATTGGGGAGATGTGCATGCAGGGAATGCATTGGAACTTTGGCTACACATTTCAGGATTTGTTAACTCGAGCTCCAGAAATGGAGCTTATAATTGTCAGTCATGAAGATCAATTTGATTTGGCATCTATATCAATGGAGGATCACAATTCACATATATAACTACGTGAAAAAATAAATTCACAAAGACACAGAAAACATCCAAGAAAAAAACTCCAATGACGTGGCATTATTTCTAGTTTGGCACTCCAGGTTGAGTCACAGACATGTGCATGTGCTTTTGAATGGGCAAGAGCAAACAATTTCTTGAATGTCGTCTTCCTCACTGATTCCCACAACTTGGTACACATGCTAAATCATCCTAATAACATAGCAATTGTGCATTGGTGGACGACACATTCTATAAAGGACACCGCAAAAGTTTTCAATTAGTGCATCTTTCCAACTTGCACCAAAATACATAGATTCTAGGAAAGAATAAAAGAGAAAATAATTGACTGAATCTCCCTAATTAAAACCGAAAAATCAGCTTATTCCATTCCTAATTTTGGCTCGTATGAACACAATTGAAAGGAAATATTACTACTCAATGCCAACTACCATGCAACTTGCATACTTGGAGTACAAGGACACAAACTTCCTAATATTCGAAAATTAGAGGGCAATTTTGAATTTTTATTTTGCTAAAATTTAAAGGAGAAAATAAAAATAATAACTAATAGCAAATGGACTCCTTGCATTCCTAATTTAAAAATTCATTGGGCTTGAGCATCAACCCAACTAATTATGGACATAAAGGATGAGTTTGAATTAAGCTGTACCCAAATGCTTCTAAGATTAAACAAACTTCTCATCTTCAATAATGGACTTTTACTTTGGGCTTGCATCAACATTCAATAAATAATGTAAAATCACTAATTCAAATGAGTTATCATGTGCTAAATGTTCCCCTGGCAGATGACAAGTCGCTTTGTAAACAAAATTGCAACTATATCTCCAACATTTCTAGAAAGAGTTCAGGGAGATATTTGTTGGCCAATTAATCCTCCATGTGGACCATTTAGATACTACATGGTATTAATTGATAATTCAACACAAGGGTCACATGTGAGTCTTTTGTCAAGTAGATACGTTGCTTTTGCTAAACATTTGGCTCAAATCATTCGACTGAAAGCCAATTCCTGATCATTCAATAAAGAAATTAAGGCTCAACAATACAGGGGAATTCCATACTTTTAATGATTATTGTATGTCAATTGGAACTATAGTATAACATCCTGTGGCTTATGTCCACACACGAAATGGTATAGTTGAATCACTAATTAAGAGACTAAAACTAATTTTTCGACCATTATTGATGAATTCAAAATTGCCTTCAATAGCTTGGGGTCATGCTATATTACATGCCGCATCACTAATTCGATTACGACCTATTGCATATTATAACTTCTCACTATTGCAATTAGGCTATTGTCAAGAACCAAATGTCTCGCATTTGAAAATTTTCGAATGCAGTGTGTGTGTCCCTATAACTCCACCCCAACACATGAAAATGGGATCAGATGGAAGGATGCGAATATATGTTCATTTTTAGGAAAAATTTATATTAAATGTACGAACTATGCTCGATCTTCTTTTAAAGGGATCACCCATTGATTATTATTGGAAGGTACCAACTATCGATCATGCTTGATTTTATGGGTACTCGTGACCTAGTAACCTGAAACAACAAGTCAAATGATTATTCTGAGGGTTTTAGGCACGCATTCCAAAGCGACTATTTTAGTTTTTTTCGGGGTGAAGACAACGTTTTTTTGAAAAACGGACATCAACGCTTCCCTTCAAGGATTCTAGTTTTGAGAATCCCTAAAAAACAGGTACCAATAAATTAGGTTTTTTTGGCACGCACTTCAAGGCGGCCTTTTCGGGCCAAAGACGATTTTTGAAAAATAGATACTGCTACGCACCCTTAATGGGCACGAATTTGATAATCCTTACAAAACATATACTAACAAGCCGGATATTCATGCACACATTTCAAGGCGCTTTTTGGAGCCTGATACGACATTTTTTCGAAAAACGGACAACGATATGCATCATTTGTGGGCACGATTTTTGAGAATTTCTACAAAAGGTATACGTATAAGCCACGTTTTGGGGCACGCAATTCAATCGACTTTTTCGGCAAATACAACTTTTTTTTTGAAAAACGGACTATGCTATGGACCTTTTATGGGCACAAATTTCGATAATACCTAAGAAACGGATACCAATAGACCGGGTTTTGAGGCACATGAATGGCCTTACAAAGTCGAAAAAGTCGTCTTGAGATGCATGCGTGAAAACTCGGCTTATTGTTACCCGTTTTGCAGCTATTATCGAAGTTCGTGTCCATAAAGGGTCCATATCATTGTCTGTTTTTCGAAAAAACATCGTATCAGGGTTGAAGAAGTCGAGTGCATGCCCTAATATCTGGCTTGTAAGTAGTCGTTTTGTAGTGATTATCAAAATTCGTGGCCTTTAAAGGTGCCTAGCGGTGTCTGTTTTTCGAAAACACGACATCTTCTCCCCGAAAAAGCTGTCTTGAAGTGCGTGCTAAAAACTTGACTTATCGGTACGCGTTTTTTAGGGATTCTCGAAATTAGAGCCCTTGAAGGGTGAATGGTGATGTCTGTGTTGTATTCGTTATTTTGATGATGACAAATAAAGTAGTTTTAACTTACGATTAGTTTTATTTATTTAATTATTTAGTCACAAAGTATTATTATTTATTCTGTTAGACCTATAATAAACTTATGGGTAATTGGTCTTGGATTTAACCAAAATTAAGTTATTTAGGATAAATAGGATATTTGAATATATTACTTTGTATGGATTCAATCTATCTAATATTATGGAATATTAATTTCCATAATGTTAGTAGAGTTGTTTATGGGTTTACAAGTGAATAGAGAGATGGACAAATGAGCGTAATTACTTGGCTACAAATCTGGGTTGTTGGAGCAGTTTTAGCAAGTTCCTAGAATCTAGGAAGCACATCCAAGTCCAACAGATTTTAACAGCCAAGACTTATTCAACAGCAAGAGAAAAGATCGTGGATCGTGGACTGAGCATGACTAAATAACGGCTTGCAAAGTGGTTGGACGTGGCTAAATTCAAGCGTCCATTACTTACTGTTCAAGAAGACGGTTGAAGGAGAAATCAGCTATAAAAACATTGAAGAACAAATTTAGTCCTTAAGACTTTCCAGATTAATTGTGTAATTTCTTTTAGAAAGTTTAACCTCAGTTTTTCTCTCTTTAACTATTCATTATTGTAATCCATAATTTAGAGTTTGGGGTGAGTAAAATTTTGTGAGAAAATTTCTATTCTGAAGAGTGAAAGAGAAGAAAGAGAAAGAGAAGACTTCTAGTGAAGTCAAGTGAGAAAGTCACGTGTTCAGGGGGAACAAGGTGACTGGGAACCAGTTCCTAGAGGTACAGAGTGAGGTGCTGTTTATAATAGGGTGTAATTGCTATTATAAATAAAAGGGCAAGATTTAAACCTAGAGAATATTGGAAGAAGATCTTGTTTAAAAGCATTTCTTGTGTTCATAGTTAAAGTTTCTCTTTATTTCTTTCTAAGTGTTTAATTCCGCAAAAAGAGTCTATAAATATATTTACTATAGATCACCCCCCTCTTGTAGTAAACTTGTAGTTATATAGGACCAACAATTGGTATTAGAGCCTGTCCCTCCTGAAACAGGTAACACTGAGGAGGCAGATCCTAGAGAACATGAATACAACTAGACAAAAAATTGATGAGGGATACTCTACTCAATGTCCTCCAATGTTTAATGGCAAACACTATCCTTATTGGAAGAATAGGATGGAAATATTCATCAAGGTAGAAAACTATCAAGTCTGGAGAGTAATTGAGATAGTTGACTTTGAAGTTACCAAAAATAATGAAGAAGGCGAGCTAGTTCCAAACCCACTTTCAAAGTACGACAAAGAAGACTCTGAGAAAATGGAGATGAACAACATGGCCAAGAAAATTCTTCACTGCGGTCTTGGTCCTCATGAACACAATAGAGTCATGGGATGCAAGAGTGCAAAGCAAATGTGGGAACTCCTTCAAATCACACATAAAGGAAAAAGCGAGGTCAAGAGATCAAAGATAGACATGCTCATGCATAGTTATGAGCTATTTCAAACGAAGCCTAAAGAACCAGTTGATGATATGCTCACAAGATTCTCAAACATCATAAATGAACTTGACTCTCTAGGAAAATCTATTTCTCCAGAGGAATAGGTATGCAAAGTTCTAAGAAGTCCTCCACAAGGTGAGAAATGGATGGCGAAGGTGACAGCTCTACAAGAAACTAAGGATTTCACCAAATTCAAAATAGAACAACTTGCTGGATCCTTGATGACACATGAGTTGCATCTAGGAACTCATGACTCTGATTCCAGCAGATCTAAGGCTCTAGCTCTCAAGTGTGAAGAACAAGATGAATCAGAGACTGATGATGAGGAAGCAGCCTTGATAGTGAAGAAATTCAAAAAGTTCTTCAACAAGAACTATAAAGGGAAGAATACAAGAAAAACCTCAAAGCTAAGCTGCCATAAATGTGGAAATCCAGATCACTTCATAAAGGGATGTCCTTTATGGGAAAACGAGAAGCAAAAGGAAGATTTAAAGGCAAGGAACAACAAAAGCCTTTCTTAAAACAGAAATGAGAAAAGCTATGGTAGCTGCGTGGGGAGAATCAGACTCTGATGAGGAGCAGGAATAGCCTGAGGATGAAACTGCTCAGCTGTGTCTGATGGCCAAATCAGATGATGAAGGGGACGTATCTAACAATCAGGTAAACTTTAATGTTGTTGAAGATGAATTATTAAAATTAAATAAGAACCAACTCACTAAATTACTTTTAGAAATACTTGATAACTACAAGGAAATCTGCATAAGAGAAGAGAATATGGAGAAGGCCTTGAAGGTTACCAAGAATCACTCAATTTGGTTTAAAAAGCTAAATTCAGAGATTGAGGAACGGTTCTTTGATATTTTTGATAAATACCGTTGTTTTCAAGAAGCATATGAAAAACTGAAAAATGATAACTACTTCTTGAATATTGCTTTGGCAGAAGTGAAACTAGTTGTTCTTGAAGGAACCAGTTCCTCTGACAGTACCAATACTGATTTTTAAAAATTGAAAATTGAGCATGAGTCTATGCTAAATGAAAATCTGGTACTTAAGAGGAAATTGGAATCTTCAAGAACCAAGCTTCCTGATCCAGTGAGTTGGATACAAAAGTATAAAAATGAAGGAAGGAATGGACTAGGATTCAATTATAAGAAGATAAACAAAAATAAAAAATATGTTGATCTGCCAAGCAACAGAATCCGTTCCTACTGTGGGAATAATGGACACTTAGTGTCTGACTGTTCCACCAAGGAGGAACAAATTGAAATGAACACTCGCTTAGTGAAGCAAGAGTGGAAGGTCAAGAGGAATTTATGCTCAACAGAGGAACCCAAGTCTAACTGGGTTCCTACCACTGACTAATTACTGTAGGTGCAGACTAAAGTGAGGGGGAACAACATGTGGTACTGGTACCTCGACAACGGTTGTTCTAAGCACATGACAAGAGACAAAACCAAATTTCTCTCACTTTCAGTCTACAAGGAGGAACTGTGACCTTTGAAGACAACCTGACAGGTAACATAGTAGGTATAGGTAAGGTTGGGAAATCTCTATCACATTCCATAAATAATGTATTTTTAGTCGAGGGTTTGAAACATAATTTACTTAGTTTTTCTCAATTTTGTGACAAAGGAAACCATGTGAAATTTAATGAATGTTGTGTAGTGAGTGACACCATTACAAGAACAAAAATACTAGAAGTAACAAGAAAGGGAAATACTTATGTTGTTGACCTGAACCTTGTTCCCAGGAACAATCTAACTGGTCTTAGTGTGCTAGAAGATGACCAAAACCTTTGGCATAAAAGGTGTGGTCACGCAAGCTTGACGCTACTTCATAAACGGAGTGGTAAGGACTTAATAGTTAGTTTAACAAATATAAAAGGACCAAGCCATGGAGTTTGTGGAGCTTATGTAAGAGGAAAGCAAGTTAGATCCTCGTTCAAATCCAAGAAAATGGTAAGCACTCAAAGTCCACTTGAGTTGATCCACATGGATCTTTGTGGCCTTGTGAGAATCCAAAGCAGGTTAGGTAAGAGATATGTATAGTTATTGTTGATGATTTTTCTAGATTTACATGGGTAATCTTCCTTCATAGCAAAGATGAAACTTTTGATGAATTTATAACTTTTGCCAAGAAAGTTTAAAGGTTCAGTGACTTTAAATTAAAAAATTTAAGATCTGACCATGGCACGGAGTTTGAAAACTCCAAGTTTGATGATTTTTGCAGCAATGAAGGATTAGATCACAATTTTGCTGCTCCAAGGATACTGCAACAGAATGGTGTAGTTGAAAGAAAGAACCGGACTCTGGAGGATATGGCTAGAACAATGATTATATCTAGCAATCTTCCAAAGAATTTTTGGGCAGAAGCTGTTAACACAGCTTGTTACATCATCAACAGGGTCATGCTAAGACCCATCACCAAGAAAACTCCTTATGAACTGTTTACGGGAAGAAAGCCAAATATCTCTTACTTTAGAGTCTTTGGATGTAGATGCTTTGTACACAACAATGGTAAAAACAATTTAGGAAAATTTGATGCTAAAAGTGATGAAGCAGTTTTTATAGGATATGCTTTAAATAGTAAGGCATATAAAGTATATAATAAGAGAACAATGTGTGTAGAGGAGAGTGTCCATATTATTTTTGATGAAACTGACTCACAACAGGCACCATGTTATGAAAATGATTTTGAAATTGGGCTAACTCATCCTCAAGAGACTAACAATCTTGATGAGGAACTAACTCCTACAGGTACAACTAAGAAATATGTTCCTGAAAAAAGAACTAACAGAACCTGAGCCTGTTCCTCAAGAGGAACATGTAAATGAAGGAACACTTGACGTAGGAATACAGGCAGAAGAAATGCATCCAGAGAATGAACAAACTGAAGAACCTCAAGTTGAAGGAACAGGAACAAGGAGATTTGAACCAAAACCTTGGAAGCACCATAAGTGACATTGAGAAGGGAACTCAGACTAGATCTCAACTAAAAAATTTCTGTGCTTTCTAAGCCTTCTTATCCATGATAGAACCTCGAGATCATAATGAAGCAATGCTAGAGTCTGACTGGATAAATGTCATGCAAAAGGAACTGAATGAATTTCAAAGGAACAAGGTCTGGCATTTGGAGACCAAACCCAAGAATCAGAAGGTAATTGGGTTGAAGTGGGTCTTCAGGAACAAGCTAGATGAACATGGTACTGTAATCAGGAACAAGGCCAGACTTGTAGCGAAAGGTTACAATCAACAAGAAGGTATTGACTTCGATGAAACCTTTTCTCCTATAGCTAGAATAGAAGCAATAAGAATTTTGATTGCATTTGCAGCTTTCATGGGATTTAGGTTGTACCAGATGGACATTAAGTGTGCATTTTCAAATGGATATATATTGGAAGACGTCTATGTGGAACAACCTCCAGGATTTGAAAATCCTGAGCTCCCAAACCAGGTCTATAAGCTAGATAAAGCTTTATATGGGCTGAAACAAGCTCCTTGATCTTGGTATGAAAGAATTTCAAAATTCTTGCTTTCTCATAATTTTGTCAGAGGCAAGGTTGACAGAACCTTGTTCCTTCAATCAAAAGGAACATACATTTTAGTAGTACAAATTTATGTTGATGATATTATTTTTGGTGCTACTAATGATTCCCTGTGCAAAGGTTTTGCTGATTTAATGAGCAGTGAATTTGAAATGAGCATGCTGGGAGAGTTGAACTTCTTTCTTGGTTTGCAAATCAAGCAAACTGAAAGAGGAACAATGATTCATCAACAAAAAAATGTAAAGGAACTGCTAAAGAAATATGAACTGGAACAAGCTAAAACCAACCACACTCCTATAGGAACAGGAACAAGGTTGGATGAAGATCCAAATGTAAAATCAATAGATCAGAAACAATACAGAGGTATGATTGGATCTCTCCTTTTATTTAACAGCACGTAGGCCTGACATTTCTTTTACTGTTGGTATATGTGCTAGGTTCCAATCAAATCCAAAGGAATCCCACTTGATAGCTCTCAAGAGGATCCTTAGGTATTTGAAAGGAAACGAAGATTTCTGCTTATTATATCCTCGTAGTGATACATTTGATCTAATTAACTACTCTGATGCTGACTATGCTGGAGATTTGGTTAATCGCAAAAGTACCTCTGGAATTTCTCAGTTCCTAGGAACAAGCTTAGTTTCTTGGGGATCCAAGAAACAACATATAGTTGCCTTGTCAACTGCTGAAGCTGAATATGTGGCTGCTGCTGCATGTTGTTCACAAGTCTTATGGCTCAAGCAACAGGTACGCGATTTTGGTATTAAATTTAAATGTGTTCCTATCTTTTGTAATAATACCAGTGCCATATGCATCTCCAAGGATCCAGTACACCACTCTAGAGTCAAGCATATTCACATTAGGCACCACTTCTTGAAAGACTATGTTGAAAAGGGTTTAGTCAAAGTTGAATTTTGCCCTACGGAAAATCAAATTGCTGATATTCTTACCAAACCATTATCTAGAGACAAATTTGAAAAGATTCGCTTGGAACTAGGAATGATCAGAATAGTATGAAATGGCCTATATTATTTAACCCCTATGTACTAGTCATTTCTAAGAGTGCCCTGCAATCTTCATGAATTTATTTCATACACCTAGGGTCATGTCTAAGGACTCATATATGTCTTTAAATATTATCCTTATTGTCCATGCACATATATTGAATACGTAAGATGAAATGCTTGTATTGTTTAAAAGGTCTGTATATGCAAGAGCAATTTTTACTTTTTCTTTTCTTTTCTGTTCTCTCAATTTTTTTTTTCTTCTCTCTCCTCCTTCACGTGTATATATCGTGATTCACTGTATCAACCATACGTATTTACCCAAATAGTGAATTCAGTTAATCTAATTTAAAAAGAGGGAAAGCATTTAATTAGACACATGCTCCCAAGCATTACCCACTTACTCACATCTCTTCACATTCATTTTTATACGGCTCATCATTACTTTTATACCCAATACATCACATCACTGACCACTTTCATTTTCACTATTCACCTTCTCTTCTCTTCCATCTCTCTACATCCTTCTTCATCTGAACAATTCTCTTCAATGGCACCAAAAAGATCCGTCTATGGAAACAAGGAAAAATGCCCAGCCGAAAAAACCCCTTCTTTGGAAGAACACAACGACCAAAAATCTTCACATCCAAAGGAAGATTCTGCACATTCTCAAGACACTGTTTCCGAAACTGAAGCCGTGTCTCCAAAGCTTGAGGACGATGAGGATGAACTAGAGAGTAGTCAAGGAAGCGACATTCATATTCCTACCAAGAGGGGTAAGAAATCTAAATCTTCTCAATTTCTTGATGGGTTATGTGTCGATCTTGCATGGTGCAAGAAATCAAAATGGAATGAATTTCTGAATATTTTAAAATGTCAAAAATGGATGAAACTGGTGAGTTTAGATGAAGGATTATATGAAGAGGAAACTAGTGCTTTTTGTGTAAATTTCAATATAACAGAGGGTGTGTGTGTGAGTTTGGTAAATAAGAGTGTAGTAACTTTTACTGAAAACAAGTTGAGTGTGGTTTGAAGTACCTTCTGATGGGTACAAAGAATATGTAGAAGGGAGGGGTAAATTGAACATAAATGGAGTTTCGAATGAGAAAGTTCTTCAATTCTTTAATGGAAACCCTACTTCTCTGTCAATTGACCAAAAGGACCTTTCTCCTCTTCACAAACTTCTCTTTCAATTTGTCTGGCGCTTTGTCTTACCCAGATCCTCCAAAAGAACCCAAGAAAACCTCATGGACTTGTCCATCATGTACTGCCTAGCCAAACACATCAAGATAAATTTCCCAGCTCTTATGCTCTCTGATCTCTCCTACTGCATATCTCACAACACCAAAGTGGGGTATGTAAATCTCATCACCACAATCCTCAAGAAAAACAAAGTTAAACTTTTTGATTGTCCCTCCTTTGCCCTTGAACCTGAAAACTATCTTACTAAGGAGACTTTGACTAGATTGAGTTTAAAGGTGGTTAATGGGAAACTAGAGTTTGAGGGAGAGGCTGCAGTGAGTAAACTGGCACTAAGAGGAAGTTGTTTGAAGAACCTGTTGGGGGGTCTGTAAGAAAGAGTCAGAGACTGGATGGTGGTAAGTCTCTCAAGGAACTGGATCCAGGTACGGCTGAGATGATAAACCTGGATGAGGATCCAGTTGCTTCCACTGCTGTTGATTTTCCTCTCCTTTCAACTACTGGGCTTCATGGGATGTTAAGGGAAATAAGGAGTCCCTGACCCTAATGCATACTAGGATCAGTGTGATGGAGAAGTCAGTTGAAAATCTTGACTCACAGCAGCAGCAGAGCTTAGCAGCCATCAAACAAGCTGATACTGGGATCAGGAACAAGGTTGATGCTATGCTCTCGAAGATAGATTCAGTGGTCTCCAACCTCTTCAAAAGTCCCAAGCCTTAAATTTCCCCCCTCTTCAAGAATTTGGTTCACTGAATATTTTTTTTGGGTTGTAATATTGGTTGAACAATTTTTTTTCTCTTTTGTTTTGTGTGTCTTCTATTGGCACATGAAATCCTGAATATTTTCTTTTTCCTTTATTCTTCTCTTGTGGTATGCTTAAACTGGTCTTTTTTGCCTTACATATGCCATTTAATCTGTTCATACTTACTTGTGTTTGGATGGCTAATATTTTGAGATGCATCTTTGAGCTACTTTAATTGATGCCTAGACTGTTGACTCTCTAGTACTACAAGTACATATCTTAGTTTTGATGACAACAAAAGGGGGAAAATAACTTGGCTATTTAAAACTTTTCTGGCTTGACTTAGTTCCTAGAGCCTTTATGCCTATCTCTATTCCTTGGTGTTCTAGTTCCTAGTCCTGATTGAGATAGTAACCTTAGTGTTGAATAGGATAGACTTAGAAAATTTTTCTTAGCCAAATGATTTGCCATCATAAAAAAGGGGGAATATTGTTGTATTCGTTATTTTGATGATGACAAATAAAGTAGTTTTAACTTAGGATTGGTTTTATTTTATTTATTTATTTAGTCACAAAGTATTATTATTTATTCTGTTAGGCCTATAATAACTTATGGGTAATTGGTTTTGGATTTAACCAAAATTAAGTTATTTAGGATAAATAGGATATTTGAATATATTACTTTGTATGGATTTAATCTATCTAATATTATGGAATATTAATTTCCATAATGTTAGTAGAGTTGTTTATGGGTTTATAGGTGAATAGAGACATGGACAAATGAGCGTAATTACTTGGCTACAAATATGGGTTGTTGGAGCAGTTTTAGCAAGTTCCTAGAATCTTGGAAGCACATCCAAGTCCAACAGATTTTAACGGCCAATCGTGGATCGTGGACTGAGCATGACTAAATAACGGCTTGCAAAGTGGTTGGACGTGGCTAAATTCAAGCGTCCATTACTTACTGTTCAAGAAGACGGTTGAAGGAGAAATCAGCTATAAAAACATTGAAGAATAAATTTAGTTCTTAAGACTTTCCAGATTAATTGTGTAATTTCTTTTAGAAAGTTTAACCTTGGTTTTTCTCTCTTCAACTATTCATTAATGTAATCCATAATTTAGAGTTTGGGGTGAGTGAAATTTTGTGAGAGAATTTATATTCTGAAGAGTGAAAGAGAAGAAAGAGAAAGAGAAGACTTCTAGTGAAGTCAAGTGAGAAAGTCATGTGTTCAGGCAGAACAAGGTGACTGGGAACCAGTTCCTAGAGGAACAGAGTAAGGTGCTATTTATAATAGGGTGTAATATCAATCCATTTACAATAATGAAACAAATCATGAAAGGATTGATAAAACAAATAGAATTAAGTTTTTTTCTGATTTTTCTTTTTTGTCACAAGCCTATGTATTTTACAAATTATCCCAAGCAAAAATTCTTAACTTATAAATTATAAATAAAAAGGCAAGATTTCTTCCTAGAGAATATTGGAAGAAGATCTTGTTTAAAAGCATTTCGTGTGTTCATAGTTAAAGTTTCTCTTTATTTCTTTCTAAGTGTTTAATTCCGCAAAAAGAGTCTATAAATATCTTTACTACAATTCACCCCCTATTGTAATAAACTTGTAGTTCTATAGGACCATCAGTCTGTTTTTCGAAACAACATTGTCTTTACCTCCAAAAAAGCTGAAATATTCACCTTGAAATACGTGCATGAAAATCCTTAAAAGAATCATATGCACTTTGACCTACTGTTTCAGGTTACTAGGTCACAAGGACTTATAAAATCAAGCATGATCGATAGTTGGTACCTTCCAACAATATTAAATAGGTGTGCCCTTTAAAAGAAGATCAAGCATAGTTCGTACCTCTAATATCAATTTTTCCTAGTTTGTAACCCCCTTAAAAGGAGATTTATTTACATCTTGATTTGCTGACTGCCATTTCGATGAAACAATATTTCCACCCTTAGGAGGAGAAAATTCAAAAGGATAAAAAGTTGAGATCACATGGAACGCAACAAAGTTATCATTTCTTGATCCACAAACTAAATCTTATGTACAAGAAGTGAAGGAAAATGTTCATTTACAAAGTGTTGCAAATCAATTTCTTGAGGTATTCACGAACATCAAATAGGTGAAAAAATTACACATACAACATACTCTAGCACGTATTGAGATTGCCATTGAAAATAAGGCAAACAACAATGACTATCTGGCACGTCGTAAGTGTGAAGGACCATCTGGTGTAAAAGATTTAAAACCGAGAAAATAAAAAAAAATGTTTCACATGAAATAACAAAATGAAATCCAAAATGAAGAGGGAAATACAGATTAGATGTTCAATACTTGAGGAACGTGATAATACCTACAACAACAAAACTTCAATTAATTGTATTTCTATAAAGAAGCAATGGAATCTGAAAAATGTTGTCATTGATGACATCATTTCTTATCCCATAGCTGTTGAAATTATATAGGATGAAGATGATGTTGACCCGAATTAAGCTTCTAGTTGAATGTCACATACGAGATTGGCCTAAATAATGGAATGAGGTATTCCAGACGAAACTAAAATTACTTGAAAAGCGAGAGGTATTTGGACAAATAACCCGAACACCAAAGGGGGTTTAACCAGTCGGATATAAATGGGTAATTGTGAGAAAGTGTAATTAGAAAAATAAGATTGTTCGATACATGTAGACCTGGCAAAGCTGAAAAATGACCGACCCGAAACCCAAAATTGACCCAAAATCGATGACCCGAAATAAATTCGAGACCCGAAATGACCCGACCCCACCCTTACCCGACCTAAAAATTAACCCGACTCGAATAATATTTATCCTTAATTTTTGAATTTCAAGTAAATCCTCGACATAATTTCAAGTAACGCCAATATAAAGGTGGTGTTCTGATACCAATTCTCCCCTTAAGCTAATACGACCAAAACTGACATACCGGAAACCGAACCTGACCCGAAATTGATATACCTGAAACTCGACTCGACCCGAAATGAAATACCCGAAGCTGACACGACCCAAAATTGACCTGACCCAAATTGACCCAATCTAGACCCGACTCGAGCGACCCGATTGCCACCTATAGATACAAGGGAAGACTTGTGGCCAAAATGGATATTTGATGAGACTTATGTAGGTAATGATCCGATCCGATTCGGAACCTGCACTACTGAAACCAACCTGGGAGAGTTGAGGTTGATTCACCCTCCGATGCTTAAGACAGTAATTGATAAGCACTTTATTGTGCTTAATTGTAGGTCATTTTTAGTGTCCTTGCATGTAGTTTAGAGCATTTAAGCCTAGCATTGCATGGTTTTTGTCACCTTTGAGTTATATTGTTGCTTCATTATCTGTTTAGTTTATTTTGGATGATTTCCAGGCTAACTAGCAGGTTTTTGAAGTCATATGATCATTGGAAGAAAAGTTGTGGACTGTTGAAATTCAAATAGACATAGAGTTTGATCTATAAATTGGCTTAAGATGATTCTAGCGGCAGGTGTTAGCTTGTTTCGATAGCTTTCCAACGACTGGTCATGAGCCCAATTCCGATAAGAGACGAGAGAGATATGATCGCTCGAAGTTGAGCTGTTCGCTGACCAGTAGGTCACCACGGTCGTGGCAAAATCACCACGGTCGTGGTGACCTGACTTCGTGGAGTCAGTCCGTTTGGAGATTAGCTGCTTCCTAGACAATTTTAAGGCGCCACGACCGTGGTGATTTCACCACGACCGTGGCGACCTAACTTCGGGTTTTGACCCCGTTTTCCCTCTTAGTTTAATGAACCTCTTATTTAGTTTTTAGCGTTTTTAGTCTACATTATCTATTATTCTTAGACTCTAATTACATTGGCTTAGCCTTAAACTCTCTCTAAACACTTAGTTTTCTCAATTGTTCATCTTTAAAGATCGAATCCATTATTCAATTCAAGTAATGTTCCTTCAATCTCTTTTCTTTATTTCTATTGCTTTGTTTATCATATTAATTTATTTAATCTCAATTGCTTAGAATCCATGATTAGTGAGTAGTTCATTTTCTAGGGTTTGGGCGAAAGTATGAATTAAGGGCTTAATGTAGATTGTCTATGCTTTTTATGATTCAATTGTTTGTCTATGCATTGAATGTGGTGTTTTGACACCCTAGGATAGATCTTGATCACGTTTATGCTAGGGCACTTAGGGTTTCTATTGTTCTTAACCGAACTTTAATCCCTTTTGTCATTCCCATGTTTCGACTTAATTTCTAGACCAAGGGATTGGGTAGGAATTAAGGGGATCCTTTAATTAGGGGTTTATCTCATTGAATTTATTAATCAACGGACCAAAGACCATTCGAAAGAGGATTTGGTTGGTTGATTAATCGATTACTCTTGAGGACCATTCGAGAGAGGACTCAAGTAAATTAGAGGGAAACTTAACCTTGTATTGTCATCGTTGTGAATCACTATAGCGTCGATTATCGTTGTCTAGCCCGTATTCATGCGAGTAGCCCGAATTCTAGTATTTTCCTTATTATATTAATTCTCCTATTTGATTATTAGTTGGTATTCGATAGCTAGTTGATTAGTTGGTACCTAATTCAATCTTACACCCCCAAAAACTCTTCACTTAAGTAGTTTTGGACTTAATAGACCTTAGTCAATCCCAATTTCCTCGTGGTTTGACCATTGACTTGCCATTACTACGTTCATAGTAGTTGCTTGTTAGGTTTATAAATTTTGTTTGCTAAGCGGTTCTTAGTGCCTTACCGACACACTAAAAACCTCTTATCAGAATGGCGCCGTTGCCGGGGAGATTGTGCTATTGATTGAAGTTTACTTGAGTTTAGTATTGCTTAAGTGATTTTTTTTCTTATATTTTTTTATTGTGTTTTTATTCGCTAATCCTTTGCCTAGCTTTGTTGTGGTACATGAGAAGGAGAGCTCACGGCTCACCCATGTTGCCTTTAGACCCGGAAATCAATCTCACCTTACGAAAGCTTCGGGGAGGTTTGGAACGGTTGACCTTGGGTTCTGCGCCAGCTTCACCTATCTCAAGTACAACAAGTGAAAGTGAATCAGACATGGGTGACGATAATGCACAGCTTTTTAGGGATTTCGGAAATTCGAGGTCCTATGTTTTACAAGGTGGAATTCGACTCCCCCCAACCACTACAAATTTAAGCATTTACCCTCAGTTCACACGGATGGTGAAAGTAGAGCAATTTTGTGGAGGGTCGGATGAGGATCCACTTGATCATCTTGATCGGTTTCTGGAGATTTGTGCTATGATAACAACGAATGATGTCTCTCCAGACTACATCAAGTTGCATCTCTTCCGGTCTTCTCTTTCCGGAAAGGCAAAGTTTTGGCTCAAGAGCTTGCCTGCTAACTCCCTCACTACATAGGAGCAAGTTACATTGGCTTTTCTGAAGAAGTATTTCCCAGAGTCCAAAACCGCAGATATTAGGAGGAAGATCTCCTCCTTTGAGCAAGAATGTGATGAGACACTTGCGGAGGCTTGGGAACGGTTTAGGGAATTGATTCGTTCGTGCCCTCACCATGAGTTCAATCAAAATCTACTCATGAGGTTCTTCTATGATGATCTTGATCCTATGTCACGTGCTAACCTTGATGATGGAGCGGGAGGTCAACTTTCTAAGATCCCGCAAGACCAATTAGAGTGCACCATAGAAGAAGTGATCAAGAACTACTCACGGGGTGGAAGAAGGATAGGATCTCAACCTAAGAAGTGTGGCAAGTTTGAGTTGGACCAAATGGATCAAATTCAAGCGAAGATGGATCAACTTGACAAGAAGCTCTCAAAGATCACCCTTGCGTCATCTAGTCCCTCACAAGTGAATGCTTTCTCTTGTGACATATGTGGTGGTACAAACCATGATACCTCTTATTATGGAGGATCTCAGTCAGAGCATGTGGCGGCAATGAACTCAAGAGGATAAGGTTATCAAGGTAACCAAGGGTATAGAAGCAATCAACAAGGAGGTTTGGAGACAACCTCAACAAGGATACAACAAAGGCTTCAACCAACCTCAACAAGGTTGGAATCCACCTCAACAAGGCTTTAATCAACCTCAACAAGGGTTCAATCAAAGCTACAATCAAGATGGGCCCTCCTCTCAAGGTTCCAATGTCTATCAAGCTCCTCACCAACGATCCAACTTCCAAAAAGCCTCTCTAAATCCCCCATTTCCTAAACCCAACCTCGAACCTACTCATTCCTCTGATCCTACCTCCCAAATTCTCCAACAACTTCAAACCATTACCCAAGCCCTTGCTCTTGAAAGCCAAGCTCTTCAAAGTCATGACCAAAGGTTTCAAGAGTTACAAGCTCACACCAAAATGCTTGAAACCCAATTGGCTCAAGTGGCCGAGAAAAACCCCTCTAACCCCACAAATCAACTTCAAAGCCAACCCATTCCTAACCCCAACCTACATCAAGTCAAAGCTATCCATTTGAGGTCGGGAACAAACTATAAGGGCCCCAAGATGCCTAATGAGTGTGAAGATAGTGAAGATGAGGTGGTTGAGAAGGGCAATCAAGTTGAGGAAGATGAAAGGGAGGTTGATGTTGAGAAAGGAAGAGAAGATAAGGAAACTCATGAGCAAGTTGGTGACAAAGCTTAATTGTCAACACCTCCTCCACCTAAGACCTATGTGCCACCGGTCCCATATCCTCAAAGGTTGGTGGAGAGGAAGTTGAGCGACAAATTCATTAAATTCCTCCAAGTTATGAAAGACTTTCAAATACACATTCCATTCCTTGAGGCCATGTCTCAAATGCCAGCCTATGCCAAGTTCATGAAGGAGATCCTGTCCAACAAACGAAAGGTTGAAGACGAGGTTATCAAATTGCCATACCAAGTAAGTGCTCTAGTGCAACGAGATATGCCTAAGAAGCAAAGAGACCCTGGAAGCTTCACTTTGTCGGTGAAGATAGGTGACCTCGAGCCTAAGGGTGCATTGGCCGATGAGGGTGCGAGTGTGAGTTTGATGCCTGTATCCATAGCTAAGAGCCTAAACTTCCCTCTTCTTCCTACAAGGAAGACTATTCAATTGGCGGATCGATCTTTGAGAGCGCCGCATGGTGAGTTGGAGGATGTTCCGATACAAGTTGGGCATGTCTTGGTGCCATGTGATTTTGTGGTTATGGATATGGAGGAAGATCCAGAGACTCCTCTCATTCTTGGAAGAGAAGCTCTTAAGACATTGGGTGCCGTAATAAATTGCAGAAATGATACAATCACGGTTGAGGTAGCCAATGAGAAGGTTGTGTTTGAGTTCTCCAAAACATTGAAGAGACCCATGATAGAGAGAGTTTGTTGGGTTGGTCATGTGGAGAGTGAAATGGAAGGTTTTGAGAGAGAAGCTCACACTGACGATGAGCCCTATACTTCTATCACTGAGGAGCCTAATTTAGATATGGAAGAGGTGAAAGAGTTCTCTATGCTTCTTGACGGTGCTGCCGTTGAGGAAACACTTGGGTCGGGATTTGAGGTCCTAGCCACTTCTGTTGCTAAGGAGGAGAGTACTAAGTCTTCTTTGAAGGTAAAGTTCAAACCCCTTCCCCCTCCCTTAAGTATGTCTTCCTTGATAATGCATGTACTTATCTTGTTATTGTTGACACGGCTCTTGATGACATCTCTATACCAGAATTGATTAAGATATTGCAAAAATATAAAGATGTCATTGGGAGCTCGATTGATGACCTTAAGGGGCAAAGCTCTACTCACGTGGTTCCCGACCCCCCTCCCGACCATTGAGGCGGGATTTTTCCCCTCCCTTGCTATTGTTATCATTAGACTTTTCACAGTAAGGACATTGTGTGGTTTAGCTTGGGGAGGATGTATACTTTAGTTGCATATAGTTTGCATTAGTTGCATATTAGTGTCATGTTTAGGTCGCATTTTAGTATTTAGTATCATGTTTAGGGTGAATGTAGATTTCTTTAGCCTTGCATGTGCATATAGATTGCACTTAGGTCTGGACTCCGCCTTTGGTACGCATGTGTCTTTTCTTGATGACCTGAAAACAAAAAAAAAGGAAATGCTTTGATAGTCTTTAGTAGGCCAAGGAATTGCCGGGTTGTGGTATAATTGGTTTCCCTCTTGTGAGGATCGACCGATGTTGGTAGCTATACCCTTTGTGAGAGCATGTTTTTATAGCCTTATAGACTGACATCTTTTCAGTCTTATCTGCTTGTTGTGTGATGCTCTTCCTTGACGAATGTTCTCTAGAACTTGCATTGATTCTCCTTGAAATTGCATTGACTGGTTTGATTCTTGAATATGATTGAGGCGTTCGATATATATTTGAACTACATTGCCAAATGCCACCCACATTATCTTATCTCCTTTGTCACCCTCGTGAGCCTGAGCCTGCCTTCTTGTTTAACCGCACCTTTAGCCTATTACCCGATTTCCTAACCTAGGGGATTGTGAAGCTAGATTGGAGAGTGGCGTATCTTGTGATTCAGTGCTTTGTTAGTGATTTGAGTTGGTTGGATGATGTGTGTTGTGATTGAACTCACGATCTGTGTTGAGTTCACCTTCTCCCTACTTCTTGTTGATCTCCTATCTCTCTCCCTTATTAGTTATCAAAACAAAAAGAAAAAAAAAACAAAAAAAAAAAAAAGGAAAAGAAAAAAAATGGGAACATCAACCATCCCAACAAAAAAAATTGTGGTGTTTGTTCTTAATGCTTAATAAAGAGAGATTAGGAGATGTTATTGGAGGAGGTATTATTGGTTGTTTGAGTTGTTGCAACAAAGTTATATGATTTTGGGTTAGCATTTGTCTAGATGGTGTTGATTTAGGATGCTTCACTTTCCCCTATTTAGCACCAAATTCCCAAATGTATCCACACCCTTACCTTTAGCCTTCATTACAACCTCAATAAAGTCCACATGATTCTTGAAAAGAACTAATGTCTCACGCGATGGACAGTGAGAAGATATGCAAGCCTATGGTGGGATTTAGTCAACAGAATTGAGCCTTGAGCGATTATTGCGACCTTACAAACACATGAGAGACCTTGAGCACGACTAAAGTGAGAGCTACTATCCATATGACTGAGCCAAACTTGGGGGAGAGCTTGTGGTAAGATTGGATGATTTTCCTTGTGCTATAAACTTTGAGGCTTGATAGTGTTTTGCATTTATTGATGAAAAGCTCTGAAAGGTGTTTATTCTCTATCTTGACATGCGTATTATTGTGAGGAGTCATTGAACTCTTACCCTTGAATTTGATTTGCATTGCTTGAGGACAAGCAATTGGACTAGCTTGGGGGAGTTTGATAAGCACTTTATTGTGCTTAATTGTAGGTCATTTTTAGTGTCCTTGCATGTAATTTAGAGCATTTAAGCCTAACATTGCATGGTTTTTGTCACCTTTGAGTTATATTGTCGCTTCATTATCTGTTTAGTTGTTTTTAGATGATTTCCAGGCTAACTAGCAGGTTTTTGAAGTCATATGATCATTGGAAGACTAGTTGTGCACTGTTAGCTTGTTTCGATAGCTTTCCAACGACTGGTCATGAGCCCAATTCTGATAAGAGACGAGAGAGATATGATCGCTCGAAGTTAAGCTGTCTGCTGACCAGTAGGTCACCACGGTCGTGGTGAAATCACCACGGTCGTGGGGACCTGTAGCAAGCAAGACAGACTGTTCAAGATTTGGAACTTATCCTATGAAAGTCAGGGGCCACGGTCGTGGCAAAATCACCACGGCCGTGGTGACCTGACTTCGTTGAGCCAGTTCGTTTGGAGATTAGCTGCTGCCTAGACAATTTTGAGGCGCCACGACCGTGGCGACCTAACTTCGGGTTTTGACCCCGTTTTTCCGTCTTAGTTTAATGAACCTCTTATTTAGTTTTTAGCGTTTTTATTCTACATTATCTATTATTCTTAGACTCTAATTACATTGGCTTAGCCCTAAACTCTCTCTAAACACTTAGTTTTCTCAATTGTTCATCTTTGAAGATCGAATCCATTATTCAATTCAAGTAATTTTCCTTCTATCTCTTTTCTTTATTTCTATTGCTTTGTTTATCATGTTTAATTTATTTAATCTCAATTGCTTAGAATCCATGATTAGTGAGTAGTTCATTATCCAGGGTTTGGGCGAAAGTATGAATTAAGGGATTAATGTAAATTGTCTATGCTTTTTATGATTCAATTGTTTGTCTATGCATTGAATGTGGTGTTTTGACACCCTAGGATAGATCTTGATCACGTTTATGCTAGGGCACTTAGGGTTTCTATTGTTCTTAATCGAACTTTAATCCCTTTTGTCATTCCCATGTTTCGACTTAATTTCTAGACCAAGGGATTGGGTAGGAATTAAGGGGATCCTTTAATTAGGGGTTTATCTCATTGAATTTATTAATCAACGGACCAAAGACCATTCGAAAGAGGATTTGGTTGGTTGATTAATCGATTACTCTTGAGGACCATTCGAGAGAGGACTCAAGTAAATTAGAGGGAAACTTAACCTTGTATTGTCATCGTTGTGAATCGCTATAGCGTCGATTATTGTTGTTTAGCCCATGTTCATACGAGTAGCCCGAATTCTAGTGTTTTCCTTATTATATTAATTCTCCTATTTGATTATTAGTTGGTATTCGATAGCTAGTTGATTAGTTGGTACCTAATTCAATCTTACACCCCCAAAAACCCTTCACTTAGGTAGTTTTGGACTTAATAGACCTTAGTCAATCCCAATTTTCTTGTGGTTCGACCCTTGACTTGCCATTACTACGTTCATAGTAGTTGCTCGTTAGGTTTATAAATTTTGTTTGTTAAGCGGTTCTTAGTGCCTTAACGACACACTAAAAACCTCTTATCAGTAATCTAGAGAGAGATTCTCCGATATGACAATAGAAATTTATGGGGAGTGTGAACCTACGACATAAGAATATTTATACTAGTTAAGAGAGCTTGAGCCACCTAGTTTTGCCGTATAATAGGGTCTTCTGATTGGCTTCCCTCTTGACATGTGGCGCAGCTGATGTAGTTCATTCCCTTTTGGGCTTACATCATTTATGGCTTGTATGTAAAGTGTTTATAAATTTCAGAGAATATGAGAGAATAAGTTTTTATTTATACGCGATTGAAGTGAGCAATAAGGCAAAATTAGCCTTTTCAACAAGAACTATTTAACATAAAATATTGTTAATTATATTTCCGTTATATATGTAATATATATCTTGTTAATGTTTGTTGGTACTAATTTGGGAATCTTTTCTTTGGTTCTCTTAAAACTTGATTCTTGCAATAATCACATAACTCTGTGCTTTAACTGGTTGTTGCTACAAATACATTGGCTAGGTAACCTTGAAGGACGAAGGCAACCATGAGTACATACTATATGTGACTCACCAAATGAGTGAAAGAAGCTTCGTATGCTAAGCTCACTCCAAAGCGAGTGACTAACTTTATCAAATTGAACCTTTGTAGTTATGGACTTTCACATGAACTTATCAATAACCAAGGATTCTTGTTAAGAGATAAATTTCTACACTTCTTGAAAATTACCATGTAAAAGTATTCCCATACTTCTTCTTACCGGCCACAAACTAATGATTCAGGAAAGCTGCCAATAAAATATCTAGGTAACTCTAGAAAAAATGGTTCAAGATTACAATGACTAGCCTAATAAATTTACACTTTAACCTACAGGGATATCATACATCAATCCGAACATCTATAGGGGTTATTACATATGATCTTACCTTCTAAATGGAAGAGATCCTACTAATCGAGTTGGAAATACCTTAAGTGAAAGAAGGTACGAAAGACCCCTATTTGTAGTGAAAGAAGTAGGTTCGACCTTAAGTGTCTACAAATGATAGATACTGAAAGCTTTCATAAAAATCCTAAAAATAATTAAAATATCATCCAAATTGCCATGCGTCAAAAATTGATTATCTTCGTTTTCATGCACGAACTCATTGAAAACAAATTATGTAATCTTCTTGGGCTTCAAGTGATCTCTCATGAAGGAATGTGTGCCTAAGTTGGCTCCATGGGCTCCTTAATCAAAGATCCACTCACATTCAAGAACATACTTTGATTAGTGTTATAAGCCAAGTGGGTTTCTCTTAGATTATTCCCTCTCCTATCTTAGGCATGAAACGGCGTACCATCCAACACCGTTAAGTGAAATTAGGTTGAGTTTCCTACTGAAGAAACCAAGTACTTGTGCAACGGTTCTTGCCCTACTATGGAGGCCTTAATCTTAAGGCCTTGGTACTTGTCGCATAGAAGATTGCATGTTGGTCAACTACATGGAGTTGTTTGTGTGGGTTTCTCATCCGTGGATTTTGAATTCTGACAATGTTAGAGCATCTACTCATCCTGAGAGAACAAACACCGACTATTCATGCTACTTATATGTAACTAATATTTTTCGCATAAATTTTTAAGTTGATAATTAACAATACTTGTTTTTCTTTTTTAGTTTGCTATGGTTGGGTCGGTAGATGGCGACACGAACTTTGATTGAAGACCGTGCTAATGATCAAAGACCTAGCACTAATGTCGCATATTCATCATTGATGATCTTGTTACCGATTGTTATGAGCTTTGCGTTTGGTAAGGGTGGACACGGACAATGAGTCGGCTTAATGATTTTTGTATTAATTATTTAATTATTGTTTAAACAATTTGTAATTTAACTCATTTTATTTTTTTGGTTGTATTAGAATGCCTTGTAATTACTTAAAGGATGAGTTTAATAATTAATTAATCAATATTAAATAAACAATAACTTATATGATTTTAGGTGGTCATAATATTTAGCCAGAAACCAACTATGGATTATATTTGACTTCAGACGAATCTTATGGCGCTCCAAAAAGTGAACAACAACATGATGCTATTGGAGCCCATGATATTCAACGTTTCTCAAACCGTGGAACGCAACCACAAGGAAGTGATGGAAAAACTCCATGATGTGGTGGAAGAAGTCGAACAACCCTCCTCTCCTCAATCCTAAACACTATTCTTAGTTTAATTTTTCTTTCTCTTCGTTAATTATGGGAACAATGTTTAATTTTCTTTCCTTCTTATGCATGCTACAATGGAACAACGTTAATTAGCTAATCTTAAGTGGAATCTTTTTGCATGTGTGCGTCTTTTGAATGACTAATATTCTTGGATTGCGGTTTTGAGAGTTGAATGCTTTATTTGCTTATACTAACCAACTTGTTTTTAACTAAGTTTGGTGGTGTGATGTGTTTTGATAGATAAAATTCATCTTTTCGAAATAGTGGAATAATGTTTTTGAAGATGCCAAAGGGGGAAAGAGAAAGGAAAGAGTATAATTTTTTTTTCTCGCGTTATTTCATGTTCCCTAGTTAAAAATCGTTTTCTCTTAAGTTAAAAATAAAATAAAAGTTTATTAGGATATGAATTCAACTTAATTACTTACTTTGTTAAATAGTTTAATATGACTTATTTAAATTAAATATTATTATATTATATATGCCTTTTGTTGCCATCTTCAAAAGGGGGGAAATTGTTGACCCTTGAGTTTTGAAGATGACTTAACCAACAAAAGACATATTGTGTTTTATTTATGATATTGCTAGGTAATTCATTCTCGAGCAAAGAGAATACTTGATCGAAGATTAAATTGGAGAATTAATCAAAGATCGAAGTGAAGATGTTCGAAATATGAAGTATCAAGTTTGGAGTGAAGATTAGAATACATTAGGATGTATTTAATATCTTCATGTTAAGTTCGAGTAAATACTTAATCTAGTTTGTGTTGAATTATCAAACGAAACTTAGTTCTGTTCCCATGACAGGAACAGACACTGCCACTATTAGGAACAAGGTTAGGGAATAGACCTAGAAATGACTTTAGGAACAGTTAACAATTCGCAAGTTGTGCGCCTAACATAGTTGTGCGCGCAAGTAAGTTTGTTAGAGAGTCCTAAGCTAGTCTTGATTTGATCCATGACTTTAGGGAGTTAGTTGTTAGTTTGCTAGGAATTTATTTAAAATGATTTTCTGATTTAATTAGGATAATATCAAAACTTTTATATTTTATTTAATTCAAAAGATTTAATTTATAAAACTTAATCTGATTTTCGGTTTTAAAAGGATTTCCTTTTAAAACTTAATTATGATTTTCGGTTATGTTTAATATATTTATAAAAATATATTTTCCTAAAAACTAATTAAAGAAAATGATTTATTTACTCCCCAAGAAAACTAATATCACGTTCTATTTACTGCTACACGTTTACTGTGAAGTGGTGAATGGGCTTGATTGGTTGCTTCCCAAGCCTTAATTTATTTTTAATTAGTTTAATTAAGCTTCAAGTTTATAAACCATGTTCTACATACTGCTTCTCTTTATTAAGTTAAGTAGTGGGTTAGTGGATAATTATTTATCAAGAAAAGTTTAATAAAACTAATAAATAAATTATAGTAATGGACATCATGGATTAGTGGACATAAGTTATGGTCTTGCCTAAGTACTTTAAATAGGCGCCTAAACCTTGGAACAAAGTGTGTCTGACTTAGCCAAATATTCTTAGTTGTCTTAAAGAGTCATTGCCGTTCCTAAGAGAATTCATACTTACTTTATTCGAGTTTATACTCTTCCATTGTTTTACACATTGTATTTTTGGGTAAGGGTTTGAGTGAACTCTTGTAAGTGTGAGAAGCTTTGAGTGAAGCGTGAGAAAGAGAAAGAGAGGAACTTCGAGGGAAGTTTGTGAGGAACAACAGCTGTGGGAACTGTTGTTGGGAACTTGTGGCCCGAGAGAGAAAGTAACAGGTTCGTAAACATAGTCGTTTGGCCTATTATAGTGGAAAGTTTAGAGTCAAAATCCCTTGTGGTCGAGGTCGTTTCTTCCTATTGGGCCCATGAAGTTTTTCCTTTGCTAAAATATCTCGTGTTCCCTTTTCGTGTTCCCTTGCTAGCTTTTATTTCCACAAAAAGTATAACATATTCTCTTACTATAATTCACCCCCATCTTATAGTGCTCATATTATATAACAACTTGTATCAGAGCGGGAACTCTAAAAACACAGGAACCCTGTTGAGTTCGTGATCTTGGAAAATATGAATACTAGAGAGAAACTGGAAGAAGGTTACTCTACACAGAGGCCACCAATGTTCAACGGCAAGTTCTATACCTACTGGGAACAGAATGGAGATCTTCATCAAAGTTGACAATTACCAGGCATGGCGAGTCATAGAGGTAGGCGACTTTGAAGTCACTACCACTAATGACAAGAACGAGGTAATTCCCAAATCCATTTATGATTTCGACAAAGCTGATTTCGAAAAAATGGAAATTAATGCTCTTGCCATTAAACTGCTTCATTGTGGTCTTGGAACCCACAAACACAATCGTGTCATGGGATGCAAAACCGGAAAAAAAATTTGGGATCTTCTTGAAGTCACTCATGAAGGAACGAGTGAAGTTAAGAGATCAAAAATAGATCTTTTAATTAACCAATATGAACTTTTTCAAATGAAATCAAAAGAATCTATTCAAGAGATGTTTACAGGCTTTACAAATATTATTAATGAGCTAACCTCTCCTGGAAAAGTGATTACCTATGAGGAACAGGTACGTAAGGTCCTAAGTAGCCTTCTTAGCGATCGTTGGATGGCTAAGGTTACGGCCTTACAAGAAACTAAGGACTTTACGAAGTTAAATCTGGAACAACTTGCTGGTTCCCTTATGACTCATGAGCTACACCCGGACAATGAAAATGGAGATATGTCCAAACAAAATTCGATCGCCTTAAAGGCTGATGAAAGTGATGACTCGGAAATTGACGAAGTGGAATCCGCTCTCATGGTCCGAAAGTTCAAAAGGATTTTTAGGAACATGAAGAATGGAGACTACAAAAGGTAAAAGTAATAAATATTCTAACAAACCTGTTTGTCATAAATGTGGCAGTTCCTATCACTTTATCAAGGAATGTCCCCCAATGGGAAAAAGACAAAGGCGAAGGAAGGGAACGAAGCAAAGATAGGAACAAGGAGTACAAGAGTTCCTATACCAGATCCGACTTAAAGAAAGCAATGGTTGCTGCATGGGGAAAATCTGATTCCGAGGAAGAAGATGATCCTCAACCTAAAGAGGAAAAACAAACTTTTGTCTCATGACACTCGACAATTCCGAATCTGATGATGAGATCGAATCTCTTGAGGCAAGTTTAGACACTATTAAAACTCGTCTTAATTCTGTAAGTAAAGAGAAATTATTTGAATTTATTGTTGATGCTGTAAATGATTGCAAAGATGAGTCCATTAAGTTGAAACAAAGTCAACATGTTTTAGTTGTTGCAAAGGAACATGCTTCTTGGCTTAAAAGTATTCGAACCGACATTGAAAAAAGATTTTTCGAATGGTTTGATAAAAATCTAAGTTTAAAAGAGGATTTCGAAATTGTTAAAAATGAGAACTACTTATTAAGCCTTGAGTTATCTCAATTGAAAGAATTTGTTCCTGAAGTGAGTTCCTTTGACGTTAAGTCAGTTCTCTTACAAAGTTTCAAATCTGAAATAAAAGAATTGAAAAATCATGTTTCGTTTTTGGAAAAAGAGAATAAGGAACTTGATGGGGAGCTTAACTTAAGTAGGAACAAGAAGAAGTTCCTTCCTATTCCTAATTGGATTAAAAACCCTCAAACTAAATGAATTGAAGGTATTGGTTTTAATCACAAAAGGAAATTTGAAAAACCTAAAAAGAGAGTTGATTTACCAAGTGATAAAGTTTGTATGTTTTTTGGGAAAACTGGTCATTATAGGAACTAATGTCCTATTAGACTTGGTCGATTAGACAAAAACTTGGAAACAAGCAAATTAACTTGGAAAGAAAAATCTAATGTTAATGAAGGAAAGGAATCCAAGAAAGATTGGGTTCCTAACTCTAACAATTAGTTTTCTTGCAGGCTAGAGTGAGGGGGAACAACACATGGTACCTAGACAATGGTTATTCAAAGCATATTACTGGAGATAGATCAAGATTTCTCTTACTCTCTGCCTATGATGGTGGAAATGTGACTTTTGGTGACAACTAAAGGCAACATAGTTGCCATGGGCAAAGTTGGTAAGTCATCGTCACATTCCATAGATAATGTTTTTGTAGTTGATGGTTTAAAGCATAATTTGTTAAGTATTTCCCAATTCTGTAATAAGAAGAATCATGTGAAGTTTAATAGCGAAAAATGTTTGATCGTCAACAAAAGCACAAAGGATGTCGTTTTAGAAAGGACGAGGAAAGGAACACATATGTTGTGGATCTTGACCGTGTTCCCAAAAATAAATTTACATGCCTTAGTGTACGTTATTGATGATGATCCGCTACTATGGCATATGCGTCTTGGACATGCTAGTTTTGCTTTACTTGACAAACTTCGATCGAAAGAACTAGTTTTAGGTTTACCTTCAATTAAGTTTCACATAGACCGAGTTTGTGATGCGTTTGCTAAAGGGAAGCATGTAAGGTCCTCCTTTAAGTCCAAAAACTTGGTGAGTCCCACAAGACCATTAGAGTTAAATCATATGGATCTGTGTGGACCAATGAGGATTCAAAGTAGGAGTGGCAAGAAGTATGTGCTAGTGATTGTTGATGACTATTCTAGATTTACATGAGTTATTTTTCTTTAATTTCTAGCAAGGATGAGACTTATGATGAGTTCTTAGTGTTTGTAGAGAAAGTTAAAATTTGAGTTGTCACAAACTGTTGCACATTAGATCCGATCATGGCAAGGAATTTGAGAACTTTAAGTTTCAAATTTAGTAGGGAACATGGCTTGGACCACAATTTTTCCGCCCCTAGGACACCTTAACAAAATGGTGTTGTTGAAAGGAAGAATAGAACCTTAGAGGAAATGGCTAGAACTATATTGATACCTAGTGGACTTCCTAGGAGCTTTTGGGCCGAAGCTGTGAATACTGCTTGTCATATTATAAATCGTGTCATGGTAAGACCTTTGGTGAACAAAACCCCTTATGAGCTTTATTTTGGTACAAAGCCTAATATTACCTATTTCAGGACATTTGGATGTAAATGTTTTGTTCATAATAATGGGAAACAAAGTCTTGGGAAATTTGATGCTAGGAGTGATGAAGCGGTATTTCTAGGTTACGCTTCAAGTATAAAGGCTTATAAATGTGTATAGAAGAAAGTCTATAAATTATTTTTGATGAAACAGATAAATTTGCTCCAAGCACACAGGTTGAAGATGACTTCGAGATAGGTTTGATAAAAGATCAAATTCTCACTGATGAGATTTGGAAGAAGAAGTCATGGGAACAAAACCAAAGGAACAACATCCTGTTCCTGTTCCCAACACTGAAGATGAACTAGGTGAGGATACACAAGTGAATGCATCCACCATTGTTGAACCTGGTTCCCAAGAACATGGAGATGATCAAGAAACTCCACAAGGATATCACATTCCCATCCAGGATTTCCAACCAAAGCCTTGGAGACATCAGCGTTCCCATCCTGTGGAACTAATTATTAGTGATATTCACAAGGGAACTCAAACGAGATGTCAAATTAAATTTTTTTGTGCTTTTCATGCTTTTCTTTCTATGATGGAACCCAGGAACCATGAAGAAGCTCACACTGATGCTGATTGGATCGTAGCTATGCAAGATGAACTCCACCAATTTGAAAGGAACAAGGTTTAACACCTTGAGCCTAAACCTAAACACAATAAGGTGATTGGTTTAAAATAGGTGTTTAGGAACAAGTTGGATGAGTTTGGAACCATACTAAGAAACAAAGCCAAAGGAACAACATCCTGTTCCTGTTCCCAACACTGAAGATGAACTAGGTGACGATACATAAGTGAATGAATCCACCATTGTTGAACCCGGTTCCCAAGAACATGGAGATGATCAAGAAACTCCACAAGGAAATCACGTTCCCATCCAGGATTTCCAATCAAAGCCTTGGAGACATCAGCGTTCCCATGTTGTGGAACTAATTATCAGTGGTATTCACAAAGGAACTCAAACGAGATCTCAAATTAAATTTTTTTGTGCTTTTCATGCTTTTCTTTCTATGATGGAACCCAGGAACCATGAAGAAGCTCTCATTGATGCTGATTGGATCGTAGCTATGCAAGATGAACTCCACCAATTTGAAAGGAACAAGGTTTGGCACCTTGAGCCTAAACCTAAACACAATAAGATGAATAGTTTAAAATGGGTGTTTAGGAACAAGTTGGATGAGTTCAGAACCATATTAAGAAACAAGGCGCGTTTGGTTGAGAAAGGATACAATCAACATGAAGGTATTGATTACAAAGAAACTTTTTCTCCTGTTGCTAGAGTAGAAGCAATTAGAATATTTATTGCTTTTGCTGCTTTCATTGATTTTAAATTGAATCAAATGGATGTGAAATGTGTGTTTCTAAATGGGTATTTAAATGAAGAGGTTTATGTTGATCAACCTCCTGGTTTCGAATATAAAGATCTTCAAAATCATGTCTTTAAGCTTGACAAAGCTCTTTATGGGTTAAAGCAAGCTCCTAGAGGAAAACTTGATAGGACCTTGTTTTTGAAATCAAAAGGGAACATTTATTAGTAGTTCAAATATATGTTGATGATATTATATTTGGTGCCACTAATGAATCTTTGTGCAAGGACTTTGCTAATCTCATGAATAAAGAGTTCGAAATGAGTATAATGGGTGAATTCAATTTCTTCTTGGGGCTACAAATGACAGAGGAAGGAATTTACATCCATCAACAAAAGTATATTAAGGAACTACTGAAGAAGTATGGTTTGGAGGCTTCAAAAGTAAACCATACACCTATGGGAACTTCAACTAGGTTGGATGAGGATGCTATAGGAACAAGTGTGGATCAAACCAAGTATCGAGGGATGATTGGCTCATTATTATATCTAACTGCAAGTCGTCCCGATATTTCTTTTAGTGTAGGTATATGCGCTAGGTTTTAAGCCAATCCGAAGGAATCTCATCTCACAGAAGTGAAGAGGATCCTAAGATACCTCAAAGGAACATATGACTTAAGCTTGTTCTATTCAAGAAGTGATACCTTTGAGTAGAAAGGATTTGCAGATGCTGACTATGCTGGAGATCTAGTCAATAGAAAGAGTACATCAGGTATATGGTTCAGTTCCTTAGTCATAGTTTAGTTTCTTGGAGTACCAAGAAGCAAAACACAATTGCTTTGTCTACAGCTGAGGCGAAATATGTTGCAGCAGCATCATGTTGTTCCAAAATGCTTTGGATAAAACAACAACTACGTGACTATGGAATTTACTTTGAATGTGTTCCCATCTATTGTGATAATACTAGTGCTATTAGCATTTCTAAAGATCCCGTGCATCATTCTAGAGTTAAGCATATTCATATTAGGCATCATTTTCTTAAGGACAACGTTGAAAAGGGCCAAATGAAAATGGAATTTTGTGAAACTGAACGTCAGATTGCTGATATTCTGACAAGGCCCTTAAATAGAAATCGATTTGAAAAACTGAGACTTGAACTTGGCTTGATTAAGTTGAAATAATTTCTATAATCTTTCTCCCTTTTGGTTTGACTCTTTGGCATTATTTATGTGTGAATAAATTTGGTGAATTTATTTATTTAAATGCATCACAACTTTTATATGATTATTTCATATGTATAAGTGAATTTGTCTGAAAACTGCTCACCAATGTCCAGTAATATTATCCTTAGTGTTCTTTAGACAATTATATGCCTTAAGAGTTAAAGGGATTAAAAGATTAATTGCGTTCCAAAGTAGCAAGCTTCTCTGTTCCCATCCGCTGTTCCCAAACGCTGTTCTCAGCATATTAGATTTAGGATTTCTTTTCAAGTTTCGAAATTCAATTAAAAATTCAAAAAAAATTTTCCAAATTTTTCTCTTGAAAATCTGATATTATTTTTCTCTCTCTTTCCTAATATCTCTCAAATTAGTTGGGAAATATTATCTTAAACTTCCTTAATTTTTCTTTATTTTTCCCTCCAAAACCGTGTGCCTTACACGGATTAATTGAATTTTGTTTAAACTCTCCATCTTCTTCATTAATCTCCTCATTAACTACCTCCACTAAATTTATCTTAAGCTTTCCCACTAAACCAAATTGCATCCATTCACCCAAATAAAAGGCGTCCCTTTCCCTCAAACATGAATCTCACAAAAAATCATTTCCTCCACACTCAATCTAAAACCGAGAAACCCTCTTCCTCGTCTACTTTCAACGACTCACCAACTCCCATGGATATCTCTCCCAATCCACCCACACAATTTTGAGAAAAAGGAAATAAAGTGAAGAAGCGGTGGAAATGGAAGTCGAAGGGTCACATGCAAAATATGAGGGGGAACCTGTTGTTACCAGAAAAGGAACATTGAAGATGGCGGTATGTTTTGGGCTTATGTATCGATTTTGCTTGGTGTAGAAGAGTAAATTTTCATCAATTGCTAGATTTTCTAAAGTTTCAGGATTGTGAACTACTATTTGAGAATTGCTATGATCAATGTCTCGTTCCCAAATTAATGGACGAATTCTGTGAGAACTTTTCTATGGATGAGGAGAGAAATTGTTCTACTCTTGTTAGAGGAACACAAATTGTTTTTAATTGTGATTCCTTGGGAAAACTGTTTGGTGTTCTTGTGAGGGGAATTGATGTTTACTTTAAGAAACAGCGCGGAGCATACCCTTTTTATGATATTTCTTTTATTGATCTAGTAGTGAAGTATGGTGGTAAAAGAGGTGCTACTTCTATAGATCATAGCAATCCCCCTTCCACAAAATACTCTTTCACCTACATAAAAAAGCTCTTTTGCCTCGTCTTTGTAAACGTGCTTTGGTTAGCATGTTGGATTTGATTTATATTCATTGTTTTGCCTCACATAAACCAATTATTTCCTTCCCTTATGATTCAACACTTGAATCATTGCATTGAGAATGGAGTTGTTATAGGATATGGAGCCCTAGTTACGGTTCTCTTGAAGAAGTTTAATGTGAAGCTTGATGGAGTTCCTCAAGTTGGTGTTACAACGGGAAATTTGTTGAACACAAAGACACTCAATAACTTAAATGTCTCGATTGTTGATGGGGAAGTCGTGCAAGGGAGATCCAACTTGGATGATGATGAGGTAGAAAATGACGGTGAAGGAGAAGAGAATGAGGAAACTGACATTGAAGTGGAAATCAGAAAAGAAGAAGAAAAAGAAAAAGAAAAAATTGAAAAAGAAAAGAAAAATGGAAAAATTGAAAAAATAGAAAAAGAAAAAGAAAAAGAAGAAAAAGAAAAGGCTAAAGGGAAGTAAGTTGTTGACAAGGAAGAATTGGAGAAGGAGACACCGATTTTACAATCTCCTAGATCAAGTAGGCGCATTCGCAACTTGAAGGTATTAAGCTCTCCTTTTTTTGTGCTTGATGATGATGTTGTTGATGATGATGAAGTACAATTAATTGCTAAAGAGGCTTATGAAGCTTGTGTTCCTTCATCACGGGAACAATCCCCTACTCCTATGAAAACTTCACCACCAAAAACTGCATCCCCCAAACACAACAAGCCACAAAACTCACCAATTCCTCCCCCTTCCAAACAACTTGTCACTACTGATCCTAAGGGAAAGGAACCAGCTGCTGTTCCCATCACTGAGGAACAACCTACTGTTCCTGATCCTAAGGAACCCACTGCCGCAAGCAATCCACAACAACCTTCATCATCTACATCTCCAAACCCCTCCATTGGTGCTACTTATACCTTTGCACATGCTCAAAGGTTGGATCATTTGTTTACTTTGGTTATGGGTCAATCGGAGGCTATGATTGAATTTGCTCAAGAAGTCCAAGATGTGAACAAGATTGTGAAAAGGTTATCGGAAAAGGTTGATAATGCGTTTACGGTTCAAGGGATTGTCATGGAACAACTTAAGATGAATCTTATGGCGCTCCAAAAAGTGAACAACAACATGATGCCCTTGTGGACGAGGTCGTTTCTAAACAGAGTCGCCTATTATACTAGAAAGTTTAGAGTCAAAATCCCTTGTGGTCGAGGTCGTTTCTTCCTATTGGGCCTAGGAAGTTTTTGCTTGCTAAAATCTCTCGTGTTCCCTTTTCGTGTTCCCTAGCTAGCTTTTATTTCCGCAAAAAGTATAGCATATTCTCTCACTATAATTCACCCCCTCTTATAGTGCTCATATTACATAACATTTACAAAAACAATGCATTTCCCGTACATTAGGTACAATATGTTGTTCTTATCCGAAGATTCGTCATCAACTGAACTTTGATCATTAGATGATTAACTCAACTGGCCTGCAACAATTAATGTTGAAAATAATGCACAATTTTGAACTTTATGTAATTAAATTAATTAAGATCGAATCTTTTGATTGTTAGATGATCAGTTGAACTTGCTTGAAATTTTAACTTAAAATCTATGAAAATTTTGAATATTTATGTAATTAGATTAATAATGGCTTAATATTTTGATTAGTAGATGATTTACTAGACTTTTATGAATCTTTGATGATTGAAAACTATATAAAAAAATTTAATTATTTTTAACGGTTTTAAAACTGAATTCATTAGAAATTGAGTCTTTTCTTAATTTTCTTAAAGAAATCTTTCTCTAGAAAAACCATAGAATTCATTGCACGCAGAACCGAACACGAGAATTACACGAGCAACCTTCGCTGCATTCGCGGCTTTTGTGCATGTCTTATGCACGAGTTGATTCAAACTCATGACCACGCAACAAATTGTTGTTGAATATTTGGGACAGACGAAATCATCATTGTAAGGCATGGTGCCAATGGAATGTTGATCCGTTAAAGCAAGAATTGAGTGATTCAAACAAGGCCCGATAACTCACAAGTGCACATAAGTTCGATCCACCAAGATCGAAGGTGGGTGAGGCCATTAGATCTGCTGAACGAGGTTAGACCATATAGCCACATGTTCGAAGCACCGAGCGAGCAATCGAGGCTAGCCTTTAGATATGTTTAGTGTTTGTCGATCGAACATGAGTAGATGAGGCTACTAATAGGGTATAATGTGCCTGCAACGAGCAAGAACCAATGAGAGACTAGGCCGTGTATCCGAGTACAAGGTTGTTGTGCTACAACGTGCGAGAGACGTGCGATCCAAGGCCTCGTGGATTCCATAGTTGTGCGAGTGATAGAAGTGCGTGTAATGCAGTTAGTGAGGCTCATAGATCATTCGACGCATGGGCTAAGCATGGGTCAGGGGCTAAATAGTAAATATCCAAGTTCGTTTAAATAATTTTAATATTATATTTATAGTTAATAATTTTTTCAAATTTTAAAGTTAATTTTTTTAAAACCGTTATTAAAATTAAATGAATTAGATTCATGAATTAATAATGATTAACTTAAATGTTAAGGCAAGTGGGCGGAACTTTACAACTTTAATGAAATTGTTCAGTTGTAATTTAGGTAGATAATATCAAACATGTGTTTGTAAGAATATTTGTTCAACTATTTGGATTGAGTGTGCTTTATTTTATGTGATTTGTAGCATGAGCAATTTAATGCTTCAGATATTGTTCATGAGGGTAGTAAAATTATTGAACTAATATTAAGCTAAAATGATGTATTTCCATAACATTGGCACCTAAAAAGCCCCCGATTACTAATAATGAGTCTTAGCACAAACATTATTTCTAATATTGGGATAATTATGTTTAATTTGAAAATTCATAGGTCGTATTGGTTAAGTTTTACAAGGTTATCAAAATGGGTTTATAAGACCTTGGGGAATAAGGATGAGTAATATGAGATATTAATTAGGGGTATTCAGAAAAAACCGAAACTGCAAAACCGTATCGTTTAACTGCGTAACCGGTCTAACTGTACCGTTAAGATAACACGATTATTTTAACTGTAACGTGGTTAACGGTTACGGTTACAAAAAAATCCTAAACGATTAACCGTTAATTTTTTTAAAATTTTTTTTATAATATTAATCTAATAAGTAAAAGTCTAATAACAAGCAACAACCAACAATTGTGGTTAAAGAATCAGTTGTTGTATGCTATTGACTGAGCAGGGACTAACTGAGTGTGTTTTATCCATTAATCTTTTCATTAGCATACAAGCGGCAGGGTGACTGATGAGCAAGGTCGGTAACAATTTTTCATTTGTTGCCCCTATAACCAAAAGTCCAAAATTCATTTGTTGTATCTTGTATGCTAGATTGCTAGTGATTGACTCAGCAACAACCAAAAGTCTATTTCGCTTGCAATTTTTTTAGAGGTTTTTTTAAGAAAAAATGAGTTGTAGGCTACATGGTCAACCGGTTAACCGCTACTTAACGGTAGGTTATGGTTACTAAAATATCGTAATCGTTATAACAGTTAACCGTCCCGTTAAGCTTAACAGGACGGTTAACCGACCGTGAACACCCCTAATATTAATCATATACCACGAATCACCAGAGAATGATTGGTAATGAGTAATGAGATTAATTAACTAGAGTAGTCCAATCTTTGCTTGACAAGCTCAACTTGGTCAAAATTAGACAAAATAGGATCTTGGGATCACTTTATTCCAAAAGAGGGTAATTAGAATTGGAATGTTGTGTGTGTAGCTTTAAACTTTTTGAGTTATTCATCATTAAATGCATGTATAAATTTAAGTATTTGTAAATTCAAGTGTAGAATTAATTCTCTCAAAGTAAACAAAGCGTTTGAGATCACAAGCTCGAGGAAATATTAATGAGAACACCCTAATAGAGAATATGACACCGCAAACTGAGAAAGGAAACCATGGGAATCTCACAAGGAAAGAGTACAAACTTTCAAAATTTTGGAGTACTGGTGAGATTTTGAGCATGAAACTTGGGAAAGATGAACTTTTAAAACCCATCGTAAACAAATGGTTCAACTGTTAGAGAAGATGGAGAGTCTAGGAGCACCATTAATTCTCTCATGTCATGGTCATTCTCGGTTCATTGTTAGACAAGTTCGAGAAATCACACGTGCATGATAATAAGGAATAAGGAGACCATGAGTCCATGACACTCTTACTTACAAAACTTTGCAAAATCATATGATCATCTAAAATGACGACCAAGAGAAAGGAGTCATGTAGCCTAATTCTAGTTTATTTGTGATTAAAGTCAATCTACTAGCCACTACCATATTTTGGGTATTAGTTACATGTTGTGGTTATGACATATCCTTTGCGCAAATAAGTAATGATATAGCACAGGGGAATTAAAACCAACCAATAGCATACAAAGCTACTTAGACAGTTCTATACCTTCGAGGAAGTGTTTGAACGTCTAAGTAAGCTAGACCATTATAACAAAAGGATCCTCATGGTAAGGTTACCTAAAAGCAATCTTAAAAATCACTTCTCTATACAACTGATTTACAAATTTAGAAAAACTACTAAAGACCTTATCATTCCTAAACAACCACAAACTATAGATTGTTTCCACAAAGGCTACATCATAGAATTTAGCAGCGACAAATTTCCTCTTGCTCATGATGCCAACATATTGAAGCTCAGCAGCAAAAGGGAGGCGTATGCACACCCAGTTTAACCGGAACTTGATTCCACAACTCACTCCAAAAAAGGAGGCTATGAGTCTCACTACAACTGTTACAAAGCTTACAAATAGGGTCACAATTAACATTCCAACTGGTCAATCTATCAGTTATAGCCAACCTACCATAAATAGTTAGCCAAGCAATGAAGATACTTCTTCGGGAAACTATACTGTTACAAATAAGTTTCCTCCATGGGACTTTCACTTGATCTCCTGACAAGAGTTTGTACATTTTACTAATGCTAAAGCCCTTACTATTTGTCACTTTGCTCCACCCCCCAATCTCTACACCATCTCTCTACATTGAAGAATCTTCTTGAAATTCCAAGAGCGAGCTAGCCTAAGGGATGGGCATAGTGTCAATACAACCTCTTTTCACATAGTAACTGTCAATCCACCTAACCTAAAGCTTGTCTTTTTTGTAAGAGAGCGCCCATAGGAGCTTTGTGATAGCAGCTTTGTTCCAAATACAAATATCTCTAAGGTTCAATCCTCCCGCAGATTTAGGCATACATAAGGAATCCCAAGCAACAGGGGATTTAGATGACTTATGAGCATCTCCAGTCTAAAGAAAAGTTCTGCAGCATGAGTTGATTTCCTTCAGCAGCTTCTTTGGAAGAATGAAAATCTGACACCAAAAGTCTGCATGCTAGCTAGGACAGATTTGACCAATTGTAACCTCCCCGCATAACTTAGAAATTTGGAATTCCAACTTTTCACTCTAACTAGCATATGTTCAATAAGGGGCCTACATTGAGTGTAGTTATGTTTTTTTTGAAGACAGAGGAACCCCAAGGTATCCGAATGGAAAAGAGCCTTGGGGAACTCTAATAAGCTCACTCAACCTAGCTTTATCATCATTGCCAGTACCACCAAAGTAAAATTACTTTTCTCCATATTAGCCTCCAACCCTGAAGCTTTAGAAAAATTCTCAAAATCTTGGAAACATAGTTAAATAGAAGGCTCGTTATCTCTAGTAAACATCAATAAATCATTAGAAAACATAAGATGTGTAATTCCAACTCTTTTACATTTTGGATGGAAATGGAATTAAGGATTAACATCCATTGATTTCATACATCTAGTCAAATACTCCATACCGATAGCATTAGAAGATCACTTTGCCTCAGGCGTTTTTTAGCTTTGAATGGAGTGCAAGGTTTACCATTTATGAGGATGGAATAGGAAATAGAAGTAACACAAGCCATAATCCAAGCAATAAATTTACTAGGAAAGCCAAGCTCAACTAGCATCATATGGAGGAAAGACCACTCAATGGAATCATAAGCTTTCTTAAGGTCTACTTTAATAACACCTAGGTGATATCTAGTATAACCTTTAATAAGCTCAATAGGTAAAAGGATGTTATCTGCTATATGTGTCTCCCTAGAATGAACCCTGATTGAAATTCACTCACAACCTATGATTTTATGGAGTAAATTACAACAAGCAATAGGCCTAAAGTGAGCTGCTTTGAAAGGATTGGAAATTTTTGGAAATTTTTGGAACAAGGGTTATAGAGGTAATATTTACTTGAGAAGGCATATCACCATCGCCAAAAAACTGCAGAACAACTTCACATACATCATGATTGATAATAGCCCATGATTTCTTAAAAAATACAACAATGTATCCATCAACTCCTGGAGCTTTAGAATCATCAATAGATAATAGTGCATCCTGGATTTGTTCAACTGTAATTGTGGCCGTTAGAGCAGGGCAAGAATCAAGAGACACTTTAGCCCCATATCTAAATATATCAAGATCAAGAGCAGGGAGTGTTGGAGCAACAGAAACCAAAAGAACTGTGTAGAAGTTAATAAGGACCTCTTGGATCCTATCAATATGTGTGATGGTTTCATTGTTGTCATCCAAGAGCATAGAGATCTTGTTTTTGTTCCTTCTGTCCTTCATAGTAGAGAAGAAAAACTTTGTACTAGAATCTCCAAGTTTCAATCAATGGATCCTAGCTTTCTGTTTAAGTGCTTTCTCTTCTACAGCTAGCCATTTCTTTAAATCCATAATAGCATCAGCTTATTTGATGTGAAGTGCAGAGAAACTAGGAGAAGCTTGAAGACCAGTTTGAATTCCTTGTAGCTCACTTCTAGCAGCCTCAATTCTACCAGCAATACCAGAGAAATCTTGAGAATGTAGAGCTTTTAAGTTAGCATGGGCTTAAACCATATTTGCTGTAGGAGATTACCCCTACCACCTCCATGCCAATGCTCTTGTATAGTCTTCAAGAAATCTTCATGATCCACTAGATGATTGAAAATTTTAAAAGGTCTACCTCCTTCTGCATATTCTGATACACACTCAAGAATGAGGGGGGTGTAATCATAAATGGAGTTATTGAAGTAGGAAATCTCAAGGTGTCCATATTGCAACATCCAATAATCATTTCCAAGCATCCATCAATTATACTAGCCACCCTTTACTCTCCTAGACCCTTGCTTGACCAAGAGAAGAAGTGGCTAGAACTTATGAGCTCAGCCAGGTGATAAGAAGTTACAAAACAATCAAAATCTTCGATTTCATACAAGCTAATAGGAGCACCATTAATCCTATCATGAACTGATATAACAACATTAAAATCTCCAATAATCAGCCATGGGGATTTAATAGAGTGCGCTAAGTTACCCAATTCATTCCAAAGGCTCTTTCTATCACCAACTGTATGTACGCCATAAACACAAGAAATCAAGGAGAAAAGAGTACCTTGATTAAACACCTCAAAGTGAATAACCTGTTCAGATTGGCTAACCACCTTGATATCCAAAGTGAGAGAATTCCACCCTATCCAAATTCTACCTCTAGCTAAATAATCATAATTACAATCCCATGTCCAGAAAGAGACAAATTTCTTCATGATTTTTGTTGTATTATGATGCTTAACTCTAGTTTCTAAGAGAGAAACTAGGATAATATTATGTTTCTGAGCCCCCTGATATCCAAGAACAGAACTTAATCATGTGAGGTAAAGGTCAGCTCCACCCCCAATTTCCTCATCATCATCCTCACAAGTAGGAGAAAGCAAGTAGTAAGTGTTCTGCATAGGGTTAGAAACATCGTTGCTTTTCCCTTATCTCTTGTTCTCTTAGTGACGATTTTCCACTTGAGCCTGCTTTGGTAGTCTCTGCAGCTGGAGTAGTCAACTGATGAGTTGGTTTATCCACCATAAGAGTGTTCATATGAAAACCTCCAAACTAAATAGAAGAGCTTCCTTGTTTAAGTGCTTCAGCTTCAATAGCTGTTTTTGCATTAGCCTCTTCAAGAGTCTTAGGAGCAGCTTTCTTAACCCATTACTGAATAGGTGTTTTTTTACTAGCCTTAGCCTGATTCTTTTCAAAGTTATGCCCTGCTATATTAAACTTCTTATATTAAGAAGGCCTCCGGTCATATAACACTTTATGTTGAAAGACAACTCCATGTGAGTCCTCAGTATGCACACTATCAATAAGAGGTTGAGTAACATCAACTTCAACTAGGATTCTAGCAAAGGAAACTCTGATTTGATGTTGTACATTCATTAGCATACAAGGGTGTTCCAATCATGCTTCCAATCCTACTAAGAGCTTCCTCACCCCAACAGTTCAAAGGGAGGTTTGGTAGTCTAATCCAGAGTGGAATAAATTTCAATACCTCCTCCTGGAAATTGAATTGAGGAGACCAAGGCTTGACAATAACAGGCTCGCCATTAAACAGGTGGGGACCAGCAAATAGTATCTCATTTTTATCTTCAATAGATTGGAAATGGACAATAAAATAACCCTCATCATGATAGAACAATTTAGGTTCAGCAACATTGTTCCATTATATTAAAATGAACCTTCTAAGAGCAGCTAGGGTGGGAGTGAAACCAATAACATACAAAATCATAACATTCTCCCATTTTTTAGTTAAGGGTTCAATATCAAATTGCAAAAGATTAACTACTGATTTACCTAGATTAGAACTAGGAGGCACAATATGTAGGGATTGACCTTTTCGAGCAAGCTTAGCATTATCAAACAAAGTGTTCTATACTGGATTCTCAGTACCGGGTTCAGATTTGAGATTCAATCTCCTAGAAGCAGAAGGGTTTTGAGAAATCTTACCAGCTTTCTCCATTGTTACTGTTTCATTGGGTTGAGCTTTGACCCCCTCCTTATTTCCCGATTGAGTTGAACCAGACATTTGCACAAAGCTCCCGCAACCATCACCTTCCTTTCCATTAGCTTTAGACCTCTTCTTTCTAGCCATTGTAGATGTTGGTGCACGTTAACAGTTCACGCTATCGTGCGCCTATTCTCCATGGGTAGAGAGCAAAAGCTTTTCCTCGAAGTTCTAATTCCATACTCTGGTTTTACGAGGACATATAAGAATTAAATCCCTAAGGAAAGGTAAAGTGTACCTACGAGTTGGAAATGGAGCAAAAGTTGTTGCATTAGCTGGTAGGATGTTATATTAAAACTAACCCTAACATTTAGAATCGTATAGAAATTAAAATAATTGTTACTATGTTCCAACAATCTTAAAAAGCATTATTTATGCTTCACAGTATATTTTGAAGGATAATAGTTCTCAATAAAGAATAAGTTATTCTATATACAATAATGCAAATTTTATAGAGTTACCCATCAAAATAATGGGCTTATGAACTTAGAAAAGGAGATCTATCACATTAATACCAAGAATTCATATCAAACTACTCAAATCCAACCTTCTTATGGCACTTACGCTTAGGACTTATCAACAAGAAACATATCCAAATAATCCACAAGGCTGGAATAACTGTCTGATTACAAATCATTCGAAATATGTAAATCTTGCTTAATGGGAAAGATGACAAAGTATCTTTTTAGTGGAAAGGGAGAAAGAGCTGTTGATCTCTTCGAACTCATACATAAGGATTTTGGCCATTGATATCATTTGTCAAATACTTTATTGTTAGTTAGTTTTTTCCCAAGATTTTTATTAGTTAAATATTTGCAAAAACGCAATTTTATTAGGTAGTTTCTGACAAAAATTTTCCCTCTCATTAATTATCTTTTCTCAAATTTAATTTCAAGATGTACAACTAGAAAGGCTCAGACCTCCAGGACGAGTTGGGTTGAGATCGGGTCAGTCAAGAACAAACAAAATCGGTCAACTCAATTATGGATTGAGTTCGGATCGGGTTTAGATCGAGTTAGGGGTCAATATTTGTCAGGTCAATTTGGTTATGAGTAGGGCTAAGTATGGGTTGAGTTGGTGCGGTTTGGGACGTTACCCAAACCAACCCAGACAAAAACGGTTTGAGATTTTTACAAACCAACCCAAACCGCACTTTAGGCCAAACCAACCCAAACTGCGCCACGTAAAACGATTTGGTACGGTGCAGTTTTGCGTTTTTCCTTTATTTTTTATCTTAAAACGTATTTTCTAATTGAAAATTGTTGTTTTAGTTTATCGACTACATACAAAATCACTATAAAACACATAAATGAGCTACAAACAACCTGGATTATACGAAAATATTATGGAGTTGCTAAAAGATATTACACTATTAGAGGTGCGAAGTTGTTATTACATCGATTACATATATGATATATGCCATAACTAAATAAACTAATACTTAATTGTATATTTAGCGGTTTATGGTGCGATTTGGGTTTAAAAATTGCAAACCAACCCTAAACCGCAATTTAATCAACAGCACGACCAACCCATTTTTTTGAGCCCATAAATCAACCCAAACCGCGCCAAAACGGTTTAGGTTGTGGTTTGGAGCGGTCCGACCCAAGTTCTGCTCACCCTAGTTATGAGTTGCGTTCGGTGCAAGTCGGGTTTGAATCAACAATTACAGAGTGCTATTCGGTTATGTGTTGAGTTTGGGCCAAATCCATGATTAATTCTCGAGATCAGATCATGTCATGTTTAGGCCGAGTTTGACTCGATTATCGGGTTGGGTTTGACCGCTCTAGGTATATGCTCGTACAATTAAACCTATTTTTATTGGTCCTTTCACACAAAAACTATTTTAATAGGTCTTCCCCCATACAAGAAAAAGAAAATTTTGTCAGAAAGAATCTTATAAACGTAGGTTTTTGTTAAAAAAACCTTATATATTTTTTTTTGGAAAGAAACAACCTTATATAATAAAAATTTTGTTGGATGAAACCTTAAGACGGATTCCGGGCATTGACTTCAAGATTTCGGCGTTGACGACTATCACGTGCGACTCACGTGACTTAACTAAATTCTATCCTATTCAATTATTTCCCCATTTCCCCCTTCCAACCTAATCTCGCCCAACTTCATCCTCAACACTTGAGCTTGCTCTCTTCTCTCATTGAAATACTAAAATCCAAGTGCTCAACAGTTATAAGATTTCTACTCAGATGCAAAATGAATAATTAAATGGACCACCTCAAGTTCACTGTTTGAGATGTTCATCAAGAAGTTGAGCAGGAAGTCTTCTTACTCCTTGGGATCATTACCAACAGCATCATTATCATCACTAAAATTTCCTGATGCCCCCAGTCATCACCTAGACAATTCAACATAGAACAATGAAAAATATGATTTCTTACTGTTGTATATTATGTTGCCCATTTCACGTCACTAAGACAAGTGGAGGAGCATCTCCAACCTTTTCTCAATTTAATCATCACTATTATTATTAACATTGCCAAGTTCTCCTCAATCATGCTTATCCTAAAAGCTCCTGCAAATAATGGAATTTGGGATGAATAAGCTTGAACGTTCAATTAAACCCTAACCCCCTCAATTTATTCCTTGGCCTCTACCTTTAATACCTTTGTTCTCTCAGTTGCATCAATGGAGAAGAATCGAAATTTGATTTTAAATGTCCAAGAACCACTGGAAGAACTAGAAGAAGATGAATAGAAGGAGGAGGAGTTCAAAGAAGTAGTAGCAGAGTTTGAAGAAGAGGAGGAGGAAGAGAAAGAGGAGGAAATCAGGTTGGAGGGTGAAGTGGGGAAAAAATTGAAAAATGAGGGTCATGTGAGGTGCACCTGATAGTCAACGTTAGAATTTCGAAGTTAATGCCCGGAATGGACTTAAGATTTCATTCAACAAAATGTTTATTACATAAGGTTGTTTCTTGTTAAAAAAAATTATATAAAGTTGTTTCTGACAAAAACCCAAATTTATAAGATTGAATCCGATAAAATTTCCTAAAAGAAACCACTTTTACCTACAATTATGTGAAAAGAAACCCTTAAAAAGAGTCATCATCAAAATTGTGCACCTAGGCCATGGTCAACCTATAAGTAATCACCAAACACAACGTAATTTTGGGATCCAAGGAAAATACTATAAAATTAGTAGACTCACACTCTTTCCCCACTTTTCCTTGTCAAAGCCCCCAACCCCAATCTTTCTCTCTCTTTTGTTCTAACTTTTCCCCGTCTTCAACTGTACTTCCCTTCCCTTCCCTGTCGGCATTCCACACAAAAAAACCTCCACTTTTTTGCAGTAAAACTCTGTCTTCACTTTCCTACAGAGATTCTCATAAAATTCCTTCCTTTTCTACCTTCTAAAGATTGTCTAAGGGGAATATCTTTTACTCCTATCCCTATATCTATCAATCTTAGAGAGATTAATGATTAATGCTATGTTTCCCAGTAAAAAATCCATGAACGATAAAGAATGTTACTTGGATCATCAGCTATGGCATGCTTGCGCAGGAGGCATGGTCCAAATGCCACCACTTAATTCTAAGGTGATTTATTTTCCTCAAGGCCATATTGAACATGCCCAACTAAACATTGATCTAAAAAACTATCCCAAAATACCTCCATTAATTCCATGTAGAGTTTCTGCAATAAAATACCTAGCTGATCACGAAAGCGATGAAGTTTATGCAAAAGTTTCGTTGATACCTTTAAGAAGCAATGAATATGATACTATTTGTGATGATGATGGGTTTATTGGGTGTAATGAAATGGAAGAAGGGTCATCAGATAAACCTTCTTCTTTTGCTAAAACATTAACTCAATCTGATGCTAACAATGGCGGAGGATTCTCTGTTCCCCGCTATTGTGCTGAAACTATTTTCCCAAGGTTAGACTATTCGGCCGAACCCCCTGTTCAAACTATCCTTGCTAAAGATGTTCATGGTGTTACCTGGAAGTTTAGACACATTTACAGAGGTACTCCCAGGAGACATCTTCTTACGACGGGTTGGAGCAACTTTGTTAATCAGAAAAAGCTCGTTGCTGGTGATTCGATAGTTTTTCTAAGGGCGGAAAATGGTGATCTGTTTGTTGGGATTCGGAGGCCTAAGAGAGAACTCTTAACTTGTGCCTCACAGTATGGTGGTTTTGCTGCTTTTCTTACGAATGATGAGAGTAATAAAATGGTACCAAGTTTCGAGGGGATAAACTCGAGTAAGAATGAGAAAGTGAGAATGGAATCAGTTATTGAAGCTGCATATCTTGCTGCTGATGGCAAAACCTTTCAAGTTGTGTATTATCCGAGAGCAAGTACACCAGAGTTCTTTGTAAAGAATGCAGTAGTGAGGGCTGCAATGCGGGTTCAGTGGTGTCCTGGTATGAGATTTAAGATGGCTTTCGAGACTGAGGATTCGTCTCGTATTAGCTGGTTTATGGGGACTGTGTCTTCTGTTCAGGTTCTTGATCCTATCCATTGGTCTAACTCACCTTGGCGCCTTCTTCAGGTAACTTGAATCTTTTCTGCTTCTTTATGCTTAAGCTTTATTCACACATTTGCAGACATATAGCACGTGATTCACAAGTATCAGAGGTCCAAACCATGAACTTGGGATCTCAAAAATTAGCTTAAGCCTTTCGGTTGACTTAGATTTTCTACTCAATTCTTAAGTTGAACTGGATGTTCAAGTGTTTAAGTTCATTACGAGATCTTCAATGTAAAATCATAAAATTTTTAGATTATTTTTTCTCAGACAAACTGAATTTTTTTCTATCCCATCTTAGATGCAACACTTTTGATTATTGATATTTCTAATTATCTATTAGTAAATAGTAAAAGTTGATATATTGAAATTATACATTGCGAATTTGTGATAAATGTTAGAACATCTTTAATATGAACATTGCATTTTTATTTTAGTAAAAAATTATGGTCGAGGTGAGACATGTGAAATTCTGAATAGTGAAAAGGTTAAATTGTTACATCCTTCAAAAATCAAACTACTTACTCCCTCTGCGTTTTTATCTTGCATATTAGTCAAAGTTTTCATGTTTAATTTTTTTGTAATCTAAAAATAAATAGATATTTACATTTTTTACATGTTACACTTTAATCTTTTTGCGATTATTATAGAGTTGTTCAAAACACAATACCGAAAATACTTGAAAAAAATCTTTTGACTGAAAGACCCTGAGCTTTTGATCGAGTCATAATTTACTCATAATATTGTTAAAGGTGTCTCTATTTCTTTATTGTTGTCCATATTGCTAACAAGTTGGTAAAAAAATCTGCCTTTTCAGGTTGCTTGGGATGAACCCGATCTACTGCAAAATGTAAAACGAGTGAACCCATGGTCAGTTGAATCAGTAGCAAGCATGCCAGCAGTCCATATGTCACCATTTTCGCCACCTCGAAAGAAGCTAAGGCTTCCTCAAGCTCCTGAAATCCCTTTCCCTGACCAATTCCCAATGCCACCATTTCATAGTAGCGCTTACAATCCTAGCAGCTCCTTATATGGTTTACCAGAGGTCCCTGCAAGTATACAGGGAGCCAGGCATTCTCACTTCAGGCAATTCTTGTCAGATCATCTAACCAAAGTAAATTACTCGAGCCTTCTTTCGAATGGGCCTAACCTTAAATATGTGCACGGCATTGGTGGAATCTCAGCAAAACCGACAGCCAGGGAAAACTTATCGACGTTCCTAACAATGGCAACCATTAAGGAGAGTCCTAAGGAAAGCGATATGCTGACACCAAGGTTTATGCTGTTTGGGAAACCAATTCTAACCGAGCAACAAATTTCTGAAAGCTCTTCTAGTGATTCAACAAGGACAATATCAGACAACAATTTCGACAAGACAGGGAACGCATCTGAAGATTCTAACGATACATTGAACAAGTCTTCTGGTGGGGAGTTTCCCAGTAAAGTTTTTATGGAGTCAGAGGATGTTGGTAAAACTCTCAGCCTTTCTTCCCTGGGCTCTTATGATGGTTTGTATAAGAAGATAGCTCATCACGTTTGGCAAGGGAAGATCCTAGAAGCTGAGCAATGTGCTCTCTAGATGGCTCAAGCCTGCAGGAGATCGTCGACATCAGAGGGTTTATGTAGATGCTCGACAACATTTTATAGTGATTGCTTTAGGGGTATTTGTTGCATTTGTATTTGGCTTCTATACCTGTAACGGTAAGATCTCGAAATCGACATTACCATCCTTTTGTAAAGGAAAGGGCTCCTATCCATTTCAGGGTTTGTGGCCCTAAAATGGCAAGGAGCCCATTCCATTGTTTATTGCCAGATTTTGTTTATGATGTAGATTAGTTGAATTCAAGTTCAGTTCTCTGTTCTGTTAGTTCGCCCTCTTTCTTGAACGGGAAAGGAGTTGATGGTTTGAGACGGCCTGTGATTAGAACGTGGCTTCGACATAGGTCGGGCTCAGAACATTTTTCTTAGCGGGCAGAGGTTTTATCTAGTCAAAACTCTAGTAACTATGAGAAGTAGGGTAAAGCAAAATAATGTTTCAAGGTACCTTCGTGGTGGGTGTAGTGTTTTGAAACTAGTTAAAAAAGATAGTGGTCAGGGCCGAATATTTTGAGGGCCCTAGGCGAAAAAACAAATATATAAGCCTTTTGTATAAAATTTTAAGAAAGATGCATTCCATTTTTATTCTATGTAAAATAATTTTTTTTCCAAATAACATAGTCTTATAGATAACTTGCATATGCCATCAAAAATAAGTTACAAATAATATAGGATACCTAAAGCCATCCAAAAAAAAGAAAGAAAGACAAACTTATTTTTGTTGTTGATACTTGGTAAAAAGAAGAACAAGTTGCAACTTGCAAGTGAGACTCTTTTCCATTCTTTATCAATTCACAATTAATTTGCAAATGCCAATTTGTATCCTCTCTCAGCTTGCGACCTAGGCGACCCTTCTCGGATGGCTACCTTCAAAACTAGCCCTGTAGTGATGGAGTTTGTGGTAGTGTTTGAAGAAGCTTCTAGCACGTATTATAGTTCATTTTTTCATTCATTTAATAGCTTTTGTTAAACAACTATTATCATACACCTGGGTGTATGATGCTCATGGTACACCCAGGGGTACTTTAGTAAATAAATTCAATTTATAGCCAAATTACATGTTGCCATTTCAACCTTTACATTTCTATCTCCTCCCTTCTCTCTTTCTGACTCTCTAACCAAACCTCCATTGTTACATGATTTAAGCTCTCGTTGATGGTAAATTTCTTTGATTTTTCACATCTTTTCATCTTTAACATTCATTAACAACTTCATACTCTAGATATTTCGCATGAGTTATAGTGAAATGAGTAAAGCAACTGAAAAATCAAGTTTCTCCTGCAGTTTCTCATTGTTGAAAGAGGTATTCACCATTTTTACATTTCACAATTTCTCGATTCTCTCTCATTCTCTCTCATTTTCTCTCCTTTTGTTCATCTTTTCATCCTTATTTTGGAAATTATTAGTTTAAAATTGAAAGATTTGCTCATTTAAGCAAGTGAAAACAATTATTTTGGTCAGTGAATTTTTTCCATCTAACGTTTTTATTTTTTCGAGAGTACATATTAATTCTGCTCATTTGCGCAAATGAGCTGGTGTTTATTTGCTAATACTAAGAGACTTGCTCATTTGAGCAACTGAGCATAATGGAATTTCTTTTGAGTAAAATTTTGCTCATTTCCTCAGATGAACATTTTGAATGAACATAATTAATTTGCTCAGGAGGAAAACTTCTGCTCATTTCCTCAGATGAACATAATTAATTTGCTGGAAAAGGAAAAATTCTGCTCATTTCCTCAAATGAACATAATTAATTTGCTCAGGAGGAAAAATTCTGCTCATTTCATCAAATGAGCGTATTTTACTTTTTCAAAATTATATGTTTTTGCTTATTTTCACAGATGGACATTTTATTTTCCCTCATGAAATTCGCTCATTTTCCTTTAGCTCATTTGCGCAAATGAGCAATATATTTTTATAAGGTCAAATAAATTTGATTCTATGAATTCGATTCACAATACAAATTAATTCACCCGAAGTCTGATTTTCGATTGATTCTATGATAATTTCTCGAGGTATTAGGTCCACCATTGTTAAATTTCGAAACTTCAATTTTCAAGTTGATGAGTACCAAAAAAATCAGATATTTCTTGGAAAGAATGTCGAATTCACCAATTGGTTATCGTAGCTCTATAAATTCCGCAACAAATTTAGCTACAATTGTTCCAATTGTACGTGGATTTTGAATATTTTGTGTCAAATTTAGTTGCTGCTTAAAAAATCAAGAGAAATAGAACGTTGGAGGCCTTGGAGCTGATAGGAGATTTTTGTTTTCATGCCTGTAAATTACCAGCATACCCCTGAAGTTCTGCTTTATTACGAAAATGCCACCGGGTGTACCATGAGCATGGTACACCCGGGTGTAGGATGCATGATCTCCTTTTGTTAAGCACCAACTATTACAATGGTGATTTTAACAGCTCTTTTTTATAGATAACAACCAATACGAGTTTGTTTGGATAACTATGGTGGATGAAAAAAAAAAGAGGGGAATAATTTTTTTTTTTAGAGGGAATAAGAGATCACTCATTAAACTTGATTGAATCTCCCTCTCATTTTTGTTTAATGTTTCCATATTTAAGTACATATATTATATTTTTAATATAGTAATATTTGACTTTTAAAAGCAACACTAATAATCTTATGAAAAATTTATATGGGGTGTAACTTCTTGAAAAGTAAAATAGTACTCCCTCCGTCCCAATTTATGTGCAACATTTGACCAAAAAAGTACTTTATTTTTTTGGTTAAATGTTACACTTAAATTGGAACGGAGGAAGTATATGAACAGTGGAGCTTACGTGAGAAGTGAAATTAGATAAAATTGTTTGGTTCATAAAATAAGACATATAAAGAGGTTAAATAGGCAGAAAGTGCGTTATAGAAGTTTGCGCAATATTTAATAGTAAGAGATTAAGGGATTGTGGAGCTTTGGGGGTTGACCAAAAGCGGATCTTAAGGCATTAGAGGCGGTAATGTTGCGCTGCTGTGATTTGCTCGAAGGTCAAAAACTCCATCAATAAGTCAGCAGCGCGCTTACAAAAACGAGAAACATTTGTCAATTCAAAACCACATTGTCTACATCTATTTCAGTATTCACACGTGGGGCCGCCTGACCTATTACGTTACCATAACTTCATCCCTCCTTTTTCAAGCTTTATACAGTTTATACTCATACGAAATTGCAACGGTTAAAAATTTAGTAAAGCTATTGATTATCTAATTAATAAAATATTTAAGAGATTTTTTTTTCTGTTATTTTTGGTGTTCAGCCCCATCTCTTCTCTTGTATAATGGAGATACCCTATCTGTCCCATGTTATTGCAACACTAACTTGTACACATAGTTTTAGAAAGTTAATAGAGTAATATGTAGGTTATATTACCTCCGTAACGAAATAAACGCAACGATTGTACTTGTAATACTATTCACAATTTTAACTTTGACCGTAATTTGTAACTTATATGTAAAGGAAAATATAGTCATGTAAGGTCTCATTGGATTCGTCTTAACTTATAGCTTTTATAATCTAAAGTTTATAGTTTTTACAAATACATAATTAGAGATATTAATCTTTAAGGTTTTGTCTTGGCATGCGTGCCCAAACAAATTATTGTGTTTATTTCGTTACGGAGGAAATATTAATTTATTGAAAAAGTTGTTGTGATAGAAAGTGATGTGGTATTTTTAAAAGTTAATAGAGTATTGGGTAATATTTTAATGTTTTTCACATAAATCAATGAATGAGTGGGGTATATTAGTTGGGTAATATATGATTAAATATTGGTGGATCCATGCCTAAAGTAAAAGTATTGCAATTAATATGAGACAACCATATATTGAATATGTTACAACTAATATGGGACGGAGGTAGTAAATAGTAAGCCTACACTAAGTAATACTCCATCCATTTTTATTTAGATGTAACACATTGACTTTGGACACTATTTATCCAATCCACTTTATCTATTAATAGTTATCTATATAAGAAAAAATATAGTTAAGTGGGGTCTTATTTGATTTGTCTCGGTATACACTTTCCAAATAGTTTACAATTTTTATAATTTTACAATTAAAGATATAATAGATTAAAGTCGTGCCTCGATAAATGTGAAAAGTCAAATATTACATCTAATAAAAAACGGAGGAAGGAACATTTAGTGTTTTTCACCTTTTAGATACTCACTTTTTTTCCACCATTTGAGTACTCAGGTACCATATCTAGCAAATGTATTAATTAATTGTTGTCAAGTTAATACCTTGGGTTAAAATGTTGATATGAAACTTAGAGCCGAAATGGTAATAACAACCACCGTTTCGTCCTGTGTTAATTAATTGTTAAAAAGTTAGTACCTATGTTTACTATGTGTTAATTGTTTCAAACGACCTGGGCCGAATTCCCACGAGGTTGGATAAGGTAAAGAAAGAGAACCGAAGAGTGAAAAGAGTGTTTGTTATTTTGGAAGTAAAGAGCTATACTTAATTTAATATGGAACGTTATTGAATAACCTTTTTATTGAATTAACATCATACTAGCAGAGATCTGCTTCAACAACATCGTTCGTACATTTAACATAGAGCATGGTGGCCATTTATCTATGACTAATTCTGAATAGCTTATCCTTTGTGTCATTTGTCAATGATTGATTTTTATTGAGCTTATGCTTTACGTAAACTTTATAGATTTTTCTAGGCATCAGAGACAGATCAGAATACTATCCATAAACAAAAGAGATGCTATTAGGAAGCAGTGTATATCAGTGATCAGCTAATTAATTACACGAAAAGTGGTAAGCATATATAGCATTTGCATGTCCCAGCTGCAAAGATATCAACTAAAAAAATGTAATGAGTATGATTAGTTTAGTCAGTTTTGATTTTTTTATCCTTGCTCACCTAGTTAACTTTCTAATTACTTGTGATTTTCAAGTAAGAAGTTTTGGATCTTATTTCATCTGCAACCTATACAAGATCAGATGGTACCAACTATAACAACACAACAAAGGAGATTACCAAATCATAGTTTATGATCTTTATGTCTGGAAAAAGATCTTGTTATATTTGTACTTTATTTAGAATCCGCTCTTCTAGCGGGATCATCTATAAAGTAAGTTGCTTTGAATCAATTTGTCATGTATGGAGTAATTTTTCTTGGAGGATTTAGGTCCATGTACATAGTAATGTTTCTTGAAAGATTTTGGTATGTTGAACGATATTGACAATATAGTAGGAAGGGAAACTAAATAAGTTCAAAGGAAACTAATATGAAGATTGACAAAAGTCTGTTTATTTTCTTGAACTTATAGAGATGTGGAAATAACCATACTAATCTTCTTCAACTTCCAAGGTCGTGCAATTAGCTAAGGGGAAATTTCAGTTATTTTCAAAGTTAAATTTTTGCAATTGTTATTTGAAAGAAAATAAAGTGTGGTTAAAGGTGAGTTAAATGTGGTTAACTCACGAGAATAGACAACAAGTACCTAAAAGGTGACAAAAAATAAGTGAGTACCTAAAAGGTAACCATCAAATGTTAGTACCTATATATAGGCTTAACTCACATTCAGATTTACACTCATTTTTGCATAAATTTTTAACTTAATACTCCCTCCATCCAATAATACAAGTCTTGTTTTCTTTTGTTCGATCTCAGTGACGCACAATTGACCTTATATATCATCAATTTTATATGAATATAAAATATAAAAAGTTGACATTACGAAAGTACATATTAAGACGAATCTAACAAGATCTCACATGAGCATATTGTTTTGCATATATTAATAAAAATATTTGGCCAAAGATTTTAAAGCTTGACTCCCAAAAAGGAAACTAGATTTATATTATAGGACGAAGGGACTACTATTTTAGTCGATGTTTAATGCTTTTATTGAACCATAAGAGTTGCATGCATCATTACCTTTTTTAATATGAACGATCTTTTGTATAACAATTGTTTCTGCCAAGAAACTTGAGATGAGATGATAAATGATTTCGCAATGGTCACGTGCAGTCTGGCTCGAATCACATGCTAGCTGAGAGAACTTGCAAAACAAATGAAAGACTGGTCTGTGAGCTTTCCATGAGAAATCCCTCTGATGCTTAAGTTAGCAAGCGAAATTGTTATAGGAATGAAGATGTAATGCTTATGTAAGCAAATGCAGTGAGTTAAGTAGAAATTGATTACCCTTTACTGATGTGATGATTGCTCCTTTCACAGGCACAAATCTCTAGGTGAAAGCCAGGTGATATGTGATCCGACATGTTGCAACTCCCATTTCTGATTATGAGGGGCATTTTTGTCTTTCGTATAGAAAATTGGGCTGACCACTAGGTGGGCCCAAACAATAGTGTCATACTATAAACAAGGGGTAATAAGGATTTACCCGCGTGTCCCAATATAAAAGAGCATCCATGCGGTCCATGAGATTTTAGATAGGCCCAATTTATAAGTTAATTGTATTGCCAAACATAAAATAGGAAAAAGAATTATAATCGAAGTTGTTATTCGACTAATGATTCTTCACTCATACTCTACTTTAAAACTAATTCCATACTTTTCAGTTGTTGTTTTTCTTGTAAATATATAGGAAATTTATTTTTGTAAAAATTCTTAATCTATAGTATTTTTTTGTCATATATTCTTGGTGCATAACATTTTTGAAGTTGTTTGAACTCTCCATTCTATTTTGTTTTCCCTAATTTTCTTTTCCTTTCGTTACTAAAAGTTCTTCCTACTTTAAATTTTTTTAGCTTAAGGATTATTTTTTCTCTATCTTGCCTTCCAATAAGAAACATCTACTATACTGTTAGCACCTTTTGTCTTAACACATAACCAACTTTGTAGTTTTTTATTCCCCATCACAAATTTTGAATTCCCCAAGCACCCACTTTTCTCTCTCTCCCTTCTACTTTTTCAAAATCCGTAAGGTGCGAAAGTACGCTTTAATTGTCAAAAATTTAACAAGATACTCATCCACTACTATTTACATTGGTTTTTCTCCGGGTCCAAAATATGAACAACAAAGTATAGTTTATAGTATTTTCTTATGTTATTTCATACTTCCTCCGTTTTTTTTAGTTGACACGTTTTGACTTTTGACACTATTCACATAATCTACTTTGACTATCTTTTGTGATTTATACATAAGAGAAAATATAGTCATGTGAGATCTTGTTAGATTCGTCTCATTATATATTTTCAAAATATCATATTTATAATTTTTACTCATCAATTTTCCAAGATAAAAGTGATTGAAATCACGCGTTGGCAAACGTGATAAAAAAAACAGGTCAACTAATAAAAAACGGAGGAAGTATTTGTTACATCATGTTAGTAACCATTTTATTTCTTCTATTATGCTTGTATCATCACTACAAAAAAAACTCATTTTACCGACGGATCATATCCGTAGCAACCAATAGGGACACCGAATAGAGTTAGCTATGGTTTAAAAAATGGTAATGGTCCGTTGATAATCATGTCAGCGCTAATGCAATTACCAAAATATAATTTCTCTCCTGTTGCCTGGTTTTTGTAACAGGAAATAAAGGCTATCACTGATCTTGGTAGCAAAATTATGTTTTCTATCCCGGATCTTAGCAACAGAATTATGTATGTCATCGCTGAATTTACCAATGGAGGTTGGTTTCTGTGGCTCATATTGGCGACGAGATTACTTTTCCATCGCTGACTTATGCAACATAATTAGTTTTTCGCTGTAGAGTTTTGCAACGGATTTCTAATCCCTCGTATTGTTGTAGGAAGGTGTATTGATACCAACTTGACGTTTGCAAAGAACTTGCTAATTCAATTGTTTAGATGTTAGTTTATCTATTTTTCATTTATTGTTACATTTAGGAATATATATGAAATAGCTTGGAACGAATACTATCTTTGAATATTAATGAATATAAATTTAACTTATATTATACCAAATTTAAATTATATAAGTCACGTATACAAAAAAGGCTACGCTAAACTAGGAGCTAACAATATTGAACAAAAGAAGCCCCTAAACATGTGTTAAGATTTGAGTCATTTCTTTGCAAATTTACTATTTTAAGACCTATATTAAAATCATATAGCATGAGTGGTCGCGAGACTTAGGTATGATAGACAAACAAAGATTCATTCTTTGTCACAAAGTTAGTTTCCTTAGCAACCTAAGATAGATATGAGAGTTGATGTCAAGTCAAAGATAACGGAGATGAGGAGAATAAACCATGATTGGCTTGCATTAGGATATGAATTTGTTGTTGTAGAACTTTCATTGAAGGAGTGGTTTCAGCAAGGTTGTCATGTGTTGAGCCAGGCTTTTGTTTATGAGAAGGTATTGGGTCAGACGCGTCCGACCATAACATTTGGTCGGACAACTTTCAGTTGGTTTCAATTTTTGTTCAGTTGGTTTCAATTTTTGTTCAGTTAGTTTCAAAAAAATTTCAGTTGATTTTTTTATTTCAGTTGGATGTCTTCTAAGTTTAGTTACTTATCTTATTGTTTTATTTACTTGTTAAAAAGGGAGTAAATGAAAACAAGTTAGAAGCAAATGAAAAAAAAAGGGAGTAAATGAAAGCAAGTTAGAAGCAAATGAAAAAAAGGGGAGTAAATGAAAGCAAGTAAAGCAAATGAAAAAAAAAGGGGAGTAAATGAAAACAAGTTAGAAGCAAATGAAAAAAAAAGAAGAGTAAATGAAAGCAAGTTAGAAGCAAATGAAAAAAAAGGGGAGTAAATGAAAGCAAGTTAGAAGCAAATGAAAAAAAAGGAGTAACTACATACCTTCATCCTTTCAAGTTTCAACTGAAACACTAACTTCTCTGTTAGCAAAGATGGCCATCTTCTTTATTTCTTGTTATTTCAATTCCAACTTTCTTCTCTTACATAAATCTTGCATTCAACCCTTGGTCTGCCACCAATGGCAGCATAATTAATGGCTTTCCAAACATCAGCATCTCAATGATAGAGCAGGAGCAGCGGCGTGGCGGCGGCAGAGGAAGAAGATGAAGAAGAAGGAGCAGCGGCGCGGCGGCGGCGGAGGAAGAAGATGAAGAAGGAGTAGCGGTGCCATTCTCGCGGCTTCGTCTGACGAAAACTATTGAGTCAGACGGTCTGACCTAATAGTTTCACATTGTACAATATCTACAAAGGGTTTACAATAAGTGAGATTAAGGATGGAAATTTTCTTGGAAAGGGGTGCTAAGACACGACATGCATTCGTGAAATGATCCAGATTTTACTACATTTGTTGCTATTCACAACTACAATCACAATCATATGAGAGAATAGTATCTTCTTCACCCAAAAACATAAACATAGAGAAAAACTCAAACAATAAGCCATTTCTCACTTGTATCTCGTCATATAGAGAGAAACCAAATTTCTAAAAAAAACGCCACTTACCCAGACAACTTCTGCCTTTGCGTTCACCAATTGGCCCTCCTTATCTGCATGGCCTTCTTAATAGAGCTCAATAGCAGTTGGCTTACATTGCAAATTCTTCTCTCCGTTCAATTGAACAACAACAAATAAGTTTCATTAGATTAGACCACCACATGAATTTAACGTGAAAGGGAATAGAAAAAATATAATCAACCAAAAATAGTTACTAAAAAAGGTCTGCCTATAATAAATGCCCAACACATCAACACTTAAGAGAATAGCAGAACAGAAGTGTGTGCCTCTAAATCACCATGGGGTCACCCATAGCACCAAATATCTGAGTGTAGCCATAACACCAAAAAATTTAACAATTCATAGAAGAAATTGAAAATACAAAAAAGAAAGCATTGAAATACCATATTTATCAGCCCAAATAGATGCTTGACGATGGTGAATCTTTTGACTTTCATTTCTCTTCCTATTTTTAGAACATTGTCTTGACTTTTCTTGAATTCATTTGATGATCTAATTTTAATCATCTCTGCTTTTATGCTAGGACCACATCATTGTGTGTGATATCTTTGACACATATTAGTAAGACGCCTCCTACATTATGACTGCCTTTGCTACCGATGGATCCCAAGAGAACTCATGCTTGAGTTACATATGCACGAATAAGGCAAACTTATGAGAAAACATTTAAGTATAATACACTTTCTTGCTTTGAACACCATGTATTATAAGCCACTTAAAAATAGCAAGAGAAAAAGGTTTTTAAGCAAAATTTTAATTAAATTTTGACCACAACTCAACCTTGCCCATGACAGAATCACTGGGAGAATGTAGTAGTTTTTCCTACAGACTACATTAAGCCTGAGTAAAAATTATAAAATCTAACGTTAACTGAAAAGAAAATTATGAAAATAGGTCTCATATATACCTTAGCCAATCAATCTGGAACTTCTGAAATTTTGCCATTTTGAGTAGATCCTAGAATTACTTAAAATCACACACTCAGTTCCGTTACAATATATATACTTAAAATCACACGCTCTATATATGATGTAGTGTTTAAAGGTATGACAATATAGTCAAAACTCTGGAGCTTCTTAAAGGCATAAAAGAAGACAAACGAACCTGAGACCCAAGGTTACTAATTCCGGATATAAGATGCTATAATGCATTATCGCTAAAGAAGTATGTATGGTTGCTGACATATACAATGCTAAAGTATAATTTAGCAGTTACTTGTCTCTTCTTGTGGAGATACATGTACAGACTCCACTTTCCACCCTTTATATCCCAATTTAATGGCTTTGGCCTTCACATGCATCTCACCATATTTGTCCTCCGTCTTCTTTGCTACAACAACTTGTGTAAGAGTCAGAGGCAAAAATGGCTACCAAAATCCACCTCAAGTAGAGAATGATGTATTCAATATCACTAGGCGACAAAAATTCTGCAACCAAGGTTCGTAGAACCCACAGATTGTGGCAAGCCAAGTTCATTAAGAATTAGGCTCTATATAGTTAAGCTCGTTGAAGGTTGCTCATGGAAATCCCTTTTCATAAGTCAACCAAAAGTTAACACTTAATTTTGCAAAACATCACGACGCAATAAATGGAAAAAAAAGTCAGCTCTTAAGCTGTAACTTATCTTACAGGCCTTGTGATAAACCCAGAATCGGTAGCCTTGGGTCTTAGGTTCGTTTGTGTTCTTAAATACCTGTATTAACATCCCCAACACTTCATTTTATTACCAAACCCTGAAAGATCATATCAGACTCCAAGAATTGATAACAGTCACAAAACATGGATCAATTGGCTAGAGCAACCAAATGAGAACCGAACAGCCCAACTAGAATTAACCATACTTCCCACCAGAAATAAGTACCCCGGAGAACACCGGTAGGACATCAATGCAGCAACACCGACATTTTATCAGGATTCGGACAAGCTACTCTTAAAGATAATCTTCTTCACAAGAATGCCAGGAGAAATTAGTTTATGCACAAAATTGTGTAGATTGAAATTTATATACAACACGAGAAATGTCAAAATAATCACAAACCCTTAAAGCATTCCAGCATCTAAGTTTAAGTTCATGCGGAGTCGTTCTCTAATTGTAGTAAGGTCCCTTGAAATATGTCTTGTAAGATGTCTCTGAATTATATCAACTACATCATGATGAGTAAACCTAAGAAACGAAGACAATAAACGTTTTTATGCAAATTACAAAATTACAAACTTATACCAAAGTACCTGTGTATTTATCATAAACCATTAGGGTGTAGCAGTAGATCCTTTTTTTTTTTTTTTTTCTGGATTTCCTATTTCTTCACAAATAATATTAGTTTTTCATTAAGAATCTCCTCGTTCATGTTTGAAGCTGCTTCACATTTAACACTAAGCCTACGAGTTGTAACGTTTGATGTAGATGGTGTCAAAGAGGGTGTTGGAACTATTACATCAACCTGAGAGCTATAGCACAAAGTCGTTGAAGTCTCATGTTGAGTCTCTCGTATCCGCGTATGAGATATAGGAGGAGGCGGATGAATTATGGGACACTCCCATTTATTCCACCTCTTCGCCCATAAGTCATCTAGAAGTAATTTATAAATATAATATACGTAATTAAGTTTGATACTCCTGTCTTGTTTTCCTTCATAATAAAACTTACATAACATGCTCCCTAAGCCAAAGTACAAGCATTGAACAAGTACTCAACGATTTATGCCTTAACCATAAATAATGATATATATGCTAGAACTCCTATGCAAATGGGATCATAAGAAAAATATGAAAAACCTTAATTGTTTTCATAACAAGTAAAGCATGGTTTATCCCACTTTAACAATTTCTAATACCAACATCTAATAGCAACAATTAAAGATAGTACTACAAGGAAAACAACAACGCCAACATAAATCTACAAGTTTTATTAGCAAAACAAAAAAGCAAAAAGGAGTCAACTACATAAAATCAACTTCATCCTCCTCGTCGTCCTCTTCTCCTCCTCCTCCTCCTCCTACTCCTTCTCCTCCTCCCCTCCTCCTCCTCCTTCTCCTCCTCCATCTCGAGAATCTTTTCCATGTCGTGACCCTTTTCTTCACCCTTAACTTCAAGAACCCCCGGCAACAATGAAAAATTGCAAATGTCATTCAATTAAAATGCCAATTCATCTATTAGGGAATCAATGGTTCCTCTAGCCTTAACATTGAAGATATATAACCATGTGTTTTTTTCATTCTTTTTAGGAAAATTTTGAAAATAACCACTGATATATTGATTTCTTATAGAGTTTTCCCCTTTCTTTACAAGCTAAATTGCGCGTTAATGATGCTCTTAGGAGCTATTTATGCTAACTATTTCTATATAGTTGTGGTTTGTGTGTTCCATATTGTTTTGCAGGTTTTTAGGGAAAAACTCCCTATTTACTTGGCGTTTTGATCACCACGCTATAGCAGAAGGTTATGAGGCATATTGGCGGTCTCGAGATGGTATTCGGACCCCCGTTGTGAAGAAAAATTATCAAAGGACTTGGCGTCTGAAGCCAAGTTTGAAGCAAGAATGAAAGGAGCTTCGCCCGATCGGGTCGGGCAACCACTGCCCGATCGGGTACGATCTTCTTAGGCCAAAAGTTCAGATTTTCCGCCCGATCGGGCAGCCTTGCCCGATCCCATCGGGTGGACTTATACTTGGTCATTTTTTGCTGATTTCTGGAATGAGAAGAAGACCCTCACCCGATGGCATCGGGCGGCTTTGCCCGATCGGGTGCTAGTGTTGCGGCCCCGATCGGGTGAACATTGCCCGATCCCGTCGGGCGCATACAATTTTTGTGCTGCTAAAAGTCTTTTCCCAACATTTAGGTTAATCGGGTGGAGGACACGGAGGACGCGATTTTGCGTCTTTTCCCGCTCTATCTTATTGCTTTCTTAGAAACTATAAATACTTTTTAGTTTAATTTTATTTGTATCTTTTATTCTATTGAACATTTAGATAGCTCTTCGTCTAGTTCTTCATAGTTTTCAATTGTAGAAGAGATCAAACGTTAATTCAATTCAATTAAGGTTACCGCTTTCCGTCAATTTGGTAATCTTCTTTCTTATTGCTTTATTATTATCTCTCAATTGATCTAGTTTAATTATTGACTATTCAATTAGTTCATGATGCAATTCTTAGGGTTTCCAATTAGCTTTGTTATTGTCAATTCAATCATGTCTGAGTAGTTCTCTTTCTAGGGTGTTGTATAGGGAAGCCATGTTTATACCATGATTGTTATTTAGATTCCTATTGATTCCTAGGGCTTGATTAGAGTGATTATGGTGTGGTTTGTTCTTAATTAGTGATTGATGTTAGTGGCCAATTTCATTGATTGCTTGTGGTTAATAGTTGTTTGCACATATACGTCTTACGATTAGAGGCCTAGGACACATCAGTAGTTCTGATTACGTTAGTGAACATGCGGCGTATGTTGAACTATGAGCGTTGAGTCTTAACCATAGCTCAACACATGCTCTAATCACTCAACTCATGACTTAGGTTTTGATAGTAGTTGACCTTATTTGATTGGTATAAGCATGGTGGACCGACCTAATACCCTAGGCTTTTATTCCATAGTTAAATCCTCGGTTTAATTCATCTTCCTTAGTTTAATGATTAGTTCAGTTAATCTTCCCTGATTTCATCTGAAGTAGTTAGTTGGTTGAATATTAATATAGAAACTCTGTCTCCCTACGGATTCGACCCTGCTTCTATTGACTACCATAGTTAGAGGACTGTAGGAATTATCTTTGAATAGGCGATACGACTTTAGCCTATCAAAATTTGGCGCCGTTGCCGGGGAGACTGCTAGTTTTCTAGTTTTTATTCGATTAATTAGCGTACTTCTTTTGCCTCATTGGAACCACCCGTTCCAATTGAGGCCGTTCTCACGGTTATCTTGTCGTTTTCTCTTATATGTTCGGGTATCAAAATAAAACTCATAATTCATGGAGATCCCGACACGGAAGCAATACTTCGGGATCCTAGAGCAGGATTTGATCAAGAGAAGCCAGATTCAGAGATTTCTATATTACCAATGGCGAAGTCCCTGAAATCTTATGGGGTGCCTAATCTTGAAGGCATACCCACAGGTCCATAGATGCCCACTATTGCTGCAAATAATTTTGAAATCAAACCTGCACTAATTAATATGGTGCAGCAGAATCAGTTTAGTGGGCATCCTTCTGAAGATCCGGCCAACCATCTGCAAAGATTCCAACAACACTGCAGAACTGTTAAACATCAAGGAGTCACACTTGAGCAGCTGAAAGTTATGTTATTTGAGTTCTCACTCAGAGACAAGGCTCAGAGGTGGTTCAACGACATCAATGAGACAGAATGGTCGGCGATTTCTGCTGCATTTCTTCACGAGTATTACCCTCCCACAAAAACAGCAGAAATCAGAAACAAGTTGGCCACGTTTTCCCAAGAGCCAGATGAAACATTGAGGGAAGCGTAAACTAGATTTAGAGACTTACAGAGGGAATGTCCACATCATAATATGGACAAGTGGTTTCTGACGCAGACTTTTTACAATGGTCTGCAACCTCAGACGAAGAGTACGGTTGATTCGTCTGCAGGAGGAGTCTTTTTAGACAAGACAATTGATGAGGGTTATGACTTCCTAGAAAATCTCGCAACCAATGACCACTCATCATCTAGGAGTTTGACTAAGAAGGTACTTGAAGTTCACGCTATTTCATTTCTTACCTCTCAGATGGCGCAACTAACTCAGCAATTACAAACAATGAAGTCTTCTAGTTCAACACCTCTGCCTATGAGCATCAATGCCATGTCGGCAGTTGCACCCATCACCTCATCTTACTGCGAGGTGTGTGGTATTCAGAGCCACTTTGGCCATGATTGTCAGTTCGGTCGGAATCAGATGAAGCAGGCGATTGCTTTTCAGCAAAGACAGCCAAATAACCCCTACTCCAACACATTCAATCCTGGTTGGAAAGATAACCCACTTCTTTCCTATAGAAGCAACAACGTTCAGAACCCACAGCCACAAAATTCATACCATCCCCCAAAAAATTCCTATCAGCCTCCACATAACAACCCAAACCCAACTACTACCAAAACCAAAGGAATTCTCACAATCCCCCCGGTTTCCAAAGACCTGCCCATCAGAATTATCAGCCAGCACCACAAAATGCAACCTCACAAGAGCCTAGCACGTCTGAATTGATGAAACTAGTATTGTCTATGCAGAAGACAAATGAGGAAGCACAGAAAACTCAAGAGAGACAGTTGTTGGCTATGCAGAAAGCCAATGAGGATGCACAGAGGGCCCAAGAGAAGCACATAAAACTTCTCGAGACTCAGATTGCTCAATTGGCCGAAAATAATGCACAGAGACAGCAGGGACAATTGCCAGGGAAACCTACACAAAGGGAGCAAGCAAATGCCGTTACTCTTCGTAGTGGCACTGCTTATGATGTTGCCCCTAGCAAGGAGAAGGAGGTAGTAGAGAAGGAATTGGAGAAGAATTCGACGTCTGATGTCGAACTATCTGAAACAGCTGAATAGACAGAAAAGAAGAAGGAGAAGGAGAAGGTTTCTGATACACCTTTTACACTAAGGTTGCCTTTTCCTCATCAAATGCAAAAGTCCAAAGTGGATCAACAACTTGGTATTCTTGGCTATGGTCAAGAACCTTGAGGTAACGGTTCCGTTCACAGAACTTATTTCTCAAGTGCCTGTTTATGCTAAGTTTTTGAAGGAGATGATCACTAAAAAGAGAGATTTTGGTGGGGTAGATAGAGTCGTACTCACTGAAGAGTGTAGTGCCGTTTTGCAAAATAAATCTCCACCTAAATTGAAAGATCGTGGTAGCTTTTCCATCCCTTGTCATGTAGGTGCACTTTTTATTGATAAAGCTTTATGTGATTTAGGTGCATCTGTGTCTGTCATGCAATTGTCTGTCTGTACTAAACTGAATATGGGGGCACTTAAGTGCACTCAAATTACTTTGCAGATGGATGACCGTTCTATAAAATACCCTCTAGGTGTTTTAGAAGACGTCCCTGTTAGGGTGGGAAAGTTTTACATTCCTTTGGATTTTGTTGTGTTGGATATGGAAGAGGATGCCCAAATTCCTATTATATTGGGCAGACCATTTTTGTGCACTGCAGGTGCTGTTATTGATGTCAAGTCAGGGTCTTTGACTTTGAGTGTTGGTGATGATACTGTCACTTTTAAACTAACCAATGCTATGAAGTCTCCTATGCTTGTAGAGTCTTGTTGCAGGATAGATGTGGTAGACAAAGCTGTGATGTCTGCATTTCAGCAGATACGTGATGATGACCCATTAGAGGTAGCATTGACTGATAGTGACTCATTAGGCATCGATACTGATGTTGATGCCTGCCTTGCTGATTTAGAGGGTCATGGAGCTGAACAGAAACAAGAAACTGTGTTACTTGAAAGTGTATGTTCTAGTTCTACCCATTGGAGGTAGCATTGACTGATAGTGACTCATTAGGCATCGATACTAATGTTGATGCCTGCCTTGCTGATTTAGAGGGTCATGGAGCTGAACAGAAACAAGACACTGTTTTACTTGAAAGTGTATGTTCTAGTTCTACTCCTCAGGTAAGTAAGGTGGAACTCAAACCACAACCCTCTTATTTGAAGTATGCATTTTTAGATGATAAGGAAGAATGTCCTGTGATTGTCAGTACTAAACTCATAGATAGCCAATTAAAAAGTTTACTTACTGTGCTTCGTATACACAAGAAGGCTATTGGGTATAGTATTGATGATCTGAAGGGCATTAGTCCTGATTTTTGTATGCATCGTATTAATCTGGAAGAGGATCACCGCCCTTGCATTCAACCTCAGAGACGTTTGAATCCTAATATGCAAGAGGTGGTGAAGAAAGAAATTATGAAATTGTTACATGCAGGGATCATTTATCCCATTGCTGATTCAAAGTGGGTCAGTCATGTGCAAGTGGTTCCCAAGAAGGGGGGACCATTGTTGTTGAAAATGAAAAAGGTGATTTGATTCCCACTAGGACTGCCACAGGGTGGCGTATGTGCATTGATTATCGTAGACTTAATAATGCCACTCTGAAAGACCATTTCCCCCTTTCCTTTATTGATCAGATGTTGGAAAGGCTAGCCAAACATACTTATTTCTGTTATCTGGATGGATAGTCTGGCTTTTTCCAAATCCCCATCCATCTAGAAGATCAGGAAAAGACTACGTTTACATGTCCTTATGGCACCTTCGCATATCGTAGGATGCCATTTGGATTGTGTAACGCTCCCGCTACTTTCCAACACTGCATGATGGCCATATTCTCTAATTTTATTGAAAATATCATGGAAGTGTTTATGGATAATTTCAGTGTTTATGGTTCTGATTTTGATGTTTGCCTGCATAATTTGTCCAAAGTGCTTAAAAGATGTGTTGAGGCAAACCTCGTGCTTAATTGGGAAAATTGTCACTTCATGGTGAATGAAGGTATTGTTTTGGGACATTTAATTTATGAGCGTGGCATCCAAGTGGATAGAGCAAAGATTGAGGTGATCGAGAAACTTCCCCCTCCAATGAATTTCGAAGGAGTGAGGAGTTTTCTTGATGACGCGGGGTTTTATCGCAGGTTTATCAAAGATTTTTGGAAAATTGTGAAACCCCTCACTCAATTGTTGCTAAAGGGTGCCACGTTCGATTTTACTAATGATTGTTTGGAGTCTTTTGACAGGATAAAGACAACTTTGATCACTGCCCCTATTATACAACGCCTAGATTGGAATCTCCCTTTTGAGATCATGTGTGATGCTAGTGATTATGCGATAGGGGCAGTACTTGGTCAGCGGAAGGATAAACTACTCCATGTTATTCACTATGCCAGCAAAACCTTGGATCCAGCCCAGGTTAATTATGCTACGACAGAGAAGGAGTTGCTAGCCATAGTCTATGCATTGGACAAATTTCGAACCTATCTGATAGGTTCGAAAGTTGTAGTACATACTGACCATGCTGCTTTGAAGTACTTGATGGCTAAGAAGGAGGCCAAACCTAGACTCATCAGATGGATTCTTTTGCTGCAAGAGTTCGACTTGGAATTCAAAGATAAGAAGGGTGCTGAGAATGTGGTCGCCGACAACCTTTTTAGGTTGAGGTTTGGATCACCTTCTGACCCTCCTATAGATGACTCTTTTCCTGATGATCATTTTTATCTGTGTCATCTAAATCTCCTTGGTATGCTGATTTTGCCAACTATTGTGTTAGTGGTTCTCATCCTCCCAATCTTACATATCAGCAACGCAAAAAGTTTTATCATGAGGCTAGAATGTATTTTTGGGAGGATCCTTTCCTATATAAGAAATGCTCCGACGGGATGTTTTGTCGTTGCATTCCTGATTGGGAAATATAAGGTGTTTTGCTACATTGTCATAGTATGCCCTCTAGTGGTCATGTAGGTTCCTAAGCGACTGGTTTTCGAGTCTTACATAGTGGTTTCTATTGGCCTTCGATTTTCAAAGATGCCCGTGCCTTTTGTTTGTCTTGTGATGCTTGTCAAAGGACGGTTAATATTTCAAAAAGGCAAGAGATGCCACAGAGTGGGATTTTAGAGGTCGAACCTTTTGATGTGTGGGGGATTGATTTTATGGGACCCTTTCCTACCTCTTGTGGGAATAGGTATATTTTAGTGGTCGTCGACTATGTGACTAAATGGGTAGAAGCTATAGCATCACCAACCAATGATTCCAAGGTTGTGATGAAGATGTTTAAGAAAATAATCTTTCCCCGTTTTTGGGTCCCTCGTGTTGTAATTAGTGATGGAGGTTCTCACTTTCATAAGAGCACCTTCAAGGCCCTATTGAAAAAATATGGAGTCACCCACAAGGTCGGTCTTGCCTATCACCCTCAGACTAGTGGCCAAGTAGAAGTGTCTAATAGGCAGATTAAGAGGATCCTTGAGAAAGTTGTCACTAAAGCTAGAAAAGATTGGTCTTTGAAACTTGATGATACTCTTTGGGCGCTCCGCACTGCTTTTAAGACTCCTTTGGGTACCACACCCTATCCACTGGTTTATGGCAAAGCTTGCCATCTACCAGTGGAGATGAAGTATCTTTCTGCGTGGGCGGTCAAAGAGATTAACCTTGATTTGACAGATGCAGGTGAAGCGCGACTTCTTCAACTCAATGAGTTGGATGAGCTCCATTTGGATGCTTATGAGAATCACAGGCTCTATAAAGAGCAAACAAAGAAGTTGCATGATAAGATAATAGGCAAAAGAGAGTGCAAGGTTGGCGACAAGGTCTTACTGTTCAATTCCAGGTTGAGACTGTTTCCTGGAAAGCTCAAATCTCGATGGTCTGGACCATTCGAGGTGACAGAAGTGAAGGCAGATGGTGCCGTCGAGGTTGTCAACCAAAAAGGAGAGAAGTTTAAGGCAAATGGACAGCGTCTGAAGCTGTACCATGAGGGTGCTTTTGTTGGTTGTGTGGAGGAGATCCGCTTTGATTCCTCCCCACTTGATTCATCTGACTAGAGAGGTAATATGGTCATGCGGGACCTTCATAAACCAGCGCTTTGCGGGAGGCAACCCGTATCCCTTAGTTAGTTTTTCTCTCCCTTTGTTTCGTAGTTTGTAGCATGTGAGAGAGCATGAGGGTACTAATGTGTTCCTAGATCTTGTGTGTTTTCATGTGCAGATATGCTATTTGAGGAGAAACTTGAGCCATGCTTGCCCCAGACTTGCAAAAAGGCGAGCTACTTACTGAACAGTAGCCCCCCCGATGAGATCGGGCGACCACTGCCCGATCGGGCGGACGTAAAATGTTACTGAGGAAGGAAAAAGAGGAGCACCCGACAGCATCGGGCGAGGTGTGCCCGATCGGGTGCGCAACCCTGCCACCCGATCAAAAATACATTGCCTGATAGCTTGCCCGATAGAGTGGACAACAAAAAAGTCAAAAGTCAAATTGTCAAAAAGGACCTCCACCCGATAGCATCGGGCGACATTCGCCCGATCGGGTGCCCGACCCTGGCACCCGATCAAAAAGACATTGCCCGATCTGTTTCCCGATCGGGTGGACAGCAAAAATACACCATCTCAGAAAAATACCTTCGCCCGATCCGATCGGGCGGCGAGTGCCCGATCGGGCGGTCCCTCAGAAATTCGGATTAAATTTCGGCCTTTCCTTTTCTCACCCTTCACTCCTTATCTTTTTCCACTCAACACTCTCTCTCTCTTCACTCATCTTCAACCTCTCAAACCCCAAACCCCAATCTCCATTAAAACTCCATCTTTCTCCCTCAAATCTTCATCCTTTCTCCTCCAAACTCCATAAAATCTCTTCCTTTTCTCTTTTCACCATCCATATCACAAATTTCCTCTCACAAAAATCATCCTCCCTTCTCCTTTCGCTTCACCACTCACCCAAACTCCATCCTTTGTGTTAGAAAAGGTTCAAAGGGTTAAGAATCACCATGGGAAGCAAGTTTAGAAGGCTTATTCGAGGTGAAAGCTCGCGATCTAGGCGGGAAGCAACTCCTCCACCACCACCACCACCACAAGTCCCAAGAGATCCCCAATACTCGGAAATCATTTTCCGGGATGATGAGCACCGCGAAAAGTTTCTCCGATTAAAAAAATGTGAGGTACTCCCTACTCGGTTTCTCGATCTTGAACTTTTATCTAAAATGGGATTGACTGAGGATTTCAAGGAATTTATGAAAATTTTGGGCATGGAGTCATTATATAATGTGCATGTTAATACCTATGCTCCATTAGTTTATGAATTTTTCAGTAGCTTTAGTCTGACCAAGCCTAGGATCGGTCCAGTTACCCACGTCCACTACAGACTATTAAACCAAGAATACTCACTCACCCTTTGGGACTTTGCGGGGGTTCCTCGGTTACAAGTACGGGGCGACTATTACCCACCGGGAAATTTTGAAAATGGCCCATATTTACTTTATGCTCACAGGGGACACCACGCCTTTTGACATCCAGCATTGTCATTGGGCGAATTTTCATCACCCAATCATTAGCATCTGGCTAAGGTTCATGGCCCAGACACTTTTAGGGCGTTATGAGGGTCACTTGGTCCGGGGGGCCGAGTTAGTCGCCATAGGTAGCTACATCGCCAAGGGCTCTAGGGAAACATTTCAGTACAATTTGGCCCACCACGTAGCTATCCAGTTCGAGCGTATCTCGAACTCGCTCCCTAAGCATAGGGATGATGGTACTTGGACCTCTAGGAGGCTAGTCAACGGGGGGTTGATCACTTTGTTTGCCCGGCTAATTACCGGCTTTGACGAGACCCAGCGTACCCCCGTCCTCGGCCCTACCCTCATTGACCTCACATACCTCAACACCCTCAAAGTCCTAAACCGCTTGCGTGACCAGAGATTTCAGTGGATGATTAAATCTAAAAAGTCCATCACCCTGCCCAACCCTAGAGCCCGCTTGCGGCCACGTCAGGAGAACTACCTACTCCCTATAGAGGGAGTTGACCTTATTGTCCCTGACCCCGAGCCCCCTCGTCGTTCATACCATAGGCGTCATACGCCGATCTTAGACGAGGGCGCCTCCACTTCTGCTCCTCCCGCTCCTCCCCCTACCCCGCACACTTTTGTTTCCCTACTATGATGTCGACCTTAGTTCGCATGGAGACCGGGATAGGACGGATGGAAGAGATGGTTAACGCGAACACCGCCACCGTAGCGGGATATGGCACTCGCATTGACCAACTCTACATCCGTGTTGATGCGATGGAGAGACGAGTGGATACCTTGGCCCAGGATCAGCACATCGCCCTCTACCCTCTATACGATGACTACTGTAGGCGTGTCATTGTTGAGCAGACTGCTCAACACCCCTTGTGGTATCATTGGAACCCGAGTTATGACCAGCCTGCCGGTCCGACTGATGACATGGCAGAGGATGAGGAGGAGGAGCCTGCTCGACAGTCAGTCTCTTTTGGAGACTTTGGTCTAGGGCCTAGTTGTTTCGGTGGTGGTTTTGATGCAGGTACTAGCGGTTTTGGTGGAGGTATGAGTAGTTTTTCAGGTGATCCCTCAGGTGGTGGTTACACAGATGGTGGTGGTACTTCCGGTGGTGGTTTCTTTGGTGCCCCCACGGATGATGATATGGGCGGCTGATGCCCTTGTTCTCTCCTCTCCCTCGTTGCAATGAGGATATTGCCTCGTTCAGCTTGGGGGAGGATCTCTCACTGTGAGTACTCTCTTTACTGCTTTCTAGTATAGTTTACTGCTTTCTAGTGTAGTTTAAAGCTTTGATAGAATAGTTTACAGCTTTGGAAAAAAATGAAAAAATGAAAAAATATGATTGATCATGTCTGGTTTGATTGCCTCCCTGTGCCCCTCGTTGTGCTTTTATTGAAAATGATGGGACTTTGTTTTCTGGATAGATGGGTATTTGTGATTTTGAGGCTTTGATTTGATGTTCGACTACTTTGATTTCGAGCGATTTCTGACTATACTATACTTCTTTGTGCTGCATACCTGAGTTGGTTAGACTGTGAGGCCTCCTTGTAAGCCTACTGGATTCATTACATTATCCAGTCCTTTTCTGTGTGTTAGTTCCTCTTTGGTGAATTGATCTTGATTTTGACTTCGTACTTATTTGATATTCGATGACTTGTAGCATCTGCTATGATAGAGGTGTTCTTTTGTCTAATTATTGGGCATCAGAGTGCATTTTCTGATATACGTTTACCCCCTTAGCTCCGCTGAGCCTAATAATCTGTTTTGTGCTACTAAACCCTCATTATAAGCCCTTGGCCGTTACACTTCGATGTTATGCCCAAGCCTAGCTTGGGGGAGTATTTGTGGGTTGAGTTTGAAATTGATTTTTTGGTTTGGTTAGGTCTTGGGGAATTAAAAGAATTTTGATGAGGTTTGAGTTTGGGAAAAAGAAAAGAAAAGGCAAAGTTAGAGCTGCGTGAATGCTTGGATCGAAAAATAGAAAATTGAATGAAAAAGAAAAAAAAAATGAAATAAATTCAAAAGAATTAAAAAGTCCTTCATTCACGTATGTTTGCAAAGAAAGAAAATACTTGTGCTATATTGCTTGGAAGTTGGGTATGTTGTGAACTTACATTGATTCATATGAGTTAGGAATTTTCTTGCGGATTTGGTGTTGTTGGGAGTCGTTTAGGCCTCTTAGGCCTTGGTTGAAAGGAATCTTTGCTCCCCCATCCTTGGCTTTTCCACCACATTTCCTAAAGTTAACCCTTACCTCTTACCTAAGCCCCATTACAACCCTACAAAGTCCTCTTGAGCTTGTGTTTGCATTGTTAATTGGATTGATTTTTAAGTCAGTTTGTCAAAATTAAAGAGTATTTTACCAATTGAGTCGACTTGACTAGGATGAGCGTCATTCTACCTTCTTAAACACATGAGAGTCTGAGTGGGAAGGGCATTTATGGTCAGGTTGGTGAGTGTTCGGGCACATTCTTTGCCTGCCACAAAATTGAGAAGAGTGACCCCCTTTGTGAGCACCTTTTCAAGATTTGTTTGCCTTGTAGTCACTTGAACTTGATGAATCGCTTGGATGATTGGTGGTTGGATGAATTTGATTTGCCGAACTTGAATTATGCCTGCTTAAACGATTCTTAGTCTTGAAAATATTTTTGAGCTTGGATTGTTTTATCTATGGGGTGAGGCAATCTATTCCATGATCATGCTCTATTTGCTTGGGGGCAAACAAAGGTTTAGTTTGGGGGAATTTGATATATTGATTTCTGATAGAGTTTTCCCCTTTCTTTACAAGCTAAATTGCGTGTTAATGACGCTCTTAGGAGCTATTTATGCTAACTATTTCGATATAGTTGTGGTTTGTGTGTTCCATATCATTTTGTAGGTTTTTAGGGAAAAAATCCCTATTTACTTGGCGTTTTGATCACCACGCTATAGAGGAAGGTTATGAGGCATATTGGCGGTCTCGAGATGGTATTCGGACCCCCGTCGTGAAGAAGAATTATCGAAGGACTTGGCGTCTAAAGCCAAGTTTGAAGCAAGAATGAAAGGAGCTTCGCCCGATCGGGTCGGGCAACCACTACCCGATCGGGTACGATCTTCTTAGGCCAAAAGTTCAGATTTTCCGCCCGATCGGGCAGCCTGGCGATCCCATCCGGCGGACTTATACTTGGTCATTTTTTGCCGATTTCTGGAATGAGAAGAAGACCCTCACCCGATGGCATCGGGCGGCTTAGCCCGATCGGGTGCTAGTGTTGCGGCCCCGATCGGGTGAACATTGCCTGATCCCGTCGAGCGCATACAATTTTTGTGCTGCTGAAAGTCTGTTCCCAGGTCCGATCGGGCGGCCCTTTGCCCGATCAGGTGGACGACACGGAGGACGCGATTTTGCGACTTTTCCAACTCTATCTTATTGCTTTCTTAGAAACTATAAATACTTTTTAGGTTAATTTTATTTGTATCTTTTATTTTATTGAACATTTAGAGAGCTCTTAGTCTATTTCTTCATAGTTTTCGATTGTAGAAGAGATCAAACGTTAATTCAATTCAATTAAAGTTACCACTTTCCGTCAATTTGGTAATCATCTTTCTTATTGCTTTATTATTATCTCTCAATTGATCTAGTTTAATTATTGATTATTCAATTAGTTCATGATGCAATTCTTAGGGATTTCAATTATCTTTGTTATTGTCAATTCAATCATGTCTGAGTAGTTCTCTTTCTAGGGTGTTAGATAGGGAAGCCATGTTTATACCATAATTGTTATTTAGATTCCTATTGATTCCTAGAGCTTGATTAGAGTGATTGTGGTGTGGTTTGCTCTTAATTAGTGATTGATGTTAGTGGCCAACTTCATTGATTGCTTGTGGTTAATAGTTGTTTGCACAGATCCGTCTTACGATTAGAGGCCTAGGACACATTAGTAGTTTTGATTACGTTAGTGAACATGCGGCGTATGTTGACCTATGAGCGTTGAGTCTTAACCATAGCTCAACACATGCTCTAATCACTCGACTCATGACTTAGGTTTTGATAGTAGTTGACCTTATTTTATTGGTACAGGCATGGTGGACCGACCTAATACCCTAGGCTTGTATTCCATAGTTAAATCCTCGGTTTAATTCTTCTTCCTTAGTTTAATCATTAGTTCAGTTAATCTTCCCTGATTTCATCTGAAGTAGTTAGTTGATTGAATATTAATATAGAAACTCTGTCTCCCTGCAGATTCGACCCTGCTTCCATTGACTACCATAGTTAGAGGACTGTAGGAATTATCTTTGAATAGGCGATACGACTTTAGCCTATCAACCACCAAATACTTTTTTTTTTTGAATTTAACCACTATAAGTTTTTTTTAAAAAAACTATAGTGGATAATATGTACTATATTTTCGATAAAAACGTATTTGGTGGTTATTTTCAAAAAGTGCAAAGTTGTTGGTATTTTTTTCACAAATTAGCCTGTAGGTCCAGGTAGGGGTGTTCATTTCGGATTATCTGATCCGATCCGAAATTTCGGATATTCAAAATTTTCGAATCGGGAGAAATGCGATCCGAATCCGATCCGGAAAATACGGTTACCCATTTTTTCGGATCGGATACTCGGATTATCCGGTCCGGTTTTTATGGGGAAAAATAGTTTAAAATCAAATTATTTAATGGAAAAAATTACGGATATTTCGGATAGGATTGGATATTTCGGATCGAGTCGGATATTTCGGATCGGATAATTGTCCGAAAAATATTCGATTTTATAAAGATTTTCGGATAATTCGGATATCCGAAACACTATATTTCGGATCGGATATCCGAATTTTTCGATCGGATCAATTGGATCGGATTTTTGTGAACACCCCTAGGTCCAGGTGCAAAATACACTTGTTCAACATGGTAAGCCAATACAAATGGATCAGATGTACTATATTTTCTATCATGATTGACTTATACAAGTTTATATTTTCCACGTATTTTAGTACCTTGTCCCGGACGAAACCACTCAAATCTAAACAAAATTGTTTTATAACCCCTTTTCATCCCAATGTACACCAATTCGATTACTTCTTGGAGAATACCAAAATAATCCTTTTTTTGAACACTTTTTAGAGTAACACCATAATTTGAAGTTGATTTATTCTTACCATAGTCGAATATATGAAAATCGTACCCGTCAATCGAGTATCAATTAAACTTTTGAGCCTTTGTTGAAGGAGCAAGTGCTAAAGAATGATAGAGATCATCACCCATGCCTATAGCCAACACCTATGACAATTAATTATCTAATACTAATTCTGACGAATGAGTTTCTTTTCTTCTGACATCGCAAAATAAGGACACTTACATGTTCTTTGAACCAACTAAAAAATTGATCACAATTGTTCCAAGCACCTTCCGTAGCTAAGCACCCATATGTTCTCATCACATAATCTGCATATAATCATGTTATTTTAGTAAAATTTGTATGCAAAAAATTAAAGATGTTAAGACATAACTAATTTTAAAAAATTCCTACATTTCAAAACCCATGAGCACATCACAATTTTTAAGGACATTCCGTTGGAAAATATCAAAATCTTTCTCAACTAAGATACCTTATTTGACCTTCTGATGCACTACCGTCGTTGTAATAAGAAAAAATCTCAAGTAGGTTTTTATCCAAAAATACTCATAGTGACCTCCGATATTCAATCCTAAATCAGTCTAGTGTCAAATGTGCTAGAAAGTAATGGGAGCATAAGTTAGATATCTCCTCCGTTAAATAAGCATTACAAATTGAGGCTTCAACTCGACCTTTGTTACCCATTTTTAATTTTAAGTGGTGTAGAAACCTAGAAGAACAAAATTAGTTACAATTACATGATTAATTTTATTATTTGCTACTTATAAATAACAATAGAATTTAATTTTACCTTTCAAAAGGAGCATCCACCTAAATTGAATCGGTCCTCCAACTTAGCCTCGTAAGCTTGGAACATGCTCCATGGAATTGAAGAAACTTGGTGGGAATGTTTTCTGCAACTTGTAAATAATCTCAAATATGCTTGCTTCTAATAATCGAACCATATCCTTTACTTTCAAAGAAGAGGAGCAAAGATACCTGCAAAATTGGCTGAACTCCGTGACAACATTTCATACTTCGTCGGACTGTAGATTTTTCATTACAATAGGGAACAATTGTTGCATTAAAAAACGACAATCATGGTTTTTCATACCAAAATATTGATACTCAATTGTATCTATATATTTGCTCAAGTTAGATGCATATCTATCTAGGAGTTTCAACTTTTTGAAACCATTCACATAAAGCCTTTCCCTTCTCCTTAGTTAACACATAGGGGCAATCAGAGTTTTTAAAGGGTTTTAATGAGCTTTAGAATGTGCCCATATTTTTTATGAGGTTATAAATTCTTTAATAGTTCTAAATTGTTATTTTATTGTTTAAAAAAGATAAATTCACAAAGGGACGTTAGAGATTTGTTCGTAGCTCTTAACTATGATATTATTAATTGATGTAGTAGGTATAGATATTACCATGATATTTGATTTGGAATTACATGAGATTAAATGAACTTGGCGGTGTTAAACTTAAGCTAGAAAGCATGAGAACATTGGTTGTGTTGGGATTTGTTGATCTTTGTTTGTATGAAAGCCTGTTGACGTCGGTCTTTTGGTTACTGAGTATGTCGGATCTTCGAATTATTAGAATTTGGATATTAGATATTTTTAGACATATTGGATCTTGGGATCATTAGAATTAGAATTTGGATATCAGATTTGTATGTTTGATATTTTTAAATATCGCATACTTTTGGAATTCATGTTCATGTATTTGAATATTGGGGACTATATGGATCGAGTGAAAACGATAGTGATCTTGTAGCATGGATCCCCTACTTGTATTATTGTTTGAGGACGAATTATTATGGTTACCTAGCTCGGGGGTTTGTACACATTAATTTTGGTTAAAAATAGCTTGGAGCTAGCTCGGTATCGATGTATTCAAGGTGATGAGGTCTTGGACGGGCAATCCAACATATCTCGACCAAACTCTCAGATATACTTAATTGGAGGTTATTATAATTTGGTAGAATTGGTTTGGGTTCGTGTTATGTTTGGTTGTGATTTGTGAGATGTATGTTTGTTGTGTTTCTTGTATGCCAAGTATCATGTTATGTACTTAGAATGGCTGATGTGTCTTTGTTCTTCCGATTCTTGTCTTTACCATTGCTTCTTTCTATGATTGTCCCTTGATAAAAAAAAATTGTGAAAAATTTTAAAATTGAATAAAAAAAGAATTTTAAAATGTTAATCACGATTTTATCAGTTAAACAATAGATTAGTAAGATAATTAGTGAAAATTTGGAGGGAGTTAGGGTAATTTACTAAGAATTTGGGCACCACACTTAACGATGTTAGAAAATTCGATTAACATGTGGGTATATGGAAACATTAAAGAAGAGGTGGTTATTTACAAAAATTGAAATGGACGTGGTTATTTTAAAATAGGTGCGGTAGGTAAGTGGTTATTTTCAATTTTTCCTACTTATTTATTTACTTTGAACATTCATCCTTATAAATAACTGCAAAACACAAGAGAGCGAATTTTTTTGAAGTAATATGTATGATGTTTTGGAAATTATATTCAAATAAATATATAGTTTGCATTAGTAGTTAGTAAAGTATGTTTCATTGTGAAATTGTGAATGTATTGATTGAGTTACTTATCATAGTAGTATGGAAATGTGTTGAAATTTTTGGCTAGTGTAAGCCATGTATTGTATAGGAATGTTATGTATTTCTATATGTAATCCTATCTTAATTTAGGAAGAATAATATCGTTACTATAAGTAGAAGTAATTGTAGTTGTTTGGGATTTACTGATGCCTCTATTGTCGAGAAAAATCATAGTGCTAATGTTCATCATGGAGGGCTTTAAGAGAATAGTAGTGTGTTTTTCTAGGGAAAGAAGGGACAAAGAGAAATTCTAGGGACCCTACTACATCATCTATGCTTAAGAGGATAGTCTAAACTAAACCTCCGACCTATAGTAGGATAGGAGAATTTGCATTATTGGAGAATTATCTACGAGAATTTGACAAATTGTTCATTGTGGTTCAATGTCCCGAAGGATTACTTATAGATTGAGCCACATAGTACCTCTAACAAGGTGACGATTTTTGGTGGGCTAATGCTAAGAGTTTGTTTTTTGGGTGAAAATGTATCTGAGTACCTTTCTACTAGTGAGCGTAAAGATGGCAACGAATTGGATTTGGACAACGCCTCTAGTACCCAGACTCCGATCCTTTTTTAGGCAATCATCCAAATCCTATCCAGATTTGAGAGGTAATAGATTTGAGGACCTAGATGCGGATCCAGGTCCTAAACGAATCCAAAACAAATCCTTTTCTATTTACTTTAAGTACCCTAATTATCACAATAATTAAAGATATTAAACGAAAAAACTACATCATTCACATGTTGATTTGTTGTTGTTCAAACAATCAAACATTCTAGTAAAATATCACAAATTCAAACTTAACATTAAAAGTTCAAGACAAATAAATGACAAACTTTAATAACATTACAAAATGACTTAGGGTTAGGGCGAAGTAAATATTATTAAGTGAATTCGAGTTTCTAATAGTTGGCATGTGAGAAGAGTGATATAAATGTTAAGTGACTTAGGGATTCTAATTATATTTTAAATAGCTAATTTACTTTTTAATAAAAATCTAGTAAACGGCCCAAGTATTAATTCAAGATCCGGTCCAGATCTATTTTTCAAAATTAGGATCTAGATTCGGGTCTAAATTTTGAGGTCCCAGACCCGTAAAAAACGGATTTGAATCCATAAATCCGGTTAGAGTCCATTACCTATTGCTATCTCGAGGTGAAGATAGTGCTAAGAGAACGTTTAGTTGGAAGAATGTGAAGAGGCTAAACGAGAGAAATTTTATCCACCTCATGTAAGGAAACAAAAGTTTAATCAATTTCGGAAGCTAGAGATGGGTGATATGGCAGTAGAAGAGTATGAGGATTCACCTCATGAGTCTAAGAGGATGAAGAGATTCGAGCTAGAGTTGACTTTTAGAAGTGCAATTGCTACTGGAGAGTGAGCGTTATTCTTCCTTGGACGCTTTATTCAAAAGTTCTGAATAAGTAGGGAAGTTGTTAGGAGAGAGAATGAGAAAGAAAGTGGTAGTGCAAATGGTGGAGCGACAATGGGAGAGAAGAAGTAGAATGCTAGAATTCAAGAATGGTCGTAGAAATTGATATGGGGTAAAGCTCACTAGAGAAAGTTATTATTACTGAAAAGTGTGAGAACAACCGCCCAGGATGTGACTATGAAAGGAACTTGGCGGAGTATCACTTCTACCAGGAGATGGGACATCATTGTTCGAGTGCTAGGAAAATGGCCGTGTCAGTTTGGGGCGCAGACAACTGTCAAAACCATTATGGCATGAAAATAATGGTGGAAATGGTAGTGGATACCTGAATAGAGGTTAGAATCAACACAAGAATGGGAATGGAGGCCAAGTGACCAAAATGAATTCAACGATAACTACAACAATATCTACAAGCATGGTAATGGCGGAGCCAACAATTACAGAGCACCTCCTGTTGGGAATTCGACCGATGTGAGTAGTCAAGAAGCTGAGTCCTCTAAAGATGTAGTCACATGTACATTCTTTATGGATTCAAAGTCTGTAAAAGTCCTTTTTGATTCTTGAGCATCTCATTCTTTTGTGAATGCATCTTAGGATGTTCTAGTAATAATGAATAATGGTATAATGAACAGAATAATCTATAACCATAATAATAAAAATAATCAGTAAAATAAATTAGAACAATTTAATAAAATGGTTAAAATAATGAATGAAGTTGAACTGTACTGAACTAAGCTAAACTGATAAGCGTTGAACTGAACTAAACTGATTTGTAAGTAAATTGGAGAGAATTGTAGAGAATAGTTTAAATACACAAGCAAGAGAATAAAATATAACAATCCTAATCCTAATCCTAATCCTAATCATAATAGATAAGCTAAACTAAAAGATAATAAAGCTAAATATAAAAGATAATAATTAACCTAAAAGGTAAAGGATAAGGTAAAAGATAGGTAACAAATAATAACTAAAGTCTATCTTTATCATGCCCCCGCAAGCTGGACGACGGTGAAGGAGGAAGTCCAATCTTGTTGAGTAGCTTGAACACAATGTTTAGTTGGGCCCCGGAGAGGAGTGTGGCCCGTCACCAAGAACAATCACATCGGTGGCGTTGTGAGATGGTGGAGTGCGAGCGTGGTAAGGTTAGTGGTTACATGATGGGAGGGTTCACCGTCTAGTGCCATGGAGTAGAGGCAAGGGAAGTAGAGGAATAGGAGTGATGGATCACAGCATGGGCTTGCGGTTGACGATATGGCCGTTGTGGGAGACACACCGTGGGATGCATATCCTTGAAGGTGGGACACAAATTGATAATATGTCCTAGGAAGTTACACCATTGGCACTTGCCAAGGAAGGGGCGACTTGGAGTTGAGGACGAGTTGGAAGAGTGTGAGTAGTTTGAGGAGTGATTACTGTAGGATGGAGACTGCGAGGAGCGAGATGGACCTGAGGATGTTGGGTAACCAGTGATAGGAAGAGATAAAGAAGGTAGCGAGTTAGTTTGAGTGAGAGTGAGTTCCTTTTGGAGGACTTCCTCATGGAGTTCATCAAAGGAGATGGAAGAGTCACGAGATTGGACAGAGTCAATGATGGATTGATAGCGGTCATCGAGACCCGCGAGAACTTGATCAGTGATATCCTCCGGTTCGATGATGGCGCCTAGAAGAGCGAGTTCATCGGCAGTGTGAAGATTGGAGTTCATATAATCATTAATAGAGAGTGAGGTTTTGGTGGTACGTTTGCTTTTGGCTTTGAGTTTATTGATAAGACCGCGAGAGGGGCGAGCATATGTGTGAGAGAGAAGATCCCACGCGGCTTTGGCCGTCATGGTGCAAGTGATGAGGGTTCCTAATGGTTGGGAGATAGTGCCCAAGAGCACTACAGAGCAGTTTATCTTGGCATACCCATGTGGAGTAGGCAGGGTTTGAGAGTTCAACACCATCTTTGGTGATAGTGGAAGGAGGAGGACAGGAGGTGCCATCAACATGATGCATAAGATCATAGCCAATGAGAAAAGCCTCCATTTGAGCTTTCCATAAAAGGAAGTTGGAGGATGTGAGTTCAACAACGGAGGAAACATTGACCATGAGGAGAGGGGAGGATGGCTCGGCGCGATTGTGGAGTGTGGAGGATGCGGGCGCCATTGAGAGTTCGAATGGAGTACTCGAGAGGAGGGAGAGTTGGTGAGGAGTTTATTGGAGTTAAAGGAGGGCGTATCGAGAGGGAGGAGTGTACGACGAGGGAGTGCCAAGAGGTAGGAGTATCAAGAGGGAGTGTGATGAGGGCTGGTAAGAGTGGGGTCCGACGGGGAGTGTCGAGACGGGGATGGTGGAGTTCGATGAGGAGTGTCGAGAGGGTGTTTGATGGGGAGCGTCGAGAGTGGGGTTCGACTAGGGGGAGTGTCGAGAGGGTGTTCGACTGGGAGTGTCGAGAGGGGGTCGACGGGGAGCGTCGAGAGGGAGTGCGAAGAGGGGTATCGAGAGAGTAGAGGTGGCCATTGGGCGGGTTAGCCTTGACCCAGCCCTGAACCGATCCGGCGAAAAACCAGTCCAGCCCTAAACCGGAAAAAATCAACCCTGAACCGGCCCGGCTCGATCAAGGAACTGGTTCGGTTCAGGTTCATGTTTTCAAATTTCAGAACCGCGCCTAAACCGATCCTAGCCCTGAACCGACCCTGACCCTGACCCAGCCCGTAAAGCAGCCCGCTCTTGAACCGCTCCTTGAACCGGCCCATTCTTAAACTTTTCCTTAAACCGCCTCTAAATCGTCACTAAAACCCTATACTATAAATTTAAATCTTAAACCGTAACCTTATACCATGTACCCTAAATCCTATACCCTAAAACCCTATACCCTAATTAAAATCATAAAAATTATGATTATTCTTATAAATGACTAGTGGACTGGTGAATTATAAATTATGATGAAGATTTTGATAAATGAATTATAATATGCTTATGATTTATGATCTATGAAATTAAACTATGGTTATGATTAAGAAACTTTAAATTATAATTATGATTAATAAACTATAAACTGTATTTATGATTATGATTAATAAACTATAATATACGATTATGATTATGATTAATGTGTATTTGTTATTGGGAGTTGCGATTGGTGAAATTTCTATATGAAATTAGTATTTGATTTGCTCTATGAGTTATTATTTATAAGAATTATCCTTTTTAAATAATGAAAAATGATTTTTAATTAAGGTGCATTTCCAATATTAAAAAATAAGAAATAACCCTGAACTGGCATTGAACCAGGCCTAAACCGACACTAAATCTAGCCCTGAATCGACCCAGACCCAGACCCTGAACCGGCCCTGAACCGGCACTGAACCTTTCCTGAACGCCCCCGAATCGGTTCAAGTTCAGAAAAACATAACCCTGACCCAGCCCTGAACCGGCCCGGGGTGATCTTAGGGTTGGGTCAGGGCCAGGTTTTTGTGAACCGGCCCATATATAACCCAGCACTGAACCGGCACAACCCGGCCCGTGGCCATCTCTGCGAGAGAGGATTTCAAAGGAGGAGTGTCGAGAGGAGTAGAGTGGTCCGACGGGGAGGGGTGGAGGGCAGTGAAAGAGGAGTTTGTGGAGAGAAACAAAGATTAGGCTCTTAATACCATATAGAGAATAATTTAGAGTGTAAAAGAGTTGTGAACGAGTTGTGAAAGAGTTGTAAAAGAGTTGTGGAAGAGTTGTATTCTATTTATTGATGTGGAGGGGTTTAAATATACAAGGAAGAGAATAAAATATAACAATCCTAATTCTCATCATAAAGGATAAGTTAAGCTAAAAGATAACAAAGTTAAATGTAAATAATAATTAACCTAAAAGGTAAATGATAAGATACAAGATAAATAATAAATAATAAATAATAAATAATAAATAATAACTAGAAGGCTATCTTTATCAAGAACATAACATGAGCACTTTGACCTCTACCATTTGTAGCTCTAAGTAGCAAGCGAGAAGCAACTGCGAAACGCAGAGTTTCTTTACTTTTTATTTTGCTTAATTTTCTTTTTTACTGTTTTGCGAGAGAGGAGCAACCATGAAAATTAGTAACCTCATCCTATGCCGCAATAGCTGGCGACAATGAATCACTGCCTAGAATCTATTTCATTAAATATTAAAAATATATCGTAATTCGTGTAGCTACATAATTAAAAAAGAAAAGTTACGAGACATTAACCCAACATTGGGATTAGCAATTAGCATAGAACTTTGTATGGTGATTATCAAAGGAATAATAATGGATTAAGTGTAGTATTAAAGAGTTTGTCGGTCAATGACTTGGTTCAGTTAGAATTTAAGGCGATGAGAGACCAAGTAGTATTAAAAAATATAGGTTTTAACTCTAAAGATCTTTTGAGTACGTAGGTCAAACTGCATCAAGTACAAAATGTAATTGAGCAAGTTTTTTAGCGTGTGGTATATTTGTTTATGCTAAATTCTGCTAGGACAAAACTTAGTTAGGAGCTACAACTAAGATTCCACCAGGTTACTGGTAGCTGTCAAACACAGCTAGGATGAACAAGTAAAGCAGAAATAAAGACAAAGACAAGACACCAGAGATGGTGACGCGGAAACCCGTGGAATAAGGGAAAAACCGCTGGTGGCTTTGAGTCCACCAATCTACTATACTTTTGATTACAGCCCTAGTGCCTTTGTAACTAAGCAATTCGTAGTTTGTAAACTAATAAAACAATGCTCGTACTTTCGTATGTAATTGCTAAAGCGTATGAACTTGTGTCCTTTTACAATCATTTCGAATGTATATATAACTAAGAAGAATATACCCGTTTGAACCCAGCAACGTCTTGAAACAGCTCCAAATCTCTTATTTATGTCTGCCATTAATGCTAATCAGCATGATTCTTGCTCTTTTATTGCCTTTGCATTTATGGCCTTTATCCTTATACGGATCTTCAGACTTTGATGTCTTGACTTGTAACGTTTCTCAAAATAGAGTTGTATTCCTTTAGCTGGGCGATATTTAGCTGATCTTTCTTAGCTGGTAAACTTCAAGCTGGATTTCCTTAGCTGGAGGTTTCAAGCTGGAAGCTTATAGCTGCAATGACTCTTAACCTGCACCAATAGCTACATAAATTTCATGGCGTAACAATTGCCCCTAACTTGTAGCTTATGCTGCTGGTCTGGCGTAGCAAAGCTGCAAGTTAATGATGCGTTAGTGTAACGATTGCTATAAAGGTAGGCCTTTTCAAAAGGCGCAGATATTAAATAGAACACATTGTAGCTTTAATGAACCGAGTTTAATTATGCACTTAAGTTTATTTAATCCAAGTAATAAATACTAGCCGTTTGCATGTCAGAGTAGGTTTAAAAATCAAGAGATTGCGTGAAGATCTTCATTTCCGTTTATTGTCTTCTCTCTTTGGTAAGTCTACTCTCTCTCTCTCTTCCTTTCCTCTTTTGGACTCTTTGCATGCCTTTTAAGCAATCCGCTAGGAAGAAGGTTTTTATTCTTAAACCTACGTCAATGGGGAAAGCTAAAGACGACGTAGCTTCTTCTCTTACTTGGGAAGACATCGAAAATATTAGGGTTAAAGGAGGTTTCCCAGAAAGTACAGAATTTGTTGTCCCTGAAGAATTCGATCGGCCGGAAAATACCCCCAACGATCTAGTTTGTTTCTATGAGTACCCCTTCCTTTTAGGTTACAGCTTCAGTCTCACACCTCTAATGCGTTCCTTCGTGGAGGTTTTAAATTTTTCCCCTGGTCAGTTAATGCCAGGTTTTTTGAAAGTTTGTTTTACCGTAGAGTCTACTACTAGGGACTGGAGCCCTCCTTTTACCCTAGAAGATCTACTTACCCTCTACAGTTTGAAAATCCTTAACCCTAACAAGGTCATTTTAAGGCAAAAACCTAAATATCCTTCCCCTGTTGAAGGAGCTGGTGCTTCCGAGTCTTTCTGGAAGACTCGTTTTTTCTTCGTTGCCAAGGACTCTCTTGGCGAAGCTGGGGTGTTTCTCCCCTCTGGCTGGCCTGCTGGAGGTATTCTACTTGTTTTTCCCTTTCTTTTTAGAATTTTTTATTAACTTTGACTTTAACCTTGCTTTTACTCAGGTTCGCCTGAAGCTGTGGAGACCTTAGAAGAACGGGACGAAAGAGCTAAGGTGTTTCTAAGCATCTCTCTGGAAAAAAGGACCTACAATCCTCCTTTCAAAGCAATTCCTATTTCATCTTTGACCCCTACTACTTCCGGGACAGATTCCATGTCTTCAGGTAAGACAATCTCACTGTTCTACTTTATCTTTTAGGGTTTTTTTAGGTATAAAGCTTTTAATCACGTTTCTACTATTCTTATGCAGTCAAAGGTAGTACGTTATCTCAAGCCGATGCTGTTGCTCGGTTAAAAAGAAAGAGATCTGGAGTCCCTGCTAGTTCTAATCAACCTAAGCCAGCTACTCCTGCCGAGGTGGCCACTTCTACTCCTAGCATGCCGCCTCCCATAATTAAATTGGACTTAGACCCTCCTCCTCCTCCTAGCACCTCAACGGTCAACCTGCGAATGCCAGCAAATTTCCTATCTGAGGATGGGTTGAATAATGGCATATGGCCACATGCTGAGAGGCTGTTCTTTCCTGCAGCAGCTAAGCGTCTCAGGTCTGAGGACGCGGTTCAACACTCTCTGCATGTATGACTCTTATTCTTTACTTTGTTCCTTCAGTTTTGACGCTCTTGACTATTCACTCCTCTTATATGTTTGATGTTTTTATTTCTAGGCCCTACAGAACTGTCTGGCAGCGCGCTCCAGCTTGAGAGCGGGTGCTACGATGTCATCTCAGCTTAAGGCTTTCCAAGCTGAGGTGGCGGCCTTAAAGGAGGAGCTGGAGAAGGCCAAGAGGGGGCAGGCTATAGCTGAGGAGCAACGTAAGGTTGAGACTTTGCTCTTAGAGAAAGAGAGGGATGCAAAGAAGCTCTTCGAAGCTTCAGCTGAAGCTGAAATTGCTGCGGCTAGGGAGGAAGCTAAGGTGGCTACCCACAAGCTGGTGGAGATGGTGAAGGAGAGGGATGCTTTGGATGCCCAGCTGGCACATCAGAAGGATATCCATCTAGATAAGATGGCTGAGGTCCAGATTGTTGAAACTGCCAAGCTAGCATACCTAATGCTTTTCAAGAACCTGGGGACTAAAGAGTTGCACAAATACACCGATGCTTTCCTAGCTACTATGGGGAGCATCGCAGATCTTGAAGCCCTGGCCTTGGGTTTGCTTCCTCCTGGGCAAGAAGTTTCTACGGCTGATTCATCGGCTAAAGACCTAGCTGAGCCTTCAGCAAAGGTCGCGGTTAATGCTACAACAGAACCTTCTAGCAATTCTGCCCCAGTAGCTGAGATGACTAAGCCTACGCCTGCAGCTGAGGAAGCCCCAGCCGAAGAAGCAGCTTAGTTCCCCCCCCCTTTTTAAACTCGTTGCTTTGCACTGTCAAACAATTTTTAATTTCTTATGCTTTGGATAATTTTACCGCCAGCCAAGGGGCTGGTGCGTCTTTTTGAACAGTTTTAACTTTGATATATGCATATTCTTAGATCTTTAGTACAAATGAGCTAGCTGCTTTACGTTTTTACCTGGCTCTTTGTGATGCCAATGACTTGTGTGATGGGCCCTGTTGTCTTGGCGTGTAACCCTTAGCTGATGCAACCTTGGTAGCTTGACTTTTGGGTAGCTGTCCTCCAAGGTGTCTAGGTGTTCTTGCGCCTTTGGGTAGCTTAGGAAGCTGGGTAGTGCTCCACTCGAAGCTGGTCTTACGGTACCTGCGTGTGTTGGCTAGGCCAAGTTAGTCGTTGGCATAGCCGACGACTCTCCGATGCCTAAGTCAGCATGGACTCCAGAAAAAATCTTTATAGGCAGAAAATGCAAGGAGGATGGCCTAACCTGGTGTTCCTTGGCTTTGCTTAGTTGTCTTTCCTTACCTGGTGTGACTGCTTTGCACCTGATGTCTTAGGTACACCAGCTGATTACCTAGCTTCTTTAGAAATGATAAAGTTTAAGATGTGAAGCGTTCCAGCTTCTAGGTACAACTTCTCCTTCTGCCGTAGCTAGACGATACGCTCCTTTACCTATTACCTGCTCAATCAAGTAGGGGCCTTCCCAGCTAGCACCTAGCTTTCCTGCATTCAATTCCTGGGTATTCTGGAAGACTTTCCTTAACACCCAGTCTCCTTGCTTGAAAACTTTTGCTTTCACGTTTTTGTTGAAGCTGAGGGCCACAATCTGTTGCTGAGCAGTCATCCTGACTAGTGCGCTGTCTCGCAGTTCTTCTATGGTATCTAAATCATAAGACAACTCAGAGTCATTTAGCTCAGAGGTTAAGAGCCCATACCTGGCAGTAGGTATAGCTACTTCTGCTGGTAACACAGCTTCACAACCATAGACTAACGAGAACGGGGTCCGCCCTGTCGCTCCTCTAGGTGTTGTCCTGTTGGCCCAGAGAACTCTAGGTAGCTCTTCCACCCATTTACCTTTTTTGGCTTTTAACCTCCTTTTGATGCCGTTGATGATCACCTTGTTGCTGGACTCAGCTTGTCCATTAGCTTGAGGGTACCTGGGTGTTGACGTTACCAGGTTGATGTTCCATTCGTGGCAAAATTCCCGTGTTTTACCACTTATAAACTGTGATCCATTGTCGCATACAATCTCACTAGGTACTCCAAACCTGCAAATGATGTTAGTATGTATAAAGGCAATCACTTCTTTATCCCTTACCTGCTGGAACGCACCAGCTTTGATCCACTTAGAGAAGTAGTCAGTTAAGGCCAACATATACACTTTTTGACCTGGCGCAGCTGGCAGCTTTCCCACTATGTCCATGCCCCACCTCATGAATGGCCAAGGTGTCAACGTGGGGTGTAATGGTTAGGAAGGCTTATGTACCATACCAGCGTGCTTTTAACAACTCTCACACTTAGCTACGTACCTCTTGGCGTCCCTACGCATAGTTGGCCAATAATAACCGTAGGACAAGATCTTGTTAGACAAGCTTCTTCCTGCTGTATGTGAGCCGCATTCTCCCTCATGAAATTCCTTGAGGGTAGCTTCCCATTGTTCTTTCTCCAAGCATCTCTGCAAAATATCCTGCTTAGCTGCACATTTAAACAAGACTCCAGCTATTACCCGGTACCTGCTAGCTTTCATGCGTATCTTTCTTGATTCCAGCTTGTCATATGGTAGTATGTCTCTTTCTAGGTAATCCATCAGCGGCTTCGTCCAGCTATCAGCACCTGCCTCGTTATCAACGCTAAGTACACTGCTTGCCTCTTTGTTAATAGCTGGCGCAGCTAAGTGAGCGATAGGGACATTGCTGAAGCTGCATTCCCTAAGTGCGGATCCCAGGTTAGCTAATGCATCGGCTTTTGTATTCTGGTCCCTTGGTACCTGTTGTATTGTAAACTCTTGAAAGAGCAATATCTTCGATTTGACCAGCTCCAGGTACAGAGACATCTTTGAATCCTTAGCTGCATACTCTCCTTTTACCTGGCTAACTATAAGCAAGGAGTCACTATATACTTGCAACCTGGTTACCCCCAGATCTTAAGCCACAGTCATACCTGCAATCAAAGCCTCGTACTCGGCTTCATTGTTAGTAGCTTTAAAATCACAACAAATAGATCGCACTATCATGTCCCCTTGTGGCGATTTTAGGACTATACCTAGTCCAGCTCCTCTAAAGTTGGAAGAACCATCTACAAATAGTTTCCAACTACCTGCAGGGGTTACCTGATTAACATGTCGTACTTCCTCATATGCTGAAGTAGCTAGGTTAGGACTGAAATCTGCCACAAAATCGGCAAGGGCTTGTGATTTTATAGCCGTTCGCGGTTGGTACCTGATGTCATAAGCACTAAGTGATACGACCCATTTGCTCATCCTGCCAGTGTATTCAGGTTTGCGTAACACAGCTTTTATAGGATAATTAGTCATAACACAGATAGGATAAGCTTCGAAATAGTGTCGGAGTTTCCTGGAAGCTGTATATAAAGCTAACACTAATTTTTCCAGAGAGGTGTACCTGGTTTCTGCATCAAGTAAAGATTTACTGATATAATACACGGGTAGCTGCTGGTTGTCAGCTTCCCTAGCCAATACCCCTCTAACAGCTGTGCTACTCATAGCTAGATAAAGCTGTAAAGTCTCACCTGGCTTCGGTTTGGAAAGTACAGGCGGTGTAGCTAGGTACGCTTTTAGCTGTTGTAAAGCAGCTTCGTGTTCTGTAGTCCAATCAAAACCTTTATTTTTCTTAAGCACATGATAGAAAAGATGACACTTATCTGAGGATCTGGAGATGAAGCAATTTAAGCGCTGCTACTCTTCCTGTCAGCTTCTGAACCTCTTTCAGGTTCTTGGGGGATTGGATATTGATGAGTGCTCTGATTTGATCTGGACTAGCTTCAATTCCTCTTTGTGTTACTATGTAACCTAGGAACTTGCCAATTGGTACTCCGAATGAGCACTTTGTTGGATTCAGCTTCATGTTGTACTTCTTCAAAACATCAAAGGTGTCCTGCAGGTGAGATACATGATCCCCAGCTTGTTTGGATTTGACCAGCATATCATCGATATAGACCTCCATCGTATCCCCAAGCTGTTTTTCGAACATCTTGTTCACTAGGCGCTGATAGGTAGCACCTGCATTTTTTAGACCAAATGGCATAACCTTATAGCAATATATACCTCTTTCGGTCATGAAAGTTGTTTTCTCTTGATCTTCTGGGTCCATCAAAATCTGGTTGTAACCTGAGTAAGCATCTAGGAACGTGAGCCTTTCGTGTCCAGCTGTGGCATCTACCAGGGCGTCAATGTGAGGTAGGGGGAATGGATATTTGGGGCAAGCTTTGTTTAAATCGGTGAAATCAATGCAGACTTGCCATTTGCCATTCTTCTTTCCTACCACAACCACGTTAGCTAACCAATCAGGATATTTGACTTCCCTAATTTTACCTGCTTGCAGCAATTTTTCTACTACCTCGTTGATGATCAGGTTGCGTTCAGGTGCAAATTTCCTTCTTTTTTGCTTGATAGGTTTATGATGGGGGTCCACATTCATCTTGTGGGTGCAAATAGAAGGGTCAATGCCAACCATGTCTTCATGCGTCCATGCGAAGCAGGTGATGTTTTCCTTGAGGAACTCGATGATCCTAGCTTTCCCCTCTGGTGGTAGGGACGCTCCAACCTATACCGTTTGTTTTGGCTTTGCAGGATCCAGCACCACTTCCTCTATATCCTATTCTTCGGGTTTGCTGGGTGCGGGATGCTGCTGTAATTGCTAGATGTCCTCCTTCTTGGGTTTGAGAGAGATGTTGTAACATTCCCTAGCTACCTTCCTGTCCCCCTTGATCTCTTGTACTCCCCATTGGGTAGGGAATTTGATGGTTTGATGATAGGTGGATGGCACAGCTTTCATCCTGTGAATCCAAGGTGTACCCATAATAACATTGTAAGCTGAAGGACAATCAACGACACTAAACTTGGTTTGTAGATTGACTCCTTTGGCGTAGGTTGGTAGTGTGATTTCGCCAATGGTGATGGTGGGTTCTCCGTTGAAGCCGTATAGGACTGTTGACTTTCTGATGATATCCTCGTCACGTAGCCCCATGCTTTGTATGGCATTCTTGAATATGATGTTAGCTGAGCTTCCATTGTCTACCAGCACTCTCTTGATCAAGCAGTTGCTGATTGTGAGGGAAATAACTAGTCTGTCGTGATGATCAGCTTCCTCTTCTTCTTCGAAGCTGATGGTCATGCTGCGTAGCTCTCGTTCTTCCTTGCTCCTGTGCTGGATTGGAGCGGATTTGGAACCTTCCCTAGCGAACCGCTTAGCTGCAGAATAGGTTAGTCCACAAATTTCTGAGCCTCCTGAGATAAAGTTGACTACCTTGTCATGTGTTGGATCAGGTGGTGGACCAGCTGGTTTGCTGTTGCGGTCCTTGCTAGGTTCATCTTTCTGGCCCTTCTTCCCCATCAGATGTTCCAGGTAGCCTTTCTTTAGTAACCAAGCTACCTCTTTCCTGAGAGCCTTGCAATCCTCAGTTAGATGGCCATGATCTCCATGGTAGCTGCACCACTGGGAAGTGTCTTTTCGCCCATCAGGTTTGTCAGTCTTCCTGGGCCACCTAGCTGCTGAGCCTAGCTTCTCCAACGCGTTTACTACACCTCCTGCATCAACATTAAAGCAATAGGAAGATATAGGAGGGAAATCCGCATTGTTAGGTTTGCGGGGAGCTTCTCTAGCTACATTGCTAGCTTGGTCACGCTTCTGGTATGGCTGATGACGCCAATCGTTTCTTTTGTTGTTGTTGCTGTTATTCTGAGTTTTCCTTTCGTAGCTGGATTCTCCTCCATATCTGGATGCATCATCTTCTTCTACACGGATCTCAGCCATGGCTCTAGCCCTGACTTCCTCAAAGGTACTACAAGGATACCTGGTTAGTTCATAATACAAGCGGGATTTAGGTATCAAACCTCTCCGGAATGCTTCGATAGCTGTGGGGATGTCCAGGTTCTTAACAGAAATCATCTCCCTGTTAAACCTGTCTAGATACTGGCGAACAGTTTCACCTGTTTTCTGTATAATACGGTACAGGTCGCCTGTGTGTTTCTCCAGCACTCTGCTGCTAGCAAACTGTTGATAAAATTTATTAATAAGAACAGAGAAGTTAGGGATAGTACCAGCCCTGAGGGTTATAAGCCATTGTAGGGCAGGTCCACCTAAGGTGGCCCCAAAGGATTTGCACATCGTAGCTTCAAGGAGGCCTTCTGGGATAGGAAGGGTCCACATCTTCTGCTTGTACTGGTTCACATGATCGTATGGATCCGTAGTCCCATCATACAGCTTGCCAAACAGGGCTAGGTGCAGCTTCTTTGGGATCATAGCTCTAGCTATCTCTTCCACGAAAGGTGACTTGGTGTAGCCATCAAGGGTCTCCTCAGCTACGGGTGTTGGTGCCCCTGGCATCTTTGCTAGCATTCGCATCATCTTCCGATTCTTGGACTCAAGGAGAGCCAGCTTCGAAGCTGTGGGGTCCAACTCCTCTTGGTAGGGTTGCTCTGGCGTTTCCTCAGCGTCTTCCTGAGCACTAGCTTCTGCGTCATCCAGCTCCAAAATTCGAGGTGTCAAACCAGGGGGTCGTCGTGAGGACTTCTTAGCGTTGCTCTTAACTGACTCTAGTTCTTTTTGTAAGTTTTCAATGATCTCATTGGATTTCGTCTGAGCCTCTTGCAGAGATGCTAGAGCTTCTCTCATTTGCTCGGGAGTAAATTCAGCCATTTGGAGGTTAGGTGTGTTTTCTTTTTGGGAAGGGATTGATTTTGAAGGATTAGATATGAAATCTAGCTGTAGGCCCCACGGTGGGCGCCAAACTGTTTATGCTAAATTCTGCTAGGACAAAACTTAGCTGGGAGCTACAGCTAAGATTCCACCAGGTTACTGGTAGCTGCCAAACACAGCTAGGATGAACAAGTAAAGCAGAAATAAAGACAAAGACAAGACACCAGAGATGGTGACGCGGAAACCCGTGGAATAAGGGAAAAACCGCGGGTGGCTTTGAGTCCACCAATCTACTGTACTTTTGATTACAGCCCTAGTGCCTTTGTAACTAAGCAATTCGTAGTTTGTAAACTAATAAAACAATGCTCGTACTTTCGTATGTAATTGCTAAAGCGTATGAACTTGTGTCCTTTTACAATCATTTCGAATGTATATATAACTAAGAAGAATATACCCGTTTGAACCCAGCAACGTCTTGAAACAGCTCCAAATCTCTTATTTATGTCTGCCATTAATGCTAATCAGCATGATTCTTGCTCTTTTATTGCCTTTGCATTTATGGCCTTTATCCTTATGCGGATCTTCAGACTTTGATGTCTTGACTTGTAACGTTTCTCAAAATAGAGCTGTATTCCTTTAGCTGGGCGATATTTAGCTGATCTTTCTTAGCTGGTGAACTTCAAGCTGGATTTCCTTAGCTGGAGGTTTCAAGCTGGAAGCTTATAGCTGCAATGACTCTTAACCTGCACCAATAGCTACATAAATTTCATGGCGTAACAATATTCATCCTAAAACACAAGTTCAAATTTGATCAAGTTCAATCAGATTTGATTAGGTTTAGTTAAGTGCAAAAATAACATATTTAGCTGTGGTCTAATCTTATTAGGTTAATTTCTAAGTACAGTTGAATAGAAGGCCGCATTTTGTTCTTTTCTCTATTTTAAACGGTTTTCGTTTATTTAATTTAGGCCCTTTTCAGTCCATCTTTTTTACTTAAATGAACTTATTTTTACTTAACTGAACTTATTTTTATCGAATTGGACTCATTTTTATTGAACTGGACTTATTTTTTCTTAACTGAACTCATTTTTGCAGATTCATAATGTTGGTTTTCTACTGAACTTATCTTATTTTTACTAAACTAAACTGATTTTTTTAAGGAGAGATTATCAGAAAATAACAAGGTTTTAGCATTATTTCAAAATAAATACCAAGGAGTTGAGAAATATCAAATAAATACCAATAAGTTATGTTTTTCTTAGAAATCCATACCTACTAACAAATATCCGTCTATTTTTCCATCACTTTCTCACCCAAATTTAACTCACCTTAGATTTTCTGTTGTTCATAGATGAAGTTGAATAGTTTTCTGTTAGTTGGTTGGATTTCTAAGACGGAAAAATAGACCGATATTTGTTATTTGGTATGGATTTCTAAGAAAAGCATAACTTGTTCATATTTATTCTACATTTTGCAACTCGTTGGTATTTATTTTGAAAATTTTTTAAAACATTGGTATTTCTGACAATTTTTCATTTTTAACTGAACTTATTTTTTCTAAGTGAACTTATTTTTTATGAACTGAACTTATTTAAACTAAATATTATTATTTTAAAGTGAACTGAACAATGCTTTAAATTAGATTGTCAATCTTACAATGCGAAGCAAACACTTCTAAATTTTTTTAGAATAGAACACATTTTTTTACTACTAAATAAACGATTAGGGCAGAGAGACAATAAAAAAAAAAAAAAAAAGTCGGGACACTCACGCACACACTAGCTGAAAAGATTCCGAGACTTAAAAGAGTTGGGTGTTTGAATTAAAGAGTATTTAGAAGCATCACGTTACTCAGTGCTGTTTGTAACACACAATGAGGCACATGAGTAGGCTACATCTTTGGCTCTGGCTTTGCCTGTTGCTTTGGCCTTGGCGTGTTCTACGGAGATTGAAAACACACAAATGCTCCTCTGTCAATCTTCTCTTTATACTTATATATTTACTACTTATTCTAATTTTATATTCATAACACAGTGAATTAGAACTTTCCCTGTCTGATCCTTCTTTCAACTAGATACAGCTGTCCTACTCGTACCAAAAACCAAGAAGAATTTACTAACTTAAGGCAAAAATGTTAATGCTTGTCAGGTGTATAAGTCTTAAACACATTGGGTGCATTATTATTTAATGTGCATATTAGGGGAGTAAATCCACACTTGTCAACTCTTTAGTCTTTATTGTATTGAGACTTTAAGAGGCACTATAAATAAATAAAAAGGGAGAACTTTATAGTTAGAAATGAGCACTATCAGATCAATAACAATGAAAAAAAAACAGTCAAAAAAATAGGAAACATCGCTTTGTAGAGGTTCAAACACAAGATTGAAATCACTCTACAAAATTTTATAAAAGCTTTAACCACCAAGCAAAACCATTGTACATGCATTATTGAAAGATTATTTTCCTTAACTGTAAAATGTTTACACCCTAAAGATATATACTAGAGGATACAAGATAGTATTCCTATATAATAGGAAAATAATTATTGACTAAAAGATATACATCTAATCAAATGATATACATAAGAAATACAATAACTGAATAATGAAAATATGATTATTTTCATATATTCTAACACACCCCCTCAGTCGAAGCGGGAGGAGGTCGGACGCTGAGACTGTCCCTAAAGTCTTCAAAGAGAATCAATGGAAGACCTTTGGTAAAGATATCAGCAATCTGATGTCGGGATGGCACATGTAACACGGACACCTCACCACGTGCCACTTTTTCACGAACAAAATGAATATCCATCTCAATATGCTTGGTTCGTTGATGCTGAATCGGATTTCCTGACAAATAAATTGCACTCACATTATCACAGTACACTAATGTGGCTTTCTGAATAGGACAATGGAGCTCAACCAATAAGTTTCGTAACCAACATGACTCAGAGACCACATTAGCCACGCCTCGATACTCAGACTCAGCACTGGAGCGAGATAAAGTAGCATGCCGTTTAGAGGACCATGAGATAAGGTTGTCCCCAAGGAACACACAATAACTAGACGTAGAACGCCTAGTATCAGGACATCCACCCCAATCAGCATCAGGGTATGAGAGAAGGGTGGAAGTAGAAGAAGGATACAAGTGTAGACCATGATGTAGTGTGCCCTTAACGTACCGAATAATACGTTTAAGAGCATGCATGTGTTCCTCCATAGGCTGATGCATGAATAGGCAGATCTGCTGAACAGCATATGAAATGTCTGGTCGTGTAAAGGCTAGGTACTGAAGAGCACGTGCAAGACTCCGATACTGAGAAGGGTCGGAGCATGGAGTATCAGAATTGGCACTAAGTTTGGACTTAGTGTCAACTGGAGTAGCAGAGGGTTTACATGCAGACATGCCTGCACGTTCAATGATTTCTTCGGCATACTTGCGTTTAGATAGAAATAGACCACTTGCATGATGAGTCACAACAATGCCCAAAAAATAGCTCAAAGGCCCCAAGTCTTTCATGGCAAACTCGGAGCTAAGGAGGCCCATGATAGACTTGCGGAGAGCACTAGATGAAGCAGTCAAAATAATATCATCAACATAGAGAGCTAAGTAAGCCATGTCGTTACCACGACGATAAATGAATAAGGAGTGATCAGAGGTACTGTTATGAAACCCAATCTGATTAACATAATCAGCAAACCTGCGATACCAAGCCATAGGAGCCTGTTTGAGACCATAGAGAGACTTCTTGAGTAAGCACACATGATCAGGAAACCTCCGATCCCGATACCCCAAAGGTTGATGCATATACACTGTTTCTTATAAGTCACCATGAAGAAAAGCATTTTTGACATCCAATTGATGAAGGGACCATCCCTTAGACAGTGCTAAGCTCAGAACAATGCGAATAGTAGCAGCTTTGACCACTGGGCTGAAAGTCTCCCCACAATCAATCCCCACGCGCCGTGTTTTTCCATCACCTACAAGACGGGCCTTATGCCTCTCAAAAGAACCATCAGATTTTTCTTTATGGGCAAAAATCCACATAGATCTAATAATATTAGCATTAGGGGGACGGGGCACCAATTCCCAAGTCTTATTTTTAATTAGAGCATTAAATTCATCATCCATGGCAATTTTCCAATTCGGGTCACGAAGTGCTAACACAGGAGTACTAGGAAGAGGAGAGCGGACCACGTGACTATGAAGGGAAGAAATTTTCTTGTGTTTGAAAATGCCATTTTGGGCCCGAGTGACTGCCCGTACACTAGAAGGAATGGTGGGCTTGGGTGGAGGACTCGGAGACTGGTTTGGATGAGGGGGGCTGCTGAAATTGGACTTGGGCTAGGAGAGGATGATGGGAAGAGATGTCCAGACCCATGGCGTGAGGCAGATGGGCTGGAGGAAGGGCCACTGGAGCGCGGTCCATGTGGGCTGGATATGGTACCTGGCGCGTGAGGCAGCCCAGGCGAAGAAGTGAAGGTGGGCTCACGTCTGGGAGTGGAAGTTAGAGCGTGGCCTGGCCCAAATGATGAAGGGGAGTTGGGCTCAGGGGTAGCAAGGGAGTCTGCCGTGTGGGTTGGCAGTAAAGGGAGGTCCAACTCATTTAGGAAATCATAAGTAAATGACGTGGGTTGGTGAAGCGACGCAAAAGGAAATTTTTGCTCATCAAATATGACATGTCTACAAATGATTATTTTCCGAGAGGAGGGATCATAACACTTGTAGCCTCGATGATTGGTTGGATAACCCAAGAAAACACATGGTGTAGAACGAGCTTGAAGCTTCGTGATGGAAGTGGAAGGAAAGAGAGGGAAGCATAGACACCCAAAAACCTGTAAGTGAGAGTATGAGGGTTCTTTGTGATAAAGAATGTGGAGAGGGGTTTTAAAGGCGTTTTGCTTGTTTGGAAGGATGTTCAAGAGATAAGTAGCCATGTGGAGAGCATGATGCCAAAAAGAGGAAGGAAGGGAAGCGTGAGTAAGCAATGTACGTACCATATTGTTGATAGTACGTAATTTTCTCTCCGCTTTGCCATTTTGTGAGGAAGTATGTGGACAAGATAGACGAAAACAGAGACCATGTGATTTACATAATTCCCAAAAATGTGTATTGTCAAATTCCCGCCCATTATCACATTGGATATTCTTAATGTCTCGTTCAAATTGAGTTCGAATATAAGCTCTAAATTGTAGTAACATGGAAAATACTTGAGATTTCTTAGTAAGTGCAAAAGTCCATACAAAATTAGAGTAATCATCCAACAAAACCAAATAATAACGATGGCCCATGGAACTCAAAACAGGAGACGTCCAAATATCACAATGAATAATATCAAAAGGCATCATAGTACTAGAAGAAGAGGCCACAAATGGCAACTTTATTTGTTTTCCAAGAGAGCAAGAGTAACAAACATTAGAAGAACTACGTTTATTACATGAAATGGATTTATTACGCCTAAGAGACTCTAAGATAGGAGCACCAAGATGACTTAAACGATCATGCCATAAGGATGGTGCAAGGGCAGCAAAGCTAGAATGACATGAGACTTGAGCTTGATTGTGGATGGCAGAAGTAATTGGATAGAGGGCACCTTGACTCTCACATCTCATGATTGGTCTCCCCGTCGGAAAATCCTTCACAGAAAACCCAAAAGGATCAAACTCGACAGTCACAGAATTATCACTAGTGAATTTACGGACAGAAATCAAGTTTTTAATTAATTTGGGTGCATGAAGAACATTCTTAAGAGCTAAGGGTTGGAAATGGGAAGGTAGATTAACCTTTCCGTAACCATGAATTGGAATACAATTACCATTTCCGACCATAATACCATTTTGTTTGCTCAAATTAAAATAAGATGACATTATACCTTGGGAAGACGTCATATGGGACGTGGCGCCCGTATCCATATACCAATTCGGATCCGAAGGAGTAATGCCCAAAGTGTGCATCGCGGCCTCAATATCAGTTGGAGTAGGTTGGACCTCGGCTGAATAAGCTTGTGGCCGCGGCCCAAGCACCCCCTGCCCATGTGGCGCTGAATGCTGCTGGTAGAAGGGGCTGCTGCTGCTGCTGCCATACGTGGGCCTGGCCCACCCAGAAGTTGGATAGGGGCATGGTGGGAATGCCCAAGGCCACATGGCCCAAGGAGGAGGAGTGGACCCATTGTCGTACGCCTGCTGCTGCTGCTGTCCAGAGGAGGACTGCTGGTGGTTGGCGCTCCGGCCACCACCGCCGACAGGTTTGCCACCTCTGCCGGACCCACCCCGGTGACCAGAATTTCGACCTTTATTTTTATTTTTATTATTTTTGTTATGTTGGCCAGAATTCCGGTTATTGGGGGTGGATTCCGAAGACGAACCCTCATCATACCCGGCCACCAAAGCGGTAGAGGAAGCCCCAGTGGCGATTTTATTTGCTAAACCCGCTTCTTCGAGCACTAACATCGAACGAGCTTGGTAAAAAGGAGGGAGAGGATCGCTTTGACGGAGAAGAGTGCCAGCTCCATTATAGGCCTCTGTTAGCCCCGCAACCATTTGTAAAACGAGGCGGTTGTTAGAAACCGGAGCTCCTACATTTTTCAATTGTTTGGAGAGCATTTTCAGTCGTTGACAATAGGCAGAGGCGCTCGAAAAATCCTCCATACATGTTTTTGGAGAATTCTTGCTCAAGTGTGACGGCACGAGACGTCTTATTATCCTGAAAGATTCTCTAAGTCGTTCCCATGCTTCTTGAGCGGTAGAGTCCGACTCAAGAATCGTGTTCAACAAATCATCAGAGATGGTGCCATATGTCCACTTCAATACCGTAGCATCAATGGTGGACCAATCCTCCTTTTCCTCATCAGTCGTAGGAGATTTGGTCTTGGCCGACGGGATGATGTGATGAACTACGCGATTTGAACGCGCATGAATTATAAACAATTCCGCCCACGTGGAATATTGGACATTTTCCATGTCAAGAATAATAGGTATGTTGTGTTTAATGTTCGATGATTGAATCGAAGCAAGAGAAGGGGAAAGAGAAGAAGAAGACAAAGAGGAAGCTGAGGTGAACTTCCCGCCAGTCATGGTGCCGGCCGGAAAAAAAAAAAGAAAACGTGGGCTGTGCGGCTAGGTGTGCGGCGGAAGCAATAGAGGGGAAAAATTAACCTAGCAAACTGATACCATGAAAGAATATTTTCCTTAACTGTAAAATGTTTACACCCTAAAGATATATACTAGAGGATACAAGATATTATTCCTGTATAATAGGAAACTAATTATTGACTAAAAGATATACATCTAATCAAATGATATACATAAGAAATACAATAACTGAATAATGAAAATATGATTATTTTCATATATTCTAACAATTATTAATGCATCAAAATTTATTATTCTTGAAATCTAGATAGCCACTTATAACCGTTGTCAATATAGATCGCTCTTGGAGAATGGAGAAGGGTCACAATATTGTAAAATAAATTTGTATCAAACAAATATAATTTTAACGGTAGCTAGGGGTTACTTTAGTTTTTTAAGGGAGTTACTTTGGTTTCTATTTCTTCCGTTTTAATAAGACACGAGAATTTTTGAGTTGGCACTCTACTTAATATAGTGTCGTACAATAAATTATTGCGCACTTGGTACATGCAAGACCAACTACATTAAAGTTGGGTTTTTTCTAATGAATTGTGATTCTTAATTAATTTGTTTACAATAATATAATAAGAAATTTCCAATGGTGGCCCCTAGGTTTTAGGAATTCATAGTGGTGGAAATTCCAAAATAAGTTTTCCGTTGGTAGCCTTGCTTTACAAATTATTCCCAGACATAACCTTAATGAAGAATATTTCATTAATAATAAAGTATTTTCCATTATTTAATAGTTAAGGCTGTCACTCGCACGTAACATAGGGCATTTGGTTCGTTTTTTTTTTTTGCCAAACTCGACCCCCAAATCAATCCTTAAGGGATAAATATGACCCCCTAAACATAATCTTAAGGGTTGATTTTAAGGTCGAAATTGGCAAAAGACGACCCAAAATGCCTTGTTTATGTGTGAGTGACCACCTTAACAGTTAACTAATATAATATGATCTATTAATAACAGAATATTCTTCATTAAGGTTATATTTGGGAATAATTTATAAAGTATGGCTACCAACGAGAAATTGAAATTTCCACCACTGAGAATTTCTAAAACCCAAGAGACACCATTGGGAATTTTCCTAATATAATTGTACATCCAATGTATTCTCAGATTCAGATCTATAGTGGGACATGGATGGCATGTTGAGATGGGTCATCTTCCACACACTGGATATCACTATGCGTGGAGCCATAGTGATCGCCATAGGGGTGCCCCAATGTTGGTCTCTGCCAGTTTCTCTTCCACAAAGAGGGTAATTAATGAAAAAGACTTATATTTCCAGTAAACACCATCTTAATAGTGACTCTATAATGAGTTGTTTTATGAACTAAATGGGCTTGAGTTACGCTGAAACTTGGAGGTCCAACCTATCTTGGGATGATGTGGGGTTATGGCCGAGCAACCACATTTCTAATAGGAGGCTTAGAAGGTACATGTGGTGCAGGATATAATATAAGGATTAATACTCTTCGAAAGTTGTACAGTGCACTGTATTATTATTGTCTTACATGTGGGATTTTAGGGTGGGTAGATGGTGTTTTCCAGGTTAGGGGTGGGTGTAAAGGGGAGGGTAAGGTGGTTTCGGGTGGGTTGGTGGCGTTTCTGGGTTAGTGGTGGCTGGGAAGGGAAGGATAAGGTGGTTATGGGTGGGTAGGTGGTGTTTTCGATTTGTGGTGGCTGGGAAGTGAAGGGTAAGGTGGTTTCTGGTGAGTAGGTGGCGTTTTACGGTTCAATGGTGGATGGGAAGGGGAGGGAAAGGTGGTTTCGGGTGGGTAGGTAGGTGCGGCTTTCGAGGGTAATGGTGGTTGGGAAGAGAAGGGAGGTTTTATTTTATTTTTTTACTTTTTATTTATTTTATAGCCAATGTCTTTATGACACGTGGCCTTCTCAACCTGTTAACAGGTTGCAAGTCAAGTGAGTCTATTATGGGAAGGGAGGGTAATAGTTGGCATTATTTTGAGAATAAGTGAATGTGGGATTATTTATGGAAGATGGCCAATAGTTTGGATTATTACAGTTAATTTTTCTAATTTTATTTGTGAGAAAACACCTTATATGACATTATATATCAAATTAGCAGACATCTTGTTGTCATATATTAGTCAAAAAGTTCATGTTTTAAGTTACTCACTCCCCTTTTTACCATCATTTTTCACATAGGATTTTGATCTAAATTTTTTGGTTAAAGTAGTGACTTCAACACATAAAAAGCAAGTGAAAAATAAACTCAAATATGAACTTTGCGGTATAAAAATATTAATAAGGTATTTAATTTGATAAATAATGACATATAAGGAGTTTTCTCACAAAAAAGAATTTAAAAGGTGTTTTTTTAACAAAACTTATAACATATAAGGTGTTCTTTGACATCCAAAGATAAATGGTTTTTTCATAAGATGTGTAAACGTCCTTGCCTTATACTTTTGAACAAACTTAAAACCTTTAGATTTAGTATTAGGTCTACCTAATATCAAATATGATATTGATCGAGTTTGTCTATAATGTGCAAAAGGAAAGCATGTCACATCATCTCTTAAACCAACACAAGTAGACCACTTGAACTAATCCATACTGATCTCTGTGGTCCAATGCCTGTTCAAAGTAGAAATGGCCACAAGTATGTTTGTGTGTTGGTTAATGACTTCTACGGATACAGATGGACATTGTTCTTCTCTTCCAAAGATCAGACATTATAAGAGTTTCAAGCTCTACTGCTAATATAGGCGCAGAACCATGTAAACCATAAACTGGTTGCGGTAAATTCCGATCATGGTACTAAATTTGATAGTACTAGTTTGACTAACTCTTGCAGTGAGAATTGGGTAAGTTAAATCTTTTCCGCATTAAGAGCACATCAACAAAAAGGAATTGTTGAGAGGAAGAAGAGAATACTAGATGAGATGGCTCGAACAATGCTAATTGAAAAGTGGTCTCTCTAAAAGTTTGTGGGAATAAACTATAAGCACATCTTCTTATATTCTGAATAAAGCTCTAATGAGGCCTACGTTGAAGAAAATACCTTATGAAGTTCTATGGGGTAGAAAATCCAATATTTTCCATCTAAGGATCTTTGACGTAGATAGTTACATGAACAATAATGCGAAGGAACAACTGGATAAGTTCGACCCTAGAAGTGATGAAGGAGTTTTTCTTGGATATTCTCCTCATGGCAAGGCATATTTAGGATCTCCAATAAGAGGACTCTTTGTGTTGAGGAGAGTGTCCATGTAATAGTTGATGAGTCTAACATGTTCTCTAAGATTGCACTCGCACAACTAAGTTGACTCAATTAAATTAATGGATTTCACGGGGGAACAGTTTTCTGATCAGGATGATAACCAGTTAGTTAAGCTTGGGTCACCTACTAGCTAACCACTTTGCGGTGGAGGTGAGCCGAAACAAGTTGAAGGAGTTACCAGTGATGATGATTCAGATGGGGAGCTAGGTCTTTATGGTACCTCTTAAGGAGAACAAGTGATTGACTGAAGGGGAACAACTAAAATGTTATGAACAGTTCCACTGAATCACAGGTTAATGAGTATGAAAGGACCACTCTTCAAACTGGTCGCTTTGAAAATTCACATGCTCTTACCAAATGAACGGGATGGTTTGCAAACTTGATCAAGTTCTATTGGAGCACAAAAGGAGTATGTTTTAAAAAGTTTCAAGTATCAATCTTCTCATCCCACTAATTAAATCATAAGAAAGTAATAAGGGAACTCAAACAAGAAGATCTATTTCTGAAAACGTTTGTGCATTCTTTTTTCTCTTGTAAAATAGAACCAGTGGACTATAAAATGGCCTTGTTAGATCATGAATGGCTATGGAAATGCAAGACGAGCTAAACATACAGTATAAAAATAGTGTGTGGTATCTTGTGCGTAGACCCAGGGATAGAATAATAATTGGTACTACATGAATATTCATAAATAAATTGGATGATCTTGGCACCATAGTCTGAAATAAAGCAAACCTTATCATGCAAGGGTATAATTAGTAAGAAGGCATTGATTATGATGAAACCTTTATAGGTGTATCCAAGTTATAATCTATTAGAATATTAATTGCTTTTGTTGCTCACATGAACATGAAGATGTTTCGCATCGATGTCAAAATAGCCTTCTTGAATGCCTACTTGCAGGAAGAGGTATATGTTGCTAAACTTCCTAGTTTTAAGGACAAGGAGTTTCCTGATTATGTGCACTAGTTGGATAAAGCTTTGTATGGCTAAAAGAAAAATCAAGACCTAGGTAACATGAGAGATTACCGATCCCACTTTCTGAGGAAAAGTGGATATATAAGGGGAGAAATTGATAACACCTTCTTTATTAGAATTAGGGAAACAAAATTGATTACGGTGCAAATTTATGTATATGATAGACTGTTTGGTGCAACTCATCAGGTGCTACGTAATGAGTTTGCTAATTTTATAAACAATAAATTTGAGATGAGTGTGATTGGAGAACTTAGGTTATTTTGTTGCTTGAAAATCAAGCAAAAAACCTGATGGAATCATGATCCATCAGCAAAGTATCGTCGGGGACTGTTGAAGAAGTACGGTATGCAAAACAGTAAAGCATATGATACACATGTTCCCACCTCGTTAAAACTTGATACAGATGCTAAAGGAACAGATGCGGATGTCTCACTGTATAGAGGTATGATTGGCTCATTATTGTATCTAACAGCTAGCAGGCCTGATAGTTTATACTTAGTGAGGTTATTTGCAAGATTTCAAAGTAACCCAAAGGAATCTTATTTGAAAGTTGTTGGGAGAATTTTCAAGTATTTGCTAAGAACACATGAAATGTGCTTATGGTACCCCAAAGGAAGTAGTTGAACTGTTTGGGGAAATATATGGATTATGCAAGCTTCCTTGTGGACAGGCTAACTACATCAGGTATGGCATACTTCTTGGGGTCATGCTTAATCTCATGGGCGCAAAGAAGGGGAATGTTTTTTTATATCTACATCAGAGGCAGAATACATTAATGTCGCTGCCTTTTATTCTAAGCTTCCATGGATAAGGAGCCACTTGAAGGATTTTGGAGTGTTGTTTGATAGTGTTCCCTATATTTTGTGACAAAACTAGTACAATAAATATTTCTAAGAATCATGTTCGTCACTCAAAGACCAGCATATAGAAATTAGGCATCAATTTTTAAGGGATAATATGAAAAAAAAACTCTTGTTGAGTTGCAAGTTTGTAAAAGTAAAGATCAAGTTGCTAATATCTTCACTAAACCCTTGTGTAGAGAGTATTATGTAAATTTAGGTTGGTATTAGGTCTAATTAGAAGTAGACAATAAAGCTTCAACTGGTGTCCCTCTTATTATGGTTAGAAAAAGTATTTTTAGATGTATATTATGTATATAAATTTGTTGATTCAGTTTTACATCCTAACAATGCTTACATAGATGAAATTGTTCTAACTTCCCTAGAACCGTTGAACTGTTCATTCCTACTAACCAGCACAAGAAAACGGTAAATGATCACTGATATGTTTTTGTCAAATTTGTTTTACTCAGGTATCTTTGACTTACGCAAGTCACTATATTTGTGGTAGTAAATTAATATCTCTTATTTTTGGCACACATTACTGCATGATCTTCAAAGATATTACACGCACCATTTCTTTTGATATTTATTCTTATTTATGAGAGATTATTACTCTCCCTCAATTTGAATTGCCATCTTTTGTAGAACTGTCATATATACACTTCCTTCTACTCTTCGGTATATTCTCCCTTGTACATCAGTCATTAATTCACTCCTCACCTTCCAAGTTTGTCGTCTCATCTTCTCCAAGGCTTGCTCTCTCCTCAAGCTCGAAATGGGCAAGAAAGATACCAGCTCAAAGGTGGAAGCAAGAAGGGTGCTAAGTCAGACCCACCTCAAACACCCATAGAAGAAATTTCAGAAGCCATTGTTAAGACCACCATCGTCTCTGATCCCACTCCAACCACCACCACCAAAAAATCAACTAACTCAAGAAACTCAAACCACCACTTCACCTCACATGCAACCTCCACAACACCAATTACCCAAAAAAGAAACCTTAACTCTTCCTTCATCATCGATGGATCGGACCAAATTCCTAAAGCTGACCTAAACATTCCCCAAATTGACACCAAAATTGGTGCATCGGGGGGGAGATGTTCCATGTGCTCGAAACCTAGATGAACAGTTCAAAAAGGTGGCTTTTGAAGTTCCATTTATTAAAGAGTAGGAAAATCCAGAGGATGATGATGTTGAATTTCTTACCTAAAGGGACTCCTAAACCACCTATTAGGGGTGTGGTAGTTTGAAAATCGACATGCTCTTCAACCGTAAAAAATGAAGAAAAGGAAAAAGGGATGGCAAAGGTCGTTTAGCTAATTGGTCTCTCTAAGATGACCAATACGAATGCTTCTCCCTCTAAGACTGTACAAGGTAAACTTCCTTCTATTCTACCTACTTTTCCATCTTCTGAAAAGAATGTGTTGTCTGGTTGTGGGGATGACTTCGGGTATTTTAAATGCCCACTTTATTTATGATTAAGGAGATTATTGAGTTTCATGGTCAGATTTATTTGTTATGTGTGTTTAAGCGTGTATTTGTGGATCCGATTAGAGAATTCTATGACAATTTAAAATAGTCTTCTAGTAGGAGTTTAACCTCGATTGTTCTTGGTAAACATATACCAATGTCTATGCCTTATCTTGCTGTGTTCATGAAAGTTCCTAAGGATGGATTTGCAAATTATAGTTCTGATGGTTGGCCTATAATGGTTGGGGGAACAACTGATGAGATTGTGAAGTTTTTGTTTGGTAGATCTTACAAAAAAAAAATCAAAGTATAGGTTTGAATATTTCACTGAGCCTAGCATGCTTGTGATTCATTCTGTTCGCAATAAGACTTTTATTCGTAAGGCTCAGGGCAGGGGATCAGTGATAGGCTGTCGTCGAGCCTAACAAAAATAAAACCTAACTTGGTCTTTCTAACTAGTTAGAAAGGGCAAGCAAGGGTCAATCCCACAAGGATTAAGGGGAGCATCGAAAAGTATTGATATATGATAAGGTAGGCCAAATCTCATTTTTGGGAGTAAGATTTATGGATGACAATAAGAAAAAGAAACAATATTAAAAGGTCTTGGGAAAGGATATCTACCAAATAATTCATCCATAAATCAAGCAATCAATATGACGGGTCAACAATAGGGATCAATAAATGGGAATGGTTCATCAAATGATACTATAACCACTCTATCAAACTAGATATGCTAGCCTAATCTCCTACCAAATACCTATTTTCATGTTTAAGGCATTCAACCAAACATATCCATAAACATGATGAACAAAAACAAACAAATAAATCCCCTCGGCTAGGTAGTGTAACACCCCGCCCAAACCGAACCCTTTTTATATTAATAAAACTCGTTTGAGGGGAAGTCAACGAGGGTTCGACTCGGACGAAGCGTTACCGCCGCACTCAACTCCATGGAATTAAGTGCAAGGCTAAGTAACCAAAACATATTCATTCCAAACTTAATTAATCCTTACAACCATATTTAACTTGCTCGTCTAAGTACTAAATATTAAGTGTTTTAGAGTTCCAGCGGAAGCAAAATATTAAACTAGGTGGATGAAAACTTCTAGTTTATCTCTCATAATTCCCCTCGATCACCCACCTGCGAATAAACATTGAAAAAGACAAGAGAGACAAGCTCCCAAAAATCAGATAAACTGAGTAATTCCAACTCCATCCCGTAAAATACTTAAGTTGAAAATACTTTGTGAAAATAATAGGTTAATAGAGTCGAAAGCATAGCACATATACATATATAAATACGATTAATAATCACATAAGTGCATACATATATATAAGGTTAATAATCACATAATATTATCCGATTATTTAAGGAGAGGAAAGAGAACGCCAGTAAGCCGGGGTCAGTCCCCAGTAACTACTTACTTCAAGGGTGTAGGCCGGGGTCAATCCCCAGTAACTACCTACAAATATAACAATGGTCAAAAACAGAGTCCCTAGTGTGCACACCCCTTCTAACTTAAAACACATCAAGATAGAAGGAAGACAAGTAACAGAAAAATCAGCATAGTAACTAGAAAACCTGTAGGTGGCCGCTGAACCTCCCATACAGGGCAACCTGTTCATCACTTCCTTCCTTTATTTCATTTTAAGTGATTTATAGTTTTTACTACAAGTTATCACATAACACATGTTCACATATGTATCATTCATTTAACTGAGAAGGAAAACCGCTACTCCAATTCCATAACTCATTTCATGCATAGCTAATTCCGATAGCATATCCATATTTTCAACCATCACTTGGATACATTAACTTATATTCATTTCCATCATCACAATGTCAACTTCCGTTTATAACTTCCATATTAATTATAACGATAATAATAACAATGATAATAGTAATAATAATAATAATAATAATAACAACAACAAAGTTATGTCGAGTTTAATTACTATGTTAAACAACGTTATAAAAGTCAGTGTCATAGTCCATAATCTAACTCTCATATTCACGGTTCATGATAAAGATCCATTCTTGTTATCCATTTCATTACTCATAATTCATACTTAAATTGGTAATCATAACCCATAACTAATCCATAATCAATATCCACATATTAAATTTGTTATCACATAATCACATGATTAATTCACACAATCTCAAGGTTAAATCGTTTTATTTATACAGAATCTACTTGTGGATGAACATTGGTAATTACCTCTTGAAGCGTGTCTGAAGTTAATCAACGAGTTGATCGCACTCTTGATAATCTCCTTCTACTAGATCGGAGTCTACATTTAAACGAAATCTAAAATTAGTTTCCTAAATAACCCCTTATGATTTTATAAATAAATAACTTAAAGAAACTTTTTTAATCAAAGAAGTTTATAAATCAAAGTTTATGTTTCTCGAATTTATTTATAAAAATCATTTTAAGTACTTAAACATTCTTTCAACTTTAATATTTATTTATTATTTCATTTTAGAAACTTAGAAATATTTTTAAGTTATGAAAAGTTAATACAATTACTAATGGAAATAATAAAGTTAAATGGAACTTTTATTTCAATTAAACAAAATAAAACTAGTAAAGAAAGATGGGTAAAATTAAAGTGTTGGGCTAAGCTAAATAAAATTTCAGTTTTAAGTAAAGGGAAATTTGGGCTTTGGGTTCATGTAAGTAAGTGAGAGTTTATTTGGGTCCTTTGGGTTTAAGTGAAAACAAAATATGAGAAGGAAATAAAAGAAGAGAAGCAGTAGAAGAGGAAAGAAGAGAAGGAAAACAGAGGAGGGTGTGTGGCTGCCGGTTTCCGGCGACCTTGGCGGCAGAGCGTGGACGCGGTGGTGCCGGCGTCGCGGCTGGGCTGTGCGGCAGCAAAGGGGGCGGTTTTTGGGGCGGCTGGGGTCGACGGAGGGAGTTACGAAAGGGGGGGCTGCGTGCTGGGCTGCTGCTGCGCGCGGTGGTGGCCGCTGCTGCTACGCGGTGGTGGCCGCTGCTTCTACGCGGCGGCGGTTGGTCAGAGGGTGGTTCGGGTTTTGGTTGTGGTGGTTTAAGTGGTGGAGCATTGGGTGGTTTTGTTATTTTATTTTCTTTTTTTTTCAAAACCAAAATCAGAATTTTAGAGGAGAGAAAGAAGAGAGTGAAGCAAACCTTGAATGTGATTTGCTTGAGTTCTTGGGTGGGTATAGATGGGGTATTTATAGGCTAAATTTCTGATTTTTTTGTTTGAATGGTCAAGCTCCCATTGATGAGGGTGAGATATAGAGGTTGAAGAGAGATTGGATTTTGACTAGAGAGTTGGTCTTAGTCAGATTTTGAGTGGAAAAAATCTGACTTTGCAAGTGGAAAGTTATGGGTTTGCTTGAGGTTTTGGAGAAACCATTACTATGGTTGTTGGGTGAAGGAGAAAGATGATGATGGAGGGTGATAAGTGATAAGTGGTCATGATAAGCTATGGGAGTGATAAGGGCATAAGTTATAATTTTAAATCAAGCTTGTTAAAAAGTTGTACATCAAAATAGCTGAGTACATAAAATGACATTCTAATGAATTTAAATTTCAAAATGCTTCTTTAAAGTAATTTCAATATGAAATAATAACATTAGTACTAGAAATAATATTATATTATTAAAATAATAAACGTTTTTCAAATAATTTAAAAAAATTCGAAATAAATCAAGGAAAATTTATATTGATACGTTTTTAATTTAAATAAAATAATTTATTAATTTATCAAAATTTGGGGTATTACAGTAGTCCCTATTTTCATGGTCCTTAAAGCCTAATAATTGATTTGAGGCAACCCCTTAATTTCATCTTTCAATCCATCACTAACGGTGCCCAAATTATGCTTTTATGATGGCCAATCATACAAATATGCATGAAAAATCCCAAATTAATTAACCAAAAATTAACTCAAGTCAAAGCCCTTTTGGTTTAAGGATTAATGAGCTCATCAATAGATTCAACCTTTTCCTAAGGAAGAATTACTAAAATAACCATCATAAATTATAAATAAAGACATTAACTAGTATAATTATGAAGCCGGACGTTAATCGAAGGTAAACAAAAAAAGAGAAAATAGATGAAAACAATTATAAATAAAGCAATATAGTATGAGTTAGAGAAAGAAATTCTCATTGATATTGCAAAGATGCTCAAAATCTTCAACTTTCCTTCTTAGAATCTTAAGATCCAAGCTCTATTTGACTTTTCTCACTCTCTCTTTCTCTCTAAACTAATCTATGGAGGCTAGCCCTTCTTCACATCCTAACTAAGTTCAAACAAACTATAGGAGGGTGACTCTCTTTCTCCCCCTCCCCCCCCCCTTCAAAGCTTCTTACATTAAACGGGACAAAAACAAACAAAACAGGACCTCCCAGGAAGTACGAGCGCCCGCTCCATTCAAAAGCTAGAGCTCCCTGTCACGTACCGACTCTTTGCTACGTCGCTATACGTGGCCTACTTGTTTCACACTCCCTTCGGAAAGCAAGTCAAGGCACTCAAAGACTTGGTTTAGGCTTTTTGTGTGGCTAAGGAAGTTAAGTGGAAAAGGCTAAGTAAGACAAAGAGAGGAAGGATGGATGTTTTTAAGAGTGCTTTGTATTGAATGCTCTCAAGTGTGTTGGATGTACAAATGAGCCTCCTCCTATTTATAGGGGAGTGAAGTTAACTAGAAACTTCCTAACCTCCTCAATGGAGGGCTATGATTGTGCCAAGTGGCACCATCCTATTGATGCTCTAGAGTGTTCTACATAATTCTACAAAAATCTATACAACACTAGTATTTACATGATGGTCCTAGGCTTCTCTAGAGAAATCTACAAGATTCTAGGTTCTTCTAGAACCTTCCATAAAGTACATGTAAGAGAAGCTGTCCATCGGAATTTTCGGTTGAAGTGCGGATGGTGTCGATGCTCGAAAGACGAGCCGTGACATGCTCCCCCACCAAAATCTTGACGTCCTCGTCAAGGATGCTCTTCATACTCCGCAACTTCGTCTCGGAATTGCCATAGATCTGCTTCTTTTTCCCATGTTGCCGCGCTATCCGGTTGACCCTTCCATCGGATGAGATATTCATTGTCGTTTGGTACTCCTCTCCTTTGGATGAGTCGTTTAGCCATGATTTCTTTGATGTCCCTGTCGAATGAGGTCACAACGGCGGTGGGTGCTCGTCGTGACTCGCCCCTTGCTGGATCTTCCTGATCTTTGTGATAAGGTTTTAGCATGCTCACATGGAACACCGGGTGGATCTTTAATTTTGGCGGCAACTCCACCTTATAAGAAACCTTCCCAACCTTCCGTAGGATGGGAAATGGCCCTTCGTACTTCCGCACAAGTCCTTTGTGTACGGTGCGGAAGACTTTGAATTGTTGGGGTAGTAGTTTCACCATCACCAAGTCACCTACTTGGTACTCCATTAGCCGCCTGTGCTTGTCTGCCCACTTCTTCATTTTCTTGGCTGCCTTGTCCAAGTAAGTCTTGGTAACATCGAGTTGCTCATGCCACCCCTTGGCCAACTTATATGCAGCGGGGCTACTCCCCGTATAACCCGATGCAACTGCTTGTGGTGTCAAGGGTTGTTGTCCCATTACGATCTCGAAAGGGCTTTGTTGTGTTGCTTCGAACCGCTGCAAGTTAAAGGAGAATTGGGCTATGTCAATGAGCTTGGCCCAATCCCGTTGATTGGCACTCACAAATTGCCTCAAATATAACTCCAACAAGGCATTCACCCTCTCCGTTTGCCCATCGGTTTGTGGATGAAAGCTTGTTGAGAAATGAAGACCCGACCCCATCATCTTGAATAATTCTGTCCAAAACTTGGCTGTGAAACGAGGGTCGCGGTCACTTATGATGCTCCGAGGAAGACCCCAATACTTTACCACATGTTTAAAGAAGGCCTTGGCAGCATATTCGGCGGTGCAGTCCTTCGGGCAAGGGATGAATGTGCCATACTTGGAAAAACGATCGACAATCACCATAATCGAGCCGTACCCTTCTGATTTGGGCAAGGCGGATATGAAGTCCATAGAGACACTTTCCCATGGCCTCTCCGGAATTGGTAACTGCTCCAAAAGCCCGGCTGGCACGCGTTGCTCTATCTTGTCTTGTTGGCACACAAGACAAGTCTTCACATAAGCCTCTATGTCGTCCCGCATATGAGGCCAATAATAAGTTTCCTCCAAGAGTGCCATTGTACGCTGAATCCCCGGATGTCCAGCCCATAGAGAATCGTGGCACTCCTTCATAATGTCACGCCTAAGGTTGTCCCACTTAGGCACATATACTCTTCGCCCGACGGTATAGAGAATTCCATCTTCGACCCAAAACCGTCGAGTCTTTCCCTCCGTGGCCATCTCCATAAGTCCCTTGGCCAACGGGTCTTGTTTCGTTCCCTCCTTGATCCGTTCGAGAAGGTTGCTAGCAACACTACTTGCGCTAGCGAGCATAGCCTTACGGCTAAGAGCATTGGCAACAACATTGGCTTTGCCCGGCTTGTACTCCATGACGTAATCGAACTCCTCCAAGAAATCCTACCATCTCGCTTGCTTCGGACTGAGCTTCTTTTGATTTTGAAAATAGCTTGTTGCCACATTGTCGGTCATGATGGTAAACCGACTCCCAAGCAAGTAATGTCTCCATACCCGCAAATAATAGATGATTGCTGTCATTTCTTTGTCATGCACCGGATATCGTCGCTCGGTGTCATTGAGCTTGTGGGATTCATAGGCGACGGGGTGTCCTTCTTGCATGAGTACCCCTCCGATGGCAAAATCTGATGCATCTGTGTGGAGCTCGAACGGCTTCGCATAGTCGGGCAATGCTAAGACTGGTTCTTTGGTGACTACCCCTTTGAGATCATCGAAGGCTTGTTGACATTTTTGGCTCCAATGCCATTGCACCTTCTTTTTGAGCAAATCGGTCAATGGCGCTGCTCTTGCCGAGTAGCTCTTGATGAACCTCCGATAGTAGTTAGCCAACCCTAGAAAAGATCGTAGCTCCGAGACGTTCTTGGGTGGCTCCCATTCTTTGATAGCTTGCACCTTGTCCCGTTCCATCATGATTTTTCCAGCCTTAATCCGGTGTCCCAAGAAAGACACTTCATCTTGTGCGAACGAGCATTTCTCCTTCTTTACATTGAGCTCGTTCTCCCGCAAGACCTAAAAGACTTTCCGCAAGTGCTGCACATGGTCTTGTAAGGTGTCGCTATACACGACGATATCGTCGAGATAGACGACTACAAAATCATCTAAAAAAGGCTGAAAATTTTTATTCATTAAGGTGCAAAATGTAGCCGGGGCGTTGGTGAGACCAAAAGGCATCACCAAGAATTCATACGACCCATAGTGAGTGACGCATGCCGTCTTCGGTTCATCCCCTTCGGCTATGCGCACTTGCCAATACCCCGACCGTAAATCGAGTTTAGAGAAGTACCTGGCCTTGTCGAGCCGGTCGAAAAGGTCAGCAACCAAAGGGATGGGATATTTGTTCTTGATGGTTACCTTGTTAAGTGATATCACGTATTTATATAGACTTTTCTCCCTTATTTATAAGCTAATTTGTGCGTCATTGGAGCTCTTGGGAGCTATTTTGTGCTAACTATCGTATATAGTTGTGGTTTTGTGTTTTAGTGTTGAATTGCAGGTTTTAGGGAGTTTTCTCCTTATTCCCGAGCCATTTGGAAGCAACCACGGCTTTACGAGATGTTATGAGGCACGTAGGACGGCTCACGAGCTTTATGGGTAGTTTAGGAGGTCCCAAGACCTCTAAACGTGAAGAATTAAGAGCCAAAGAATCAAAAAGGAGATTTCCATACTCTAATCGGGCAAAAATGGCCCGATCGGGCGAAGATATTATGATCGGGTAAAGAAGTTGCGGACCCGATCGGGCAAGCCATGCCCAATCCGATCGGGCGAGCATCCATGTGCCCAGACCCGATCGGGCAAGGCCCACCCGATCGGGCTGGCCCAAATTCCAAAATCCTCATTTTCGTGCTGCATGCTGCGTAGAACACCAAGAAGCGCTGGGCTTATAAGCACGCCACCCGATCGGGCCAGGCCCACCCGATCGGGCAGACATACCGCTCATGTTGCTGTGCGGATTAATGAGGAAGGCTGGCATTTTATTTACCTGGCCCAATCAGCACTAAATTGGTTTGCTGTGATGGGTGTTAAGGGGACATAAGGGCCTACCAATTCAAGTGGTATTTCGTTGTTGCTGTTAGAGTGAAGACAAGAAAGCTTTTGGGTGGGCCAGCCCAAAATCCAACTTATTATGGCTGCTGCTTCTCACACAAGAAAGCCAGATTTGTGTGTATTCGATATCTCACCCGATCGGGTATTTGATCGGGTGAAGGCCCATTTCCTTAATTGTGGCGCTGCTGTGCGTGGAACACAGTGATGTTGAGAAATTCTCACTATGGGCCCGATCGGGTGGCCTTTGGCCCGATCGGGTCCTGTGCATAATGTCGCGTTTTTCGCCTTTTAATTCCGAAATTAGTTAGACTTACCTTTTCCTCATTATTTTAGAGACATCTTTGAATCATCTTTTATTCATCATTTTACTGCTTTAGACTCTAGTTTTATTCTTCATTGTTCGTAGCTTAGTTTAAACACTTAGATTAGTTTAAAGGTGATTGAACCTGTTCTGATTTCAATAAAAGTTTCTGCTTTCTGTCAATTGGTATTCTTCTTTGCCCTAATCTCTTTTATTATTCTTAATTGCTTAGCTTAAAGTATTTAATTGTTCATGATGCAATTGTTAGGGTTTCATATTAGTTTTGTTGTTGTTAATTCGATTATGAGTGAGTAGTTTTCTTTCTAGGGTGTTAGATAGGAAACCCATGTTTATACCATGATTGTGATTTAGATTTCTATCAATTTCTAGGGCTTGATTAGGGTGATTGTGATGTGGTTTGTTCTTATTGAGTAATTAATGTCAGTGTACAATTTCATTGATTGCTTGTGGTTAATAGTTGTTTGCACAGATCCGTCTTACGACTAGAGGCTTAGGACACGTCAGTAATTCTGATTACGTTAGTGAACATGCGGTGTATGTTGAACTATGAGCGTTGAGTCTTAACCATAGCTCAACACGTGCTCTAATTTCCCGACTCTTGACTTAGGTTTTGATAGTAGTTGACCCTATTTGATTGGTATGAGCATGGTGGACCGACCTAATACCCTAGGTTTTTATTCCATAGTTAATCCCCCGATTTAATCCATCTTCCTTAGCTTACTCATTAGTTTAATTAATTCTTCCCTGATTTCATCTGAAGTAGCTGAATTGGTTGAATATTAATTTAGAAACTCTGTCTCCCTGTGGATTCGACCCTGCTTCCATTGACTACCTTAGTTAGAGGACTGTAGGTTTATTTTTGATTAGGTGACAAGACTAAACCCTATCATTAAGCGCCCGATAGTCGATGCACATTCGTAATGTCCCATCATGCTTGCGTTGGAATAGCACTGGTGCACCATAAGGTGCTTTAGAAGGCCTAATAAACCCGGCATCCAAGAGCTCCTTTAGTTGCTTGCGTAACTCTTCCAATTCTGGCGGTGCCATACGGTAAGGCCCCATGGCGGGAGGTCGTGCCCCTGGCTCTAGCTCGATCTGATGATCGAACTCCCTTCTCGGTGGTAGCTTCTTTGGTAGCTCCGGAGGCATAAGGTCTTGGAACTCCTTTAATACCTCCGACACTTCATGTGGGACCTCTCCCCCTTGCGACCCCTCTTCGATAAGTGTCGCCAAGAATGTTGGTTGCCCCTTTTGAAAGCCTCTCTTACTCTGCATGGCTGGTATCATCTTGGCTTCCACTTCTTGTCGGGTGATCGGGATGGAACATGCTTCTTGCCCCTTTGTGATAGTCATCGTTCCATCCTTTTCAAACGTCCATGGCTTCACCGCGTCCATGAACTCCATGCCAAGTACCAAAGAGAAATCTTCCATAGGAACGACGGTGAAATCGGTTGTCCCCCTCCATTCACCCAAACGAAGGGACACACCGCAGGCTACGCCATGGATAGGCACGGGTGAGGTGTTGACGGTTTTTACCGTGCCTGGCTCCTTGGTGTACTTAAGGCCCAACCTTGTGGCTTCTTTTTCGGCCACAAAGTTGTGGGATGCACCCGTGTCAACGAGTGCCTTAGAAGCCTTATCATTCACTTGGGCTTCGATGAACATAAGAGAAGTCTTCTTAGTACGGGGCAGCGTACTTACCTTCGCCACGTCCCCTTGTGGCTTGTACACAGTCGCCTTGACGCTGCTGAGTAGTCGCAAAGTTCCCATTTGCGCCTCTTCTCCGTTCTTCTCTCCATGTGCGGCGATAATGGCACTAAGCTTTTGACGATGCGGACATTCTCTGGCAAAGTGTGGCCCTCCACACAAGAAGCAATCCCGGTTCTTTGGCTTGCCGTCCGAGTAGGACTTTTCTTTCCCCTTGTCCTTCTTCTCGTATGGCTTACCTCCGCTACCGCTGCCTCGGTCATAGGTGGGCTTAGCTCCTCCACCTTTCTCCTTGTTACCGCCTTTCTTATTGCCTTTGTCCTTCTTCGTATCTTGCTTGTACTCGAACAAGGACTCGGCAGCGGCGATAGCTTCCGCAAGTGTTTGAACATTGCGGCGTTTCAACTCTTGCTCGGCCCACCGTTGTAGGCCATCTAAGAAGTAAAGGAGTTGGATTTTCTCGGGCATATCCGGTATTTCAAGCATGAGTGAAGTGAATACCTTGATATATTCTTTGATCGATCCCGTATGCTTCAACCCACGCAACTTCTTCACTGCTAACTCCTCGGCATTCTCCGGATAGAATTACCTCTTGAAATCGGCCTTGAACTCGTCCCAAGTTTTGAGAGTGCAAGTCCCCTTCTTGATGTTGGACTCCCGCCTCCTCCACCATAGAATGGCATCATCTCCAAAGTACATGGTGGCGGTGTTGATTTTGGAAGAATCGGCTTCCAAGTGCATGGCGTCGAAGTACTTCTCGACGCTCCAAAGGAAGTTGTCGAGCTCCCTAGCATCACGCTTCCCTTAGAATCTTGGTGGCTCCAGTACCTTCAACTTAGGTCCCTCACGGACAGTAGCGCCCCCGGCCACGGCCGCTTTGCATAAGGTGACATCCGCTTTGACGGAGTCAATGTTCTCCTTCATAGCTCTAAGTTGATCCTCGATCGAGCCCTTTAGCGTAGTCACCTCCGTGCGGATGGAATCGGCTACCTTATTGACGAGGGCCATAACCTCGTCCTTCTCCACCACGCTTTGCTCCAAAGCCTCCATGCGTGGCTCAAGTCCCCTGACTAACTCCTCCATCTCCTTGATAGAGTCGAGGGCATCCTCGAGTGTGAGTTCCGCCTTGGCTAGACGCCCCTCGTAGGCGGAACACTTATGCTTCTTGCTGACGGTGGCTAGACGCCCCTCCACCGGACAGCACAGCGCTCTCCTTGTCCTTGTGTGATGCCATAAGTTATTCTAACGAGGCTTAGACGTTACTTAGCACCAAAAACGCCCACACACCCAAGATCACGCCCTTGTGATCGTCCCGCTCTGATACCACTTGTCACGTACCGACTCTTTGCTACGTCGCTATACATGGCCTACTTGCTTCACACTCCCTTCGGAAGGGAGGTCAAGGCACTCAAAGGCTTGGTTTAGGCTTTTTGTCTGGCTAAGGAAGTTAAGTGGAAAAGGCTAAGTAAGACAAAGAGAGGAAGGATGGATGTTTTTAAGTGTGCTTTGTATTGAATGCTCTCAAGTGTGTTGGATGTACATATGAGCCTCCTCCTATTTATAGGGGAGTGAAGTTAACTAGAAACTTCCTAACCTCCTTAATGGAGGGCTATGATTGTGCCAAGTGGCACCATCCTATTGATGCTCTAGAGTGTTCTACATAATTCTACAAAAATCTATACAACACTAGTATTTACATGATGGTCCTAGGCTTCTCTAGAGAAATCTACAATATTCTAGGTTCTTCTAGAACCTTCCATAAAGTACATGTAAGAGAAGCTGTCCATCGGAATTTCCGGTTGAAGTGCGGATGGTGTCGATGCTCGAAAGACGAGCTGTGACATCCCGCTGCCATTGAACACACAACTTAAATTTGAACGACCATATCTCTCGCGTATTTTATTAGAATTGGGATTATGACCAATCGTTGGAGAGAGCTCGAGACAAGGTTTCATCTCCAACTTGAATCACTTGAAATTGTTGAGTGAGCTAGGATATATTTACATTTGAAGTTGATCCTTGTTCATAACACTTTTAAAATGTACTACCTCCGTTCCAAGTGTATTGCAACATAGGGGGTTGACACATTTATTAAGAAGAGCAAAAAAGTGGGCCATATTTCCCACTTGCATTATGTGATAATAAGTAATGAAGAGAGAGAAAGGTTGCACATGTGATCTTTTTGGTGATTAAAATAGAAAGGTTGTAATTAATATGAAATTGCCAAATAAGGTAAAGGTTGCAATACACTTGGAACAGAGGTAGTATTATTTTGCTCCAATTAACTCTTCTATGCTCAGTGTGCGGGATGCAAACCTTCGATCCTAAAATATCAAACACGCAAGGAATAACGGTTGCACTTAACATGTTCAACAAGCCCTTTAAACCCCTAGGATGACCCTAGTGGACGAGTATGGTCATGTAAGAGTTTTCTGAAGGCATACCCACAAAGACATGAAAGAAAAAGCTCGAAAAATGAAATAAAGTAGCTCAAGGACCTTTCGTGATGGAAGGCTCCAAAAAAAAGGATAATCTGGGTAAAATTTCTACTCACAATCTCATTCAAAGTGTATCCACAAGTTAGGAAACTAGGGGATAACCTAATCTAAGGTGCAATCACAATACCATCCAAAACCTTGGTCATCAAATAGTGTTTCTAAGTATCCAAAAGTAAGAGAAAATTCTCAAATGGAAGGAAACGATCCCAAAGATGGTTCCAATCGCCAATAGTGTATTTAAGCCCCCTACACTAGAATTGATTAATGACTAAAACGAGAATATGAACTTTGGATATTGATCACTTATTACTTCTTTCAAACTCATTAGGCAACTAACCTTGTGGGCTCATTGGATTCACTTATTTGTTTGGGCTTTTTAAATACATTAGACTACTAGCCTTGTTGGCTCATTGGCCCCACTTATTCTTTCTTTTTAATGCTTTTTTCATTTTTTTTTACTATTTGATAACTACCGCATAGGGGATGATGTGTGCACTAAAAATAATTCGGAGACCAAATAAAGATGCAAAAACTTCCAAAAAGGAACAAGTTACACTTTTTTCTGCACAAGCAACAACCGATAAAATTACATCAAACATATATGTTCAAGCATCAAAGATTAAGATATCCCTAAGCACCCTACTCATACATACACAAATCACAAGGCAGTAAATACCATCATCAAACATCATTCCTTAAACCCTTATCTTGGGATTTTTTTGGAACTTCTTTTTTTGTATAACAAAAGATATAAATACTATACAAAGTGAATTTTTGGGATTTTCATCGACCTACCCCCTCATGAAAAGGTGTAAATACCAAGTCCCCCAAGCTTAATTCAAGCATTATCCTCGATGTTTTAAAGAGACCTTTGACGAGAAAGGGGGTGGGATTGATGATTCATAAGTACACTATCAACCTCACTAACAAGTAAGAGTCTGCAAAAGAATGAAGGTTAATTACCCCAGGATTGATTCAGTGGATGCTCCTCCAACGCTCAAATCAGAACTACTTTCAAGAAAGAGAAAATAGAAAGAAGATACAAAATAATCAGAAAAAGTTACCAGGAGTTATGTTGTAGCTATTTATAAGGTTCTCTGATGAAAAAATAGTTGATATGTTGAACGGTATTTCTGTAATAAGTGGTGTAGTGGGCTTTATTAAAAGCAATGAACGTTGGTAAGGAAAGCTTGATTCTAACAAGGATAATTTAATCACTTAACCTAAATTGGAACAGGGAGCTGACCTCAAACAAGTCTATGTAGTACGATCCACAACAGTTTTTAGCTGACATTGTTGAAGGGCGACTTTGAAAAGGCAGCCTAGTAATCAAGGATGGTTAATCAGTTAGTTTTAGAGATGATAGTATGAGAATATTACCTTTAAGTACAGGGTATTTATTTGTAAAAATTTCAAAAATTAGAATGGAAAAGTTGGCATGCAGGGCCGTCTTGGAGGATTTGGGGGCCCTGTTCTTAGAAAAAAATTGACCCCTAATATGTTTGACCTTGGAACATAATTTTAATAAATTATATGGATCATTATAATTTATGGAGTACTTATGTTCTACGATGCTCTTACATAATATTCTTATGTAAAATTCATCACTAAAAAAAGACGTTCTATTTAAATCTTATTCTTTTACATAAAATAACACTAAATGGACTATGAACTTGAATTATATCAGTTCTTCCTGACTTTATATTGAATAGTTTGGTAATTTTATATCTTGCTCCCAGTTCCTCACTCACTATATTTATCAATGTAGCAACTGCAAATTAAGTAATTGAAGAGAATAATATGACTTTATTGATTCGTTTGGTAAGAAATCAGTTGCAATGGGAAATAAGGGTAAAAAAAGACCTGTTATGAATTGAAGATGAAAAGTTAAAGATTTGGCAGTAATAGAAAATAATTAAAGATGGATGATGGAAGTATATAAATAGACTGTTGATGATGATGCGTGAGAAACTAGGCTATAGAACTTTTTTAAATTTTAAAATAGCATCTGCAAATTATGTGACCGTTTAATTTATTAAAATTACTATTGTGTTTTGGTGTTGTGAGAGATGGAAGATGGGAAGTAAGAGCAGATTTTTTTCTCCCTCTCTAAAAGGCTTAGTATTAGAATCTTGGGCCCCTCATGTTTATGGGGCCCTGTGCAAATGGGCTGCTTACACACCCTCTCTGACGGGCCTGTTGGCATGAAGCAAGATGAAAGCAGTAGTTGCCAAACAAAAACAAACAGAACCAGTAATTTTCTAGATTTCATCGTAAGGCGAGACTGCAACTATTATCCGGTGGCTAGCAGTATATCATTCATGACAAGGACATGGCATATACAGATTAGTGTGCATATACAGATGAGGCTGAATTTTATACAAAAATACATGAAATAAGTCTCCCCACCCTCCCTAAGCTTCATTATAAAGTGTGTATTTATACGTTGGTTGGAGCTCTTACAAGCTTCATCATGAAATTAAATCGTATATCAGGAGAGGTCCTGGGTTGCGGCCAATTCGCTCCAACAGGCACTTTAATACATTTAAAACCTTGGCTTTTGTACAAATTTGTAGCCCCTGGGTTATTCAAATCACAATGTAGTGCAACAGCATTACAGCCCCAGCTCCAAGCTTGAGCCTCCGCCCTGGCGATAAGCAATTTACCTATCCCCTTGCCTCGAAACTTCTCTCTAACTGCCACATTTGAAATGTATGCTATCCCCGTCCTGCCACAGGATTATATATGAGATTGCTTCCTGAGTTCTATGATATAAACTTTACAATATAGTAACTTCACTAACTGAAGGTTAGCAATAACCATTGTAGCCAAACCACACAATTAGCTCTAATCTGTAGGGAAATCATACTAGCATTCATACCCAACATCCTCATTCCATTCATAAAAAATCAAATGTAAGAAGAAATTGTTGGTTTGCTGATAGGTTCATCATTAGCGGAAGACTTGCTACTTGCTATATTATGCAGACTTGGGCTATCAGCTGCATATAAGAACAAAAAGAGCACAAATACAGCAAGTAAATCTTTAAGCAACCCAGGGTGATAAGAGTCAGAAGCATCTTATCCACACCAGATCCACAGCTCCACTTTTTTACGACCAAAAGTTGATCTGAATCCACAATCCCGCAACAAAGAATATACATGTATTATGTTACTCCGACACTTCTAAAAATTACCCATGGCAGTGTCATGTAGTGACGAACATGACATGACACTTGGATACTTCATTTTGAACTACAAACTAACATTTCTCTATGCCTCGGCTGAGTCTACCACACAGGCATCCATATTAGTAAGGCTTGTTGTCTCATATGAGAATGCAATTTCAACTCAGAATTGAGAATTGGTGTAACTCTATCTCTCTTAGTAAGCAATGTTGTTTCCAACCCAAAAACAAACAAACTTCCTTTATATTTTTTTACTTGAACTTTTAAAATCGTGACCCTAAGTTAAAAGTGGTGGGACTAAGATTAATAAGTGTTGTGATCTAAATCATTTTCATACTCATGTAAGATGTTTTTCCATGTGAACTTACCCCTATATGTCTATATAGTAAGCTCTTTTTCACTCATTTCCTATACATGGAAATTTAAAATTACCAAGTAATATCAAAGACTTTTGTTAAGGTAATGTCTCACATAGCTACTTCTTCATTATGGGACCACTTAACGCTCACATCCCGCTACTTATTTTATTTCCTTAATAGTTGTACGTATCAAAAACTTTTTATCACTCTTGGCGATACCATCTCCTTTGGCAACGGTTTCAGTTGACGATTCATGTTAACCAACCACAAATCACTTTGGGAATAAGGCTTTGTTGTTGTTGTTGTTGTTGTTGTAGTTGTACGTACCAAAGGGTATGTACTAAGGAAAAAAAGCAATGAAGTACATTACTAAGAAAAAATATGTTCTCAATTATGGTTGTTTCCTCATAACAATCTGAGTTATTAAGTTAGTAAGAATAATATCAACTATTAAATGGGTCTTTCGAAAATTCTTTCAAATAGCTTGGAACCTGATAAGCGTGAGTTTTCATCAAAAAAAATTGCCCATTTCTCTCTTTCAAAGCTCCGTTCATCCCACCTTGTCAACCCAATCCCAGTTTTTCCATGCTACCATATTGATAAAAAATGACGAGAAATTCTGTACAAGTAAAAATATGACAACTTTCATGGCCCGCACCTCGAAACAGATGAAAAGGCGTTTTGACATCAAAAACAATAACGAGCCACGCCCACCGTCTTAATTGGGCAAAAATCATAAGAAAAAGATATATATGAAATATATATATGGCAATTTTCACAACACATTAACCTCGAATACGACGTTTTGAGCGTACAGAGTGTGCTAACGACCCTCAAAGGAAAAAAAATACAAGAACACATCGAAACAAGTATACTTATATGTCAAGTGTCAGAAAAAGGTGTTTTGACATCAAAAGCTATAAATTAATTAAGGTTGAGACAAACTTGATGGCTAGTTTAAACGTAGGCTTATAAGCGTGTGTCCTTGAATGAATTTCTTATTTTCTTTTTTCTTTCTCCTTGGTTGTTGACTTGTACAAAAACCCAAACGTTGTTAAGTTCTCTCCTTCCTCTATTGTCCCACCCCATAGCTCATCTCCCGATTACTTTACCCAAATCATCCTCAAGTTCCACGAGAACCCATTAAAATCGTACTCCTTAATAAATACTCCTTCTGTCTCCTTTTTTATTTTCTACATTCACCATAAATGGATGTCTCAATTTATTTGTTACCTTTCCTTTTGGGATTTTGGTCCCTATATTATTCCTATATATTTCAGCATTTTTTTTGTCTTTTGCCTATAAAGTAATGGACCCCATTACTTTCACATGGTATAATAAAACTTTGTGTCAAACCCACTCTAGCAAATTAAAAGAGATGGAGGGAGTGCAAATTAGAGTGAGCCCACAAAAGACAAAACCCTAATTACATAAAGATCGAAAATCGCCACTCCTAAATCCTTGATAAATTAAACAAAAAATGTAAATACCCCAAAAGTTAAAATCCTAAAATGAGAAAGAAGCAAGTAAACCAACCTTGACAACGTGGATATATATCTAAGTCAATTTCCATCTCAAAGCACGGAACAGAAACAAAATCCAAGCGTACGTGCTAGCAAACACTTGAGCCTAATAACAAACGCTCTAGCTTCAATATGCAACTGTGAGAAAGGGCCAGCACAGTTTGTATCTGATGACAAATGACTGGCACTGGAACAACCAACTAGTATGGAGATGCTTTCAGAAACAGGCAGCTCACCAAATAATTGCCACACGCGTCCTGTTACACGAGGAAGAAACAGGCAGCTCACCAAATAATTGCCACACACGTCCTGTTACATGAGAAAGAAGACCGTATCTCCGGGCTAGGTCCCCTAACGGAAACTATCTAATCAAACCTGGATACTGGAGGATCATGGGCCCCTTGATCCAGTCTATGAGAAAATTTCTAGAAATACAACCTTTTCTTCGATTGGAAGATCTTTGGATGACGCACAATTCAGAATGCTCTTCCTTCTGCTGTCCTCTTAGAAAAGGAATATTGAGGTTGACGATATGTCCAAGCTGCAGATATAACAGACTCAGCTGACCATCTCTTATGGGACTGCAAACTATGAGTATTTGGAAGTGCTCTCAATTGGGCATCATCACAATCCAAACACACTCACCTGACGTGGGTGATTAGATGAAGAATCTGCTAACCTGCCTTCTCATGCAGGACAAAAGAGGATACCTGGGTAGCAGAGCTTGTGGCTATTCTACGGAGCATCTGGTGCCATTGCAACGAGATTTTTTTAAGGGGCATCAATGCTCCCCAACAGAAATCTTGAACAATGCAATGATGTAGACTAGAAAATGGCATGCGGTTGACCACCAAACCCCTCATCTAAAGGCTGGCCATGGAGAAAGAACCATGGCCAATGAATTCTGAACTACTAGACTGATGATGGTTACAAAGCAGCTAACGAAGAGGTCATACCAATTACACTTGATGGAGCCTAAAAAAAAAGAGAAGATGAAATCAACGCAATGAAGGCAACTGGGCTGGTGTACTGAAACAGGACATTATGGATGTAAGGTCTCGGCATGATTGTAGGCTGCCAAGGAGAGAAGCGTCAAATTTATAGAAATTCTCACTGATTTCCCTGAAGCAATTCGAATCCTCCAGCGTACGGCTCATTGTAGCCCTGAGGCCCCTGACATGTATGGACTAGTGAGCAGTATCCTTAATTCCAGCCAACAGGTCTCCTTTCTTAGAGTGTGCAAAGTTAGGAGAATAAGATTCAACAAAGCCTACAAGCTAAGCTAGCCCGTGGGCTCTGAGGCTAGGAAAGGGCTGTAAGTGTGCTTTGCTTTGCTCCTTGCGAAAATAGAAAGGAACAATCAAGCACTTGAGCTTAATGAACCTACAAAAAAAGCCAGCTACAATACAACCTCTCCAATCTGGTATTACTTCAGCACTATCGCAGTTAAGGGGTCTGACAATTGGAAAGATTGAAGTCAGAGGGTGAAGATTTGAGAATTTAACAACAAAAGAATGGGGAAAAAGACATTCACAATAAGTCACGTGACAGGCGCATGAGAATACTTTTACCTCTTGAGGCACGTAAACCTTGTTAAGGGATCATTCTTATAAAATGGTTATCTAATTGGCCCAAGCTTAATTACCTTATAGGCGCATAGTTGGAACTTTTTAAGAAGATGGGCCATAGTTGGAACAACTTTATCAATTAATCCTATTATTTGTTTAGTAACGAAACTGACTTATAAATTCATCACAATTCTACCTAAGTTGTAACAATTCGAACACTTTAACATATTGAAACACAACTATAACACAACCTATAAATGATGAGATGTCCCTTCAAAGACCCTTAAAGGACCACTAAAGATCAAAATAAAAAGCCTATTGCTACAAGACATAGCAGGCATAGCAGCATATAAACTTAGTATACTTTCTGATTGGACTGCCTAGTGTCTATGTAAGTGTGCAACAAAATGAATGTTCAAAGTAACATGCATGCTAGCTAAGCAAAACACATATCCAATCACGAACGGAAGAGGTTAGACGGAACGCACCTTCGTTGCCTCAATGGACCTTTTCTAGGTAGGAAATCAGCAACCGTATCCAGAGTTAGTATTCCAACAACATGACCTCTATTCAGGGAATCCAGACCTCCAAATTTGAGATCTTCACTCCCAAAGTAGAAGCTATTTGGAATCACGGCAACTAAACAAGTTCTTTTGCAACCATTTGGAGCAGGAAATCCGAATACCATTGCCAGGAGTCTATCGATCCTCAAGACAAAGTCCATAGGGAAGGAATATTCAGGGAAGAAGGAGCTACAATGTGTTTCAACCACTTCCCAACAATCATCCAATCTAGCTTCGCGAACATGAACCACAGGCAAGACAGATGGAAACAAGTCTGCAACTTGACTAGCTTTGCAAACCCCTTGAGGGACAATGTAAGCCACCAAAATAACGTAAATAGCTTTTTAAACTTTGTAGTCTTGAGGCAAGATAGACATCACAAAACATGAATATTGTTGCACGAATCCACTAGCCATAACTATTCTATCGAAACATTCCCAAGTAAGATATTTTCAGTCACACAATTTATTATTTACAATTTTTTTGGAAGACGAGAAATTAGATGAGAAACACCTTCACCTATCTACACCTTTTAAACATATTACACCCCTCCAACCCAAAAGAAGAGAGAAGGAAATAAGTTGATGACCAATTCTTGTGTGGGCCACTAGCACAGCAAGATTTTCTGCCCATAGAGAACTCGAAGGTAAAAACTACAGCATACCCTTTCAAAAACACTATCATATGAGTCAAAATATCTGGTTGGAAACTCAAAAAGAGCATACTATTTCAAGACATAACAACGTTGTCGACAATTAACAACATTTTTGAAATAACAAGTATGAGACTTACAAATTATTCGTTGCAAACTCTCAGTTTCAGCCATTTGAAAAACAAGATATTACAAAGATAATTGACGGAGTCATTTGAGAGATAAAGAAAACTCTAAGTTATGATATATAAAGAATGACATATTAATTCAGCTATTCAGCTCTAGTTTGCTAGGAACTCATTAAGTTTGCTCAATTTCTTAAGAAACTTAGAGAATTAGTAACTAGATAGCTAATTATATTTATTAATTCAAGGAAATTCAACCAATTATATCTCCTCATATATTCGAGAGAATAAGGAACTCTCCCAAGATAATTCTCACTAAATATCTGCATACCCTCCTCCTGTGGCTATTTATTATAGTCTATAAGATTCCATTGCCACTCCCACTAGCTAGCTAGTTCAGTTAGTAACTAACTCTAGCAGAAAGGCAAGGATGAAAGTGAAATACTCCTCCGCTTCTTTTTGTTTGTCCTATTTTGACCAATTTTGTGAGAGCTTTTTGGTCAAAGTAGGACAAACAAAAAGAAACAAAGAGAGTACAATATAAAGAAAGCTTAAAAGACATATTTTCCCTTCCATCGATGTTGTGAAGTTTCTCTTTTTGTTTTCTCCTTGCATAAGTCACTACCACATGAGGTCTAACCCAGTTCATTTCATTACCCCCCACCCAAACTCTCACCTTGCCCTCAAGGTGAAAGGATGGAAACTTAGAGTTGAGTAAGGAGAATTCTTCCAAAGTAGCCTCTTGTGGTGGTAGATTTTTCCACTGAATGAGCATGAGCACTTCAGTAACACTGCATCTCCATTTGGTACTTGCCTGACCTAACCCCAGTCACTTCTTCAGGCAAAACATCTAATGTGCGTTTGCCTGGCGCAAGAATGGGTTGCACCACTTGCTGATCAACGCAGCAGTGACACATGAAAAACAGGATGGATCTGTGCCTAAGGAGGGAGAGTTAGTTGTAGGCAACAGAAGTCAGAACCCACCTTCCAAAGTATCTCATACGGCCCATAAATTTAGCAGCCAACTTCTCAAATGGCCTCTTAGCTAGAGATTTCTACCTACAAGGCCTAAGCTTGCGGTAGACAAACTCTCCAACTTCTAGGCTTACATCCCTTCTTTATGTGTCTTCCTGTTTCTTCATGTCATTTGAGCCTTGAGCAAATAGAAATTTCAGTTGTCGATAAGTTGTTCTTCTAAGGTAGCCACACCACTAGAGCCTGACTCATATCTTAGGAGGTGATGAGGGTCTCTTTCATACAGCCTTGAACAGAGTGCACCCTGTGTAAGCAAAAATAATGTATTTGGTTGGCCATAGATAAAACACCTCAAATAACTATGTACCCTTTAGTTGACCACTTCACTTTGCCCATCTGATTGAGGATGATAGGTTGTGCTTCTGTGCAACTAAGTGCCATGAAGTTTGAGTAATTCCTTCCAAAAAATGTGCCATGAAGTTTGAGTAATTCCTTCCAAAAAATGCTCATAAAGATCGTATCAAGTATCTGACACAATAGGGAATCCATGAGGCTTAACCACCTTTCTTATGAACTTAACAACCCCCGGTTTTAAATGTAGTTTTGAATGAGTGCTTGTGAAATTACCATACTTGGTAAGTATATTCACTAACACCAATAAAGTGTCATACTTGACCTTTGTAGTCCTTCAATGAAGTCCATAGGAACATCATCCCAAACTTGTTACTTGTGAGGGAATATCTGGTTTGTGGTTAAGTGACTGCTTTCCTCATTCCCTGCCAATATCACTCATGATAAGTCTTGAAATGCCAAAATTACCTCCTGTAGAAGAATAATGATACACTGTTAGTATCTTCTGAATTAATGAGGACCACCCTGCCTTTGTACTTAGATATCCCTTTGTTAACTGTATACCCTTTTGGAGATAAGGTCGTGTCTAAGTTGAGCGAGCGAAAATTCCCCTTAACGTCAGTCAATTGGAAGAGGTGGGAGGTAAACAAACTGCTAAACTCCACGTTAGGTACTACAGCTCTTGACAAGGCATCAACCACCTTGTTAGAAGGGCCACGTTTGTACAATATTTCAAAATCAAACCCCATTAATTTACTCATCATGTTCCCACCTCCCTTTGCTCCATCAAGTATCTGAAATTTTTGTACTACCAAGTACCAACACCACTTCCATCAACTTCATTTCATATATAGACTTTAGAGCAGTGCTGTAATAAGCTATAGGATGTCCTTGCTAAAGCAATATAGCTCCAAGACCATGTCCTAAAGCATCAACTTCTAAAACGAAAGGCTTGGAAATTTGGCATTTCCAGTCACACCTCTAAGAAGGGTTATATAAAGTTGTCTTTCTTGAGGATCATAGCCTCTAATCCAAGGGATCCTCTCAATTCCCTTAAGTTAGCATGTCCTTGCTAATTGCTTGGATCTTTGACTGATCCACGGGCACCCCAGATGCTGAAATAACATGACCCAAATAAGCAACTTCAATTTTCCACGACTCTTTTTTTCTTCCAACTCATTTTGTTGCAACAATTGTAGCAATGTAGCACTTAAGACAGATGCTCAATAAGTGTTTGCTGGAAACTAGAATAGCATCATACAAAACTGACACAAACTTCCTTAGAAGAGCCTTAAACACTTCATTCATAAGAGCCTTAAATATGGATGGTGCATTGGTTAGGCCAAATTGCATAACCAAGAATTCATATGCCCTTTGTGAGTTCTAAAAGTTGTCTTGGGTATATCCTCATTCTTCATTTTAATATGATACCGAGACTCAACGTCCAACTCCTAAAAGATGGCAGCCCATGGAACTCATCTAACAATTCCTGAGTTGCTTTGTTTAGTGCTCTGTAGTGTACATAAAATCTCCAAGAACCATGTTATTATCACTGTAATAGGGGATTAGACTAAGCACTTAAAGAGACCTGGCTAACAACATTTCCTTAATCAACTTTTCAATTTCATCCTTTTGAAACTAAGTATATCTATAGGAGTATAGGGCCACCTCACAATCACAGATTTTCCCCATGTTTCAAGGTTATAGCATGCTCATAATTTCTATTACAATGTGAGACAGGGGATGTTGAAAACCTGTTTCAAGGTTAAACCTGCCCATCCCGCTTCTTCTACACCTTTTCTTGCTTTATATCTTCATCATATCCTTTAACTGAAATGCCACTTCTTCCTAAGGTTGGATTGAAACTAACATGGTTTAGTTTGGTGATTGTGTTTCCCCTAATTGAAACTTCTATGTCTATATCTTCAAATAAGTGCTCATGGTGCCCGGTTCCTTAAGCCTAAGCTCAACACCACTGCTGAAAGGAACCTGTTAGTGGTATTTGAATTAAAAAGAGCGAGTCACATCGAGGCGCAAAGGTCCCTAAACTCAGTTCCTTCTAGTTAAAACTCCACTTTTCATCTCACTTGAAACATAAGCCTTTTTCCCTCTCTTGCCGCATCTCAGCCTCACTGAGCCTCCTTCTCACTCCTCTTGGTTTGAAAGAAGACAGGAGTGTTTGGATGGTTTAGTTTGGTTCTTTGGATTGAAGGGAGTTGATGGAGTTAGTTTGACTATGGGCTAAATTTTAAAAGGTGCGAAGCACACCGAGGCGCAAAAGGTCCCAGGAGCCTAGGTCCAAGGCGCATGCCTCTCGTAATTGAGGGGCACATTATTCCTTTTTTTAAAAAAAAGAAAGCCGAGATGGTTTAAAAATAAAAAGATAAAAGATTTTCGACATTTAAAAGAATAAAAGCTAAAATAAATCAAAAAAGGGGGAGGGGGTTGCACATGGATGAGGAGTGCCTTCGGGGAAGCAACAACATCAATTAACTACTCCCTCCGTCCTAAAGGATTTCCCATTTTTTTTGGACACAAAGTCTAAGAAAGGAGGTTGGTGTGGAGCCTAAAGTTTTAATTTATAATTGAAAAGCAAGATAGTGGGTATCTTTTAGAATTGTTTATTAAGAGAGATAGTGTGGGGTCAAGTGCTTTTTGGAAGGAAAATAATACTACCTCCGTTCCATATGTATTGCAACATTTGACATCTTCCACTATTCATACACTTCCCTTTGACCTCTTTTGTGATTTATACATAAGGATAAATATAGTCATGTGAGATCTTGTTAGATTCGTCTCAATATATATCAACTTTTTATAATTTTTACTTAAATAAAACTAAAAGATATATTCGTCTAAAGTAGTGCATCGGGAGGCGTAAAAGTTAAAACTCCTATGTTGCAATAAATATGGAACGGAGGTAGTATTATATTAGGTGGACCATATCCATAAAGGAAACGGGAAATGTAATTGGGACAAACAATAATGGAAAAATGGTAAATCCTTTGGGAGACAGAGGAAGTACATCACACGAATTAGGTTTTCTCTAAAATTAGGGTTTTTATTTTAGGGTTTAACTTAAAGCTATTCGCTCCGTCCCATATTACTTGATACACTTCTCATATTCCTCCGTCCTATATTATATGATACAGTTCTAAAAACGGCATGGTCCTACACTAAAAATATAATTTTTTATTATAGGATGGGTCCCATATTTTACTTTTGTTAATACACCCATGGCCCACATTAGTCCCACATTGTACTTTATGGAGTTAAATAATACCAACAATTAACTACTCATAATAAAATAAACAAGTCAAATAACACTCCTAAAACTCTATGCCCCTATCAACTAATATGGGACGGAGGGAGTATTTGATGCAATTAAATGAGGGCTTGAGGGGGTTCCACTCAAATTAGAGTTCCTAAGCCCAGGCGAGGTTTAGTGTTAAAAAAAACTTTCAGTTTCTTTCAACCCTCAAGCAGCGACGAGGCATTGCGCCTTACGCCTCTCAAAAGAAGGTCGAAGGCGGGCGCCTAGGGTCGCCTCTCGAAAATTGCCTCCTTGACGCCTAGCATGCTTTTTACAACTAAGGTGGTGGCTGGGTTGTTTGTAGTTTCGCTTGGGTGGCTTAGGTGGGATAATTGAGTTGAGTTAAAGGCATTTTTTGAGTTGTAAGGATCGTTAGGAAAGCTACAAAAAAGTTTGTATGGGCCTAACTTGGCCCACTCCTTTGAGCCCATCTCTTAGGCTTAGCCTTTCTATGTTTGGTTTTAGTTTTTGGGCCAGATCCACGAGATAACCAGGACAAGAACCACACTTCATCTCTTATTTGCTCTATAAGCCTGGCTTCAAGCTATCTCTAGGGTATCGCCTTTGATCCAACCAAAAGCTCCACATATTTCTTCGTGTATTCCACCACTCCTCTGGCGATGCCTTCGATCTAAACTTCTTCAATACCACACCTTTAATTCCTTCGATCACCATATAGGATGTTGTAGTTCTCTCACTACCCATCTCTTCACCGAGACAATAAAAATGGAAGAATCGTTCGCCTAGATTATTGAAATTCACTTTGAAATACTCGTAATTTGAAAAGTTAGTCTATAGTAATGGTCATAACAACTTGAACAAAAACAATGAGAGCAATGTACCAATCCTAAAGCAAATTGAGACAAAAACCATGGGCGCAATTGAAAAAGGTTTAAAAATTCAAATATTTTTAACTAAACTCAAGGATTGTGAAAGAAAGGAAAAAAATACAGTAGGCTAAGAACCAACTATCATAAAGCAACCCTTACCATCCCAACTACCCCAAAACCCACCATTCTTTATCCCTTTTAAAATACCTTTCGCTTACCTTTTCTACCCTTAAAGAGAGTTGTTCAAATTCTACAAACTTCTAGATTAATGGGCTAGGACTGCCCAGCTCATCTCTAGGTGTCTCTCTCTTTCTATCAACATATAACTTTGTTATTCTTCCTTTGCTAATCTTCAAAGCAATATGATGATCCATATTTCCCTGATTTATATCAATTTCTACCAAGCCTGGAGTCCTGGACACACAATCAAACCCCCTTCCCCAGTGAATTATGTGGCCACCCACTCTCCTCCAACAATTGAGGTACTATAAAAGTTAATAGAAATCAAGTTGTTCACGATGATAAAACTCGTTTAAGGCGTGTAGAAAATTGATCCTATTCCCCACCTTCCTTATCGCCATAAACAATTTTTTGATCATGTGATAGTCTTCAGTTATACTGCAACGCAGTTTCTCTTTTATATAATCGCATTGCAAGTATATTTTCCCACACATCGCGTGCGTATCGGACTAGTTTTGTGAGTCAAATAATGGTGTCTCGAACTGTAATTAATACATCAAGAAAGGCCTATAAGGAAATAAATATAAAAATTAAATCAAACAAAACAAGACCAGCAGTGATAACAATCAGCATCATCAATTGATTCCAAAATTGCTTCATGAAGCTGAATAGAATTAATTAAAGGAATAGAGGTAGGGGAAAAGGGAAGAACCTGGATATGTGACGGACGAGGAAGACGAAGAGAGAAAGGGATGATTAGAGGAGTGAATAGAGAAGGATGAAGAATGAAGTTGCAGCTTGTTGTATGCGGAAGAGAGAACAGATGTACAAGATGATGGCTTGGAAGTAGGCGCTAAAGAGATACCCAAACCCAATGCTATGGAACGCATCTCCGACCTCACTGTCCTTCTCTCACACACACATTCCACTTCAGTATCGACTATCGACTATCGACTATCGACTATCGTGATGCAAATGAAGCTGAGGCTGGAACCAACTGCTGCTATCCTGGCGCTTTGCCCAATTGCCAACTGTTACAAACTTTGGTTTATACTTTTTTTTTTGAAATTTCCAATGGTGATCCTTACGTTTTAGGGATTCTCCCTGGTGGAAAATACTAGAAAAAATTTATTGGTAAGCCCTATATTATAAATTATTTCTAAATATAATATTTCGTTAGTTAACCATTAATGGCTTGTTCTCCCCAGCTTATTTTCAGTTCAGTTCAGTTTAGCTCCAATCAGTTCAGTTCAGCTCCAATCAGTTCAGTTCAGTTCAGTTCAGCTCCAATCAGTTCAGTTCAGTTCAGTTCAGCTCCAATCAGTTCAGTTCAGTGTAGTTCAAATCAGCTGAATTATGCCGAAGAGAACAGGCCCTAAGAAGGTCAATCGCACGTAAAAAGAGGTCTTCTGGGTCTTTTTTTGCCAATTTTATCATCAAAATCGAACGTTAAGGGCTAAAACTAACCTCCTAAACTTAACTTTAAGAATCGATTTTGAGGTCGAAATTGAAAAAAAAACAATTGAAATGTCTCGGTTTATGTGCGAATGTTCACTTTAATTGTTCACTAGTGGAATATGCTTTATTATTAACGAATATTTTTCAATAAGGTTATGCTTGGGAATAATATGTGAAGCAATGCTATCAATGGGAAAGTTTTTTTGAAATTTCCACCACTGGGAAATTCTAATACCTAAGGGCCACCATTGGGAATTTCCCTACTTTTTTTAGTAATGGAAAAGATAAGAAAAGGAGTGAAAAGAAAATACTACCTCGATAATCCGTTTTTGGTGCTCCCGGAAGCACGGAGCATGACACTCCCGTATTTTAAAATAAGTCGACAGTAAGAACATATAATGAACACTGGGAGAACATAACATTAAAAGGTCGTCATAAACAACATATCATGAACACTGGGAGAACATAACATCAAAAAAACATTTACTTGAAATAGAAGGAACAAAATAGGAAATTTCAAATAACAAAATTACTTATTTTTACAAAGAATAAAATAAAAAATTTCAAAAAACATATACTTACAAAAATAATTTTAAAGTTGTTAATTTTCGAAGAACATTTCCTTGAAACATAAAGAACAAAATACGAAAATTCATAGAACAAAATACTTTTGTACATCAAACATTATTTAAAGGAATATTAAAAAGTAAAAAATAGGTGTCAAGTGAAAAGAACATACAAGAATAACCAAAAGAACATAGAAGAGTAACCAAAAGAACATAAGAAGTATTTTAAAGAAACAAAATGAATGACCTGGAAGAGCATTAAAGCCAGATCTGACAGAACATTATTCAAAAATTCAAAGAACATCTGGTCCAAGTTGCTTATCAAGTTGCCGGCGTTAATGGAGGTTGCCTAAAGTTTGAGGGAAGGAGGAGAAGGAGGAGAGAGCGTGGTGCAGCGCCGGAGCTTTCGTCGGTTGGGTGTCTATGAAGATTGTCGGAAGTTTTTTGGAAGAAGGAAAGAAGGAGAGAGAGGTTAATGGCGGGAGGCTAAGCGTCGTCGGAGTTAGGGTAAAGCGGCGGCAGACTAGGATACCGGAGATGACATCATCCCACAGCACAATGCTCTGTGCTCCTAGGAGTACCAAAAAAATTTCATATTTTTATAGTTGCAACCTTTTCCTGATAGAAAAAATTTTCAAAAGTTGCAACACTTTTTTTTCCTTATATAGTTAAAAAAAATCCTCTAAATTATTACTCCCTCTATTTTTCATTGGATGTTCTCGTTTGTAATATGAAGGAAAATCAATGCAAATTCAGTTGGATGATAATTGTTTTAATTTTGTATTGTATAAAGTGTATTGTGGTACGTATTTCCTTTTCAAAAAGTAAGAGAGAGAAAGAAAAGTAGGTGATTCAGAAATAAATGATTCTAAAGTATGTCATGTGTAAGACAAAAAGTAAAAAAAATAGTATTTTTTTAATTGTTAAAGGATATATGGGGAATAAATATTATTAAAATGAACAACATTCAAAGTAAGAAAAACTTTTATAAATATCCCAAAAAGGAAAATGGGAAAATCAAATAAAAACGGATGGAGTAGTTTCTAGCTTTTGGTACTTTTAATGTATTCGGGAGCAATAAAATGTTGGGAAATTCTCACTAGTATACCATAATTTTTCATAATCACAGTGCTATACCTAACTTTTCAAAAATTTCAGTGGTACACCCGAGGTTTTTCTATTTTCTCTGACATTACCTTTTTCACCAAAAAAGATGTTCGTTGTTATTGTAGGCAAGTCGAGATGTTTTGGAATGCAAATTGAGACCCATCTAATCGTTTTATGCCAATTCCGACCTTTAATTTGAGCCTTAAGTGCTAACATGACCCCAAAAACCTTGACCAAACTATTTTTTCGGCAAGAAAATCGCCATGTTTTTTAAATGCAAATAAATGCTAACTGTTTTTTATTTATTAAGTAACGTAATATTTCTTGTTTAATGAAAAATTCCCTATAAAGTCACAATTGGGAGTATGAAAGAACATCAAGTATACCACTGGGAATTTTAAAAACTTGAGTATACCACTGGGATTATGAAAAGTAACTGGTATACCATTGGAAAATTCCTTAAAATATTTGGTTAGTCATTAGTAAGGAAAGGAGGGGAAAGACCGAGAGAAATGTGTAAGAAAAACTTGATGTCTTTCTTTCCTTCCAAATTTTGGGAGGAAAGCAAAATAAGGATTTGACAGTATTATTTTTCTTCTACTTCCTCACATATTCAATCAAATTTCTCTTATTTATTTTTACCAAACATTGAATAATGTCTTTTTTTTTCCTTTCATTTCCTTTGTTTTCTATCTACATGCTGCCTACAAAACATAGGAAAAACTGATTAATGAAATGTTGTTATGCAAGTCTATCGAGTTGTTTGGCAAATGACTTTTGGCTACCATTTTTATTGCCTTTTGACTTTTATCTTTTTATTTCATCAAACCGCCAAAAAAGTATTTGATTAATGGCTTTGGAGTAAATGAAAAACCAGTTTTTCAGCCAAGAGAATGAATGCCCATTTAACAAGTATTAAATGCTTGTACTTCCACAAGAAGTTTGTTTGTCAAAAATAACGTCTTAAAATTGAAGGTTTATAGATTCTTTGCTAGATTTATCTATTTCCCAAGTTTGTCTTTGTTCATGAAATGCATGCGTCCCACATTAAAAAAATATGAGTTTATTGCTTTGCTCATTTAATATCCTACTCTTCTAAGTCTTGTTTGATAGAGCTACAGTTATGCTTGGGGTGCCAAACACAAGGGCTCGGGCTCGTGGCGACTGTGACGCGGTCGTCGTGTGTCTGTGCTTTTTTTATGGTTTGGCTCAAGTGGTAAACCATTTTTTGCCTTCTCTAATCAGTAATACATATAAACAATGACATTTTCTTCTCACTGAAAAATTTCTTTCTCTTTATTCAAGTTGAATTTACTCGCTCCATCCTGCTTGTGAGTGTACACAAACGGGACGACATTGTGCTAATCCTAGAGAATGGTCGACGGGAGAGGTTTGCACGTGCTGCAGCGAGATTACCTTTAAGGTCAAGGTATCTCTCCACGTTAAGTGGCTTTCTTCTCAACTCATGTAACCCCACTACAAGTAAGATTGTTCCTAATATTTGTGCTTATATCTCCTTGTGCATTAATGACAACAATTTTCAAGGTGATTTTTTGTTGTTCTTCTATCACGACCTTTCGTAACTCCATTCCTAATATGTCCAAGAGCAGTTCTTTGGATGGGAACAAGTGGTGGTGGATGGAAGCAGAGTTGGACCTTCGTTGGTGTTTTACCTAAAACGTATTGATGTAAACTACGTTTTTTATGATCATTTTGTTTCTATTGACGAGACTGAAAAACGAGCTTATGAGGCCAAATTTCTTAGGGACAAAAAAACTTGCTAAGGAATATAGCTTCATTACATATCAAATTGATGCTTGATACTTACATTACTTGCATCCATGCTAAGGAACATTTGGGATATCGTAGAAAATATGGTGTTGATGATGCCACGACCGACTTCTATTGGCATTAGGAAATGGTTGAATTTTAAAATAGATGATGAGCCCTTTCATTGACCAAGTTCATAAATGTGAAACCAAGAACTAATAGCAATTCAAATATAAAATCATGGTATAAACATGGTTTTCCTCCCTAAAACCCTAGAAATACGTCTACTCACACATGATTGAATCAATAATAACAAATCTAATATAAAAATCTAATCTTTGCATCATGAATGAATTAAATAATCAAACTAAGCACACAAGAAATAAAGTACGGAAATAAGAGTGAAGAACAATACCAATTAACGGAAAGCAATACCTTTTATTGAAATAATCCAAGGTTCGTTCACCTTTGAATCTACTCTAAAGTGTTTACTCTAAGAAAGCTATGAAAACTAAACTAATGACAATGGAAAATAAAGTGTGTTCAAAATAATAAAGCTTAACTATTTATAATAAATCCTAAAACTAATTAGAAAACGGAAATAAAACATAGAATTTGGGCTCCACATGCCCTCCTCGATCGGGCTAAACGGCCCGGCCTAGTCGGGCGGAAAAACAGCAATTTTGCGTCAACTTGCATAGGCTATATCTCTCGAACCAGAAGTTCTATTGGGGCATGTGACCCATCATTGGAAAGATCTTGAAGCCTAGAAACCAACCCAATTAGAATTTCTTGATTATCAAATTTCTATCAAAAGTTATGAGGAAAATAGTGAACGTGTGTCAGTTTCGGCACTTTTTTTTCTAACTCTTTGCTTCTTTCCAACCGAAAATTGTCCCAAACGGATGCATTGTCATCCTTGTGCAAGCTACACCCTCAATGATTAGTAGGCTTGATATTATATAATCATAATCAATTTGCATCAAAATAACATGAAAATGATCAAAACACACAAACGAAGAGTAGTAGAGTACAACTTATGTAAATTCATGCCATTACACACCTAAATGCTCTAAAAGGAATTCTAAATGCAATCTAAATGCATCTAAAAATTATATATAAATATAATACATCAAACTCCCCCAAGGTAAACCTTTGCTTGTCCTCAAGAAAATAAAACATGAACATGGAATAACTTGCCTCACACCAAAGACAAAACATTCGAAACTCAAAACGTTTTCAAGATTAAGAATCGTTCAAGCAGGCAAAATTCTAATTAAGCTATTAAAATCCATCCAATTACCAATCATCCAAGAAAATCGTCAAATGCAACTATCTACATGGCATACATATCCTGAAAAGGTACTCAACAAGGTGTCACTCCTCTCAATTTTGTGGCAGGCAAAGAATATGCCGAACACTCACCAATCCGACCATAATGTCCCTTCCCACTCACACTCTCATGTGTGTAAGAAGGTTAAATGTCGCTCATCCTAATCAAGTCGACTCAATTAGCAGACATACTCTTTAACTTTGACAAACTGACTCAAAATCAATCCAATAAACAATGTAAACACGAGCTCAAGGGGACTTTTAGGGTTGTAATGGGGGCTTAGGTAAGGGTAGGGATTTCTAGGAAATGTGGTGGAAAAACCGAGATTAGGGGAGCAAGAGTCACTCAAAACAAGGGTGAAGGTGGCGGAAACATCTCCCAACAATACCATATAACCACAAAACATAGCCCAACTCTTACAAATCGATACAAACTTCCAATAAACCCAACTTTCAAGCAATGCAACATATTTTTCTTTATAAACAATGTAAATGAAGGAACTTTGAACTCTTTTCAACTTTTATTTCTTTTTCTTTTATTTTTTGAACCAAACATTCACGCAACTCAAACATAGCTTTTTCTTTCTTTTTCACAAACTTCAAGCCACATAAAATACATTTTCATTCCCCAAAACCACACAAACTATAAAACCAATCTCAAACTCAACCCATACAAAAGCTACCCCAAGCTAGGCTTGGGAATAATATCGAAATAAAGACCATGTGCTCATAATACGGGTTTAGTAACACGAAAACGTCATTAGGCTCAGTGGGGTTAAGGAGGATAAAGTATATCAAAAAATTCACTCTGAGGCTCAAGAATCAGACCAAAGAACGCCTCTGTCGCAGCAAATGTTACAAGTCGTAAGATATCAGACAAGTACGAAGTCAAAGTCAAGATCAATCAACTAAAGAGGAACTAACACACAAAAACAGTTTGGATAATGATATGAATCCAATAGGCTAGAATATGCCTCAAAGTCTAACCAATTCAGGCATGCAGCACAATGTAACGTATAATAATCAAAATTCGCTCAAAATCATAGTAATCAGACATCAAATCAAAGCCACAAAATCACAAATGCCCAGCTATCCAGAAAACTAAGTCAAACCATTTTCAACAAAGCACAACAAGGGGCACAGGGAGGCAATCAAACCAGTCATTTCAATCATATTTTTTTTAAATTTTTGCAGCGTTTTTTCCGAAAGCAACGCACCTAAATGCTATAAAAGGAGTTCCAAATGCAATCTAAATGCATCTAAAAATTATATATAAATGTGATACATCAAAGACAAAAATAAATTCTTATCCCTCTCTAATAGCGTGCATATCTTAGGGTTTCAAGTTGCATATATATAAGAATCAGTGTTAACTAGATAACGCACCCAAATCTAATCTTATTTCGTTCTATGTATTCTTTCATTTAATAAGTCAATGTTAGTGTAAGTACCACTCGATGAGAATCAATCTTGGTTTCATGCAACTTAATATTCATTCCTTTAGGTTTACATTTTGTAATTTTTTTGAATTTTTAAATGATAACTTTCAAATTAGAGAAAATGCTCAGTTTCATATAAAACAAAGCTTCTTATTTCGAAAGATCTCCTTCGTCTGGAATTGGATCTCCATGAGTTGAATAAAAACTTTATCATGTAGACTTTACTCAAAATAATAAATATTATTCATCATTTTCATTCTTGTGCATTTGTGATTGTATTTAGAAAATACCATATATTGCAATGAAGTTGCTCAAAGTTACTCATCCAAATTGATTGCTAGAGATAGAATTCTGACACAAACAAATGGGATAGAAAAACAAGATTACCGTTGAAGGTATATCTATATATATTAAAAAGCGTAGCCAAGCATTGTAATCCGTCATGTGTCACTATCCCTCTTCGATGACATTCTATTCACTTCTTTCTCATATTAAAAAAATGTCTACATGAAGATTTGAACCTACAACCTTGAGTATGCAAGAAAATAGCTCCAACCACTACACCAATGTACTATTGTTGCTTTTTCTTTCAAAATCGACTAGTTTGTGGCCTCGGCAATGCTCCGGGTCCATTTTTTTATTTAATTGAGTTATAATAATATTCTTCATCATAGTATCACTTTTTCATTTTTAATAGTTAAAAAATTAGACACACAATTTAAGAACTAATTGAACAATTTAAAAGGGTCATGAGATATTGCAATGAAGGATATCTCTTCACTTTGTACCAAATCTTAATTAAGGTAAAATGAATTGTTAATTCCAATTTGACAACAAAAAGGGATATGATTTTAAGGTAGTGCCTATGACATTCCAACTAAGAGGTCGTGGCTCAAAATAGATTACTTGCATTTTGAAAACATTTAAAAAGAAACCCAGCGATGCTCCAGTTAAAAAATATTCGATGTCATGTAGAGTGAAATATTATTAAACATATCATTTACAATATGGATTTTGAAAAGTTACAATCTAACTCTTAGTGTACATTTATACATCATTATTGATTTTGATAGAAGAAGCACTAATAACATGTTAGCATGGTGGTTGGAACTCTTATATCATACTCAAGGTCATGGGTTCGAATCTTCACATTCGCATTTTTTTTATATATGAGAATAAAGTGGATAGAGTCTCATTCAAAGAGGGATGATGACACGTGGCGGATTGCAGTTCTTGCTTACTCTTTTTGATTGATTTATAGATAGATATAGATAAGATGATGATATATAAGTGAAAATTAAGAGTTATAAGTTGTAACTTTCAAAATCCATATTTTAAATGAGACAATTTTTTATCTTTTTTTCAATGATTAGTTTTTTCAACTATTAGTAAATCGTAATGCATAATAATTCCGGAGCATCACGCAGGTCTAAGCATTAGTTAGATATTAAAAAGAGAAGGAATTTTTTTTCTAGAAACAAAAGATGAAATAACATAACTATTGTTTTCTTTCTCATTTTTCCATTTTATTTTAGTAAGAAAAATTGATATATATTTTTAATGTTTTAAAGTCAACCAATTCAATGGAGTAGATGAGTCTGTCAAACTAAACGGTTGGAATTTAAGTATTTATAGTGGCTACAACTTATTGTAGCCATTATAGAGTTATCCTAATCAAGTATAATTCTAAATTTTTTTAAAATTGTTAATTTAACTAAGAATATTAACTATAATAGTAGGAGGAGTTGCAAGGGAATTTTTAACAAGGTGAAGTTGCAGTGAAGTTAAAGTGAATTAAGCTGAAGCGAACCAATAGAATTGCACTAACTTTATCGTAACTAAAGTGAACTTAACTGAATTTTCATTAATTAAATCCAAAAGAACTTGCTCTCAAATTTTTTTTAACAAGACAACACACTGCAAAAATAGAGAAGAGTAAGCCAAAAAAAAAATGCAATGAGAACCCTTAAGCAAAACTACAAATCACGGTAGCCAATTAATGAGAACGTAAAAACATTCAAAACACTAAAATGTAACATGCTCCTTGTGTTTTACTTTTTATCTAGTCTATTGTAACTCCAATTATCAAGGAGGGTGATGAAAATATGATACTTCATGCGTTTTTTTAGATGTGACATTTTCTATTTTAGGATGTTTTAGATTAGATGTTACACTTTCCTTTTTGGTAAAAAATTTCTCTCTGTCTCTCTCCAATCACATAGTCCTCACTTATATTTTCTCTCTACCTCTTTTCTAACCAAAATTTTCTAGGAGTCCGTAAAAAAGGTGTTACATTTAAAAAGAAACGGAGAAAGTATAAATTTCATGTGAGGGCAAAGGGTAAGGAGAAAGAAATTGTTGGAGAGTTATGTGAGACCAATGAGTGAAAAAGTAAGGTTGAAATGGAGAAAATTGTAGAACAAAAAAGGAAAGACTAAGCACGACAAACAAAAAGAAACCGGCAAAATCGAAAAGTAGGACAAACAAAAAGAAAAGAAGAGAGTAATAAAAATAAAAGGTTAACGTCAATAATCCCAACTCTTGCTCATCTTCTGTTAGTAATCTCAACTTTACTTATTCCCAAAAAAATCTCAACTATTGCCCACCCTTTCTAAAAAGTCTTAGTTAACTTATAAACTATTAAACAGGTTTAAAAGGCCACGCCGCACAATTCTATTGGCTAATTTTTTTTAAAAAATAAACCTCTTCCACCCCCACCAGCCAACCCAACCCCCTCCCCTCGCCCATAACCACCCTTCCACCCACTGCCACCCCATCTCCTCCCCTCCTACGAACCACCGGCTATTTTGCATAGGATTTTGTTCAACCACCACCCACGCCCCTAACACCAACCCAAACCCACGCGAAAACCACTATCCACTCCTCGAAAACCAACCCAGACCCACCCGAAAACCATCTCCCATGCCCCTGAAACCAACCCCATCCTTAAAACCATCCTCAACCCCCTTTCACTTCTATATCTTGTCCTCCTTGTCTTTTCGGTTGGTTTCATGAATGGCGGTTAGTTTTAGGGTTGTGGGTAGTGGTTATCAGGTGGGTCTGGGTTGGTTTTAGGTGCGTAGGTGGTGCTTTTCGGGTGGGTCTAGGTTGGTATTGGGAAATGGAGTATGGTTTTCGTGTGTGTCTGGGTTGATTTTAGGGGCGAGGGTGTCCGGTGGTGGTTTTCGAAGGCAATTAGTGGCTGGCAGGCTGGGGTTGTGGTGGTGGAAGGATAAGGCAAAGTTGAGATGGTGGTGGTAGAGAGGGGGGGCAACGTGGGGGTGAGGTGGGTTTATCTTTTTATTTTATTTTTCTTAATTTTTTTAATTTAATTAGTCAATAGAATTATATGGGGCCTTTAAACCTGTTTAGCAGGTTATAAGTTAGTGCCTTAGTGAGACTATTTGAGGAAGGGTGGACAAGAGTTAGGAGTTTCTTGAGAATAAATAAAGCTGGGATGAATAACAGAATATGAGCAATAGTTGTGATTATTCACATTAATTTTTCATAAGAAAAAAGGGATGGGCATCATTTTGAAGTGATAAAAATGATCTGGATATTACAGCTGCCAATCACAATGCGACAAATCATCACAAGGAAATAATGCAAATAAATGGTGTTGTTTAATAAATGGGAGAAAAAAATGCCTTAAAGAATCATTTCTTTCAGCAAACAGAATGGTGCTCATTTCTTGGTTAAAGAGATTGAGACATGGGGGAATAAAACTCCTTCGTTGTGCATAACAACTTCCAGATTTGTAGCAAACCTTTGGAAAATCTCATCAATGGCGAACTTCCCAAATTGTGCAGCAAAGAGGGACTCAAGTACAGCTCTGATTTCCCCCGCAAGATAACTAGGCTTGATACAGTCATCTGATTCATCCTTATCACTGTATTTCAGCCCACCCTCAACAGCTTCAATTCCATTGATAACAAAGGATCCCTCCTTTTCAACCGCTTCCTTTATTTCTGTAGCAGATGCATGATACACAGGCATGTTGAACTCTTCAAGTGTTTCTTCTTGTATAATCCCCTGCATAGCATCATTGATCGATCCGTTTGTTTTAGTCTCTTACACATTTATTTACAACATCTTCCCACTGATGAAACTCGTATGCTATTATTTTTTGTGCCGCAAACATAAAAATGTTGTATATAATGTTCAAATGTTGTATGTTTTAATCCACAAGCATGTTGAAACTTGAAAAGTACAGATAAACCCAAAATCTAACCTCATCAACGAGTTCATTAAGAACAGTGGCTAATATTCCCAAAGCATATATTTCCTGTTTTGGATCATCACTACTTCTGCTACAATATGTTAGAACCATTCGCCCACCTTTTACCACTTCTTGGGAACGACTGTTTAGGAACGACTTTATATCCTTCATAAATTGATCTTTATACGTCTTAATTGCACTTGTTGGGCTTGTTTTAGATATGTAAATGTTTCGTTTATTGCTCTGCAGTCCATCGGGTACCTGTTCATCCAAACAAACTAATCAAAATCTCTACTCAAAAGTATTCAACTAATTACAAGGGTTTGAGATTTCTATTAGACGGTCTATTCACGACGAGATGGATGAACTATTTGGAATTTTAAGTCTTTGTACGGTTATAACAAGTGCAGTTTTTTTTTGGAAAAATTGACGCCAACAGTCCAAACTATTGGTGATCTTCTATAAACAGTCCAAACTATTGATAATCCAGGAACAGTCCAAACTATGACACCCATCTTCCATAAACAGTCCCAGTTACCTGGTAACCTGTTATGACAGGTAAAACTTGATTTTTTTTAATTTCTTTTTTTATTTTAATAACCTGATTTAACTTAAAAGGAAAAAAAAAACCCCACCCAACCACCTGCCAGCCCCCTTCCCACACCCACACCACCACAAACTTCATTAACACCACCACAAACAAAAACAAAACCTTGCTCCCACCTCACTCCCTACCAGCCACCCCCCAAACCACCTTTCTCTAAAAAAACCCAACATGCCTCCACCTCTCCTCGAAAAATCCAACACCACGAAACCCTTCCACACTGTCGCACCCACTCTACACCATCCCCATTGTAGAAAAAGCAACACCCTAAAAACCACCACCACAAAGCTACACCCTCAGGCCCCGAAAGCGCTGCCCCACCACCAAAACCCTCCAAAAACCTTGCAGGTTGGAGAAGAAGACAAACAAATGGAGGTTGACGGAGAGATTAACGGAGAAACAGGCGAAGGTGTCTCAGTATCTTTATTGACGACGACACTAATGAGAGCCATCGTTACTATCTAGCTCAACGAACAACTCTAGAGATGCTCAAAGATAGAGGTTATTTTGTTCCCAACTCCGAAATTGATCTATCTCTTTACGATTTCTGCAACATTTATGGCCTAAAACTGACCCTGTTCGTCTCCATATCTCCACCTCCCTCCGTTCTGACGAGTCTAAACAGGTTTAAAATTTTCTGGGTTTGATGAATTGGTGCGGGTTTGTGTTGTTTGCACGTCTGGTGGTGTGCTGAAAGTTGGCTGCTCAAACTGGTGTGGTGGTCTTTGCGGTTGTTGTGGCGAAGAAGAAGAACGGGGCAGAGGAAGTGGCTGGAATAAAAAAGGAAGAAGCAGAGAGGTGGAGGATGGGTGGTGAGGTCAAACAAAAAGTAAAAAAGAAAGGAAAAAAAAATAAATTCATTAGAAAGGTCACGTGCTAGTCACGTGACCTCTAGTTTACCTGTTACAGGTTAACAGGTTACTTGGACTGTTTATTGAAGATTAGGGTAATAGTTTGGACTGTTCATGGATTATCAATAGTTTGGACTATTTATAGAAGATGACCAATAGTTTGGACTGTTAACGTCAAATTTTCCTTTTTTTTTTTGTCAAAAACCAGTTGATGTAATGAATGTCATTGGTTACCTTATATAATTACTAGTGTTGTATGCACGCGATGCGTGCCACTTATTTTCGGAAAGATTAGTTTTTATTCATAGCCATTGGTTGTGGACTGGTGGTGGTGGAGAAATGGTGGTCAACGTTGGTCAATGACGGTTGTTGTGTTGAGGGATATGGGGGAATCCAAAACCTTGGGGGTGGGTGGGGAATCAAGTAAGGGTAACCAAAACTCAAAAGTGGATAAAGGGAATAAAAAAACATAAACCAAACACCATGTAAAGGTAACGTAGGGTTTTGATTCCCTTTCCCTTTCTTAAAACCCCCAATCCAAACGCCCCCTAACTATTTTACCAAAAATAGTATTAATTTGGGAATTTATTGACAAATCAAACGTTAATCGATGTTGGTTATTATTTGTTTTTACTAGTTTGGGAAAGTATCAAATGCTTATACATAGCCCTAGGGGCTACGTATATCATTCACCAATTTATAAATTAGCTTGCAATTTGTAATTTATATGCACCTCCAATTAGAAAGTGAAATAACTAACCTCTTCTATTTTTTTTTTATCTTTTCAAGCAAGTCTACAATTTTTGAGATACTTTATTGTAATTTCTGCAGTGAATTAAGCTTATATTTTTGTTCTTGTTTTTTTAACAAATAATCGTTAAAATTTAATTTTAATTTTTTTTGAGGGGTGTAATTGTAACGTCAAAAGAATAAAAAAATGAAACAATATAAAAATTCCTATAAGAAAATGAGTAATAAATCTTAAAGAATATATTAGCAATAATAATTTGAAATTAAAACGTCAATTTTTTAAAAAAAATCTACCAAAAGATTAATGGAAGATGTCATTCACAACGAGAAAGAGAATACGAGAGTAGATTTGAAACAGTAGTTATAAAAAAGGAACGGTTGGTGTTGTAACGTATCAAAAGAGGACACGTGGTCCAGTCAAAGACTGTCACGTGGCCCAATAAATTGGTGACACGTGGCTCATCCTCCATATGACACTTGGTGACATACAAGAGGATAACTTGTGACCTCACCAAACTGAATAAAGAGGCCCAATTATTCCCTAAAAGGCAGGAATAATCAGCCCAAATTCCCTTAAGAGGAAGAGAATGATTGGTTAAAAGGCTCAAGGCAATGAAACTATGACAAGTGCCGCCCTCTCATTGCCCAACCAATCACATCCCTCTATTTTAGGGTGCTCCTTTTTATGCACAAACACTATAAATAGCTCCTCAAAATCAGGTAAAAGGGGGATCTCACCTACTCTTAAACTTACTCTGTTAAAATACATACTCTGATTTTATCTCTCTAGAATACTGACTTAAGCATCGGAGAGGGAATCAAACCCAAACCTCCGGGTTGGTTTTCCCCTTTTTTGCAGGTTCGGAAACGAAGCTACATCTCTACACAAGCCTCCCAAATTCATCAACCCTACACCTGTCCTTCATCCGGACAAACCTCGTTTAAGAAAAATGAATAGGAAACATTTGGCGCCATCTGTGGGGAGGCGTGGAGATGATAGATTGCAACTCGTCCAACCGAGGACAAAGATTGAGTCCTTATGTACAAGTCAATGACACAGTCGATGATGAACGTCCACCTAGAGGACGAGACGGACCTCGTCAGAACGATCTAGTCGGGGAAGTTTTAGAGCCCAATCCTGCTCTTCCAGTCACTGCGGCTCATTTGGAGAATGCTCTAAACGAGTTTCAAGCCAAAATGGCCCAAGTCGTCCAGGAGCAGATCAAGAATAATATGCTGTTCTTCAGGGTAGGCCCTCAGCCTGATTCTAGGCCTACACCTAGAAGAGGAGCGTCACAGGAGAATGTAGCTGGACCCAGCGGGGTTAGACGACCAGAGGAAGTCCGAAGGTTGTCTGAGGGAAGGCAGCCTGCTTGTAGTGAGCAACCTCGTCGTCTGGACTGGAATTTGGTGGTCACCAACCCGGTGAACAGACCAGTGGACGGTCGTCGGATGGAAACTAACGCTCGAGAGTACTTGCAAGCAAAAAGGGTAGCGGCCCAACAAAGGTCGGCTACTGGATCAACGCCTTACTTGCAGGACCCCACCCTCAGAATCTGGAGTCACACTATGGAGCAAGGGAGGACCCCGTCCATCTATGAGCCTCGTCAAGAGAGGACGGTGGTTCAGCCCAATGTCTAGCGAAGAACCTCTCAGCAGAATGTTTATAGGCGAGGGTCTTAGGAGGTCAGTTCGTCAAATCCAGTTCTCAGGAAATGCAGGAGAAATACAGTACCAGTTGATGCACGTTTCAGGGAGCTCCGCATAGATTGCCCGACGCCTTTCTCAGCCATAATAATGCAAGCCCCTCCGTGCCCTAAGGTTAAGCTACCACCATTGATCCGTTTGATGGCACAACCGATCCAGATGATCATCTTTCAGCATACAAACATCAGATGTACGTCCTGGCTGTGGACGATGCTACATGGTGTAAGAACTTCCCAGCTACCCTGAAACTGGTTGCTCAGAAGTGGTTTAACAATTTACCAGCAAATTCCATTAACAATTTTACTGAGTTGAGTTACTCATTTACTAGTCATTTTGTAGCCAATCGGCAGGAACAGAAAATCAGTATTCATTTGGGGAAGATTATCTAGGCCCCAAAAGAGTCTTTGAGAAGTTTTGTGAAGAGATTTAACCTTGAAGCTCTCCAGATCCACGACTTGAATGCTGGTGTAGCATTTGATGCATTCATTCAGGGACTTCGTCCATGAAGCTTTCTGTTCGACCTAGTCAAGAAAAAAGTAAGCACCTTGGCTGAAGCTCTTAGAGAAGCCGAAGCTTTCATACATGCGACAGAGGTGTGTGCCGAAGCTAAACACTCAGAGTCTAAGAAGCCCGAGGAGCCTGTTCAAAAACCTAAGAACAATCCTAAGAAGGCTGAGACCTGGTTAGTATCTTCAGGTACAACCCCGTTAAGAAGAGAGAAAAGAAAGGAAAGGGCTGTGTCAGATGAGCCTATTGAATTCTATCCTTATGGAAATCAAGGATCAGCATGAACTTAAAGCCCCAGCAGAGATGAAGACGCCTTACAAGAATCGATACAGAAGCAAGTATTGTCACTTCCACAAGGATTGTGGGCATGTAACCAATGAGTGTAAACATTTGAAGAGAGCTTTGGAGCATCTTGCAAAGCAGGGAAAGATGAATCAGTATGTGTCTTGGGAAGGTCGTTTTCAGAAGAAGGATTTTCGGCAAAGTAAGAAGAAAGAAAGTGCCAGCACTGATGAAGATGTAGTTTTGGTTATATCCGGCCGATTTGCAGCCGGGGGACCAACTTTGAGAGGACAGAAGAATTATGTTAGTGAGCTCGGCCAGGTGTTGCTAACGGGAAAAACTAAGGTGGACCCGTTTCCCTTGGTGACGGTGAGTGAGGATGATCGTGGTAAGATCAGAACTCCTCATGATGACCCTCTCGTCGTAGAGATGAAGATAGCAAACTTGAAAGTACGAAGGATCCTTATAGACACTAGCAGCTCGACTGACATTATTAGCGCTGACTGCTTGTCACGACTCAAATTTGATGAAAAAGACCTCCTTCCAGTCCATCATCCAATCATAGGATTTGAATGAGGAATCATTCATCCAGTAGGGACGGTGTCATTGCCCGTCAGAGTTGGAGAGAAAGATCGAAGTAGAACCATGTTCATAAAATTCTTGGTTGTCAAAGATCTGACTGCGTATAATGTAATTCTGGGACGTCCCACTCTCAACAACATTAAGGCAGTCATTGTGACTCATCTGATGTTGATGAAGTTTGAGTGTGATGATGGCCAGGTTAGTACAATCTAGGGAGACCAGCGGGCCGCCAGAGAGTGCTACCTTACTACCTTAAAGCCCTCGTCTTGGAAGTTGAATGAAGCTGATCCCATGGATGTAGACGATCCCAAAGAGGCTGGTGCAGAGAAAGTGGGAACATCCAGAATGAAAGAAGAGAAATTTCAGACGCACGTTGCTTCCGTAAGGAAGCCGTCAAAGGATAAAGATGAACTGTATGTTACTTCCAAAAGGAAGACGAGAAGAGATCTGCCCTGTAAAAAAAGGAAGTTCGCTCAGGTCAAGGAAGAACCAAAGTCTTCAGCTGAGGTTATGACGATCGCAAGCCTGACTCTCGATCGTCCTAAGCCTGCTGAGGCTCCATTAAGCATTTGTTTAAATGATTCTCGTCCAAAAAGGACTTTGCAAATAGGATCGACGTTAAAGCCTGAGTTACGGGAAGCTATTATTTCACTGTTGAAGGAATATCAGGATGCCTTTGCCTAAGGGGCAGATGAAATGCCAGGGATTGACCCAGAAGTGGTTGTTCATCGGCTAAATGTTGATCCAGCTAGAAAGCCTATCAGGCAAAAGAAGAGACATTTGGGACCCACTATCAAGGAAACCTACTATCCAGATTGGGTTGCAAACGTGGTAATGGTTCCTAAGCCGAACGGAACTTGGAGGATGTGTGTTGACTACACAGACTTGAGCCAGGCTTGCCCTAAAGATAGTTTTCCTTTGCCCAAGCTAGATTGTCTGGTAGACTCGACGGCCGGGCATGCGCTGTTGAGCTTTATGGATGCTTATTCAGGGTTTCATCAGAACTCTATGCTGCATGAGGATCAGGATAAGACTTCATTTATTACTGAAAGGGGTTGTATGGCTGGCTTATGATGCCTTTCGGTTTGAGAAATGCCCCAGCAACTTTTCAGAGGCTTATAAACCAGATTTTTTCACCTCAGTTGGGTCGCAACCTGGAGGCTTACATTGACGATATGATCGTTAAGAGTCAAGAGGACAAGGATCATGTTGAAGATCTGCGTGAAACCTTTGAAACTTTGTGTAAATATAAACTAAGGCTTAACCAAAAGAAGTGTGTTTTTGGGGTCTCGGCTGGCAAGTTTCTGGGTTTTTTAGTAGATCACCGTGGGATAGAGGCAATCCTGAAAAGATTCAAGCTATACTCGATATGAAACCTCCAACAAAGATAAAAGAAGTACAGCGGCTTACTGGCTGTTTAGCGGCTGTGGGACGATTTTTGTCCAAGTCGGGTGACAAGTGTCATCATTTCTTTGCAACTATAAAGAAGAAGGCAAAATTTCAATGGACACCTGAAGCGGATGAGGCTTTACATGAAATCAAGAAGCATTTACAGCAACTCACTCGTCTGATAAGTCCAATGGTTAGAGAAAAATTGTATGTCTATTTGGCTGTTTCTCCTGAAGCAGTCAGTGCAGTGCTGTTAGCTGAGAGGGATGCTATACAAATCCCTGTATACTTTGTGAGTTAAGTACTGAAAGATGCTGAGAGCAGATATACTACCGTTGAGAAGTTTGGTCTGGCCTTAGTGGTGGCTAGCCGAAAGTTAAGGCCTTATTTCCTGGCTCATAGTATTGTCGTATATACTGACCAGCCGCTAAAGCAAGTTTTACAGAAGCTGGAAGCGGCTGGGAGGATGCTCAAATGGGCAAATGAACTAAAGATGTTCGACATTACTTTCGAGCCAAGGAAGGCGATTAAAGGGCAGGCTTTGGCAGATTTCATAGTCGAACTAACCCGACCAGTACTTGATCTAGTAAAAGACCCTTCCGAGGGCAGTCAAAGTTGGAAGCTGATGGTGGATGGCTCATCTACTGCCCATGGTAGTCGGGGAGGCCTTGTATGTTAGTCACCTGAGGGTGATAGGTATGAATACGCCTTGCGGTTTAAATGCCCAGCCTCAAATAACGAAGCCGAATATGAAGCCTTGTTGGCAGGAATTCGGATATGCCGAGCAGCTGGAGCTAGGGAATTGGAAGCAAAGTCAGACTCCCTCCTGGTAGTCAGCCAGGTCAACGGGGACTATGAATGTAAAGAAGCCACAATGGCCAAGTATGTTCAGCTGGTGAAAGAAGAGATCAAGCAGCTAGACCGATTCACCTTGGTACAAGTGCCTAGGTGTGAGAATCACCAAGCGGATGCTCTATCAAAACTAGCTAGTTCAGCTTTAGGTGACGCTCCAAGAATTATATTCTGGGAAGTACAAGAGAAGAAGAGCATTGACCATTAAGAAGTGATGTTTTTAAGTAGAGAAAACAATTAGATGGCTCCCATACTTCATTACAAGAAGACCGATCAGTTACCAGAAGATCCGGCAGAGGCAAAATATGTTAAAGCTCGTGATAAGTGGTTCGAAATTTGGGATGAGTTGTTGTATAAGAAATCATACGGTCGTCCGCTGATGAAGTGTATTACTAGAGAAGACGGCCTGGAGGTACTGAAGGAGTTACATGAGGGCTCTTATGCCTCACACATAGGTGGCCAGGCACTGACTAAGAAGGCGCTCAGGACTGGTTATTTCTGGCCGACACTGAATGCGAACGCCATTGACTATGCAAAAAAATTTGACAGCTGCCAGAAGCATGGCCATCTCTTTAAGCGACCGTCCAACTTCCTGATCCCTGTCCTGACCCCCTTGCCATTTGCTAAATGGGGAATGGACATTTTAGGTCCTTTCCCTATGGTGGCCGGCCAGAAAAAATTCGTGATTGTGGCTGTGGATTACTTCTCGAAGTGGGTTGAAGCTGAAGGAGTTAGGGGCATAAAGACGAATGACGTAAAAAGGTTCATCTGGAAAAACATCATAATAAGATTTGGGATGCCCCAGTCGATAGTGTTTGACAATGGACCCCAGTTTGAGACCCCTAAGCTAAAGGATTGGCTCACAGAGAGGGATATTAAATCCCACTGTGTTTCCGTTGCCCATCCACAAGTGAATGGCCAAGTAGAGGCTTTCAACAAGATCATATTCGAAGGCATCAAGAATAAGTTACAAAATGCCAAGGGTTTCTGGGTGGAAGAGCTTCAGCTGGTTCTCTGGTCCATCAGAACAACTGCCAAGAATTTAACAGGGGAAACTCCCTTCATGCTGGTTTATGGAAAAGAGGCTGTCCTCCTTATTGAAATTGAAGAACCTACCCTCTGTGTGATGTTGTATTTAGAATAGACCAACTGGGCAGCTATGCGTCTGGTATTAGACCAGCTGCCAGAAGTCTGAGGTAATGCTCTTTTGAGGATGAAGTTGTACAAGTTCGGATGGCTAGGGAGTTCAAAAAACAGGTAAGCAGACGGCCTCTCAAAATAAGGGACCTGGTTCTCCGAAAGATGGAGGCTGTAGGACCAGCAAAGGAACTTGGCAAACTAACCCCGAATTGGGAAGGACTTATCTGGTGGTCTAAGAAGTTCGTAGCGGTACGTTTAAGCTACAATACCACGGACCGAGAACTCTGATAATCTGAAGAAGTACTATGTTTAATCAAGTACGAAGTTTTTTTACAAGTTGTAAATGAAGTGCTACGGCACAGAAAAATCTTTTAGAAATGTATTACATGTACCTTAGCCTAGGCTAAGCAAACTTCATATCAATACATATACTAAATTCTGGTCTATGGTTCAAGTTGCTAGATTATATATGGGATAACTGTTAGCCTATAACTTGTTCTTCCAAGCGCTCAACAAGGGCATTTTATCATCCAAAGCCATCTTGGGGCATTTTACCATTGATGGACGAAAGATGGTGATTAAATAATAAACCAGAGAAGATCATTATGTAAGACAGACATTGCTTCCTAAAGGAAAACGTCTGCAAAAATCATCACAATTTGTCCAAGACATATAAGATGAATAAAGACTCCTTGATTAAAGGTTCTTACTTTAACAAGAAGCAACTTGTAGATCGTCTAAATCCAAGTTCACTAAAAACTTCGAAAAATAGACGAACACTGCTTCCTAAAAGGAAGCCAGCCAGAGAGACGTATTTCCTTAGTAAAGGAAATCCCCGTCATAACTCCTAAAATTAATCAAAGGTGTTATTTCCTAAAGGAAACCGGCCAAAATGAGACGCCTTAGTAAAGACGGTCTCATTACTCAGAAAAGGCGTGGACTAGACACTCACCTTCATACGATGCCTTCGTCTAGATATAGACAAACAGCCATCCTAAGAAGGGGGGCATACAGTACCAGTCCGGCTGGGAAAGAATTACCCTTAGACGTCTTCAACATTTCTTTGGTATTTACCCAATGGCTAGTTCAAGAGGGAAAATGTCCAAAGAATAATCCTTAGACGTATTCCTTTGAACTTTACTTTGGTATTTAACCAATAGATAGTTCAAGAAGGAAAACGTCCAAAGAATAATCCTTAGACATATTCCTTTGAACTTTACTTTGGTATTTAACCAATAGTTAGTTCAAGAAGGAAAACATCCAAAGAATAATCCTTAGACGTCTTCCTTTGAACTTTACTTTGGTATTTAACCAATAGTTAGTTCAAGAAGGAAAACATCTAAAGAATAAACCTTAGACGCCTTCCTTTAAACATTATTCGTCCAGGAGCTAGACTACAGCTTCTTAACTGCATGTCCGTCTGAGCAGCCGTTATGACAATAAAATGAACATTGCTTCCTCAAGGAAGCTGTCAGAAAATATTCATAATGTGAAGGTCGTCTTGACACAGCAGAGAACATACTCGTCCAGAGGTTTATGTACTGGCCGCCTTCCTTCGTGGGGCAATGGTCGTTCATAAATAGCCAAGAAAAGGCAGGACGAGTGTCATTGCCAAAAGGAGGCAGGACGAGTATCCATCACGGTTCAATGGGTAGGGAAAAGACTCGTCCACGGTTTGTCTTGGCCGCATTCCTTCATGGGGCAACGATTGTTTAGACAATTTGTCAAAGCAAGACGAGTATCTTTGACTCCTTTTGGACGAGTATGTTGATTACTTAACAAAATGTACATGTTGGAGTTCCTCGTCTGAGCAGCTGTTATCCGTCTAATGGATTCGACCCAAGACGAGTTAAGCTGGTCAAAGATTCATTTTGGACGAGTAAGTTGATTACTTAGCAAAAAATGGCATGCTTGGTGCTTCCTCGTCCAAAGAGTGTGTTTTCCGCCCAAAAGATCTGATCGAAGACGACTTAGGCTGATCTTCGATCCCTCCTTAGACGAAGAAAGAGTATACTTTAGAAAAAAATTATTTACATATTTGTATAGAACATTTTCGTTCAAAAAGTGACTCAAGATGAACAAGGTGGAAACAGGCAATCACATGGAACTACTTTTAAGAAAAATTACTAGAATAAACATTGGGCAAGCAAGTTGAAAGAAGGCTACTCATTTGGGCTACTCATTCAAGTGGACGAAAGTTGGTGCCAAAATTCACAAAAGTACAGCATTACTGAGTTTCCATGCTACTACAACAAAACCAAACGACAAAAAATCTCCTAAGGTGATTACAAAGCATTGGGACTTAAGCAAAATATCCATGAAGTACAACAAAAACACTTAGTCAAAATTACAGCAAGAGGAGCGTCCTGATCTGGTTATGGGCCAAGACTTGGTAACAGTTGCGTACTTCTCCAACTTGTCAAGCTGAGCCTGAATATCTTTCCTGCCCTCCTTGCTGAGTACTTGGTGCAAGCCTTTCTTAGACTTGCACCAGTTCTTATAGAACCGCCCCCTGACTTCCTCACTGAAATGAGTAGCCCAAATGAGAAAGGAAGGAAGCAGGAGGACGGTTGATTTAGACGTTGGGAGGAGGAATAGGTTCATCCTCATCCATGGCGGCATCATCTTGGGGCTCTTCGTCCCCCAACTCCTCTTCCTCGTCTGTCTCCTCGAAAACAGGGGGATCTTCGTGACGAACTCTGGCCTTGTGACGCTCCTCCCGGAATTAAAGCCGGCGTTGAAACTGGCTCACTTGGTCAGGTTCAACCATCATCTCCACGGCTTTAATCCCCCACCCTTTGGCCTTTTCCAAGGAATCAGAGAAGGCTTTAAGGGCATCCTTGAAGTCCAGTCGAGCTTGATTCTTCAGCTGATCCACTTCTGCTGTGAGTTCAGAAATTTTGGTCCCAAGCTCAACCGAGGTAGCAGCAGCATCATCCTTCTCCTTCTTCAGGTCGTCCATGAGTACATCCCGAGCAAGGAGCCACTCTTCCTTCTCCTTCAGCAGGGCAACGATCTTTTGTAGATGGAGCTTGTTGGACGATTCCAGATCAGCCGACCGCTTCTCCAAGGCCTCCAAACTCTGCCTGTGATAGACGTTCATCTCCTCAACAGTAACTATGGCCTGGTCTCCGGCCTTAGTTACCTTTTGAACACAGACAGAGTTCTCCTTACGAAGACCACTCACATACCCCTCCAAGGCCATGCTCCGGGCGAATGCTTGAACAAAAGAGAAATTTACAAGTTAGAAAGCCATGTAAAAAACAACATGATAATAATGAAGTTAAGAAGCTAAGGGAAGGAGGTACCTCGGCCAGGAGTTGAGAAAAGTAGCCCACGTGTCCAGCCGTGGCTCCCCTCAGACTGTCGACGTACTCATGAGGGAAGGCGTCATAGACGTCATTCTTTATTTTCTTCCTCTCGACCGAGGAGTACTTAACAAATGAGGGGATGGCCTCGTCGGGCTCAGAAGCCGACTCATCCACAGCTGGAGCCTTTCCCTTATCTGAAAAAGATGAAGCATCAGTTCGACGAATTGGGATGACCACTGCAAGCTTGTTGGACGGACTCATCGATCGTCCACCAACCTGCAGCGTTCTGACAACGTTGGAATAGTATAACTCACTAGACGAGACCGACTTCGTCCTGAATGGATGAGGCATTTGCCCCACCAGCTGAGCTACTGCCACTGAGTAGGCCTAGGTACCAGGATTAACCGCGTCTGGATTTGACAGCTGTTCAAAATTCAAACCAGCTGCGTCCAGCTGGTTATCCAGATCGATGGGACTGGACGACCCTCCAGCTCCTAGTGTGACGGCCGGTGGTGGCAGGACTACCGGATCAGAAGGCTTTCTCCCTTTCTCGCTGGAAGAGATAGGTGCCTTACGGACAGACGAACTCGTCTGCCCAACCCTCTTTGCCGGAGCAAAGGACTTTGGTTTTGGTTTTTAAGGGGTGAAGCTTGTTCCCCTGAAGCAGCTGGCCGCTTCTTCGACGAAGTCGGCTTGGCAATAGGCGCCCTTACCGACGGTGAATTCTTCTGCACAAAAACAATAACCAAGTCAGATTACTATCCAAAACCGAATATGGTTCCAAGAAGGAAACCGGCCAGAATAATCCTTCGTCTAGAAAAATCATCTAGAATAACCCAAAGGTTGTTCAGTAAAGGAAGCCGTCTGTGGCCAGACGTTTTCCTTCAAGGAACCACCTTCGGTCAAAAACATGTCAAGGACGAAGATCTAAAATGGAGCAAAGGTTGTTCAGCAAAGAGAACCGTCTGTGGCCTGACGTTTTCCTTCAAGGAACCACCTTCGGTCAGAATTTGGACAAAGGTCTAGACGAACACAAACCCAAGGTTGATTTACAAAGAATTCCGTCTACATCCAGACGTCTTCCTTCACAAAGAGGCCTTGGTTTTATGGTTGAACAGCCGAAGATGATTTATAAAGAAGTCTGTCTAAAAAAAAATTTTTTTACCAGAGTTTCCTCACGTTTCTTATGTGGAGCCTTTGAATGCTCCGCCCACAAATCGCCATCGAACTCACTCATGTTTACTTCCCCTTTCCAAGCTGCTGGAATCATTCTTCTTGCCGGCTCTGCACAAAGAAATTATTTGGTGAAGTTCATAATTGAAAATACTTTAACAGGCAGTTGGGGCAAGACCGGGACATTACCTGGATCTTCGCCCTCCTTCAGTCCAGCGACAACCAAAAATCTTTCATTGAAAAACATCTCTTTGAAGGGAACCCAACCAGTTGGTCCCTTCAAAGCTATCTTTTTTTGGCTTTGGGCACCCTGCTTCCCCATGCCCAGGGTGAATGTACTCCATGGCCGTGAAGTGAGCTACCACGGCATCATCATATTTATTCTCTAAATCTAGTATTGGGGCACCTCGTCCTATATTGGTTACATCTCGATTGTGGTACCTATAGGGCTCGGCTGTCTCTGCGTCTGGTGTTTGGACGAACAGAAACTTCGATTTCCAGTTATGCATCTTTGATGGTTTCCCAAAAACAGTCAAAAATCCGGCTCTATTACAGACGTTGTACCAGGTCCCCTCTATGGTCTTTTGAAGTTGACAGACATAGTGTATGTGGGTAAAGGCATTAAGGGATAAGACCAGGCCACATAGCTCACAGGTGGCAATGAAAGTTAAAATATTCAGCCAAGCATTGGGGGCCAGCTGATTATGACCTATGCTATAGTGTCTAAGGATTTCATGAATGAAGGGGTGAAAGGGAAATCTAAGTCCGACATCTAAGGCCAGCTTATACACGGCAAACTGGTTGGGTGCTGCAAGGAAAATTGTGTCCTCCTTTTAGGAAGGACGAATTTCAAGCCAATCATAGGCATCTCTCTATCTAGACGAATCGCATTCGGCCCATACTTTTCCAACCAGTCTATATCCACACATACATACGTTTGATCAGAAAGGGGACCCAGACGATCCCGAAGTTCAGCGGAGGTAGTAGAAGGTTCTGATCCTTCTCCTTCGTCCTTATCATCCTCATCGTCTGAGACCCTTCCAGACGGTCCAGCTTCATCCTGATCATCCGAAGCCTCAAAGTCATACTCTGCTAAACGGTCAATCTCTAATGGTTGGATCTCTTCCACTCTATCACTTTCCTCTCTCTCAGGAACTCTCTTAGTTGATTCTTCCATCTCAGAACTGGAGGAAGGGAGGATTAGTGAACGTCTCAGACGCGCCGTTTGCTTGACGCGCGCCAGATTACCCTGCACAGGCAGAGACTGGGTCGTCGAAAATGGGTCGAACGTTCTTATTAAACAAAAGAAGTATTCAGCCGAGATGGGCCCAACTCTAGAGACAGCGGAAGATGAAAAAGAATCCGCTCTAGGGTTAGCGTCCTCCATGGGTTGGCCGGGGTTATTTGATGAGGTAAATGACACCATTTTATTTTAAAAAAAAAGAATAAAAGAATAAAAGAAGAAAAGTAAAAGGAGAAAGGGGAGATACCTGACTAAAGATGTGGACGGACTCTCTTCGCCTTTTCTACAAGTCACGCCGCTCTCAGCAAAGGTCAAGGTCAAAATCCCCAAAGTCAACTTTCTCCAACATATAAAGGAAGGAATGCTCTTTTTACTCAGAGCTTATCTCTCTAAAAATTTCTCTCTCTAGAAGTTTCACAAAATGGAAGTGAAAAATGAAGTGGGGGGAGGAGTATTTATAGGGAGGTAAAAACCTTCCCCCTCCCCAAACAGTGTCATCACACGTGTCAACACCGTGTGGTGTACACGCCACTTCACTTACTTCTGATTGGAGGAAAAGTCAGTTACACTCCTAAACAGTACAATGAATATCAGAAGTTACCCTCAGTAAAAGGGCTTTAATCAGACAAGACCCAGACAAACCTCTTTTAGGGGCAAATGTTGTAACGTATCAAAAGAGGACACGTGGTCCAGTCAAAGACTGCCACGTGGCCCAATAAATTGGTGACACGTGGCTCATACTCCATATGACACTTGGCGGCTTACAAGAGGATAACTTGTGACCTCACCAAACTGAATAAAGAGGCACAATTATTCCCTAAAAGGCAGGAATAATTAGCCCAAATTCCCATAAGAGGAAGAGAATGATTGGTTAAAAGGCTCAAGGCAATGAAACTATGACAAGTGTCGCCCTCTCATTGCCCAACCAATCACATCCCTCTATTTTAGGGTGCTCCTTTTTATGCACAAACACTATAAATAGCTCCTCAAAATAAGGTAAAAGGGGGATCTCACATACTCTTAAACTTACTCTGTTAAAATACATACTCAGATTTTATCTCTCTATAATACTGACTTAAGCATCGGAGAGGGAATCAAACCCAAACCTCCGGGTTGGTTTTCCCCTTTTTTGCAGGTTCGGAAATGAAGCTACATCTCTACACAAGCTTCCCAAATTCGTCAATCTACACATGTCCTTCATCCGGACAAACCTCGTTTACGAAAAATTAATAGGAAACACTTGGTACTTTATCACCCTAAAGAAATTAATTTGAAATAAATAGCTACAATTGGAAATAAAAAATGTAAAACAAAACTTAACTTACCTAATTAAATATAGGCCGGAATTTTAACTTCCTTAATTTAACTTAAATTTATTTATTTTTTCTTTTCCTATTTTTGGTGTCCACTCCCCCCTCTTCCTTATTGTAAGAGATTCATTTAAACTACCATATATCTATAAGATTAGTAGTTTTCGCTATCATGAGTGGTTTTCTAGTTAAAATAGGTGGTAATCTGACCAAAATTGAGGGAGCATTGGGGGTTTTGGACAAAAAACAGCCGTTGTAGTGAAACATAAAGAGATTACATATATAAGGTACATAGATTGAACAAAAAATACATAAGGTATTTAAATCTTATCTTTTTAAAAAATATGGAAATTTTGGTCAAAAAAGACCTTATAAATTCTGTCAACAAACACCTTATATAATTTTATTTGCGAGAAAACACCTTATATGTCACTAGTTATCAAATTACACACCATATTATCATATCTATGCCAAAACGTCAAATTTTGGGTCTAACTTTTCCTCATTTTTTGTGCGTCAGAGTCATGCATATCAACCCTAATTTCAGGCCAAATTCCGATGCACAAAACTGGACAGAAAAACGAGAGTCATTGACCCAAAAAAAGTTGATATTTTTTACAGAAACATGACAACAAGGTGTGTAATTTGATATAAAACATTATATAAGATGTTTTCTCGCTAATAAAATTATATAAGAATTTGTAATTTATAAGGTATTTTCTGACAAAATTTCAAAATATATAAACTCGTTAGTTTTAATTAGGAGATTATATTATGGTTAGAAGAAAATCTTTGGGGCTACCCTAGTACAAAGCTCCCATCCAGAGGCCAATTACAAGTCAAACTCCCCCCTCCCCCACCCTAAACCCCTATCCCCGTCGTAAGAAAATGTCTGTGGTAGGAACATAAACCAAGCGAAGGAAGATGGGAAGGATCACCACTTGAGTCAACTCCAATTCCTAAGGTGTTTTAAACTTATGAGGTGCATTATAATAGGTGGTTTTTGACACTAAATCCTGTAAAGTATACCTATGTAAAAATTTCACATCTTACATTTTCGAGTTAAAATCTTATTATGAAGTTAAAACATTAATGGTTTTAATTCACCAAGAGACAAATATGGTTTTACCATGGCTATGGATAGATAATCTATCCCAGACAGTTACTAATTAATCTAACTAATTAAGTATAAAAAAAATCCAAAAGTTTATAAATCTAATGAAATTTTTATTTCAAAATCAATAAGAACAAATAGATTTAACGTAGTTCACTAGTAATAAGATTGTTAAGACCATCTAGAAGAGGGGAAAATTTTATTGATCTTGACAAAAAAAATAAGTATAGAAAACAATGGTCGGCTAAGACATTGTTCTCGTCAACTTATTTTAATAAGTTTTAGTAAAAATAAGTTCAGTTCATTAAAAAAATAAGTTCAATTCAATAAAAATAAGTTATATTCAATACTAATAAGTTCAGTTCAGGAAAATTAAGTTCAGATCAGTAAAAATAAGTTCAATTCGGTAAAAACAAGTTCAGTTCAACAGAAATACGTTCACTTCGGTACCAATTAGTTCAGTTCAGTAAAAATAAGTTTAGTTCAACAAAATACGGAGAGATAGGGCCTAAGTTAGATTTGGAGAAAACTGTAGCCCAACATAATGTGTATTGTAGCTAAACATAGCGAGACTCCTTGTTGGGTCAAACGAAATACTATTTGCTTAAACAAGGCAAGAAAGAAATGTAAACCTGAGAGAGCCACTGAAGAGCAAAGGAGGAATGCACAAAGCGCAAACTTTGAGTTGGAAAAAGTCTGCCATAGAAAGAGCCAGGAACAGCAGCAACAAAACATTCACCAACTCCAACCTCTTTCTTCATACGTTCAAGAAAGGGCAAGCATGTTTGAAACATACTATTGAAGTCATTCCCTGGAAGTTCATTCAAGTAAACTTGAAGCTGCAATGGTGGCCGATTGAATTGCTTGCGAGCCGCTTCGCTTGCAATGATCAGCTCTGAAACAGCAGTTAAGGTGTTTGGGCCGGAGGCGCAGCCGAGATCAGCCATACATAATATGCTACTTTGGCTTTGCTCCTTGCAAACTTCAGCTATTGCTTCTTCCCTCAGCAACTTTGTCACTGATAGTGCTCTTTTCTGATCAAATAACTCAATTTTAAAATTGCATTTCAACCAATGTACTAATCTTAATTCTAATTAGAACAGTACTGTACCTCATTTAAGTTATCAGTTCCCTCATAATATTAGGGCACAAGCCGCACAACACTGCCCACACCTCCCCTAGAATCAGTTTTACTATAGCTAAAGGAGTGGCTACGGGATAGTATCTCGGCTTTACACAATTTTTATCTAAATATTTTGAGGTAATTTGATTTATAATAATAATAAGAATAAACAGTAATAATAATATGAACTCTTTGACATATAATATTTTCTTGTAGGAAAAACATTCATGTTATAAAGACCTAATTAGTTAACATGCATTGTTACTTAAGACGAAGTTCATTTCTGGCCACTTTAATTCCTAGACAAACTTGTATTTTCCTTCTAAATCTCATATTTAAGATCAATATATTAGATCGTTCTAAACAATTTGTTTATTTGGTTTTTATTATTAACAAAACACCTAATCTATCAAGTCTTATTTAATAAAAAGTTCTAATAATAATCATAGAAATAATACTATTATATTCGACAGTTGGTATACTAACAGCTGAATGTGCGGTTTCGCCATAGCTTGTTTCATTACTTCCCCCTTTCATGTGAAGCACCTTTGTTACCTCCATTCTTCTTTCCTCTCTCTATTGATCTGTAGCTTGGATTCTTTACCGTTTGAAGAGCAATGGAAATGGAAGAGGAGCTGGTTCTGTTATATATAGTGCCTATTATATGGCTTTAACCTGATGTTATCAATGTATTTCGTTAGTTGAATGATTAGAGCACCTAATACTCCCATTAGCCCCATATATACACTTGTTTTATTATAGTACGAATTATCTATCCACTATCCTATCCTATGCCACAATGTCATCGGTTTAGAAGCATTAAATGCAGCTTTTAGAATTAGCAACTAGTTTAATGCTTTGATTTGAAATTATGAATACATTTGAATATAATAAAGGCAAGTACTGTGTTCTCGGGAAGTTTGGAAGGCTATTGAAGAGTTTTTTTTTTTTTGGCCAATTTTCTATTATAATATTCTATCTCAATTTTGCTATCAAATAATATAATTTGCAACTAGCATGGGATAGTGTGAATGATTGGAAAAGTTAATTTTCTCATTAACATTGTACACTTTAAATACAAGAGGGAAATTATACACAAGCTAAAGTTATGCCTAGAATCACTCCTAAGAATTAGGAGAAGATTGATAATCACAACTATCCTAATATAGAGATTACAAAGGATTGAACCATATATTACAAGATGGAAGATATTATTTATTGATCCTTAACACGCCCCCGCAAGACGGACGACCGAGAAGTGAGACCGATCTTGGACAGTAGGTAGTGATGTCGGGACTTGAGTAGCGGTTTGGTAAGAACGTCGGCAAGTTGATCATCACCCGATATATATGTAACTCGAAGAGTTTTATCTTGTACATTTTCACGGACAAAATGAAAATCAAGTGCTAAGTGTTTCATGCGTGAGTGAAAAATGAGATTTGCAGAGTAGTGTGTAGCACCCAAGTTGTCACAGTAAATAGTGGGTTGCATGGTAGAGTTATAGCCAAGTTCACTTAATAAAGAACCAACCCAAAGTAACTCGGCTGTGGTGGCGGCCACAACACGAAATTCGGCCTCGATGGAGGATCGAGCTAGTGTACGTTGTTTTTTAGAGCTCCATGAAACTGCATTGCGGCCAAGATAAATGATGTAGCCAGTGGTAGATAAAAATGATCTTTATCTCCAGCCCAATCGGCGTCCGTATAGGCATGAAGATGGACAGGAGATGAAGTATAGAGCATTAATCCATGATCTATAGTACCATTGAGATAACGGAGGAGACGTTTTAAAGCATGCCAATGTGCATCCGTAGGACGATGCATGAACTGAGCTAACTTGTTTACAGTGAAGGCAACATCAAGGCGAGTCAGGGATAAGTATTGGAGGGTACCAACTAAGGCACGGTAGTCGGTAGGGGAAGGAAAGGGAGTGCCATTATTAAGAGTAAGAGAAGGAGTAGGTTGCATGGGAGTACTAACAGGATTGGAACCAAGCATGTTGAAGCGAGTGAGAATGTCAGAAATGTATTTTGTTTGGTTGAGGAAGAGACCATCTTGGGTAGGAACAACTTGCACTCCAAGAGAGTAGGATAGTGGGCCTAAGTCTTTTAGTGAAAATCGAGTATAGAGATGAGTAATGAAGGATTGTAAGTGAGAAGGTGAAGGTCCAGTGACGATAATATCGTCAACGTAGACAAGAAGGTAGAAGGTGATATTATTATGAGAATATTGAAAAAGAGAACAGTCGGAAATGAGAGGTTGGAAACCAAAGGAAATAAGAAAGGTCCAGAGTTCAGTGTACCAAGCCCGAGGGGCTTGTTTAAGGCCATAGATGGCTTTGTTGAGTTTGCACACATGAGTAAGATTAGATGAATCAACGAAACTCGGAGGTTGAGCCATGTAAACATCTTCCTGAAGAGTGCCTTGCAAGAAGGCATTATTGATATCTAATTGATGTAGTGGCCAACCATGAGAGACAGCTAGAGAAAGAATAATACGGAGAGTAGTGGATCTAATAACGGGACTAAAAGTGTCCGAATATTCAATGCTAGAGCGTTAGTGAAAATCCTTAGCAGCTAGTCGTGCTTTAAGGCGTTCAACCGAGTCATCGGATTTTTACTTGACACGATAAACCCACTTACATCCATCAATATTTTGAGAAGAAGAAGGAGAGACAAGTTGTCAAGTACCATTTATGTACAAGAGTATTATATTTTTTGGTCATGGCATGTCGCCATTGTGGGTGAGACAAGGCTCGAGTAATGGTGCGAGGTTCTTGAATGGAAGAGGAAGTAGTAATATTAGCTTGAGGAGGAAAATATTTAGGATTTGATTTCCGGATATCATTTGGTAGGCGAGTGGTCATGGAGTGAGTAGGGGAGGACAAGGGAGGTGGTGATGATGAGATGGGTGGATTAGTTGAGAAGGAGGGGAGTGGAAAATCTGCAGTAGGAGTGGGGGAGGAAGAAGAGGAAGAGTCAGGGCGTAGGTGAAGGAGATGGAGTGGAGTATGATGAGGAAGGAGGGGTTGCAGTAGGTGTAATGTGATGGGGTGTAAGGGGAGAAGGTGGGTAGTAGGAGAGGGAGGAGTTGGGGTGATAGTAGGAGTATGAGTAGGGGTAGTGGGTGAAGGTTGAGATTGAGCAGGGGAAGTCACGAGAGATATTGGGAGATGACACCAAGCATCAAGGTGAACAGTAGGTAGAGGAGATGTAGGAGGTTGTAAATTGAGGAAGGGGTATTCAGTTTCAACAAATTTTACGTGCCTAGAGGTGTAGATTTTATTTGTTGTAGGATCAAGAACATGATAGGCACTTTGGGAGACAGAGTAACCAACAAAAATACAAGGTTTCAAACGAGGTCAATTTTGTGGGAAGTGTAGGGATGAAGCCAAGGATAGCACAAGCATTCAAAACTACGTAATTTAGAGCAGTTGGGAGAGGTATTGAATAATTTGAGATATGGTGAGACATAATTAAGAGTAGGAGTAGGGAGAAGATTTGCAAGATATTTAGCAGTGGAAAATGCGAGAGGCCAATATTCCGTAGGCATGTTAGCATGAGAAAGAAGAGTGAGACCTGTTTCAACAAGGTGACGATGGCGGCGTTCAGCATAGCCATTGTGTTCGGGTGTATGAGGGGGAGAAGTGAGGTGAGATATACCATTTTATGAGAGATGAGGTGTAAGTTTAAGATACTCACCCCCATTATCCGAATAGAGTTGTAGAATAGGTCGTTTGAAGAATTTTTCAACAATAGCTTTGTAGCGAATAAAAACATCATATGTGTCAGATTTTCGTTTTAATGGAAAAAACCATATATACTTGGTAAAATGATCAACAAATATGACATAATATTTTTTGTCATCATACAAAAGAGTGGGAGAGGTCCATACATCCGAAAAAAGTAAGTCAAGAGGAGCATTAGATGTGAGAGTAGAAGTAGCAAAGGGAAGTTTATGCATTTTATTAATATTGCAAGAGTTACAATAAGAAAAAGAAGTACATGACATGGAAATTTCAGAAGGATAAATAGATGCTAGTTTATTTAAGATGTTGATGGCAGGATGACCAAGGCGATGATGGCAATCAAACATGGAGGTCTTGATAGCTGAAAAAGCAGTAGGAAGAGTAGGGCGCCACTCATATACGCGATTATTGGTGTGGCCTTGGAATAGGATTGTCCCATTGTGTTCCTTAACAAGAAAAGAAGTAGGTAAGAATTCTATGATAAGAGAATTTTCAAGACAAAATTGAGAGATTGATAATATGCTACGAGAGATGGAAGGGACATAGAGCACATTAGATAGAACATATTTTTTGTGAGCAGTAGTAATAATAACAAAACCAATGTGATAGATAGGAAGAGATGTACCATCACCAATTATAAGTTCCTCAGTTCCATCATACGCAGTGTGAAAAGCAAGTGTGTTGAGATCATTAGTAACATGGTGAGAGGCACCACTATCAAGGATCCATGCCGAGGAAGGTGCATTAGAAATAGTTGCAACATGGGCTTGCGGTGCCGTTGGACGAGATCGAGTACCACGAGCAGGTGTGGGAAACTGAATGTGGGGGTGTGCTTGCTTGAAAGCAGGAAATTGAGAGGCATAATGGCCCTTGGCTCAGCACCACTGGCAGGTACCAAGGTTGGCACGAGATTGTGGAGTGGGAAGTAATGCAGCGAAGGTTTGTGAGGTGGCAGTCCGAGTTGGGTAAGAGGACTGTGTATGGGCAACATGAGCAGTGGCCGAAAAGGTACTAGCGTGGTAAGAGGAGGCTTGCTTATTGATATGAATTTCAGCTTGGATAAGTGTTTCATGTAAATCATCATAAAGAATGGTAGTATCGCGAGCGTTAACTGCATCGATAATGGGTTTGTAGGACGTGTAAGGAAGGCCATTAAGAATATGATCAATGAAACCATCATGATCTAGAGGCTTGCCAAGTAAGGCTAATTAGTTAGCACAAGTTTTTATTGATTACATATAATCGGTGATGGATTGAGTGGTAGTTTTGGTAATGTGTTTAAGGCGATCTTTCATTTGATTAATATGGCCTCGAGATGGCTTGGCGTAGGTGGATGCAAGAGTGTCCCAAGCTGATTTGGAGATGGGGTTGTGGGAAACAAGGGGAATGAGGGTGGGAGAGAGAGTAACAACTAAGGCAGCAAATATAAGTTTGTCTTGGCGAAGCCAAGCAATATGAGAGGGGTTGGGAGTGGTGACAGAATTGGTAGTGATGGTGATGGGTGGAGCAGGAAACGACCCATCCACGAATTTGAGTAGATCAAAGCCAATGAGCATGAGTTCAATTTGAGTTTTCCAATCTAGGTAATTTGTGGAGGTAAGTTTGATGCAATTAGAAAAGGAGATGACATGCAGTTTGGATGTAGAATCAAGGGGAATAGAGTGAGGGGCGGGGGAAGTGATAGATGTTGTAGTCATGATGGACAAGAAAACAAAAGAGACAAAGTGGGGGGAGGAAGAGAGACCGTGGTTAGGCTGATACCATGTGAATGATTGGAAAAGTTAATTTTCACATTACTATTGTACAGTTTAAATTCAAGAGGAAAACGATACACAAGGTAAAGTTATGCCTAGAATCACTCCTAAGAATTAGGAGAAGATTGACAATCAGAACTATCCTAATATAGAGATTACAAAGGATTGAACCATATATTATAATATGGAAGATATTTTCTACTGATCCTTAACAGATGGATGATGTTTTTGATAGAAGTATATTATTTGAACCACTATCTTCTGCTAGTGGTATTAATAGGTGTGTGTCATTTTTATTGTTTTATTTATCAATAACGTAGCTTATTCATTATAACTTACAGTACTCTTGAACTCAGATATTGTGATTGATTATAGTCTTTTCTTGTTTATGTCTTTTTGAATGCCTAAATTTAGGTGTTATTACTCTAAATGGGTTGTAATAATTTGGCAAAGTGCTTGTTATCCAACACGAAATTGATTATATATATTTGAGGAGGTAAAAGGTACACCTTGGTCTACGTACCTCTACGTACACTAAATGAGTAGGAGTTAGTCAAATGAGTATCAAGCCAAATGAGTATGAGGAAGCCAAAAGACTGTGAAGCTAAATGAGTATGAAATATTCAAATGAGTATGAAATAGTTTAATGAGTATGAAATAGTAAAATGAATATGAAATAGTAAAATGAATATAAATTTTCCAAATGAGTATGAAGCCAAATGAGTATGAGTTATCTAAATGAATATGAATTAGGAAAATGGGTATGAGTTATCTAAATGAATATGAATTAGCCAAACGAGTATGAAGTCAATAGTATGAGTTACCTAAATGAGTATAAAGGCAAATGAGTGTAAAGTCACATGAGCATGACTATATGAGTTTTCTCTCTCTCTCTCCTCCTCTCTTTGTCTACATCTGCCAAATTCAACAACAACACCCAAAAACCGAAATTAAAAATCCAAAAAAGGCATTCAACTAGTAGTTTTAAGGAAAAATTGTTAATTACCACCTTTTATAAACGGCTTTTTGTAAATTACCACCTTAAAGATTTTTTTTTAAATTACCACCTTTTATATGCAAATCTTTTAAAACTCCCACCTCTTAACGTTTTCCGTCAAAAAAATCGTTATGTGGGTCCCACATAGTTTTATTTTCCTCCATTTTTGTTTCTTCTTCCCATTCCTCACTCCTCTTCCATTCCTCTGTTTTCCTCTCAACTTACCACCATTACTAGGGATTTTTTACCCCAATTTTTCTGTCCCTTTCCTCCACATAACTCACTCTCTGTCTCTCCTTTCTCGTTGCTAAGCAAAGCACTGACCCTAAAGCACCATTGTTGTCAAAGCTGGAGCATTGAGCGGAGCATTTAGGGGAGCAAATTCTCCCTCTTTATATAGCTGACTGGCTTAGACCCAAAAAATTATGGGCCTCTACTCAAATTATTTTGTTGTTCATCAAATTACAATACAATTTTGAAGAAATTACGTATTGAATTGGGATGAAACTATAAGAAATTATGAGCTTCAAGATCTTGAGAGAGAGAAAAAGGAGTATAATGTTACATTATGATTAGGCATGATAATAGAAGTAAATCTAGCACTCAGCAGAAACTACAAAATCAGAGTATATCTTCCCCAAACCAAAGGAATGAGCTCATTACACTCAACAATGGCAGCCATAAGCATACCAACTGCTACAACCATTGAAACCTTTATAATTTGAAGGGAAAGTGTACCCCTTTAACTGCAGTCCATAATCGAAGTAAAAGAAACAACATATAATGCACGGTGTTACAAAAAAAAAACCCAATAATGCTTAATGAAGGCTCAAAGAATCTGAAACGTTTCAACTCTTTTCAAAATCTCCATATTAAAGAGATTACTTTTGTGGGTCTCTATTTTCTTCTTGCGATTGAAGCTTGCACATCTTATCAAGAGTAAAAAGAATCAAATCTAGGCATGTGGGTAATACTAAGAAAATAGCATTTGATAATGGGGGCTTCAGTTCATCAATGTCTACATTAGTGAGTTTATTGTTAAATAAAGTTCACAGGAAGATGGGGATGGAGTATTGGGTATCAGCAAAGCAAAAGCAAAGTAGTATTCATGGCTATTTGGGAGAGGAAAAGAGAGGAAGATGAAGAGGAGTGAGAAATGGGAAGAGGAAACATAAATGGATGGAAATAAAACAATGGGGGACCCACATAACGGTTTTCTTGACAGAAAACGTTAACTGGTGGGAGTTTTAAAAGATTTGCATATAAAAGGTGGTAATTTTAAAAAAAAAATCTTTAAGGTGGTAATTTACAAAAAGCTGTTTATAAAAGGTGGTAATTAACAATTTTTCCTAGTTTTAATAATCACTTTAATTCTTCATCTCTCTATCTTTATCTCTCCTCTTCAATTTCACTTTCCATTTTCCACCATTTTTATTCTCTCTCCTCCATTTCTCTTCGACATTCAATCATCACTGTCGGCATCAAACTCACCACCTTTTGCTCCATGAACTATTTGAAATTCTACTTCTATAACGCGGCTCTGTTTAATCTCTTTCTAGGGTTTTTTCAAGATTCGTACTCTTTTCGGTCGTCCACTCCCTCTGCCTCCCCCTCTTTGGGCCCACTGATAGCCCGTCGATCGCGAATGAAATATCTGCAGAGGATTTCTTGCCGGCAGAGGAGTTCTTGCCGGGAACTCTTGATAATATCTGCAATTTACAATTTTGCAACTTTATTTCACTATAATTACGCAAATTGTCCTTGGGAGTGTACTCCCAGGTGTATATAATAACTTGCGTAAATATTTTGTTAATTTTTATCTATTTGCTTTGTCTACTAGTGGTAGACCCCCTGAATGATAAGATACTCTAAATGGGTTAGTATATCACTACGTCTATCATTGATGCTTTAGTTAATCAAATTAGGTTTAGTCTTGATCTCAATGAACTTCCATTAGAAGATATAACATGTTTCAATGAGCTACCACTAGAGGATATGAACGTGAACTGCGATACTTGAATTGTTACCGATAATTTTTTTGAACCGTTTGTTGTTGGGCAATGCTTGAGAGTGAACTAGAGGCTTATGCCTTATATGAAAATTATTCCAAAAGGAATGGATTTTCAATTCAAAGTGTTAGGTTTACAAAAAATGAGGGGACTATGGTTAGGAGAGACCATTTATTAATTTCTTGTCATCGCGACGGATTTCCAGAAAACAAATTTGTCGACGTATCAAAGATCAACAAAATAGACGGCGATCTTCAAGATCTGGATGCAAGGCACTTATGCGCATTATATTAAAGAAATATTTTTCTTGAACAATGGCACGTTACTCGGTAGTCTCACAATATAATCATAAATTGCTATTGAATGAGCATGCAAGTTCACTTTATTCCATCATATCGCACTATGTAAGGATGATGAGAAAAATATTTTTCTGTACAAAGAAGGTGGTAGAATCAACCTTCATTATGTGACTTTAGCCATTTCAAAAGTTTAACAAAATTTCCTCAATTAAGAGCATTTTCATCTTCTCTATGACCACGAAATGCCACCCTTGCTGCAATAGATAACAAACACAAGAAATTGATGCCTACAAGCGAGTTACATAATCACTTTTAGTCAAAATCATTTGCATCATTAAAAGCATCAATAATTATCAATTCTTTTTATATCTAGATCCCTATATTTTTAATAAGGAAGATTATGAGGACTTTTAACACCCCAACATATTTCTTAACTCTATTCGGCTTATTCCACCCCCTAAAACCTTTAATTACAAATGCATCTCTCCCGAATTAATTTCAATATCATTTTCAAACAAGTAACAAAAATAAATTGTCGCATCTTTTCCGATACTATATTCAAGCCAATTCCACATTATAAACCAAGACGCGATAAAACGTCAATGTCTCTTTGAGGGGAGTTATGAGTTTTTGCTTGACAGGATTTTCAAGAATATATGTCTACTAACCAAATTACGTTGAATTGGAGGATAATCCATTAAGTTCATTCTTTTTCCTGGCTCATGCTGAATAATTTCAATACCATAAATGAAGGATGAACTGATTGAGCACCCAACAACTATGTTTTTTGTTTTGTTTTTGGATAATTACAATTAGATGTTATGAGATGCATTTAATGCATTTTTTTAATCTCTATACTATATGGGCATAGGGGGTGGATACCAAAAATAAAAATCTGAAGAAAACAAAATAATAAATCAAGGAAGTTAAAGCTGCTATAATTAAGGAAGACAATTTTTTTCTTCTTTTTAAAAAATTGTCAATCTTTTAGCCATATTTTTTTCATTTCTACAAAATCCTTATATGTTACTATTTCGTATGCATAGGGTGCAGATGAGACTAGTAGTATTTGTTGAAATTCTGGGCCCATGAAATATCACACGTGAGAGTCATACATTGATTACTTTGGAAGAGATTTTTACCTAATATAATAAGGCTAAGGGGTTTCTCCCCTTATTGCCAATTGTCATATGAATTTTTTTTTTTTTGGTAAAAGGTAAGGATATCATTAACAATTACCAAGTAAGATACAAGCCACACCACACTATTGCCTCAAAAAAGACAATAGCATCACACCCTCTAATTGAGATTAAACTCAGTCCATAACACCTACCACACCAAACTCAACAACAGCTTTAAAGCAAACCAAAAGGCATACACAACAAAAAACAGAATAGTAGCAGCCAAAGACACAAAACATAGCAACCTAAAATAGCAGCAAACCAACACTACTGAGCACAGCACGCAGCAACAGAGAGGTACAAGCACAGCAACCTGACCCTCTTCAGCACTGAATACATCAAAGGGGCACAACAGCAACTCCACCAACAGCCCTCAACAATCAGCACTCAACAACAACTTACTGATATCACGTATTTATATAGACTTCTCTCCCTTATTTACAAGCTAATTTGTGCGTCATTGGAGCTCTTTGGAGCTATTTTGTGCTAACTATCGTATATAGTTGTGGTTTTGTGTTTTAGTGTTGAATTGCAGGTTTTAGGGAGTTTTCTCCTTATTCCCGAGCCATTTGGAAGCAACCACGGCTTTACGAGATGTTACGAGGCACGTAGGATGGCTCACGAGCTTTATGGGTAGTTTAGGAGGTCCCAAGACCTCTAAACGTGAAGAATTGAGAGCCAAATAGTTAAAAAGGAGTTTTCCGTACTCTGATCGGGCAAAAATGACCCGATCGGGAGAAGATATTGTGATCGGGTAGAGAAGTTGCGGACCCGATCGGGCAAGGCTTGCCCGATCCGATCGGGCGAGCATCCATGTGCCCAGACCCGATCGGGCTGGCCCAAATTCCAAAAATACTCATATTTGCTGCTGCTGCTGCTGCGTACATAGCCAGCTGGGCCATTTCTGCTCGCGGCCCGATCGGGTGGAAGGCCAAAAAACCTTTCAACTGCTTTGCGTGTCAATGAATTGTGGGCCAAGAGGACAAAGCCACTAATTTGGATATTTGCTGTTGGGTAAAAAGGGGACAAGGCTGGCCCACTTAGGATTGGGGCGCTGCTCTACTTTGCTGCTGCTTCACGCTGAGTTTAGCTTTTTGTGGCAGACCCGATGGCCAACCCGATCGGGCCAGCGATCGGGTGAGCCAAATTTTGGTTTATTGGTGCTGAAGGCTGCGTGAGATGAATAAATAATTTGGCATGAATTTTTACTATGGACTCGATCGGGTGGTCCTTTGCCCGATCGGATCCCGTGCCCGTAAACACGTTTTTGCTATTTTTAATTCCGTTTTAATGAGGCTTTGAGGGGTATTATAAATACCTTTTCCTCATTATTTTAGAGACATCTTAATTATCTTAGACTCTAGTTTATTTTCTCATTGTTCTTAGCTTAATTAAACACTCTAGATTAGATTAAAGGTGATTGAACCTACTCGATTTCAATAAAAGTTCCTGCTTTCTGTCAATTGGTATTCCTCTTTACCCTAATCTCTTTTATTATTCTTAATTGCTTAGCTTAGTTATTTAATTATTCATGATGCAATTGTTAGGGTTTCATATTAGTTTTGTTGTTGTTAATTTTATTATGAGTGAGTAGTTCTCTTTCTAGGGTGTTAGATAGGGAAGCCATGTTTATACCATGATTGTCATTTAGATTTCTATCAATTTCTAGGGCTTGATTAGGGTGATTTTGATGTGGTTTGTTCTTATTGAGTAATTAATGTCAGTGTACAATTTCATTGATTGCTTGTGGTTAATAGTTGTTTGCACAGATCCGTCTTACGATTAGAGGCCTAGGACACGTCAGTAGTTCTGATTACGTTAGTGAACATGCGGCGTATGTTGAACTATGAGCGTTGAGTCTTAACCATAGCTCAACACATGCTCTAATCCCCCGACTCTTGACTTAGGTTTTGATAGTAGTTGACCCTATTTGATTGGTATAAGCATGGTGGAACGACCTAATACCCTAGGCTTTTAGTCCATAGTTAATTCCTCGATTTAATTTATCTTCTTTAGTTTAATCTTTAGTTCAGTTAATTCTTCCCTGATTTCTTCTAGAGTAGCTGATTTGATTGAATATTAATTTAGAAACTCTGTCTCCCTGTGGATTCGACCCTGCTTCCATTGACTACCATAGTTAGAGGACTGTAAGTTTATCTTTGATTAGGTGATACGACTAAAACCCTATCAAATTTTGGCGCCGCTGCAGGGGAGACGGCTAGTTTTCTAAGTTTTTATTTGATTATTTGGTCTACTTCTCTGTACCTCATTGGATCTTCTTTGTTCCAATTGAGGTACGTTTTACTGCTTCTTTTTGTTTCTTTTGTATGCCAAGGTCTCAAAGAAACGGTTCCCCCATTCCAGCGGACCCCGATCTTACTAGGACAATCAGGCGGATCCGAAAGAAAAATCAGAAAGAAAAGCAGTCTGTTCAGCTGAACACCTCTGGAACAAACACCTTGAGTTCAGTTATGTCAAAATCACTGAAGTCATATGGGGTGCCCAGCCCAGATGGTCTCTCCACTGGACCTACTATGCCCACCATTGCCGCGTCAAATTTTGAAATTAATCCTGGACTCATCAGCATGGTCCAGCAAAATCAGTTTGGTGGGCATCCTACTGAAGACCCGGCAAATCATCTGCAACGGTTTCAACAGCTTTGTCGAACCGTTAAACATGCCGGTGTCACTCCAGATCAACTCAAAGTCATGTTGTTCGAGTTTTCTTGAGAGGTAGAGCCCAGAATTGGTTGAATGATGTGAAGGAAACTGAATGGAGTGAAATTTCTGCTGCATTTCTGAGAGAGTATTACCCACCTACTAAAACAGCAGAAATCATAAACAAACTAGCCACGTTTCCCCAAGAGCCTGATGAAACATTACGGGAAGCGTGGGCTAGGTTTAGGGATTTACAGAGAGAGTGTCCACACCACAACATGGAAAAATGGTTCTTGACGCAGACATTTTACAATGGTTTACAGCCTCACACGAAGAGTATTGTTGATTCGTCTGCAGGAGAAGTTTTTCTGGATAAGGAAGTGGATGTAGGCTATGAGTTTCTATCAAACCTCGCAGCCAATGATCGTTCCACTTCCCGAAGCCTCACGAGGAAGGTACTGGAGGTAGATGCCATTGCATTATAGACTTCGCAGATAGCGAAGCTGAGTCAGCAGATTAACGCCTTCAGTTCCTCTTCCTCAGCAGCACCTCCCTTGAGTATCAATGCTATGTCTGCCGTAGCACCCATTACCTCATCTTACTGCGAGGTATGTGGTGTTCAGGGTCACCTTGGGCATGACTGTCAGTTCAGTCAACTTCAGATGGAGCAGGCAAACGCATTGCAACAAAGGCCACAAACCTTCCCCCCTCCACATAACTACCAAAACCCACAAAACCTTCATCCTCCACCTCCACAAAACCATCCCAAACCCTATTACTATCAAACCCCACAAAAATTTCAGAGACCCCCACCACAAAACTTCCATAACCACAATAATTTCCAAACTCCACAAAATTTTCCCACCCCACCTCCACAAAACAATACCCCACAGGAGCCTCCCATATCTGAAGTGATGAAGCTTATGTTGAGCATGCAAAAGGCAAATGAGGAGGCACAAAGAGCCCAAGAGCGACAGATGCTAGCTATGCAAAGATCTAATGAGGAAGCACAGAGGGCCCAAGAGAAGCACATCAAACTTCTCGAGTCTCAAGTTGCACAATTAGCAAGCTCTAATGCTCAGAGGCGGCAGGGGAATTACCAGGGCAACTCGTTCAGAGAGAACATGTGAATGCCATTACTCTTCGTAAGGGCACTGCATATGATGCCCCTCCGTTGCCCGTTGATGAGGTTACCCCAACTGCGGGGAAGAAGAGGGTGGTAGAGGAAGGAAAAAGGAAGAATTCGACATCTGAAGTCGACTTGTCTGCAGAAGCTGAACAGACAGGGAAGAAAAAGGAGAAGGATTCTGAAACGCCTTTTACACCAAGGCTACCTTTTCCTCATAGGATGCAACAATCAAAGGTCGATCAGCAGTTTGGTAAGTTCTTGGCTATGGTCAAGAACCTTGAGGTAACGATTCCATTCACAGATTTAATTACCCAAGTGCCTGTTTATGCCAAATATTCGAAAGATATGATCACTAAGAAAAGAGACTTTGGTGGGGTAAAACGTGTCGCTCTTACTGAAGAGTGTAGTGCTTTTATCCAAAATAAAACCCCACCAAAGTTAAAAGATCCTGGTAGTTTTTCTATACCCTGCCATCTTGGACCTATTTTTATTGATAAGGCTTTGTGTGATTTAGGTGCTTCTGTTTCTGTTATGCCATTATCTGTTTATAAGAAACTGAATATGGGAGCACTTAAATGCACACAAATCACCTTACAGATGGCTGATCGTTCTATAAAATACCCTCTAGGTGTTTTAGAGGACGTTCCTGTTAGGGTTGGAAAATTCTATATTCCTGTTGATTTTGTGGTGTTGGATATGGATGAGGATGCTCATATTCCTATTATTCTGGGTAGGTGATATCACGTATTTATATAGAGTTTTCTCCCTTATTTACAAGCTAATTTGTGCGCCATTGGAGCTCTTGGGAGCTATTTTGTGCTAACTATCGTATGTAGTTGTGGTTTCGTGTTTTAGTATTGAATTGCAGGTTTTATGGAGTTTTCTCCTTATTCCCGAGCCTTTTGGAAGCAACCACGGCTTTACGAGATGTTACGAGGCACGTAGGATGGCTCACGAGCTTTATGGATAGTTTAGGAGGTCCCAAAACCCCTAAACGTGAAGATTAGAGAGCCAAGGAGTCAAAGGAGGTTTCCGTGCACTGATCGGGCAGAAATGGCCCGATCGGGCGAAGTATTTATGATCGGGTATGAAAGTTGGGGACCCGATCGGGCAAGGCGTGCCCGATCAGATCGGGCGAGCATCAATGCACCAGACCCGATCGGGCATAGTGTGCCCGACCCGATCGGGTGGAGGTGCTGCTAGGTCTCATTGTGAAGCTGCTTGCGAGGAGAACGCCATGGCCAAAGAAGCACCAGGCCCGATCGGGTGGCTGCCCAAGGTCCGATCGGGCGGGCCGCAATTTCACCCCAGGTTGCTGGGCTGCTGCGCCAAGCCACGAGAAACAAAGGGGGCTCTTTGGTGTTTGACCCGATCGGGTGGAGGCCTCGGGCCCGATCGGGTCTGGCGCCATCCGTCGCGAAATTTGTCTTTTATTTCGTATTTTGTTTAGACTTGAGGGGCACTATAAATACCTTTTTCCTCATTATTTAGAGTTATCTTTTATTCATCTTTCATAAGCTTTAGACTAGTTTTATTCTTCATTGTTCTTAGTTCAATTCAAACACTTTAGATTAATTTAGAGGTGATCAAACCTATTTCGATTTCAATAAAAGTTCATGCTTTCCGTTAATTGGTATTATTTCTTACCCTAATCTCTTTTGTTATTCTTGATTGCTTAATTTATTTATTTAATCGTTCATGATGCAATTGTTAGGGTTTCATATTAGTTTTGTCGTTGTTAATTCGATTATGAGTGAGTAGTCTCTTTCTAGGGTGTTAGATAGGAAAGCCATGTTTATACCATGATTGTGATTTAGACTCTTATTGATTTCTAGGGCTTGATTAGGGTGATTGTGATGTGGTTTGTTCTTTATTGAGTAATTAACGTTATTGCGCAGTTTCGTTGGTTGCTTGTGGTTAATAGTTGTTTGCACAGATCCGTCTTACGACTAGAGGCCTAGGACACGTCAGTAGTTCTGATTACGTTAGTGAACATGCGGCGTATGTTGAACTATGAGCGTTGAGTCTTAACCATAGCTCAACATAGGCTCTAATCCCCCGACTCTTGACTTAGGTTTTGATAGTTGTTGACCTTGTTTGATTGGTATAAGCATGGTGGACCGACCTAATACCCTAGATTTTTATTCCATAGTTAAATCCTTTGTTTAATTCGTCTTTCTTAGCTTAATCATTAGTTTAATTAATTCCTTCCTGATTTACTCTGGAGTAGCTGAATTGGTTGAATATTGATTTAGAAACTCTGTCTCCCTGTGGATTCGACCCTGCTTCCAATGACTACCTTAGTTAGAGGACCGTAGGTTTATTTTTGATTAGGTGATACGACTAAATCCTATCAAATTTTGGCGCCGTTGCCGGGGAGACGGCTAGTTTTCTAAGTTTTTATTTGATTATTTGGTCTACTCCTCTGTACCTCATTGGAACTTCATTGTTTCAATCGAGGTACGTTTTACTGCTGCTTTTTGTTTCTTTTGTATGCCCAGGTCCCAAAGAAACGGTTCCCCATTCCAGCGGACCCCGATCTTACTAGGACAGTCAGGCGGATCCGAAAGAAAAATCAGAAAGAAAAGCAGCCTGTTCAGCTGAACACCTCTGGAACAGACACCTTGAGGTCAGTCATGTCAAAGTCACTGAAGTCATATGGGGTGCCCAACCCAGATGGTCTTTCTACTGGACCACCAATGCCCACCATCACCGCTAACAATTTTGAGATTAAGCCTGGACTCATCAGCATGGTCCAGCAAAATCAGTTTGGTGGGCATCCTACTGAAGATCCGTCAAATCATCTACAACGGTTTCAACAACTTTGTCGAACCGTTAAACATGCCGGCATCACTCCAGATCAGTTAAAAGTCATGTTGTTCGAGTTTTCTTTGAGAGATAGAGCCCAGAAGTGGTTGAACGATGTGAAGGAAACTGAATGGAGTGAGATTTCTGCTGCATTTCTGAGAGAGTATTACCCACCTACTAAAACAGCAGAAATCAGAAATAAACTAGCCACGTTTTCCCAAGAGCCTGATGAAACATTACGGGAATCGTGGGCTAGGTTTAGAGATCTACAGAGAGAGTGTCCACACCACAATATGGACAAATGGTTCTTGACGCAGACATTCTACAATGGTCTGCAGCCTCAGACGAAGTGTATTGTTGATTCGTCTGCAGGAGGAGTGTTTTTAGACAAGGCAGTTGATGAGGGTTATGAATTCATATCAAATCTTGCAGCCAATGACCATTCATCATCTAGGAGTTTGACTAAGAAGGTACTCGAGGTTGACGCTATTTCATTGCTTACATCTTAGATGGCGCAACTGACTCAGCAGCTAATGAAGTCTTCTAGTTCGACACCTCCGCCTATGAGCATCAATGCTATGTCTGCCATAGCACCCATTACCTCATCTTACTGCGAGGTATGTGGTGTTCAGGGTCACTTTGGGCATGACTGTCAGTTCAGTCAATTTCAGATGGAGCAGGCAAACGCCTTTCAACAAAGGCCACAAACCTTCCCCCCTTCACATAACTACCAAAATCCACAAAACTATCAACCTCCACCTCCACAAAACTATCCTAAACCCTCATACCATCAAACCCCACAAAATTTCAATAGACCACCACCACAAAACTTCCACCACCATAACAACTTACAAACTCCACAAAATTTTCCCACCCCACCTCCACAAAACAATAACCCGCAAGAGCCTAGCAATTCTGAACTGATGAAACTAATATTGTCTATGCAAAAGGCACATGAGGAAGCACGGAGGAACCAAGAGAAGCATATCAAACTTCTCGAGGCTCAAGTTGCCCAGTTGACAGAAACTAATGCACAGAGGCAGCAGGGACAATTGCCAGGGCAACCAGTTCAGAGAGAACATGTGAATGCCATCACTCTTCGTAGTGGCATTGCATATGATGCCCCTCCAGTGCCCATTGATGAGGTTACCCCAACTGCAGGGAAGAAAAGGGTGGTAGAGGAAGGAAAAAGGAAGAATTCGACGTCTGAAGTCGATTTGTCTGCAGAAGCTGAACAGACAGGGAAGAAAAAGGAGAAGGTTTCTGAAATGCCTTTTACACCAAGGCTACCTTTTCCTCACAGGATGCAACAATCCAAGGTCGATCAGCAGTTTGGTAAGTTCTTGGCTATGGTCAAGAACCTTGAGGTAACAATTCCATTCACTGATTTAATTACCCAAGTGCCTGTTTATGCCAAATTTCTGAAAGACATGATCACCAAGAAAAGAAACTTTGGTGGGATAGAACGTGTCGCTCTTACTGAAGAGTGTAGTGCTTTTATCCAAAATAAAACCCCACCAAAGTTAAAAGATCCTGGTAGTTTTTCTATACCCTGCCATCTTAGACCAATTTTTATTGACAAGGCTTTGTGTGATTTAGGTGCTTCTGTTTCTGTTATGCCATTGTCTGTTTATAAGAAACTGAACATGGGAGCCCTTAAATGCACACAAATCACTTTACAGATGGCAGATCATTCTATAAAATACCCTCTAGGTGTTTTAGAGGACGTTCCTGTTAGGGTAGGGAAATTCTATATTCCTGTTGATTTTGTGGTATCAGATATGGATGAGGATGCCCAGATTCCTATTATCTTGGGTAGGCCATTTTTGTGTACTGCTGGAGCTGTAATTGATGTCAAGTCTGGGTCTTTAACTCTTAGTGTTGGTGATGATAAAGTGATGTTTAAACTAACCAATGCTGTTAAGGCACCTATGCTTGAACAATCTTGTTGCAGGGATGAGGTTTTGGATGAAGTAGGTGTCGAGAAGGTTCCAATTCCACCTAAGGTTGCCTCGCCGTCTGGAGGCATTATCAAGAACATTTGGAGGAGAAAGATGTTTGATGAGGGTGGCACTCATTGCCAAGCCCCTCCTATTTGAGAGAGGGAGGATTATGGTCGTGAGAGACCTTTATAAACCAGCGCTGTGCGAGAGGCAACTCGTATTTTTCTTCCCCTTTTCCTTTTCTTTCTATTTTTCTTCTTTTTGTGAGCGAGAGTGAGGGTACTAACATTGTTTTTCCTCTTAGCATAGTCCTTATCACCTTTTGGCATTGAGGACACTGCCAAGTTCAGCTTGGGGGAGGAGTTCTGTTTGTATTCCCTATCTCTTTTACTGCTTTCTAGAATAGTTTTACTGCTTTCGAAAAATACTGAAAAAAATCAAAAAAATATGGTTCCCATGACTGGTTTAGTTGCCTCCCTGTGCCCCTTGCTGTGCTCTATTTGAAAATGATTTGACTTTGTTTTCTGGATAGCTGGGCATTTGTGATCTTGAGGCTATGATTTGATGTTTGATTGCTATGATTTCGAGCATTTTTGGATTATATTAGACCACTTTGTGCCGCATACCTGAATTGGTTAGACTGTGAGGCTTCTTTGTAGCCTATTGGATTCATATTATTATCCAGTCTATTCTTGTGTGTTAGTTCCTCTTTAGTGGATTGATCTTGACTTTGACTTCGTACTTGTCTGATTTTAGATGACTTGTAGCATTTGCTGTGATAGAGGCGTTCTTTTGTCTTATTCTTGAGCTTCATAGTGAATTTTTGATATACTTTTATCTTCCTTAGCCCCGCTGAGCCTAATGACTTGTTTCGTGTTACTTAAACCCCTATTATGAGCCCAAAGCCTTCACTTGATCTTATTCCAAGCCTAGCTTGGGGGAGCTTTTGTATGGGTTGAGTTTGATATTGGTTTGTTGGCTTAGTTTGGTTTTTGAGGAATTTAAAAGTGTATTTGCTGTGGTTTGAGAGTGGGAAAAAGAAAAGAAAAAGCAAGTTTAGAGTTGCGTGAATGAAGTTCAGAAAAATGAAAGAAAAATGAAATGGAAACTCAAAAGAATTTTAGTTCTTTCATTCACGTACGTTCATAAAGGAATATTCGCTTTATTGCTAGAAAATTGGGTTTGTTATGAGCTTTTCATTGATTTATGAGAGTTGGGTTACTTTACATGGTTTTACGGTGATTGTTGGGAGTTGTGTAGGCCATCTTAGGCCTTGTTTGAATGATTTATGCTCCCCCTTTCTTGGTTTTTCCACCACATTACCCAAAAGTATCCCCTACCTCTCACCTAAGCCCCATTACAACCCTATAAAGTCCTCTTGAGCTCGTGTCTGCAATGTTCATTTGATTGATTTCGAGTTAGTTTGTCAAAGTTAAAGAGTATTTCTGCTAATTGAGTCGACTTGACTAGGATGAGCGTCATTGAACCTTCTTAAACACATGAGAGTGTGAGTGGGAAGGGTACTTATGGTCGGGTTGGTGAGTGTTCGGGCACATTCTTTGCCTGCCACAAAAGTGAGAGGAGTGACACCCTTGTGAGTGCCTTTTCAGGACTTGTATGCTTTGTGGATGCTTGAGTTTGATAAATTGCTTGAATGATTAGTGATTGGATGGATTTGATGAGCCAAACTTGAATTATGCCTGCTTGAACGACTCTTAGTCTTGAAAATGTTATGAGCTTTGATTTGTTCTTATCTTTGGGGTGAGGTAATCTATTCCATGTTCATGTGCTGTTTGCTTGAGGACAAGCAAAGGTTTAGCTTGGGGGAGTTTGATATCACGTATTTATATAGAGTTTTCTCCCTTATTTACAAGCTAATTTGTGCGTCATTGGAGCTCTTGGGAGCTATTTTGTGCTAACTATCGTATGTAGTTGTGGTTTCGTGTTTTAGTATTGAATTGCAGGTTTTATGGAGTTTTCTCCTTATTCCCGAGCCTTTTGGAAGCAACCACGGCTTTACGAGATGTTACGAGGCACGTAGGATGGCTCACGAGCTTTATGGATAGTTTAGGAGGTCCCAAAACCCCTAAACGTGAAGATTAGAGAGCCAAGGAGTCAAAGGAGGTTTCCGTGCACTGATCGGGCAGAAATGGCCCGATCGGGCGAAGTATTTATGATCGGGTATGAAAGTTGGGGACCCGATCGGGCAAGGCGTGCCCGATCAGATCGGGCGAGCATCAATGCACCAGACCCGATCGGGCATAGTGTGCCCGACCCGATCGGGTGGAGGTGCTGCTAGGTCTCATTGTGAAGCTGCTTGCGAGGAGAACGCCATGGCCAAAGAAGCACCAGGCCCGATCGGGTGGCTGCCCAAGGCCCGATCGGGCGGGCCGCAATTTCACCCCAGGTTGCTGGGCTGCTGCGCCAAGCCACGAGAAACAAAGGGGGCTCTTTGGTGTTTGACCCGATCGGGTGGAGGCCTCGGGCCCGATCGGATCTGGCGCCATCCGTCGCGAAATTTGTCTTTTATTTCGTATTTTGTTTAGACTTGAGGGGCACTATAAATACCTTTTTCCTCATTATTTAGAGTTATCTTTTATTCATCTTTCATAAGCTTTAGACTAGTTTTATTCTTCATTGTTCTTAGTTCAATTCAAACACTTTAGATTAATTTAGAGGTGATCAAACCTATTTCGATTTCAATAAAAGTTCATGCTTTCCGTTAATTGGTATTATTTCTTACCCTAATCTCTTTTGTTATTCTTGATTGCTTAATTTATTTATTTAATCGTTCATGATGCAATTGTTAGGGTTTCATATTAGTTTTGTCGTTGTTAATTCGATTATGAGTGAGTAGTCTCTTTCTAGGGTGTTAGATAGGAAAGCCATGTTTATACCATGATTGTGATTTAGACTCTTATTGATTTCTAGGGCTTGATTAGGGTGATTATGATGTGGTTTGTTCTTTATTGAGTAATTAACGTTATTGCGCAGTTTCATTGGTTGCTTGTGGTTAATAGTTGTTTGCACAGATCCGTCTTACGACTAGAGGCCTAGGACACGTCAGTAGTTCTGATTACGTTAGTGAACATGCGGCGTATGTTGAACTATGAGCGTTGAGTCTTAACCATAGCTCAACATAGGCTCTAATCCCCCGACTCTTGACTTAGGTTTTGATAGTTGTTGACCTTGTTTGATTGGTATAAGCATGGTGGACCGACCTAATACCCTAGATTTTTATTCCATAGTTAAATCCTTTGTTTAATTCGTCTTTCTTAGCTTAATCATTAGTTTAATTAATTCCTTCCTGATTTACTCTGGAGTAGCTGAATTGGTTGAATATTGATTTAGAAACTCTGTCTCCCTGTGGATTCGACCCTGCTTCCACTGACTACCTTAGTTAGAGGACCGTTGGTTTATTTTTGATTAGGTGATACGACTAAATCCTATCAGTAGGCCGTTTTTGTGTACTGCTGGTGTTGTCATTGATGTCAAGTCTGGGTCTTTAACTCTGAGTGTTGGTGATAATAAAGTGATTTTTAAACTAACCATTGCTGTTAAGGCACCTATGCTTGAACATTCTTGTTGCAGGGATGAGGTTTTGGATGAAGTAGGTGTGGAGACGGTTCCAACTACACCTAAGGTTGCCTCACCGTCTGGAGGCATTATCAAGAACATTTGGAGAAGAAGAATATTTAATGAGGGTGACACTCATTGCCAAGCCCCTTTTATTTGAGAGAGGGAGGATTATAGTCGTGCGGGACCTTTATAAACCAGCGTTGTGCGAGAGACAACTCGTATTTTTCTTTCCCCTTTTCCTTTTCTTTTTATTTTTCTTCTTTTTTGTGAGCGAGAGTGAGGGTACTAACACTATTTTTCCTCTTAGCATCGTCCTTGTCACCTTTTGGCATTGAGGACACTGCCAAGTTCAGCTTGGGGGAGGAGTTCTGTTTGTATTCTCTATCTCTTTTACTGCTTTCTAGGATAGATTTACTGCTTTCGCAAAATTCTGAAAAATAAAAAAAAAATATGGTTCCCATGACTGGTTTAGATGCCTCCCTGTGCCCCTTGTTGTGCTCTATTTGAAAATGATTTGACTCTGTTTTCTGGATAGCTGGGCATTTGTGATCTTGAGGCTATGATTTGATGTTTGATTGCTGTGATTTCGAGCAAAATTTGATTATATTACACCACTTTGTGCTGCATACCTAAATTGGTTAGACTGTGAGGCCTCTTCGTAGCCTATTGGATTTATATTTTTATCCAGTCTATTCTTGTGTGTTAGTTCCTCTTTAGTGGATTGATCTTGACTTTGACTTTGTACTTGTCTGATTTTCGATGACTTGTAGCATTTGCTATGATAGAGGCGTTCTTTTGACTTATTCTTGAGCCTCAGAGTGAGTTTTTGATACATTTTTATCCTCCTTAGCCCCGCTGAGCCTAATGACCCTGTTCATGTTACTTGAACCCTTATTATGAGCCCATGGCCTTTGTTTCGATATTATTTCCAAGCCTTGCTTCGGGGAGCTTTTGTATGGGTTGAGTTTGAGATTGGTTTCATGGTTTAGTTTGGTTGTTGAGGAAGTTAAAAGTGTATTTGTTGCGGCTTGAGAGTGAGATCAAGGATAGAAAAAGAAAATATGGAGTTGCGTGAATGAAGTTCAGAAAAATGAAAGAAAAATGAAATAAAAGTTCAAAAGAATTCGAAGTTCTTTCATTCACGTACGTTCTTAAAGAATGAATTGTGGGCCAAGAGGACAAAGCCACTAATTTGGATATTTGCTGTTGGGTAAAAAGGGGACAAGGCTGGCCCACTTAGGATTGGGGCACTGCTCTACTTTGCTGCTGCTTCACGCTGAGTTTAGCTTTTTGTGGCAGACCCGATGGCCAACCCGATCGGGCCAGCGATCGGGTGAGCCAAATTTTGGTTTATTGGTGCTGAAGGCTGCGTGAAATGAATAAATAATTTGGCATGAATTTTTACTATGGACTCGATCGGGTGGTCCTTTGCCCGATCGGATCCCGTGCCCGTAAACACGTTTTTGCTATTTTTAATTCCGTTTTAATGAGGCTTTGAGGGGTATTATAAATACCTTTTCCTCATTATTTTAGAGACATCTTAATTATCTTAGACTCTAGTTTATTTTCTCATTGTTCTTAGCTTAATTAAACACTCTAGATTAGATTAAAGGTGATTGAACCTACTCGATTTCAATAAAAGTTCCTGCTTTCTGTCAATTGGTATTCCTCTTTACCCTAATCTCTTTTATTATTCTTAATTGCTTAGCTTAGTTATTTAATTATTCATGATGCAATTGTTAGGGTTTCATATTAGTTTTGTTGTTGTTAATTTTATTATGAGTGAGTAGTTCTCTTTCTAGGGTGTTAGATAGGGAAGCCATGTTTATACCATGATTGTCATTTAGATTTATATCAATTTCTAGGGCTTGATTAGGGTGATTTTGATGTGGTTTGTTCTTATTGAGTAATTAATGTCAGTGTACAATTTCATTGATTGCTTGTGGTTAATAGTTGTTTGCACAGATCCGTCTTACGATTAGAGGCCTAGGACACGTCAGTAGTTCTGATTACGTTAGTGAACATGCGGCGTATGTTGAACTATGAGCGTTGAGTCTTAACCATAGCTCAACACATGCTCTAATCCCCCGACTCTTGACTTAGGTTTTGATAGTAGTTGACCCTATTTGATTGGTATAAGCATGGTGGACCGACCTAATACCCTAGGCTTTTAGTCCATAGTTAATTCCTCGATTTAGTTTGTCTTCTTTAGTTTAATCTTTAGTTCAGTTAATTCTTCCCTGATTTCTTCTAGAGTAGCTGATTTGATTGAATAATAATTTAAAAACTCTGTCTCCCTGTGGATTCGACCCTGCTTCCATTGACTACCATAGTTAGAGGACTGTAGGTTTATCTTTGATTAGGTGATACGACTAAAACCCTATCACTTACCAACATCACTGGCCACAACAAGCAGCATCAGAAGGCACAAGGCACAACAATCTGAACCAACAGCTCCCCTTCAGCACCGATCACAGCAAAAGACAGAACAGCAACTCCACCAGCAGCCCTCAGCAATCAGCACTGATTGAAGACAGCAACAGACCACCATCAGCACCCATCAATCTAAACAGCAATCAACACAGATTGAACACAGCAGCAACACTCCACCAACAGCCCACAAGTATATGCACAAAGTAAGAACAACAACAAAAGCCACCATCAGATGCAACAGGATTGCAGCAGCAACAAAATGAACATTTTGCACAAAACTATCAACACACAGCAATAATCACAATTAACACAGCCCCCTAACCCATGATAGCAAGACTCTCAAGCCATTCAACCACCATTTACTATTCACTAGATGCCTCACTCTAGTACAAATAGTATGAATAGTAGACTTGACTAGCACATCAGGCCTCTTAAGACTCTTCTCCCAAAAAGCTAGATTCCTAGCTTGCCAAATATGATACACAAAAGCAGTTAGAGCAGCTATACATATACCCCTCTTCCTCTTGCTTTTATATTTCCTCCACCATTTCCTCCAACATCTATCAATATGGTCAGTGGGAGAAACTGTGATATCCAACCATCTACACATCTTCAGATAACATTGTTGACTGAATATGCATTTGAAAAAACAATGATCAATGGTCTCCTCATACATCCCACACATAACACACAAATTATTAGAAGAAACTCCAATCCTATATAAATGGTCCTTGGTTCTTAGTTTTCCCAGAGCAACCATCCAAGCAACCACAGAGTGTTTTGGAACATTAAATCTATTCCAAACCCATCTCTTCCAAGGAACACTGTCAGTCTCATTCTGTAGCCATATATAACCTTTCTTAATTGAATAGTTGGTCATCCACAGAGACATAAAACCATCCTTCAATTGCTCTTTCACAGAGCAAATCTGCTTCGAGCTCCAACTAACATCCTGTGGTGGCTTATACTCCCACCAGTTTCTATTTTTCAGATAGACATGATGAACCCATTTTACCCACATCATTTCAGGCCTATTAGCAACAAACCACACATACTTCCCAAGAGCAGCAATATTCCAATTCACACAGTTTCTTATCCCTAAACCTCCCTGGCTCTTAGGTTTGCAAACCCAATCCCAAGCAAGCAAAGGAGGTTTGGATAAATCCACCTTGCCTTCCCAAAGGAAAGCTCTACATATTTGTGTGATTCTTTGCAAAACACTCTTAGGAAGTAAAACCATTTGAGCCCAATAGGAGTGAAGACTCAGGAGAACAACATTAACTAACACAATCCTGCCTGCATAAGACAGATGTCTAAAGCTCCAGCATCTAATCTTAACCAGCATTTTATCAATCAAAATATCACAATCATTTTTATTAATCCTCTTTGAACTCAAAGGAATCCTCAAATATCTCACAGGAAGTGAACCCCTCCTAAAGCCAGAAATATCCATGATTTCCTGTTGCATCCCCTCATCCACATTACCAAAAAAATAGCAGTTTTATCAGAGTTAGCAACCAAACCAGAGACCTCGCCAAAATATTCCAATGCTTGAATAAGAAGCAGTACTGAGCCTATGTTGCCCTTACAAAACAGCATCAAATCATCAGCAAAAATCAGGTGATTAACTTGTGGTTTTTTGCACCTATAATGAAACTGAAATTCATCCCTACTAGCAATCTGTTTGAGTAATCTTGAAAAATACTTCATACCGATCACAAAAATAAGAGGTGAAATAGGATCCCCCTGTCTAATTCCAGAAGCCCCTTTAAAGAAGCCATGAATCCCACCATTCACACACAAGGAGTAACTAGGGGAGGTAATACATTCCATCACCCATCCAGTAAATTGGTTTGGAAAGCCCAAACCAACCAACATATCCTGAATAAAGCCCCAACCAATAGAATCATAAGCTTTCTGAAGATCCACCTTAATAATACATCTAGAAGGCAAATTTTTCCTGTTATAACCTCTCAAAATATCTTGACAAATCAAGATATTTTGAAAAATCACTCTACCACTCACAAAGGCACTTTGAGCTTCATTTATCAGATATGGTGACACCATTTTGAGCCTATTACACAATAACTTGGAAATAATCTTATACACAACATTACAACAAGCTATAGGCCTAAAGTGCTTAACAGTAGTAGGCTGTTCAATTTTAGGGATTAAGGTAAGAGTAGTACAATTAAGTTGTTTCAACAACATACCAGATCTGAAAAAATCAAGAACAGCCTTAGTAACATCATCACCCACAATATGCCATGCTTGTTTAAAGAACAAACTAGTGAAACCATCTAGACCAGGGGATTTAATACTATCAATATCAAACAATGCAACCTTCACTTCCTCTTTTTGAAAACTCATACAGAGTGCATTCTGTTGCTCTGAATTCAGAAGTGGCCCTAATCTAAGGACACTTGCCTTAACTCTCAAATTGAGATCAGATTCCTTGCCCAACTGATTCTGATAGTACTCCACAAAAGCTTCAGCAATAGCAGAATCACCATGAACCATGACACCATGCATATTTTCAATATGGAAAATTCTATTCTACATCCTTCTCTTCCTCAACTGTGCATGGAAAAAAGATGAATTACAATCACCTTCAGCCAACCAGTGTGATTTAGCTTTTTGAGCAAGAAAACTCAATCTAGCTTTATTCAACCTATTATACTCCTCCCTAATTGTCATCTCCTCCATAGAAGTAGCTTCCCCTCTCTTTAGTTTCAATTGAATATCACACAACTTAACCATACCAGCTTCAACAGCATTTTCAACATCAGAAAAGCCATGTCTATTAAGAGCTCTAAGTGGCCTTTTCAAACTTTTCAGTTTCGAAACTAACTGAAACATTCTGGTACCATTATAATGCACATCCCAAGACTCCTCAACAATACACAGAAAACTATCAGAATCACACCACATATTAAAAAATCTAAAAGGTTTAGAGCTTTTAGATAACTCTTTATGCATCCTCACAATGCAGGGGCAGTGATCGTAAGTTCCCTCTGGCAAGAAAGCAGCCTCAGTGAAAGGAAAACTACCCTCCCAACCATCATTCACCAAAACTCTGTCTATCTTGGTAGCAACATAATCATCATCCTGCTGCTTATTAGACCAAGTAAAAAAAGGACTAGTCATCATAGCATCTCCCAATCCACAACTATCCACACATTTCCTGAATTCCTCCACTTCACTAAAAGGAACAGGTTGACCAATCCTCTCATTCAAATTTAGAACATTACTAAAATCACCCATCACCAACCAAGGCTTATTCAAAATACCCCTACTACACTGAACAAGTGCCATCCTTAACCTCCCTCTCTTCTCCTTATCATTGTGTCCATAAATCACACTCAAGCAAAATTGTAAAACAAGATGAACAACCTTCACATGAATCAACTGATCAGTAACAAGTTTCACATCAATAGCAAAACAAGAAGGTAACCATATCAACCAAATATTACCACCAGAATGATATGAGTAATTAGTTACAATAGACCAATTAGGACACACTCTAGAGTAGACCTTAGCAAAATTCCCAGCCTTCACCCTAGTCTCTAGGAAGCAAAATAGCCCAACACTCTGATTTTGAAGGAATTTCCTAATATCAAAATGTTTCCCTTGGCTATTTAACCCCCTAACATTCCAAAAACCAATATTATCCATTCAAAATGGGAGTATTCACCCCACACAGAGGTGCCCCACCATTCCCACTCACACCTTGCTCAACCAAATTAGAATGCCCACTAAGCAGTTCTGAATCCATACTTTCTGCCTTATCACCTGGAGGAATAGATACACTAAGAGCAAGAAGTGGATGATCAATCACTCCACAAGTTAATTTGCCCTCCTGCAACCCTACCTCATGCTGCTGTGATTCCATGTTAACATGGCAAGGAGCAGCAGCCTTCACCACCCAGACTTGCTTTTTCTTCTGATGTTGTCTCCCCAATCGAATCTCAGCTTTCTTCTTCCTACAAGCCTCTCCATTATGTCCAACACCACCACATTCATCACATTTGATAGGTCTCCACGCATAGTCAATGATCTGAGAAGTTAACACACCAAATTCATTCTCAAACACAATACTCTCAGGTAACTCATCACCAAACTTCACCTCTACTAGAATCCTTGCAGCATCTAATCTTTCCTTTTGAGCAGTATGTTTATCAATTTTGATAGGCTTCCCAATCCTACTAGCTAACTTCATCAAGGTATTTGCACCCCAATACTTAAGATGTAAACTAGGAAGCTGTACCCAAATAGGCACTAGCTCAGTGTTCATACATTCCAGATTAACATCCACAGTCCACTCTTACACTACAACAGGCCTACTATCAAACATAACATGATCAAGCTCAAGCGCCCTTACTTTGTCAGAAACAGATTTGAACCGAACTAAGAAAATACCATATGGCCTCAACGCAATACGATCAATATTAAATCTCCCCACACGCGCCTAGCAAATGCACAAATCACAGAATATGGAGGTTTAGCACCCACAATATAACACGCAATAGCAGATGTCCAGAAATTAATTTCATCAACCACATCATCACTAGTAATTTTAATCACATCATTCATATCATAAATCTCACCTTCAAGATTAAGGCCCTCTTCCTTTAATCCATGGAAGAGGGATTGGCTCCATTGCTCTCCCTTTGCAATTTCAGTCCCTTTCTTCACTGGCTTCCTGATTGAGTCAATCCATTCATTGAGTTGAGTCTCTGCAGCCTGTTTCGCACTCACTGATTGTTGGTAGATTCGCTCATGAATCGAACAATCCGAATCCGAGTCCTCTGACCAGACCAAAAGAGGAACGATCGATTTCCCCCTAACCATCCTCGCCTGCCTTTCATTTCGCACCTTCTGTCGCCCCCTCTTACTTTCAGATTGCTAGCCATTTCCCTTTGAGCTCTCACCAATTGCCATAGCTTCAGTTTGCACTGAATGCTGATCACTTCCTTTGATCTCAAATGATCACCAATTGTCATATGATTTTAAAGTAGAACTTCCTTTGATCTTGTGAATTAGACTCTATCTCCTCTTTATGAGTGCGAAAACCAATTTTTATCAGTATTCTATTGCAAATTGACAGTTAATTAGTTTAATACTCAAATGACAACACTGAAAATTTGAGTATCCAATTTCAAAAAAAACATCATAAGGTCATACCTAAGTCGTATCTTAACTCATGTTGGTCGTGATCTCAAGTAGTGGTGATTGCCTCTTATTGTGTTGAGTTGTCTGTTCCGTAGAAGGTCTGGTGTTGTCGGAGATCTAGCCCTGGCCGCTGTGTTTGTAATTGCCTCTTATTTGAATATTTTAATGCTAGTATAAATTTAGTTCAATAGTATTTCTGTGTATTATGTTATGCTTAAATTATCCTCTTCCTATCGGAATACAACTGTGTGAGGGAGAGTAAAGGAAATGCACCCTTGATGCAAATTGTTTTCCTAGCTTGGTGGATTGAGCAGGACACTTTATCCTTATTGGTATTGTTTACTTTTGATAATGGGAGTCGTTTACTTCCAATAGAAACTTATAAGCTATGCATAATTCAAACTTGAAATAATTGAAATATGGAGGACAAACACGAAGTTTGTTTGTTTAAAAACTAATGTTTATCTTTACTAAAGAATTATTATATATGCTTCTTGAACAAATATACCTCATATCTATGATAATTAGTGCTGTCAAAAATTTACACGACACGATAATACGAAAAGATCCGGACAAGAAATAAATGGGTTAGTTTTGAGCATTCTTGCCACATTTACTTAAACAGGTCAACACAAATTTAACCGTTTAATAAATGAGAACGTATTGTGTCAGACGCGTCTGACAGTAGGCATTTGTCAGACCACTTCAGTTGGTTTCAGTTTTTTTTTCAGTTGGATGTATTTTGATTTTAGTTGTTCATTGGATAAGTTTAGTTGGACCTTCTATTCTTTCAGTTGTACCTTCCATTCTTTCAGTTGAACATTATATTCATTTAGTTGGATGTATTTTGATTGTAACCAACTGAAAGAATAAAAGAACCAACTGAAACAAAAAAGAAATAACTGAAACAAAAACCAACTGAAAGAATAAAGTAACTAACTAAAAGAATAAAGTGACAAACTGAAAGGATAAACCAACCAACTGAAAGAATAGACCAATGAACTGAAACAATAAATCAATGAACAAAAATTCAAGTAGATAAGCGTAGATCACCGTCATCAGTAGGGAGATTAGCAAACACAATATCAGTAGGGAGATTAGCATACACAACATCAGTAGGGACAAAGACCGTAATCCAAGACTAGCTTTATCTTGTTCAAATTCCTGAACTACCCCTGACGCCATTAACATAGAAGCAGCAACGTTGATTTCGTGTCCATCCATTAACGCACGAGTGATAAGTGGACTTTAGGTTCACTTATTTGCATGTAGTTTTAGGGCATTTAGATGCATTTTAGGCAATTTAGTTTCCTTTTCTTTCCCTTTTTCATCATTTCTTGTAATCTCATGTTTAGCATTTAGTTTAGTTCATTTGCATATAGTTAGGGTGCATATAGGTTATTGCATTTGCATATGCATACCCCCTCCCCCATCTAATGTTTTCTTGGAGTGTTTTGAAGATATACAAGCAAGAAAGAGGCTCCAAACAGGGGAGCGGGCGCTCCATAGGAGAGGGAGCGGGCGCTCCATGGGTCAAGAAGTGAAGACACAGAAGCAGGAACTTGAAGCGACCCTGGAGCGTTCAGGGAGCGGGCGCTCCATATTACAAGGAGCGGGCGCTCCGTGCCCAGATTTTGGTATTTCGATTTCGATTTTGTATCGGTCGATTTCGGTTTTGTATCGGTTTTTTTTAGACGGTTTCGGTTTTGTGTTTTATGGTTTTGCCCTTAGTACTTTGGGGTATATAAACATCTTTTTAATTCCAGAATTATTGTTAGCTTAATTAGAGAGAGAAACTTAGAGAGAGAAATAATTTTAGAGAGATAAAGTAGATCTTGAAACCATTTCTGAAGCTTTTGAAGGTATTTCTATGGAGTTTTCCATTTATTGTTCATCATTTTAGAGTATTTGTTCTATCTTTGCTTTATTTTGCCTATTTACTTGTTTATCTTGTTTAAGCTTTTGATTAGTATTGATTAGTTGAAGTTTAGCTCATTATGTTGATTTCTACCATTGTTGATCTTCACTTAATACTTCAAGCTTTTCATTTTGCTTCTTTAATGGCTTTAGAGTAGTTTCTAGGCTAGGGGAAGGGGATGAACTAGGTAGATCATGAGTTGACCTCAAAAGTCAAGCTAGGGGGTAGATTTAGGTGAAGTTGGGTTGACTAACCTATTTAATTGCTTGTTTAATTGTTTGATCATCAATTGAACTAGATTAGGGAATCAAAAGTGAAGGATTGAGAGATGAAGCTTTTGATAGACCTTAGGTTAGTCAATAGGTTGACTTCACCATGAGAATAGGTGTTAGGCTACCTAGGACCTTAATCGAATCGCTACGAGTTGTGGAAATACTTGAGCAATTGATTTTACCATGAGAATAGGTAAAATTGGTTGATTAAGTCCTCCTAATTAGCTCGAGAGAGTAATTAGGAATCATATGAGCGACCTTAGTCCCTTAGTTGAATATAATGAATCCCCTTGGCTTGACGAATAGGTTAGCAATTGGTTAACTACTGATTCCCCTATCCCTAGTGTCTTCTTATATTTGTTAAACCCAAATCCTTTAGTTTAATTCCAAATCATTTAGTTTAATTATTGGCTAATTAGTTCTTATTTTCTTAGTTAATCAATTAATCTTAAAAAAATCACTCAAAATAGGCTTAGCTCGCTTAATCGCTTTCAACCCTTGCTAATCCTTGCTTCCTTGTGGAATCGACCCTTTCTTACCCTATATTGGCTAAGTTAGGTTTATATTTGGCACGTGCAACGACCGTGTCAACGAGTGATGTTGAGTCGAGGAGGTGGTGGTCGTGTTTTCGAGGAGGTTAGATCGAAGCCGTAGGGTTGGAGGAGAGAGTCAACGGTGAAGATGGTGGGGTCGGTGGTTGACACGGTCGTTGCACGTGCCAAATTAATAACCTAACTTAGCCTAATATAGGGCAAGAAAGGGTCGAATCCACGACTAAGCAAGGATTAATCAAGGGTTGAATGCGATTTAGCAAGCTAAGCCTATTTTTGGGGGTTTTTGAGATTAGTGAACAACTAAGAAATTAGAAACTAGAAACTAACAAATAGACTAAATGATTCGAATTAAACTATATTAAGAGGACACTAGGGATAGGGGATTCACGAGCTAACAATTAATTAACCAAATTGTCAAGCCAAGGTGAGTCATTAGGGTCGATTAGGGGACTAAGTCACTCGAATATTTCTAAATTACTCTCTCGAGCTAATTAGGAGGACCTAATCAACCAATTTTACCTATTCTCATGGTAAAATTAGTCAACCAAGTATTTCCACAACTCATAGTGATTGAATTGAGGTCCTAGGAAGTCAACACCTATTCTCATGGTGAAGTCAACCTAAAATCTAGCTAAAGGTCTATCTAAGGTTTCGTTTGTCAATCCTTCACCTGAGATTTACACAACAAGTTCAAATGGTGATCAATCAAATAAACAAGGAAATGAAATTAGCTAGACAACATAATCTCACCCAAATCACACCCCAAGCTTGACTTTCAAGGTCAACACATGATTAGCAAGGTCATCCCCTTCCTCTAGCTACTAATCTATTCAATAGCCATGAAAAGGAATAAATAAAAAGCTTGAAGCAACAATGGTGAAAATCATCTCAATAAAGCTATAACAACTAATCACTACTAATCAATACTAAAGCAAGGTAAAACAAGTATAAAAGTAAATAAAGATAATAGATAGAAGAAATAGTCAAAGATAGATAGTAATCAAATGCAAAAACTCCATTAAAATACTTCAAAACTTCAATATTCAACTTCTAGATCTACTTTCTCTCACTAGGTTCTACTTCTCTCTCTAAAAACTCTCTAATTAAAACTAGTTAATTGTTTAGAAAATAAAGCTTACCCATTATTATTACAAAAATGGGTTTTATACCCTAAAGTACAAGAGCAAAGCCATAAAAAACAAAATCGAAACCGTCTAAAAAACCCGATACAAAACCAAATCGACTGATACAAAACCAAAACCAAAATAGCAAATCTGGGCGACGGAGCACCCGCTCCTTGCAAAATGGAGCGCCCGCTCCTGGAACGCTCCAGAGCCGCTCCAAGCTACTGTCAACTTCTCTTTGCTTCTTCACACACGGAGCGCCCGCTCCGTCTCCTCAGGAGCGCCTGCTCCCCTGTTTTGGAGGCTCTTCCTTGCTAATCTAGCTTTAAAACACTCCAAGAATATATTAGATGGGGGAGGGGGATGCACATGCAAATAAAATGATCTAAATGCAACCTAACTACATGCAAATGAACTAAAACTAAATGCTAAGTATGAGAATATGAGAAAGGATGAAAAAGGGAAAGAAAAGGAAACTATATGGCCTAAAATGCTTCTAAATGACCTAAAACAAATCCTAATTAATGGGTCTAAAACCCACTTATCAAATTCCCCAAGCTTGCCAATTGCTTGTCCTCAAGCAATCAACAATCCCAAGGAAACTAATGCATGCACTAAGCCTATGAAGAGCATCACAAAGTCGAGGTCCTTTTCTCATAAGAGGTGTCAAGGCAAAGGGAAACCCGACCATCTTTCGAAGCTTATAGCCGTCCATCCTTATCCATAAGTTAGGGGTCCAAGGGGTGGTCTAAGCTAGTGTACAAAGAAAATGATCGTCCTAGAGGTCCCTCAACTATCACACAAGTCCTCATTGATCCTAAGTGAAACCTTTCCCTACAAAATGGAAAAACTCGCTCAACCTTGTACCAATCACGCCCACAAGCTCACAAGATCCCCCAGCTAGCCTATTTATTCACTATCTATTTTTTGTTGCAAGGGCCCTATACTACCTCCTCACGTGGTTCATCTCTCACTCGATAGTCATGTTTCTGAGGCACGGTACCGAGCACTCGATGTGAGACGCGATAAGAGGGTAATGTAGCTCATACCAAAGGCCTTGGAGCATCTCTAGAGGCCGAAGCATGATTTTTTTTATAACTATAGGCTTCTAGCCTTGTGGGCTCTTATGCACCACTTATTTGATCCAATTGGCCAAAAGGGCTCTTTTTCTTTTCATTTTTTAAGTGTTTTTGCTTTTGTTTTGTTTCCTCTCTTTTTTTAAAAGGCTACTAGCCTTCCACTTTATTGAGCTAGAAGGGTTCTCAAGGTCGCTAAAGGGCTTATCCAAGGTCAAGGGAGAGAGTAAAGACTTTTTATAGGGAAATAGAGACACTAATTCACGCTAAAGGCGAGTCTCGGACAATCGAGGGGTCTATTCGTACCAAGACCTAGGCATCCAAGCTTAAAGCACCCCTAATACTCCTAACGAGCACATAAGACACTCAAGCTAATTCACCCCTACTCAAAAGTCAAGTTCCCAACCTCTAACCTTTAAGATCGTCATATAGAGTCATTCCTTGACTAAGTGATGCAAAATCTTTTTGCTATTTTTGAAATTTTTTCTTATTACCCTATATGCAACCTAAAAAGGAAATAAACAAATTAAAATGCCCTCTCCCCAAGCTTAAATGAAGTGTTGTCCTCAATGCTTCAAACAAGTCAAAAAGGCAAGGGGAAGGGGGGGGGGAAAGAAATGAAAAATAGAAAGAAAAATAAGAAAGAAAAAGGGAAAACCTATTTACAAAGAGGAATTTTGGTGTCTAGTAAATAACACCTCAACGATCGCAATGACTTGTCATATGCAACCGCACACAATTCCGAAAAGAGCAAATAGTCAATAGCAAGAAGCCAAGCATGCACAAAGTAATTCATTACTATATGCCTAAATGGGGAGAAAAGCAAAAAGGTGGGGGAATGAAAACAAAAATCAAGAAAATAAGAAGAACCAAAACCAAAATAAGAAGAAGAAAAATATAATGAAGAAAAACTATCACTACTATACACCTTTGCTCTCATGGAGTCAACAAGAACATCCGGAGGGTCAAGAGAGATGGGAGACTCCGTGAGTGGTTGTGATTTGGGAACAAAAGGAAAAGAAATAGGAAAAGAAGGAATAAGATCTAGCCTCCTTGAAAAAGGGATGTGAGGGGGTAGAATAGGAACAACTTCCACACTTAAAACTTCACTCACCTCACATATCTCCGCATTGGCCCTTTCACAAGCTCCCTCAACTACATGTTTCTCTCCTTGTTCATCATTGACATTTCCAACCACAAGCAAAGGCTCTTCTCTCACAAATGAATCATAATCTTCGAATGATTGAGGTGGGATGGAAGAAAATTGAAATTTGGAGTCAATCGGGGAAGAAGGGGTAAAAAGGGGATCAAGGGATTCACAAATGTCTTCACAATCCTCACCTTCCTCCTCATGAATTTAAACCAAATTAGGTTTGACTCATCCTCATCATCACTACTCCAAAATCCATGAACATAAGGCACATGAGTCTCCCTAGATGCATTTTCGTTCTCTTCATAGGAAGTATCACCATCATCCTCAATCAAAGACCTAGATTCGTAGACATCATTTTCACCCTCTTTTTCCTTTTCATCTCTATTGGACTCTTGACGCTCATTCTCACATCCTTAAGACCGCTATAGGGCATCTTCCTTCCACCTAGATTCAAAAGAGTCACATTTCCTCACCAACTTCTTGATTTGATCAAATAACTCACAATATTTCTCTCCTCCCTTCACATAATACTTGATCTCCTCAAAACTAGATTCAATAAGATTATCACATTCGACAAGAATTTGAGGAAAAAAATCATGCAATTTTGGCTTAAAATCAAGTAAAGAAGAGCTTTGGTTATCAACAAGGGGAGAAGCATCATTGTAAGACCCAACATTAAGCACATGACAATACATATCATCACAACTAGAAGAAGGAGGGGGAGTATCATGACTTGGCATATGAGAAATTGAATTGCTAGCAAAAGAGATTTCATTGTGATTAATGCAATCATTAGATAAATAAGAATCATAATTCATAGAATGCATTTCATCAAAACTAGGAGAAAGAGGTGGAGGCATACCTTGGTCCGGTTGAACTAACCTAAGATTCGTGCCCATGTCCCACTCATACGTGTCTTGAGCTAGTCAATTGTAATAATCCCAAGCTTCATTTAGGAAAGAGCTTGAAATTCTCCATGATGCATATCCTTAACCACGCATCGAGTGAAATCATTCAAACCGGCATAAATTACTTAACAAACCTCCCATAGCTCACAACTATAGTTGATTGGAAGAGAATCTTCCACCCTAGTGTAATACCTCCAAAATGACTCGTTCTCGAATTGAGGAATCGAGAAACTGCCATTATTGAAAATGTGCCCCAAGATGAAATTGCTTACAAGACCATAGCTAAGCAAGAGGTTAGCAATAACAAGAGTTTAATCATTAGAGGGGGAGGGAAAAAGAAAAAGAGAAAAGAAGGATAAGGGGTGAGTTAGACTCGAAAATCGACATCAAAATCAATGTAATCCATTGCTTCCCGGGCAACGCCGCCAAACGAGGAAGCAAGGATTAATCAAGGGTTAAATGCGATTTAGCGAGCTAAGCCTATTTTTGGGGGTTTTTGAGATTAGTGAACAACTAAGAAATTAGGAACTAAGAAACTAACAAATAGACTAAATGATTCGAATTAAACTATATTAAGAGGACATTAGGGATAGGGGATTCATGAGCTAACAATTAATTAACCAAATTGTCAAGCCAAGCGGATTCATTAGGGTCGATTAGGGGACTAAGTCACTCAAATATTTCCTTATTACTCTCTCGAGCTAATTAGGAGGACCTAATCAACCAATTTTACCTATTCTCATGGTAAAATTAGTCAACCAAGTATTTCCACAACTCATAGTGATTCAATTGAGGTCCTAGGAAGTCAACACCTATTCTCATGGTGAAGTCAACCTAAAATCTAGTTAAAGGTCTATCTAAGGTTTCATTTCTCAATCCTTCACCTTAGATTTCCACAACAAGTTCAAATGGTGATCAATCAAATAAACAAGGCAATGAAATTATCTAGACAACACAATCTCACCCAAAACACACCCCCAAACTTGACTTTCAAGGTCAACACATGATTAGCAAGGTCATCGCCTTCCCCTAGCTACTAATCTACTCAATAGCCATGGAAAGGAATAAATAAAAAGCTTGAAGCAACACTGGTGAAAATCATCTCAACAAAGCTATAACAACTAATCACTACTAATCAATACTAAAGCAAGGTAAAACAAGTATAAAAGTAAATAAAGAGAAGAGATAGAAGAAATACTCAAAGATAGATAGTAATCAAATGCAAAAACTCCATTAAAATAGCTTTAAAACTTCAATATTCAACTTCTAGATCTACTTTCTCTCACTAGGTTCTACTTCTCTCTTTAAAAACTCTCTAATTAATCGGAGATGAAATTAGGAACCCATTGCCTAATGGTTAAATAACTTTCATCTAATATCCAAGGTCCTTGAGTGATAACATGATTGTAGTCATCCATGCTCGAGAATCTGGCTATGAAAAAATCATGTCCAATTTCTGTCAAGATCAAACCCCCTTGAGTTGCCATTTTTTCTTTAAACGCTTCATAAGAGCCATGTAACCCATTCTCCGATCAAACATCTTGATAATTAGAGCATATTTCCATGGTTCTCGAATGCTTTTTTCTCTTCCTTGGATACCAACATAGTTAGGCATTTTTCATCATCTTCAAAATCCAATGGAGTTTATCATCATCAAAGACATCTTCGTCATCCCAAGTTGAATGGTTCCCTTGGGAAGGATATTGTTGTATTCGTTATTTTGATGATGACAAATAAAGTAGCTTATTATAACGTATGGAGAATTGGTTATGAGTTTAACCAAAGTTAAGTTATTTCGGTTAGTGATTTAATCAAATAATATTATTTGTTCATATTTAATTTAACTAATGTTGTGGAATATTAATTTTAGGCAAAATTAATTTCCATAATGTTAGTGGAGTTAGTGTTAATGAATGAACAGGTACATAAACGATGAGTTGAACAACAAATGGACGTAACCACCTTTCTACAAATCTGGAATATTGAAGCTGGTCATCTAGTTCCTAGAATCTAGGAAGCATAACCAACTGTTAGTATCTACGCTTGTGATAACGGCAAAGACTCATTCAAAGGCAAAAATGAAGGCATGTTGATCGTGGACTTGGTGGGCTAAATATGTGGAATAACGGTTAGAAGAAGTGGTTAAACGTGGGCTGAAATTAAGCGCCCATAACAAACCATTGGAGCATAACGTTGAATATCAAATCTGCTATTTAAAGCTGAAGAAGATCGAATTTAGTTTTTGAGACTTTCCAGATTTTCATGTAATTTATCTAAGAAAGTTTAATTCGGTTTTCTCTCTTCAATTCATCATTACTGTAATTCATATTGAGTGTTTGGGGTGAAAGAAATTTTGTGAGAAAATTTATGTTCTTAATACTGAAAGAGAAAAAGAGAAAGAGAAGACTTCTTGAGAAGTTAAGTGAGAAAGTCACGTGTTCATGGGGAACAAGGTGACAGAGAACCAGTTCCTAGAGGAACAGAGTGAGTTACTATTTATAATAGGGTGTAATTGTTATTATAAATAAAAGGGCAAGATTTCTTCCTAGAGAATATTGGAAGAAAATCTTGTTTGAATTATTCCTTGTGTTCTTACTTAAGTATCTCTTTATTTCTTATTAAGTTTTACAATTCCACAAAAAGAGTTTAAAATCCCCATTACTACAATTCACCCCCCTCTTGTAGTAAATCTAGAATTCTATAGGAGGAACAATTGGTATCAGAGCCTGTTCCTCCAGAATCAGCTAACACTGAGAGACAAATCCTAGACAACATAAATACTATGGAGAAAAACTTGATGAGGGATAATCTACTTAACGTCCTCCAATGTTCAATGGCAAGCACTACCCTTATAGGAAGAATCACATGGAAATATTCATCAAGGCTGAGAACTATCAAGTATGGAGAGTAATTGAGATAGATGACTTTGAAGTTATAGAAAAGAATGAATAAGGCGAGCTAGTTCCAAAATCACTTTCAAAGTATGACAAAGAAGATTTCGAGAAGATGGAGATGAACAACATGGCCAAGAAAATTCTTCATTGTGGTCTTGGTCCTCATGAACACAATAGAGTCATGGAGTGCAAGAGTGCAAAGCAAATGTGGTAACTTCTTCAAGTTACACATGAAGGAACAAGCGAGGTTAAAAGATCAAAGATAAATATGCTCATGCGCAGATATGAGTTATTTCAAATGAAACCTAAAGAGCCAAATCATGATATGCACACCAGGTTCTCAAACATTATAAATGAACCTGACTCTCTAGGAAAATATATATCTCCTGAGGAACAAGTACGCAAAGTTATAAGAAGTCTTCCACAAGATGAAAAGTGGATGGCCAAGGTGACAGCTCTGCAAGAAACCAAGGATTTCACCAAGTTCAACATTGAACAACTTGTTGGATCCTTGATGACACATGAGCTGCATCTAGGAACTCATGATTCTGATTCCAGCAGATCTAAATCTCTAGCTCTCAAGTCTGAGGAACATGATGAATCAGAGACTGAAGATGAGGAAGCATCTTTGATTTCTTCAACAAGAACTATAAAGGGAAGAATGCAAGAAAACCCTCAAAGCCAAGCTGCCATAAGTGTGGAAGCCCTGATCATTTCATAAAGGAATGTCCTTTATGGGAAAATGAGAAGGGAAAAGGAAGATTCAAGGGCAAGGAACAACAAAATCCTTTCTCAAAAATAGAAATGAGAAAAGCAATGGTAGTAGCCTGGGGAGAATCAGACTCTGATGAGGAGCAGAAACAGCCTGAAGATGAAACTGCTCAACTATGCCTGATGGCCAAATCAGATGATGAAGAGGACTTATCTAACAAACAGGTAAACTTTAATATTGTTGAAGAAGAGATATCAAAACTAAATAAGAACCAACTCACTGAATTACTTTTAGAAACTCTTGATAACTACAAGGCAATATGCATAAGAGAAGAGAATATGGAGAAGGCCTTGGAAGTTACCAAAGATCACTCAAATTGGTTCAAAAAGCTAAATTCAGAATTAGAGGAACGGTTCTTTGATATTTTTGATAAATACCGTTATTTTCAAGAAGCATATGAAAATTTGAAAAATGAAAACTACTTCTTGAATATGGCTTTGGCAGAATTGAAACTGGTCGTTCCTGGAGGAACCAGTTCCTCTGATAGGACCAGTACTAACTTAGAAAAATTGAAAACTGAGCATGAGTCAGTGCTAAATGAAAATCTGGTACTTAAGAGGAAATTGGAATCTTCAAGAACTAAGCTTCCTGATCCAGTTAGTTGGATACAAAATTATAAAAATAAAGGAAGGAACGGACTAGGGTTCAATCATAAGAAAAGGAATAAACATAAAAAGTATGTTGAACTGCCAAGCAATAGAACCTGTTCCTACTGTGGGAAAAGTGGACACTTGGTGTCTGACTGTTCCACCATGGAGGAACATATTGAGATGAACACTCGCTTAAATAGAACTTGGAATCACGATCACTAACCATAGACTTTGGAACTCCATGCAACCTAACAATGTCCGTGAAATACAAGTTAGCACAAGAAACAACATTGTTGGTCCTATAGAACTACAAGTTTACTACAAGAGGGGGGGTGAATTGTAGTAAAGATAATTATAGACTATTTTTGCGGAATTAAAAAACTTAGAAAGAATTAAAGAGAACTTAAAATTATGAACACAATAAATGCTTTTAAACAAGATCTTATTCCAATATTCTCTAGGAATAAATCTTGCCCTTTTATTTATAATAGTAATTACACCCTATTATAAACAGCACCTCTCTCTGTTCCTCTAGGAACTGGTTCACAGTCACCTTGTTCCCCCCTGAACACGTGACTTTCTCTCTTGACTTCACTCGAAGTCTCCTTTTTCTCTTTCTTCTCTTTCACTCTTAAAATTAGAATTTTTCTCACAAAATTTCACTCACCCCAAACTCAGATTTATGGATTACAATAATGAACAATTGAAGAGAGAAAACAGAAGTTAAACTTTCTAAAAAGATTACACAATTAATTTGGAAAGTCTCAAGAACTAAAACTGTTGTTCTTCAAAGATTATATAGCTGTGTGGTTCTTCAACGGGCTTCTTCAACGCCTAAGTAGTGGACGCATGAATTTAGCCACGTTCTTCCACTCTCATAGCCGTTGTGGATCCTGCTTAGACCACGATCCATAAACTTCTCTTGCGCTGTTGAATAGGTCATTAGATTCTCCTTGATCTTCTCTAAAGTGGTTGAATGGGTCTTTGGCAGTTAGGATTGTTGGACTTGGATGTGCAGCTAGTTGGACTTCGGTGTACCCCTTAGAATCTAGGACCTCGTTGCTATTGCTCCAACAACCCACAATTTTAGCATCGTAAAATGCGCAGTCTTCAACTCATTCTTTTCCTGTAATCCAATAATAAACTCAACTAACATTATGTAATTTACTATTCCATAATATTAGGTAAAATTAAATCCACAAAAAGTAGCTTATTCAAATATCCTATTTATCCTAAATAACTTAATTTTGGTTAATACTAAACCAATTCTCCATAAGTTATTTTAGGTTTAATAAAATAAATAATAATACTTTGTAAATAATAAAATAAATAAAACTAATTAAAAACTACTTTATTTGTCATCATCAAAATAACGAGTACAACAATATTCCCCCTTTTTGATGATGGCAAATAAGTTGGCTAAAGAAAAATTTTCTAAGTCTAAGTCTAAGTCTATCCTATTCTAAGTCGAAAGGGACTATCTCAATTAGGACTAGGAACTAGATACTCAAGGAACAGAGACAAGCAAAAAGGCTCTAGGAACTAAGTCAGACCACAAAATGTTTTATTCAGCCAATTATTTTCCCCCTTTTGTTATCATCAAAACTGAGATATGTACCTGCAGCACTAGAGAGTCAACAGTCGAGGCATCAATTAAAGTAGCTCAAACATGCATCTCATAATATTAGCCATCCAAATACAAGTAAGTACAAGAAGAATTAGCATATGCAAAGCAAAAAGATCAGATTGAGCATATCACAAGAGCAAGGAAAGAAAGAAGGAAATGTTCAGGATGTAATGTGTCAAAAGAAGACACACAAAATAAAAGAAAGAAAAGAACAATTGTTCAACCAAATATTACAAACCCAAAAAAAACTATCCAGTGAATCAAATGTTTAAAGAGGGGGGAATTTTAGGATTTGGTGCGTTTGAAGATGTTGGAGACCACGTAATCAATCTTGGAGAGCACAACATCCACCTTGTTCCTGATCCCTGTGTCTGCCTGCTTGATGGATGCTAAGGTCTCCTACTGCTGTGAGTCAAGGGTGGCAACTGACTTTTCCATCACATTGATCCTTGTATGCATGAGGGTCAGGGACTCCTTGATTTCCCTCAACATCTCATGAAGCCCAGTGGTAGAAAGGATAGGAAAATCAACAGCAGTTGAAGGAACTGGATCCTCATCCAGATTGATCATCTCAGCAGTACCTGGATCCTGTTCCTTGAGAGACTTACCACCAGCCAGTCTCTAACTCTTCCTGACAGACCCCCCAGCAGCTTCCTCAAATAACTTTCTCTTTGTCCCAGTCTCAGGCTTAATCATTGTAGCCTCTCCCTCAAATTCCAATTTCCCACCAACCACCCTCAAACTTAGTCTAGTCAAAGTCTCATTCGTCAAATAGTTCTTAGGTTCAAGAGCAAAGGAGGGGCTGTCAGACAATTTGACTTTGTTTTTCTTTAGGATTGTGGTGATCAGGTTTCCATATCCCACTTTGGTATTGTGAGATATGCAATAGGAGAGATGAGAGAGCATAAGAGCGGGAATGCTTATCTTGATGTTTTTGGCTAGACAGTACATGATAGAGAGGTCCATTATATTGGCTTGAGTTCTTTTAGAAGATCTGGGTAAAACAAAGCGCCAGACAAATTGAAACAAAAGCTTGTAAAAAGGAGAGAGGTCTTTTTGGTCAATGGACATAGAGTTAGGGTTTCCATGAAAGAACTGAAGGATTTTTTCATTTGAGACTCCATTAATGTTTTAATTTTCCTTTTCCCTTGACATATTCTTTGTACCCATCTGATGGTACCTCAAACCACTCACTTAACTTCTTTTCTGTAAAGGTAACCACACACCCATTTACCAAACTAACACACACACCCTCTGTTATATTGAAGTTTTCACAAAAGGCACTCGTTTCCTCCTCATATAATCCTTCATCTATACTAACTAATTTCATCCATTTTTGAAACTTAAAAAGACTGAGAAACTCATTCCACTTGATTTTCTTGCACCATGCAAGATCAACACAAAATCCAACAAGAAATTGAGAAGATTTCGATTTCTTACCCCGTTTTGTAGGAATCTGAATGTCTCTCCCTTGACTACTCTCTTGATCCTCTTCGTCTTCCTCAGGCTTAGGAGATACCGCTTCAGTTTCCGAAATGGGTTCTTGAGAATGTGCAGAATCGTCTTTTGGGTTTGAGAATTCTTGGTCACTGTGCTCTTCCATGAAAGGGGTTTTTTCGGCTGGGCAATTTTCTTGAATTGCAGAGGTTGATCTTTTAGGTGCCATTGTAGAGAGTAGGAAGGATGTAGAGAGATGGAGGAAAGAGCAGATGAATAGTGAAAATTAGAGTGGGTCAGTGAAAGTGGTCAGTGAAGTGATGTGTTTGGTATAAGAAGTAATGATGAGGCGTGTAGAAATGAATGTGAAGGGGTGTGAGTACGTGGGTAATGCTTGAGTTAATGTGTTTCATTTAATGCTTTCCCTCTTTTAAATTAGATTAACTAAACTAAGTTTTTGAGTTAATAAAAATGGTTGATACAATGAATCAAGATATTTACACGGATAGGAGGAGAGAGAATAAAAATTTGAGAGAAAGAAAAAGAAGTAAAAATTGCTCTTGTGTACACGGACCTTTTAAACAATACAAGCATTTCAACTTACGTACTCTATATATCTGCATGGACAATAAGGATAATATTCAAAGACAGATGTGAGTCCTTAGACATGACCCTAGGTGTATGAAATTTAATTCATGAAGATTGCAGGACACTCTTAGAAATGACTAGTACATAGGGCTCAAATCATATAGGCCATTTGATACTATTCTGATCATTCCTAGTTCCAAGCGAATCTTTTTAAATCTGTCCCTAGATAATGGTTTGGTAAGAATGTCAGCAATTTAATTTTCTGTAGGGCAAAAAGTCAACTTTGTCTAAACCCTTTTCAACATAGTCTTTCAAGAAGTGATGCCTAATGTGAATGTGCTTGACCCTTGAATGGTGTACTGGATCCTTGGAGATGCATATGGAACTGGTATTATCACAAAAGATACGAACACATTTAAATTTAATACCAAAATCGCGTACCTGTTGCTTGATCCACAAGACTTGGGAACAACATGCAGCAACAACCACATATTCAGCTTCAGCAGTTGACAAGGCAACTGTATGCTGTTTCTTGGAACCCTAAGAAACTAAGCTTGTTCCTAGGAACTGGGCAGTTCCAGAGGTACTTTTGCGATTGACCAAATCTCCAGCATAGTCAGCATCAGAGTAGCTAACTAAATCAAATGTATCACTACGAGGATAGAACAAGCAGAAATCATCACTTCCTTTCAAATACCTAAGGATCCTCTTGACAGCTATCAAGTGAGATTCTTTTTATTTGATTGGAACCTAGCACATAGACCAACACTAAAGGAAATATCAGGTCTACTTGTTGTTAAATAAAGGAGAGATCCAATCATACCTCTGTATAATTTCTGTATCTATTGATTTACCATTTGGATCTTCATCCAACCTTGTTCCTGTTCCTATAGGATTGTGGTTGGTTTTAGCTTGTTCCAGTCCATATTTCTTTAGCAGTTCCTTAACATATTTTTGATGATGGATCGTTGTACCTCTTTTAGTTTGCTTGATTTGCAAACCAAGAAAGAAGTTCAACTCTCCCATCATGCTCATTTCAAATTCACTGCTCATTAAGTCAACAAAACCTTTGCATAGAGAATCATTAGTAGCACCAAAAATAATATCATCAACATAAATTTGTACTACTAAAATGTCTGTTCCTTTTGATTGAAGGAACAAGGTTCTGTCAACCTTGCCTCTAACAAAATTATGAGCAAGTAAGAATTTAGAAAGTCTTTCATACCAAGATCTAGGAGCTTGTTTCAGCCCATATAGAGCTTTATCTAGCTTATAGACCTGGTTTGGAAGATCAGGATTTTCAAATCCCGGAGGTTGTTCCACATAAACGTCTTCCAATAAATATCCATTTAAAAATGCACATTTAACGTCCATCTAGTACAACCTAAATCCTATAAAGGTTGCAAATGCTATTAAAATTCTTATTGCTTCTATTCTAGCTACTGGAGCAAAGGTTTCATCGAAGTAAATACCTTCTTGTTGATTGTAACCTTTTGCTACGAGTCTGGCCTTGTTCCTGATTACAGTACCATGTTCATCTAGCTTGTTCCTAAAGACCCACTTTAACCCAATTACCTTCTGACTCTTGGGTTTGGTCTCCAAGTGCCATACCTTGTTCCTTTGAAATTCATTCAGTTCCTCTTGCATGGCATTTATCCAGTCAGACTCTAGAATTGCTTCATTATGATCTCGAGGCTCTATCATAGATAAGAAGGCTTGGAAAGCACATAAGTTTTTGAGTTGAGATCTAGTTTGAGTTCCCTTCTCAATGTCGCTTATGATCAAATCTAGGGCATGTGAGTTCTGGTGCTTCCAAGGTCTTGGTTCAAATCTCCTTGTTCTTGTTCCTTCAACTTGAGGTTCTTCAGTTTGTTCGTTCTCTGTATGCATTTCTTCTGCCTGTATTCCTGCATCAGTGGTTCCTTCATTTACCTTTTCCTCTTGAGGATCAGGCTCAGGAACCGTTAGTTCATTTTCAGGAATAGGTTTCTTAGTTGTACCTGCAGGAGTCAATTCCTCATCAAGATTGTCAGTCTCTTGAGGATGAGTTAACCCAATTTCAAAATCATTTTCATAACATGGTTCCTGCAGTGAGTCAGTTTCATCAAAGATAATATGTACACTTTCCTCTACACACATTGTCCTCTTGTTATATACTTTATATGCCTTACTATTTGAAGCATATCCTATAAAAACAGCTTCATCACTTCTAGCATCAAATTTTCCTAAATTGTTCTTACCATTGTTGTGTACAAAACATCTACATCCAAAGACTATAAAATAAGAGATATTTGGCTTTCTTCCCTTAAGCAGTTCATAAGGAGTTTTCTTGGTGATGGGTCTAAGCATGACCCTGTTGATGATGTAACATGCAGTGTTCACAGCTTCTACCCAAAAATTCTTTGGATGACTGCTAGATATAAGCATTGCTCTAGCCATATCCTCCAGAGTCCGGTTCTTTCTTTCAACTACACCATTCTGTTGTGGTGTTCTTGGAGCAGAGAAGTTGTGATCCAATCCTTCATTGCTGCAAAACTCATCAAACTTGGAGTTTTCATATCCCGTGCCATGGTCAGATCTTAAGTGTTTTAATTTAAAGCCACTGATCCTTTGAACTTTCTTAGCAAACGTTATAAATTCATCAAATGTTTCATCTTTTCTATGAAGGAGATTACCCATGTAAATCTAGAAAAATCATCAACAATAACTAATACATATCTCTTACCTGACCTGCTTTGGATTCTCACAGGGCCACAAAGATCCATGTGGATCAACTCAAGTGGACTTTGAGTGCTTACCATTTTCTTGGATTTGAACGAGGATCTTACTTGCTTCCCTCTTACACAGGCTCCACAAACTCCATGGCTTGATCCTTTTATAGTTGGTAAACCAACTAATAAGTCCTTACAACTTAGTTTATGAAGCAGTGTAAAGCTTGCGTGACCACACCTTTTGTGCCAAAGGTTTTGATCATCTTCTAGTACGCTAAGACAAGTTAGATTGTTCCTAGGAACAAGGTTCAGGTCAACAACATAAGTGTTTCCCTTTCTTGTTCCTTCTAGTATCTTGGTTCCTGTAATGGTGTAACTTACCACACAACATTCATTAGTGAATTTCACATTGTTTCCTTTGTCACGGAATTGAGAAATGCTAAGTAAATTATGTTTCAAGCCCTCGACTAAAACTACATTATTAATGGAATGTGACAGAGATTTCCCAACCTTACCTATACCTATTATGTTACCTGTCAGGTTGTCTCCAAAGGTCACAGTTCCTCCTTCGTAGACTGAAAGTGAGAGAAATTTGGTTTTGTCTCTTATCATGTGCTTAGAACAACCTCTATCGAGGTACCTGAAGTTGTTTCCCCTCACTTTAGTCTGCATCTACAGTAATTAGTCAGTGGTAGGAACCCAGTTAGACTTGGGATCCTCTGTTGAGCATGAGTTCTTCTTAACCTTCTACTCTTGCTTCACTAAGCGAGTGTTCATTTCAATTTTTTCCTCTTTGGTGGAACAATCAGACACTAAGTGTCCACTATTCCCACAGTAGGAACAGATTCTGTTGCTTGGCAGATCAACATATTTTTTATGTTTGTTCCTCTTCTTATAATTGAATCCTAGTCCATTCCTTCCTTCATTTTTAAATTTTTGTATCCAACTGACTGGATCAGGAAGCTTAATTCTTGAAGATTCCAATTTCCTCTTCAGTACCATATTTTCATTTAGCACAGATTCATGCTCAATTTTCAATTTTTCAAAATTGTTACTGGTACTGTTAGAGGAACTGGTTCCTTTAGGAACAACTAGTTTCAATTCTGCCAAAGCAATGTTCAAGAAGTAGTTATCATTTTTCAAATTTCATATGCTTCTTGAAAACCACGGTATTTATCAAAAATATCAAAGAACCGTTCCTCAATTTCTGAATTTAGCTTTTTAAACCAGTTTGTATGTTCAGTGGTAACTTTCAAGGCCTTCTCCATATTTTCTTCTCTTATGCAGATTGCCTTGTAGTCATCAAGAGTTTCTAAAAGTAATTCAGTGAGTTGGTTCTTATTTAATTTTGATAATTCCTCTTCAACAACATTAAAGTTTACCTGATTGTTAGATACGTCGATTCCACGAGGAAGCAAAGATTAGCAAGGTTTGAAAGTAATTAAGCGAGCTCAGCCTATTTTTTGGTGATTTTTGAGATTAACAATTAAACTAAGAACTAATTAGCTAACAATTAAACTAAATGATTTGGGTTTAACAATAATAAGAAGACACTAGGGATAGGGGAATCACTAGTTAACCAATTGCTAACCTATTCGTCAAGCCAATGGGATTCATTAGGATCAACTAAGGGACTAAGGTCACTCATATGTTTCCTAATTACTCTCTCGAGCTAATTAGGAGGACTTAATCAACCAATTTTACCTATTCTCATGGTAAAATCAATCGATCAAGTATTTCCACAACTCGTAGCGATTCGATTAAGGTCCTAGGAAGCCTAACACCTATTCTCATGGTGAAGTAAACCTATTGACTAACCTAAGGTCCATCAAAATCTTCATCTCTCAATCCTTCACTTTTGATCCCCTAATCTAATTCAATTGATGATCAAGCAATTAAAGAAGCAATTAAATAGGTTAGTCAACCCAATTTCTCCTAAATCTAACCCCCTAGCTTGACTTTTGAGGGCAACTCATGATAAACCTAGTTCATCCCCTTCCCCTAGCTAAGAAATTACTCTAAAGCCATTAAAGAAGTAAAATAAAAAGCTTGAGGTATCAATGGAAGATCAACAATGGTGGAAAACATTATAAATGGGATAAACATCAACTAACCAACACTAATCAAAGGCTAAAACAAGATAATCAAGTAATAAGGCAAAATAAAGCAAAGAGATAGAAGAAATACTTTAAATAGATGAACATCAAATGAAAAACTCCATGGAAATACCTTCAAAAAGCTTCAAATTGATTTCAAGATCTACTTTATCTCTCTAAAAAATACTTCTCTCTCTAAAGTTCTCTCTCTAATTAAGCTAATAATGATTCAGAAATTAAAGGGATATCTTAAGATTATTACAAAATTAGATTTATACCCCGTAAAAATAAGGGCAAAATCATAAAAGAGGAAATAAAACTACGGAGCCTGGGCCATGGATCGCTCACTCCTCACAACATGGAGCGCCCGCTCCCTCATCGCTCCTGGGTCGCTCCAAGTTCCTGATCCTCTTTCTTCATTTCTTGACCCATGGAGCGCCCGCTCCCTCTCCTAAGGAGCGCCCGCTCCCCTGTTATAAGCCTCTTTTTTGCTTGATAACCTTCAAAACACTCAAGGCAAATATTAGATGGGGAGGGGGGTATGCATATGCATATGCAACAACCTATATACATCCTAACTATATGCAAATGAGCTAAACTAGATGCTAAATACGAGATAATAAGAAATGAGGAAAAAGGGAAGGAAAAGGAAATTAAATGACCTAAAATGCATCTAAATGCCCTAAAACTACATGCAAATAAGTGAACCTAAAGTCCACTTATCAAATTCACCCAAGCTTGCCAATTGCTTGTCCTCAAGCAATTAACAATCTCAAGGAAACCTATGCAATAAAAACTAAGAAAGGCATCACGAAATCAAGGTCCTCGTCCTAATAGAGGTGTCAAGGCAATAGGAGAACTCGACCAACTTTCAAATCTCATAGCCGTCTTTCCTTATCCACAAGTTAGGGGTCAAAGGAGTGGTCTAAGCTAGTGCGCAAAGAAAATGATCGTCCTAGAGGTCCCTCAACTATCACACAAGCCCTCATTGGTCCTAAGTGAAACCTTTCCCTACAAAATGGAAAAACTTGCTCAACCTTGTACCAATCATGCCCCACAAGCTCACAAATCCCCCAAGCTAGAGTATTTATTCACTAGTTAACTTCCTTTTTTTGATTGCAAGGGCCCTAGACTACCTCCTCACGCGGTCTACCTCTCACTCGATAGTCATGTTTCTGAGGCACGGTACTGAGCACTCGGTATGAGACGCGATAAGAGGGTAAGGTAGCTCATACCAAAGGCATTGGAGCATCTCTAGGGGCCAAAGCATGAATTTTTTTATAACTATAGGCTACTAGCCTTGTGGGCTCTTATGCACCACTTATTCGATCCAATAGGCCAAAAAGGGCTCTTTTTCTTTTCATTTTTTTCATTTTTATGTGTTTTTGTTTTATTTTGCTTTCTCTCTTTTTTTAAAGGCTACTATCCTTACACTTCATTGGGCTAGAAGGGTTCTCAAGGTCGCTAAAGGGTTTATCCAAGGTCAAGGGAGAGAGTAAAGGCTTTTTATAGGGAAATAGAGACACTAATTCACGCTAAAGGCGAGTCTCGGACAATCGAGGGGTCTATTCGTACCAAGACCTTAGCATCCAAGCTTAAAGCACCCCTAATACTCCTAACGAGCACATAAGACACTCAAGCTAATTCACCCCTACTCGAAAGTCAAGTTCTCAACCTCTAACCTCTAAAGTTGAAACATAGAGTCATTCCTTAATTAGGTGATGCAAAAATCTTTTTGAAGTTTTTGAAATTTTTTTTAAAAAAAGCTGACATGCAAACTACCAAAGACAAGTCCTAAATGCAATTCATAAGCTACATGCAAAACTATCATGATATGCAACTATACTACATGCAAGTCTAAGACCTAAAGGAGAGAAGAAGCAAATAAAAAGAGAAGAAAAGCAAAAAGATATATACAAGGAAACAAAAAGGATAGAAAAAGGAGGAAGTCATGTACAAGTCATATACAAGTAAAAATAGTCAACCATGGTTCTTTTCATTTAAATCCTCAAGGCAATGATCAATAAAGCACACTCTCCTATCATGCCCCGTAAACCCGACCTACCAATGCGTCCTCTCTAACACGCGTATCCAAAAAGACACCCCAAACCCTCAAAATGAGCCACAACTCGCTAGCATAATCAAATAAAAACACCGCCCAAAAAATCAAGGCACCGTCCTCGATGTAATCATGCAAAACAAGTAAAGGGGGAGCGGGGCAAGAGGATCTAGTCCTCGTCCATGTGAGATGGACCTTCTCCCAAAGGGGGAGGTGGTGGCATGGCGCCCGAAGGGGGAGGGCCATGAGGCTCCCAACCGCCCGTGTAACCCGGCGGCCAAACGCCGTAGGGGTGGGGATAGGCGGGATCACCCATGGGGTTAGAACCCCCGGGTGCCCGCCAATCATAGGGTGGGTCGTGGTGGGGCCAATAGGGGTACGTGGGTTGGCTTTCATTCCATCTCGGTACCGGCCCATGTTGAGGAGGCCAATTTGGAAAGTTGACATAGGGGTCAACGTTCCCACTCTCCACGTGGTGATGATACATTGCATTAGTTTGTATCATCATACCACTCAAGTCCTCTCTCATGCCTTGGATCGTATTCATCATACGATCTTGGTTGAGAGCAAGACTGTAGTAGGCCCCCTCATAGTCAAAGGAGCAGGGCGACACTGAGGCACGACGGCCTGAACTCGGCTCCTCTCGATGGAGAGGAGGAGCTAAGTTGCCGCGTGCGGCCTGGGCTTCCGCGACGGGGGGCTCATAAGGGATGAGAAAAATCTCGGCATCCTCCCCGTCGCTGTCAAATGTGGTCACCTCCGAGTATGGGAGGTAACAATGATGACGACCCCTTACCTTCCAAACGAACCGCGCAAGATCAGGGGTAAAATCAATCCACCCGGCGGCTCTAATATAGTTCAAATCGAGGTAGGGGTTATCATCAACTGGAGTCAACAAATTAAGTTGCTCCCAAAACCCTAGAGCGGAAGCAATGATAGTAATCATCCCCCCACAATGAATATCGGATTTAAATAGTTCTCCACGGCGTATAGCAATACACCGTTGGAGAAATAGAAATCCGAGATTCAACTTGCCTCCTATTTCCCTTGGGTGATGGGAGGCAATGTAGAGCGCACTCACCTCCTCCGAGGCTACCTTACTTGGTTCTTTTTTTGAAAATATGGCGGTAACCAAGAGGCGGTGAATGTAGCGAAGGATCGGGGAATGCATATGAGAGGAATATCCCGTTTTGGGGATCAAAGGGGGCGTATCCGGCAACATCATGCCAAAATGCGTCCCTTTGATAGTAGACGGGGTATTGCCAAGTCTCGGGATTTCGGATGGCATTGGAGGGATCACATTGGAAGATCTCATTGAACCTCCCCAAAGAGATACATCGGGGTTGATTGAACAATTAGAAGGAGATTTCATACTCCCCCTCTTGTCCATCAACCTTATTTCTCTCGAGAGAGGCTAAGAATTCCAATGTGAGCCGCTCATATGTCAAAGGGCTAAAGGTGTAAAAGCGTTCCATGCCTAAAACAAATAAACAACGCCTTACATCTAGCACTATCCCGAGACTATCTAGATTTTCACCATGGAAGAACTTAGAAGCCTTAAATCTTCTGGTGCGTAAGTTCGTCATACCGACGTTTATGGTCGGGGTTGACGAACTTAAGGGCCGGAAGGGTGCCCTTTTGGTTCTTTTGGGAGGAAGAACCTAGGTCTTTTTTACTTTTTTTTCGTGAATGAAACATACTTGGAGTTTAAAGAGAATAACTCAACCAAGATGATTATAAGAAATTTAAAAGACCACGGTCTCAACCCAACAACTAAGCACGAAAATAAGAGCACCAACCAAGGGAAAAATTCAAAGCAAAAATGAAGGAAAACAAAAAGAAATAATGAAAAGAAGCTAGAAAAATCGAAAATAAAAGAAACTAGGAAAAATTAGGCTAAAAGGAGTAAGTAACTAGAAAGAAAAAAAAATGAAGGAAATCACACAAAAAATAATAAATAAATCAATTAAAAATCAAAATCTATCAAAATTTGGCAGCTAAGTCCACAAACAACACCACAATCAGCATATTATCAATTTTCTAGTACAAATCTAGAAGAAAAATAAAAGTTAGGGTTAGGTTTTACCTCTCTCTTTAAGAGGGGTGAAGAAATTCCACAATTGCGAACAATTTAGGTGCCTTCAAGCTTCAACCGTGTTCCTTAACCTTTTTATTCAAGAGATCTCCCCCAAACTTCAAGTTTGAAGTGATGATGAATTTTTGATTTTGGGGCTTTTTGACAAAAATGGGTTCTTTGTGTAGAGGAGGAGAAAAGATGAAGGGTTTTGTGAAGGAAGGGAGTGAAAATGTTGAGAAATGAAGGAGATATGAAGGTTTGAAGTTGGAAGTTTAATGGAGTTTAGAGAGAGAAAGGAGGTTTGAAAGGGTTGAATGAGTGAATGAGAGTGAAAGGATGAGGTGAGGATAGTGGAGTGTGGGACGGTTGGGGGGGGGGGGTAAATGAAGAGCACGTGAAAAATAAAAAAAAGGACGAAGGGGAGCGAGCTGCAGCTGGAGCGCCCGCTCCGAGCTTGGAGCGGGTCGCTCTTCACACGCTCCACCCCCGCTCCAAGTTCCTGCCAACTTCATTTTGATTTTGCACGCATGGAGCGCCCGCTCCCTATTACAAGGAGCGCCCGCTCCAGAGAGGGAACGCCCCCCTTTGCCTTGTCTTGGGCTCGCTCCTCCTCCATTCTTCTATACTTAGCCAATTTTTTGGTGTTTTCACTCTTCCTCTAATTTCACTCACCTAAAACCTCTTATTCACTCTTTTTTTTATATATTTTTTTGTATTTTTTCTCATATCTTTGTTTTTTCATATTTTTCTTTTTTCGTTCTTTTTCTCATTTTTTTACACTTTCTTTTTCTAAAAGCTAAGAATCCGGGTTGCCTCCCGTAAGCGCTTCTTTAAAGTCATTAGCTTGACCTCCCTACGATGAAAATCCTCATAGGTGAAGGGGGTAGTCATCCGAAGCAATGTGACAAATATGCTCAATTTGGGTTCCATCGTGGTATACCTTGAGTCTTTGCCCATTTACTTTGAACGTCCCTTTTTCCTCGCTCCACACTTCCACCGATCCATGCGGGAACACAGTTTTTACTTCAAACGGTCCACTCCACCTAGACTTAAGTTTCCCCGGAAAGAGTCTTAGCCTAGAGTTGAAGAGAAGGACCTTGTCTCCTACCTTGAACTCTCTCTTCATTATCCTTCGATCATGCCAGGCCTTAGTTCTCTCCTTGTAAATCCTAGCATTTTCATAGGCATCTCGCCTAAGCTCTTCGAGCTCATGTACATCCAAAAGTCTTCGTTCCCCGGATGACTTGAGATCAAAATTCAAAAGCTTGATGGCCCAATATGCTTTGTGCTCTAACTCAACCGGCAAGTGACATGATTTTCCATACACAAGCTTGTAGGGGGTTGTGCCAATTGGTGTCTTAAAAGCCGTCCTATAAGCCCACAAAGCATCATCGAGCTTTAATGACCAATCTTTACGAGATCGGTTCACGGTTTTCTCCAAGATGAGCTTCACCTCCCTATTTGACACTTCCGTTTGGCCGCTACATTGTGGATGATAGGAGAGCCCCATTTTATGATGCACCCCATATTTGGAGAGGAGTGCTTGGAAACTCTTTTTGACGAAATAGGATCCCCTATTACTAATCACGGCTCTCGGAACCCCAAACCTCGCAAATATCACGAACTTGAAGAGCTTGGTAACTACCTTAGCATCATCTGTAGGAGAGGCGATTGCTTCCACCCATTTGGAGACATAGTCAACCGCCACTAAAATGTAGGAGTTACCAAACGAAGAAGGGAAGGTTCCCATGAAGTCTACCCCCCAAACATCGAAGACTTCCAATTCTAAAATGTTGGTGAGGGTAATTCATGCCTCTTGGAGATGTTGCCGACCCTTTGACACCTATCACAAGCTTTCACAAAGCCCCACACGTCCTTGAACATAGAGGGCCACCACAATCCACAAGATAAGATCTTGGCAACGGTCTTATCGGCGCCCATATGTCCTCCAAAGGGGGATGAATGACATTTCTCAATCACACTTGCGATCTCATCATTGGGAAGACATCTCCGATACAAACCATCCTCCCCCCGCTTGAACAAAAGTGGGTCCTCCCACGCATAAAACTTAGAATCATGGAGGAACCGCCTTCGTTGTTGATATGTAAACTCAAAAGAAATGATCCCACAAGCCAAGTAGTTTGCCATGTCGGCAAACCATGGGGTATCAAGGGCTTTGATGGAGTATAGGAGATTGATAGGTTTTAGTCTTATCACCTAATCAAAAATAAACCTACGGACCTCTAACTAGGTAGTCAGTGGAAGCAGGGTCGAATCCACAGGGAGACAGAGTTTCTAAATCAATATTCAACCAATTCAGCTACTCCAGATGAAATCAGGAAGGAATTAATTAAACTAAAGAATAGACTACGGAAGACTGAATAAATCGAGGATTAAACTATGGAATAAAAGTCTAGGGTATTAGGTCGGTCCACCATGCTTATACCAATCAAATAGGGTCAACTACTATCACAACCTAAGTCAAGAGTCGGGGGATTAGAGCCTATGTTGAGCTATGGTTAAGACTCAACGCTCATAGCTCAACATACGCCGCATGTTCACTAACGTAATCAGAACTACTGACGTGTCCTAGGCCTCTAGTCGTAAGACGGATCTGTGCAAACAACTATTAACCACAAGCAATCAATGAAATTGTACACTGACATTAATTACTCAATAAGAACAAACCACATCACAATCACCCTAATCAAGCCATAGAAATTGAAAGAAAGCTAAATCACAATCATGGTATAAACATGGCTTTCCTATCTAACACCCTAGAAAGAGACTACTCAGACATGATCGAATTAACAACGACAAAACTAATATGAAACCCTAACAATTGCATCATGAACGATTAAATAAATAAACTAAGCAATCAAAGTAATTAAAGAGATAAAGAGTAGAGAAAGTACCAATTGACGGAAAGCAGGAACTTTTATTGAAATCGAAATAGGTTTGATCACCTCTAATCTAATCTAAAGTGTTTGAATTAAACTAAGAACAATGAAGAATAAAACTAGTCTAAAGCCTAATGAAAGATGAATAAAAGATGTCCCTCAATAATGAGGAAAAAGGTATTTATAATACCCATCAAGTCTAATTAAAAATAGGAAACAAAAGACGAATTCCGCGACGAATGGCGCCAGACCCGATCGAGCCCGAGTCACCCACCCGATCGGGTCAAATACCAAAAGCCACCTTTTGCTTCTCGTGGTCCTGGCAGCAACAGCGCAGCACATAAGCCTTGAATAGCGGCCCACCCGATCGGGCCCGAGGACACCACCCGATCGGGTCAAATACCACGAGCCTCTCTTTGTTCCTCGTGGTCAGCGCAGCAGCCCAGCATCTAGCGTATTGAAATGCGGCCCACCCGATCGGGCCTGGGAGCGTTATGGCCCAGCACAAGCGCCTCGCAAGCAGCAACATAACAAGACCTATGAGCATCCAGCCCGATCGGGTCGGGCAGAGGGTGCTCGATCGGGTCTGGTGCAAGTCTTCTCGCCCGATCAGATCGGGCGTAGCTTGCCCGATCGGGTCCGCGACTTTCATACCCGATCATGAATACTTCGCCCGATCGGGCTATTTTCGCCCGATCAGAGTACGGAAACCTCCTTTTTGACTCTTTGGCTCTCTAAACTTCACGTTTAGGGGTCTTGGGACCCCCTAAACTACCCATAAAGCTCGCGAGCCATCGTACGTGCCTCGTAAAGCCGTGGTTGCTTCCAAATGACTCGGGAATAGGGAGAAAACTCCCTAAAACCTGCAATTCAACATTAACACACAAAACCACAACTATATACGATAGTTAGCACAAAATAGCTCCCAAGAGCTCCAGTGACGCACAAATTAGCTTGTAAATAAGGGAGATAAGACTATATAAATACGTGATATCAGAGATCATCCTTTAAGCTATCATCAATGGGCATATCATGAGAGGGGGAGTCTTCAACCAAAGGCAACTGGGAAAGGTGGTCGGCCACCAAGTTTTCTGTTCCCTTCTTGTCTCTAATCTCAATGTCAAATTCTTGAAGGAGCAAGATCCAACGAATCAACCGCGGCTTCGCATCTTTCTTGGACATGAGATACTTGATTGCCGAGTGACCCGTGTACACTACCACTTTGGAGCACATAAGATAAGGCCGGAACTTATCAAAGGCAAACACAACCACCAACAACTCTTTCTCCGTTGTGGCATAATTCTTTTGAGCTGAATCAAGTGTCTTGCTCGCATAGAGAACAACATGTAGCTTTCCCTCTTTTCTTTGCCCTAAAACGGCTCCCACTGCATAATCACTAGCATCACACATTAGTTCAAAAGGCAATGGGGGCGGAAATAAGGGCATGCTTTAAAGTCTCAAAAGCATTCATGCAATCACTATCAAAAACAAATTCATTATCTTTTTGCAAGAGGCTAGATAGAGGCCTAGCAATCTTAGATAAGTCCTTTATGAACCGGCGATAGAAACCGGCATGTCCCAAAAAGAACGCACTCCCTTCACTGTAGTAGGTGGGGGCAACTTCTCTATGACCTCAATCTTGGCCCTATCTACCTCAATTCCCTTTTGGGAAATCATGTGTCCCAACACAATGCCATCCTCAACCATGAAATGACACTTCTCCTAATTAAGCACTAGATTCATCTTTTGACATCTTTGAAGCACAATTTTCAAGTTCTTGAGACAATCATCAAAAGATGAACCTACTACGGAGAAGTCATCCATGAATACCTCAATGGTATCTTCCAACATGTCCGAAAAGATGGCGGCCATACACCTTTGAAATGTAGAGGGCGCATTGCACAAACTAAATGGCATCCTTCGATAAGCAAAGGTACCAAATGGACAATTGAATGTAGTCCTTTTTTGGTCATCGGGGTGGATGGGAATTTGAAAGAACCCCGAATAACCATCAAGGAAAAAAAAAATGGGAATGGCCCGCTAATCTTTCCAACATTTGATCTATAAAAGGGATGGGGAAATGATCTTTCCGGGTGGCTTTATTCAATCTCCGGTAATCTATGCACATACGCCACCTGGTCACCGATCTAGTGGAGATTTGTTCTCCCTTTTCATTTGTGATGACGGTCATGCCTCCCTTTTTAGGGACCACATGGACGGGACTAACCCACTGACTATCGGAGATAGGGTAGATTATCCCCGCCTCAAGGAGTTTTAAGACCTCCTTTTTAACCACTTCTTTCATATTGGGATTCAACCTCCTTTGAGGCTCAATAGAAGAAGCATGATCGTCATCAAGATGAATTCTATGCATGCATAGGGTAGGACTTAGCCCTTTGAGATCTTCAATGCGATACCCAATGGCACTTCTATGTTCCCGAAGGACGTCAAGAAGTTGAGTAAGTTGAGTGCCTTCAAGTGTAGCATTGACTATCACCGGGTAAGTCTCACCCTCACCAAGAAAAGCATATTTTAAAGAAGGGGGAAGGGGTTTCAACTCTACCTTGGGAGGAGGCTTAGAACTCTCCTCCTTAGGTGAAGGCACCTCAAGAGCCTCAATCTTCTCCTCCTTAGAACAAGAAATTGGAGAGGCATCCATGGCAAGCTTGAAGTTTTTCCCTTCCTTATTATCTTCTAAATCTTCTCCCAAAAGCACATCTTCCAAAGGGTCTTTCTTACCCCTTAAACTCTTCAAAGTGAAGACCTCTTCATCAAAACTATCTATCCTCTTCACCTCTTCCATTATTGGAGACTTCATTGATTGCTTGAAAACAAATTCCATGCTCTCATCTCCTACCCTCAAAGTAAGCACATCTCGCTCCATATCAACAAGAACTCCGGCCGTTTTAAGGAAAGGCCTCCCAAGTATAAGAGGGACTTGAGAGTCTTCCTCCATCTCCATAACCACAAAGTCACAAGGGATGAAAACCCTTCCAACTTGGACCGGTACATCCTCCAACTCTCCAACCGGAACTTTCACCGATCTATCGGCGAGTTGAATGACCCTCCTAGTAGGCTTGAGTTCAAAATTAAGTTGCTTAGCGATGGACAAGGGCATCAAACTCACACTTGCCCCCAAATCCTCCAAGGCCCTCTTAGGCTCCAAGTCCCCAATCTTCAAAAGAATAGAAAATGACCCCGGATCTTCAAGCTTCTTGGGTAGCTTGTTTTGAAGTACGGCACTAACCTCGGCAGTCAAAGCAATGGTGGCCCTTTCCTCGAGCTTGGTCTTGTTGGAGAGGAGCTCCTTAAGAAACTTGGCATAAGTAGGCATTTGAGACATTGCTCGGAGAAAAGGGATGTGCACTTGAAGCCCTTTCATGACTTCAAAGAATTTCATGAATTTATCATTGAGTTGCTTCTTAGCTAGCCTTTGAGGAAAAGGAACCGGAGGCACATAAGCCTTGGGTGCCGCTTAACTAGCCTCTTTACGTTGCTCATGAACCTCTTTCTCTTGGCTTGGCTCAACATCACCTTCATCCTCCACAATTACCTCCTCAAGAAGCTTCTCAACCTCCCCTTCACTCCCCCTTTTCTAAACTTTCGGGCTTTCATTCACTTCACTAGGCATCTTAGGCCCCTCATAGTTTGCTCCGGATCTCAAAGTAATGGCCTTAGAATGCTCGTGAATCACGGGTTGGCTTGGAAATTAAGTAGAAGAAGAAGAAGAATTGCTTACTTGTTGGGCAATTTGGGCAAGTTGGGTCTCAATCATTTTGTTGTGAGCTTGCATTTGTTCTAAGGAAGAGTGAATTTCCCCAAACTTCTTATCATTATCGGCATTGGTCTTGGTTTGTTGGGCTAGGAAAATTTGAAGTGTAGACTCAAGTGATGAAGGCTTGGGTGGGTTAGGCTCAAAGGGTGGTCTTTGTTGTGGTTGGTTGAAACCGGGTGGTCGAAAGTTGGAGGAGTAGTTATTGTGATTTTGTGGTGGGGATGTTTCCATGTTCCTTGAGAGGGGTTGTTCCACCTCCCTGGGTTGTTGAAGTTGGAAGGCCCCTCTTGTCTTGCACCAACCCATGCTACATGTTCCGTAGATCTTCCACAATAAGAGCTTGCATGATCGGTGCCTCCACAAATTTCACAAGACAAAGCTTGGAAGGTGGTTGGCTTGGGGATGCCAAGTTCACCATCTCAAGTTTCTTAGCTAGAGTGTCTAGCTTAGCATGGATATGATCCATGGCCTCCACATCATACTTCCCTTTACAACTAACCTTCTTGCTTGTAGACCTTGTGTTCCCCCAAGAGTAGTGCCTCACAACCTCTTCTATGGTGGGCTCAATATCTTCAACCCGTAGCTTGGTGAGTTGACCCCCCGCTCCGGAATCAAGACTAGCTCTAGTCATAAGAAGCAACCCATCATAGAAACTTTGCATCAACATCCATTGACTATACCCATGGTGCGGACACGACCTTCGGAGGTCTTTGAACCTATCCCATGCCTCATTCAAACTTTCATTTTCATCTTGTATGAAATTAGAGATCTTCCTTATATCCTCGAAAGTCTTCTCTTGGGAGTAGAACTCATTAACAAAAGCCGTCGTTACTTGTGCCCAAGTAGTCAAGGAATCGGGAGGTAGAGATTGTAGCCACTTCTTGGCTTTCCCCATGAGAGAGAAATGAAAAAGATTAAGCCTCACGAACTCTTGAGTAACATTATTTTGCTTGACCGTGGCACAAAGCTCAAGGAAGTTCGCCAAATGGTCAAGTGGACACTCATGAGCACATCCTCCATAAGGCTCTTGCTTGATCATTCTAATCAAGTGTGGAGAGAACTCAAAGTTAGCGGTTGTTGTCGGCCTCTGAATCCCACTTTTGAGCTCAAATGCTTCGGGGTGACCATAGTCCCTCAAAGCTCTTGGAACGGGTGGATCCTCCGCCATAATACTAGAAGTTGAAGAATGAGATTGATCTTCCTCAAACACCTCCCCCGGTTGCTCCTCACTAGTAGATAGTACCCTTGGTTCCCGAAAAATCCTCCTCAACTCCCGTAAAGTGCCCTCAAGATTGTGGTCAATTGGAAGCAATGGATCTCCTCGTAACCTTCTTGACATGCAAAAACAAATGCTCAAGGGAGAGATTAGTAACACAAGGTCTTACCACCAAGTAGTAAGCAACCAATTGGTAACCAAAAGAAAACAAAAATTAGAAAAAGGGAGGAGGAATAGACTTGACTTAGACTCAAAAATCATAATTCAAAGCAATGTAATCCGTTGCATCCCCGGCAACGGCGCCAAAATTTGACACGGTCGTTGCACGTGCCAAATATAAACCTAACTTAGCCTAGTTTAGGGCAAGAAAGGGTCGATTCCACGAGGAAGCAAAGATTAGCAAGGTTTGAAAGTAATTAAGCGAGCTAAGCCTATTTTTGGTGATTTTTAAGATTAATTGATCAACTAAGAAAACAAGAACTAATTAGCTAACAATTAAACTAAATGATTTGGGTTTAACAATAATAAGAAGACACTAGGGATAGGGGAATCACTAGTTAACCAATTGCTAACCTATTCGTCAAGCCAAGGGAATTCATTAGGATCAACTAAGGGACTAAGGTCACTCATATGTTTCCTAATTACTCTCTCGAGCTAATTAGGAGGACTTAATTAACCAATTTTACCTATTCTCATGGTAAAATCAATCGATCAAGTATTTCCACAACTCGTAGCGATTCGATTAAGGTCCTAGGAAGCCTAACACCTATTCTCATGGTGAAGTAAACCTATTGACTAACCTAAGGTCCATCAAAAGCTTCATTCCTCAATCCTTCACTTTTGATCCCCTAATCTAATTCAATTGATGATCAAGCAATTAAAGAAGCAATTAAATAGGTTAGTCAACCCAATTTCTCCTAAATCTAACCCCCTAGCTTGACTTTTGAGGGCAACTCATGATAAACCTAGTTCATCCCCTTCCCCTAGCTAAGAAATTACTCTAAAACCATTAAAGAAGTAAAATAAAAAGCTTGAGGTATCAATGGAAGATCAACAATGGTGGAAAACATTATAAATGAGCTAAACATCAACTAACCAACACTAATCAAAGGCTAAAACAAGATAATCAAGTAATAAGGCAAAATAAAGCAAAGAGATAGAAGAAATACTCTAAATAGATGAACATCTAATGAAAAACTCCATGGAAATACCTTCAAAAAGCTTCAAATTGATTTTAAGATCTACTTTATCTCTCTAAAAACTACTTCTCTCTCTAAAGTTCTCTCTCTAATTAAGCTAATAATGATTCAGAAATTAAAGGGATATCTTAAGATTATTACAAAATTAGATTTATACCCCGTAGAAATAAGGGCAAAATCGTAAAAGACGAAATAAAACTACGGAGCCTGGGCTATGGAGCGCCGGCTCCTCACAACATGGAGCGCCCGCTCCTTCATCGCTCCTGGGTCGCTCCAAGTTCCTGATCCTCTGTCTTCATTTCTTGACCCATGGAGCGCCCGCTCCCTCTCCTAAGGAGCGCCCGCTCCCCTGTTATAAGCCTCTTTTTTGCTTGATAACCTTCAAAACACTCAAGGCAAATATTAGATGGGGATGGGGGTATGCATATGCATATGCAACAACCTATATACATCCTAATATATGCAAATGAGCTAAACTAGATGCTAAACACAAGATAATAAGAAATGAAGAAAAAGGGAAGGAAAAGGAAATTAAATGACCTAAAATGCATCTAAATGCCCTAAAAATACATGCAAATAAGTGAACTTAAAGTCCACTTATCGCATATTAGTGCAACTTCCTCCATCAATGATCAAGGTACAAACCTTGTTCTCAATAGTGCATCTAGTATGGAAAATGACCTCTCTTTGTTGTGATTTTTCATGATCTATCACACCACTCAAAGCTCTTCTAACCACCAAGAATTCTCCCTCATCAGGACCAACAATCTCATCTCCATACTCCTCCTCTTCACACGCCTTCATTTTGACATCATCCTCCTCTTCTAGGGCTTCAAACTCCATAAGACTCCCTAGTTTCTTGTTAGGACATTCAAAAGCAATGTGTCCTAACCCTTTGCACCTAAAACACCTTCTAGGGGCACGATTTGGAGTAAACGTAGAAGTAGTGTTAGGGGTTTTTGGAATAGATGGTTGAGTAGGCTTAGAAAAGGTTTTGTTTGGCTTAGAATAGGGAGTATATTTGGTAAAGGGGCGTGAGGCCTTACCTTTAGTCTTTTATTGCTTCTCAATTTTGTGAGCCAATATGATCAATTCCTCTAGGGTAGAAAAAGGATGCAATTCAACAACATTAGCAATTCTAATATCTAAACCACCAAGAAATCTTACCAATGTTTGAGGCTCATCCTCTTGAACTTCACACTTCATGAGGTAGGATTCGAATTCTCTAGCATACTCCTCCACTGATTTCAATCCTTGTTGTAGATGATGGAACTTGGTAAAGTTCTCTTGGACATAGTAAGTAGGAAGAACATTTGTTTAAGAAGTTTTTTCATCTTAGCCCAATTTCGGACCTTCTCTTTCCCTTGTCTCTTGGTGCATACACTAGCCCGCCAAGTTGAGGCATACTTCCTTATCTTGAGAGCTACAAACTTAACTCTCTTATCTTCAGGAATTTGCTTATAGTCAAAGACCCTCTCAACGGTTCTCAACCATTCTACAAACTCATCTGCATCAGTTCTACCATCATAGTCAGGAATATCTACTTTAATATCATTAAAGTTTCTGTGGAAGTTATTATTAGGGGGAGCTCTATAAGTCTCATCACTCTCTCTATTGGAATCATCAAAAAGATCATCTCCTCTTTGTTTCCTTAACCTCAAAGACATTTGTCTCAGTTGATCCTGCATTAAGGCAATTCTAGCCTCACTCTCACGCTTCTCTTCCTCCATTCTTGTGATTATTTCTTGCAGATTTTCAGGTTGGTTTGTTTCGGCCATTGTGTGTAGGGTTTGTGTTTAGGATGTGTTTGGCTCTGATACCAAGATGTTATATTCCAACTATAGGTTAGTCGAAATATAAGAAGTAATATGATTCATTAGCTTAACTTAGTTCAACTTAGATACAGATTCACCACTAAGTCAAATTAAGGTTCCTAAGAATACCACTTAATTCAAGCTAAAGGAATTAAGCTAGCAAAGGCACTTTAGATTAATTAGAATATTAATCAAAGCAATTATAAACTCCAAGTTTTATATTAAAAGTCATGTGTCTTTCATTAAGATCGAAGTCCGATAAATACATGTCCTTTAGGTCCTATTTTCGGAAATAAAAACAAATTAATTAAAACTAAAATCACTACCACTAATCCACTAAGCTAAGTACATGGAAACATGTCCTAAGCAGTGTAGTTATGGCCTCTTGGACGTGTAGAGTGCCGTTGGGAGCTTCATTGCCACTTCATCCATGATTCCCTCAACTTCCCTTGAAAGAAGGAGACTCATTCAAAGGTTGTTGAGTTGGACGCCTATTTTGAATGTTGTGGAGAGGGTGGACGGCCAGAATAGGGGAAGAGGTTGTAACAACCTCAACAACTTCAGCCACACACTCCATTTGCACGCCACTCTTTATTGTGCACGCCTAGATTATAAGAAGTAGTTGTAGACTTGTTCCAACATAATCTAGGTTCATCTCAAAGCATGTCCAGGTTCATTTTCCACGCTCAAAGCTTCTTCCTTGCTTGTAGCTAGCCTTCCTTGCTTATAGCTCACCTTTCACACGTCCATAGGAGTAATTACAACCTAATTGACTCTCTAAGTTAAAAGAAAAGAAATAAAACAATTACAACTCAAGACTCTAACTTATTTTCGAACTTACATAAATAAAGCATGAAATATTACTCTAATTAACTTAACATGACTAGAATAATCTATGACTCTCTTAAGGACTCTAATAAAGCAATTTAAAGATAGTAACTTAGCTAAAAATAATTAACTAATCTAAGGACACGTTCGAGGACTCAATAGACTTAAGGGAAGTTAGAGCATCCCTTAGAGTGGAAGTCACCATGTTCTTGGACTTAGGATCAATGGAAATAGATGGATCTCCATCAGTCACCCACCCCTTGCCACAAAATTAACAACTTACAAAGAAATCCCAAAAGCCCAACACTCAAAAAGACCCACAAAAAAAAACCGAAAACCCAACCCTCAAAGAAACCCACCCATCCCATCCCTCTAAAGACCCATCCTAACCCTCAAATCCAGCTCTTAAAAAGATCAGGTGCAAGTCAAGAAGACTAAGAAGCTCTTGATGAGTGAGGTGTGAGGAATTGGAGAGAGAAAGCTCTTCCATTGATGGAGAGAGAATGTCGTTGGTGTTTGAAGGAGTTGAGGTTGAAGCTTGCGTTTCTTGTTATTAATGGAGTTTTTGAGAGGGAGATGGTGTTGATGTCGTTAATGGAGTTTTTGTGAGGGAGATGGTGTTAACGGAGTTTTTTGCGTTTTTTGTTCCGGTGGAAATTGGAGGCTGGAGGTTGATGGAGGGGTGAGGAGGAATGAAGAAAGAGTAAGTGAAAGGGATTAAAAAAAGGAATAGTATAAATGAAATTAAAAGTTAATAAGAAAAGCTAAAAAAGGAAAAATAACAAAATAGTCATGTGCAAATCACATGATAACCTGTTGTTGCAAGTTAACAGGTCACTAGATCTATAAAATCAAACTTAACTAATAGTTGGTACCTATTAATAATAATCAATAGTTGAGCCCTTTAAAAGAAGATTGACCATAATTTGTACCTTTAGTATCAATTTTTCAAAATCTAGATGTATAGTTAGAAATGTTGAGGACTTTAGCACGTGGGAACAGGTCGGGTCATAATTGAATCAGAAAAATTATGTCGACTGAGATCGGGTCTGGTCATGTCCCGATCAAGTTCAAAATCGGGTCGGATTGACATGTGGCCGATCAACAACCCAAGTCAGGTATATGTAATTACAGGTTGAGCTCGGTACGATGAAGGTCAGCCTCAAATCATCATTTGTCGGGTACCTTTTAACTATGGGTTAAGTGTAACATCCCGTCAAATAGCGACTATGAAAGGACTTAAATAAATGAAAACAACGAACAATTCAGCGATAGCAGAAATACCACTGAGACGGTCACTCGAGCAAAATTAAACTAAAAATAAACAACAAGCTTCGAAATAGTAGTCAAAACTCTAAAAATAAATAAATAAATATATATATATAAAGAGGAATGAGGTCTCATACCTCATCCCGTACTAAGCATTCCAAAATCTATGATATCCATAATGAGAAAACAAAACCCAGAGCTTAACTAAACATAAAGAAACAAAACCAATATCCAAGAGATCATCTCTAAAAATAACATTCAACTGAGTAAATGTAAACTACTTAAGACCAACTAGAAGACTTATCCTAATCCCGGACTCATAGTGCTCGTCCATAATGACTAGCACTACCTTCTTGCTAACACGGGTAAATCGCACAACCCCTATCCACACAGTAACAACTCTAAACAACATCGTCATGGTCATCTGCAATATATATCAATAAAGTTCCACAATTAATGGGAAGTAACTAGCAGTTCTCCCAGCCCAATTTAAGAAACAAATAGTAAACTTAAATAAAGTCAGAACAACCATCAAATAGACATGCATCACATATAGCAATAAAAGAAGGCAAAGTACACATTACTGACGTTATTAGAAAGGAGAAGCATGGAATGCTTTGGGGAATTAAGCTTTCTAGAATAGCTTCGTTAGTTTCGTACCTCTTTTTACAGACGATGCCCTTCTTTTTCTCCAAGCTACTCCAGAATCCTGCTAGGACATAAAAGAGTCTATTGAAAGGTTTTGTGAGATTTATGGGGAAATGGTCAATTTCAACCAGCCCCACGTCATATTCAGCCCAAAAACGCCAACAAAGTTCAAGAAGATTCTCGGGAAACCTCTAGGGTAAAAAGTAGAGAGATACAATGGGAAAGTATTTAGGGTGCCCGATGGATATGGATGGAAGAACTAGTACGAAATTTGAAGATCTAGAGACAAATGTTATTGGAACTCTGCAAATTAGAAGTTCATCAACTTATCCCCAGCAGGGAAGCTCCTCCTCATAAACTCAGTGCTCATCATGCTTGCAACTCACATTCTTAAATCTACTACCGCAGAAAGCCTCACAGTAAATCACTTCAACTCTACTTAAATTTTGGTGGGCTTCAAGTGCAGATAAAAAACCAATCTACTAGAAGAAAGAGAGCTCCTGGAGAAACATAAGAGGGAAGGAGGCCTAGCTTTGAAATATATCTTCGCTCTTAACTATGCATTATTGGCAAAGCAGGCTGGAGAATTCACCGAAACCCTGACTCCCCTTGGGAAGGATGATTAATACAAAGTATAAAGTTGATCCCATTAACCACCCTCTCTATAAACAAAGATGTTCCCATCCAAAAAATGCTTCATACGCATTCACGAGTCTTTTCAAGGTCACTAGGGGAATAACTCGGGGATTTACTTACCAACTAGGTAAAGGGGATAAAATACAGATCTGGCAAGACATGTGGGCTGGAATAAGTAAGATTGCTCAGAAGACCCAAGAAACTAGGATGAGCAAGCCCCGTGTGTTGTGGCAGATCTCATCACCCTTGATAGAACTTAAAATGCCAACCTAATAAGGAAATGGGTCAAAAGGGACTAAGTGGAGAGTATTTTCGCTACCCATATCCCAGAAGGAGATAAAGAAGATGTCTTAAAATGGGCCTTCACTAGTAACGACAGGTTACTGGCTGTTCTTATCTAGAAACAGAAGTGAAGAAATTACGACGTAATCTGGTCCAAAATGTGGTCATCCTCACTTCTCTCAAAACGGAAAATTTTCTTTTGGAAACTCATCAACAATGCAATCCCTGTCACAGATAATCTAAGAAAAAGAAAGATCATTTAAAACAATGGGTGCTAATTGTGCAATCAGGAGAAGGAGTCCACATGCCACTTGTCTAGGGATTGCCCCATATCAAGGCATATTTGGGCAGAAGCCTCAGGATTAGAGCTGAATGCGAGAACCTTCCAGATTTAGGCCAATGGATCAAAAACCTCTAGTCCTACCTGTATGGAGAAGAAGAGATGGCCTACTTCACCACAACTCTATGGGCTATGTGGATGCACATAAATGAAATAACATTGGGAACATGTGTCACCAGTCCTACCCAGGTGCTTAAGATACAACAGGATTGCATGGCAAGATGGAGGAGATAGAAAAATGCGAGTTTGCCAGAAATCATTACAGAGAGAAAAGATCTAATCTCAAAAAACAGGTAACATGGGAATAAGGGACGTACGAAGGCCAAGAGACCCTAATTATGCAAATTGATGGAGCATGGAAGTACCTAGAGAAGAGGAAATCCTTGGAGTGGGGAGCAGCTATAGGGTGACAGAGCGAAAATCCCGCATAAAGAATTTAAGGACAATCGCCAAGTCAAACGGAGGCGAAGGCCCTACTCAGAGGGTTACAGGAAGCTATGAAAACTACTGAAATCATTCATATGAAGACGGATTGTGCGACCTTAGTGGAAGCACTCAAAAATCCTGAAACTGTCCTTTCTGCCGGCAGTCCATCATGATTGAGGTGCCAAGTTTGACAACACGTTGTAAGTTCTTTAACTGTACTAAAATAGGTAAACGAAATGTTGCAATGGCCCATGCTCTGACTACTAAAGCCAAAAAAATGAATATCGTAATTTTCTTACCTTTAATAACATCTAATTCTCTTTGCCAAAAAAAAAAAAAACATCACGCAGAAAAAAGAAAAACACGAGCAAATGAGGTCGTTGAGGGCAGCAACTCCTTCTCCAATCCCAGAACATTTCAATAATTTCGTGTTAGTCAGATTCCAACCTTGTTACACAAAACCCACAATTTTATATTACAAAATATTCCAATCCAAGTGTTTTTTTATTCAACTAACTTGCATGTCTCAATCATTAAAATTTGACCTTTTCATGTACAAATGAAGACCATGATGATAAAGAGATCTGTAAGTCAGTTCTCAAGAAGTCGATCAGGTCTCTAATGGAGAATAAATTGTTGTTGTTGCTATTATTTTCATTTTTGGCAATTGGGTTGTCAGAAGAGAACATAGTTGTTGATAAGAAATCTCCATGGAGAATCCACACATTGTTTTCAACAGAATGCAACAATTACTTCGATTGGCAAACAGTTGGATTAATGCACAGTTACAGGAAGTCGGGTCACCCAGGACCCATTACCCGACTTCTGAGCTGCACTGAGGAGGAGAAGATAAACTATAGAGGCTTTGATTTGGCTCCAACTATGCTTGTCCCTTCTATGAGCAGACACCCCAGAACTGGTGACTGGTATCAACTCTCTAAACTACTATTCTCTGTCTTTCTCTGTTGCAATTGTTAGTTTCATCAATTACTAATCTACATATTATTCCCGGACCGAAGATTTCAGTATCCGGGTGTCAATTATAAAATTATGGATTGCTTACTCGGGTTGCAAAATCGAAAACCAACATTTCAATTGTGCAATGAAGATAAAAGTGTAAAACAATTTTTTGTGGGTATTGGCTGACACCCTTGCCTCAGTGTAGGTCCTCCACGGATTAGTTATAATCTAAAACCCAAATGAACATTGGCTGATTGGTAATCGGCTTTATGTTTAACTTGAAGTAAGGAGGTGTGGCTATATTATTTGCTGTCAGTTAGTTGGTGATGGATGATGCTTGTCCAATTTAGGGTCTAAAATAAAGCAACATTCTTGAGCATATGGGGGAAGGATGCATACATCTGGAACCTCTTATATGTTGTAAGAAGGAGTATTGTTAGAGGTGCTGGATTGTGCTTTAAGGAAGTATAAGTTCGACTATGATTATTGCATTGTATTTATAATGTTTGTTGCTTATAGAAGTCATTGCGTCTGATCCCCTACTTAAGGGAGTGCCTGGGATATGAGTTATCCTCTAATGTGTGAAGCAAGAACCTATGTTTGTAGATATACTAAGATAAATGCATGGAACTTTTCTAGAATTTGATGGGCATTATGTGCCTGTGATATGAGTTATCCTCTAATGTGTGAAGCAAGAACCTATGTTTGTATATATACTAAGATAAATGCATGGAGCTTTTCTAGAATTTGATGGGCATTAATTATGTGCCTGTGATATGAGTTATCCTCTAATGTGTGAAGCAAGAACCTATATTTGTAGATATACTAAGATAAATGCATGGAGCTTTTCTAAAATTTGATGGGACAAATTATGTGGCAATATCCTTAGAAGGGGGTATGCCTTTTTGCTTATGTCAACAATGTAAAGGCTTGAGAAATCCAATAAAGGATTCGGACCGGACGGGGTGTTATGATGATTATTGCAAAAGAAACTAAAAAAAGCTGATGGGGTTTAGATCATAATTTTCCTTTTGATACTTCATTTCATGGACTTGTTTTCTGATACCTAACTTCAACTTTTGTTGTTTTCCTATCTGCTGCACTCTTTCAATTTTTTTTCCCCGATTTTCCTCTAACTTTACTGGAATGATCATAAACTAAGAGTGAGCTTTTCTATCTGTCTAGGTACCCTGCCATTAACAAGCCTGCTGGGGTTTTGCATTGGCTCAAGCATAGTGAGGATGCCAAGAATGTGGATTGGGTTGTAATTTTAGACGCCGACATGATCATCCGCGGACCAATAATACCTTGGGAACTAGGTGCTGAGAAAGGAAGGCCTGTTGCTCAGTATTACGGGTATAGATAATCAAAATGCTCAGTCTTCTCCACTATTACTACATTTGAACTCTTGTTGATATTACTTTCAGGCGTGATGTGGAATTTGTTGTGAACATATAATTTTCTTGTTAATGCTGTGTTTTGGTAATTGGTAGTAAAGGAAGCTCTATACGCCATCTGTTCTTTTCTGGGGCTTTTGGTGTAATCATCGTAAATGGAACGTAAAGGATTTTGGAAAGGAAGGGAAATGGAAACAATAAGTGTTACCTTTAATAGTTGTTTGGTTTCCTAGTGGAATGGAAACAATTGAGAGGTTTATGATTGAGTTGTTTCCGCTAGTTTGATAAGGGTAATAAATTGGGGGGGGGGGTTGTTATGTTTCTTCCGCAAACAGTATTTTTTACTTAACACTCATACCGAACAATTGAAATGGAAATGCTTTTTTGAATCTGTTTCCTACTTCAAGTATTTCCATGCCAAACACCCTCTTAATCTACATGCTTTCCTTTTTGGTCCATTCCCTTTTAATCTACATGGTGTTGCCTTTTCTATTTCTGGTAACATATCATATCTACATTTTTCATCTTTTTCTACCCAAGTGCTCCACTATTTAAGATTTCTAGTAACCACATTAAGATGTCACTCCACCTTTTAGTCTCTCTTTCTCACCTTTCCCATTCTCTCTGCACCTCTTCAGTTTCTCTCTCTCACGTTTGTACTTTATCCTTGGTATTCCCGGAAGTGAACTGAGTAAATTAAAGGGAACAGTGGGAGTAGTTATCAAAAGAAGAATTAGTTATCATTTCAAATACGTCCTAGCTTCCAAATACACCATATAGCCAAAATTTCTCTATTGCATTAGTATTTTGCTCCCCCATTTCTAGGAAAGGTTGGAGAATAAGCTCTTCATGTACCAACAAGTTAGACCGTTAGATTTACTACCTGCTCATTACATTTACAAAGAGTTCTACTAGTGATCTAATATCTTATTGAAGACAATGGCAGGTGGGTTACATTTTCCCTCATGAATCATTCTATTCCTGTAACTGGGTACAATATGCTGATCCAAGCAAATAGATTAGCATATAGCTTGATTTTGGAATCACTTAGTGCTTTTCATAGCTGGTTTTTAGATTCTGTTTCATGTTCTGCTAGTGCCATCTTAGAATTCAGTAACTGCAAATTTTGTTCCAGATGTCTGGACTATATCCTGGAAGAACAGATGTTGCAATCTGCTGCAGTGAACTGGCCTAAGAGAGGGGTACTATTGGTACTGCTTTATAATATGCTTAGAAGTCAGCTTGAGGAGAAGGGTTAGTTAGATCCTAGAGGAGAGAAAAGGAAAGGAGAGTCTGATTCTCTATAAATAGAGGACAGCGGAGAGACGGAAGCAATGATGAGTATTTATCAGAGTTTCTTTTGGATTTTCTTTGGTATTTGGGAGAAAGTAAATCTCTTGAAAGCTTGTGTTTATTCATTTATCTTATGGAATGTTTGAGTCATTAATTTAAGTTCATCCTCAAACTTAAAGAGCTTCATTAATCTGCCTTGGCTATGTCAGTTTATAGCAATTGGTATCACAACAGTATAATTTATGGTGGTTCAGGACTGACAGAAGTCAGGCAGAACGAGCTAGGTCACAGCCGACACTTTGAACAACAAATAAGGGAATTAGTTAACAGAAGCTTAGAGAGGATAACAAATACGTGTAAAGAGTGACCTCTATGTTTGAGGTAACTGATGGATATTTTATTATCAAAGTATGGATCTGGATCTATCGTAGCTCAAATATATTGTGGAGGTTATGAATGATCCATGATCACGCATAGGTTTAGTTGTGTGGGAAATCTTCGAGTACGCTGATGATGATGCGCGGAGAAGATGGGTTCCAGAATTTTCTAGAAATGGTGGAGTGCGGGAGGAGCTTCATTGTCTTGGAGAAAAGGAATGAGAAGAAGTAGACACATAGGAAGAAAAGTAGATTAGGTTCAGGCTCCATCACAAGCAAAACCGCAATGAGGCCAATTGTGGTGAATTTGTCCCACCATGTGATTGTGGAGGCCGCGGCTCACTTGGTGGTTAAATGGGTTATGCGGGCAATGTCATTACTTATTGGTTGTAGTGGTACACTCGACATCCTTGGGGACAATTCATCGTTGGAGGCGAGAGGAGAGGGATTTGTGAAAGAGCGCCACATTGCGTAATTATGGTGGAGGGTCTGGTAGCTTTGATTGGTGTAGAGGATCCTGGTGGGGATCGAAGCAAGGATCTCAATGTTGGTTTCGAGTCGTTGGAGAGGAGAACCTACCAAAGAATATAGAAAATGGTTTTAGGTAAAAGCCTTGAAAGATGACATTCGAGAAGAGCTTTGAGTCACTAAATTCAAAATCAGGTTAGAGATTTGGTGATGAAATTGGCCATGGCAAGACGTTGGCCGACTTAGTCCCACATCAACCATTCTTTTATCGAGGAATGCCCTTGCCTGGGCCTACAATGACCATTTACTGCTTCCAAGCTTTGCCACTCTGGCACTCTATCATTCGGACCCATGTCCCAATAATCCACCCATCCATTTAAACATAACCCTCAAATTGTCTCTAGCCCACCCAACCAAGTGGTGGAACATTCGAGCTTAATTCACAACCAACTCCTCAAACATTTCACTCTTCATGTCTTCCTCCTTTGAACTACAACTCGACCCAACCCTTCTGAGTCACTCCACTAAAACATCAACACATAATTTTCTTCTTCATTCCTTCAACCAAAAGCCTATAGCCCACTCAAGCAGATTGTGGCAGAGCCTTATCTACCTTTGCTCACTCTAGACCAATATTCCTTGGCACAACTATTAAAACCCGAATTTTCAACTAAGTCCGCAGCTCAACCAGACTCCCTATGTGTTTAATTCTACCTGACTTTCAAACTCCTAATTAACTTTGGAACGTTCCAATCTACACAACTACGACACCAAATCAGACACCACTCCATGACATCTTTCCATGATAGCTTCAAGGATCATGTCACCCTACCACCCTTCTAAAGTTTAAGGGGCAAGAGGACTGACAATGAGGGGCTTCAATGCAAGTGTTGAATGATGCGAAATTGTCATTTCTGCTTGCTATTCAGCGCCAATTACTAACAACCTTGAGGACAAGGCAGATGTTTGGGCGGCCAGTATTGCAATGAACTGCCCCTAAGGGAGAGGGGTATTCTTCATAGTGCATTATTGTTTGGTTAGAAGTCAGCTTGAGGAAGAAGGAAGGGAGTTAGTTAGAGGAGAAAGAAGGAAAAGAGAATCTAATTCTTCCTATAAATAGAGATTGGAGAGGGGGAAGGCATGACAACTGATAAGTGTTGAACAGAGTTTTCTTGAATTTATTTTTGTGTTTAGGAGCGGGCAATTATCTTAAAAGTTTGTTAACCCTTATGTCCTATGCAAGTATCCATTCATTAATCGAAGTTTCTCCTCTAATTTTAAACATCTTCACTAAATTGCCTTAACTATGTCAGTTCATAGCATCTGCACAAGAATCTAATACCTCTTTACAGGATACATATAGAATGAATCACATTGTAGTTGCTCGTTCACTAGCGTTATTTGTAGGAAGTCAACTATGTAGGGCTAAGCAGGTGATGAGTAGACTCCTTCGACTAGCTAGATTGAATTTCCTCCATGTCACATTTTCAAAAACACCACACAGAGCATTATACATGAAAAAAATTCCCCTCTTATAACATAAAGCCAACCACCAAGTCATCAACAACGCCAGGATCTTTTTGCATGCCAAACAGAGACTCCTTGAACTAGTATACTCCACAAATCAGTATTCTTGATGTAATAATTGTGCTTTTGTTTCACCCATGATTTGTCTTTATTAGCTTTATACCCCATAAATTACAGTTTGAAAAAGGCAGTTTTGTTCTAGCATCGAGATTCCTGAATTATAATATTTTCCAGCTGCCTCAAAACTTCTTCTCCCAAGTAAGTGATTCTCTTCTTGAAGGACTCACGTCACCTGTCCATTAAATTTACTTGCAATATTTTTCAACTTTTAACACCTGTTTGGGAAGGACAAACATTTGGTACCTGAAGGTGTGCTATATGAAAAGAATCATTTTGATAATCAAGGTCTACCTGCAATGGGTGACTTCTTGCCAGCCCATGTTTTACCTCTAGAGACAATTGTATCTATCAAAGGCCTGCACTAGCTGTCGAATAATTTTTTGTGCCGGTGTATGAACTCTTAAATTCCCGAGGGATGAGTTTTTGTAGGTAAACTTCAGCATAGTTTTCACTGTATGCTGCATTGCATCATTCACCCCACATCTAGAAACCAGAAGCTGAAGAGATTTTCTATGGATGTATCTAACATCTAGAAAACATTAATCCTGTCTGCTCCACTCATCAGGATTCCCAACTTGTCGCATCTAGATTGACAATAAAAATCAGGAATGGCAATTAAACCGTTCATACATTTGGATATGTAATTCAACTGCTAGCAAAATGAATAGAGGTAACTGGGAGAAGAAGGAGAAGGACCTCATTAATCAAGATAAAATAGGATAGACACCTGAGACATGTTATTATCCAAAGCACAAACTTCAAAGGAAACCAAGCTCTAGAAATACAGAAGTTAGAAAAGGCCATCAATGTGAGTCGTAACTCATATGTCATCACAGATTTATTTTCAGTATAGGAGACATATGAGCTCTAAGAACTACTATCGCATCATCAGACCCTTCCTGGCCTAAGATACCACATTGAAACTCACTGACAACTTCCCCAACTAATGCTTGCAATCTTGAATTCTTGATGTCAGCAACTTGGAAGTTAGTGTACAACAAGCGATTGAGCGAAAGTCTTTTATTGGAGAAGGATTAGTAACATTAGGAACAAGTTATTGACATGCAATATACTTGTGTTAGAAGACTAGAGAATTGGAATAACTCTTTGACAGTTGCAGAGTTTTAATCCCCTATGATCTGTCAAGTTTTCTTCAACAAAAAGGAGTTGAAAAAGTCAGTTCCTAGATCTTTTGCATTTTATGTGCTCTTTAAAGTCTAAAGCCAAATCAATCAACCTCATTCTTCTTAATATGTATGTACAACAATTTGTGAGTAGATTTGCTTAATTGGTTCCTAGCCTAAATAATTATAGGCAGATGAGTCATAGGCAAAGCCAAAGAATACTGATAAAAAATCAAAAAAATTCCTCTTTATATCTGTACCATTTATAAGTTTCTGCCCTGATCATCGTATAGAGCAATCTCATTATTATCAGCTGCAGAACAGTGTCAAACCTGCAAGTGACTGTCTATTTTGCAATGAGATTCTAGCTTGAATGACTCTTGGAATACTACCGCTATATTCTGAGTCTTTGCTCTTCACTATGTGACTTCCCAAGTTTTGCAGATAACACTAGAATTATGACCCGTCAATGCCCCGAGTTTTCTCATTTTACAATTTAGTCGTAACGGCCGTTATGTAACGGATTTTGAACTTGCCGCTACGCGAAATGCCGTTACGTAACGCCGCGATGAAATTCACGTCCAACTCGCCGCGTTGTCCGTTACGTAACGGTGACTCGCCGCATTAGAGCGTTTTTTTACCCGTTACATCCGTTACTATATGAAAATTGGTCAAAAAAAGAAAGGGAATATATGCATAGTAGCACAAAAACAATAGGGACACACCAACGAAAGGAGAAAAACTTTCCATAGGCTTCCAAGTTGAGTAGTATATATGATTTAGTATCAATTTTTATATATAATATGATATGAATCTCATGTTTAAAGTAATTTTTAATTCACCATATGTGTAACCCACCCAAATGATTGTATTGGTCAAATTAAGTTATAAGAATACTTATAAAACTTCAAAAATGTCATTTGAGGTTAAAATTCTAATTGTGTGAATTTTTTGAAAAAATTCACGCCGCGTCAACCGCGATTTGTCCCATTTCGACCGTTACAAGCCGCTCCCGCGTCATCGCGACCGTTACCGCGAACGCGACCATATCCGCGATTTTCTTCCCTGGTAGTACGTTGAGACAACTAAAGAACTTTAGTGTAAAAAATATCATTAAAATAAGAGTCAATATCGATTTCAAAACTTACAACTTAAATTTTGGTTTTCGTTCATATATCATCTTTAATATTGATAAAAGAACCAATAATAGCATTGTGGAGGGATGGTTAGCTCTTTCTTTCATGTTTGAGGTTGCGGTTCTAATCTTGACATTGACAGTTTCTTTTATATATGAGAATAGCGTGCATATAATGCTATTGAAAGAGGGATGATGACACGTGGTGGATTGCAACTCTTGGCAACGCTTTTTAATATATATATATATATATATATATTTATTTATTTATATTTAATTGAGATTATAGAAAATTAGGTAGAGTAGAGTAAATGAGAATAGAGGTGGTACATAAATATTACTTTTGCCCCTGCTAGCTGAAATCTATTGCTGATACAAATTATCTCGCACTATATTTAAACTTCGATAGTTTTTTTTGTTTTTTTATTTCCAATTTAGCTCTTTTGCTTCTGGTATATATGTGTCCATGTTCTGATATGTTCCACCAGGTATTTGATTGGATGTGACAATATTCTGGCCAAAATACATACAAAGCATCCAGAGCTATGTGACAAGGTAGGGGGATTGCTGGTTTTTCACATAGATGATCTCAGAGCCATGGCTCCGTTTTGGCTCTCTAAAACTGAAGAAGTGCGAGAAGATAGGGATCACTGGGCAACTAATATAACTGGTGATATATATGGAACAGGCTGGATCAGTGAAATGTATGGATATTCATTTGGTGCTGCGGAAGTAAGTTGTATGCTTCTTTTTCTGGTTTATTCTTCTGTGGTTACTTGAGTAATTTTTTAAACTGTGGTTATGAAACTGTCATTTCCTTTATTAGGTTGGACTTCGTCATAAAATTACTGATGACTTGATGATCTATCCTGGATATATTCCTAGAGAAGGTGTTGAGCCCATTCTCATGCATTATGGCTTGCCATTTACAGTTGGGAATTGGTCTTTCACCAAACTAGATCACCATGAAGATGGAATTGTATATGACTGTGGACGACTCTTTCCTGAACCGCCTTATCCAAGAGAGGTACTATTCGAACTATATACCTATAGATATATATATATATATATATATATATATATATATATAGGCTAGACTTTTATGCAACTGAGATTTTACTTAATCTGTCCCTTATATTTCTTCCTTATGTTATGGTTCCTAACTTTGGACGTGTTTGCAGTGGCCAGTGGGCCTCGAAGAAGTGGGAATTTCGAGACATTTTTAGTCGGGACAACTGGCATGCATGTCTGTGCTGTTGCTAATCCTGTGTTAATAACTCCCAACCATGAATAGAAGACTTGTAGTAATTAAATTATATGCTAGTTATAAGACTGGAAACTACGATTAAAATTAGCTTTCTAATCCAAAGTCTGTTAGATAGTTTAGTTACAGTTGTGAAGATTAGCGCTCAACTCTTAAATCGAAGATTTAGTTACAATACTTGGAGATTTGCTATCAAACTCTCATATATGGTTCGGATTCCGTGTAGTGCAAACTCCCAAAAAAATCTCCAAAAATGGCAAGATAACTAAATAATCGGGGTGTATGGCAATTGGCTAGTTGCTGTTGGCTGGTAGCTTTATATGCTGGCTGGTTTGACCGTATGTTTTTAGTGGCTGGTTTCATTAGAATAATTGTTGGTTGTTAAATAAGTGTTTGGTAAAAGTGGCTGAAGTAAAAGCCAAAAGCCCTCCAAAGAAGCTGGTAAAAGCACCATTTGACTTTTGACTGAACAAGCAACTTTTTAGCTTAAAAGCCAGTTATCAATCACTTTTTTTTGACTATTTGACCACAAGCAAAAGCCAAAAGCTTTTAAGCCAATGAAAAAGCCACCCAAAAGCCATTTGCCAAACACCCCCAATACTTGTTAATTTGCTTCAATTATGAAAAGTTTAATCCATAAGACATAACTAAAAATTGTACAATCTAACACCTTTATATAAAGTCAACATTCCTAATTAGTTTAGGCAAACCCTTCCAGTAAAAGAAACTAAAAATACTAATGAAAACATACATGAGAAAACACAAATTTCTCAACTAGATTCTAATAAGAGTTTAGTTTTTTTCACACTAAAAACCCTAATTAAGGTTGGTAAAACACGTGAGCCTAAACTTAACAAATCACCTACATTAAAAACCTTTATTAATCTTTAAACAATAAGAAAAACTAGCATGAAAAACAGTAATATACTGAAACGCTTGGCTTTTCTCTAAACGTGAGGTATGAATTAGCATGTTCTTGCTTTAATCTCTAACAACCATTAATCGAATTTTCTAAGTGTTGTTGCTGCACATATTGAGAGTTCTGGAGTGTCAAGTGATGCATAAGCCATTTCCATTGGAAATGACAAGGAGGTCTTGTAACCTTGGTGGTCCTTCGAGGAAGAGTCACGACGTGTTGCGTATACCAGCTTGTGGTACCTCTGTTGGCATGCATTTGTGTGGAATTTGAGAGTTTACTTTGATGCTCAAGCAACTCATTAAGGTCCGAATACTATTGCAACGTCTAAGAAGGTCGCATTGCAAAGTCAAGGCAAAGTGAGGACCTTCTATGGGGAATGAGGGACACCTTTTTCACATTAGAGATTTACTTTTGAATCACTAAATGGTCTATTCGGGGAAAGATCGAAGCATCAAAGGCTAAGACACCCCTTAGACTCCTACCAAACACATAAGAGATTTAAGGGAAACTGCCTCTACTCAAGCAATTAAGTCTCCCTAGACCCTGAAAACCTCTAAAGTCATTATTTAAGATCGTCTGTCCTCAATTACAAGGACAAGAGTGTGTCTCCATTGATGCCCTTTCTGGCAATTGGTCTTCTAATTAGGGACTGAAAGGCAATGCCTATGGGGTGGGATCGCCAAATTTGGTCGTTTCTAACATTCTGTATCGAATTGCATCGTGAATTAATCACGTATACGACCGAACCCAAACGAGATTTGTTGGGTGGCTAGGGAATCAGGCTACGCTGGACAAGAGTTTCTAAAATAAGAGTAGCTGACTCATGAGTAATGGTGCTTGACTTTGGATCAGATCCACTCTTGAAAACAAGGTGGTCAAGGAAACAATTTCTAAAAGAAACTTAACTTTTTGTTAGCTCAAATTTGAACTGTCCATAAAATGTGTAAATGACGGATATTTATAGCCTCAAAATTGGTTAGTGCCAAAAATTTCTGATTCAGTTATAACTTTAATGAGCTGATATATACCACTCTTAACTAATCACGTGTCATCTCTTTTTCTTAGTTGAACTTCAGTCAGCTCCTAGGTTTTCTGAAGTACTATTTACCCCTCCCCCCCTGGTTGTCTCTGGTAAGGAAGCGCACACTCATCATTTATTTGTGTTTTAAAATGTCACTGGAGAAGCCCTTTTTGACTATTGCGACTTCGATTTCCAGCTTGCCTTTTCTATCTTGTTTTAACCCGTTTATGTACATTTTAAAATTTCCTAGTTTGGGAAAATTGTAGAGATTGTTTTCATGCTTCTTAACCGGTGATTTTAACCCTTTACTTTACTGCTTCCGTTCACAATTAATTGTTAACATCAATCCTGTATACTTGAGTAAATAAAATGGTCGGTATTGGCTTCTTTATAGCGGCATGCATCAATCTGTAAGTATATAACTGAGATTGTCTGGTAGATTATTACAACCAGAATGCCTTTGTACCAAAAAGGTGAAGATATAGATCTTTGGTAGAAATTATTTACTTTTGCCTTTTGGCCCCATAATTTAATTTGGATGTCTAAAGGGGTGGAAGATCTCGTACTGTATGTAAATTGAATTTGCAAAAGAAGAGAGCCAAATTTTCTTAATGGTTTCTGATCTATTGGAAATTGAGTTTGCAAAAGAAGAGCGCCAAATCATTTTGGGGATCTGGCTTTCTTGTTGTTGTTGTTGTTGTTTTTTGTGATCTATCTAGGGCTAATTGTAATGAGAGTGGTATTTTCCAATATACATCTTGTGATGATTTAGAAGAATCTATCATGATTTTGTGACTCCTGCATAATATATATGTTCCATGCAGGTGAAAATGGCTGAACCTCATCCAGGCAAAAGACGAGGCCTTATGCTGAGCATAGAGTGTATGAATATGCTAAATGAGGGTTTGTTGCTTCATCATATTGCAAGAGGGTGCCCTAAACCAAAATGGACAAGATACTTAAGTTTCCTGAAGAGCAAAACATTTGCAGAGTTAACTCAGCCGAAAAGTGTAGGTCACATCAGCTGGCTAAGTGAGGTGGCTCATGAGGAGAAGGACATGGCTGGTGAAGCAGGGAAACCATACCCGAAAATCCACACTGTTTTTTCTGCTGAATGTACACCTTATTTTGATTGGCAGACCGTAGGCCTTATGCACAGCTTTAGCCTGAGTGGTCAGCCTGGCAATATCACCCGGCTTCTTAGCTGTACAGATGAAGATCTGAAGCATTACAATGGCCATGATTTAGCTCCAACTCATTATGTTCCTTCCATGAGTGTACATCCTTTGACGGGTGATCGGTAATTATGACCTTTTCTTGTCCTTATAGTCTCTCTTGTAATGGAAGTTGTAATTGGCATAAATCTCATTCATTCTATCTGTTCTAACACTGTTTTGTCGACACTACTTTCAAATATTTGTGCTAAACAACATGATAGTTGGTCTCTGATTAGCAAACTGAAGTAAAGCATTATTGGACCTTGTTGTGGCTTGTGCCTTTCTGACTCTCTATGACCCCTGCATAAGGCCGCTTGTTTTGCTGAAAATGTTAGCTGAAATGAATAAAAAATTCTCCAAGCTTAATTCAACCAATGCGTAAACACAGCGGCAGAAGAAAATGAAGTTTAATGCTTGTGTGACATTCAAAGCTCAAAGAATTCTGCCTTCAGCATCACATTTAGCTGGCCATTGACCTACCACCCAGAATTAACTTAATAGTGAACTCGAGTTTAATGTTTGCAGAGAAGCTTGATCTAATCATGCTTGCCTTTTCAGGTACCCAGCAATCAACAAACCAGTTGGTGTTCTTCATTGGATTAATCATGCAGAGATCGATGCGGAATATATTGTTATTCTGGATGCTGATATGATCATGAGAGGGACAATAACACCATGGGAATTTAAAGCAGCTCGTGGTCGTCCAGTTTCAGCTCCATATGGGTAAGGCAACATAATTTCTTCAATTTCAGTATTAATCATTTCATTTGGCTGGTTTGACATGAAAAGTGGTTATTTCATGTTTGCTTATTCCAATCTGGTTTTCAGGTATCTGATTGGCTGTGACAATATACTCGCAAAGCTCCACACCCGCAATCCTCAAGCTTGTGACAAGGTTGGAGGCGTTATAATCATGCACATAGACGATCTCCGGAAATTTGCTCTGTATTGGCTGCTTAAAACTGAGGAGGTACGAGCTGATAGAGAACATTACGCTACAAATATCACTGGAGATATCTATCAAGCTGGATGGATCAGTGAGATGTATGGATACAGTTTTGGAGCAGCAGAGGTAAATTCTATGCAGCAATGAATCTTGATGTTATTGGATTCTGGATCAATTAGTTTTATATAGTTTTCCACTACTGTAGAATGGACTGAATTCTATCTCAGGACTGCGGCCCCCATATCCTCTAGTCTCTACTTCTATATTCGATAATGATTTCCATCAATCATGATAGTTCCTCTGCATGAAGCTTCTTTTGGCAATCTTCTCTTTTAGGTCTCGTCTCTTTAGGATATAGGCTTCACAGTTGCGTTTTTTCTACCCCATTTGTTGTGGAGACTTGGTTCACTTACAGTCCTTTCACAATATGATTGCCTCATCAGCTATTTCAGTTTCAGAATGCTGGTTTTTGCATGCAAATAGTTAATATCTGGGTCGCAATTTTTTTCATCAAACTTTTGTTCTGACATAAACGAAAGATAAGTGCAATCATATCCTTTATCATCTCTTTCCATCACATTGACATTTTTCTTTCTCTGTCCTAACACTTTCTCTAACTTGTTTCTCTAGCTATCCACTTCATTGATCTATATAATACGAAGTAGTTCTGTTAACAATTGCAATCATGTGATGATTTACTGATTTTTCTGTAATCACTTTGTGCATTTCATGAGAACTTGATTTTCTCCCCGATCCCTTTGCTTGACCCTTTTTTTCTTTGCAGTTAAATTTACGGCATAGAATAGATGGCTCAATAATGATGTATCCAGGATATGCTCCCCAACGTGGTGTCAATTACAGGGTGTTTCACTACGGTTTGGTATATAGGGTTGGGAACTGGAGCTTTGATAAGGGTCAATGGAGGAATATCGACTTAGTAAACAAATGCTGGGCTAAGTTTCCTGACCCTCCTGATCCATCAACCCTTGATAAAACCGATGAGGACGCATACCATCGGGATCTGCTAAGCATAGAATGCGGAAGAACATTGAATGATGCTCTTTATCTGCATCATAAGCGAAGAAATTGCCTGGATCCCGGAACACAGGCCACATTAGACATGGTTGCTGTGAAAAAGGATAAGATATTTAGAAAGTTCCGCAAGATTATTGAGAATGATGTCACGAAAAATGGCTCTAGTGAAAGTGGTGATTCTCAAAAATCATCGACACCTCCTGCAACAGACGAGTTATTCAGCTCCTTCAGGATTTGGGTGGTTGTTGTATGGGTGGTTTCATTTTTGGGATTTTTGGCATTAATGGCAACAATATTTTCTCGTGGTAAAAAACGAAGAACAAAGAGTAAGCATCACAAGAGCAAGAAAAGATCATCCTACTCAGGTTTGTTTGATTTGAATGGGAGAAATGCTGAAATATCCGATAAACTGTGAACATCAATCTACGGCTAAATTACCATTCACATACTTTTTAGATAAACTCAAGATGTAACTAATGTGGTCGCCAAACATTTTTGCACCTTTTTTCTTACACAGAAAATATTTAGTTTTTTCTTCTTTTTCTTTTCCCTTTTTTTCATGGCTATACTGTAAGTTAGATGATATAGTTCATTCATTGAAGCTTTATAATCAAAATACCCTTCTCTTTTGGGTATTGCTTTATGTTTGATCTAGTTCCCCGCATTTTGACGTTTATAAATTACTGTAAGCAATTAGTTAAATGAATCATTAAATGCTGATGATTTATTTTGAACTGTCAACTACATATCTATGCATCCTTTGTTGAATATATTGCTGAAGATTAATGTGAAATTGATGTTTGTGTCAACACAACCATCGACTTAATTATGTATTACTTCCTCTGTTGTTCTAGAAAGTCCATACGGGGCAAATTATATGTCGATCACTTAAAAGTAAAATATAAAGAGGGCGTTTGGATAGTGAGTTGAAAGGGAAAGGAAATAGAAAACAATCACAAGAAATGTCGATTACAAAACCTCAAACCACCTACAGTGTTAATCTCTACTCATGTCCTTTCATTTTACCTGTGAGTGCAATGTCAACGTGATGTACTTATTGCATTAAACAAACAAATAAAGACAAAGCTGACTCAGATCCACCTAAAAAGAAACGACTTTAATAACTTAATCACATGTTTCTGCTAAATCGATGGGGCCTACTCCACCATGATATTGTCTATTCCCTCATCTCCAGCATTTGATCCCAAGTTGTGGCTATTAGCAAAGAGAATACTTTAGTAGGAAACAATATACTCGTCATCCTAAGTAAGAAAAATATTTAATAGATACTCTTGCCCTTCTAGTGGTAGAAACTTGCCAGCTTCTATTTGTTTTGACTTTCAAGTACTCGTGGCCTGATTTATTTTGGTTAATTGCTTCTTCAAAAATATTTTTGCATCTTGTTGTGTATCATCACCGAGGTTCTTTCTCTATGCAAGATGATTACATCTGGTTGATTAAAAGCTGATTGATTATCTGTGAAATATAAAAGAAATCCATTGCCCTTGATTCTACCGTATTTTTGATCAATCTTTGTTTGCGGCAAATTGGATCCTTGAATTTGTATCTAGTTTCTCCAAATAATACTTCCTCTGTTTCACAATAGATGCATCATTTGTACTTTTCACGCTTGCCAATGCATTATTTTAAACATTAATATCTTTAATTATCAATAAGTAAAAATTATAAAAAGAGGATATTAAAAAAATACATATTAAGACGAATCTAACAAGATCCCACATGATTATGTTTTTCTAAAACTGTAAATCGCCAAAGCCAATCAAAGTCTAAACTGTGAATAGTGCACAATATGGAAATGTTGCATCTATTGTGAAACGGTGGTAGTATTAGATAATGAGGGATTTTAACTTATATTGAATGAAAGCACTACAGATTTCATTGCTATAGTCACAATAGTTATTTACTCTTTTATCAAGAGTATAATACTTATAAGCTCTCCGGAATACATATTGCTAGAATTTTGTCATGTTCGTGGAAAACTGTCCATTCCAATTCAAAGGATAAATTAAAGAAAAAACTATTCCATAGTCCCAATGCAAGCTTTACGAAACATACCATACTCTTAAAACGTTATTACTCATCTTACCCAGAATTATATGAAGTACATCAGTGTGGGTTCTTGCAATTCTATTATTAGTTTATAACATAAGGAGTCATTGTACCTCTCTATGACATCTCTTAATAAGCCCATCTTTGCATCTTGCTTTTGAGGAAATTATTATGGCATGCATTACAGCCCAAGTGCAGCGTGAAACTCACTCATAGCTTCCTCTGTTTCATTATCTAGCTCATTCCTCATCTTCCGCCATTTAAGCTAATTGGTATTGAGGAGGCTGCTGACTCTTCTAGGATGTGTTGCCATTTAGCTCTCTAATTAGTAAGAATATATGCCCATCAATTTTTTGATCCATGTATGTGTTCAATAGTAAAGAGGTTAAGCCATAGTTACCAATGCAGGATTCTCTTACGCTTGCATATTTGATAAGTTTTTATAAACAAAACCAAGCATTACTTTACAATTTGTTCTTATTAAGAATTCTTTGGGTGCTAGGAATATCAAGAATTTATCAATTCCTCTCATGATGGCAAGGTTCTCTTTCGGGTATTGTATGATAATTAGATTTCACATTATTAGAACTTCAAATACTATATCTGCACAACTTTTCTCCATCTTTTATTTTAAGTACAACACTATAGTGTTCGTTATAGAATCTGTTTCAAGGATCAAATCATCTTCACTAGTAGGTATAGTTAATAATGGTATTTACGTGATTTTTTTAAAAGTCTTGGACTATCTTAGAATCGTTTAATGCCCAATTCCATGTTAAAATCTGTCTTGAATTTTTGCTTCTAAGGTTTTCTTATAACATAAGGTTTTTAATGAAATCAGAAGCATATGTTAAACATTTATCAAATATGTTAAACAATCATAATCAGAAGCATATGCCAACCGTTTTCTATCTTCAATTTCATCAAAGAGCTACTCCATTTTTCAAGAATGTGTTTTTGCAACATTATCAGTGTTGCTTTTATATCTAAATCTAAGGAGTCTATCTCTTATTGAGAAAAGACACATTTATCTTTCCCAAGAATAATGCAATGTTCAACACAATTCTAAGTTACTTTTTTCAGCTCTCCTTTTATGTCATTCTAGGGTTTTAGAGAAAATTAGGATAACGTCTATATAAACTAAGCAAAAATGAATTAGCTTTCTAAAAATTTTGTCCATTCTTCTTTGAAATATTTAAGGGGAATTTTTAATCCAAATGGCATGAATGACCATTCATAGTGTCCTTGAGGGGCACTAATCGTAGTTAATAACATAATTTCTTCTTCCATTTTGATTTGCCAATATTCACTTTTGCAATCCATTTTTGAGAATCAAACATCTCCTTTAATTCTATTGAAAGAAAAATATTTTATTAGGAATATAATACTTTCTCCATTTCTTTTTGTTTGTCATACTTTTCGCTTATGTCTGTTTCATTTTGTTTTCCCTACTTTTTCGTTTTTCCCTATATGAGAACAATATATTACCCATCTACCCTTTATCATTTTTGGTCCTACATGTATCTTATAATTTTCTCTCACTTACTTTAATCACCAAAGTTATTATAAAATAAATAAACTCCTTAACTGTTGTATCCACCCACATGAGTATCTCATAATCTTCCTTGGCAGTAGAAGCTAAAGTAAATGGAACAAACAAAAAGAAACGGAGGGAGTATCCATTAAACACAATGTTATCATTAAGCATTTTATAATTTATTATCATTCTAGGTTTCCACGTTTTTCTTGTGCATGATTTCTTACCATGAATGCTGGACTATTGTGTGGACTCTTACTGCTTCTTATAAGTTTTTTCCCCTTAGTAGTTCTTTTATTTGTTTATCAAAATCTATGATATCTTGGTAGGTATACACCATTTGTCTAACTCTAATAATCTTATTAAGATTTGTTAGAGTTATATTAGTCAACAGGTTAATTCCTTCCCAATGTTTTAAGGGATCGTGAATACAATTTTTCGCATACTTTTTCTTTTTACATTTTAATATTTTCTTGTAAAGACTTTTCATGTTATGATATTCTTAGTGCTATTTTATGTTGCATAGGTGTAACCCTTTCACTATATTGGTTGAACGAAAATTCTATACATTGATGTTTAAATGCCTTTACTAAATTTATTAATTAGAACTGAATGACTATTTATAGTGAATATATCTGATCATTTGTTGGGTACATGTCGAATAAAACCTTTGAAAATTATTAATTATAATCATATCGTGTGATGGCTAATTAGTAGCCCATAATTTTGGAATTATCCATGGACTACTCCATTTTCTATTGGTAATTCTTCTATTATACTAGTATATTCCATCATACTATCAGTTGTAATTTTTACTTGCAAAAGGTTTCTACCTTTTATCCATAAGCATTCAGGAAATAGATTTCTCTTTCCAAAACATACTGAATATCCACTATCTATGCATGCACTCAATTCATACTTATTATTACCTTTTAGACAAAGATTAATAGGAATATAAATGAGATTGGGGTTTGTGCTGGTGATTTTGTAAAGCTTTTCATTCTCATATGTAAATCATCTTCATATACTGGCTCACGAATCGTTTTTGCTTTATACCTAATAACTTTTCTTTTGTCCATTTCAAGATCTTTAGTTTTTTCATCAATGTTGAGCTTTGAGGTTTTTCCCATGTCTATGCTATGTATATCGACTCTCCTTTTTTAAACAACCCATATTTTTATATTTAATCTTTCTAGAAATATTAATAATTTCTCTTTAAGCAATATTCATAATTTCTCTTTAACGTTATTGTTAGACGATCTAATAGGTATTTTACCTTTCTTTTCCCTCAAGGTAGGCTTAATTTGCCAAAAAAAAAATTTAGGATAGGGCTATGTCTACTCAAACATAGACTTTTATTTAGGCTTGGAAACCTTACAAATGGTTATTATATGCAGTATGGAGTTCTCCTACTTCATCTATTATGAGCATATTTGACCTACTCGTTGCACTTGGGCTCATAAAATATTCCTTCCATTTTTGTTTTTATCACAATATCATTAGGGTTTACTTTTATTGGCATGATTTTCTTCTGTAGTTTATACTCTTCACATATTTTTCATCATTTACTACTCCCTGTCCAAAGGTTGATTTTATTATGGTAACCAATTTGTATATTACCTTCTGTTTGGACCTCTTTTAGTCATGGCCCACCTGACCGGTGAAATGACTAAAATACCCTTAGAAGATAAAATTACCATTTTACCCCTCAGGATCCTTCAGGCCAGAAAGTACAGGCCTTCAGTCAGACCCACTAACAAAAAGGCTTTTATGATGTCACCATCTTCACCAGATGATGTCACTTCAGAATTACCTATAAATAGTACTCTCATCTGATCATTCAGGTACGTTTTTCCATAGATTGCAGAGCATTTACTAGTACTATTCTCTCTGTCCTCTGAGATCAGATCTGACTTAAGCATCGGAGAGCCGATCCCGGGAACATCCCCGGGGTAGTTCACGGTGCTCGGTTTTGCAGGTGCCCGGATTCGAAGACCTTGGACTTATTTGGTTACTTCCCTAGCTGGAAATTGGACTTCCCCGAATTACAAATTTACTGTGTTTCTTGTACCTGAAACAGTTGGCGCCGTCTGTGGGGACTTAACATAACAGCTACATTTTCGAACACCATGACACGAGGACAAGGTACCCGCGGTACTACTTCTCGAAGGACTGCTTCTGAGAATGCTCAGACTACTCTGCTGAACCAAGGAGGTATTATCGTGGAGGACGAGACCGACGTCCCGGAAACTGGAAGCCAGGCTGACATGGCTATCGAAGCACCACTACCAGCAGTGACTTACTCAGATCTCCGGCAACTCGAACTCCGAATGGAGAGACATATGACTACTGTCATGCAACAGCTCGTTTCAGTAATGAAGACTCAACAGACTACTCCCCCTGACCGAGGGACATTCCTGGATCAGCCGCAGGCTCATCGAAGGGCAGCTCAGCCAAAACGTGCCCTAACCGAGCATGTTGTTGGCGGCCCCTCGAAGAAGATACCTGCTACTTCGAAAGGAAAATCTATCATGTCACCGAGCCAAGATGATGCTCGATATATCAAACAACAGAGACAGAAGAGGGGTAAGAATTTCGACGCCCGGGAGATCATCGAAAAGATAAGAGAACAATCCCAGGGAGGGAATTCGAAGCATACAGTGGCCACAAGAACTACAACACAATCTCATCCCGTGACTAGCCATCACACTCTGAGGATAGTGAACTCACAGATCGAGGAGCCCGAGGAGGTAGCCAAATCAGGCTTTCGAGTAGGTTCAGCAGTGGCACACAAATCACCATTCAGCCAACATATCATGGAAACCCCTAACCCGGGTAAAGTCAAAATCCCTTCGATAGAACCTTACTCAGGCGTTACTCATCTTGCTGACCATCTTGTAGCATACAAAGCTCAAATGAGCGTGCAGACGTTTTGCGAGGCGACGTAGTGCCGGTATTTCCCGATCACCCTCAATGGCTTGGCTCTTAATTGGTTCACCAGTCTGCCAAGCGGCATCATAACCAGCTTCTCGGCTCTCGAAGCTCTCTTTTCCCAGCACTTCATAGCGGCAAAACGCCATAAAAAGACTAGTGTACACTTGATGTCATTTTCCCAGCAAAAAGGGGAAAGTCTGAGCTGCTACATCAAGCGATTCAACGAAGAATCCCTCAAGGTTTCCGACCTCCAAGATGGAGTTGTTGTCACGGCCTTGATGAACGGCCTTCATCTTGGACGCTTTAAATTCGAGCTCGCCATGAGGGAGACCCTCACTCTGCCCGATGCCATGAGGCAGGCAAAGAAGTATATCCAAGCGTCGGACATCTGTAAGAATGTTCATGAAGAGGGAGGCAACCAAAAGGAGAAGTGAGCCCTCGAATCAGAAAGACATGGCAGACAGACTAAAGAGACATCGACCATCCGACGGAGATCATAACCCTCGTTACAATGTTAACCGGAGAGCAATATACTTAGATATAAAGGAGAAATCTGTGTTGCCTCGACCTAACCCCATCAAAACATCAAGTTATCGCAGAGACAAGAAGCTATGGTGCGAATACCATAAAGACTGTGGCCACACGGCCAAGGACTGTAGAGAGTTGAAGAAAGCGCTCGACAAGCTGGCTGACGAAGGAAAATTGAACAGATATCTCAAAGAGCCCCAGGGTGTTCGAAGAAGAGATAAGGGAAAAGAGAAACAAGCCAAGAGCGATGAAACCGAAGGCTATGTAGGCGTCATAGCTGGGGGCTTCGCTTCAGGAGGCCTAACCGGCAATGCAAGGAAGAATCACCTATACCATCTAAAAGATGGTGAGAGAATGAAAAAACCAGACACCCCCACCATGGTGTTCGGAGATAGTTCGAAGGAAATACAAACCCCCCATGATGACCCCCTGGTCATCGAACTGAAAGTGGCCAATCACAGGGTTCCGAGTGTTGATCGACATTGGAAGCTCGGCAGACATCATTACTTGGGAATGTCTGCAAAAGCTCAAATACGAAAAGAATGACATCAAAGCCATCGACCAACCTTTGGTTGGATTCGGAGGCCAATCTGTTCACCCCCTTGGAGTCATCAATTTACCTAGCCGGTTTGGTGACAAGGGAAAAGGACGATGCCTTCCAATCAATTTCCTAGTTGTTGACATTGACCTTCCCTATAACATCATCATAGAAAGGCCCACACTGAACAAAATAAAAGCGGCAATCTCGACCTACCAGCTCCTGTTGCAATTCGAAGTAGATGATGGGACAGCTGGAAGGTTACATGGGGATCAAAAGTCTGCTCGAGAGTGTTATGTCAATAGCTTGAGAAGGAGTAAGCCAGTCGAACCAAGCTCAGGGAAAAGGAAAAGAGAAGAGAAAGAAACTGACAAAATTTCACCTCCACCATTGGGTTTGTTCTACAACGAGAACCCAGTCAACTACAATCGACCTCAGCTGGTCGATGAAGATGAAGAGATACAACTCGGACCTGATCCTAACCGGACAGTTCGAATTGGAAAGGACCTTAACTAGGTCGTTCGAAAAGAGATAGTGGACCTCCTCCAAGAGTATCAAGAGGTGTTCGCATTTTCAGCTGATGAGATACCAGGGATAGACCCCTCGGTCACTAAACATCAAGTCAGAATTCAAGCCCATCAAACAGAAGTTAAGACACCAGGGCGCTGAAAGGAACAAAGCGGCAGCTGAAGAGGTGAAAAAGCTGCTAAGTGCAGGAATGATAAAGGAATGTCAATACACAGAATGGCTGTCGAACGTAGTACTAGTTCGAAAGCCCAACGGATCATGGCGCATGTGCGTCGATTTCATTGATCTCAATAAAGCGTGTCCCAAAGATGACTTCCCCCTCCCCAAAATCGACAAGTTGGTCGATTCCACAGCAGGTCACACACTTTTTAGCTTCATGGATGTGAACGCTGGTTACCACCAAATTCCCCTCGCCGAGGAAGATCAGGTGCATACCGCATTCATTACAAGTTCCGGGATTTATTGCTTCGTGGTCATGCCGTTCGGACTTAAGAACGCAGGGGCTACATATCAAAGGCTTGTGAATAAAATGTTCGAGAAGCAGTTAGGACGCAACGTCGAAGTCTATGTTGACGACATGATAGTTAAGAGCAAGCTGGTCGAGGATCATGTCCAAGATCTCCGGGAGACTTTGTCCACCATCCGCTCTTACAACATGAAACTGAATCCTAAGAAGTGTGTCTTCGGCGTTCGAGGAGGAAAATGCTTAGGATTCTTAGTGGACGAGAGGGGCATCGAAGCTAACCCTGACAAAATACAAGCCATCATCAACATGAAGTCTCCTCGAACTGTGAAGGAGGTTCAAATACTCACAGGATGTATGGCTGCCTTAGGAAGATTCCTATCAAGATCAGCTGACAAGAGCTTACACTTCTTCAATACATTGAAGAAACCATGCTTCGAATGGGATTGTGAAGCAGAAAATGCCTTTCGACAATTGAAAACCCACTTAGCTTCATTACCGAAGCTTGTTTCACCCTTGCCGGGAGAAATATTATTCATTTATCTCGCGGTATCTGAAACCGCTCTAAGTGCCGTACTCGTTGCCGAAAGAGACAAGCTGCAACACCCGATATATTTTGTTAGTCATGTTTTCTGAGGGGCTGAGAGTAGATACCCCCCGTCGGAGAAAATGATATACGCCTTGGTGATGGCCAGTCGAAAATTGAAGCCTTATTTTCAAGCTCATCCAATCAAAGTACTCACTAGTCAGCCACTCAGAAAGCTCATCGAAAGTAGGAATGGCTCCAGTCGAGTTATCGAATGGGCTAATCAATTATCAGACTTCGGTCTAGAGTTCGAACCCAGAAGAGCAATAAAAGCACAGGCCTTAGCCGATTTCATTGCTGAGTGCCCAACAGAAGTCGAGACTGCCACCCTAACCGGGACATGGCAACTCTATGTAGATGGCTCTTCATCGAAGGCAGGATGCGGAGCAGGTCTACTGATAATAGACCCTCTCGAGACTAAAATGGAATATGCAATAAAATTTGACTTTGCTGCTTCAAACAACGAAGCTGAATATGAAGCCCTCATGCTCGGATTAAAACTATGCCTTTCGAATGGGGCTAATGAAATAACCGTCAAGACAGATTCACAGCTGGTCGTGGGTCACGTCAAAGGAGAATTCGAAGCAAAGGAAGACAGTATGAGGATGTACCTAGGCAAGGTAAAGGAACAGCAGCAGATTTTCACCAAGTTCTCTATACAACATATCCCACGGTAGAAAACCAACAGGCGGATGCTCTATCTCGAATGGCAAGCTCAGCATCCGGAGTAGAACCTCGAACCATCTCCTGGGAAGTGTTGTACAAGCCAAGTATCAACAGTCAACTCCTCGTTTGCAGCATAGACCGTTCGAACAATTGGATGAAAAGCATCCGTCTATACTTCGAAGAAGGAAAACTACCAGAAGATGAAAAAGAAGCGGAAAGAGTACGACGCCGTGCAAGTTGGTTTTTGTTGCATGACCACCTGCTGTACAAGAAGTCCTTCACACATCCCCTTCTAAGATGTGTGACACTAGAAGAAGGCCAGCAAATACTTCGCGAGATACATGAGGGCACCTGTGGTAGTCATCAGGGGGCTCGAATCGTAGCTGGGAAAGCCCTTCGAGCAGGGTATTATTGGCCAATAGTGATGAAAGATGCCAAAGACATGGTCAAAAAATGCCACAACTGTCAAGTGTATGCCTATGTACATTGACAATCAGCCACTTCTCTCACTACAATACAAGCTATACTACCATTCGACCAGTGGGGGATGGACATCCTCGGGCCCTTCCCAGTTGCATCTGGTGGAAGAAAATTCTTATTGGTAGCTGTCGACTACTTCACCAAATGGATCGAGGCTGAACCCTTAGCCACCATCACAGATAACAAAGTGCAAGATTTCATCTGGAAAAACATAATCACTCGTTTTGGCATACCTCGAGCACTCATATCAGACAACGGTCGACAATTCAACAGTGGACCTACCAAAGCTTATTGCGCTCGATTTGACATACAAACAAGATTTTCGGCTGTCAGTCGACCACAGACCAAAGGGCAGGCCGAGGCAGCCAACAAAGTCATCCTCAAAGGGCTAAAGAAAATGTTAGATGGAGCAAAAGGGTCATGGGTTGAGGACCTACCAGGATTACTGTAGTCAGCTCGAACTACAGTAAAAGAAGCAACTGGTCATACGCCTTTTAACTTAGTCTATGGAAGTGAAGCTGTGCTGCCAGTTGAAGTCGATATCCCCTCACTGAGGATAACATTCTTTGATTACGGGAAAAACGAAGAAGAGAAAAGCATCAACCTCGACCTCTTGCCAGAGACCAGAGGAAATGGACTGCTCAATCAATCGCTCAGAAGGCTAGAATGACCAGACTATACAATCGAGGGGTCAAGGAAGGAAAGTTCGAAGTAGGAGACCTAGTCCTTCGAAAGATTGAAGCCATAGGAAAAAAGATGGACCTTGGCAAGCTAAGTCCAAATTGGGAAGGACCATATCGAGTAACTGAGGTTATTCGCCCTGGAACATACAGACTCGAGAACATGGATGGTGATCCTTTGTTTCGTCCATGGAATATCGACAACTTGAGGAAGTTCTACGTTTAAGGCCAACCACAACAACTTAAGGGGCTAATATGACAGCAAGCTAGATGATTATTCGTACCACTTTGACCTCACCGGTCTAGATGAGGATTAAGTTGCTGTGATATACAAGTATTTGTAATATTCTTAAAAACTTGTAGACCTTGCCGTTCCAAACAGACTTAAGAATTATGAATAAAATACGACATCACCGGTCTTTCAAATTTGTCATATATTTTATTTATGTATCGTCTTCGAATTTTCTTTAATACCTAACAGGTTCAAACGAATTTATGGCCTCACCGGTCTCGAACTTATTATCGTCACATCATCAATCTATGTTGAGTTATGCGACTCCTTTGAGGAGGGCCTTCGAATTTTTAAATGGACCCTTCTTTGAGGGTGCTGGAATTTTGTCATACAAAAAGAAACAAGAGACCTAGCAGGTCGAAAATAAATGCGAAAAGTATGAAACAAGATGAGCAAAAAGTTCTTCATTCCATTCGAAGTAAAGATTACAAGCTTTGAAAACAGAATAAAAAGAAAGCTAAGTAACTGAGTTACAAAAAAGTTAAATACATAATGCTGAGTTACAAAGTCAAGGGGCCTCTATGTCGATATCCTCCTCCTCAGACGAGGACTCGGATGAAGAGCTTGCATCATCAGCTTCATCCACCTCAGGCTCCCCTTCAACAGCTTCCGGAGCAACCTCAGCAGCTTGAACTTCACCTTCCTTTACAGGAGAAAGGTCGGTAGGGGCTTGATCTTCTGTGACCTCTGCGGCCTCTGCGACCTCCTTAGGGACAAGGTCGAAGCTTCACCAGCCCCTCGCTTAGCCTTTTCCTTCTCCATATATGCATTAAGGGCCTTCTGCTCATACTCATCATACTTGGCCAAAACCTGTTAAAAGTCCAGACCAGGAGCCAAGTCCTTCAGAGTCTTCTCGAAAAAGCCCTGGACTTCACCTCGAGCAGATTGGAAACCCTCGACCATCTTTTGGTCAGCGAAGATCTTGCCCTCCTGCGATCGCTTCCAGCGACGGATGTACTTGTTACTCTTCTGCTTTAAGTCCTTAACAGACTTGTCATATTTTTGTTGCAAGTCATCCTGCTGAGCCTGGGCCCGATCAAGCAGCTCCTTTTGGCCCCTCAGCTGGCCCTCGAGGTCAGCAACCTCTTTTCGAGAGGCCACGAGCTTCTTCTCAGTGGCTTTGAGCTGGTTGGATAGCTCCTCCTTGTTGTTCATTAGGCTCGTCCTCTCGCTGCTAAAAGTCTCGAGGTTGTCAGCATTCAACCTCTTGGCCGTCTCGAGCTCAGCTTCGAGAGAACGGAACTTTCGAGAAGCCTCCAGCAGCTCCTGTTTACACTTGTTGAGCTCCTCAGCCAGCTTACCCGAATCACGACCCTCCTTTTCAGTAAGGCAGGCCATTCGGATATACATCTGCGATAACAAAAGTAACAATATGAGTGAAGTTAAAAGTGGGATATGGACAAAAGAAATAGATAGAGACTCACTTGTAACCAGCACTCGTTCAGTGCCTCGATCTCCTTCGCTTCACTGAGCTTAGAGATGTCCTCCTTATAACCAGGCACTAGCAATGCCTCTTGAACTCGTTGGTAACGAGCTCGCAGAGCCTTTCGGTTGGCATTCTCGATGTGACAGCACCGGACTGACCGTCGACGTCGTCTAGCCAAGAAGATTTTGTCTTCTTAACCAGAGGCTCCTCGACTTCATCCTCGCCTAAAGGACTGGAACCCGCACCTAAATGAAAACTAAGATCCGGTATTAAGGGATCGATGGATGGGGAGGTGTGGGCCTTCCTCTTTAATCCTGCATCCTCAGGAACTTCGACCGCCGACAGAGGGGGGTCGGGCAGAGTGGCAGGAGGGGCAGGCAAAGGCTTCGGCGTTACCGATTTCGCCTTTGGTTTGTGTTTTAGATTCTGCACAAACGAGAGACTAAGTTAAAAGGAAACAGAACTAGAACCAAGCAAGAGGGTGTTCGAACTTACAGCAGGAGGTTTGGGAACTTTAAGTTCCCCCGTTTGCAACGACAGCCTGGCTATGGCTGCCATACCGCTCTTCGCAGTGTTTTTCTTCATCTCCTCGCCGAGATTGTTATAAGCAAGTACTGCAAGGAAAAAAGTGAGTCAAAAGCAAGTTTATATCACAAACAGGAAAAACAGACTAAGTGATAGACCCCTACGTTGGTCATAGGCCGGGGACACGCCGAAAGCCGACAGGAAGTGCTCGTTGCCCAGGTCCTTGTCATTGGGCAGCCAATAATCAGTTTTGTATTTTGGCTTCCTATCAATGTGAAACGACGTGGCCTGGCAATGAATGGCCACTATAGCCTCCTCGGCATCCATCTCAGGCACATTAAGATTCATGCCGAAGTTAGGAGGGCTATCGGACAGAATAACGGGTACATCCCACGGCTGATCCCCTCGAAAAATGAAGAGGAACTCCCCTCGAAAAAGAGCATGGTTGGTTGGCATCTCTGTTGTGACCTTATATGATTTCTCATCTCTTAGACCGTCCTTGATCATTACAAGGTGTCTGGCTTGAAAAGAGTACCAACCGGGCCCATGGCGAAGCTCAGACACTTCGTTTATTCGGAACATATTGCGCCAAAGGCGCAAGGACGGTTGCACTCCAAGCATGCGACAGATACACAAAAAGGCAACAATTGTCCCAACAGAATTGGGCATAAGCTGACATAAGATTATGTTATACGCCTCTAAAATCTCCTTAAAAAGCGGGTGCAAGGGAAAACGCAAACCCAGCTCGAAGTATGATTTATATACACCAATGCATCCAGGGGGTGGTGACACCACCAAGTCCGTAACTTGTGGGGGATACATAACGTAGGGCAGTTTTATATGATACAGGGTCGACAAAAACGACAGCCCGCCTTGAAGATCCTTTCGCCACTTCCCCGTTGACCAGTGGCCACTTATTCCCAATTTCATGTTGGAGGAAGGGCAGGGCTCGATATAGTCGGATGTTGAAGTCCCTTCATCCGCCGCCTCCATTATTTGCACTACACCAAGGGAAAGGAAAGAATCTAATTAACTCCTCTTAGAAGGAGGGAAGGCTATCGTTACTTTATTAGGGGGATCTAAAAACTCTTCGGGTCCCTCGAAGTCCTCCTCACACTCCTCTTCCTCAATAGGAATGGCGTCGAGCAAAATATCAGAGTTCGGGGCCCAATAAGCTATTGATACAACAGGAGCCCCATCTACCCATGTTTCTACCCAGGGCATATAAGGAAGGGGCAAGGCATATGAGGCGCTCAGTTCGAAAACAGGGTTCATTATTTATAATACAATGACCCCTATCAAATTTATTAAAAGAAAGGAAAAGACTCAAGAATGAGAAATCATACCTTGGTCGAATTACACGAAGGAGATTCCTCGCACTCTTGACGCACTCTGAGCAGCACACAAAGGAAACAAAGGGCTTCTTTAAAAAGAGAGAAAGTTAGAGAGAGAAAGTAGAGAGAGAATTTGCAAAGTGAGTAAATGAGGAAAGAAGTGAAATATTTATATCTCACCTACCCTAAACAGTGACCTCTTTAATATGAACAGTCACCCAACATGGGAGTTCGTGCCAAACAGTAGAAGGAGGTTTGTTTCGATGCGGTATCTATACGGTTGAAATGTATAAAAAATGGTCAAATACGGTTGACCACCCCCAAAAAGTTGACTTTAAAAGTTGACTTTAAAAGCATTTGACTCTAAAAGCGTTGACCCTCACCGGGGCTTCCTCGAAGAAATTCAGCTGTACAACTCTCCCCTCACCGGGGCTTCCTCGAACTCTTCAAAAGGAACAACCCTTTGACTGAGCCACTTTGAGCAAATTCAAGGATGTTCTTTGAATCCATACTTAGAATTTTTCCAACTATACAAAGCCCTTCATAAGGCACCCTCATTCGAGCAAACGAGTTTTTAGCTCAATTAGCCCTTACCGGGCCACCTCGAATTTTTAGACCAGTGCCCTTACCAGGCCACGTCGAATTCTCAAATTGAGTATTGGACTCAATTAGCCCTTACCAGGCCACCTCGAATTTTAGACCAGTGCCCTTACCAGGCCACGTCGAATTCTCAAATTGAGTATTGGACTCAATTAGCCCTTACCAGGCCACCTCGAATTTTTAGACCAATGCCCTTACCAGTCCACGTCGAATTCTCAAATTGAGTGTTGGACTCAATTAGCCCTTACTAGGCACCTCGAAGAAAATTAACAAACTCAATGGTGGATGTTTACAAGTTTAAATCGAACACCTCGTAGAGGGCGTCCGAGTTTTGTATTGAACCTCTCCATTGAGGGCGTTCGAATTTTGCCTTTCATAGAACTGATAAGCACTTTATTGTGCTTATCCATGCTGCATTTTTAGTGTCGATACATATAGATTTAGAGCATTTTAGTTCTGCATTGCATGGTTTGGGGTTACTTTGAGCTTAATGATTGCTTCACCACTTGTTTAGTTGTTTTGGATGATTTTCAGACTAACCAACAGGTATTTGGAGCACTTTGGGTATTTAGAGACCCGTGGATGGAAGCTAGAGCTTGGATGACATTGAAGCAGCTCTACACGATCGTGTGAAATTGGCCACGACCGTGTAGCTTTTCATTTGGGGAAGCAGTTTGCAACTGCCAAGCAAATAGCGTTAAACGTCAGGTCCACACGGTCGTGTCACTTTGGACACGACCGTGTAGCCATTTTGGTACGCTGGCAGTGAGTATGGTCACCTTGAGGAAATTTGGAGCATCAGGTCTACACGGTCGTGTCACATTGGACACGACCGTGTAGTGTTTTGAAGACACAATCAGCAACTTGTGAAGATTTGGACGCCAAGGCTACACGGTCGTGTAGATTTGGACACGACCGTGTAGTAGTTTTTACATTGAAGCAGTAACTTTGTAAAGGCGCTGAGGAATTTGTGTAACAGGTCTACACGGTCGTGTCGATTTTGACACGACCGTGTGGACCTGCTTTCGGGCTTTGACCCGTTTTTTCCGTCAAACATTAATGAGGTTTATTAATTAGTTTCTTAGCTTAGTTTTCGACATTATCTCATACTTAGTTTCTAATTAACTCTCTCTTAGCCCTAAAACTCTCTCAAACACTAGTTTACTCCTTCGTTTTCATTATTGAAGATCGAATTCATCAATTAATTCAAGTAATTTCTTTTCTATCTCTTTCCTTTAATCTTATTGCTTTGTTTATGATGTTTACTTTATTGAATTTCAATTGCTTAGAATCCATGATTAGTGAGTAGTTTCTAATCTACGGTTTGGGCGAAAGTATGAATTAAGGGCTTAATGTAGATTATCTATGCTTTTTATGATTCAATTGTTTGTCTATGCATTGAATGTGGTGTTTTGACACCCTAGGATAGATCTTGATCACGTTTATGCTAGGGCATTTAGGGTCTTTATTGTTCTTAATCGAACTCTAACCCCTTTTGTCATTCCCATGTTTCGACTTGATTTCTAGACCAAGGGATTGGGTAGGAATTAAGGGGATCCTTTAATTAGGGGTTTTCCGACCTTAATGAATTTATTAATCAACGGACCAAAGATCATTCGAAAGAGGATTTGGTTGGTTGATTAATCGGTTACTCTTGAGGACCATTCGAGAGAGGACTCAAGTATATTAGAGGGGAACTTAACCTTGTATTGACTCCGTTGTGAATCACCATAGTGTTGATTATCGTTGTCTAGCCCATGTTCATACGAGTAGCCCGAACTCTAGTGTCTTCCTTATCATATTAATCCTCCTATTTGTTTATTAGTCGGTATTATTTAGCTAGTCAATTAGTCGGTTACTTACTCATTCCTTAACCCCCAAAAACCCTTCACTTAGGTAGTTTTAGACTTAGTAGACTGAACTCAATCCCGATTTCCTTGTGGTTCGACCCTTGACTTGCCGTTACTACGTGCTTAGTAGTTGCTAGTTAGGTTTATAAATTGTGTTTACTAAGTGGTTCTTAGTGCCCTAACGACACGCTAAAAACCTCTTATCAAGAACCCCACCAGGGAGGGCGTTCGAATTTTGTTACAAACCAACCTATGATGAGTGTTCTTCCTAGGAGGGTGCTCGAATTCCGTGATCTCCCTAGTGAGGGCGTTCGAATTTTATGAACCTCTCTAATAGGAGGGCGTTCGAATTATTGAGCCACTAAATAGTAGGTGTAAGTCTTTTAGAACCTATCCTAGTGAGGGCGTTCGAATTTTATAAACCTCTATAATAGGAGGGAGTTCGAATTTTTGAACCCCTCTCATAGGAGGGTGTTCGAATTTTTGAGAACCCCTCCTATGAGAGGGCGTTCAAATTTTTGTGAACCCCTCTCATAGGAGGGTGTTCGAATTTTTGTGAACCCCTCCCATGAGAGGGTATTCGAATTTTTGTGAATCCCTCTCATAGGAGGGTGTTCGAATTTTTGTGAACCCCTCTCATAGGAGGGTGTTCAAATTTCTGTGAACCCCTCTCATAGGAGGGTGTTCGAATTTTTGTGAACCCCTCTCATAGGAGGGTGTTCGAATTTTTGTGAACCCCTCTTATAGGAGGGTGTTCGAATTTTTGTGAACCCCTCCCATGAGAGGGCATTCGAATTTTGTGAACCCCTCCCATGAGAGGGCGTTCGAATTCTCAGAACCCCTCCCATGAGAGGGCGTTCGATTTCTCAGAACCCCTCCCATGAGAGGGCGTTCGAATTCTCAGAACCCCTCCCATGGGAGGACGTTCGAATTTTTCAGGACCCCTTTGGGTAAGGGTGCTCGTTTTTTTTACAAGGTCAACCCTATTGTGGGGTACGTCGAGTTTTTTAGCAACCATAGCAGACAATTCTGCTCCACATCATAGTCTCATCACGACCTGCCACTACGACATAGAGCGTGGGGCTAATGTTTGGACCTATTTTAGTCATGGCCCACCTGACTGGTAAAATGACTAAAATACCCTTGGGAGATAAAATTACCATTTTACCCCTCAGGATCCTTCAGGCCAGAAAGTACAGGCCTTCAGTCAGGCCCACTAACAAAAAGGCTTTTATGATGTCACCATCTTCACCAGATGATGTCACTTCAGCATTACCTATAAATAGTACTCTCATCTGATCATTCAGGTACGTTTTTCCATAGATTGCAGAGCATTTACTAGTACTATTCTCTCGGACCTCTGAGATCAGATCTGACTTAAGCATCGGAGAGCCGATCCCGAGAACATCCCCGGGGTAGTTCACGGTGCTCGGTTTTGCAGGTGCCTGGATTCGAAGACCTTGGACTTATTTGGTTACTACCCTAGCTGGAAATTGGACTTCCCCGAATTACAAATTTACTGTGTTTCTTGTACCCGAAACACCTTCCACCTTATTATTTTTTATCCCACGGTTAATAGTATAGCTATTAAGAACTTAGGGGCATATGCATCATCCAAGATTATATAATAACATGGTTCACATATATATTAACTAATTGTTCCTTGACTTAAATTACAAGTGATTCCACTTATAATCTGATCATAGAAGTCTTTATACCTTATATCACAATACAAAACATAAACAATCACCTCTTTTTTCAAAACTCTGAAATGGATTTAGGCTTACTTGTCTGCTCTAATGCATATATATCCATAGTTTCCTTTTTCTCCAAGGTTTTTAATACTCCCTCTGTTATTATCTAATAGGGACATTCGTACTTTTCACGCATGCCAATGCACATCTTTGATAAAAAATATCTCTAATTACGCAGGAATGAAAATCATAAAAAGTTGATATTTAAAAATACACATTGAGATGAATCAAATAATATCTCACATGACTATGTTTTCCTCATATATAAATAACATAAGATGGTTAGTGAAATATGAATAGTAACAAAAGTAAACACGTCCCTATTAAATATAAACGGATGGAGTAATAATTTTCCAATTTATTAAGTTAACTTCTACTGTTTTTTCACTCACAGTCTTCTATCAATATGCTTTCTTCCATTTCATGACATACATAGGTTTCTTTGTATGGAATTAGTAAGGTCTTAAATATTTTACTGTTTTGTTTTTTATAATTTATGTAAAATCCTAATCTCCCTCTTTAATATATATACGTCTTATTCATCAATGGAATATCACGCCTTCGTTAGTTTACCTAAAGTGGATCGTCCATCTTCTTTTTCATTTCCATCGTTATCTTCTACAATTATCATCCATCATATTATTTAATTTCAATTTCTCTTCTTCACCTTCTTTATCAGGATCATATCCTTCTCTACTTTCACTTTCTTAGTATGCTTCTTCTTCATAGATTTCTATTATACCTTTATTATTAGTGAGAGCTAATTCTACAGCCTTGTGTTAAAAAATCTCTATGTAATCCTAACTTACTACGACTTCTATTTTTAAGGTTGGCTTTTTTACATTTATTTGCATGATGACCAACTTCTCCACAAGACCAACATTTACAGTTTCTTTTCTAATCTAGACAACATGTGGTTTTTCTATATATTTTTTTATTTTTGTTCTTATAATCCTCTCCTCTTGCTTTATGAAATGTAACTCGTCGATAGATTTTGTTTTCATAAGACCTTTTCTTGTGCAACCATAACCACTAGGCATGTCCCAACATGTTAAAAGTTATCTTTTTATTTGTCGAGTCCCAGCTATTTCTCTGCTTTTTTTTTCTCTATCCATTTCCTAGAACTACAAATCTATCATTATATTTTTCTACCTATAATTGGTATTTCTAACTTATCTCTTCATTAATGAGACTTGGTAGCTTGTCAAAGAACATTCCTAAGTTAGTTACATTTTCACCAAACTTATAAGGAAAAATTGTCAAGCATAAGCTAACATTTGTGTTGACCGCTTCTAACAAGTCATCCTAAAGATATTCCTGTAATAAGTAAACATTGTATAGATCTGGGTAAGACTGAATTAGTGAGGCCTGAAATATCAAATTTGGAAACGAACAAACAAAAAAGAACTGAAAGGGACAAAGAGGTAAGCAAGAAGACTTAGCTCTAGGTTGGTAAAGGAAGATAAAACTAACTTCCCCAGACCATTGCGGACGATCTCGCTGAGAACGAATGAGAACCTAGAAAAGATGCAGACCCTTCACCGTCAACCTTCAGTTTAGTGAAGGGGGTGAACATGTGATGGCTATAGAGGTCAAAAGGAAAAGGAGGAAGAAAGGGTGGGGACTGTTTTTTAGTGGTGGTAGGGGGTTGTTTTCAGAGGTTGGGGAGTGGTTTTGGGTGGAATATGTGGCAGAGAAGCAGGAGGAAAAAGAGTGGAAAGCAGGTTGTTGGGGTTGGGTGGTGTACCCTAGTGGTTGTATCAAGGAGGGTGGTGATGGTCATAGTGGTGGAGGGAAAGAAGAAGAGGGAGAAAGAAAAAGGGAGAGATATAAAATTAAAAATAAATAATAAATTCAAACTAATTAGAACAACACACGTGGACAAGTCACCTAATTTAACAAGTAAGTAATAGGTGACCGGTAAAAGAAAACTTGTTAAAAGCAGATTGGTATACTTATTACTGGAATATCTTTAGGTTGACTTGTTAGAAACGGTCAATGCAAATGTTAGCTTATTCTTGACAAATTTTCCATCTTATAAATAGTACCTTTTGTATTCAGCAAAAGAATTTTCTACTTACTTCATGTTACAAATTGAAAGATTAATTAAATTTCTTCAAAATTCTAATCTCCTTTCATCATACTGGCTTTGGGTCCAAAAAAACTCAGATTCGACATATTGACAGAGTCTAAAAAACATACCAGTTGATGATTCTAATTCCCTATTCATTGCTTTGGCTTCTTCATCTATTCCTTCATACCAATCAACAACACATCCATACCTTCATACCAATCAACAACACATCCATACCTTCATACCAATCAACAACACAGCCATACCTTCATACCAATCAACAACACATCCATAGAAACTATGTTCTATGTGGTTAAGGAAATTTTTAGTAGACCAGTAGGTGTTCAAATTAAGGACATTACTCATACTCTTTTCTCAATGTTATACAATTTCTTCTCTGTGTATTACATAATCTAGGTTTAACTTTTATCATTTTGATTTAAGGGTTCCAAGGTTACTTTTTCTTGTTTAGGTATGTGATTAGGGATTACTTTGAAGCTAAAAAGAGGTATATACCTCGGTCTTGGACAAGTTGATTCACCTTGGTACCTGAGACAACATTACTAGTGTAATTATTTTCGAAAGGTTTTAATTCACTTTGTTCTAGCTCCTCTCAAATCCTCTTGTCTTCTTCAATCATTTTTCCCAGTTTCTTATTTGATTTTCTCTTGATGTCTCCTATGGGTATAGATTCCATGTCATCCAATCTTATCTATCCTGTTTGCTGATAGAGGTCTTGTACTATGGTACTATGATTATTTTCTTCATCGCTAATTTCTGGGGCGACCCATATTTCTGATATGACATTTCATAATTTGGTTCGAGTTTTTTTAAGTATGTTTCTTAATCAAACAATTCTTGTTCTTCAAGATTCAATGAGTTAGGTTCATTTTCCTTAGGAGTTACCATGACTGAGTTTTCACCTCTCTGTTTCTATGATCTGTTTTTTTTGTTGTTGTAATCCAACTGAAAACTTCTTGTTTTTATTTTGATTTTGAAATGGATAACTATATTAAAAAGGGGTGGCTCTAATTGATGTTTGACCTCGTTGTGACCCTTGATGCCTGACTTCGTTAGTTATAAAAACTTAAACAGGTCTAATTTTCTTGAATTTGTTTTATTTGTTTTTTAATATCAGCTTGTCCACTCGTGATTTTCCTTTCAACATTCATGCTCCGAGCTGAAACATTTTGTGCTTCATTTTATATCCTATAATTGATCAACTATATAATTTAAGATTGGACCAACTTGATTATGATTGTTTGGCAAATGATAAATTTGACTGAATTATAGGCTCCAGATTTTCTTATTTATACTATTAAATCAACTTGGCTCTGATACCAAAATAAACACACAACTAAGAACACATAAAATACTAAAAAATAGTCTAATTATACTTTTACCAAACATAACTCAAAGGTTTTGAAGTCTTAATATAGTTTAAAGTTAGATGGGGGATTATTTGTTGTTTATCAAACTTTGATGGAAAAAAGTTGTAAATAGTCAAACCATATTATGCGAATTAATTTTTGATTCAAACCATGCCATCTCATTTTTATAAATACTTTTGGCCTTGAAGAACGTACTTTCACTATTTTTTTAATGATACTTTTGATCACCTTGTAGTAATTGAAAGGAATATGGAAGATTTTCATTTTGTTCTTCAAACATTGAATGTGTTTGTGATGCTTTGATCTGTGTTTAATGTATTTGTAGAGAGGAAATAAGAAGGGAATAGGTTAAAGATTTGTTGGGAGGGGGGTTTAGACGTGTTTCTACCTTTTTCTTTGACGATCGATATCGCCTCGTTTGTCAAGGGGGATTGTAATTTAGTTACGAGACAACTTTCAATAGGAAGTCTAAAAGAAAAATAGAATCATGCGACACTCTGATAGGAGCGTGTGAATCAAATGCGCTTTCTTTGTGACCCCCGTTTGTTTGAGTGCATCTAGTGAAACTATGATGTTTCAGAGGCCCATAACTAGTGATAAAGGGCTAAAAATCACATTTATAATATATTTTAGAGAAGCTATGAATTATTTTCACTTTCAAGCCCAATTAGCCTTACATCAAAATTATTTTTAGTTTTAGCATAATGGACCAAAGAATGCAAGTGTTAATCTAACACGACTTTGGTATATAGCTCATTCTTTTCGTTTTAATCCCGATTTAGCCTTGATTTATATCCCTGCAAAACTTATTCCAAAGACTATTAAACCTTGGAAGTGAATGATTTATTTTTGGAGATACACTATATGATTGAGATGGGTAGTTGCACTTTAGGAAAATACAAGTCACTGAAGTTGCTGAATTTGATGTCAGGCGTGCCATGGATATAATCACCTAATGCGGGCTTTCCCCTAAAGTTTTTTAAGTATAAAGAATTCATATTTTACATTGTTTTCGCCTAGTTTTAGATGGAAAGGTATTGTTCTACTCAATCATCAAAAGTAGCCTTTAAAGCGAAGGTTTTTCTATTATCATCAGACACTCTACTGGGATAAGGGATAGATATTGGCGTCTACATTCGTATAATATGTAAACTATGTTTTGGTGTTCGTTGAAGACAACTCAACATATACAATTTCCTCAACACATATACTCATTTTCTATTCCAAATTATTATTAAAATGATTCTCCAAATGTTATACAATTATAAGAATGATAATTATTCATGATTATAATTCCATAAAAATATAATCTCCAAACCAGTTTGTCATTTTCATAAGTTCTTTAGTTTGTTAGTGATAGGTTTTAGTCGTGTCACCTAATCAAAAATAAACCTACGGTCCTCTAACTAAGGTAGTCAGTGGTAGCAGGGTCGAATCCGCAGGGAGACAGAGTTTCTATATTAATATTCAATTAACTAACTACTTCAGATGAAAATATGGAGAATTAACTGAACTAATGAGTAAGCTAAATAATACGAATTAAGTCGAGGATTTAACTATGGAATAAAAGCCTAGGGTATTAGGTCGGTCCACCATGCTTATAACAATCAAACAAGGTCAACAACTATCGAAACCTAGGTCAAGAGTCGAGGGGTTAGAGCATGTGTTGAGCTATGGTTAAGACTCAACGCTCATAGTTCAACATACGCCGCATGTTCACTAACGTAATCAGAACTACTGATGTGTCCTAGGCCTCTAGTCGTAAGACGGATCTGTGCAAACAACTATTAACCACAAGCAATCAATGAAATTGGCCACTAACATTAATCACTAATTAAGAACAAACCACACCACAATCACTCTAATCAAGCCCTAGAAATCAATAGGAGTCTAAATAGCAATCATGGTATAAACATGGCTTCCCTATCTAACACCCTAGAAAGAGAACTACTCAGACATGATCGAATTGACAACAACAAAACTAATTGAAAACCCTAAGAATTGCATCATGAACTAATTGAGAAATAAGCAATTGAACTAAAGTAATTGAGATAAAGGAATAAAGCAATAAGCAAGACGATTACCAAATTGACGGAAAGCGGAAACTTTAATTGAATTGAAATTGTACTTGAATCTCTTCTACAATCGAAAGCAATGATAAACTAGGCTAAGAGCTCTCTAAGTGTTTAATAATATGAAAGATACAAATAATAATAACCTAAAAAGTATTTATAGGTCCTAAGAAAACAATAAGATAGAGTGGGGAAAATAACGGAAATCGCATCCCCGTGTCATCCACCCGATCGGGCAAAAGGCCGCCCGATCGGGCCTGGGAACAAGTCTCCAGCAGCAACAAAATATGCTTCACCCTATTGGATCGGGCAGCTTCCACCCGATCGGGGCCACAACCCCAGCACCCGATCGGGCAATTCCACCCGATGCCATCGGGTGGATGTCTTCTTCAGCTCTCATAAAAACGGCAAAAATGGCTAAGTATAGCTCCGCCCGATGTGATCGGGCAAGGTCGCCCGATCGGGCGGGAAACCTGAACTTCAGCTTCTTCACTCGTACCCGATCGGGCAGTTGTTGCCCGACCCGATCGGGCGAGTCTTCTTCTTTCCTTGCTTTGCTTGGCTTCAGACGCCAAGTCTTTGCACACTTGCTTCTTCATAATGGGGTCCAAATACAATCTTGAGACCTCAAAGATGCCTCATAACTTCCCGCTATAGCGTGGTGCTCAAAACATCAAGTAAATAAGGAGTTTTCCCCTAAAACCTGCAAAATGATATAGAACACACAAACCACAACTATATCGAAATAGTTAGCATAAATAGCTCCTACGAGCATCAATATAGCACAATTTAGCTTGTAAAGAAAGGGAAAAACTCTATAAGATATCGATAAATCAGTTAGGCTTGAACGATAGTGAAGAGGAGTACCTGATAGGTTTTAGTCGTATCGCCTATTCAAAAATAAACCTGCGGTCCTCTAACTAAGGTAGTCAGTGGAAGCAGGGTCGAATCCACAGGGAGACAGAGTTTCTAAATCAATATTCAACCAATTCAGCTAGTCCAGAGTAAATCAGAGAAGAATTAATTAAACTAATGATTCAGCTAAGAAAGACGGGAAAAAACGAGGATTTAACTATGGACTAAAACCTAGGGTATTAGGTCGGTCCACCATGCTTATACCAATCAAACAAGGGCAACTACTATCAAAATCTAAATCAAGAGTCGGGGGATTAGAGCCTATGTTGAGCTATGGTTAAGACTCAACGCTCATAGTTCAACATACGCCGCATGTTCACTAACGTAATCAGAACTACTGACGTGTCCTAGGCCTCTAGTAGTAAGACGGATCTGTGCAAACAACTATTAACCACAAGCAACCAAAGAAACTGCGCAATAACGTTAATTACTCAATAAAGAACAAACCACATCACAATCACCCTAATCAAGCCCTAGAAATCAATAGGAGTCTAAATCACAATCATGGTATAAACATGGCTTTCCTATCTAACACCCTAGAAAGAGAACTACTCACTCATGATCGAATTAACAACGACAAAACTAATATAAAACCCTAACAATTGCATCATGAACGATTAAATGAATAAACTAAGCAATCAAGAATAACAAAAGAGATTAGGGTAAGAAAGAATACCAATTGACGGAAAGCAGGAACTTTTATTGAAATCGAAATAGGTTTGATCACCTTTAATCTAATCTAAAGTGTTTGAATTAAACTAAGAACAATGAGAAATAACTCTAGTCTAAAGCAGTAAAAAAATGAATAAAAGATGTCCCAAAATAATGAGAAAAAAGGTATTTATAATACCCCCTCAAGTTCACTAAAAACGGAAACTAAAGACGAAAAATCGCGAATAAAAGTGCCAGACCCGATCGGGCCCGTGGCCTCCACCCGATCGGGTCAAACACCAAACTCAGCGCTTTGTCTTCTGGGCCTTCGTGTAGCAGCAGCGTAGCATTAAACTGATTTTAACGGCCCACCCGATCGGGCCGTGGGTAGCCACCCGATCGGGCCAGGCGACAAAACGAGCCCAGCAGCATCTCCTCATCCGCAGCTTCACAACGAGACCTAGCAGCCTTTGACCCGATTGGGTCGGGCACACTATGCCCGATCGGGTCTGGTGCATTGATGTTCGCCCGATCTAATCGGGCACGCCTTTCCCGATCGGGTGCGCAACTTCAGTACCCGATCAATGTATTTTCGCCCGATCGGGCCATTTTTGCCCGATCAGAGTACGGAATCCTCCTTTTTGACTCTTTGGCTCTCTAAAATTCACGTTTAGGGGTCTTGGGACCTCCTAAACTACCCATAGAACTCGTGAGCCTTCCTACGTGCCCCGTAACATCTCGTAAAGCCGTGGTTGCTTCCAAATGGCTCGGGAATAAGGAGAAAACTCCTTAAAACCTGCAATTCAACACTAAAACACGTAACCACAACTATATACGATAGTTAGCACAAACTAGCTCCCAAGAGCTCCAATGACGCACAAATTAGCTTGTAAATAAGGGAGAAAAGACTATATAAATACGTGATATCAGTACCCAGTGCCAACTATCGCTAAATCATTGACGGTACTCACACCTATCTTTATTGTTCTGCTTGCAAGACTTAACCTGGACATGTCTTATGCCTATAGGAATTACCGTCATGGTTTGGAACAATTAGGGAACCGAGTTTGCTTGTCTACACTCCACTTGACAATTATTATTCATTTATGATAAATTATGTTGGTGACCTATTCATCATATTCTACTACACATACTTCACTATACATAAAAAAATTTTCACAAGTAACACCATTTATCTTATCAAATACTTCATTCGTTTTTTTTATACATGCATCATTGAGCACATGTAGAAGAATTTAGGAGAAGAGAGAGATAAAGAGAGAAAAAAGGGGACCCATGTGATTGGAGAAAGGTAGAAAGAAAGTATTTCCCTAAAAGGAAATGATGTAAGTAATTTGCAACTTCCAAAAATGGGAAACGATGCAAGTAATAAAAAATAGACGCAGTATATCTTACAAAATTTGATTTTCATGTAATGACTTTGGATCATTATAACATATGCGTATATATATATATATCTATATATAGGGGTACGATCCGGTGAGAATACCCCTTTTATGTGAGAACACATACTTTAATGAGAACACTTCAAATTATGGAGCCTAAATACATACTTTTATGACATGAGAACCTAAATAAATATTTTTATGACATCTAAGTTGAATTATTTACTCAACAATTAAACAATCAATGCTCCTTAACAAAAACCAATTACTGGAAATTTTGTACATCATCAACATTGCACGTACATCATCATTCTATCATCATACATCATGAACAACACACATCACTAAATCTACAATTCGCCATTGATTCCATTAAATTAAGAACAAAGAGAAAGAGAAATATGAAATGAAATCTTCAATTGAATGAAAAAATTGTTGAGCCTTTCAATTGTGTTGTTCATCCCCATTGTTGGTGATCGTCTTCGGCCCGTCGACGGCGGACAGGATGGACTTGTCAGCGAGGTAGCAATAGAGAAGTTGCGCCGAGGAGAGGCTATGATTCTTGGTAGGTGGTGGTTGATGGTCGTTGATGTCGATCACCGATAAGTGTTAGTTGTGTCAATGGCGGATGACGGACGTTGATGGTGATGATTCCACCATTGACAGTGAGTGGAGAGAGAGTGAGGAGGCGAAGAGTGAGAAAGGCGAAGATGAGATTATGTAAAAATGCAGTGATAAGAGTGGGTGTGGGTGTGGTGTGTGGGTGACCCTTAGATCTAAATTATCTAAAGGTTCAGATTCATTCTCACATAAGTAGGCGTTCTCATATATAAGGGGTATTCTCATAAGAGCCTATATATATATAGGGGATGGATCCATTGAAAACCAACCTTACACTGAAAACTGAAAACAGGGTATAGTTTTGTAATATAGGGGTACATATAAATAAAGTAGGGGTACATTTAAGAAAAAAGGGGTACGCGTGCTTTTTTTGTCATCTGGCAAAATTGAAGTTGTCAGTATTTACAGAACTTCCATTAATGACGCGGGAGCAATGTGGAACGTTGGATTAAAAATCCAATGGCTCAAATTTGGTTTTTAGGTTAAAAACGTTTTCACATGATCCATTCCATATATATATATATATAAGGTTATGCTGAAAGCTCCAAATTTGCTGAAAATCGTGAAAGTTTGAAAAAAGGGTACATATAAGGTTTACAGGGTTATATATAAGATTCTGCTGAAAGCTCCAAATTTGCTGAAAATCATGAAAGTTTGAAAAAGGGTACATATAAGGTTTACAGGGTTACATGTTACGATTAAAGGGGTACACATGTTTTTACATTAAAGCTGTCAGTATTTACGAAAATGTCATTAATGAAATAAGCATACCCCTTTAAGCTTATTATGTACCCTTTTCTTTTGTTTTCACGTGAGATCCTATTCCTATATATATACATATATATATATATATATATATATATATATATATATATATATATATATATATATATATATATATATATATATATATATATATATATATATATATATATATATATATATATATATATGTATATATATATATGAATTAAAACAATCAGCAAAATAAGAGTAGAAAGAACTCATCCGTATCGTGATCCCTGACTCTCAAAAATATTTGTTAATAATACATCTTCCACAATAAGTCTCTTTCATTGATTAACCATGGTTCTCTTTTCTTTGAGGGAACGGGGCAACTGAAATATCCTTACTCAAAAATTTCATAGATGACGATGGAAAATCTTGTTCTCACACGTGTATTATACCGAAGTCCCAAGGTTTCAAGTGACCTAGTTCGTCGGTAACAGAATTACCAACTAATATCACCTGAGACACTAAGAAAAGTTTAAATATCATCAATGACAAGATGAATTCAATCCTTCCTCTCGGCCTCCCTTTAAAGTTTGATGACAATCCAACATTTACTTTCCACAACCAAGATCCTCACCCCTAACTCCATCGTAAATCGAACACCCCCCTTCATCGAGCACCCATTCACTAGTCCGCGTAGCCATTGCCAACCTCATTCCCGTTCGCCTAACACTGTTGCGTCTACATTCCCTTTTACCCAACCAGCCTTAGGAGGTGTTCACATTGAAGGAAAAGCACAACCGAATCACCCTTCCTTACTACCCAATCAAACTTTCATTACTCACCTCCCTGTACAATTTTTTCAAAATAGAGCACATAGTCTTCCACCACTAGTTTTTCCAATTGGAACGTCCAACCATTTCGCTCCTTCTAAGCCACCCAATGTACAATGATCGGTGGCCTTGCCATCGAGTCATCATTAATCTTAGTCAAACACCAGCCCCACCAATCCAGTAGAGACCCAAAACTGATTCCATCTCCACACCTGCCCATAACTCACTTGCCATCTGATATCACGTATTTATATTGAGTTTTCTCCCTTATTTACAAGCTAATTTGTGCGTCATTGGAGCTCTTGGGAGCTATTTTGTGCTAACTATCGTATGTAGTTGTGATTTCGTGTTTTAGTATTGAATTGCAGGTTTTATGGAGTTTTCTCCTTATTCCCGAGCCATTTGGAAGCAACCGCGGCTTTACGAGATGTTATGAGGCACGTAGGACGGCTCACGAGCTTTATGGATAGTTTAGGAGGTCCCAAGACCCCTAAACGTGAAGATTAGAGAGCAAAGGAGTCAAAAGGGGTTTTCCGTGCACTGATCGGGCAGAAATGGCCCGATCGGGCGAAGTATTTATGATCGGGTATGAAAGTTGCGGACCCGATCGGGCGATGTTTGCCCGATCGAATCGGGCGAGGAAGCATGTCCCCAGACCCGATCGGGTGACTACCGCCCGATCCGATCGGGTGGAGTGCTGCTTGGTCTCGTTGCGGTGCTACAGGCGAGGGGAACACGCTGGCCCAAGTTGTAGCCAGACCCGATCGGGTGGCAGCCTCGGGCCCGATCGGGTGGGCCGCTTTTCTCGCCTTATTGCTGCACTGCTGCTGCCAGAGCCCAGAAGTGAAGTTGGGGGAATTCGTATGTGGACCCGATCGGGTATTGTGCTCGGGCCCGATCGGGTCTGGTGCTTTAATCGCGCTTTTTCACTTTTTGTTTCCGTTTTTTAGTGAACTTGAGGGGTATTATAAATACCTTTTTCCTCATTATCTTTCAATCATCTTTTATTCATCTTTCATTAGGTTTTAGACTAGTTTTATTCTTCATTGCTTTTAGTTTAATTCAAACACTTTAGATTAATTTAGAGGTGATCAATCGTATTTCGATTTCAATAAAAGTTCCTGCTTTCCGTCAATTGGTATTCTTCTCTACTCTAATCTCTTTTATTATTATGAATTGCTTAGTTTATTTATTCAATTATTCATGATGCAATTGTTAGGGTTTCATATTAGTCTTATTGTTGTCAATTCAATTATGAGTGAGTAGTTCTCTTTCTAGGGTGTTAGATAGGAAAGCCATGTTTATACCATGATTGTGATTTAGCTTTCTTTCAATTTCTAGGGCTTGATTAGGGTGATTGTGATGTGGTTTGTTCTTATTGAGTAATTAATGTCAGTGTACAATTTCATTGATTGCTTGTGGTTAATAGTTGTTTGCACAGATCCGTCTCACGACTAGAGGCCTAGGACACGTCAGTAGTTCTGATTACGTTAGTGAACATGCGGCGTATGTTGAACTATGAGCGTTGAGTCTTAACCATAGCTCAACATAGGCTCTAATCACCCGACTCTTGACTTAGGTTTTGGTAGTAGTTGACCCTATTTGATTGGTATAAGCATGGTGGACCGACCTAATACCCTAGGTTTTTATTCCATAGTTTAATCCTCAATTTATTCCGTCTTCTGTAGTCTATTCATTAGTTTAATTATTTCTTCCCTGATTTCATCTGGAGTAGCTGAATCGGTTGAATATTAATTTAGAAACTCTGTCTCCCTGTGGATTCGATCCTGCTTCCACTGACTACCTAGTTAGAGGTCCGTAGGTTTATTCTTGATTAGGTGACACGACTAAAACCTATCAAATTTTGGCGCCGTTGCCGGGGAGACGGCTAGTTCTCTAAGTTTTTATTTAATTATTTGGTCTACTTCTCTGTACCTCATTGGAACTTCATTGTTTCAATCGAGGTACGTTTTACTGCTGCTTTTTGTTTCTTTTGTATGCCCAGGTCCCAAAGAAACGGTTCCCCAATTCCAGCGGACCCCGATCTTACTAGGACAATCAGGCGGATCCGAAAGATAAGGCAGAAAGAAAAGCAGTCTGTTCTGCTGAACACCTCTGGAACAGACACCTTGAATTCAGTTATGTTAAAATCACTGAAGTCATATGGGGTGCCCAACCCGGATGGTCTCTCCACTGGACCTACTATGCCCACCATTGCCGCAGCAAATTTCGAAATCAAGCCTGGACTCATCAGCATGGTCCAGCAAAATCAGTTTGGTGGGCATCCTACAGAAGATCCGGCAAATCATCTGCAACGGCTTCAACAACTTTGTCGAACCGTTAAACATGCCGGCGTCACTCCAGATCAACTCAAAGTCATGTTGTTCGAGTTTTCACTGAGAGATAGAGCCCAAAAATGGTTGAACGATGTGAAAGAAACCGAGTGGAGTGAGATTTCTGCTGCATTTCTGAGAGAGTATTACCCACCCACTAAAACAGCAGAAATCAGAAATAAACTAGCCACGTTTTCCCAAGAGCCTGATGAAACATTAAGGGAAGCGTGGGCTAGGTTTAGAGATTTACAGAGAGAGTGTCCACACCATAATATGGACAAATGGTTCTTGACGCAGAAATTCTACAATGGTCTGCAGCCTCAGACGAAGTGTATTGTTGATTCGTCTGCAGGAGGAGTGTTTTTAGACAAGGCAGTTGATGAGGGTTATGAATTCATATCAAATCTTGCAGCCAATGACCATTCATCATCTAGGAGTTTGACTAAGAAGGTACTTGAAGTTGACGCTATTTCATTGCTTACATCTCAGATGGCGCAACTAACTCGGCAGCTAATGAATTATTCTAGTCCGACACCTCCACCCATGAGTATCAATGCTATGTCTGCAGTAGCACCCATTACCTCATCTTACTGCGAGGTATGTGGTGTTCAGGGTCACTTTGGGCATGACTGTCAGTTCAGTCAATTTCAGATGGAGCAGGCCAATGCCTTTCAACAAAGGCCACAAACCTTCCCCCTCCACATAACTACCAAAATCCACAAAACTATCAACCTCCACCTCCACAAAACTATCCTAAACCCTCATACCATCAAACCCCACAAAATTTCAATAGACCACCACCACAAAACTTCCATCACCATAACAACTTCCAAACCCCACAAAACTTTCCCACCCCACCTCCACAAAACAACAACCCACAAGAGCCCCCTATATCTGAAGTGATGAAACTGATGTTAAGCATGCAAAAGGCAAATGAGGAGGCACAAAGAGCCCAAGAGCGACAGATTCTAGCCATGCAAAGATCTAATGAGGAGGCACAAACAGCCCAAGAGAAAAGCATCAAACTTCTCGAGGCTCAAGTTGCACAATTAGCAAGCTCTAATGCTCAGAGGCGGCAGGGGGAATTGCCAGGGCAACCCGTTCAGAGAGAACATGTGAATGCCATCACTCTTCGTAGTGGCATTGCATATGATGCCCCTCCAGTGCCCATTGATGAGGTTACCCCGACTGCAGGGAAGAAGAGGGTGGTAGAGGAAGGAAAAAGAAAGAATTCGACGTCTGAAGTCGATTTGTCTGCAGAAGCTGAACAGACAGGGAAGAAAAAGGAGAAGGTTTCTGAAACGCCTTTTACACCAAGGCTACCTTTTCCTCACAGGATGCAACAGTCCAAGGTCGATCAGCAGTTTGGTAAGTTCTTGTCTATGGTCAAGAACCTTGAGGTAACGATTCCATTCACAGACTTAATTACCCAAGTGCCTGTTTATGCCAAATTTCTGAAAGACATGATTACTAAGAAAAGAGACTTTGGTGGGGTAGAACGTGTCGCTCTTACTGAAGAGTGTAGTGCTTTTATTCAAAATAAAACCCCACCAAAGTTAAAAGATCCTGGTAGTTTTTCTATACCCTGCCATCTTGGACCTATTTTTATTGATAAGGCTTTGTGTGATTTAGGTGCTTCTGTTTCTGTTATGCCATTGTCTGTTTATAAGAAACTGAACATGGGAGCCCTTCAATGCACACAAATCACTTTACAGATGGCGGATCGTTCTATAAAATACCCTCTAGGTGTTTTAGAGGATGTTCCTGTTAGGGTTGGGAAATTCTATATCCCTGTTGATTTTGTGGTATTAGATATGGATGAGGATGCCCAGATCCCTATTATCTTGGGTAGGCCGTTTTTGTGTACTGCTGGTGCTGTCATTGATGTCAAGTCTGGATCTTTAACTCTGAGTGTTGGTGATGATAAAGTGGTTTTTAAACTAACCAATGCTGTTAAGGCTCCTATGCTTGAACAATCTTTTTGCAGGGATAAGGTTTTAGATGAAGTAGGGGTGGAGAAGGTTCCAATTCCACCTAAGGTTGCCTCACCGTCTGGAGGCATTGTCAAGAACATTTGGAGGAGAAAGATGTTTGATGAGGGTGGCACTCATTGCCAAGCCCCTCCTATTTGAGAGAGGGAGGATTATGGTCGTGCGGGACCTTTATAAACCAGCGCTGTGCGAGAGGCAACTCGTATTTTCTTTTCTTTCCCTTTTCCTTTTCTTTTTATTTTGCTTCCTTTTTGTGAGCGAGAGTGAGGGTACTAACATTGTTTTTCCTCTTAGCATAGTCCTTATCACCTTTTGGCATTGAGGACACTGCCAAGTTCAGCTTGGGGGAGGAGTTCTGTTTGTATTCCCTATCTCTTTTACTGCTTTTTAGGATAAATTTACTGCTTTCAAAAATACTGAAAAAAATCAAAAAAATATGGTTCCCATGATTGGTTTAGTTGCCTCCCTGTGCCCCTTGCTGTGCTCTATTTGAAATTGATTTGACTTTGTTTTCTGGATAGCTGGGCATTTGTGATCTTGAGGCTATGATTTGATGTTTGATTGCTATGATTTCGAGCATTTTTGGATTATATTAGACCACTTTATGCTGCATACCTGAATTGGTTAGACTGTGAGGCCTCTTTGTAGCCTATTGGATTCATTTTATTATCCAGTCTATTCTTGTGTGTTAGTTCCTCTTTAGTGGATTGATCTTGACTTTGACTTCGTACTTGTCTGATTTTAGATGACTTGTAGCATGTGCTGTGATAGAGGCGTTCTTTTGTCTTATTCTTGAGCTTCAGAGTGAATTTTTGATATACTTTTATCCTCCTTAGCCCCGCTGAGCCTAATGACTTGTTTCGTTTTACTTAAACCCCTATTACGAGCCAAAAGCCTTCACTTGATATTATTCCAAGCCTAGCTTGGGGGAGCTTTTGTATGGGTTGAGTTTGAGATTGGTTTGTTGGTTTAGTTTGGTTTTTGAGGAGTTTAAAAGTGTATTTGCTGTGGTTTGAGAGTGAGAAAGAGAAAAGAAAGAAAGCAAGTTTAGAGTTGCGTGAATGAAGTTCAGAAAAATGAAAGAAAAATGAAATGAAAATTCAAAAGAATTCTAGTTCTTTCATTCACGTACGTTCATAAAAGAATATTCGCTCCATTGCTAGAAAATTGGGTTTGTTATGCGCTTTTCATTGATTTATGAGAGTTGGGTTATTTTACATGGTTTTATGGTTATTGTTGGGAGTTGTGAAGGCCATCTTAGGCCTTGTTTGAATGATTTATGCTCCCCCTTTCTTGGTTTTTCCACCACATTACCCAAAAGTATCCCCTACCTCTCACCTAAGCCTCATTACAACCCTATAAAGTCCTCTTGAACTTATGTCTGCATTGTTCATTTGATTGATTTTGAGTTAGTTTGTCAAAGTTAAAGAGTATTTCTGCTAATTGAGTCGACTTGACTAGGATGAGCGTCATTGAACCTTCTTAAACACATGAGAGTGTGAGTGGGAAGGGTACTTATGGAAGGGTTGGTGAGTGTTCGGGCACATTCCTTGCCTGCCACAAAATTGAGAGGAGTGACACCCTTGCGAGTGCCTTTTCAGGACTTGTATGCTTTGTGGGTGCTTGAGTTTGATAAATTGCTTGAATGATTGGTGGTTGGATGGATTTGATTAGCCAAACTTGAATTATGCCTGCTTGAACGATTCTTAGTCTTGAAAATGTTTTGAGCTTTGATTGTTTTTATCTATGGGGTGAGGCAATCTATTCCATGTTCATGTGCTGTTTGCTTGAGGACAAGCAAAGGTTTAGCTTGGGGGAGTTTGATATCACGTATTTATATTGAGTTTTCTCCCTTATTTACATGCTAATTTGTGCGTCATTGGAGCTCTTGGGAGCTATTTTGTGCTAACTATCGTATGTAGTTGTGGTGTCGTGTTTTAGTATTGAATTGCAGGTTTTATGGAGTTTTCTCCTTATTCCCGAGCCATTTGGAAGCAACCGCGGCTTTACGAGATGTTATGAGGCACGCAGGATGCCTCACGAGCTTTATGGATAGTTTAAGAGGTCCCAAGACCCCTAAACGTGAAGATTAGAGAGCAAAGGAGTCAAAAGGGGTTTTCCGTGCACTGATCGGGCAGAAATGGCCCGATCGGGCGAAGTATTTATGATCGGGTATGAAAGTTGCGGACCCGATCGGGCGATGTTTGCCCGATCGAATCGGGCGAGGAAGCATGTCCCCAGACCCGATCGGGTGACTACCGCCCGATCCGATCGGGTGGAGTGCTGCTTGGTCTCGTTGCGGTGCTACAGGCGAGGGGAACACGCTGGCCCAAGTTGTAGCCAGACCCGATCGGGTGGCAGCCTCGGGCCCGATCGGGTGGGCCGCTTTTCTCGCCTTATTGCTGCACTGCTGCTGCCAGAGCCCAGAAGTGAAGTTGGGGGAATTTGTATGTGGACCCGATCGGGTATTGTGCTCGGGCCCGATCGGGTCTGGTGCTTTAATCGCGCTTTTTCACTTTTTGTTTCCGTTTTTTAGTGAACTTGAGGGGTATTATAAATACCTTTTTCCTCATTATCTTTCAATCATCTTTTATTCATCTTTCATTAGGTTTTAGACTAGTTTTATTCTTCATTGCTTTTAGTTTAATTCAAACACTTTAGATTAATTTAGAGGTGATCAATCCTATTTCGATTTCAATAAAAGTTCCTGCTTTCCGTCAATTGGTATTCTTCTCTACTCTAATCTCTTTTATTATTATTAATTGCTTAGTTTATTTATTCAATTATTCATGATGCAATTGTTAGGGTTTCATATTAGTCTTATTGTTGTCAATTCAATTATGAGTGAGTAGTTCTCTTTCTAGGGTGTTAGATAGGAAAGCCATGTTTATACCATGATTGTGATTTAGCTTTCTTTCAATTTCTAGGGCTTGATTAGGGTGATTGTGATGTGGTTTGTTCTTATTGAGTAATTAATGTCAGTGTACAATTTCATTGATTGCTTGTGGTTAATAGTTGTTTGCACAGATCCGTCTCACGACTAGAGGCCTAGGACACGTCAGTAGTTCTGATTACGTTAGTGAACATGCGGCGTATGTTGAACTATGAGCGTTGAGTCTTAACCATAGCTCAACATAGGCTCTAATCACCCGACTCTTGACTTAGGTTTTGGTAGTAGTTGACCCTATTTGATTGGTATAAGCATGGTGGACCGACCTAATACCCTAGGTTTTTATTCCATAGTTTAATCCTCAATTTATTCCGTCTTCTGTAGTCTATTCATTAGTTTAATTATTTCTTCCCTGATTTCATCTGGAGTAGCTGAATCGGTTGAATATTAATTTAGAAACTCTGTCTCCCTGTGGATTCGATCCTGCTTCCACTGACTACCTAGTTAGAGGTCCGTAGGTTTATTCTTGATTAGGTGACACGACTAAAACCTATCAAATTTTGGCGCCGTTGCCGGGGAGACGGCTAGTTCTCTAAGTTTTTATTTAATTATTTGGTCTACTTCTCTGTACCTCATTGGAACTTCATTGTTTCAATCGAGGTACGTTTTACTGCTGCTTTTTGTTTCTTTTGTATGCCCAGGTCCCAAAGAAACGGTTCCCCAATTCCAGCGGACCCCGATCTTACTAGGACAATCAGGCGGATCCGAAAGATAAGGCAGAAAGAAAAGCAGTCTGTTCTGCTGAACACCTCTGGAACAGACACCTTGAATTCAGTTATGTTAAAATCACTGAAGTCATATGGGGTGCCCAACCCGGATGGTCTCTCCACTGGACCTACTATGCCCACCATTGCCGCAGCAAATTTCGAAATCAAGCCTGGACTCATCAGCATGGTCCAGCAAAATCAGTTTGGTGGGCATCCTACTGAAGATCCGGCAAATCATCTGCAACGGTTTCAACAACTTTGTCGAACCGTTAAACATGCCGGCGTCACTCCAGATCAACTCAAAGTCATGTTGTTCGAGTTTTCACTGAGAGATAGAGCCCAAAAATGGTTGAACGATGTGAAAGAAACCGAGTGGAGTGAGATTTCTGCTGCATTTCTGAGAGAGTATTACCCACCCACTAAAACAGCAGAAATCAGAAATAAACTAGCCACGTTTTCCCAAGAGCCTGATGAAACATTAAGGGAAGCGTGGGCTAGGTTTAGAGATTTACAGAGAGAGTGTCCACACCATAATATGGACAAATGGTTCTTGACGCAGAAATTCTACAATGGTCTGCAGCCTCAGACGAAGTGTATTGTTGATTCGTCTGCAGGAGGAGTGTTTTTAGACAAGGCAGTTGATGAGGGTTATGAATTCATATCAAATCTTGCAGCCAATGACCATTCATCATCTAGGAGTTTGACTAAGAAGGTACTTGAAGTTGACGCTATTTCATTGCTTACATCTCAGATGGCGCAACTAACTCAGCAGCTAATGAATTATTCTAGTCCGACACCTCCACCCATGAGTATCAATGCTATGTCTGCAGTAGCACCCATTACCTCATCTTACTGCGAGGTATGTGGTGTTCAGGGTCACTTTGGGCATGACTGTCAGTTCAGTCAATTTCAGATGGAGCAGGCCAATGCCTTTCAACAAAGGCCACAAACCTTCCCCCCTCCACATAACTACCAAAATCCACAAAACTATCAACCTCCACCTCCACAAAACTATCCTAAACCCTCATACCATCAAACCCCACAAAATTTCAATAGACCACCACCACAAAACTTCCATCACCATAACAACTTCCAAACTCCACAAAACTTTCCCACCCCACCTCCACAAAACAACAACCCACAAGAGCCCCCTATATCTGAAGTGATGAAACTGATGTTAAGCATGCAAAAGGCAAATGAGGAGGCACAAAGAGCCCAAGAGCGACAGATTCTAGCCATGCAAAGATCTAATGAGGAGGCACAAACAGCCCAAGAGAAAAGCATCAAACTTCTCGAGGCTCAAGTTGCACAATTAGCAAGCTCTAATGCTCAGAGGCGGCAGGGGGAATTGCCAGGGCAACCCGTTCAGAGAGAACATGTGAATGCCATCACTCTTCGTAGTGGCATTGCATATGATGCCCCTCCAGTGCCCATTGATGAGGTTACCCCGACTGCAGGGAAGAAGAGGGTGGTAGAGGAAGGAAAAAGAAAGAATTCGACGTCTGAAGTCGATTTGTCTGCAGAAGCTGAACAGACAGGGAAGAAAAAGGAGAAGGTTTCTGAAACGCCTTTTACACCAAGGCTACCTTTTCCTCACAGGATGCAACAGTCCAAGGTCGATCAGCAGTTTGGTAAGTTCTTGTCTATGGTCAAGAACCTTGAGGTAACGATTCCATTCACAGACTTAATTACCCAAGTGCCTGTTTATGCCAAATTTCTGAAAGACATGATTACTAAGAAAAGAGACTTTGGTGGGGTAGAACGTGTCGCTCTTACTGAAGAGTGTAGTGCTTTTATTCAAAATAAAACCCCACCAAAGTTAAAAGATCCTGGTAGTTTTTCTATACCCTGCCATCTTGGACCTATTTTTATTGATAAGGCTTTGTGTGATTTAGGTGCTTCTGTTTCTGTTATGCCATTGTCTGTTTATAAGAAACTGAACATGGGAGCCCTTCAATGCACACAAATCACTTTACAGATGGCGGATCGTTCTATAAAATACCCTCTAGGTGTTTTAGAGGATGTTCCTGTTAGGGTTGGGAAATTCTATATCCCTGTTGATTTTGTGGTATTAGATATGGATGAGGATGCCCAGATCCCTATTATCTTGGGTAGGCCGTTTTTGTGTACTGCTGGTGCTGTCATTGATGTCAAGTCTGGATCTTTAACTCTGAGTGTTGGTGATGATAAAGTGGTTTTTAAACTAACCAATGCTGTTAAGGCTCCTATGCTTGAACAATCTTTTTGCAGGGATAAGGTTTTAGATGAAGTAGGGGTGGAGAAGGTTCCAATTCCACCTAAGGTTGCCTCACCGTCTGGAGGCATTGTCAAGAACATTTGGAGGAGAAAGATGTTTGATGAGGGTGGCACTCATTGCCAAGCCCCTCCTATTTGAGAGAGGGAGGATTATGGTCGTGCGGGACCTTTATAAACCAGCGCTGTGCGAGAGGCAACTCGTATTTTCTTTTCTTTCCCTTTTCCTTTTCTTTTTATTTTGCTTCCTTTTTGTGAGCGAGAGTGAGGGTACTAACATTGTTTTTCCTCTTAGCATAGTCCTTATCACCTTTTGGCATTGAGGACACTGCCAAGTTCAGCTTGGGGGAGGAGTTCTGTTTGTATTCCCTATCTCTTTTACTGCTTTTTAGGATAAATTTACTGCTTTCAAAAATACTGAAAAAAATCAAAAAAATATGGTTCCCATGATTGGTTTAGTTGCCTCCCTGTGCCCATTGCTGTGCTCTATTTGAAATTGATTTGACTTTGTTTTCTGGATAGCTGGGCATTTGTGATCTTGAGGCTATGATTTGATGTTTGATTGCTATGATTTCGAGCATTTTTGGATTATATTAGACCACTTTATGCTGCATACCTGAATTGGTTAGACTGTGAGGCCTCTTTGTAGCCTATTGGATTCATTTTATTATCCAGTCTATTCTTGTGTGTTAGTTCCTCTTTAGTGGATTGATCTTGACTTTGACTTCGTACTTGTCTGATTTTAGATGACTTGTAGCATGTGCTGTGATAGAGGCGTTCTTTTGTCTTATTCTTGAGCTTCAGAGTGAATTTTTGATATACTTTTATCCTCCTTAGCCCCGCTGAGCCTAATGACTTGTTTCGTTTTACTTAAACCCCTTTACGAGCCAAAAGCCTTCACTTGATATTATTCCAAGCCTAGCTTGGGGGAGCTTTTGTATGGGTTGAGTTTGAGATTGGTTTGTTGGTTTAGTTTGGTTTTTGAGGAGTTTAAAAGTGTATTTGCTGTGGTTTGAGAGTGAGAAAGAGAAAAGAAAGAAAGCAAGTTTAGAGTTGCGTGAATGAAGTTCAGAAAAATGAAAGAAAAATGAAATGAAAATTCAAAAGAATTCTAGTTCTTTCATTCACGTACGTTCATAAAAGAATATTCGCTCCATTGCTAGAAAATTGGGTTTGTTATGCGCTTTTCATTGATTTATGAGAGTTGGGTTATTTTACATGGTTTTATGGTTATTGTTGGGAGTTGTGAAGGCCATCTTAGGCCTTGTTTGAATGATTTATGCTCCCCCTTTCTTGGTTTTTCCACCACATTACCCAAAAGTATCCCCTACCTCTCACCTAAGCCTCATTACAACCCTATAAAGTCCTCTTGAGCTTATGTCTGCATTGTTCATTTGATTGATTTCGAGTTAGTTTGTCAAAGTTAAAGAGTATTTCTGCTAATTGAGTCGACTTGACTAGGATGAGCGTCATTGAACCTTCTTAAACACATGAGAGTGTGAGTGGGAAGGGTACTTATGGAAGGGTTGGTGAGTGTTCGGGCACATTCCTTGCCTGCCACAAAATTGAGAGGAGTGACACCCTTGCGAGTGCCTTTTCAGGACTTGTATGCTTTGTGGGTGCTTGAGTTTGATAAATTGCTTGAATGATTGGTGGTTGGATGGATTTGATTAGCTAAACTTGAATTATGCCTGCTTGAACGATTCTTAGTCTTGAAAATGTTTTGAGCTTTGATTGTTTTTATCTATGGGGTGAGGCAATCTATTCCATGTTCATGTGCTGTTTGCTTGAGGACAAGCAAAGGTTTAGCTTGGGGGAGTTTGATATCACGTATTTATATTGAGTTTTCTCCCTTATTTACAAGCTAATTTGTGCGTCATTGGAGCTCTTGGGAGCTATTTTGTGCTAACTATCGTATGTAGTTGTGGTGTCGTGTTTTAGTATTGAATTGCAGGTTTTATGGAGTTTTCTCCTTATTCCCGAGCCATTTGGAAGCAACCGCGGCTTTACGAGATGTTATGAGGCACGCAGGATGCCTCACGAGCTTTATGGATAGTTTAAGAGGTCCCAAGACCCCTAAACGTGAAGATTAGAGAGCAAAGGAGTCAAAAGGGGTTTTCCGTGCACTGATCGGGCAGAAATGGCCCGATCGGGCGAAGTATTTATGATCGGGTATGAAAGTTGCGGACCCGATCGGGCGATGTTTGCCCGATCGAATCGGGCGAGGAAGCATGTCCCCAGACCCGATCGGGTGACTACCGCCCGATCCGATCGGGTGGAGTGCTGCTTGGTCTCGTTGCGGTGCTACAGGCGAGGGGAACACGCTGGCCCAAGTTGTAGCCAGACCCGATCGGGTGGCAGCCTCGGGCCCGATCGGGTGGGCCGCTTTTCTCGCCTTATTGCTGCACTGCTGCTGCCAGAGCCCAGAAGTGAAGTTGGGGGAATTTGTATGTGGACCCGATCGGGTATTGTGCTCGGGCCCGATCGGGTCTGGTGCTTTAATCGCGCTTTTTCACTTTTTGTTTCCGTTTTTTAGTGAACTTGAGGGGTATTATAAATACATTTTTCCTCATTATCTTTCAATCATCTTTTATTCATCTTTCATTAGGTTTTAGACTAGTTTTATTCTTCATTGCTTTTAGTTTAATTCAAACACTTTAGATTAATTTAGAGGTGATCAATCCTATTTCGATTTCAATAAAAGTTCCTGCTTTCCGTCAATTGGTATTCTTCTCTACTCTAATCTCTTTTATTATTATTAATTGCTTAGTTTATTTATTCAATTATTCATGATGCAATTGTTAGGGTTTCATATTAGTCTTATTGTTGTCAATTCAATTATGAGTGAGTAGTTCTCTTTCTAGGGTGTTAGATAGGAAAGCCATGTTTATACCATGATTGTGATTTAGCTTTCTTTCAATTTCTAGGGCTTGATTAGGGTGATTGTGATGTGGTTTGTTCTTATTGAGTAATTAATGTCAGTGTACAATTTCATTGATTGCTTGTGGTTAATAGTTGTTTGCACAGATCCGTCTCACGACTAGAGGCCTAGGACACGTCAGTAGTTCTGATTACGTTAGTGAACATGCGGCGTATGTTGAACTATGAGCGTTGAGTCTTAACCATAGCTCAACATAGGCTCTAATCACCCGACTCTTGACTTAGGTTTTGGTAGTAGTTGACCCTATTTGATTGGTATAAGCATGGTGGACCGACCTAATACCCTAGGTTTTTATTCCATAGTTTAATCCTCAATTTATTCCGTCTTCTGTAGTCTATTCATTAGTTTAATTATTTCTTCCCTGATTTCATCTGGAGTAGCTGAATCGGTTGAATATTAATTTAGAAACTCTGTCTCCCTGTGGATTCGATCCTGCTTCCACTGACTACCTAGTTAGAGGTCCGTAGGTTTATTTTTGATTAGGTGACACGACTAAAACCTATCACCATCTTACACTCTTCTAATGCCCAACACACCGCATATCCCCTAAAGAACGCTTCTATATGATGGTGTAGAATGTTGTTTTTTGTTAACGCCTCATGTTAGGCATTTCAAGCATATATTTTTACTATAGGCAACAAGAGAAGCCTCCACATGCACTTCCACAAGTCAATTGGTTATGAGATTGAGTTTAATGTCAACATTCGCAATCCCAACATATAATATCCTCAAACTATAGTTTGATTGTCGATGAATATCACCCGATATGCAAATCTCATAGAATACTCACTGTCATCTTTGCAGCCCCAACACATAATATCATCAAACTAGTACTTGCTAAAAGCAATGCTAAGAATGCGATCACACTCAAAAGGCAGGAAACTTTGCTTGACTAATCCACCTTCCACTCACCGATAATGGGGTCACTAATAGTATCCACATCAAGGCTCTCGTCCCTGCTTCCCATAGGTGATAGAACCATCATAGTTTGAAATCTAGGAATTCGGCAACATTCTAAAATTAGCCTCCATGAACGAAGATGTCGATAGAATTTCCCTTTAAAAACTTGCTCCAGTATACTACCAGATATGTCACTAACGTCCATGCTTGTTTGCCAAGAAGGGACGATTTAAACATCTTGAAATTCTAGAATCCCAGCCCCCCTTCCTCTCTCCATTTTCAACCCTTTTAGAATTGTGCTACCAGTGCCCTTAGCTCGTCAGAGAAAGTAGATGAAAACTTGAACACACTCATCGCATATGTATTAGTCGATTGGGCCACGACCTTTATCAAAACTTCGCTACCCGCCTTAAAAAGCATCATCCCCTTTCAACGTTGTAGCTTCTTCCAAAACTTCTCCTTTTTCCTCTTTGTAATCCCTTTCTGCGAACTTCCCACAAATGTTGGTATCCCTAGTATCTGTCATGAATTTCCACCATATGAACCCCCAACAAACCTGCCAAGTGGAGTCTACAATCCTCAGATACCTTGTTGAACTATACAATAGTGTTATGATAAGTGAGCTCTAGGCTCACTAATTAGGAGTAATTCTAAGTCATTTAGATGCATTTTAGACCATGTAGCTTCCATTTATTCCCCTTTTGTATCCTTTTTCACTTTAGTGCATTTGCATTTAGATAGGTTGCATGTAGTTCGTTGCATATGCATTTGCATCCCCCCTCCCAAATTTCATCTCTTCTTGAGTACTTTTTGATAGATTTACAAGGAAGAGGAGTAAAAACAGGGGAGCATGCACTCTAATATGGTTGTATCAAGCGCTCCATGAAGAAATATTTGAAAGAAAGTGGGCAAGAATTTAGAGTGACCCAAGAACGACCTTGGAGCGGGCGCTCCACTGTGCAGCGCTGCACATTTTGGCCTATCTTTTTACGCCTTTACCTTTATGATAACGGGGTATTAGAACTCATTATTGTAATAATGAAAACCGAGTTTTAATTTCAGAATTTTATTAGCTTAATTAGAGATATTCTGTAGTGAGAAGTTACATTTTTAGTGAGAGAAAGTAGATTTAGTTTGTGAATGTTGATGATTTGAAGCTCTATCAATGGAGGTTCTAGGTTGATTCTCATCTATATTTGATTATTGCTTCTTACCTTTCTCTTTATGGCTTTAAGACTAGGTTTATTATGAAAAAGACTTGATTAGTTGTCATTAGTTGTTGATTAGCTTTATTAAATTGATTTTCACCATTGTTGATCTTCGATTGTTTCTTCAAGCTATTTTCTTTATCCTTTTCCATGGCTAGTGAGTAGTTTATTATCTAAGGGAAGGGGATGAACTTGTTAATCATCATGTGTTGACCATAAAAGTCAAGCTTGGGGTTAGACTTAGGTGAGATTGTATTGCCTAGCTTAAATCATCGTCATGTTTAATTGATTGATCACCGTTTGAACTTGATTTGGGAATCCAAGGTGAAGGATTGAGAAATGAAGCCTTGGATTGACCTTCGCCTAGTCATTAGGTTTACTTCACTATGTGAATAGGTGATTGACTTCCTAGGACCTTATTTGAGTCACTATGAGTTGTGGAAATACTTGATCGATTGATTTTACCATGAGAATAGGTAAAATTGGTTGATTAGGTCCTCGTATTAGCTTGAGAGAGTAATTAGGAAACAATTGCGTGACTTAGTCCCCTAATCGACCCTAATGAATCCCCTTGGCTTGACATATTGGTTAATACTTGGTTAGCTTGTGAATCCCCTATCTCTAGTTTCTCTTTTATATAGTTTAAATCCAATCACTTACTTTTGTTTGCTAGTTCATTAGTTCATAATTTCTTAGTTAATCATTGATATCAAAAACTCACCAAAAATAGATTTAGCTCCCTTAATCGCATCCAAACTTTGATTAATCTTTGCTTCATCCAAACTTTGTATCACCTTGATAGCGAGTGATCATGTCTTACCCTATATTAGGTTGAGTTAGGTTACTAATTTGGCACGTGCAACGACCGTATCATCTTCTCTAAGTTGACAATCGGACCCAATGCTAATTCATAATGCACCAGGATTTCTTTGATTGAAGTAGCATCTTATTTTGGGCTTTTGCAAAGACAATGCAATCATCTACAAACATGAGGTGAGAAACTGAGGGATATATTGACGCCCAATACCAATCTGATTACTCCTTTCCTATGCTCTTTTGATCAGGTGAGACAATATTCTAGCACAAAGAATGAACAAATAACATGAGAGCAACTCCTCTTGCCAAATCCCCTGCTCCGAGACCCTGACGATTTCCTATTAATCACCCCAACAAAAAGTTCATAGTGCACACACAATCCATACCCTGATTCCACCATCTGTCATCAAACCCATTCACACGCAGTATCAGTCATCGAGAGTCGCTCAAATCTGAATAATTTCTTCTCCTCCTTCATGGTCAAGACAAGTTTGATAGGGGTATGACATGATCACTCGCTATCAAGGTGATACAAATGCGCCATGAGGAACATCAATCCTTATTCATCCGTGCCAAGAGCTTTGTCTAGGCTACACTGAATTTTCTCCTCTAAAACACGCCCATTATGATATGTGAACTCATAGCCCGAAAAAGGAGCATCACGGAGGCCACAACTGTCAACAACCTGTTCAAAGTTTCTCATATGCCCCTTTGCTATGTCATATCCTCCCTTCTTCTTATTCGCCACTACAATCTCATTGAAGTTACACATACACAACCAGGGGAGTTCAGAATATGTAGCAAGTTCTTCGAGGAGCTTCCACGATAATTGTTTGGCCTAGTGCAGTTCTGGCCCACTTCATTGATGAAAGTACGAAAAATTTCCTTGAGACATGAAAGTACCAACATGCCATTGACGCATAGGCCAGAAAGTACTACAGGCCATTAGCAAAGCCCACTAATAGGGTGCCCTTCATGATGTAAACACCTTCACCAGGGACATCATCCAAGTATTATCTATAAATAGTACTTGGACCTGATCATTCAGACACGTTTTTACACATATTCCAACGAACTTGCTAGTACTATTCTCTAATTGATACCTGAGCTCCGATCTTACTTAAGCATTGGATGGACAATCTTGGGTACAACCCCCGGGGTAGCTCACTGTCGTCATTTTGCAGGACTTCAGCCCATGAAGACCTTGGACAGTCATTTTCGTCTACCCTAAGCTGGACTTGGACTCCTCAGATTACAAATCCAAAACAGTTGGTACCGTCTGTGGGGAAGTAACAAAATAACTACAATTCAAATATATACCATGACAAGAAGAAACAACCGATGTACCACCTCTCGAAAGGCAGCCTCTAAGAACACCCAGACCAATTAAGTGACCAGAGAAGATGTCATCGTCGAGGACGAGGACCCCAACAATCCTGTTGGGGGAAGCCCTGTCACCACTCCTTTCGACTAGCCTCCACCTCAGTGACTTATGGTGACTGTGATGAGGCAGCTCTTCGAGAGAATGAAGCATAAACGTAGAATCAATTGAAGCTCGACAGACGATGCCCACGAAGTGTGCCATAAGCGAGCACGTACTGGTTCTCGAAAAATGCTCGAGCTGCTTTGAAAGGAAAATCTATAATGTCATCAAACCGGGAGGACTCTCGAATTATTATAACAGAGAAGCAGATGAGAAACAAAAACTTTAAGGCCCGCCGAATTATTGAGGAGAAGAAGAATAAGTCCTAGGCAGGAGACTCGAAATTTTCAGAGGTAACTCGAACCTCCGGGATGTCGAAGGAACAGACTCACCGACACCTCACCCGATAGGACGTTGAACACCATGTCGTGGGAAACGAAGAAGTTGCTGAATCAGGATTTCGAGTTGGCTCGGCAGTCCCACATGTATCCCCTTTCAGTCGATACATAATGGAGACCCCTAACCCGAACAATAACAAGATTCCCCTGATTTACCATTATTCCGGGATCACTGACCCTACTGGTCATCTGGCTGCATACAAGGCACAAATGAGCTGTGTGCAGACGTTTTGCAAAGCGACTTGGTAGAAGTACTTCCCCATGACATTGAAGGGCTTGGCCCTCGACTGGTTCACCAGCCTTCCACCAGGCATCATCAGAAGCTTCTCAGCTCTCAAAGCTTTATTCTCCCAACATTTCATCGCAGTCAAGCGCCACAAGAAGACCAACATGCACTTAATGTCGGTCTCCCAGCGGAAAGGAAAAAGTCTAAATTATTATATCAAAAGATTTAAGGAAGAGTCATTGATAATTGGGTCCCATAGAAGATTCTTAATACACTTGGGATAAGATAAAAGCTTGTACTCACTAAATCAACATCTATGACATAAAATGGTTAATCTCATTTTTAAGCAACCAAACACCAATTTTTATTTCCTTTTATTTTAATATTTGTTTTTGGCAGTCGTGGCTCGCCTCTATGACCGCACTAGCGTGTTCATGATTGCTCAAGTCAACCATAGTGCACATGACAAAATTTGCCACATGGCAGTAACTTATTTGCTGTCACACTACAGTAAGTACATGCAAACCAATCGTAAGTTTCCACATGGAAAAGTGGAGATCTCCTATGTTTCTCAGAGACAATCAACTCACAACATGTATGCATAATAGGAATACAAAATGAATAAGATGCGTTTCTAAATCCAAGTCCTATTGCAGATTCAATCCACAAACGTGCAATTATGCTCCATGCCTCCTTTAGCATAATAATGACATGATAATACTCGGTCATCACTCATCACTCGGCATCACGTATTCACGTTCATCCTTCTTTCCATCTTGCAACTTCAACTAATATTATACTTCTTTCGTATCAAAATTATTTTAAGAGATTGAGTTTTAAAGTTTTGAAATTACTACCGTATGCTTTCTTTGTTCTGTAATGGTTATTTTAGGTTAATATTATATATTTCCTCCTTTTTAGTATAAGTGATACACTTTGTTTTTCACGCTTATCAAAAAGCGATTTAAGGGTGTAAACGAGTAAATTTTTCGATGAAATTTTAATACAAGCAAAAATGAGACTCTATATTACTTGTGCTAGAATTTCATTGAAAAGTTTAGTCGTTTAAACCCTTGAATCGCTTCCTTGATAAGCGTGAAAAAACAAAGTGTATCACTTATATTAAAATGGAGGAAGTATATATCATATTTCTTATATTAGTGATACTTTATGATGTTAAGTAGATATCTTAATAACTACTTTTGTTACACAATACATGCAACATGTTGGCTTCACTCATGTCTATGCACTAAATGACTAATATCTCCTTTATATTTGGGAAAATTTTAAAAAATTGCTATTTTAAAAATACAGTTTTATATGGTTTGAATAGTTTTTTCAAGATTGCTAAAGGATTCAAATAAGCAATTTCGTAATTTTTTATTTGATTTGGAATTTGGATTGTGTACTGTCCATTACCCTTATTTGAGAGTAAGCAAAACCCCGAAAAACGATATCCACTCTCCTAAACCCCCAAAACGATATCCTCCTCTCATTGGTAATTCTATTACCGTACTTATTTTTCATTATTGGACCAGGCACTCAATGAAGTTAATAATCTTCATCTTAATTATTCAAAAGGTACTCAATGAACTTAAAAATCATTGTCACATTATCTTCTTTCTGTTTTATTCCATTCTATCACTTGAACCAAGCAAGTCGAGACTAAACAAAAAACACATAATAGGTCATCATCTGTTTTTTGAGGTCAAAAGTAACAATGAAATTAGTTTATGAGTATTAGTGCAAAATTTCTAATATGACATGTAATATGAAACAGACGTAGTATTAGTTTTTTTTATCTAATTGAATATGTGTACTGGCCAAAGGTGATAATGCAAGTACAGATTAAAACTACCGATAATACATAAAAAAACACAAGATCACCAAGTATAAAATGTCAAAACACCAGAATTTCCCTACTTATTAACTCTTCTCAAAGTCCTTCAAGAGGAAGAATAACTTTCTCTCTTCCAAGTTTCCATCCAACATAGGAACCAACAATGGCTGCTCTTAGAACTCTCCTCTTAGTCTTTCTTCCACTCATCTTCCTCGCCACTACCCTGTCACTCGTAGCCACAGCAAATGAAACCGTCACAGCAGCCACAACAGTTGACGACGACGACGAAGACTTGAGCTTCTTAGAGGAGCCAAAGCCACCCAAAGACTACCCTTATTACGCAGATCCCAATTACAAACCACAAGGTGATGAAATCGATTACGGAAGTTTCGAGGAGTTCCAAGAATGGGACAAGCACCAGGGCCAGGCACCACCATCTCCCCCTGCAGATGAGAAGGACGTTGTAGTGCTAAACAAAACAAACTTTGAGGAATTCATCAACAAGACGAAGCATGTTATGGTGGAGTTCTATGCACCGTGGTGTGGGTACTGCAAGCAGCTGGTGCCTGAGTATGCAGCTGCTGCGACAGAGCTTAAAGAAGGAGGTTCTAATGTTGTGTTAGCTAAGGTTGATGCTATACAAGAGACGGAGTTGGCTGATAAATACAAGGTTGATGGCTTCCCTGCTCTTTTCTTCTTCTCTGATGGCGCGCTTCTTAGATCGTACGAGGGTGAGAGGACTAAGTGAGTTTCTCTTTCGTCCCATAATTCTTTCTTTTTCAGATTTTCTGTTTTTCTTTCTTTGTTGATGAACAAGTTAAACCAAATATGTTTTGAGGGATGATTTAGGAGCATGATGGTTATTTCACATATTGAATGAGGGGTAAAGTAGTCATTTTATTTGTTAAATTAAGGGCAAAATGATCATCTTTGAAACAACTGTTGGGCTATATGTTTTTAGGTCCCCATATTTGTTTTTTTTTCCTAAGGAGATACAAGAAACACTTAGGAGGCCCTTCTCTCAAGGGTGTATCCTAAGCTATCTAAAAAAAAAAAACGATACAACATAGGATCTTGAAGGACATCGAATGTCTTGCTTTTTGTAGTAATGTGGTGCCCTTGTTTAGAAAGGTAGTTTGTAAATGAATTTGCTTCTCTGAAAATATGATGCACTGAAAAAGACCGGAAATAGGTGAGTAGATGACGAATATCATCTATAAGCCTCTGAAAAAAACCGGAAATAGGTTGTCGCCTTCTATAAAAAGATATGTGATGTTCATACTTCTGGCTTGAATAAGCCCATTGCGGAGGGCAGTAGCTTCGGCAATTAGGGGGGAAAATGGGCCGAGATTATAAGACATGGCTTTGAGAATGCCAACAACAGCGGAGGCTTGATTGGAGGATCCGTTGAAATTGAGCTTGACAACGTTGGGAGGAGGAGGTCTCCAACATACTTGGATGGAAGTTGGTGACCTATAAGGGATGGGATGGTGGAAGTATGACTTAGTGTCGATGGAATTACGCGAATTCCATTCAGACATTGAGTATTTCGCTCCGTAGACAATTCGAGTAATTTGGTAAGTATCATTTTGGAAGATGACTAAATTTCTTTCCTTCCAAAGGCTCCACAGTAGTAAAAAGAATTTGGCCAGGGTATGTTTGTTGAGGTCCTTTATCTGTTGATCATAGTAAACACGTTGTGGAGAGGGGCATATGGGATTATTGTCCCCAACAATTCTTTAGTCATGGCGTGATGCTAGATAGAACGGGTTTGAGGACAAGATATAAATAAGTGGTGTATGGTTTCTACCGATGTTAGAATCCCTACTAAATTAGCTTATAAGTGATTAGAACCCCTTCCATCCTCCAATAAAAATTTGACAGTAAATTCTAGCTAATTTTTAATACAAATAATAATTAAGTCAAATTTTAATATATTTGTCTTAATGTGTAGACTTTGTTTTTGACAAAAGCTAAGTACGTACATTTTTTAATTAATAATATGAAAACAAATGTTATTATCTAAAATATTTTAGAATTGCTTCAATACAGGGATTAAAAAGTAATTTCTAATAAAAAATTTTGGCTAAGATATTTAAAGAATCTAATGACAAAGTTGTCCTTTGACAAGAGTAAAAATCCAACTAAAACAACTAATAAGAAATAGAACGAGTAACTAAGTACTAACAATTAAAAATGTGCGTTGAAGAATATGGATGGAAAATGCAAATGACAATCTATTAGTGGACGTAGCGATAGTAAACTACCCATACTTCAATCTACCCTTACCCTTTCCTTATTTTAACTACCACTTCCTTCCAGTATCTTGATCCTTATTATCTCTTTCGCAACCGTAATCTCCAATTCTCTACGCAAATAAAGGATTCAACCCCCCCCCCCAAACAAACAAGTTGTACAAAACAATCTGTTAAAGTATCATACTCAGTTTATAGATTTTAATTTTTAAGTTTTGGAAATCATAGGATATAGTTGGCCCGATGACCATAAAATAGCCATACTTATACATATACTTTTTTTGTATTGAAAACTAGCAATAAGTCATGAAAATCACTTATTCTAGTTCCCATATTCTAGTTTATCGCTTTTTTAAAAATCAGAAAATGGAAACAATTATAGATAGCGAATGGGCTATAACTACTTATAATTGCAACACATATGGTTTTTATTATTTGTAAATTTATCACGATAAACATCGTGTAACCATAAGAATGACTAGATTATTAGATTAACATATAGAAAGCGGAGCATGCGTGTAAGAGGAAAATTGTTCGTGACATTTTGATTTAGGTATTTACAAGGGTTATGTTAGGTAAAAGATTGTATAAGATCACAAATTGCACTTTTTATAGGCATTACATTATGTTGAAATACAAGTCATTAGTTGCAAAGATCACTTTGTAATTTGCAAAAATTATAATAATCCATTCGATATGTATTCGTTTCGGTGAAAAATTAACAAGTGACAAATTATTAATTAAACTTACTTTTAAGCTGCAATTAACTCTTTGAGATACATTAATTTCTTTTTACTTCTTCTCTTTGAGTGATGGAATTTAAGACACACAATAACTCTTGATTGACTTGATAGGGACGGGATCGTTTCTTGGTTGAAGAAGAAAACAGGGCATGCAGTTTACAATGTAACAAGTATTGAGGAGGCAGAAGATATCTTGCTCGCTGAAACAATACTTGTGGTGGCATATGTTGATAGCCTAACGGTAAGTTACTATTCACACAATTTATATCTATCGCCGGCAATGATGATAATGCTTGCGAAAATTTGAGGTTTTTCTACATATATACTATCCCTAAAATTTTCAGTTTTCTACATTGTATTCAACCTTTTTTTTACAATTAGATTGCACCCTTAATTCACCAAATTAATAATGAATGTTAGAATACTAATGATCCAACCTTTACACCCCAATTTCCGAGACTAAGTTAAAATTACTGTATTTTGAAACATTGGTAAATATTTTAACGTTATTTCTTTTAGGTGTTTGACGGCTTTGACCATTGCAAACTCTTTCTCTTTTAACACATACTTTGAGGCGATCTTAAATGATTATTTTGACCTTAAAGATGACAGTTTTTAGGATAACAACACCCCTATCACCTTTAAGTATGACAATTTGTGAAATCGATTGAAATGAGTACCAATATGCCTTGTTTTGCATACACACTTTAAGTCAATCATGAAGACAATTTTTGACCTTGTAAATGATATTTTTTTGGAAACATACAATGTCAATTGCCCTTACTGGATGCGAATTTCGAGAAATCAATCAAAATGAGTAGCATATGAGTACTCGAAGTATGTGCCTAAAAAGTCAGGGTCGTGGTACTCATTTTGACTTGCTTCTTGAACTTGCATCCTTTTACTAGCAATTTAGTGAAACAATGGAAAAAAATGAAAATAAAGCTGTGCTGACGTGTAAAGTGTAGAAATTTAAAAGCAGTCAGGTGCATTGTAGGAAAGTGAAAACTTACGGATACTAGTATGTAGAAAAACCAAAACCTATAACCCAAATCCTATAGTATAATTGTGATTGGTCTAAGACATTTTGCTTTAACTATTTGCAGGGTCCTGACAGTGAGGAGCTTGATGCTGCAGCCAAACAAGAAGATGATGTTAACTTCTATCAGACAACAAGCCCGGATGTAGCTGCAGTTTTCCAAATCGACTCCAAGGCGAAACGCCCTGCCCTAGTTTTGTTGAAAAAGGAGATTGAAAAGCTATCCAAGTTTGGTATGTTTTACCACTAAAATACTCTTGTATCCTTTGTTATGAAATTTTCCTCTTGTTAAATTCTATTAGCCTAACCATTTTTGGTTTTGATGTCTGTAGATGGTGCATTTTCAAAATCCTCTATTGTGGAATTTGTATCTAGCAATAAACACCCTCTAATAATCAAGTTTAGCATGGAAAGTGCTTCTTTTGTTTTTGAGAGCGCAATACAAAAGCAGGTGGAACATTTTCTTAACATACACTATCATATTATATACTAGTATATAGCCACTTCAGTATATGTAGATCAATAACTTAAACAATGAAATGAAATTTTTTGTAGCTTTTCCTTTTTGCCTCACTTCAACAATCAGAAAAACTCATCCCATTACTCGTCGAAGCAGCCAAAGCATTCAAGGGAAAGGTAAACTTACTAGTATCACTATTTTGTTTTATTATTGTACCTTATCATTTGGTGCATAACTTATTTTTCAAATTAAAAGTTCATTCATTGTTTTGATGTCATGCGACATTTACATGAGAAAATATAATTAACAAACACATATCAAATTAAATCAAATATATTTATATGAGATCTAAGGCTTCTTAGGAACTACTACGGGCCTGCTCTGTTCAGCTTATTTTCAGCTCTAATAAGTTCAGTTCAGTTCAGTTCAGCTCTAATAAGTTCAGTTCAATTCAGTTAAGTTCAGCTCTGATAAGTTCAGTTCAGTTCAGCTCTAATAAGTTCAGTTCAATTCAGTTCAGTTCAGCTCTGATAAGTTCAGTTCAGTTCAGTTCAGCTCCAATAAGTTCAGTTCAGTTCAGCTCTAATAAGTTCAGTTAAGTTCAGCTCCAATAAGTTCAGTTAAGTTCAGTTCAGCTCCATTCATTATTTAACCATTTTGTTTAATATATTATTATTGGTCTAATTTATTTTACTTATTATTATTGTTATTATTATTATTATTATTATTATTATTATTATTATTATTTATATATATTATTATTATTTTTATATATTATTTTTGTTATTATATCTTTACTCATTATTATTACTATTATTATTATGGATGAGCAAAGTTTGGGTTGGTGCGCGGTTAACCAAATTTCATATCAATATGAGTATTCTAATTTGCAATTGTTGTTTTATTTTACCGACTAAATATTCACTATTACATTATACAAGTAAACTACAAAAAATTAGAAGACATGAAAAAATTACAAAGTTGCTAATAATACTGCAGTACTATTTATGGTACAACATTGTTGTTACGTTGCATATTAAAGATACTTTGAGGGTTTGTGGTGGGGTTTGGCGTATCTCTATCATAGACCAACCCACCACAAATCGTGGTTTGGTTAGAAGCACACATCAACCCATGTTTTAAGCTAATTATTATTATAATGGTAATATTAATTTACTTCTTACACATTATTGTTATTATATCATCATCATCATCATCATCAAGTATTAATATATTAATAGTAATAATAGTAATTACCCATTATTAATTATTATTATTATCAGTAATTATTATTTATAAAATTAATATATCATTATTATTATTATTTATTTATTTATGATATCATTTAATAACATAATACTATCATTATTCATTTGATATTATTCTAAATTATTAGTTTAACTATTAGTACTTAGAATTATTATTACTTATTATTGAATACTCATAATAATTATTATTTACTTACTATTTATATATTTGTTACAATTTAATTCAACAATTCAGTTCAATTCAGTTTAATTCAGTTCAGTTCAGCTCTAATAAGTTCAGTTCAGTTCAGCTCTAATAAGTTCAGTTCAGTTCAGCTCTAATAAATTCAGTTCAGTTCCGTTCAGCTCTAATAAGTTCAGTTCAGTTCAGCTTTAATAAGTTCAGTTCAGTTCAGCTCCAATAAGTTCAGTTCAGTTTAGTTCAGTTTAGTTCAGCTAGAATTAGCCGAAGAGAACAGGCCCTATCTTTGATAAGAACTAATCCTATTTCACGTCGCTGTCTAGTGCAACTTTCTACGAACGGTTTCGATTAGTTGTACCTTTGTCTATAGTATAACTTGATTTCATGCAACAAATTGTGAATTAACTATTGGCTTCTTCCGCATACCACACAAATTCTATTCATAGATTAATTCTATAGAGAAATACAAATCTAAAAAATAAAAAAATCTCCAAACGCTCACATGAGGAGAGACAAAAAATCAATATATGAATAGATGCAATCTAACGTATTGATAGAACGAAAAATGAATGTGAATAATCCTGACTATTGTCCATCTTCCACAATTAATACCACGTTTAGTAATTCCCAAATTAATCTCAACTATTGTACACTCTTCCCAAACAGTCCCAAGATAGCATCAATAGCCATTAAGTGGGACTGTTTTGGAAAAAGTAGACAATAGTTGAGATTATTTTGGAAATTATTAAAGGTGAGATTAATTATAGAAGATGAGCAATGGTTGGATTATTCACGTTAATTTTTCCTTACTAAAACCCTAAATTCATGCTTAAACAATAAAATTCAATATAGGGATATTATAACACAATGATCGCAAGCATACTGTTCATTGTCATCCACTGGATAAGACAATCCAGCATTCAAAGAGGCGGTCTAACTTTATATTAGAATTAGACTAAGTTAAATCCATCACATTATACAAATAGCCAATCACATTATTTATAAAGGTATTTCATTCTCCTTATTCTATTGGATTTGGACTATTGCCTAATTTTCAATTAAAATGACGTTGGTCTCTTATAAGACCAACTCGCAAACAAGATGGACCACTCACTTAAACTTGCAACGTTATTTAGACTCACTTTCTTCAAACTCTACTCAACCATACTCCCCAACCTCTAACCATTATCATATAACCTCTAACCTCTAAACTCTACTCAAATACTATATTTCCCAACATATTTATATTTTCTAAAGTAGCGTTTTAACTTTGTCAAACTTCTACCTCTACCACAAAAACGAGTTTCGGACACACCCTATATCTAATATAATGCTTAAACAACATTTTGATAACAACACATATCCCTACTAACAATGTCATATTCTCCTAATTACTGCTCAAAGTAACTAATTCCAAATTCCAAATCAAAAAAGAAAGTCGGATAAATAAAAAAAACTTATAGGTGGATCAGTGGCGAATTGCTTTCTACCTCTTACAAGACAGAAGGAATTGTTCACGTGATGGCTACTGGTCCATACTGCGAAGGTTGTAAGCTAAGGGACCACTACTCTTTTTGTTGTTGAGATAATTAAAAAAATATAATCTTGATTAGAGTTGTGAATAAAAAAGTTGTTGGTAACAAGAAATATTATGAAAGGGTTTCCAGTTTTGCATAAGTTGAACGGATATTTCTCGTGTTGCAGATCATTGTCTCGTACGTGGAAATGGACAACAAAGAATATGGAAAGCCAATGATGGATTTCTTTGGGGTCGATGGAGATTCTCCAAGAGTAAGTGTCAATATCTATTGTTTCCTTTAAGGTTGATCACATTTAATTTTTTTCACGTGTGAAATTTTTAGGTTCTTGCCTACACTGGTAATGCTGATCGTAGGAAGTTTTTTATGGATGGTGATATCACGTCAGACAAGATTAAGGTTAGTACATCTCAACATCGTTCTTTGTGTCCACGGACTAATTTAACCAATAGTCTGAACTGATTGTTGAGCCTAAATATAAAATTTATACTTCCTATCATTTGTTTTGGCAACTCTTTTTTGGTGGAATTGTCTGATTATACATTCTTAATATTTGCAGTCGTTTGTTGAGGAATTTCTGGCAGATAAGCTTCAGCCATTCTACAAATCTGATCCTATTCCCAAAACAGTGAGTTTTATATACGCATTGCTACAATTATTATGCAATATATGATAACTTAATCTTTCTACACTGAGGATTTCCTTACATCTACTCTAACTCCTTTCAAGAAAATTGGTATTGGAAGTGGTTAATTTGGTACCAAGTACAATACCAATTCAATCATTTTTGGTATTAATCTAAAATGTTGGAATTAAAACTTGTTAAACTGGAATCTGCCCATCAATCTAACCAATTTGATTCGAACATAAATTGTAATTCCCACATTAAGAGGATGAGTGACGTGGGGCTCACGATGTCATAATACTTCTAAAATACCTTTTTGGAAAGGTAACCAGGCCAACGAGTCCAACTCATGGCTATGTCGTGAAACATAGTTTTTTTACGCCATCCGAGTTCTTTCAGGCCCCGAGAATAGCATTTTTGTATTTTCTGCAAATTACTTTTGCCACAATTTTCATTTTGCAGTTTAACTCTTTTCTGGTGGATTCTGGAGTTTTTACAAATTTATCGCTTGTAAATATGTCTGTTCGTGTTAGGAATCGCGCTTGCTTTTCTTCCATTAATTCCGACAGCATCAATGAGTCTTCTTTTCGAACATAGTAATTCAGTAATTTTTTTATTTTCAGAATGACGGTGATGTCAAGATTGTTGTCGGAAAAAACTTTCAAGAAATTGTTTTGGATGAAACAAAGGACGTTCTAGTCGAGGTAATGATATGTATTAGTAATATAAGATCTGATATCATATCTGATGTACTGGTCTTATAAACACTTTGATATTTCCCATTTTGCTAGATATATGCACCTTGGTGTTCTCATTGTCAAGCACTTGAGCCAACTTATAACAAGCTTGCTAAACACTTGAGAGGCATTGATACTCTAGTACTAGCTAAGATGGACGGTACCAAAAATGAGCACCCAAAAGCTTTGGTAAGTTCTTTACACTTTTTGCATTTGTACTGTTTCATTTTCTATATATAGATCATGATATTTTGGGTAAGGATTGTTTAATTTTTACTAGTAAGAAGACATACCGATGAAGTAATTTAAGATTGCGAGAGTATCAAGATCGTGTTCAAGATCATGCAAAAGCGAGGTTGTAAAATTAAGGACAAATTACTAATTAGGGACGAAGGAAATAACAATCACGTACGTTGCATGAAAGGAAATTCTACTTAGTACTTACTTATCTACTCTAGACATTTTATATAACAAAATTCTCTTGGTGTTGAAATGGTTAGTTAGAGGTTGTTCTATTAAATTGAAGGTTATGTGAGAAAAGAACTCCATGACACCCTAAGGTTTTTCGCAAAATAAAACTTAGGTTTTGAAACTTGGAAACTAGTTTAAGAACTGGAACTAGTTTTTAGACTCCAGTGATGCCCGATAGTTATGTGGGTTATAATCTAATAGTTTAAATTAGATATTTTTTAGTGGAGCATAAAGTTTTAAGTAAAAATTAAATGTAAGTTCTTTTATAGCTTAATAATTGATTTTCGTTAAAAATTCATAATATCATTGTTAATATTGATTAAAGAAGCAAAAATAGCATAGTGGAGTAATGGTTAGAACTTATCTTCCATACTTGAGGTAACGGGATTCAAAATTTCTTATTTTGTTAAAAAGAAGGAGAGTGACACGTGGTTGGACTCCTTACTTACAGTTTTTAATATATATATAGATGTGGTGATATTATATATCTTGAAAAAGGTAAAAGTAGATACTTACAATACTTTACCTTAAATTAGCTCATTCGATGTTAGCACGACATGTTGTTGCACTCAATACATATCAATGTTCACTTTATAGGTCAAGAAAGAAGCCAGTGCGATGAGCACTCCGTAAATAGAAACAGAAGGCATGACTAAGACGGAGCAACTAATCTAATATATAAGGATATTTATTGCCTTAACACATTAGAAAATCTTGGGTGATGACAAAGTAATAGGAGAAACTATGAACCAAATTTTTACCGAATTAGCCGGATATAATGACCATAAACCATTACATCCAGCTGTATCTCAACAAAAAGACAACATCAACTAAGGTGCAAACATATACAATGGCGATCTATGACATTGGCTATGTTGAAGAACTTAAATAACATTAACACTTGGTCTTGTCTAAGGCCAAAAAAACGAGTTCTTTATGGTGACCGTGCAAATTTTTTAAAAAAAATTGTCAAGTCTTTATAATACTTGTTTAGGGTAGTAAAATAGAGGAGCTATCATAAATAATAAACCGTAGCTTGCAAATTTTGAAAGGTTTTGGTGTGTGGTTACAATTTCTCTGTTACCATCACTTAGTACTAATTATAAATGTAAGTCATTAATGAAAATCTAAAGCAACTATTTGCATATGTAGGCGCAAGGATTCCCGACCATTCTTTTCTACCCCGCAGGACAGAAGAGCACTGATCCGGTTAGTATTATAATAAATTATCTCTATTGTAATCCTTTGTCAAAATTTTAGTGATAGAGAGACCAACAGGATATGTAGTAAAAGTGTTTGTTGAGGTGAGGCTTTTTGGCATTTGCAGATCATTTTTGATTCAGAAGCAACTGGTGTGGCTCTCTACAAGTTCTTGAAAAAGCATGCTACTACTCCTTTCAAGATTGAAAAACCAATTGATGGTCCAACATCTAAAGATGACACGCCTGTAGCTATGGTGGACGAAGCCGCCGTCGATAACACTGATCCAAAGGATGAGCTATAAGCATACTTATGAAAGAACACTTAACGCACTAGTATCCTATTTTACCACAACTACAAACCAAAAGAAGAGAGGTTCATTGTTTATTCTAGTTATTTTTTAGTAAATTATATGCAGTCTGCATATGTTTTGTCACACACTCTTGTTATTATAGAAGATAAACTCCAATGGGATGTTGTTCCATTAGTTTTGGCTGTATGCAAATTAAGTTTTCTAGTCTAGTCGTCCATCTATATTTCAACAATACTATCCAACATGTTATGAAATACAAGCAGGACAAAAGATAAGTTAAGAATGAGAATAGTATTATATTATGCTCATAGTGGTTCCCCCAATTATAAACGCTAATAAAATAAAGTGAATGTCCCATATATGTAAGTATGTAACACCCCCCACTTTACCACATACTTTTTAGGAAATATTGTCGGGAATAAGTCAATATTTTCGCGTTCTTCTTTTAATTAGTTAAACTTTGAATAATTTTAGAATAAGGTTACCTTTTAAGGGTATTTGCTTTTAACAAGTCAAAACCGATTTAAAAACACATATTTGGTTGGGGATGGAAAGTAGAGGTGATAACGAGCCGAGTCGGGTTGAGTTTTGCATATCTCGACTCGACTCGTGAAGATCTCGAGTCGAACTCGATTCGAGTCAGCCATAATCGAGTCGAGCTTCGATCGAGCTTTGACCAACTTGAACAAGCTCAAGTCAAGTTTGACTCGAGTCAATCTCGAGCTATTTGCGAGCTTTTTAATCGACTTTACACCCATACGATAGATTTTATACAAAAATTGAATATTTTAACACTCTAATATATCCTTCGAGTTTCTCGCGAGTCTTTGAGTCGAGTTTTGTCTATCTCGACTTGGTCTCATTAGCGTCTCGAGCCGAGCTCGAATGCGATCCCAGCTAGCTCGAGCCGAGCGTTGATCGAGCCGAGCTCGAATGCGATCCCAGCTAGCTCGAGCCGAGCGTTGATCGGGCTTTGACCGAGTCGAGTTCGAGTAGCTCACGAGTTGTCTCGATTAGCACCCCTAATGGAAAGTAGAAGAAGAGAAGGAACACAGGAATAATAAATTAAAATTTAAGAAAAGCCTCATGTATTACCAATAGAATAATTTATAAGTCATTTGACCTGTCAAAAGTTTAAGTAATGTCAAAGTTAACTTGTTCGAGGATTGTTTAAAGTTTAACTTATTAAAAAAAGACCGCGAAAAGATTGACTGATTCTTGACAATTTTTCCCTACTTTTTAACTATACCTTTTGTAATTTCGTGAGCCTTGAATGTCCAAGAGTAAGAATATGCCTCCTTATAAAACCTTCACGGTAATACCTACTGGGACAAAACCTAGAAAAAGGGGAAAAAAATATAATTTTAATAATATACGCTTGTATTAGTACCGCATCAAAAAACCTACCGGGAAAAACCGGTGGGAAAAACAATAGTTAACAGAAGAAAAGTTCAATGTGTAATCACTCCACGTCTTGAGTAATTGACTTAAAGATCCTTGAAATAGTGCAGTCCAATATGGTCCACTAACTTCTAGAATGTAGCTGTTAGGAGGGCCTTTGCTAATAAGTGTTCTAAATTTGCACTTCAACGAAATTGCAAAATACATGTATCGTCATCCTTCTAAAGTTCATGAGTGGAGATTTTATGTGCTTTGTTTTATCCTTCCTTAAGTTGTGCAATACATGATATAATATCTTAATACAAAATTATTAGAGCTTCTTTTGGACAAAATGAGCCAAAATATTCTAGTATATATGCTGAATTACAAAGCTTAACAATACACATTCACCACTGATCTCATAGACGACTATTAATCTTAGCATCATTTGATGAAATACTCACAATTTCTTGCTTTATAGATCGCCGAAATATAATATGCCGCCACAAGTAAACACATATCTACTGTGTGATCGAGCATTATGAGGATCAGATAAGTACCTTGCATGCATTAAATCAATATGACACTCTTTGAGCAGGTGAGAGAAGAACATAAAACATATATGTTTCTTTCCTTGCACAGGTAACATAGTACATGTTGACCCAATTTCAAAACCTTGGTTGGGACAAGATTTAAACCTTGCTAATAACTTGATAAAAATGATATATCAAGTCGTGTATGACTAGCAATATACATCAATGCGCTCATCACACATGATATATGGTACTCTATGACCATGAATTTCTGTATCTTTTGATCAAGGGAGGAAAGTGTCCTTATCAACCTCAAGATAAGATTCAGGAAAATTTGCACAAAACCACCTTAACTTTTCACTTATTTAGAAACTCCCACCTTTATGAATTTTTTTCCAAAATTTTCACCTAAACTTTTCAAAACCTTTATAAACTCCCACCACTTAACGGATTTTGCCAAACTCCGTTAGTGGTGGGGCCATTATCATCTCCCCCAATACCTCTACCTTCAATTTGCAGACATCTCCATTATCATCTCGCATACACTCTGCCCACGTCGCATTTCCTTCAAAACAGACCATGGCCGCTGTGAGCCCCACTCACCAGCAATGGAACTGACATACCCGACATCTAAGACTGCCTAAAAAACTACGAGAAGGCGGGAAGTTAACAGTTGGACGAAGAACACAGAGAAGTGGGCCCCACCACTAACGAAGTTTTGCAAAATCTGTTAAGTGGTGGTAGTTTATAAAGGTTTTGAATATTTTAGGTGCAAATTAGGAAAGAAATTCATAAAGGTTGGAGTTTCTAAATAAGTAAGAAGTTAAGGTGGTTTTGTGCAAATTTTCCTAAAATTCATATCAATTTCCTTTTTCAAGTACTTCAATGTTATTAAAAAAATTTCACGCGTCCGATCCCTTTGATATTTAACATCAAGGTGTAGTTGTGAAAAATTCAATTCTAAATTTCTTCATGAAAATGCATGCTGTTTTGGGATCTTTGTTATGAGCTTCCTTCAATATGCATTCACTAAGGCGATTAAACCACATCCTCCCTTGATTGTTTCAGTCCATAAATAGATTTTTTCATTTTGATGGGGGTGATGTTCTCAAGAACCTTAAATATGTTCCTTTTGGCAATTTAAACCATTTAGGGCGTTTCATATAAATATCATCACTCTATAGCCCATACAAGTAGGTTTGACTATATCCATTATGGGTAAGTTAAGTCCTTCCCTTATTGCCAGACTCACGAGAAATCTCAAAGTAGCTTGTTATATTCCGGCTATGGATTAGTTGAAATATAAGCAGTATTATGATAGGTTAGCTTAGCTTAGTTCAACTTAGATACAGATGCACCACTAAATTAAAATAAGGTTCCTAAGAACACCGCTTAATTCAAGCTAAAGAATTAATCTAGCAAAGGCAATTAGATTAATTAGATTATTAATCAAATCAAATATAAAACTCAAAGTTTTGGATCAAAAGTCATATATCTTTCATTAAGCTCAAAGTCCTATTTATACATGTATACTTGGTCCCATTTTCGGCAGTTAAATAAATAAACTATCACTACTTCCACTACATAACATCATGTCTTAAGCTAGTTAGTATATGGGATAGGCATGCAAGATATGGCCGTTGCAACCCTTCCCACTCTCTTCTCCATGTTCCACTCCTTCTTCCTTGAATCTAGGAATTTGTTCTAGACCAATTCTTGAAGTGGCGCCCAAGGCTTCTCCTCTTTTAATAGGCACGACATGAAATTAGGAATGCATCAAGCACAAGCCTTGGAAAGGCTATGTTGGACGGCATAAAATAGGAACAACCTAGACCAAATCCAAATGTCCAAGTTCATCAACATAAAGTGTCTAGGTTCATTCTAACAAACTCTAACTGCTTCCCTTTGATGTAGGCGCCTCTTCCTTGCTTCTCTTAACTCTTCACATGTCCATAGTAGTGTTTTATAACCTAATTGGACTTTCTAATTTAAAATAAAAGAAAATATAACTCAACTACTTAGTTTACATAGTCATTTTCGGACTTTAGGGAAATTAAAAAGAAACTAATACTAACCTAGTTAATCTAACATGATATTAAATTAACTAAGAGTACATATGACCTTTCGAGGTCTCTATAAAGCAAATAAACATGATAACTTAGCTAAAATTTTAACGAAGCTAAGGACACTTTCTAAAGACTCGAAGGACTTAAGGGAATTCAGAACATCCCTTAAAATAGAAGCAACCACGTTCTTAGTCTTAGGATCAATGGTAATAGATGGACCTCCATCATCCTCCCCTTCTTTGGAAGAGTTTGTCCTCAAACTTGGTAGCTCTTCTTCATCATCATAGAATGGATCATAGAATGGACTTAAATCAACAATATTGAATGTAGCTGAAACTCCATAATCTCCTGACAATTCGATCTTGTATGCATTGTTGTTGACCTTCTCAAGAACTTTGAAAGGACCATCGGATCTTGGACTTAATTTAGACTTTCTTTTAGAAGGGAAACGTTCCTTCCTAAGATGAATCCAAACCATATCACCCTCTTTGAATTGAACATCTCTCTTTTTCTTGTATATCCTCTCTTTTGTTCTCTCATTGGGTTTCTCAATCTTCTCTCTCACATATTCATGCAATTTTTGAATCTCTTTCACTCTAAGGTCGGCTTCATGGCTATAATTTATGGTGGTAGGAAAAGGGACTAAGTCAATAGGGGTGCAAGGGCTTTGACCATAGACCACAAATAATGGACTAAGACCAATAGTCTTGCTAGGGACTCGGTTGTAGGCAAACTCAGCATGAGGTAACATCTCCTCCCATTGTTTAGGGCTTTTTGTAGCTAGGGCACGAAGTAGGGTTCCTAGGGTTCTATTGGTGACCTCTGTTTAGCCGTGAGTTTGAGGGTGGCTAGAGGTACTGAGCTTGAGCTTTGTTCCCATCTTCTTCCATAATGTAAGCCAAAAGTGACTTAGGAACTTGGAATCTCGACCACCAATCATAGACTTTGGAACTCCATGCAATCTAACAATGTCCCTGAAATACAAGTTAGCACAAGAAACAACATCATTACTAGTATGGCACGCCACAAAGTGTGCCATCTTAGAGAACCTATCAACCACCACCATAATTCAATCTTTTTGGTGTTGGGTTCTAGGTAATCCAGTGATAAAATCCAAGCTTACATCCTCGCACAGTGCTTGAGGAACTGGAAGGGGCATGAACAACCCTTGAGGTAGCAAATGACCCTTAGCCTTTTGACAAACTAAGCACCTCTTGATTAAGAACTCTACATTTCTTGCCAATCTAGGCCAAAAGAAGTACTCACTTACAAGCATCAATGTCTTTTCGATCCCAAAGTGACCAGAAAGTCCTCCTTCATGAAACTCCTTGACTAAAGACACTCTCATACTATGTCTAGGAAGGCAAAGGCGATTTCCTTTGAAAAGAAATCCCTTTAAGAGATAGTATTCCCCACAAGGATGATTATGGCACTTCTCAAACATCAGGTCAAAGTCTTTGTCCTCCACATAGCATTCTTTCAACAATTCAAGCCCCATCACCTTAGGACTTAGGGTAGAAATTAACAAGTACCTCCTAGATAAAGCATCTGCACCTTTATTCATCTTTCCAGCCTTATGTTTGATTGTAAAGTGGAAGGTTTGAAGGTATTCCACCCATTTAGCATGTCTAGCTGCAACTTTTGTTGGCTTTGAAGGTACTTAAGAGCTTCATGGTCAGAATGGAGAATGAACTCCTTAGCAATGAGATAATGCCTCCAATGATCCAAGGCACGAACCAAAGCATAAAACTCTTGTCATAAGTTGAATACTTTCGTTTTGCCTCATTTAATTTCTCACTAAAGTGAGCCAAAGGCCTACCATTTTGAGATAGAACAACTCCAATGCCCACGTCAGATGCGTCACACTCTACTTCAAAAACTTCATTGAAGTTAGGTAAAACTAAAATAGGAGAACTAGCTAATTGAGCTTTTACCTCCTCAAACGCCTTATTAGATTGATTGTTCCATTAAAAAATCTTCAACTTTGTGATTTCAGTAATAGGTTTCATGATAGCACTACAATTTTGAACAAACCTCCTATAAAAGGAAGCTAATCCATGAAAACTTCGAACTTGCTACATTGAGGTAGGAGTAGGCCACTCCTTGATTGCTTGGACCTTCTTTTCATCAGCTTTAATTCCTTCACTAGATACAATAAAGCCTAGGAAAACAACTTGACTAGAAAAGAGATGACATTTTTCTAAGTTTCCATACAAGCATTCGTTTCTCAATACATTTAACACTCGCTCTAAGTGTTTTACATGTTCTAATTCATTAACACTATACACCAATATATCATCACAGTAAACAACTACAAATCTGCCAAGAATTGGCTTCATAGTTTGGTTCATTAGGCGCATAAAAGTACTTGGAGCATTCGACAATCCAAATGGCATAACAAGCCACTCATACAGTCCCTCCTTTGTCTTAAAGGCAGTTTTCCATTCATCTCCCTCACAAATTCGAATTTGATGGTAACCACTCCTCAAATCAATCTTAGAGAACACCTTAGAACCATTAAGATCATCTAATAAATCATTTAACCTTAGAATAGGAAAATGATATTAAATACTAATCTTATTAATAGCTCTACTATCAACACACATGCGCCATTCACCATTTTTTTTAGGAACTAAGAGAGTTGGAACAGCACAAGGGCTCAAAGACTCTCTAATCATGCCTTTAGACAATAAATCATTCACTTGCCTCCTTATCTATTCGGTTTCTTTAGGATTTGTTCTATAAGCAGGCTTATTAGGCAACACAACTCTATATGTCTCATCACTCTCTCTATTAGAATCATCAAAGAGATCATCTCCTCTTTGTTTTCTTAATCTCAAAGACATTTGTCTCAATTGATCTTGCATTAAGGCCATTCGTGCCTCACTCTCACGCTTCTCTTCCTCCATTCTTGTGATTATTTCTTGCAAATATTCAGATTGGCTTGCTCCGACCATTGTGTTTAGGGTATGGGTTTTGGAAATGTGTTTGGGATGTGTTTGGCTCTGATACCAAGATAATGTTATATTCCGGCTATGGATTTGTCGAAATATAAGCAGTATTATGATAGGTTAGCTTAGCTTAGTTGAACTTAGATACAGATGCACCACTAAGATAAATTAAGGTTCCTAAGAACACCACTTAATTCAAGCTAAAGAATAAGCTAGCAAAGGCACTTATATTAATTAGATTATTAAGCAAAGCAAATATAAAATTCAAAGTTTTGGATCAAAAGTCATATATCTTTCATTAAGCTCGAAGTCCTATTTATACATGTCTTCTTGGTCCTATTTTCGGAAACTAAATAAATAAAATAAACCAAATAAACTATCACTACTTTCACTACATAAGATCATGTCTTAAACTAGTTAGTATATGGGATAGGCGTGCAAGATATGGCCGTTGCAGCCCTTCCCACTCTCTTCACCATGTTCCACTCCTTCTTCCTTAAATCTAGGAGTTTGTTGTAGACCAATTCTTGAAGTGGCGCCCAAGGCTTCTCCTCTTTGAATAGGCACGGCATGAAAGTAGGAATGTAGCAAGCACAAGCCTTGGAGAGGCTATGTTGGATGGCATAAAAATAGGAACAACCTAGACCAAGTCCAAATGTCAATGTTCATGAACATAAAGTATCTAGGTACATTCTAACAAACTCTAACTGCTTCCCTTTGATGTAGGCGCCTCTTCCTTGCTTCTCTTGACTCTTCACACGTCCATAGTAGTGTTTTACAACCTGATTAGACTTTCTAATTTAAAAGAAAAGAAAATACAACTCAACTACTTAGTTTACATAGTCATTTTCGGACTTTAGGGAATTAAAATGAAACTAATACTAACCTAGTTAATCTAACATGATATTAAATTAACTAAGAGTACATATGACCTTCCTAAGACTCTAATAAAGCAAATAAACATGATAACTTAGCGAAAATTAATTAACTAAGCTAAGGACACTTTTTAAAGACCCAAAGGACTTAAGGGAATTTAGAACATCCCTTAAAATAGAAGCAACCATGCTCTTAGTTTTAGGATTAATGGAAATAGACGGACCTCCATCATAGCTGCATCCACTAGGCGAAAATATCTCATAACAATCAATATTAGGTCTTTGTGATAATCCTTGTGAAGAGAAACATGCTTTATATCTCACAATTTCACCCTTTTAATTTTGCTTTATAAAAAAGGTTCGTTTATATTCCATGGTTTACACCTGCAACTGTGCTAACTACGGGTCCAAATACTTCTCTTTTTCTAAGAGAAACTAATTCATGAATCATTTCAAAGAGTGGACGGTATCCCTTGCTACTTGTAACTGTGCAGTGAAGCATGCTCCTGAGTTGTTGGGGGCTCCTCCTAGAGGATCCCCCCTTTGTTGCATTGTTTTTGGGGTGTGCATGATCCGTGGGTGAGTAGCATGGCTCCTTTCCCTCCCTAATATGATGGTTCCCCTTATTCGGGAACGACTTTCCCCGTGAATCACTGAAAACAGGTGTGATAGGGTTGGTGACGCCAGGTGTTTCTCCTTGCGCTTTGACTCTTAATAACGTAGCTAGTCTCTCCGTTATATCAAGATACTTCATCTACTTCAACGAAGATTTCATCCATGGCTCTAGAACTTACATCTTCAAAGGTGTTGCAGGGTGTCACACTCCCAAACTCCTAATTTATGTTAAGGAACCTAAAGGCATTACCGCCATGGTGAAACGGAAGACATTTAAAAGAAAGAGCATAAACTACTAAATTAATCATTTTCAAAATAAATACTTCTAATGCAGCAGAAAATATATTTTAACCTATTATAGTTTTAAGATTTTATAGATATAGAAACCCTTTATACAAGTCCATAAATAAACTTCAAACCATTGAAGCATATAATTTTCATTTCAAAATATTTCTAAAGTAGAGTTCACTAACATAGAGATATACAAAACTCTTCCGTTTTCCAATGCTCGTCATCATACCTAAATAAAATGAATCCTTTCAAGTATAAATTCCTCACAACTACATATTAAAATACCACTTCTATGAATTAGGTACCTTGGCGAGAAGCCTCCATGGACCACTAGGGCGAGGAACCACGCAGCAGCCGCCATGGTCATGGCCCTATCCACGCAACCAAAACAGGATTCGCTAGAACAACATCAAGGCTTAAAAGAACAAAGAAGAAAGAGAGAATGCACTAACCTTCTCTGGCAACTTGAAACACTGACCACCAGTGTAAGATAGAAAGAGGGTGAGGGTGTTAATGATCGAAGGTCGCAACAATCACAGTTCACAGAGGATGCGAAGCAACAAGAAGGAATACCTTTGAGAGAGAAGATTCCCACTATAACCCCGACGAGACAAAGTAAAGCAGTACTTGGATCCTCTAGTGGTGCCGAAATCCAACAGTTGGTAGTGGTGGGCGTGATGACCGAGGAGGCAGTGACAATGTCAAGCCAAAGCAACAAACTAGAGGAATGCTTCGCACTGATTTTTGTTTTCTTCAATGAACGATGAACGTGTTTAAAGTGGAAGATGAAATGGGTTCCATATATTATTTTTATAAAAAAAAATATCATTTGATAAGGTTTAGCCAAAACCCTAATTAGTTAAGGTCAAAATAAAACAACTAAGGTCAAAAGCAAATACCCCCTTTTTTTATTTCGTAAGCTCTTTCCAACAAATATCAAAACTCTCATATTTTTTAAGCCAAACTAAAACAATGAAATGAAAAAGTTTAGCATCGTAAACCTTGAAATTCATACTCACTCATAAAGTTTAAAAATAGTTGTAAAATTATTATATAAAATTTTGTACGAAAATACGGAGTATTAGACAGACATACCTGGTCAATTTATATATAATCTAGATTTATGTAGTCCTCTTCTAAGAGCATCAATGGCAATGGCTATCATTTCTTTGTTAAATCTGTTCAGAAACTGCACACAACTTTGTTTTGCTTTTGCGTAATACGATATATGTCGCCTATATTCTTATCCAAAACCCTGCTACTAGCAAATTGTTGATAAAACTTATGAATAAAAGTAAAAAAAAGTTACGGATAGAACCTAAATTCAAAATATAAGACATTGAAAAGCTGGGCCAGCAAGAGTACACATGCTGGCCTAAATGAGATTCCATGGGATGGAGAGAGTCCACATCTTCTGCTTGTATTAGGCAACGTGATCATAGAGGTTAGTTGAGCTGTAATACAGCTTAGATGTTGATGTCACGTGCAACTTTTAGATCATGGCCTTTGTTGATTCTTCTAGGGAAGGTGATTGAGCATAGCGATCTGGTGCCTCCTCAGCTACAGGTGTAGGTACCTCGTTTAACTTGTCAAGCATGCCCATCATCTTCCTGTTTTGTGCTTATAGGATAGTCAGCTTGCTACTTGTGAGATCAGCTTTTCCATCTTCTTGGTCGCGAGTTTGCAATTCCTCCTCTTATTCTTCTCTAGTCTCAGAGTCAGACAAGTTAGGGAGGCGAGGTATGCCATTTGTGTCGCGTTGGTTGGTCACCTTGTTGTTGGTTTTGGCAGATTCCAATTCTTTTCTCATGCTCTCAATGGTTTGTATTAAAGTCTACTGTTTAGATAGAGCATAATGCACTTTATCTTAGGCCTTTTGCAAGGTAGTTTTCATTTGTTCAGGAGTTAGTTTAGTCATCTTGATTCGTTCATGATTCTAAGATAATAGATGATTGATATAGAATCGAGCTACACGCCCATAGTGGGTGCCAAACTGTTTATGCCAAAGTTTACATAGGTAAAGTCTAGTTAGAGACTTACAACTAGTTCATGGTGACCGAATTATGAAGTGAGATACGAAGAACAATAAAGAACAAAAAAGAAAGCAAAGAGAGAAGAACACAGAAAGTGGTGACGCGGAAACCCCAGGAATAAGGGTCTAAAAACCGCGGTTGCCCTTGAATCGACTAATTCACTAATATCAAATGCAGTCTTAGATTCAATTACAAGCTAATGCATGGCTGTAACACCCTAATTTTTGGGAATATAATTAATATTTATTCTACTGAAAATAAATTATTTCTTTTAATTATTTCATATTTAATATTTTTATGTAGGAATTATTTTTAAAGAAAATATATATAAAAATAATAATGTTTATGAATTTAGTGGGTTAAGTTTAGTGAAGAGTTTAAGTATTAATAAAGAAAGCTTATATATCTATATAGTTATTTGCAAAAAGGAAAGTAGTGGCTTTTATGTACAAAAGGGGAGAGGGAAAATAAAAGAATAAGAAAAGAAAAGAAGGGAAACATCAGACATATTACGTTTCCCTCAAGCTCCATCTTCTTCATCACTTCATCCTCTCCATCTCATTCTCTTACTCTTAATTCCTTCAACCTTCATAATCTTGAAACTACTCCTTAGTTTCCCGTCATAGCACAACACAACACACCTTCAACCAACAAGCGGCAGCGTGAGGAAGAGGGGCAATCGGATTTCGGTGAATTTGAGGTTTGGGGTGCGTTTTAAGGGTCGATTTCACAAGCTTTCTTCACCATTAATCTTCCATAATAGTGGGTAAGTTAAGTTCTTAATTTAATTTTAGTTTTCTCAAAGTTTATGAAGTTAGGGTTTTTATAATTGAAATTGAATTGGAGGTTTTTGATTGTGAATGTTGGGTGTAGCTTGATTGAGTGAGATTGTTTCATGATAATAATGAGTTTATGAACAAGACTTGAAATTCGTAGAAATCACAGGTCAGTTTCGTAATTCATGTTTTTCAACAGTTTCCGGGCGTTTTTCGCAAAAATACTATTTCCCAAAAGTTGTTCGTATCAAAAATCTACTCAATTTAGGCTCAAGAAACGCTTGATTCGGAGTTCGGATGAGGAAGTTATGCCCATTTTAATTTTCTGCTGAAATTAATAAATCTAGTTTCGAGTGTTTTAAGTTTGAAATGTTTTTCCTAATGGATTTTTAAGTATCTAAACAAATATTATGAAACCTATATGTTGATTTATATAGACTAAGAGTGATTTTAGTATTGTTAGTATTAGTTAGTTATGCCATTTAAAGTAGGAAGCTCATAATTTATAAAGCTAGAGTTAATCAAAGCTCGTTAACTAGTTAAGCCAAGTCTATTATTACTTGATGAGTACATATATGATTATATTGTAGATTCCGGTTTCATTGAGGAGCCGTATTGACTGCTTGAGATAGTTGATTTGCTGTATTTCAAAAGGTAAGATTTCTTACTAAAACTTTTGATGTTAGAGAAGAGTTTTGAAAAGGTATGTATCTCATTTTGGTTGAAAGTGGTTTGAAAGGGAGGATGTTCCTCCATTAATTGAAAGTTTGGTTGGAAAAGGAGGATGTTCCTCCAAGGATAGAGATGATGGTTTCCGAACCACAAACAGGAAGTTAATGGAAAGATTATTTCAAATAGTTTTGTGTTTTTAAAGTTGTGGGGATTGCCTTTGTGGCATCTCAAAGAATGGAACTTTGTCGGGTTTGGCTCGACTTTATAGAATAGTTTGTGGGGGTACGTTGCAGTACATCGAACTCTGATCTTCTGCTACGGTTTGGCCGTTTGTGGGGAGTGCACACTAGGGATCTTTGTCTTAGTTTTATCCGGAGGGCCTAGCTAGCCCAATGGAAATAAAAGTTGTTCCACTCTCTAGATTTATAACTTTGAGACTTTTAATATATTTTGTGAAAGAAAAGGAAAGAAAGAATTTGGTTTCAAAAGGAAAAAGGAAAGAAAGAATTTGGTTTCAAAAGGAAAAGGAATAAAAGGATTTGGTTTCAAAAGAAAAAGAAAGAATGCATATGATTTGGAAAGAAATACTAAGAAAGGAAAACGGGTTATAAAGTTGTATTTAGTATTATGTTTTGAAAGTAAATGATTTGTAGGATATGTTTGCTATATCCTACCTGCATATATGTTTGGCTTCTTAGAATGAAATCTTGCTCAACCAGTTTGGCTGATACTACATGCCTGATATGCAGGTACATGAAGATTTGCAAGTGGGGTGTGTGTTGAGAGCAACGTTCCACTAGCTTAGTTGAAGTATAGTACTCCTATTTCCGCTGCACTATATATATTTAAATATATATATCATCATTTTGGAACTTAACGTTGTAAATATTAATTTACTTAAACTTTTACACGTTTGGATTGTAATAATTTAATTTAGTTGTTGCTTTAACATTAATTCAGTTAGGTAGATATCCTTAACGATTATTCCTGCAATAACCGTGGAATAACAGTTTTGGATTTCGGATACTTATGCATGGATGCATTGACTTTTGAGCTAGATAAGGATTTTGGAGATTTTGGTTTGCTGGATTATTCATACAGGTTTATAATTTGGACGCGAGTCCTAAATTAAAATTTAGGCAGTCCATATTTCAGACGGGGCTTTGCCGAATTTTCTGCAGAATTTTGATATTATTTAAATTAATTAGCAACTCGAAATTCATGGGTGTTATAGTTGGTATCAGAGCCTAGGTTTTTAAAAGACTGGGGTTAAGGTAAAGATTATAGGAAAATAAATAAAATCTTAACAAGCCGCAGTGAGTTAGTGTGATGGGTTATACACATGAAGTGTATATGTTGTGTTATTTGCTTATTTATATTAAAGTCGATAAAAGTGTTACATACTCTCAATATCAAGCTATGTCCTCTTACCTTGTGTAGTCCTGAGAAGATGCATAGACGTCAAAGGACCAAGCCATCATGAATGAGCGCCATGATGCGCCAAATGGCTGAGTCTAATAAAGCTATGAGCGAGGCTGTTCAGTCGCTCACTGAAGCACGAGCTGCTACTAGTACAAGCAAAGCAGCTACGACAGAAATCGCTACAATTCATAAAGCAATTGATGAGAAGAAGCCGCCCAAGTATGATGGAAAGGGTGATCCAGTGAAGATGGAGAATTGGATCAGGGAGTTTGACAAGATCTTTGTCACCCTCCAGGTCCCTGGAGAAATGAGAGTTGACTCTGCAGCTTACCATCTTATCGAAGATGCTGATATTTGGTGGACCAACCACAAAGATAATTTGACCACCAAAGTCACATATGATGAGGATGGTTATGAGGAGGTGGAGACAACAGAATTTGGTTGGAAGGAGTTCAAGAAGGCACTACGTGCCGAGTTCTTCCCGCCTCATATGAAGAAAAGGAAGAGAATAGAATTTGAGAAGTTTGAGCAAGGAGATATGTAGGTTCAAGACTTTTACACTAAATACTTATAGTTGTCTCGTTTTGTACCTGAACTGGTTCCAAACGAGCAAGAAAGAGCTCAAATGTTTGAGGAAAAACTTGTTGTGAATCTCCTTAGCTACATGGCAGCTGGTGACTTCACGACCTTAAAAGATGTTTATGCTCGTGCCAGTAATGCTGAGAGAATTGAGGAGAGAAGGAAGGCAACGGAGAAGATGAAAGCTCCTACAAAGGAAGATATCCAATACTTTGACAAGGGTATTAATTTCACCCAGGATAGGAGCAAAAATTATGATAATCAGGGTTCTAGGGGAAACTTCGGTAAAGTGGGCCCGAATAAGCAGGCCTCTAGGAGTGCTCAGAGTTCGTTTAAGCCTCGTAGCCAAGTAGAGGGCCAATCTCAGTTCCAAAAGTCAGGAGTCCTTCGTCGTTATTTCTGTAAGAAATGTGATAAGAACCATCTAGGAAGAGATTGTAAAGGCAACAAAGTAGCATGCAACTATTGTGGGAAGGAGGGACACAGAGCTTATGAATGTTTCTCCAACCCAGATGCAACGGTTGGTCGAAATAACGAGTTATTGAGGAGACCCCCGATTAGTATGGCTAGTAACCGGCCAGTTACTTCTGCTCCAAGCACTACAGCTCCAAGACGTAGTGCTGGAACAGCTAATGCTGCTTATGTTCAAAGAGGCCCCGAGAAGAAGAATTTGGGCAACCTTAATCACCTTAAACAAGCGGATGTGGATAGCAACTAGGGTAATTCAATGACTGGTACCTTCTCTATCCATTCCATACCTGCTTACATGCTATTTGAATCAGGTGCATCACATTCATTTATATCAGAAACTTTTATAAAAAGGTTAAACTTGAAGAATGTCACACTTTGTGAGGCCGATATCTCTATTCCTTCTGGTCTAAGTGTAACGTGTAATAGGATGTACCTAGATGCTCCTATAGCTTATGGTGAAACTACTCTATCTGCTGATTTAATAGCATTTCCTTTGAAAGATTTTGATGTAATATTAGGGATGGATTGGTTAGAAAAGTACAAAGCCAAGATAGATTTTCCGAAACAGGAAGTCACAATAGAGAGTCATAAGGGTGTCCATGTGCTTTATAGTCGTTGTCCTGTGAAGATCATTTCTGCCATTACTCTGAAGTCTTATTTGAGAAAGGGATGCCCTATGTAACTTTGTCATATTCATGATACGAGAAAGGAAAGACCAGAGCTCACAGATGTTCCAGTTGTGAATGAGTATCAAGATGTTTTTCCAGATGATATCCTTAACATGCCTCCGAAGCGTGATATCGAGTTCAACATTGATTTGGTACCTGAAACGGAACCTATATCTAAGACACCTTATCGGATGGCGCCTGCTGAGATGAGAGAGTTGAAAACTCAGTTAGAAGAATTATTGGATAAAGGCTATATTCAGCCTAGCGTATCCCTTGGGGCACCCGTTCTGTTCGTGAAAAAGAAGGATGGTACATTACGATTATGCATTGATTATAGAGAACTCAATAATGTCACTATCTATCGCCAAGAATAGACTACCTGTTTGACCAATTGGCAGGTGGAGGAGTGTTTTTTAAGATCGACTTACGATCGGGTTACCATCAGCTTTGTATTGCAGATAAAGATATTCCAAAGACAGCTTTCTGCACTCGATATGGACACTATGAGTTTACAGTGATGCCCTTTGGGTTGACTAACGCTCCAGCGGTGTTCGTGGACCTGATGAATAAAGTATTCAGAGCTTATCTGGATAAATTTGTCGTTGTGTTTATTGATGATATATTGATTTACTCAAAGAATGAGAGTGAACATGAAGAGAACCTCCGATCAGTGTTGGAAGTGTTGAGAGAGAATCAATTGTATGCAAAATTTTCCAAGTGTGAATTTTGGCTCGAGAAAGTTGCTTTTCTCGGTCATATCATTTCTAAGGAGGGTGTCTTAGTTGACCCGTCCAAAATTCAAGCCGTTTCTGAATGGTCCACTCCGAAGAATGTGACCGAAGTACGCAACTTTCTTGGTCTAGCTGGCTATTATAGAAGATTTGTGAAGGATTTTTCGAAGATAGCTCGTCCATTGACCACCTTAATGAAGAAGTCCACTAAGTATGAGTGGAATGATGAATGCGAGAAGGCTTTTCAGACGTTAAAAGAGCATCTTACTACAACTCCAGTCTTTACTCTACCTGATGGAGATCAAGGTTACGAGGTGTATACAGATGCTTCGAGAAACGGTCTTGGAGGTGTGCTTATGCAGAACCAGAAGGTTGTAGCTTATGCTTCGAGACAATTAAAAGTTCATGAGATGAATTACCCTACTCATGATCTTTAATTGGCAGCAGTTATCTTTACGGTGAAGATTTGGCGTCATTATTTACTTGGCACTTCATTCCGAATATTTTTAGATCATAAGAGTCTCAAGTACATTTTCACGTAAAAGGAGCTGAATATGAGACAAAGAAGGTGGTTAGAGCTGATTAAGGACTACGACATGGAAATTCAATACCATGAAGGGAAGGCTATTGTTGTTGCCGATGCACTTAGTAGGAAAACTGCCCACTCTTTGCATACGATGCTTTCGAGGAGGTTATTTAGAGATGAGTTTCAAAATTTCGGTGTACAACTTGTTCGAGTTGGGGCTCAACTTAGCTCCCTTACACTACGCCCATATGTATATGATGAGATCAAGGAAAACCAAGCTAATGATGCACTTTTGAAGAAGAAGATAGATGAGGTCCGAGACACTGAGGACGCTTACTTCAAGGTCCATACGGATGGTAGTCTGCGCTATAAAGGTCGGTGGTGTGTTCCTGACATCCTAGACCTAAAGAAGAGGATCTTAGATGAAGCCCATATGACTCCATATTTGGTACATCCAGGAGGTGACAAGTTATACAAGGATCTTAAAATCACCTTTTGGTGGCCTCACATGAAACAACAAGTTGCTGAGTATGTTTCCAAGTGCTTGACTTGACAAAAGGTCAAGTTTGAACACAAGAGACCTCAAGGCGAGATTCGACCCCTAGAGATCCCAGAGTGGAAGTGGGACTCGATTTCATATCTCTGGACTTCCGAGAACGCCAAGTGGTAATAACATGATTTGGGTCATTGTGGACCGCCTCACCAAGTGTGCTCACTTTATACCGATGAAGGATACATGGAAACACCAAAAGCTAGCAGATGCCTATAGAAAGAATGTGTTATGATTACATGGTGTGCCGAAGGATATTATTTCCGATAGAGATAGTAGATTCTTATCTAACTTCTCGCTAAAGCTTTAGGAAGCTTTAGGAACACAATTGAAAATGAGTACCGCTTTCCATCCTGCTACAGATGGCCAAACAGAGCGGATAATCCAGACACTTGAAGACATGTTGAGGGCATGTGCCTTAGAGTTCCAGGGCTCGTGGGAGGATAGATTTGACTTGATAGTGTTCTCATATAATAACAGCTATCATTCTTCAATTGGGATGGCCCCACATGAAGCCTTGTATGGTAGGAAGTGCCGTAGTCCTCTTTGTTGGAATGACATTAGTGAAGCTTGTGTTCTTGGTCCTGAAATGATCCAAGAAACTATGGAACAGGTGAAATTGATACAACAAAAAATGAAAGCAGCACAAGATAGGCAGAAAAGTTATGCAGATAAATACCAACGACATGCGGAGTTTAAAGTCGGTGAAAAGTCCTGCTGAAAGTCTCTCCTATGAAGGGCGTGATGCGGTTCGGGATTAAGGGCAAGTTAAGCCCTAAGTTTATTGGACCATATAAAATTCTGGAGAGGGTAGGTGAAGTTGCTTACAAATTGGCATTACCTCCGGAGATAGCCCGAGTTCATAATGTCTTTCACATCTCTCAATTTCGTCGGTACATTAGTGATCCTTCACATGTATTGAAACCCGAGGAATTACCTTTAGAGGATAACTTGTCATACATTGAAGCTCCGTTTGTTTTGGTGGAAAACCATTTTCTTGGTAAATGATTTTCCTCCATCTTTCATTTTCCTTTGTTTGTTTTGGTAAGGGGTTGAAAACAATTTTCCTAAAGGTGGAAAATGCTCTTAGAAGAGGAAAACCAATTTCATTTTGTAAACAAGGTATGCCACATTTTCCTCTCCACTCCTTACTCCTCTTGATTCTCTCCTTCTCATCTTTCCTTCTCTTTTGCTTCATTTACCTTTTCTCCCTAAGTTTTCCTCTATTCAAACAAACAAAGGAAAACTTTTTCTAAAATCATATTTTCCATTGAATATTGTTTTCCTTGAAAAGCTATTTTCCATGAAAATTGTTTTCCATTAAAACAAACGGACCCTGAGGTTCCAGTAAGGATCCTTGATAGTAAAGTTCGAACAACTAGGAATGGAGAAGTTAAACTGGTGAAAGTATTGCGGTCGAACCACAAGGATGATGAACTTAGTTGGGAATCAGAAGATGCGATACGAGCTCAATATCCCCACCCATTTCAATAGGTACGCTTTTAGTTACGAGGACGTAACTAATCTTTTAGGGAGGGTGGAATTAGTATGATTTCTTAGTATGTAAGGACATGTTTTGACTTGTATTAAGAGTATATTCTACTTGAAAGTTAATGGCATGTTGATAGTATGTGTTTGATTCTACTTGAAAGTTATTGCATGTTGATAGTGTACTAGTATGATAGTTTATGTGGAAGTTTGATAATATATAGGTATTAGCCTTTGTACTTTAATAATAGATAGTTGGCTTAATATATGAAGTTAATGAGCTAAGGTTTTGAAAAATGATAGGATTTTCTCTACGAGCTTAAGAATAGTTTGAAGTTTCGAGGACGAAACTTATTTTAAGGGGGGTAGATTGTAACACCCCAGTTTTTGGGAATATAATTAATATTTATTCTACTGAAAATAAATTGTTTTTAATTATTTCATATTTAATATTTTTATGTAGGAATTGTTTTTAAAGAAAATATATATAAAAATAAAAAGTTTATGAATTTAGTGGGTTAAGTTTAGTGAAGAGTTTAAGTATTAATAAGGAAAGCTTATATTATCTATATAGTTATTTGCAAAAAAGGAAAGTAGTGGCTTTTATGTACAAAAGGGGAGAGGGAAAATAAAAGAATAAGAAAAGAAAAGAAGGAAAACATCAGACATATTACGTTTTCCTCAAGCTCCATCTTCTTCATCACTTAATCCTCTCCATCTCATTCTCTTACACTTAATTCCTTCAACCTTCATAATCTTGAAACTACTCCTTAGTTTTCCGGCATAGCAACCACAACACACCTTCAACCAACAAGTGGCAAGCGGCAGTGTGACGAAGAGGGGCAGTCGGATTTCGGTGCGATTGAAGTTTGGGGTGCATTTTAAGGGTCGATTTCACAAGCTTTCTTCACCATTAATCTTCCATAGTAGTGGGTAAGTTAAGTTCTTAATTTAATTTTAGTTTTCTCAAAGTTTATGAAGTTAGTGTTTTTATAATGGAAATTGAATTGGGGGTTTTTGATTGTGAATATTGGGTGTAGCTTGATTGAGTTTGATTGTTTCATGATAATAATGAGTTTATGAACAAGACTTGAAATTCATAGAAATCACAGGTCAGTTTTGTAATTCATGTTTTTTAACAGTTTCCGGGCGTTTTGTTCAAAAATACTATTTCACAAAAGTTGTTCGTATCGAAATTCTACTCAAGTTAGGCTCAAGAAATGCTTGATTCGGAGTTCGAATGAGGAATTTATGCTCATTTTAATTTTCTGCTAAAATTAATAAGTCTAGTTTCGAGTGTTTTAAGTTTGAAATATTTTTCCTAATGGATTTTTAAGTATCTAAATATATATTATGAAACTTAGATGTTGATTTATCTAAATTAAGAGAGATTTTAGTATTGTTAGTATTAGTTTAGTTATGCCATTTAAAGTAGGAAGCTCATAATTTATAAAGCTAGTTTTAATCAAAGCTCATTAACTAGTTAACCCAAGTCTATTATTACTTGATGAGTACATATATGTTTATATTGTAGATTCCGGTTTCGTTGAGGAGTTGTGTTGACTGCTTGAGAGAGTTGATTTGCTGTATTTCAAAGGGTAAGATTTCTTACTAAAAATTTTGAAGTTAGAGAAGAGTTTTGAAAATGTATGTATCTCATTTTGGTTGAAAGTGGTTTGAAAGCGAGGATGTTCCTCCATTAATAGAAAGTTTGGTTGGAAAAGGAGGATGTTCCTCCAAAGATAGAGATGTTGGTTTCCGAACCACAAACTGGAAGTTAAAGGAAAGTTTATGGAAAGATTATTTCAAATAGTTTTGTGTTTTTAAAGTTGTGGGGATTGCCTGTATGGCATCTCAAAGAATGGAACTTTGTCGGGTTTGGCTCGATTTTAAAGAATAGTTTGTGGGGGTACGTTGATCAGTACCTTGGACTCTGATCTTCTGCTACGGTTTGGCCGTTTGTGGGGTTTGCACACTAGGGATCTTTGTCTTAGTTTTATCCGGAGGGCCTAGCTTGCCCAATGGAAATAAAAGTTGTTCCATTCTCTAGATTTATAACTTTGAGACTTTTAATATATTTTGTGAAAGAAAAGGAAAGAAAGAATTTGGTTTTAAAAGGAAAAAGGAAAGAAAGAATTTGGTTTCAAAAGGAAAAGGAATAAAAGGATTTGGTTTCAAAACGAAAAAGAAAGAATGCATATGGTTTGGAAAGAAATATAAAGAAAGGAAAACGGGTTTTATAAAGTTGTATTTAGTATTATGTTTTGAAAATAAATGATTTGTAGGATATGTTTGTTATATCCTACATGCATATATGTTTGGCTTCTTAGAATGAAATCTTGCTCAGCCAGTTTGGCTGATACCACATGCCTGATATATGCAGGTACATGAAGGTTTGCAAGTGGGGTGTGGGTTGAGAGCAACGTTCCACTAGCTTAGTTGAAGTATAGTAGTTCTATTTCCGCTGCACAATATATATATATATATATATATATATATATATATATATATATATATATATATATATATATATATATATATATCATCATTTTGGAACTTAACGTTGTAAATATTAATTTACTTAAACCATTATACGTTTGGATTGTAATAGTTTAATTTAGTTGTTGCTTTAACATTAATTCAGTTAGGTAGATATCCTTAACGGTTATTCCTGCAATAACCGTGGAATAACACTTTTGGATTTGGGGTACTTATGCATGGATGCATTAACTTTTGAGCTAGATAAGGATTTTGGAGAATTTGGCATGCTGGATTATTCATACAGGTTTATAATTTGGACGCGAGTCCTAAATTAAAATTTTAGGCAGTCCATATTTCAGACGGAGCTTTGCCGAATTTTCTGTAGAATTTTGATATTATTTAATTTAATTAGCAACTCGAAATTCATGGGTGTTATAATGGCTTGTAATGAAATGCGTAAATACTTAGTCTTAGAGTAGTAAATCTTTGTATAAACTTGTTTCGGCCCGATCTAGTCTTGGCCCACCTCATCTATGAAAAGTATGTCAATTTACCTAGAGGTATAAAATCACCTTTTTGCCTTGGGCCTCCCAAAGGCAGCACATGCGGACATCCATGCGGCTCGCTAGGCGACGACCTTCATGATGGCATCATCCTCACAAGATGACACCACTCCAAGTACTACCTATAAATAATACTTGAACCTGATTAGTGAGGTACAATTTTACGCACATTTGTATAGAGAAAAATATTATTTTTGGCATTTTCTGAATCAGCTCCTATCTAACTGAAGCATCAGAGGGACGTTCCTAAGTAAAATATGCGGGGTAGTTTACCAATACTCGTTTTTGGAGGACTCGAAGTAAGGACCTCGACATGTCATTATAATACCCTGAGTTGGACTTTAGATTCCCCAAACTATAAATTGTATTGTGGTTCCTTATACTAGAGATAGTTGGAGCCGTCTATTGGGATCTAACAAATAGCTACATCGCGCACCATGATACGAAGTAACACAGCACGAGGACCGTCACGAAGGGCTCCCTCCGATATAATTGAGACCCATCTAGAAACCAAGATGAGGTCATCCTCGAGGATAAAGACCTCAACATTCCAGTTGGAGGAAGTCCTATGACACTACGATTCGAGCACCCTGTAGCACCATCGATAGCTTACACGGACCTGCAACAACTTGGGCGTTACATGAATACTCACATCAGCACTATTATGAGGGAGTTGTTCAAGGGACTCAACACCCAACCTACTCCCCCAGGCCGAGGGATAGGGTCAGATCGAGGTAAGTCTGGGAAGCATCAAGCTCTCACAGAGTGACTCTAACCGAGCAGGCACTTGGTCCCTCTAATCTCGCTCGTGCAGTCTCCAAGTTGAAGTCCATCATACCACCCTACAAGGAGGACGCACGAGCTATTATACTAGTGACACAGATGAGTCGACATAAGAATTTCGAAGAAAGACAAATCCCAGGCGATGGACTCGAAGTATCTAGAAGTCACTAGACACTTTGGAATGGTTAACCAACAGCCTCACTGGCTAACCCGACAGGACATTGTACACCCTATCAGAGGTTATGAAGGAGTAGATTAATCAGGTTATCGAGGTGGTTCAGTAGTGCCGCACTTGTTGTCGTTTAGTCATCGCATTATGGAGACCCCTAACCCGTGCTAAATTAAATTATGTTGATGGAGCATTATTCACGGATTGGGTTGACCATCTGGCAGCCTATAAAGCACAGATGAGTGCTCAAACCTTCTGTAAGTCGACATAGTGAATTTATTTTCCTACCGCCCCGAAGGGCCTCACCCTTAATTGGTTCATTTGTTGTCAACCTGGCATCATCACAAGTTTTTGATCGCTCGAAGCAATCTTATCCCAACACTTCATAGCTTTTAAGCGCAATAAGAAGACCAACATGCATCTTATGTTAGTCGCCCAGCAAAAGAGGGGGAGTTTGAGTTGCTACATTAAGAGATTAAACAAAGAGACTTTGGAAGTGTTTGACTTGCAAGTTGGTGTGGCGGTCACGGCACTGATGAACGGGTTGTATCCCCGAAGGTTTAAATGGGGAATACCCATAAGAGAGACCTTAACACTAGCTGATGCAATGCAGCAAACACAAAAGTTAATACAAGCATCGGACATTTTCAAGTCCACACATAATGAGGTTAGCAACAAAAGGAAGAATGAGTCGACTTGAAACACCCCGTAATTTAGTTGAAATTTCGCGCTTTAAATTATATGGTTTACATTTTTATTTATAAATCTAAATATAATTTCATATGTAAAAAGTATAGTATATTAAATACATAGTCGTATTTGAACCGGAAAATATTTGGGTGAACAATGTATTATGCGTATGAATTTTATAATATAGTTAGTTATTCTATTTTATAAATTTAAGTGTTGTGTGATTTAATTTCAAGCATTAAATTATATATATTTGACGCTAAATTATATTTACAATTATATTTCCATAAACCTTATATTTATTCCTACATTTTAAGATTGGGAATAGTTATGTATACATATATATATATAGTTATGTATACATATATCCACTGAAAACCTAACATATGTTGAAAACTTAAAACTTCTAATCATAACCGTTCAATTAGCTCCCTTAGATCTGGACGGTTGATTGTTAATGCAAAGCCCATCGTTCTCAATTTCTCATCACTTTACATCTTTCTACACTAGCAACATACGAATGCGATGCGTGCGGAAAACATGAAAATAGTTAATATAATTGTAAAATAAAATATAACAACCCATTCTAATATATAAGAAAATTGTACACACATTTACCTAGTGAAGAAGTTGTGTTAAACAAAAAATTCTAAAAAATACAACAATGTATATTAACCTTATTTAATGTAATATTAATATGATTGCAGTGTTACATGATAAAGATATATATCTACCTTATTCAAAAGGGTTAATAACTTTTTTTCAATTATCAATTATCATTAGATAAATGGTTTTATTTTCTTGAATTTAGTTTATTCACCAGCTCCTAAACTCTGCCTCGTTTGCCTAACGTCCGTATGTAGACTAACTTTTTTGGCTCTTTATCTTTTTGTTTTTATTTAATTTGTTTAATTCATATAATTTACATTATAAGAATGATATAGTTAGGACATATTCTCAAAATAAATAATAAATTATAGTGGATCAAATTGAACTAAATCGAATTAAACTGGATTAACATGATCTGAACTATCCCATATATATGCAATACTACGTGACAATTTATTCGTATTTTATGATATATACAACTAAATAGTTGCATTACGTAGATTGAAGCATGATCTTATAAAAACTAAAGTTTCCACTAACATCTGTATCAACCTAACATGCCAATATTTTCGCCAAACGAAACATGCCAATAACAAAGCTCCAAGAATATCAGAGTACTACATTACCCATTTCACTCACCGTAACGTCTCCACTTTTCTCTGCCATTGCCGTCTCTTCTTTTACAACCCTCATCTTCTTCCTTAGTATATTAATTTTATTGCTCAAAAATTTTAGTTGAATTTTCTCTTACAAGTTTCATTAACTCACAATCTTTTTTCCTCATAAATCTGACTTATTCTTTTTTTCTTGCCAGTATTCAATTTCCCACAAATTGTTTACTCACGAATCTGAGTTCTTTGTTTTCCGGCCAGTGTTCGTAATTGTCCAGCAAGTGCATGTATTAGTTATTTCATTGTGCCGCCTTAGGTATTTTCTTTGATTATTGTATAGAAAGTTTCGATTTCGGGCAAAAAAATAAATAGCTAAAACTCTGTTTCACTCCAACTATTTGGGTCTTTTCTTTATTTTCTGTATAAAAGTTTTCCTAGTTATAGTTCAAACAAAATTTAATCATTTACAATGTTTCTAACGACACTATTCAGGTTTTTTCTTTTGTTTTTGTTTGCAAAATTTCATTTTTGGATTAAAAAAAATTATTTTCTTTCACTCTGTTTACTCCCTAATCTATTTGGTGATTTCCTTTTCAGTTTTGGGTAAAAAAAATCAGATAAATATGATAACCAAAAGGTGTGTTTGTTTCCAGTTATTATCAACAACACCAAAAGGTAGTATATCAATCTATTTTCCCCCACATTTATTGGGTTTTTTCTTTAATTTTGTACAAAGTTTTTCCCCACATTATACTAATTTTTTTAAATGTATAATTGATTTGACTAATTTGTTTTAATACTCTTAACTAATTTAATATGTGTAATTTTTAATTGAATCTCAAAATCACTTTCAAATTCTTTCACACCATCGAGATGAGCCCATATCTAATTAACCTTTTGACGATCTATTAATACATATCTTAAAAATTATTTGTCTTAAATTGATATAAAAACACAAATGGAGAAATTACTGGAAGTTTTGGTTAAATGCCAATCTTTTCTTACTCAAAGCACAACATTAACAACAAAGCATAAAAAAAATGAGGCTTACCTTTTGTCGATTGGCTATGATGCCTATGAAATTTGGAAACCTTGAAGAGTGGCGTCGGGATCCATTTTATAGCACGAAGATGGAGATTTGAATGGGATAAAGATGGAAAAGTTAAAGATGGATCTTAAACTTAAAGAGTTGTGCAGTTGCGTAGCTATGTAAATGAAAGCCTATATAATCGAGTTGTTTTGTTAATAATATTTAGGGTTTTATGGCTGTATGAAATATGTTATTACATAGGAAATGATAGGGTATATACATTATTGTCATTCATGGTAATTGCCACCTAATTTAGAAATTTACCACTAACTATACGTTGTATTGTATTTGGGTTGGGTTTTGTATTTTGGCAAGTTTTATTTTTACGGTTAATGTTGTAATGGATTTTAATTTCTTTTATTTTATTTTTTTTCTTTTTGGTGTCCACTCTCACCTCTTCACTTATATAATAGAGATCTTACCTTTGTATTTTGTTTTCCCACCCACAGAAAATACAAAACGCCATTCATGGAAAACTTATGAGAGTGTATATCTACTCAAATCAAGAAGAAACTCCATCAAATAGTTGAATAAGTCTTCGAAATTTGATTACCACTTGAAGCTTAGCCAAATTCCAGGGGAATTTTGTGTATTTTTTTTCTCAAAAATCTCAAATTGAATCTTAGGATTCTAATCGACGTTGTCTTCGTTTTGTCCAACTGACCTTTTTTAGTTAATTATAGACATCTATAATCAAAAGGAATATATTTTTTCTATATATGATGGTATGTTTTGGCTTTATAAATTGTGCCGATTCGAGTGTTGCTTGCTTATTTTAGGATATTATAATAGATGCGGTCTGCAACTAGCTAGTAGAATCGAACTTGAGAAATTGGAAACTTGTATTTCTCTCGCCTGTAAATAATCAATTTTCGTACATGGAAAAGTTGTAGGTATAATTCAAATGAAGTGTTGTTTTGGTTGATGTAAATGTTTTTATTGTTTAACACCTTGTTCATACATTTTTTTGTTGTATTCTAACTGCTAGAGTTAGGATGTTGGGGGAAACAAAAACCATATTCATCTTTGTATTTTTCAATTTTCGATTATTTCGCAATTGTTAATTTGCTAATTTTGATCATTTGAGAGTCTTGTAGGGTTATTGTATTCTGATCTTGGTATAATCAATGAGTTATAAGTTTTAAGTCTCATTTGGTTGATTATATTCATTATGTTAATGTTTTTGGATCTTGGTTCTAGGTTGCTTGTGGATGATTGAGGTTTTAAAATTGTTACCCTTCTTTTTTATAAATGTAACTTTTACATTGAAAATGTACCCCTTTGTTAAGTTTTGCCATTTCCTTTTTTCCTAGATGCATCTTGGTGTACTACGAAGTGTGAGAAATACAATGTGGAACAAGGGGTACATATCCAATGTGAATCAAGGGATATAACGTTTGAGGAGCATCCCTGGGTGCGCCGGAATGCAGTCTCTTTCAAATTTACCCAGAAAATTGTTTTCCCTAGTTATGGTTATGTCTTCTACATAGAATCAGGATTCACCACTTTCGTCGGGCTAATTGTCTGACTAAGTTGTTAATACTCGTTGTTTCTCGGTGGGGACGTTGTTCCTGGGCCAAAGACACTAATGACAAAAGTAGCTGTTATAAGCTCGAGAGACAGAGGAGTGATGTACGATCGTGGACCTTCTTATTTCCATCCCCACTCAAAATAAGCTTAAACGCAGCACTGTAAGCAACACCACGAAGTCTGCTAAAAAACTGGTTCGATTTCCATTTGTTTGCTTATACCATTTGATTAGGTTTCAAATTCATGTAAATATAGAAGCTTTTGTCACTAAATGTTGAGTTTATACTTGTGTGAATTAATGCTTGTCTTGCGTTTCAGGGATTGTTGTTCTGTGCATAATCCGACTTATTAAGCTTATGTTTTCGATCAAGACATTTTGATACACAATGGTTAATTTCGAAGCATTGAATCGTTAACCATGTGATTACTTCTTGAATTTTGGATATTTTGGCATAAGGATGTTAATGAAGACATTTATGTTTTATTACAACTTAAAGTATATTTATATGTGGTAATTGTAACAAATTCATGCTTGGATAAATACTCATTTCAATTGTAAACTTATTTTTGTAGATGGTCCCCATCTATCTCAAATGTACCCCTTTTTCAAAAATATGTACCTATGCAGTTCACGCTCTTGCAAACTGTTAATTGGCTTTAAGAACCATAAGATCTTTCCTATTGTTGTTATGTAACGATGATTATTCATATCTCTTTACTTCCAACCTATTAGCTCAATCGAAAGAGCATTGTGCGGTGTGCAAAAGGTGTAGGTTTGAATCCTACATAGGTTACATGTACCTTTTTCAGGTCTAAATGTACCTCAATTTTGTTTACGTGTCAGTACAATGCCTTGGTCAACTATTAGAAACATGACATTAATGTTATACACATATCAGAAATGCCTACTAAAGACCATAGTCTTCCCATTTCCAAAATTAGAAATCTTATACAAATCGAGTAAAGATGTGGCCACTATTCAACCAATGTTATCTGAAATTCCAAAATCCATACACTTTGACTACTTGAGGCCACTGTTAGCAGGAATTAAACATTCTAATGGACTAAACCTAAGAAGTGGATAGCCTCTAACGGATTGAGCACGACAGAGATGCGGGCAGGCCGAAGAAAAGCAGAGATGCGGCTGACTCAGAGCACGAAAGTGGTTGACCCAGACTCTCGAATGGTGGCAGTGGCAAAAGGGTTTGAATAGACGCTGAAACATAGAAGGGTTTGACAATATAACATCAATATATTAGAGGAAATGACAGACAAAGTTATTTTTTTCTACAGATTTTGCTGCTCTAAAGCCTTAGCAAGTTTGCATCTTATATCCATAGCCTCATTGATAACATAACTATATCCATCTCTACCCAAAAATAATTACCTATTATGTCTTACAAATGATGAAGTTAGATAAGCAGCAAAATCTAAACCAAATGTCTGATGCAACTAATGATTTTAAGAGAACACCATGTTGTTTTTCGACTCCACCATCTGTAGAAAAACGTCTGCCTTTATTGGACACTATGGCACGATCCATTCAAGTGCACTCTCCTTTAGTCTCCTACCAACTTCTCCTATTTATGTTGCTGTTCTTTATTCTCATCCTTTCCATCAATTGTCTTCGTCTGTCGAGTATTGTATGGAGGATGAATTTCGGACCCAAACGGAATCATCACGAGTAAGTAATTCCAGGGGTAGACAGTGGATTGTCAGATCAAATTCACTTTAAACATCGCAATGTTTCTCCACTTGAAGAACCCATTGGTTTACAATTTCATGACCAGGAGAGGACAACTCATCGCTTCAGACACGAATCTAGAAAAGGCTTCAAGTTGCCAAATGTTTCTATATAACCTATGGTCCTTGTATCCGCATCACAATTTAGAAGGTTAAGTCTAAACATCATTTTAGTCAATATGGAGAGAGCATCAGAAGATAGAAAAACTAAATTTTGGTCACCTTTGATAAAAAACAATAGCCTACATTTCTTGTAAAAAGGGGTACATTATACAATAAAGAGGGGACGTTAAAACTAACCCAATATTATAATTATTTAACCTATGTAGGGTTCAAACCTATATCTTTTGTGCTATTGCACAATGCTCTACCAATTGAGCTAATAGGTTTACATGAATAATATAATATAAAAAATATGAGACTATAGCCTCTTAGAAGAAAGACCATATAGGCCCTCTAAGTGTAAACTCATGACTCACTAACTAAATAAACCCCTCTTTTAACACAATGCATCCCTTTTTCAACTAAAAGTACCAATTTTGCAAGTAAATGTATCCCTTTTCTTACTAGTTATAGCTAGTTTCAACAACAGTTTCCAATATTCAACTATATGTATCCCCTTTTGAACTAACTGTAGTCCTTTTTCATAAAAGTCAATGTGAACTCAAGATTCATTGACTTGAAGCATTGCACGATTATAACATTAAATTAAGCAAGAAAAGCAATCTAGTAAGCTTCATTTCAATTTAGTTTGTCTGATTTAAAGCATGAACTTACTATTAACACAACCATGGAATGTTTGCATATGGTATTAACCAAGTTAGAACATATTTGCAGAATATCAAAACCACAAAAAGCTTCAAGAGTACAGGAAAATAGTCAATCCACTCAATAGCTTCAAATAACCAGAACATACTAAAATCAGCTTGAATAGGCATATATTATTTAGTCATTTGCCTAATTTCAATTATTAAACAAGTTCAAAGATATAGATGGGTATAAGCAGCCATAATTTATTGCTACGCCAATGGGACATCCAAAAACCATGTAAATTAAAGAAGAACTCACTTTTATTTTGTTAAATGTAACACTTTTGTGGTGTAATGTAGCTCATATAAGGAAATGTACCATCTTCAATAAGAAAATAATGGTTAGTCAATGCTTACAGCTAGTTTTGATGAAACTTTCATTTATGTTGTGCTGAATTCAGTTGGTTAGTTGGTTTGTAATGTGGTGCTCCTTTTGCTACTGTGAAAAGAACCTATGTTTGTAGTGTCATCATATAACACTTTTGCCCACTAATTATATAACATCTTCCTTCTTCCCACCATCAGATAGACAAAAATGGGGTCTACTTATGCATTTTGGAGATATTTTCAACAAACAAGCCAAACTCTTAAACAAAAGCAACTCCATAAATCAGTCATAGTGGCAACAACATTTTCCGACAAGCCAATTAAGCTCTTGGTTACAAAAAAAGTATCACTCATCATAACAGACAAAACACCACCATATGTGCTACCTAGACATATGGCATATAAATTGAACTATTTATTTTTCTAAGGATGATAGTATCATACTCTATTAATGCCCGAGACAGATTAACTCATTAACCAATAATTCCCTTATACTTGACCAACACATTGATCGAGTATAATAACACTAGTCTAATATGCACGCGATGCGTGAAATAGTTAAAAACTTAATTAGTAAAATGATTAATTATCTAATTGATAAAGCATTTAAGATCTTTTTTCCTTTTTTTATTTTTTCAGTATCCACCCCCACCTCTTCCCTTATGTAATAGAGATAATTCGATTAAGATCCAGCAATCTAACAACTAAATCCAAAGAATAGTTTTTGATGATAATCATGTATATAGAAGTTGTACCTTAGCAATATAATGTATCACTTATTCCACCAAAAGTACCCATTTTTCAACAAAATGTACCCCTTTCCGACTAAAATTGAAAATTGAAAATTTGTAAACTAAGAATCTTACACTTCCACGCAAAGCAAGGATCGAGGGCAAGAATTCAATTTACTTTTGTATATTAGAATGGAAAAAATGTGAAGTAGTACCTTTTATGTAGATGATTTTGTGAACTAGTACCTTATATGTTTTTTTTTGTGAAATAGTACCTTAAGTTGTTAAAAACTCTTACAATCAGTACCTTAATCAAAAACTCCGGCCACTTTAGTCTATTTTCCGACTGTTGACTAGTCAATCGTTTTTTAGAGAGTGTATTACAAACATATAGAAGGAAAGTGAGATTTCTCTTTCACTCCCTCTTTTAACCTTTTTTGTCTTTATAACACACTTTCACTCTCAGTCTTATTCTTCCTCTCCCTCTGACATTGAAGGTTTGCTCTCTTGGTACAAAAACTAGGGTTATATTGAAGCTTTGAGGTAATTAATTTCACTTTGTATTTCCTTTACTCTTTAATTTTGGTAGGGCTATGTTATTCTCTTATAATGTCATTAATAAATCTAAATTGGGGGGATTTTTGGGGAAAATTTTCAAAATTCTGATACAAACATAATGGATTGTTTGTTGTATGCAGCAATGTCTACTTCTAAATCCATATCTTCATCTCATAAGCATCCCGAAAACTGCGGTTGTGGGTTAACCCGGAGAGGTAGTTTCTTATTTGCAAATTTTACGATTATGAAACGGGTTATCGAGGTTGTGAACTTTTTTAGTGGATTGATGAAGGAGTGTTGATTGGCAGAAGGATGTACTCAAAAATTTAAAATATACAAATTCAACAGTAATAAAAAATTAGGGAATAAACTAAAGATAAGTTTACAACCATTTCAAGGTCAGATTTTCCTTCACAAGTTTCAATTTTTGAGATCAATTGTTTAATTAGTTGAATATACACATTCTAAAGTACGAAACTTTGATTCCAAAGTAGAAAAAGAAGTACCTGTGAGATCTCCTGATTATGGTCCATAATTGTGACAGCAGAGCAACGAGCTAAAAGAAAGGAAGAGGAAACTTCTGGGTTGTAGAGTTTTGAAGAGAGAGGAAGAGGGAAATGGTAGTTACTGAAGAGAGAAGAAGATGAATGAGGAGAGAGAAGGGAAAATGGAGAGTGAAAGATGAAAAGGTAAAAATGAAAATTACATGTTTGTAATCCACGCTCTAAAAAACGAGGGAAATGACTGGTCAACAGCCGGAAAATAGACTAAAGTGGCCGGAGTTTTGGACTAGGGTACTGATTTTAAGAGTTTTTAACAACTTAAGGTACTATTTCACAAAATAAGCATATAAGGTACTAAACAAAATCACCTACATAAAAGGTACTATTTCACAATTTTTCCTATCAGAATCGAACAATTCTAATAACTAAAAGTTAGGAGCATTTTCTACCTATCTACGCCTCTATGGTCCAATAATCACCTTTTAAAATTCAAGTCCCATGAAGAATTAAGAAAGTATCTCTCAAGAATAACAACAATGGCGAAAGTATAGGTGACTTGCAAATGCTGCACATTAGTGAATCCTACATATAAATTTAGGGTTTTCTTAATCTAAACAGTTATTTCTAGGGATCCTTAAAAAAATTTGAAAAAGATCTTGTCAAAATTCAATTTGTATAACCTAGTTTTCTGAAATTATCTTACAGCTCAAATTGTCACTTCTTCGTCAATTGTTTTTATACAAGTAAAAACATGAAGAACAACAGTAACTATAGAGATCGTTCAACATCATTATTGTTGGAAGGAGAAGGCCGTTAGCAAGACTAAAACGAACAGAAAAGGGAAAAGCAAAACCATGCCAGAAATAATCTAGCAAATCTCAATAGCAATTCGATAGCTCAGATCTTTGATCTTTGATCTTCAATCTCCGAAAGCAAAAAGGAAGATGAGAGCTCTATAGCTTTGGATTTGTAGTAGAGGGGAAAAAAAGGAAGAAAGAGGATAGAGAAGGAAGGAAGACAAAAAATGAAAAAGGGTTAGTAAAAGGTTTTTGGAATGTCGCGCAGATCTCATCCGTTCAATTAGATCCTAAGGCTCACAATAGTTGTTTTCATTTTTCAGTTTAGCAGGTGGTTTTCACGGGCTCCTATTCCTATATATATGTTGACCCTTGAGTTTTGAAGATGACTTAACCACAAAAGACATATTGTATTTTATTTAGGAAAAATTTGTTTTTAATAAGTCAACCTTTATGCCATCTTCTAAAATTAAGTTCACCTTTGGATTATTCTGGAATAAGTTAAGCTTGTATGAGTATTAAATTTCTATAAGTTTAAGTGATCGTTTACATTAACAACAAGTAAGAATTTTTCCTTCTTTTCTTTCCCTTTACCAACCCTCTACACCTATAATCACAATCACCACCACCACTCGATCCCAAACACCACCCCAAGACCTGATCTAACTCATTGAAAGTTAATACTCATACAAGGTTAACTTATTGTAGAATAATCCAAAAGGTGAACTTAATTTTAGAAGATCGCATAAAGGTTGACTTATTAAAAATAATTTTTCCTTTTATTTATGATATTGCTGGATAATTCATTCTCGAGCAAAGAGAATACTTGATCGAAGATTAAATTGGAGAATTAATCAAAGATCGAAGTGAAGATGTTCGAAAGATGAAGTATCAAGCTTGGAGTGAAGATTAGAATGCATTAGGATGTATTTAATATCTTCTTGTTAAGATCGAGTAAATACTTAATCTAGTTTGGGTTTAATTCTCAAACGGAACTTAAACTGTTCCCATGACAGGAACATACACTGGCACTATTAGGAACAAGGTTGGGGAACAGACTTAGAAATGACTTGAGGAACAACTAACAATTCCCAAGTTGTACGCCTATCATAGCTATGCGCCCAAGTAAGTTTGTTAGAGAGTCCTAGGCTAGTTTTGACTTGATCCATGACTTTAGGCTAGTTGTTAGAAAATGATTTAAAATGATTTTCTTATTTAATTAGGATAATATTAAAATGTTTCAAATCTTATCTTTTAGATTTTAATTAAATTAAAAGATTTTATTTTCAAAACTTAATCTGATTTTCGGTTTTAAAAGGATATTCTTTTAAAACTTAATTATGATTTTCGGTTATGTTTAAGATATTTATGATAGATATTTTCCTAAAAATTAATTAAAGAAAATACTTTATTTACTCCCCAAGCAAACTAATATCACGTTCTATTTACTGCTACACATTTTCTGTGAAGTGGTGAGTGGGCTTGATTGTTTTCTTCCCAACCCTTAATTTCAATTTTAATTAGTTTAATTAAGCTCCAAGTCTACAAACCATGTTCAACATTACTGCTTCACTTTATTAAGTTAAATGGTGGGTTAGTGGTTATTTATTTCTCAAGGAAAGTTTAATAAAGACTAATAAATAAATTAAAGTTATGGACATCATGGGACTACTACAAAAAAAATCAATTAATAGCGGTTGAAAGTATCAAATAACAGCGGTTCCCAACCGCTCTAGATCTAAGAGCTATTGTAAATGATGACATTGTTTAACAGCGGTTCCTAGTACCCGCTGTTATTGATTATTTCCAACCGTTGTTGTTCGTATTATATTTAAATCGTCCAACCGCTGTTATAACTATTACAACCGCTATTAAATAATACCTATTCGACAGCTGTTTCCCGCCAAACCGCTGTTAAAAAATACCTATTTCACAGTGAGCTACCATTTAACAATGATTTGTCAGTGATCGTAAGCTATAGCTTTTTTAATAAAAGAGATCAAACGAAAACATATAATAATAAATGTAATACAACTTTAATACAAATGAAACCAATAGACATTTATTTAAAAAATCTAATTGACAACTGAAATAATGACCAAAACAAGAATATCTCTAATAAAATACCGATTATCCAAATGAAAACTAGTGATCATCACAAATAGAACTTGAAATTGTTGCATAACATAACTATTAATCATCCAAATGAAAAAAAATAAAATGATTGTAAAGACAAAAGGTGTGAATCTTCTAATTCACTAGTCAAACCTAACAAGCAAAGTCTAGGGGATAATGTGCCAACTCAATCCTTATATCATCAATTTGACTTTGAGTGTAAGTAGGCCATTCATTACCAGCAATAAACTGCATAAAGTAATGGAAATGTTGTCACAAGCTAAAGATAATACTGCCAAAGACATTGGCGAAATATTTCTCAAAATGTATCATATATGGGATCTTTGTCAACTTCTGATCTACAATATCCCGCATGAATCTTAGCACCAAGTAGCCACAATCAGTGTGGTTTGTATGGCGAGGGCACTATAAAAGAAATAAAAAATTTTACCATGTAAGAAATCGAAGAGTATAATCCGAACAATTTTGCCAATGGAAGAAATAAAGTTCCGAAAAGAAAATGGAAGTATTTCAAACCTCTATACGATCCCATTTTGCGTTTTTCTTGACATTCTTACTTCCTCCCACTTGATTTTGATTTCGGTAGCTAAGCAATGCTCTTTTGCCATACAAAAAGAAAGAGAAGAGATTGTATAATATTATATTTGAAGTACAAATAAATTATAATAAAATTAATAAATTTTGTAAAATAAAAGTATATTTAGCTTACGTGTCCACAACCCTTTGAAGATCATCTCCAATTGAACAATCTTTGTTTCCTAGAGGGTCCATATAATAGACAACATCATCGAACGAGTCAATCACGCACAATATCCAATGACGCCTGCATAATTGGTAATAAATTTTCCGAGTTGTAATAAGTAGGCATTACAATCATAGACTAATATGAGTAGAAAGTTTAGCATAAATAAAATTCAACTAATCCAGCATTATAAGGTGCCAAAAACACCTTTCCTTGTGATGCTGTAGCATTAAAAACATCCATAATGTATCATGATCGTTCAACACGATTCTCTTTAATAATATCTTCATGCTTACTTCGCACAACAAGGATATTCTAAATGGACACAAAAACCCAAATGTCTTTGCCTTTCCGGATAATTCACATTGACGATGCAACATCCTATATAATAAGTAAACTAATTAATCACCAACATTTAGATTATGTGTTTGAGTTGCAGACATACAAGCAAAAGTACTCATTTTTTTGACACTTCCACACATATTAGTGTATCTATAAACTCCAATTGCCACCTGAAGTCGCTAGCAAAGTTGTTTTGACACCACAAGCTTACTTGACATCTTACTTCGGGGTTAATGGCTACGTTTATAAGGACTTCATCCAGCAGTACCTAACTACCTACAGGTTATAGGATCACCTCAGGCTGACAACATTACTTCCTGTGAGGCAAACCAAAATTCGAAAAAAGGTTTTAGACTTCTATCTCAAAGTCAGATGCTAGCATCTTCATCACAGAATCAGCAGCAACTTGATAGAATAAAGTCAGAACGAGGACAATCATCATCAAAAAATTCCGACAGAGGTCGATGACAAGATATATGCTGTGAACTGTTAAAACAAACTAGACAGAAGTCTTAAGCAAAAAAGACAAACACACATTGATATATGCACCCATCTTTCAAACAGAACCGGTGTTAAAATAAAACCAATATACAGTATGTTAAAACTTACAAGATATATGCAGACATATGACAAGCACCAATCTCTTGCTGGCTAAGTGAAATGGCTTTTATTTGCCAAAATATATGTGTTGGGCGCAATTCACCACTGATCGGTCTATAGATATCATGATTTGCTCGTCCGTTTCCATCTTTTTGACATACATATGAACAACTCGTAGTTGTCGTGGAAGAGTATCAGGATTTATAGCCTCGTTTGAACGATCATCTCCATGAGAATGTGCTTGAGCTGCTTTTGTTTCAACTTGTGACGATACAAATTTTCCCCTCTGTTGAAGAGATGTTGTCTTATAACCAAAAAAACAAAAATAAACGACATAAGTAGATTCTTATAGTATATCACAGTGTCACTAACTTGAATATCGCACTTGTTTTCACTCTCAAAGAGTCAACAAAATCGTGTCCCTTTTGCTTTGGAGTTCCCGTGTCTATATATCATATGCATAAAGAGGAAAACATGGTGGAAAACTAAACTTAGATTATGAATCATTCGGCACACATTTAAATTAAAATTCAAGTAAAAAAGTGAATCAGACATTAATTAGAACATGTTAAGTAATGTAACACTACATAAAAATTTATGTTGAAAATGGAAAGTGTAACATGTTGATCTAACCGGCATAGTCACCGATGATTTTGCTTGAAAAGAGTTGAAATCTTCTTGTCTCTTATCCTTTGGTGTTTCCCAGGCCTAGTTTCTAGCCAAAACGGTGGAAAAGGTTAAAAATAACTAAACTTAAATTGTAATCATTTTACAAGCCTTGAAGTTAAAAGTTAAAGTAAAAAGAAAGAATACATCATCTCCTAATAGCCAAAACTGGTAAATATAAAAGATTAGTTCATTGAATTACCTTCTCATCTAAAACAACTAAGTGTCTGTGCTATGCAACATGAGTACCTAAAGCTTCATTGACGGTATATGCTTCATCCTCTAGAGGTATCGGCAAAAGTGCACCATCCTCGATAATGCGCTGAATGGAAACTTTCACTTGGTCAGGAAATAGAGGTTTACCATGTATAACACGCAAACCCGGAAAGTTGAGCACCTTTCCCGTAGCACCAACACAATAGGTAGGGTCTGATAATGTTAGTTTACACGCAGTATTACCCTATTCCATAAAAAAAACAAGTACTTAGGTGGATATAAATTGGTTTATTGAAACAAAATTTAAAAAGAGGAATTTACCTCAGGAATTGGGGCTGTGTGATTAATATTGGTAGATGGAATGAATTCTGCATCTTGTTGCGAAGTCAGGGGGCAGCTTGATGTAACTTTTCCATTTTGTTCTCGATTTTGCTTAACTTCTAATCTCCGCTTGACCAACTCTCTTGATATATGATTCAACTACGCTCGTAATTCTTTTACCTCATCACGACTTTGTTTCGGGTTGTTCAAGCTTCCAAAATAATATGTCATTGTAACCCCTAGTCCAACACCCGTTACACGACCTCCATGCTCCTCTTTTTCCAAGGCTTTGGATAGTACATCCTCACGACCAGAATCTGGAAATTCCCCTTGACGTGAACGCTCCATTAGTGCATCCTTTATAACACATATATTATATGTTAATTGATAATCTTATCTCCATAATACATGTTTGCAGTTGCCGACTTAAACTTGTGTACAATCTATATGGAGATTATTGTTTATTAAAAAATAATAATCACATCACAGTTTAGTGTATGATCAAACAGGATGCCTACATCTAAGGCATGATCAAAGTCACAATTTTTTCTGCCACTTCTCGAGTCTTATCATCAGAAATCTTCCCGGTTGTTTCATTAGTCCTCATGAGCTTCCACAGGGTTCCTCGTGGTATGGAGGTAGCAACAATACCAATAGATTTTGTCTTAGCTAACTGCATACACATTCAAGAAACTTGTTATATGAGGTAAAAGAATATATGTATCACAAATAGCAGAGTCTCTCTAAAAATTCCACTACATTCTTACTTTGAGCTAAAGCAAATTATATTTAAGCTTTTTGTACTAGTATTAACGCTCAGTGGCAGCTTCTGTACGTGTAAACTCTCTAGATTGCTCCTGGTGGGTTTTTACTCTGAGTTGTTACGGTATTGGCTTTGAAGTTTGTGTCAAATTTCTTAAGGGGGGAAGAATAGATGTTGAGGAACCAACCTGATGTAACCAACCTGATTATTGTATATCAAAATTTAAAGCAAAGTTGGTGGTGATCGGTTTGGCTCGGAACGAGATGCCAAATTCTCATTCAAGTTTGAGTGCCCGCAACTATATGCTTCAAGCTCATGCAATATCTTTACTTTATACTTCCTGCCATTCTATTTAGAATTTTTTTCTATTGCTCCTCATGAAACTAATTTACACTTTATATGATTTCAAAAACTTATAAACTAAGCAGCAGTAGCTAGGAAGCAGCACGATGTTTAGTTAATACCCACTTTCAAACCTCCAACAATAGTCACTGATGAACTCATGACCTATATAGAAAGACTCCATCTGTTAGTTTGTATGCACTAACATCGGCCAAAAATGTTTAGCATGTTATCCTAATTCCAATTCAAATCTTTTATAGATGTTGTGTGAATTTTGAGGACGTATGGGCAGGAAAAGGTTTAGCATGTTAGCCTAATTCCAATTCAAAGCTTTCTCATTCCATTATCTGAGGATGAAATACATCACCCCAAAAGAATAACAGTATTGCAATAACTTTACACATCCTTCAATAGCTGAGGAGAAAGGCCAGAAGAGCAAAGCAAAGGCCCGCATTACACCAGCAAGGTTTTCACATTACAATAACTTCTCATCTATTTAAGACAAAGCCAAACCGCAAATCTGGATTTTCATGCTTAAGACCTGCTCAGAATGTTTTAAATTTCTCCTAAAGCACCTAGCTACAACTACTTCCTAATCTCACAGGAGGTCTAAAAGTGGGTATTAACTAACCATGTTAGCCTGACACCAGTAAGTTGGTGCTGTTGTTACACTAACCCCATGCATCAGGAGGTCCGGAAGTGGGTATTAACTAAGCAACAAGAGTCCAAAATCAGCAATACCATTAATGTGTGCGGCCTTTTTTCTACCTATTCAATATATTCACGTGTGCTTTAACGCTAATGTAAAGAGTTGTCTACAAGATTTTATCACGGTGGAAATCTCACAAGCCTCTTCTCTTATATCCATTTGTCACTCCCTATCATCGCTCTATTTAGCATTGTCATTATCTTAGCTTACGTGGTTATCTAATTAAAATTTGCCTAACCTTCTCTATAGAAAATTATAATCATCAAACCATGATATTAGGAGAATGATGACTGACCTCTTCCTCCACTAGGCGTGCATATCCTTTACGAGACCGATTTTGAGGGTATTTGTTCCCTTTTTCTCTCTTACGATTAGCATCACTAGTTTCATGTTCCAAAATAACAAATGCCATTCAGATTTGATTCACAACTTACTAACGAGAAAAATTGACACGTACCCTGAATTTGTCGGTGAATCTAGTAGTTAAGAAATCTCTCCATTGAGATTCTTCAATGAACGGATACTTATCAGGCGGCTCATTTCTTACATTCCCTTTGTTATCAAACAAAAATATTTTTGTAAGATAGCATTTAAAATTTCTCCATTTTTCACCAGCTTGAGAAATGATCCAATCCTTCTTTTCCACGGGAACTTTACATGTTAGCTGAAAGAAGAAGATAAAACATGACTTTATATCAAATTAAAACTGAGAGATCTTGCAAGCCCATGAAATGAACTTGTGAAATAGTTGTCAATGCATCAGTGATATTACAAAGTATATATATGCTGGTGAATGGAATTCCACATCGGAAGGTATATATGCTGGAGTTCCTTGCTCATCATGATAGTTAATCAATGGTGAAGTTTCTACAGCAGATTAGTTCTGTAGACACCAACATCAACCAGCTAGTCTATTGTGTTCACTGTATTCATTCTCAGAAGGAAGAATCGTATGTACTATTTAGTCTTCAATTAAGATTATAGAAAATAAGCTAGATGCATGTATAGTTTATTAACTTCCTGTCACTAAAAATACTTCATTTGTATCTGCATACCTCATCAAGCATTCAAACCTAAATAAAGTGAGGGTTTTAACGTATTTGAGGCAAAAAGACCAGCAGATTGTCCATGAATGTCTTCAATAAGATATGAAACGAAATTGACTTGGCTTGACTGTTTGCTGCATTCATGTAATTCTGGCTGGTTTTATCAAATCTTAACATTGAATCATTAAGGAATCTAGAGTCGAGTAAGCAAGCCCTCTATGGGTAAATACTTATAGGATAACTAATGGAAATCAACTACAACCTAGGATGAACATGAATGATTCACAACACCAGGAGACCCCAAGCCTTAATGTACAACAAGAAGGTAAGAACCATTGATAATATGTGTTGTGCTAAAAAATATAAAAGAATTACCGAGAGATCTTCCCATATAGCTTCTTTCAATGCCTGCGAAACCTCACTCCATTCATCAATATTGATTGGCACTATAGTACGAGTGGTGACCCCAAGGTAACTTGACATCTTGGCACTAAATTTTCCTACGGGTTGGCCTTTTGGATTCCATTGGACATCTAAAGACAACTTCTTGTTCTGAGCATGAATTACTTGCTTCATACGAGTAGCACCTCTACGAGTCGTTCTCTTTTTCTTCGCTGGTGGAGGAGAATTTTCATCTGCTGCATCATGTAGTAGTGGCCCAGAGGACCCCATTTCCTGTAAGATTAAAGAGCAAAATTAGTCAATGTTTTTCACTAATGAATAATGAGATGATTATGATATAAGCAAATAAAAAGATAAGCAAGCATGACACCATTTTGTGTTTATGAAGTTTCCGAGAGCATCATAGTACTAACCGCTAACCATGACTTATAGCCGTTGTGAAAATTTTCTTGTCTCTTGCCTAGTATATAGGAAAGAGGAATGCATGAGTACAAATGCCATGTTCAGATGACAGGATATAGGAAAAAGGGTTACCTAGTTTAGTTCTGGATAAAGATAGCTTATCTAAATATGGTCAGAAAAAAGTATAGGTAAGTTCAAATTGACTTTACTTGGTAAGAAGGGTGAAACATGGATGTTAAGATGACGTATAGTCTTTTGAAAACAGAACACAAGGGAGCATAATCTTAATTGCAAAACAAAACCAACATGGCTATAAAGTAGAAGAAAGAAACAAGGTAAATTATATCAAAAAGTAAACAGATTATAAAAAGAATATCAATGACACCTACCTATCAAAGAGTAAATTATTGAATTTGAAAAGTTAGCTTAGACACCTTACCATGTCAAAGTTTCCTTCTTTTTTCAGGGCGTCTATTTTTCGGTTTTTTGAAAATACCACCCCGAAGATGATTCTTTGATCTAACCCATATTCCTTCGAAATGATCATCTCGCGTGTACAACTTATCTCCAAGTACATCATCATTAAGTGAGTGTAATACTTAAAAGACTTGGCGCTCTTGCGTATCATCTTCCGTATCATCATCCGTATCATCATCCGTATCATCTTCTGTATCATCATAGTCATTTTCGGCATCCTTTCTATTTACTGATAAGATAACGCTCCAATCTTCATCACTCGGGTCTGTGACAAAGAACACTTGTTTTGCTTGTGATGCTAAAATGAATGGCTCCTTTGTGTAGCTTATCTTTGACAAATTTACTCGGGTGAAACCCAAATCATCAACATGGACACCATTATTATTCTCCACCCATTTACAACCGATTACAGGCATCCTGAATATATTTTAATCTAATTCCCATATTTTCTCAATCACTCTATAATATGGCATACTCGCATATACAGGATTTTAATCTTTTGTACCACTAACATGCATTGCCTCTACTTTAAGCGTCACCCCACTGTTTTGCATGATACTTTCATCATCCCGATCCTTTGTGTAGAAAGTAAACTTTTTTATTCGATAAGTAGAATATGACAACACCTCCATACGAGGACCACGAGATAACCATTTCAATCACTCACTAATACTACGCGGTTTTTGCTCCAATACTTCAGAAACTCGTTCTTTTAGCCAATCAATAAAAGTGCGGTTATATTCATTAGCTATCCATGACTCGTTTCTAGTGGGATTCAAGCCTCTTAAAAAATCCTTATGTGAGTGGATATAAGGCTCAACCTCAACACCATTCTGTAAAACATATAGGTGCGCCTTACGCCACATTTCACGAGATATGCCTATTACTTGATTTCCAATTAGTCCCTTACCTTCTTTACTAATTCGAGACTTCGGAAGACCAATGGCCTCAATGTCAGAAAGATATTCGGTTGAAAAATTAATGGCTTGCTCAACTATGGAACGTTCAACAATACAACCTTCTGGTCGACTATGATTCATCACATATCCTTTTAGCACTTTCATGAACCGCTCACTTGGGTACATCCATCTCAGATAAGCCGAACCACAAAGTTGTGTCTCTTGAACCAAGTGAACAGTTAAATAAACCATTATATCAAAAAAAGAAGGTGGGAAAAACATCTCAAGCTGACACAAAGTGAGAACAATTTCATTTTGGAGCGCATTTAACTTTTCGGGGTCTATGACTTTGCAACAGATTTCTTTAAAGAAAAGAAAAATCCTAGTAATTGCTAGGTGGACACAATTAGGCAAGATAGATCGCAAAGCCACTGGTAAGATATGTTCCATGAGCATATGACAATCATGAGACTTCAAACCTATTAATTTCAATTCTTTCATTGACACAAGGTTTCTAATATTAGAAGAATATCCTTTAGGAACCTTAACTCCACTTAAAAACTCACAAAAGGCTTTCTTTTCTTTTCTAGATAGGGTATGACATGCAGGAGGTAGATACGTACGCCCACTACGCTTCATGGGATGCAATTCTTTTCTAATGCCTAGCTCAACTAAGTCATCTCTAGCCTTTACACCATCTTTGGTCTTCTTCGGCACACTTAGTAAGGTACTTATTAAACTATCAAATATATTTTTTTCAATATGCATAACATCTAAAAAATGACGTACATATGAAGAACTCTAGTATGGAATGTCAAAAAATATTGGCATCTTCTTGTAACAAATAGAAGGAAGACATTCATCATTTACCTTTCCATATTTTGCATTCAAGCCTTTCACCTTGTTAAGAACTTGCTCACCTGGGAGCCTAGGGGGAGCTTTACGATCTTCTGTTTTTCCATTAAAAGCCTTTTTTAACCTACGATACCAATGTTCCACGGGCAAAAATCGACGATGGCCAAGATACACAAGCTTATGACTCTTAGTTAAATAGGTGTCTGATGTTTTATTGTCACACACAGGGCATGCTTTACATCCTTTGACACTATATCCCGAGAGATGACCATAAGCAGGGAAATCATTTATCGTGCCAAACAACATAGCTTTCAGATTAAAATTTTCATTACGACATGCATCAAACACATTAACACCTACTTCCCACATCATCTTCAAATCTTCTATAAGGGGAGCAAGATAAATGTCTATGTCGTTTCCCGGTTGTTTCGGCCCTGAGATTAGCATGGATAATTATATTTTCGCTTCATGCATAAAGATGGTGATAGTTTATAAATCATTAACATCACTGGCCATACACTATGTGAGCTATTTTGACCACTAAACGGGTTCATTCCATCAGTAGCAAGCGCAAGGCGAATATTCCTAGCTTCACCCCCAAACTCCGGATTTTCACGGTCAATTTTAATCCATTGCGGAGAATCAACAGGGTGTCTCATCATACCATCCTTACTCCACCCTTTTACATGCCACACTAAATTCTTTGCATCTTTTGGACTACTAAACAAGCATCTAAATCTTTGTACAATTGAGAAATACCATAGTACCTTGGCTAGAACACTCTCTTTCATTTTATATTGGGACTCATTACATTCAGGACAACTCTTTAAGGATGCATACTCATTTCGGTAAAGAATGCAATCATTTGGACATGCATGTATTTTCTCATATCTCATACCCATGGAACATAACACTTTTTTGGACTCATAAGTGCTATCGGAAATTGTGTATTTAGGGAGCATGAGTTTTAATGTGTTCAGCAAGGTTGTGAAACTTTTATCACTCCAACCACTTCTCGCTTTCAGGTGATACAATTCTATAATGGCAGACAACCTTGTGTACTTTTCACAACCAGGATACAAGAGTATTTTTGCATCATTTGATAGGTTCGCAATCATTTCAGGACAATCTCGTAAATCTTCCTCAAGCACACGTGTCATCTCATCTAAATGGTCATGTTTGAAAGTATATATTTCATCACTTAATATGCTACCCCACTTGTCAGACACATCCCCTTACCTCTACATGACGAACCCAATTTGTAAAACATTTATCAATCCCGTGTATAGTCAAATGATCTCTTAAATGTTCAACACTTAGTCGTGATTGGAAACAATATTCAAGACCTGACATAAAATTTTACGATGATCTTTGGCATGTTTTACAGCAAAAGCAATAAAATCTTCCATTCCTTTCTCGTACTCTCTTCCCATACGATCTTCAGACATCCACTTTTGATCCATTCTAAATTTTCAAAAGAATAAAAAAATTACATGAATATATTATACACCATTATATCTTTTTTCAATTTCCATTATTGTAATGAAGGGTTGAGATTAAGATAATTTATACATCAATATATCTTTTTTTAAAACCACAAAATATACTCCAAATCTTAGTGACAATAATATGTTAGTCAAACCATATCGATCATGTAATTTTATTATAGTACAATATCAACTCAACCTCATGAACCTAAATGATGTACACTATACAAAAATCTAAAAGATATGTAACATCAATCAATAGATATAACCATGGAGCATGTTCAAAGGATCAAGATAAACATAATTCAAGAACATAACATCATCAATCTCCAAAGAAAGGTCAATTTGATAGCAGTGCACTTAAAAATGTCATTCCAAATATATCATTAAGTAGAAATTACATTAAAGGTCAACTCATGTCTTCACAACGAAAAGTGGGGATTACCTTGAGAGGTGGGGTGGAAGAGGATTGGACCTTAGGCTTTTAGTTTGTACACCTCTAGTAGCTGAGCTATTACACTATAACAATAACACCAGAAATAAACACAAAAATTAAAGACAACATCAAGAATACATATGTTAAGCTAACTGTAAAATGATTCATGTCTCATGCTCTCTTCATTTGATCACAAGTTTAAAAAATGGCCTAATAGGCTGCAAAACTACGTCCCTTTTCTTGATGAAAAGGAATCTAACAATGTCCAACCCCCTCTCAACTAGAGTCAACTTATCAACACCACAATCCTTCTAAATCCTTCATACAAAATCCTCCATCATCTGGTCACTCAACTTTTCAAAGTTCTCTCCACATTTAAATTCACCTGCACCTTGTTCTTCTCACTTTCACTGATTCTATTTTTGGTAAACTGCTTCCCTCCATAACATGAGTTCACTTGGTCTATTAGAATACACCCATGTCTCTAAATAACTTTATCTCTTACCTCAAAGGAAAAACAGGACCAATTGTTTTCACTAACAGTCTTATTCTCTTCGGATCCTGATGCTACAGCAAATGATCACAAGAGACTTGAGTAGCTTGGTGTCCATGATAGCTACTCATTCTCCAAATTATCTGAAAATGGTAATGGCAAACCAGAAATGCACTTTTCTAACATATACTCCTCATTTGTTGACATTACGCCTTTTTTTGAGCACTAATAAATGGCCTTTTTACTTGGCTGAATGACCACGGTGCACTGAATTTGGGATAGGATGTAGGGAGATTATAATGTCTTGATCGGTAGACTGATGTCTCAGGGCATAAGTATCCTAATCAAATGTAATGCTAGGACTGAGTCTGACCTCTGAACTTTCCCTCTTTGTCCACATTTTCGAACAAATTCCTAGGACATAACGAACAATCCTTTTGCCTTGTACAGCAAAATCCAAGCAAAAAACAACTATTTCCCTGCTATTCAGTTTCCTTATATAAATCATTCTTCTGATTCTGATATTATATCTCATAATCAACCTCCTATATTTACTAATCCTTTCAATGATTTTGGACAATCTAACAGACCCATTTAACATCCTGCAAAATTCCATGATTTTGTTCTCTCTTATTTACCTCATAAAAACACGAACCCTGATACATCAGATTCTTCACCTTCTTCTCTTTCTTTTGCTGTTAATTTTTATCACATCATTGACCCTAAACACTATAATCAATCCAAAAATAATCCCAATTGGATAGCTGCCATGGAAAAAAAAATTAGATGCTTTTGAGGCAAATGATTAAAGATACTCTTTCGTCCCCTAAAATCAGGGGGTGCCACAATACCCAATTTTAAAATCCAATAAGCTACCATAAAACTAAAAGAAATTCAACAATCAAAGAGAAGAAGAAGATGAAACAAGTAGAAATACCTCAATTCTCGAAGTTGAGTACGGTTAGGGACGAAAAGAAGCAAAGAACAGAATTCGAAGCCAAATTGCGTGCTGCAAAATTTACTGGCCTTGTTGATAAGTGAAATGGAATTGTAATTGCGGCTGATTTCAGAATCCCGGTTGAATAGGAGAAGATTGGTATTCATAGCCGTTATGCTACTAGTGCAACTGGGTTTGAAATAGTGGGGAGGGAGGTGGCGATTTCAGCGGGAGGGAGGTGGCGATTTCAGCGGGAGTTCGTAGGGTCTTTTTTCTTTCCTTTTTCTTGTATTTTCTCTAGTGGAAAGAAATAGCGCTTGTTGAGAGGGTTTAGCGCTTGTTGAGTGGAACTGCTGTTAGTTGTTATGTTAAGTCACTTAATGATAGCGGTTTTAATTTAAACGCTATTAAACTTATTAATTATATTTATTAAATATATGAAAAGCGAAAATAATATTACTTCCTTATACAACCGATGTTGAAGGAATGTTATTTATTTTAACTTTTGTAGTAGTGTGGGTTAGTGGACATAAGTTATGGTCTTGCCTAAGTATATTATAAATAGGCACCTAATACCTTGCAATTAAGTGTGTTTGACTTAGCCGAATATTCTTAGTTGTCTTAAAAGAGTCAGTGCCGTTCCTAAGAGAATTCATACTTACTTTATTCGAGTTTATACTCTTCCATTGTTTTACACATTGTATTTTTGGGTAAGGGTTTGAATGAACTCTTGTAAGTGTGAGAATCTTTGAGTGAAGCGTGAGAAAGAGAAAGAGAGGAACTTCGAGAGGAACAATAGTTGTGGGAACTGTTGTTGGAAACTTGAGTTTAGGAACTCAGTTGTGGCCCGAGGGAGAAAAGTAATAGGTTTGTAAACAGAGTCATTTGGCCGATTATAGTGGAAAGTTTAGAGTCAAAATCCCTTGTGGTCGAGGTTGTTTCTTCCTATTGGGCCTAGGAAGTTGTTCCTCGCTAAAATCTCTTGGGTTCCCTTTTCGTGTTCCCTATCTAGCTTTTATTTTCGCAAAAAGAATAGAATATTCTCTCACTATAATTCACCCCTCCTTATATATATATATCGTATGATAGAATGTAGCATTGTTTGACATATTTTCAAAATTCATGCTCGTGCAAGTTGTTTCAAATGTAGTGCTCGTTTATGCGTAGTATATAAAGTGTGTAAGTTTAGTAGGTGTATATTTATACTCCGTTCATATTAATAATTTTTATTTATAAAAATATTAGCGTTTATTTTTATTATGAGCGTTTATATAAACCGTGGATCTTGTTTACGATACACCCTACCTAGTATTATGGGGTCCGAAGTTTGGTCTTTGTATTAAGGGGATTTTAAACTCTTCGCTAGCTTACTCACCTTTGTAACGTTAATGTAAGTCAAGAGCCTCACCTCTTCAATCACCCTCACAATGCCCTTCATGATGACCATTAAACCCCATTAACCATCACCCTTTTACTTACCCTTATGATGAGTTTAAAACTCATAAAATCAACCCCTCCCCATCCCATTCACATGCCATTCATCAAGGAAAAAGGAAAAGAAAAGGAAGAGAAAAGTCTTCCCGTTTTTCCCTTGCACACCCTCACGAAAATGGAGATCGTCGGAGATCTAACAGCTGGATCCTCTTCAAACTTGGACAACATGTGCACAAAATCTAGACCTTCACGTTTACCGGAGGAATTGTAAATCGAGCTTTAGATCACCGGGAATCTTCGTCAGAACACCACTGACTGTTTTAGAGGACCCTAAAATTGTTTAAGAGGGAAATACTTTGTTCAATGGAGGAGAAGTCTTCAAGGGGGAAGAAGGTTTTATTGATCCGCACGTTTTCAAGGCTATTATGTATATTTTTAGGCACTCCTCTAGAAGATCGAGGTAACTAGCATTATTCTAGCACGTTAGGGAATAAATTGTGAACTTAGGATATTTAGAATCGTGTTAGAAAACTTAGAATCATGCTAGGTGGAACTTAGGTGATTGTATGTACGTAGATCTTTCTAGTATCATATTTAGAGTTGTTATTATGTTTCATTTCCATGTATTGAACTGGTTCATATGTTCATGTTACTTCCCCTTGAGCTTTGGTTATGGATTTTTTATGAATGGTGGATGTAAAGGAATTGTAAATTATGGATTTTTATGGTGAATTGATGAAATTGATGGAGTGTAATGTTTGAACCTCATGTTGGAACTTGATTTGAATGTATATGGATGTTGGATGACTTGGTTTGAGTGCCTATGATTTTTTGTATGCTTGGTTGCTCATCGAAGGGAACACGAGCCCTGCCCGTAAGCAGGCACAACTAGCAACCCGCGAAGGGCCAGGTCGCACCTGGCGATGAGGTTCTGCCTCCCCGTTTGTTCGAATTATGGAGTATTTTGTAAATGTATTTACAGGAAGTTTGTTTGTGGTTTACTTGACTTATTTATTTATATTAAGCATGTTGGAGCATGTTTTGATTGATTTGAAGTTATATATTAAGGGTATGTGCCCTACATTGTTGGGTACCTTTTGATGTCGTTTGGTTTGATGAGTGTTTAGATTTATACTTTGAGTTGTCGCCGTCGAAATGCTCGGGGGAGGATAATACTTCCCTTAGCATCTCATCACCAAGAGTTATGCACGGGGAATATTGTGACGTAGTCATAATTAACTTCGTACCCAAACTCAAACGACGTTATTGTGTTTATATACCTTAACATGTACAAGTTGTCTTATGAGTATGAATCTCTTGTATACCCAGTCGTGTATACTCTGATGCCTTGTGAATATGAATCTCATGTATACCTTGTCGTGTATACTATGATGCCTTGTGAAATTTGAATTTCTTGTATATTTTGTCGTGTATCATGTTTTAATGTTATGGAATCGTTTGTATACCTTGACGTGTATACCTTCTCTTGTGATTTGTTGATCCTACAGACGACATGTGTAACATTAGCATCAGTATCAGCTTCAGTTCGGCTCATGACATTGATCCTTCTATTGTTGGAGTAGCTTCCATTTTCGGTCTTGCCGTGATTTCCATTTTCACTTCCAAAAGAGTGGTTGTTGTTCTGGTTTCCAGATCCATTCTGTGCAGCATTTCCTCCTTGATTTTAATTTCCTGGACCACTGGGGCGGTTGTTGTTAAAGTTTGGAATTCGGTTTCCACCTCCATTGTTGCCATTGTTGTCGTTTTGAGGTGGGTAGTTGTTCGTTTGCTTCTTAGGACACTGGAATAACTTGTGACCTAATTCACCACATTCAAAGCACTTTATTCTGTCACCCCGACAAGTGAAGCCTAGGTGGTTCTTTCCACAACTTTTGCAAACATAAGTTGTTTGGTACTTGTTTCCTTGTTGGGTCTGTTTTCCAGAATTCTGATTGTTGTGGTTGTTGTAGCGTCCTCCATTGTTGTTGTTGGGCCTTTTATCATACCCTTGAGTGTTTCTGTTGCTGGTAGTTCCTTTTGTGTCGGTCTAACACTTCTCTCTCGCGTTGTAAGATTCTTTCCAGTTTAGAGGCTGTCGCATATGCCTCGGCAAAAGTATTACAGGTGCTACCTCCCATTCGAGTCTGAATGTCAAACTTAAGTCCGTCTTCAAACTTCTGGGCCTTCGTCCCTTCATCTGGCACTACAGTCGAGCAGAATCGGGCATACTCGTTAAATTTCTGAGCGTACTCTTGCACACTCATGTTATAACTCTAGTTAAACCTACTAAACTCATTGTACTTTTGTCTACATATGTGCTCAGGGAAGAATCGAGCCCTAATCGCTACCTTAAAAGCTTCCCAGTTAAAGTTCTCTTGAGCTCTAACAGCTGGTCCTACACTTTTCCACCAATTATCAGCATCCTCATGGAGATAAAAAGTGGCATGTTCCACTTTATTTCTGGGCCTCAGGCGTACCCGTGACCGTGAAAATCTTTTCGAAGTCTCTTAGCCAATTCTCTAAGGTTAATGGATCTTTTTTTCCTAAAAAGGTTGGTGTTTCAAAGCGGAAATCACTTTCGCCATCGCAGCTTGCGACTCGTCTCCATGTTGGTGGTTGTTGAGCTGGTTTTGAAGGACTAAGCAAAGTTCTGAGCTAGTTGCTCGAGGGTCCTAAGTCGAGCTGCAACTTGTTCAGGAGTTTCAGCCATTTGTTTTTCCTGTCGCCTTTCCCTAGATCATGTATAAACGTATTGCATAAGCTACCTGCGTTATTCACATTGTTGTTTCCACCATTCACATAGATTCTTATATAAGCTAATTCACATTAAATCATGGTTCATGCAATTCATTCATTACTCACACATGTACTCAATTCACATGTCAAAAGCTCATCATTTTATTTTCAAAAGAGTATCATACTCATTTCATTCATAACATAATAGTAGTTTCAACTTGGATAGAAATAGCAACATCACATAGATAATCAAGCTAATACTAACGTTAATAAGTCCACTTAGTTTCCTAATAGTTAAGGCCATTTTGGGTTAAGGTTTCATTCCTCGTACTCAAATGGCTCTTCTTCCTCATCATCGACTCCATTCTCACCGTGGTTCTCAACGGGTGGGACAGGGTTACTTTCTACCTCTTCATCACCACTATCGTTGGGCTCAATGTCATCAGTGGGGAATTGATCGTCAAGCCACTTGGCTCTGGCGTCGATCATTCTTTTCTCTAGGTAACTGAAGGTAAGGTACCTGATAGGCTAAAGTCGTAGCACCTAATCAAAGATAATCCTAAGTCCTCTAACAATGGTAGTCAGTGGAAGCAGGGTCGAATCCGCAGGGAGACAGAGTTTCTAAATTAATATCCAATTAACTAGCTACTTCAGAAGAAAAGATGGAGAATTAATTAAACTAAATTTTAAACTAAGAGAGACGAATTAAGCAGAGGATTTGACTATGGAATTAAAAGCCTAGGGTATTAGGTCGGTCCACCATGCTTATACCAATCAAACAAGGTCAACAACTATCAAAACCTAGGTCAAGAGTCGAGGGATTAGAGCATGTGTTGAGCTATGGTTAAGACTCAACGCTCATAGTTCAACATACGCCGCTTGTTCACTAACGTAATCAGAACTACTGATGTGTCCTAGGCCTCTAGTCGTAAGACGGATCTGTGCAAACAACTATTAACCACAAGCAATTAACGAAATTGGCCACTAACATTAATCACTAATTAAGAACAGACCACACCACAATCACTCTAATCAAGCCCTAGAAATCAATAGGAGTCTAAATAGCAATCATGGTATAAACATGGCTTCCCTATCTAACACCCTAGAAAGAGAACTACTCAGACATGATCGAATTGACAACAACCAATCTAATTGAAAACCCTAAGAATTGCATTATGAACTAATTGAGAAATAAGCAATTGAACTAAAGTAATTGAGATAAAGGAATAAAGCAATAATCAAGACGATTACCAAATTGACGAAAAGCGAAAACTTTAATTGAATTGAAGTTGTACTTGAATCTCTTATACAATCGAAGCAATGATAAACTAGGCTAAGAGCTCTCTAAGTGTTTAATAAATTGAAAGATACAAAAAATAACAACCTAAAAAGTATTTATAGGTCCTAAGAAAACAATAAGATAGAGTGGGGAAAATAACGAAAATCGCATCCCCGTGTCGTCCACCCGATCAGGCAAAATGGCCGCCCGATCGGGTCTGGGAACAGGTTCCCAACAGCAGCAAAATAGGCTTCACCCGATGGGATCGGGCATCTTCCACCCGATCGGGGCCGCAACCTCAGCACCCGATCGGGCGAGACCACCCGATGCCATCGGGTGGTGGTCTTCTCAGGCTCTTCAGAATTCCAGCAACAAGGGGCTAAGTGTTATTCCGCCCGATGGGATCGGGCAAGTCCACCCGATCGGGCGGAAAACCTGAACTTTCTGCTCTTTACTCGTACCCGATAGGGCAGTCGTTGCCCGACCCGATCGGGCGAGTCTACTTTCTTCCTTACTTCTACTTGGCTTCAGACGCCAAGTCTTTGCACATTTACTTCTTCATAATGGGGTCCAAATACCATCTTTAGACCTCCAAGATGCCTCATAACCTTCCGCTATTAGCGTGGTGCTCAAAATATCAAGTAAATAGGGAGTTTTTCCCTAAAACCTGCAAAATGAAATAGAACACACAAACCACAACTATATCGAAATAGTTAGCATAAATAGCTCCTAAGAGCATCAATATCGCACAATTTAGCTTGTAAAGAAAGGGAAAAACTCTATAAGAAATCGATATATCAAATTCCCCCAAGCTAAACCTTTGCTTGTACTCAAGCAAATAGAACATGATCGTGGAATAGATTGCCTCACCCCATAGATATAACAATTCAAGCTCAAAAAAACATTTTCAAGACTAAGAATCGTTCAAGCAGGCATAATTCAAGTTCGGCAAATCAAATCATTCCAACCACCAATCATCCAAGCAATTCATCAAGTTCAAGTGACTACTAGGCATACAAATCTTGAAAAGGGGCTCACAAAGGGTGTGACTCCTCTCAATTTTGTGGCAGGCAAAGAATGTGCCCGAACACTCACCGACCCGACCATAAATGTCCCTTCCCACTCACACTCTCATGTGTTTAAGAAGGTAAAATGTCGCTCATCCTAATCAAGTCGACTCAACTAGCAGACGTACTCTTTAACTTTGACAAACTGACCAAAATCAATCTAGTAGACATTGTAGGCACAAGCTCAAGAGGACTTTTCCGGGTTGTAATGGGGCTTAGGTAAGAGGTAGGGGATACTTTTGGGTAATGTGGTGGAAAAACCAAGAAAGGGGGAGCATGAACACTCAAACAAGGCCTTAGATGGCCTAAGCAACTCCCAATCAACACCATATAACCATGAAAAAATAAACCAACTCTCCAAATTCAATGAATACGCACAACAAACCCAAATTTTAGGCAATGATATGAAACTTTATTTATGAACGTGCGTGAATGAAAGAACTTTGAATCCTTTTGAACTTTTATTTCATTTTTTTCTTTCATTTTTCTGAACTTCATTCACGCAACTCAAATTTTGCCTTTTCTTTTCTTTTTCTCATAATCAAGCCACAACAAATACACTTTTGATTCCTCAACAACCAAACCAAACCATGAAACCAACTTCACTCTCAACCCATACAAAAAGCTCCCCCAAGCTAGACTTGGGAATAATATCGAAATAAAGGCCATGGGCTTATAATAAGGGTTTAAGTAACATGAAACAAGGTCATTAGACTCAGCGGGGCTAAGGAAGATGAAAATGTATAAAAAACTAACTCTGGGGCTCAAGAATAAGTCAAAAGAACGCCTCTATCATAGCAAGTGTAACAAGTCACCAAACATCAAATGAGTACGAAGTCAAAGTCAAGATCGATCCGCTAGAGAGGAACTAACATACCAAAAATATAGACTGGATAAAAGTATGAATCCAATAGGCTAGAAAAAGGCCTCACAGTCTAACCAAATCAGGTATGCAGCACAAAGTAGTATATCATAGTCAGAAATTGCTCGAAATCAAAGTAGTCGAACATCAAATCAAAGCCTCATAATCACAAATGCCCAGCTATCCAGAAAACAAAGTCAAATCATTCTCAATAAAGCACAACAAGGGGCACAGGGAGGCAATCAAACCACTCATGATCAAACATATTTTTTTTCAAAATTTTCAATTTTTCTTAAAGCTGTAAACTAAACTATCAAAGCTTTAAAATACACTAAAAGCAGTAAACTATACTAGAAAGCAATAAACTATACTCACAATGAGAGATTCTCCCCCAAGCTGAACGAGGCAATGTCCTCATTGCAACGAGGGAGAGGAGAGAACAAGGGCATCAGCCGCCCATATCATCATTAGTGGGGTCACTGAAGAAACCACCACTAGAAGTACCACCACCATCGGTATAACCACCACCGGAGGGACCACCTGAAAAACCACTCATCCCACCACCAAAGCCACTAGGACCAGCATCAAAACCACTGCCAATACCACTAGGCCCAAGACCAAAATCTCCTAAAGAGACGGACTGACGAGCAGGCTCCTCCTCCTCATCCTCTGCCATGTCATCACTCTGACTGGTAGGCGGGCCATAACTCGGGTTCCAATGGTACCACGAGGGGTGCTGAGCAGTCTGCTCAATAATGCCACGCCTACAATAGTCGTCATAGAGAGGATAAAGGGCGTAGTGCTGGTCGTTAGCCAAGGTATCCATCCGCCCCCCCCCATCTGGTCTATACGGGTGGAGAGCTGATCGATGCGAGTGCCATATCCCGTGAGGCTGGCGGTGTTCGCGTTGATCAGCCCTTCCATCCTTCCCATCCCTGTCTCCATGCGACCTAGGGTCGACATCATAGAGGTAAAGTCAAATGTGTCCGTGTGAGGGGGAGGAGCGAGGCAGCAGAAGTGGAGGCGCCCTCGTCTAAAATCGGCGTATGCCGCCTATGGTAAGAACGACTAGGGGGCTCTGGGTCAGGGACAACTAGGTCGACTCCCTCTATAGGGAGTAGGTAGTTTGCCTGACGAGGCCGTAGTCGGGCAGAATGAGGGATTTTTTGGACTTAATCACCCACTGAAATCTATGGTCAGGCAGACGGTTCAGGACTTTGAGGGTTTTGAGATAGGTGAGGTCAATGAGGGTAGGGCCTAGGACGGGGGTACGCTGAGTCTCGTCAAAGCCAGCAATTTGCCGGGCAAACAATGTGATCAACCCCCCGTTAACTAATCTCCTAGAGGTCCAACTACCGTCTTCCCTTGGCTTAGGGAGCGAGTCCGAGATACGCTCGAACTGGATAGCGATATGGTGAGCCAAGTTGTACTGAAATGGCTCCCTAGAGCCTTTAGCAATATAGCTAGCTATAGCAACTAGCTCGGCCCCCCGGACCAAGTGACCCTCAAACCGTCCCAACAGAGTCTGGGCCATGAACTGTATCCAAATGCTAAAAATAGGGTGATGGAAGTTCGCCCAATGACAGTGCTGGATGTCAAAGGGCGTAGGGTCCCCTGTCAGCATAACATAAGTATCGGCCATCCTAAAGTGGTCGGGTGGGTAGTAGTCACCCCGTACCTGTAACATAAGAACCCCCGCAAATTCCCTAAGGCTAAGGGAGTGCTCTTGGTTTAAAAGTCTAAAGTGAACATGGGTGACCGGACCGGCCCTGGGCTTTGTCAAACTAAAACTACTAAAAAATTCATAGACTAGAGGAGGATAAGTGTTAACATGTACATTATAAAGCTCCTCCATGCCTAGAACTTTCATGAAATCCTTAAAATCATCAGTTAAACCAAGTTTAGACAAAATCTCAACATCTAGAAATCGGGTAGGAAGTACCTCACGCTTTTTAAATCGCAAGAATTTCTCGCGATGTTCATCATCCCGGAAAATGATTTCCGGGTATTGAGGATCCTGCGGAACTTGTGGTGGTGGTTGTGGTGTTGCTTCTCGCCTAGATCGCGAGCCTTCTCCGCGAATGAGCCTTCTGAATTTGCTTGCCATGGTAGAAAATGAGCTTTGTAACCTCTTGTAACACAAAGATGGGGTTTAAGGTGAATGTGGGAAAAGAAGGGAGAGGGAAGATGATTTTTGTGAATGAGAATTTGTGAGATGGAGGGTGAAAGGAGGAAAGGAAGGGGTTTTATGAAGTTTGGTTGAGAAAGGATGGAGATTTGAGGTAGAAGAGTTTGGTTTTAATGGAGGTTAGGGGTTTGGGGGTTGAAGATGAGTGAAGAGAGAGAGAGAATTGATTGGAAAGATGGTGAGAAAAGTGGGGAAATCCGTGTAAAAGAGGGATAAGGTCGCAGGCCCGATCGGGTTCTTGGCCGCCCGATCGGGTGATACTCAACTTTTGGTGGCTGGGAAAAAACTTTCGCTCGATAGTCCGCCCGATCGGGTGCCTAATTTCTCATCGGGTGCTCAAGTCTCGCGCCCGATCGGTTGACTGTTGCCCGATGGCGTCGGGCGGTATACCTTTTTGACTGATTTTTTTTCTATGACTTTTACGCGTTCACCCGATCTGCCACCCGATCGGGCAAGGTAATTTTGATCGGGTGCTAGGGTTGCGCACCCGATCGGGCAAACCTTGCCCGTAGTATCGGGCGTCCTTTCATTTCTTCCTCTATGTTAATTTCCGCTCACCCGATCGGGCATCTTCCACCCGATCTGATCGGGCGAGCTACTGTTCAGTAAGTAGCTCGCCTTTTTGCAAATTTGGGGCAAGTATGGCTCAAGTTTCTCTTCAAACAGCATATCTGCACATCAAAGCACACAAGATCTAGGAACACATTAGTACCCTCACGCTCTCTCACATGCTATAGACTACGAAACAAAAGAAAAGAAGATCTAACTAAGAGATACGGGTTGCCTCCCGCAAAGCGCTGGTTTATGAAGGTCCCGCACGACCATATTACCTTTCTAGGTAGATGAATCAAGTGGGGAGGAATCAAAGCGGATTTCCTCCACACAACCAACCAAGGCACCTTCATGGTACAGCTTCAGACGCTGTCCATTTGCCTTAAACTTCTCTCCTTTGTGGTTGGCAACCTCGATGGCACCATGTGCCTTCACTTCTGTCACCTCGAATGGTCCAGACCATCGAGATTTGAGCTTTCAAGGAAACAGTCTCAACCTGGAATTGAACAATAGGACCTTGTCGCCAACCTTGAATTCTCTTTTTCCTATCATCTTATCATGCAACTTCTTCGTTTGCTCTTTATAGAGCCTGTGATTTTCATAAGCATCCAAACGGAGCTCATCCAACTCATTGAGTTGAAGAAGTCGTGCTTCACCTGCAGCTGTCAAATCAAGGTTAATCTCTTTGACCGCCCACGCAGAAAGATACTCCATCTCAACTGGTAGATGACAAGCTTTGCCATAAACCAGTCGATAGGGTGTGGTACCCAAAGGAGTCTTAAAAGCAGTGCGGAGCGCCCAAAGAGTATCATCAAGTTTCAATGACCAATCCTATCTAACTTTAGTGACCACTTTTTCAAGGATCCTCTTAATTTGCCTATTAGACACTTCTACTTGGCCACTAGTTTGAGGGTGATAGGCAAGTCCGACTTTGTGGGTGACTCCATGTTTTGTCAATAGGGTCTTGAAGGTGTTCTTATGAAAGTGAGAGCCACCATCACTGATTACAACACGGGGGACACCAAAACGGGGAAAGATTATCTTTTTAAACATCTTCATCACAACCTTAGAATCATTGGTTGGTGATGCTGTAGCTTCTACCCATTTAGTCACATAGTCGACGGCCACTAGAATATACCTATTCCCACAAGAAGTAGGAAAGGGTCCCATAAAATCAATCCCCCATACATCAAAAGGTTCGACCTCTAAAATCCCACTCTGTGGCATCTCTTGCCTTTTTGAAATATTGCCCGTCCTTTGACAAGCATCACAAGACAAACAAAAGGCACGGGCATCTTTAAAAATCGAAGGCCAATAGAAACCACTATGTAAGACTCTAAAACCAGTAGCTTGGGAACCGAGATGACCACTAGAAGGCATACTATGACAATGTAGCAAAACACCCTCTATTTCCCAATCAGGAATGCAACGACGAAACATCCCGTCGCAGCACTTCTTATATAGGAAAGGATCCTCCCAAAAATACATTCTAGCATCATGATAAAACTTTTTGCGTTGCTGATATGTAAGATTGGGAGGATGAGAACCACTAACACAGAAGTTAGCAAAATCAGCATACCAAGGAGTTTTAGAGGACACAGAAAACAAATGATCATCAGGAAAAGAGTCATCTATAGGAGGGTCAGAAGGGGATCCAAACCTCAACCTAGAAAGGTGGTCGGCGACAACATTCTCAGCTCCCTTCTTATCTTTGATTTCCAAGTCGAATTCTTGCAGCAAAAGAATCCATCTGATGAGTCTAGGTTTGGCCTCCTTCTTGGCCATCAAGTACTTCAAAGCAGCATGATCAGTGTGTACTATAACCTTCGAACCTATAAGATAGGTTCGAAACTTATCCCATGCATAGACTATGGCTAGCAACTGCTTCTCTGTTGTAGCATAATTAACCTGGGCTGGATCCAAGGTTTTGCTAGCATAGTGAATCACATGGAGTAGCTTATCCTTCCGCTGACCAAGTACTGCCCCTATCGCATAATCACTAGCATCACACATGATCTCGAAAGGGAGATCCCAATCTGGAGGTTGTATAATAGGGGCAGTGATCAAAGCTGTCTTTATCCTGTCAAAATACTCCAAACACTCATCAGTAAAATCGAATGTGGCACCCTTTAGCAACAATTGAGTGAGGGGTTTCGCAATTTTTGAAAAGTCTTTGATAAATCTGCGATAAAACCCCGCATGACCAAGGAAACTCCTCACTCCTTTGACATTCATTGGAGGGGGAAGTTTCTCAATCACCTCAATCTTTGCTCTATCCACTTGGATGCCACGCTCAGAAATCAAGTGACCTAAAACGACACCTTCATTCACCATGAAGTGACATTTTTCCCAATTAAGCACGAGGTTTGCCTCAACACATCTTTTAAGCACTTTGGACAAATTATGCAGGCAAACATCAAAATCAGAACCATAAACACTGAAATCATCCATAAACACTTCCATGATATTTTCAATAAAATCAGAGAATATGGCCATCATGCAGCGTTGGAAAGTAGCGGGAGCGTTACACAATCCAAATGGCATCCTACGATATGCGAAGGTGACATAGGGACATGTAAACGTAGTCTTTTCCTAATCATCTGGATGGATGGGAATTTGGAAGAAACCAGAATATCCATCCAGATAACAGAAATAGCTATGTTTGGCTAGCCTTTCCAACATCTGATCAATAAAAGGGAGGGGGAAATGGTCCTTCAGGGTGGCATTATTAAGTCTACGATAATCAATGCACATACGCCACCCTGTCACAGTCCTAGTGGGAATTAAATCACCTTTCTCATTTTCAACAACAGTGGTCCCCCCCTTCTTGGGAACCACTTGCACAGGACTGACCCATTTCGAATCAGCAATGGGATAAATGATCCCTGCATCTAACAGTTTCATGATCTCTTTCTTCACCACCTCTTGCATGTTAGGATTCAAACGTCTCTGAGGTTGAATGCAAGGGCGGTGATCCTCTTCAAGATTAATACGATGCATACAAAAATCAGGACTAATGCCCTTTAGATCATCAATACTATACCCAATAGCCTTCTTGTGGATACGAAGCACAGCAAGCAAACTTTGCAATTGGCTATCTGTGAGTTTAGTACTGACAATCATGGGACATTCTTCCTTATCATCTAAAACTGCATACTTCAAATGAGAGGGAAGTGGTTTAAGTTCTACCTTAGTTACCTGAGGAGTAGAACTGGAGCATACACTTTCAAGTATCACAGTTTCCTGTTTCTGTTCAGCTCCATGACCCTCTAAATCAGCAAGACAGGCAGCAACATCAGTATCAATGCCTAAGGAGTCACTCTCAGTCAATGCGACCTCCAATGGGTCAGCATCACGTATCTGCTGAAATGCAGACATCACAGCTTTGTCTACCACATCTATCCTGCAACAAGATTCTTCAAGCATAAGAGACTTCATAGCATTGGTTAGTTTAAAAGTGACAGTATCATCACCAACACTCAAAGTCAAAGATCCTGACTTGACATCAATAATAGCACCTACAGTGCACAAAAATGGTCTGCCCAAAATAATAGGAATTTGGGCATCCTCCTCCATATCCAACACAACAAAATCCACAGGAATGTAAAACTTCCCCACCCTAACAGGGACGTCTACTAAAACACCTAGAGGGTATTTTATAGAACGATCAGCCATCTGCAAAGTAATTTGAGTGCACTTAAGTGCTCCCATATTCAGTTTATTACAAACAGACAAAGGCATGACAGACACAGATGCACCTAAATCACATAAAGCTTTATCAATAAAAAGTGCACCTACATGACAAGGGATGGAAAAGCTACCCGGATCTTTCAATTTAGGTGGAGATTTATTTTGCAAAATGGCACTACACTCTTCAGTGAGTGCGACTCTATCTACCCCACCAAAATCTCTCTTTTTTTTGATCATCTCCTTCAAAAACTTAGCATAGACAGGCACTTGAGAAATAAGTTCAGTGAAAGGAACTGTTACCTCAAGGTTCTTGACCATAGCCAAGAACTTACCAAGTTGTTGATCCACCTTGGACTTTTGCATTCGATGAGGAAAAGGCAACCTTGGTGTAAAAGGTGTATCAGCAACCTTCTCCTTCTCCTTCTTTTTTTCTGCCTGTTCAGCTGTTTCAGACACTTCGACATCAGACGTCGAATTCTTCTCCAATTCCTTCTCTACTACCTCCTTCTCCTTGCTAGGGACAGTATCATCATCAACGGGCATAGGAGGAGGAGCATAAGCAGTGCCACTACGAAGAGTAACGGCATTTGCTTGCTCCCTATGTATAGGTTGCCCCGGCAACTGTCCCTGCTGCCTCTGAGCATTAGTTTCTGCCAACTGAGCAATCTGAGTTTCGAGAAGTTTGAAGTGCTTCTCCTGCGCCTTTTGTGTTTCTTCATGGGCCCTTTTTGCTTCCTCATTTGTCTTTTGCATAGACAATATGAGTTTCATCAGTTCAGAATTGCTAGGCTCTTGTGAGGGCGCATTTTGTGGTGCTGGCTGATAGTTCTGATGAGTAGGTCTTTGGAAACCAGGGGGATTATGAGAATTTCCTTGATTTTGGTAGTAGTTGGGTTTTGGGTTGTGATGTGAAGGTTGATAGGAATTTTGTGGGGGGTGATAGGAATTTTGTGGCTGTGGGTTTTGAACATTGTTGCTTCTGTAGGAAAGAAGTGGGTTGTCTTTCCAACCAGGATTATATGTGTTGGAGTAGGGGTTATTGGGTTGTCTTTAATGAAAAGCATTAGCCTGCTCCATCTGATTCTGACTGAACTGACAATCATGGCTAAAATGACCCTGAATACCACACACCTCGCAGTAAGATGAGGTGATGGGTGCAACTGCTGACATAGCGTTGATGCTCATAGGCGGAGGTTTTGAACTAGAGGACTTCATTAGCTGCTGAGTGAGTTGCGCCATCTGAGATGTAAGCATTGAAATAGCATCAACTTCAAGTACCTTCTTAGTCACACTCCTAGATGATGAATGGTCATTGGATGCAAGATTTGCTAGGAAGTCATAACCCTCATCAACTGCATTGTCTAAAAAGACTCCTCCTGCAGACGAATCAACAGTACTCTTCGTCTGAGGCTGCAGACCATTATAAAAAGTCTGCGTCAGAAACCACTTGTCCATATTATGATGTGGACATTCCCTCTGTAGGTCTCTGAATCTAGTCCACGCTTCCCTCAATGTCTCATCTGGCTCTTAGGAAAACGTAGCCAACTTGTTCCTGATTTCTGCTGTTTTTGTCGGAGGGTAATACTCATGTAGAAATGCAGCAGAAATCGCCGGCCATTCTGTCTCAGTGATATCGCTGAACCACCTCTGAGCCTTGTCTCTGAGTGAGAACTCAAATAACATAACCTTCAGCTGCTCAGGTGTGACTCCTTGATGTTAAACAGTCCTGCAGAGTTGTTGGAATCTCTGCAGATGGTTGGCCGGATCTTCAGAAGGATGCCCACTAAACTGATTCTGCTGCACCATATTAATTAGTGCAGGTTTGATTTCAAAATTGTTCGCAGCAATAGTGGGCATCGGTGGACCTGTGGGTATGCCTTTAGGATTAGGCACCCCATAAGATTTCAGTGACTTCGCCATTGGTAATGTAGAAATCTCTGAAACTGGCTTCTCTTGGTCAAATTCTGCTCTAAGATCCCGAAGTATTGCTTCTGTGTCAGGATCTCCAGGAATAATGTGAGTTTTCTTTTGATATCTGGACATATAAGAGGAAACGACAAGATAACCGTAAGAACGGCCTCGATTGGAACGGGAGGTTCCAATGAGGCAAAGAGAAGTACGCTAATTAATCGAATAAAAATTAGAAAACTAGCCGTCTCCCCGGTAACGGCGCCAAAATTTGATAGGCTACAGTCGTAGCACCTAATCAAAGATAATCCTAAGTCCTCTAACAATGGTAGTCAGTGGAAGCAGGGTCGAATCCGCAGGGAGACAGAGTTTCTAAATTAATATCCAATTAACTAGCTACTTCAGAAGAAAAGATGGAGAATTAATTAAACTAAATTTTAAACTAAGAGAGACGAATTAAACAGAGGATTTGACTATGGAATTAAAAGCCTAGGGTATTAGGTCGGTCCACCATGCTTATACCAATCAAACAAGGTCAACAAATATCAAAACCTAGGTCAAGAGTCGAGGGATTAGAGCATGTGTTGAGCTATGGTTAAGACTCAACGGTCATAGTTCAACATACGCCGCTTGTTCACTAACGTAATCAGAACTACTGATGTGTCCTAGGCCTCTAGTCGTAAGACGGATCTGTGCAAACAACTATTAACCACAAGCAATCAACGAAATTGGCCACTAACATTAATCACTAATTAAGAAAATACCACACCACAATCACTCTAATCAAGCCCTAGAAATCAATAGGAGTCTAAATAGCAATCATGGTATAAACATGGCTTTCCTATCTAACACCCTAGAAAGAGAACTACTCAGACATGATCGAATTGACAACAACCAATCTAATTGAAAACCCTAAGAATTGCATTATGAACTAATTGAGAAATAAGCCATTGAACTAAAGTAATTGAGATAAAGGAATAAAGCAATAATCAAGACGAGTACCAAATTGACGGAAAGCGAAAACTTTAATTGAATTGAAGTTGTACTTGAATCTCTTCTACAATCGAAGCAATGATAAACTAGGTTAAGAGCTCTCTAAGTGTTTAATAAATTGAAAGATACAAAAAATAACAACCTAAAAAGTATTTATAGGTCCTAAGAAAACAATAAGATAGAGTGGGGAAAATAACGAAAATCGCATCCCCGTGTCGTCCACCCGATCGGGCAAAATGGCCGCCCGATCGGGTCTGGGAACAGGTTCCCAACAGCAGCAAAATAGGCTTCACCCGATGGGATCGGGCATCTTCCACCCGATCGGGGCCGCAACCTCAGCACCCGATTGGGCGAGACCACCCGATGCCATCGGGTGGTGGTCTTCTCAGGCTCTTCAGAATTCCAGCAACAAGGGGCTAAGTGTTATTCCGCCCGATGGGATCGGGCAAGTCCACCCGATCGGGCGGAAAACCTGAACTTTCTGCTCTTTACTCGTACCCGATAGGGCAGTCGTTGCCCGACCCGATCGGGCGAGTCTACTTTCTTCCTTGCTTCTACTTGGCTTCAGACGCCAAGTCTTTGCACATTTACTTCTTCATAATGGGGTCCAAATACCATCTTGAGACCTCCAAGATGCCTCATAACCTTCCGCTATTAGCGTGGTGCTCAAAATATCAAGTAAATAGGGAGTTTTTCCCTAAAACCTGCAAAATAAAATAGAACACACAAACCACAACTATATCGAAATAGTTAGCATAAATAGCTCCTAAGAGCATCAATATCGCACAATTTAGCTTGTAAAGAAAGGGAAAAACTCTATAAGAAATCGATATATCAATACCATTTCCCGTTCAATGTGTATCGCTCGTAGTTCGGTATTCCATTTTTCAAGACATCAGAGTATTCACACTTGATCCTGGCGTAAGGGCCATCGTTGGAAAGAGTGTGGATCAAGACATCGGCTTGCTTAGGTGGCGTAAGATAGTCCGAATGTCTACGACCTTCGTTAAGATGGTAAGACTTCATTGTTAAGCGTAGCCTATAATGTATGCAGAAACAGACTCTCATCCTCAAAAGGTAGGGTCCTTGGAGTGGGGTCATAATGCTCTTCCTTGCTGTAAAACGTGTTTTGGCCATCTACCAAAACATAATAAACAATTAATAAGTACCTCTAACGAGTACTTTCATACATGTACACATAACCCATTCGTACCCATACTCAACCCTTAATTCATATTTTAATCCTAATTTATTTTTCTAAATATTTTTATTATTTAAACTTCCCTAAACCATTTTTATTTTAACCCTATTTGATTCATTTACCTAATATTATTATTTTAATCTTGCCCTAATTAATCTTAACTCCGCTCTGATACCATTTTGTAACACCCCGCCCAAATCGAACCCTTTTTCATTTAATAAACCTCGTTGGGGGAAAATCCACGAGGGTTAATTCGACTCAGATGGCGTGCTACCGCCACATTTAACTCATTGGAATCAAATGCAAGGCTAAAAGATTAAGACATACTAAACTCAAATTAATTAATCCTTACAACCAAAATAAATTGTTCGTTAATTACTATTAATTACTAAAGTGTTCAGAGTTTCAGTTGAAGCTAAATCATAAGCTAAGTGGATGACAACTCTAAGTGTTCTCTCTTTGTTCCCCCAGTCGATCACTCACCTGCATAAATACATTGAAAAAAAACAAGAGAGACAAGCTCCCAAAAATCAGAAAACTGAGTAATTCCAACTCCATCCCGTAAAATACTTAAGTTGAAAATACTTTGTAAAAATAATAGTTTCATAGGGTCGAAAGCATAGCACATATGTACAATTAATAATCACATAAGTGCATATATATAATAAATAATCACATAGGTACAAATTAATTAAATATGCCAATATTATCCCATATTTTAAGGAGAGGAAAGAGAACGCCAGTAAGCCAGGGACACCCTGTAACAACTTACTACAATAATGTGAGCCAGAGAAATCCTGTAACAACTCACTGTAGGCCAGAGAAACTCCTGTAACTACCTACAAATCATCTTGGCCATAATCATAGAGCCTCTAGTGTGCACACCCCTTCTACTTGGATCACAACAAGATAGAAGGAAGACAAGTAATAGAAAAGTCAGCATAGTAACCAGAAAACCTGTAGGTGGCCGCTGAACCTCCCATACAAGGCAACCTGTCATCATTTCCCTCCGATATTCCACTTTAAGTGATTAATATCTTTTGTGAAAGTCATCACTTAAATCATATACGCATATCCATCATCTCATTTAACCAAGTGTGAGTATATTCATTTTAATTTCCAGATCTCAGTTCATTCACGGCTTATCCAGAAAGCCCATTTACCTTCATGTACATAATCATCACTTGGTAAATCTAATATTCCATTATTTTTCCAATTCATTCATTTATCAAAATCTATAACCAATTTATTTTCAATCCATTTACTTGTCACAACCAATAATTATTCCATTTTCCAATTTTCATCCCAACAATTTAATAACAATAACAATGATAATGATGATTAATGACAACGATAATAATAGTAGTAATAATAATAATAATAACAACATTAATCGTAGCAACCAACGTTAATAACAATAACAATGTTAATAACGTGAATAACATTAATAACTTGAGAATTATTACGATCGTGATAAAACGATAATTTCAGCATATTAGTCAATATACGTTCCATTTCATATCCTATATCAGTTCATCATCCATAAACATATTCCATTTCGAATGATCACGTTAGTTTCATTTAGCCTTAACGGGATTTACGTAGTCCATATTTTAATTCACATAGTTACATAATTAAATCTTTTTATTTCTAACGGGACCTATGTTTAGATGGACATCGAAAATTACCTCGTGACGCGTGCCAAAAGTTAAAATCACGAACCGATCAACACTCTTGATATTCCTCGTCTACGCACTCGGAGACTACAATAGACAATAACGAGGTCTAAGTTAGTAACCTAAACAACCCCTTTTGATTTATAAATTAAACGAACTCAAATAATTCAAATAACCTTGAAAAATTTTCTTAATTATTTTAAAACATTATTAATAATTAGAAATCTTAACATTTTAAAATACTTAAGAAATCGTTTGAAGTAATAAAAAGGACTAAATCAACACGATTTAGAACATGTGAACAAAATAACCTTTATAAACATATAATTTTCACAACTTTTATAAATAAAATAACTTTTATAAACATAATAATTTATATAAGTAAATCAATTATAGAAATTAATTTTATTCTTTTAGTTATTAAAAACTAAATATAAAAAGGGGGGAGGGGGGGATCTGATTCATTTGAATCAGTTAAACAAGAAGGGAAGGAGGGTGAAACAGGGGAGGTGCGAACAGGGCAGGGGAGGAAGAGGGGGTTGGCTGGGCTGGGACCTGAAGTTTCGCGGGTGGTAGCGCAGGTGGCTGGCGACGATGGGGTCAAGGCCAGCCTATGGCTGCGGTTATAGGCGGACGGCAAGGTCAGGGGCGTGCGTGGTGCTGCGGGCGGTGGTCGCAAGGCAGCGAGCAGGGGAGGCAGGGTGGTGTGAATGTGGTGGTGGTGATGGTGATGGCGGTTTCACGCGAAGGAAGAGGAGTAGAGAAAGCAAATCAGTGATAGGAAAGCAGAGGAACAAGAGAAGGGGGTGTGGTCCAAGTTTGAGTTCAAACTATGGCGATTTTGAAGGATTTTGTCCTTCGATCAAGTGTAATAATCTAAGTATAATTGGACAAGTTTATAGAGATAATATATTCAATAATATTAGGAGACCGTAACGTTTTGCTAGAAGCTAAATTACGGTTTGTTGGACTAATGAGATTAGGCTAACTACTAATATTGATTGGATCCTATGAGGTCACACATTGTAACAAAGGTTAGATATTCATCCAAATTCATTTTGGATGGTAGGAAAAGATTTGTAACTCTTGTGATTGAATGACCCATAATGAGTGGCTTTATGTGCCTAATTAAGCCTCATAATGTATGACATTATGTGGTCAATTAAGCCTCATGAAACCACCAATGTAACCACTCTATATATTGATGTAGATGTTGCAAAAGAGAGTACACAACATCATCATCTTTAGGCCAAACACTATACAAAGTAAGGAGTGAAAAGTTCCCTCTTTCCGTACTAGCATACGTGGTGATCTAACCGTTGTTCGTGGATCAACACTAGAGGAACGACGCTTGACGTTCTTATAAGATCTCTCTTGGAAGCTAGTACTTTTGTGGATTCACGCATCAAAGGTATATATTATTATATATTATTTGATTCATGTTAGTTTATGCAATTTGTTCTTGGGTTAGATGTAAAGAATATGATTCTTGAAATTCCGCTCTAATCATCTAAATTCCTACAGATTTTTTTTTCTGACAAGAGTATTTAAACAGCTTCATTTTTTTCTTGGCTCATTGTTGAAGCCTTCACACGGCAGAACAAGAAATTTGGGGAAGATGGTGAAATCAGGAAATCTGATTGCCAGAGCCAGACTTCTAATTCTTTTTTTTTGTGTGGCTAAAATACTATTTGGGCTATGGACTTGATACATGCTTGATTGGGCTCATTATAGGTTTGCTAGCACAGGTTAAACAAGTGAATAAGAATACCCACCAAAACCAAGTTAAAATTACCTTTACAATGATAAGTAATTAAAATATCTAGATAGGATGAAATTGAGTAATTGAATTATTTGAATAAAATACACATAAATTAAGTCGTTTAAATAATTTGAAACTAAAATTATCAAAAAAAAAATTATAAACATAGGTATTAGAAAAAACGGGATTATGAATAAATAAATATAAGTGGAAATAATATTAAACCTTAATAAATAATAAAATAAGCTTTAAAAATTCCGGGTATTATCGCATGGTCCTAGGAATTTGTGTTATGTTAATCCTATGGATGCATGGTCCTAGGTGTGGTGTTTGTTAATCCTACGGATGACATGGTCCTAGGAATTATGTAATTTAGCCTTGGGCAGTGCAAATTAATCCTAAGAACGGCATGGTCTTAGGAGATGAGCAAGCCAACCTTGGGCGGCATGATCCAATGGTTATACTCACGGTTGGCGTGATCTGTTGAGTTTTTGCAATCCGAAAGGGCGGCATGGTCCCCGGATATGAGTATGTTAGCCCTTGGGCGGCATGCTCCAATGGGTCTACTCACACGCGACATAATCTATTGAGTGTGTTTGGTTAGAGTTGTCGTTCAAATTTTAGCATTAATCACGGGTGGCCTGATCCGTGAGCTGGGTTTGAGAATGTAGCCATACTTAGACTAGGGAGGGATGGTCCTAAGGATGTATTCCTGACTTTATTCCATTCAATTGCATTCTCTTTGCAGGCGCTCGTATTTGCCTCACTTATGTCTTATTGATTTATATGAAACTTTTGAACTTCATATCATTTTTCACCAAACTATCCCTTTTGAGATTTTCTAAATCATATGACTATTACCTTTATTGTTATTATTACTATTATATGATCATTATTAAAGTATTTTTCTTGTGGAAACATGATGTATTTTTAATCGTACGGTGCCTCTTTGTTGCTATTTTGACGTCATGTCTTTAACGTTTATTCTAACTTCTTTAAGCTTACTATTTGTTTCCTAAATTGGGTTGGGAGAACTGCTAGTTACTCCCCATTGATGGTGGAATTTTGTTGAATATATTTTGCAGATGACGGTGCAATTTAGAGTTATTACAGTATGACTGGAGTTGTGCGGTTTACTGTTGAGAGCAAGAAATTCATGTTAGTCATTATGGACGAGCACTATGAGTTGAAATTAGGACTAATTTTATGGTGGGCCTCTAGTAGCTTTACCTATGTTTTGTTGGGTTGTTTTAACTTATGGATATTAGTTTTGTCACTTTGGATATTGGATCGTTTTGTTTGAGCTCTTTTGAAAGTTACTATGACATTTGGAACATTTGGTTAGAGATGAGGGTATGGGATCTCATTTCTCTTTATATACATGTTTGAAGTTTTGACTACTATTTTGAGGTTATTGTTTATTTATAGTTTAATTTTACTCCTTATAGTGGCATTCCCGTCTCGGTGGTATTTGCGCTACCACTGGTTATTCTTTATTTCTTTTATTTTGGTCTCTTTTCATAGTAAGTATTTGACGGGATGTTATACAACCAACTTCAAGGATCGTCACTGATGTATCACATTTATACATAATTTTTAGATGCATTTAGATTGCATTTAGAAACCCGTTTAGAGCATTTACGTGCATAATGATATAAATGACACAAGTTGTGCTCTACTACCCAGATGTGTGTTGCGATGATTTTTGAGTTATTTGATACAAATTGATCATGATCTCAAGGATCTAGCCTATTAATCATTGAGGATGAAGGTAGCTTGCACAAGGATCACAATGAATCTGTTTGGGACCATTTTGAGTTGGAATGAAACAAAGAGTTAGTGAAAGAAGTGCCAAAACTGACACACGTTCAATATTTTCATCATAAGTTTTAAAAGAAAATTGATAATAAAGAATTTCCAATTGGGTTGGAATCTAGACTACAAGAGCTCTCCAAGAATAGGTCACATACCCCAATCGGACTTCTGGTTTGAGAGATATGACCTTTGCAAGCTGCCTAGTTTCCTCAGTCTTCCGCCCATCCGCCAGGGCGAGTCCATCTAACGGGGCGCGAGAGGTCTTTTTCTCCCTTTTCTAGAGTTTCTATGTTTTTCCGTCCGGGCACCTGGGCTAGGTCCGTCTGAGAGGGCGGTGTTCACCCGGGTTATCCGTTTTTAAGTAGGTTTAAGCTTATGTCTATAAATAAGAAGTAATTTTGGATTGAACATCACTTTTAGCTAATCTTAGTTTCATTAAACTCTTAGTTTTATCTCTAGATTTAATTTACATACTTTGGAGATTATTTCAAGTTTAATTCAAATTAATTGTTTCTTCCATTGCTCTTTATTGCTTTCAAGTATTTGCTCTCTTTATTATTAGATGCTTCAAAGTATGAATCTTTCAATAGTTATTGCTTTTGTTACTTTATCAATAAGTGAGTAGATTTTTATTCTAGGATTATAGGGAGGGAAGCCATGTTTATACCTTGAGATGTTTTGAATGTCTCTGTAGTACTTAGGGTGTGACTAGAGCAATATGGTGTGTTTCGTTCCTATTCTGTGGTTTATGTTATTGCGCAGTTTCATAAATTAGTGTGATTCGTTCCTATTTTGTGGTTTGTTTGACCCGAAAGTAGACTTATTTTTAGAGGGTTAGAACACACTACGAATTCTGATTATGTGAGCAATCGTACTGCATATGTTGAATTATGAGTGGTATGACCTGATCGTAGTCGTAACACCTGCTCTAATTATTCGACTCTCGACCTAGGTATTTTTAGTCATTATTTGAACCCCTTTGATTGTTATAAGAATGGTGGATTGAACTAATTCCCTAGGCTTTCTACTATTTGATAAATCCTTGATTTACTTCTGCTTTCATTAGTTTAGTAGTAGTTCAGTTGTATTCTTCCCTGATTTCATCTGAAGTAGTTGTTTAGTTAATTATTAACTCCGAAAACCTGTCTCCATGTGGATTCAAGGCTCTGCTAACAACAGATACCGCACACTTGCGATATACATTTTAAAACACATCAGAGGATGTGCGTCGACTTTACTGGTCTAAACAAACCATGCCCAAATTACGACTTTCCATTGCCCAAGATAGACAAGCATGTCGACTCGACATCTAGCCACGCCTTATTTAGTTTTATGGGTGGTAGCACTGGATATACCAGATTCCCCTAGCCGAGTAAGATCAGGTGCATATTGCGTTCATCACGAAATTCGGTGTCTATTGTTTTGTAGTGATGCCTTTCTGTCTGAGGCCACTTATCAAAGAATTGTGAATAAGTGTTCGAAAACCAACTGGGGAGAAACGACGAAGTATATGTTGACAATATGATCGTCAAAAGTAAGTTGGTCGAAGAATATGTTGCGGATCTGAAAGAGACATTAGCGACGTTGAGGAAGTATAATATGAAGCGGAACCCCCAAAAATAGGTGTTTTTGGTGTCAAAGGGCGAAAATGCATTTGATTCTTAGTCGATGAAGAGGAATCGAAGAAAATTCAGATAAGGTCGAGGAAATCATAAGTATGAAATCCCCTCGAATAGTCAAAGAAGTAAAATGGCTAACGGGATGTATGGCATCCCTGGGATGTTTTTATCCCAATCTGCAGACAAGAGCTTATACTTCTTCAACACTTTGAAGCAACCATGATTTGAATAGGAGACTAAAGCGAAACAGTCGTGCCAAGAGTTGAAGTGTCATCTATTAGCCTTCCCAAAACTAATCTCACCCTTGCCGAGAGAGACATTTTACATATACCTCGTTGTTTTCGAATGCGCATTGACCACAGTTTTGGTGGCACAAATGAAAAAGCGACAATATCCAGTGTACTATTTCAGGTATGCTTTCCAAGGGCAGAAAGCAAATACTTCTCCGGAAAAATGATATTTGCTCTAGACATGGAATGTAGGAAATTGAATCCATACTTTCAGGATCGTCATATGAAGGTTCTCACAAGCCAACCTTTGACGAAATTAATCGAAAGCAAAGATGTCTTTAACCAAGTCATTGAATGGGGTAATTAGTTATTAGACTTGGGTCTAGAGTACGTTGGCCATAGAAGCTCAAGCCTTAGCCGATTTCATCGCCAAATGTACAACTGAACCAAAACAAGGCATCCTAACAAGACCACAACAACTCTTGGTCAATGAATCTTTGTCGAAAGTCGTTGCTGGGTTGGACTTTTGATGATAGATCCTTTCGATGACAAAATGAAATATGAATTAAAATGCGACTTTGTCGCGTAGAACAACGAAGCTGAGTTTAAAGCCTTCGAATAGGGCTAATGAAATCAGTGCGAAAACTGACTCGCAACTAGTTGTTGGACATATTCAAGGAGAGTTCGAGGCACAAGAAGACATCATGAATATGTACCTTAACAAATTCAAGCAACAACAGGTGAAGTTCACTAAGTTCTTGATCGAGTACATCCTAAGATCGGAAAATCAACAAGCATAAGCCTTATCTCGACTAGCAACCTGATATGTTGGACTTACTTCTCAAACAATCACATGGGAGGTGTTGTATCAACCCAACATTAATTAGTGTGTTATTACATGCCACCTCGACCAATCGAATGAATGAAAGAGAGACATCTTTGACTACCTCGACCACGGCAAGCTCCTAGAAAATGAAAAGGTAGTTGATACATTGGGACGTCGAGTTGACTGATTCCTCTTTCATGAGGGACTATTATATAAAAAGTCATTCTGACACCTATTGCTGATATGTGTGTCCATAGAAGAAACATGTGGGAGCCACGAGGGAGCTCGAACAATAGCAGGCAAAGCCCTTTGAGCTGGGTATTACTGGCCCACCACGATGGATGATGCAAAATTGTTAGTGAAAATTGCTCTAAGTGCCAAATGTATGCTGATATAAAATGGGCACTCAGCCAGTCACCTAACTACCATACAAGTTTTTTTTGCCTTTTGACTAGTGGGGCATGGACATCTTAGGACCGTTCTCGACCGCATCCAGTGGAACAAAATTCCTTCTAGTCGCAATCGACTGCTTCACCAATTGGGTCGAGGCGGAAGCCTTGGCCACCATCTATGATAACCAAGTGCAACGGTTCATATGGAAAACATCATCACAAGATTCGGCGTCCCACAAGCTCTAATTTCAAAGAATGGTGAACTGTTCAATAGTGGACCTACCAATTCATACTGCGCTCGATTTGGCATTTTTACAAAGTTCGCAACAGTCAGTCAAACACGAACCGACGGACAAGTATAAGTTGCCAACAAAGTGATCTTAAAAGGAGTCAAGAAGATGCTCGACTGTGTAAATGTCTCATGGGTCGAAGACTTACCGAGCATATTGGGTTCAGCTCAAACCACTATTAACGAAGCTACGAGAAATACACCTTTCAACTTGGTTATGGAACTGAAGTCGTGTTGCCTATCCAAATAGACATCCCCTCGCCGAAGATCACTTTCTAGAATTATGAGCAAAATCAAGAAAAGAAGCATATGAACCTCAACTTGTTGCCAAAAACAAGGGGGGAAAACCTTGTTGAAGTCAATAGCACAGAAGTAGAGCATGACACGATTGTTCAACAGAAATGTTCAAGAATGGAAGTTTAAAATGGGAGATCTGGTGCTTCAAAAAATTGAGGCAACATGCAGAAAAACAGACCTTGCCAAGTTAAGCCCTAATTGGGAAGGCCCTTATCGAATAACTGAAGTCGATAGACCTGGACCTTGAGACTTTTAAACATGGACGAAGACTAGTTGGCTCGTCCATGGAACACCGATAACCTTAGAAGGTATTATGTGTAAGCCTTTCGAACAACATAATTCAAGGGCTAAAAGTACCTCGACCTTTCCAGTCTAAGTGGTTTTTTGTAATTCAAATTGTATTGTACTATTTATGAATTAATGATTGTAGAACCTCAACCTGGTCGGTCTACTTGAAGGCTTTGAAGTCTATTGTATTAGAAGTTTTAAGTAGTGAATTAAATTGTAATCCTAACTGGATCACACTTGTGCACAAGTTTCTTAAGTGTTTTCTCGTTTCAATAGCATACGCCACGACCTAGCAGGTCTTTCGATGTAATCATCAAATGAGCTACGCAAGTCGAGAAAATATAATGTATGTCGATTCGACGAGACGTTAAAGCATAAAACAAATGTTATATAAATTGAAGTTAATAATCAAAGCGAGACTTCAAAAATTCATTTCATTCCATTCAAAATATTTCAATTTAATACAAGGTTTTGGAATTACAAGTGTTTTTTTTTGGTAAGTAAGTAATTGTATTAACCAAAATAACCATGTACAACCTATATCTCAAAAGAGAAAAAACAAACCCTTAACTCTAAAGAGATCAACAGCTAAACCAACTAGCCATTACATAATTACAAGTTCTCAATCCATTGTTTATCTTCCTTGCTAAATCTCCTATTGTCAAAGTAATCTAGTCTAAATTTCATCATGATTTTAATTTCTCTAATTACACTCCTACTGAGCAAAACTTTCCCTTCCTAAAAAGCTACATTTCTTACTTTCAAAATCATATCATGAACTGCAGCACTAATAACAGCTCTTACCACCTGTTTTCTTAACATGGATCCTTTATAATACCTTCTAACCCAAATTATCCCCTGCTCTAAAGCCTTGATCTTACAAGGAACACCTATCCACTCCATTAAGCTTTTTGTCACTTGTTTCCTATACTTACAGTTGAAGAACATGAGGGTGATCTTAAGTTGATGTTCCACAAATCAAATACAGATTATCATCACAAACTTCATAGCTATATAGTTTAACTCTGGTTTGTAGTGTGTGTTTGACAGCAAGCCAAGCGATAAACTTGTGCTTGGGAATGATTGACATGTCCCGTTTCCGTTACACTATCTAACCTCAATAGGACTTGCAGTAGCTGTTTTGTAAACTTTTTGAATAAAGAAACTAGTTGTAGTCTCCCACTGTGACATGTTTCAAAACTTAGTTTCTCTTTTACTTTGCATAAGTATTTGATAGTCTAGCTAGCATTTTGGGGAGCTTGAAACCTTCACCATTTTTTGCCCTGAATATAAACTCCATGCATCCATTTAACCCAAAGATCATCTTTAAGGTTACCAATAAGCTCGATGATCTTCGCAATTACAATCTTATTTTCATAGCTTCAAATTTCTGATCCCCAACCCACCTTGCTTTTCTGGAGTACAAACATCATCCCAATTAACCTAGCCTCCCTTAATATTGTTGCTTTTCCAATGCTAGAGAAAATTTATGGAAATAGCATTGAGTCTCACCATCGCTAATTGAGGTAAGAGAAAATTTTGGGACCAATAGCTACAGATATTGAGCAACACGGATCTTTCTAATTGAGTTCTCCCAGCAAATGATAGATTCCTAGTGGCCCAAGTATTAATTCTAGCTGACATTTTTAAACCAACATATCACAATAGGTTGTAGATATCTTTTTATCGCTAATAAAAACACCCAAGTATCTAAAGAGTATCTCACTAGTAGTGAAACCAGAATGATCTTGCAGCCTTGCTATCATTTTGCAACTAGATCAGATGATTCTGAAAAAAGCTTCAACTCCTGTAGTGACAAATATGATTATTGAACCTCCCTCTGACACAAAAGATCAAAAGATCATTTGCAAAGCAAAGACGAATAAACTTCAAGCTAGAACACCTTGGATGGAATTTGAATTCCTCCAACTCACAATATATTACAAGATTATGGTCAAGTACTCCATACAAAGAACAAATATAAGGGGAGATATTCGATCTCCTTGTCTCAATCCCTTTTTAGCTGGGAAATAACCCGTGGTACCTCCATTAATAATGAGAGTGATCTTAGGAGTTGTGATACAAGCCATGATAACTTGCACAATATGATCATGAAACATCAAAGCTCTCATCAAATCTTCAATAAATCACCAATCAATGGAGTCATAGGCTTTCGTATGATCAATTTTCATAACTATGTCAACGCTTTGTTTCTTTCTTATGTAATGTCTCAATAGATCTTCATAAGTAAGCACGTTTGTGATAATTTGCCTACCAGTGACAAAAGCACCTAATTGGGAGCAATAATCTATGGCTGAACACTATTCAATGCTATAAAACAGCTTGGTGAAACTTTATGTAACACAGAACAACATGTTATAGGCCCCAAGTCACCAAAATATGTTGGGTTTTTCAACTTAGGCACTAAAGTGATTGCAGTAGAGTTAATATTTGTAAGGATCTTATCAGAGCTGAAGAAATCAAGAACAACATTGACCAGATACTCCCTAACAATAGGCCTGCTTGAAGAAGTAGCTAATATAACCATTTAAACTTGGAGCTTTGTTATCTGGAATAAACAACAAAGTTGTCTTCACACCTGCAGCTGTGAAATCCCATCTGAGTCTGGCCTGTTGCTCTTTAGAGAGAACCTCACCCTTGGCAATAATTCAATTATTCACCGAGTAATTACACTAATCACTTTTTGATAACAATTTCTTGTAGAAAGCTAAGAACTCCTCTGTTACCTCTGCAGAGATCTGAGTCCAATTTCCTGTCTGATTTCTCACAATATTAATTCTATTTTGAATTCATCTGATTTTAATGCTTTGATGAAAGAGATGAGTATTATCATCTTCTTCATTAAGCCAAAGCAAGATAGCTTTTTTATCTAGAAAAGAAGACTAAGCACTATGAGCTTAAACATATCTCTTCCTAGCATATATTTCTAGATCAGCCAAACTATCATTTTAGGGCTCTATGTAAAGCATCATGGTAATCTTCGTTGAGTCTTTTACATAATCGAGAGCCATTCTGTCAATTGACTTTCGGTCGGATTCTTCAGCTTCAGCTCCTCAATGGAAGCTTCAAGAGATATAGTGATTATGGGGTAAGAATGAAAGGGTATGAATCACATGTGAAAGGGGTTAGAGGTTTGAGCATGGACTGTAGGAACTAAAAAATTATGGGAGATTATCAGGTTATTAAGAGACAAATGTTTTGAAAATTTGATGTTCTAAGGTATTGATACTTATATGAGTTTGCATTAGGAGTATGGAGTAGAAGTGCGTTTTCTCGAATAGCAAAAATTATTTAGAGTGTGTTGGCTTAATTGATTGTGGATTAGTATAGCTATTAGAATGGAATGTTGAGGGTTTAAAATTTGAACGTTATGCTTGTTATTTGAAAAAAGTTGAACAACAATATGAAGTGATTTCATATACAGTTGAGGAAGATAAAGCCTAATTTAGGATAATGTTTAAGTATTGAGGAAATGCACACTTAAATGGAAGATGTAAAAGCTCATATAGTGGGAATAAGAAGTGTGTAGGTTGATGGCTTGGGATAGCTTTCTTTATTTGTTACGAGTTTTGACCTTTAAAATGTGGCTAACGTGTCTGAATAAGAGGATATTATATATGAATATTGTGGCATTAGATGGTTGATAATTTTTTTAATGTATCAATTGGTTATCATTATATATATATACTAATATATGCATCATGGGGGTATGTTTTGTTAATAATAAGGAAGTACTATAGTGAGTGTTTGATCATATAGGGGTCCTTATACCTATTGTAGCCCCATGATAAGGACCTAATGAATTGTTTGGTTTCGAAACAAAATGTAAATATTTATTCTTAAATTGATCGCTAATGGAGTCATGGACCAATTATAAGTTGTGTATGTAGCGAAGTGAACACAAGAGCATGAATTCACAAGCATGCTAATAATAAAGCGAAACATAAAATAGAGTTGGCTAGAACCTCGGGAGCCCCTTAAGGGATCAAGGTTAGAAGAAATGTAGCGAATCTGTGATTTCGTTGTTTAGGAATATGCTCTAACTATATGTTTATAGATGAAACTGATGTGCTTGATTATGACTCATCATGCTCGAACTTAGTTGACTAGAATTAGTAGTTATAATTCGCATGGAGGATGCTAGATAGATGTACTATAAAGGAGTATGTATCTCTAGAAAGTGATAAGTATAACTAAAAGTATTTTGGTAATGGAGATGTGAGATCAAGGAGAAGTTGATGTTCATGGATCACGCATATGGTAATCCTTATGGAAATATGATGAGTTTAGGCTTTAAGAGTGAAATCACAATTTATGGTGAAAGATCAATGGTTTGATTCTAATAGTAAAAAGTAAGAAGGATGATCTCAAATGAGAAATTGCACATGGAGAATTTAAGTGTATCTTAAGAAGAAACCTTTTATCATAATTATTGAAGAAATAGTTGGGCCAAACTCGGTGGACTATTGAGAATGTGACTTGTTGCAAGTTTCGAAGACGAAACATTTTCTAAGTGGGTAAGTATGTAATAGCCTGTAACCTTAAAGTGTTTAATTATGTCCTAAACGAAATCTATCAATTAATTTATTCTTAATTGTGGATAATATCAACTTTGGGGATATAGAGATGAAACACGAAGAGCAAATAAATTGGGTTAAAATTTATATGTTGGGAAATATTATTAAAGTGTATAATACAAAAGGTGGAAAAGGAGGAATAATGGAATTGGAAAAGGAAAAAGAGATTATAAGGATAAAAGAAAAAGAGAAAAAGAAGTAAGAAAACAAAAAGGACATGAAATGAGTAAATTAGGGAACTTAGTTCCCAGCCAACAGAGGAGTGCATGCAGGAGGAACAAAGGGATTGAGGAAAAGAAGAAAGAAGAGGGGAAAAGGAGAGAGAAACAAGGTAGAGGAAAAATGGGTGATCGACGGGGCCTTGCCGCCGGCGAAGTTAGGCCGAAAGCAACAACCAGGCACGTATAGGAAAAAGAGAAATGAGTTTAGGCGGCCTTTTGGGGCATTTTCGACGATATTTTCGGCAAATAAGTTAGAGAAAATGTTCAGTTTACTGTAAGTAACAAAACCCCTAAACTAAATTTTTTTTTGGTTAGTAAGTTTCAAATCCTAATCTTTCTTTAATTGTTCATGCATGTTGAGTTTAAGGAAGAATATGACAATGGTGTATCGAAAGAGCATGGGATTTTGTAAGTTCATTGTCTCGATGCAGTACTTAAGGGAGATTGCAATAATGAATTTGAGGAAGATTATCTCATGTAGAATTGATTAATTTAGGATGCATTTGGAGTTGGATTTAACATTAATGTAATGTATGCTGAATTTGGAATGGATATGGAATACTTAGATTTGTGAGAATGGTTTGCCCGTTGATGTTCAATGAGATTATAGTACTATAATTCGTACGATTTCGGGCCAGTTTTCGTAAAACACATTTTTCGATATTTTCAAGGCATTTCTATTTCACAGTTGTTCATATTGAACTTTTACACAAGATAGGATCCATAAATGTTTGGTTTCAAATTCGTATGAGGGCGTTATGCTCATTTGAAGTTTCTGGTGAATATGACAATTTGTTTGGACTATTTCGCTTATTAGTAAAAGTTTGGTGAACTTCCAAATTGTTTATAGAAATGTTTTGGATAGTTTTTGAAGGAAATAATAATAAATTATATTATCTTAAGAGGTGAATAAAATTTAGTGAAATACTATATAGTTCTTGATCGAATAAATTATTTAGTTTATTTTCTAAACTTTATTTAAGTTACTTGACTTAGTTCATTTTAAGTTTTTAGAAAATAACATTAAGATAAAGAATATATATATATATATTTCTTTTAAGGACTATTGATTTGGTAAACCTTTTAACACAATGAATACAATAAGGTATTAAAAAATCACAAACTATATATAGTATTTTACAATTCTGTACCAGTGTCATAGTTTCTTATATAAAATGATATATCTCCTCACCAAATTTTTAATGACTTTGTTATTCTATTACAAACTCTATGAGTAGCAATTGCATGACCTATATTTATGATGACTACTTTAATGTATTTATGATTAGTACATTAATGTCTATATTGTGTAATTAAACCCTTAAAACTTAACTTTCAACTTCGAGGTTCATTAGTTTTATAACAATTACTTTTATGGAAACGTTGTTGATGTTACACTTGAATTAAAAATATGAACACTTCTTAAATAAGGAGTTTAATATAAAGAATTTAAAACGACTATGAAGATATAACTTTAGTTTACGAGTTGCGATTAAGGACCACATGTCCAATGGTGTTTCGCCCCTTACTCTTTACGAACAAAGTTGTATTTGAACAAGTTTTTACGTGTATTACGGTTTGAAAAATGAGTTTCTGAATCAATTTTAAAGTGCTTGGTTCCAAATGAAATGGGCTTCTATTTTCTTTACTATTTGTAAAACCAAAGGATGTTAATATTGTGATATGGGTTGTAAATTAGGATAGTATTTTTTTTCTAGTTAAAAGGAGTTAGCCTCTCTAAATGAAATTTAGTTGGAAATTATTAATTTTTTTCATGGTTTTCGAGGTGAATTATGGAGATTAGATGAGGATTGGCAGAATTATTCGGATGTCGAAAATGATGGACTTCTTGAAGGGTAACATACAGTATTGGGACAAAAACATACAAATAATGTAACAGTAGTAACCCAAACTTTCTCTCTCTTCCATGGCGAGGGAAAAGGGCGGGAAGGTTGGATTTTATAAGAATCTGAAGGAAACTAATCAAGATTTATCCCTAGAGAGTTCGAAAGGGAAGAATCGATTAAAGGTTAATGAAATGGGTATCCCTCCATTATCGTTTGATGATGTTAGTGATGAAGAGAGTTTACTTCAATCTCCAAAGGAATCACCGGAAGAACTTATTCAAGCACTGAGAGAGAAATCACGATTGTCGGAGTGGCTAAGAGTGATTAAAGAGTCTTAAAAGGTCCCCTTTGGATCTCCAATGCAACAAGGTGGTGTTAATAATGAGGTAAAATCTCAACCCTCTGCGAAATTGAATGTGAATATGATAAACAAACCTGTTTTGCAACTCACAGTATATGATGTAGAGGATGAATTAGCATATTGGAGGATGAGTATTGTAGATTTTGTTATGGGTATGAATCCTAATATAAGTTTATTTGAGGGAATTGTGAGGAGGATTAGGGAAAATGGTAACACTAATAAACTCATTTCGGTTAAGAAAGGTGTGTTCAACATTCGTTTCTTCGATAATGAATCTAGGGATATCATTAGGGAATACTCATGTTATGCTTCATGGTAAACCTGTATTTGTGAAACAATGGGAGGAGGATATGAATTTTGATACAACTAAATTTTTACAAAGATTCCTGTCTGAGCTCAGTTACCTAATATGCCATCAAAAATTGAGGTACTAATTGTCTAAATAAGATTGTGGTTTGTTAGGTAAGCATGTGAGAACAGATGGCGCAACACAGAATAGAGACAAGATTAGATATGCCAGGGTTCTTGTTGAGATGGATTTACATGGACTATTTGATGAGATGATTGAGTTTTTCTCTTAGAAGGGTACCTTAGTTAGACAACTTGTGAAGTATGAATGGAGACCTTTTAATGTTCTGAGTGTAAAATGATGGGTCATTTTAGGCAAGAATATCGAAAAAACATTCCTGCTAAGGTGTGGAGACCCAAGCAAAAGATTGTTGCTCCTATTATTCAATATGAGGTTATTGCTCCCATTATTCAATCTGAGGTTATTGCTCTTGTTAATCAATATGAGGATGTTCCCATAATGCAACCTATTGAGATACAGGAAATGTCTTATTAGAAGGTTACTGAGGTGGTGCAGGTTGTGATATCTCCTCAGAAGGGAAAAGCAGCTATAAAGGTGGTAATAACATTGTGGTGGTGGGAGGTGTAGTAGTTAGCACTGAGGTGGGTAAGTGCAGCAGCTCTCACTCTGGTAATGGATAGTTGCGTTGTGTAGAATGGCAGATGATTGAATAGTCCTCAAAAACCGAAGGAGATCAAAAGTCTCTTTGTTGAATGGAAGGCTAGATTAGTTTGTTTGTTAAAAACTATGGTGAAACCTTGTAATTTTGCAAAATTTTATGTCAATATGTTTGATGGTTGGTGTATTTCATCAAAACTTAGTATTGTGAAGGGAAGTAGAATTCTTAATATTTGGTTGTAGAGCAATTTTGAAGTCAAGCTGATGAGCATTCATTCTCAATTCATACACAAATCTTAGGCACATTCCTCAAAGGAAGGGGTTCTCTTTCACTGTAGTATATGCTTCTAATTGTAGTATTGAGAGAGTTATTTTGTGGGAAGCTTTGAAGGATTTGGCTCTCTCTATTTAAGGTTGGATCATCTCTGGGGATTTTGATTGCCCTTTGAATTTTGAAGATAGGATTGGTAGTGAAGTTCAGGCTCATGAGGTTGCTCCTTTTGTGGATTGTGTTGCTAGTTGTGGTTTTCCAGATTTAAAGAAAGTTGGATCTGTGTATACTTGGAATAACAAGCAAGAACATAGAGCTATGGTATTTTCCAAAATAGATAGATCATTGGTTAATACTACTTAGGTTGATTTCTTTCCCGATGCCTTTGTGCATTACAAGGCTGAGGGGTCTTTTGGTTACTAACCTGGTTTGATTCAGTTTGGTTTCTAACTGCAGAGGGGTAAAAAACCTTTCAAGTTTTTTGACATGTGGGTCCAGCATGAGTCCTTTTAGGTTGTTGTGGTAGAAGATTGGCAAAGTGATGTTTGGTGTACTAAAATGTATTAACTTGTTAAGAAGCTTAAAATCTTGACCGTTAAACTGAAAACCCATAATTTGAAAGAGTATTCTAATAAGGCAGTAAGATACAAGGAAGTTGAGGTTGATTTCAGTTAGGGTCAGAATGATCTGCACACTGATGGTAGGAATGTTGATAAGCAAGTTGTTAAGAAGGTTGCTTAGAGGAAGTTTTGTGTTATAAAGAAAGCTTTTATTGATTTTTTGGCTCAGAAGGCTTAGTGTAGGTGGATTAAAGTAGGGGATGAGAATACACGGTTTTTTCATCAAGCTTTCAAGCTCAGGAAATTTCATTAGAGAGTTGACTGTTCGAGACATTGAGGAGAGGTGGTGTGATACTTCTGATGTGGTGAGTTCTTCTTTTATTAAATACTATGAGCAGTTGATAGGGAAAGATAATTTTGATAGAACTTTCTTAAGGAGGAGATTGTTCCCAAAGGCCTTTAATCGAGTAACAGAGGAAGTTGTTATGTTATCTAGAGAGTTTTCAACTGAAAAGAAAAAGAGTGCTCTTTTTTGTATTCAAAACTGTAAAGCTCCTGGTCCAGTTGATTACAATAGTACTTCTTTCAAGGCTGGTTGGGATACAGTAGGACATGATGTGGTTGTTGTTGTCCAATATTCTTTTTTCTGGCAAGCTTCTCAAGGAGGTAAATTGTATTGTTCTTACAATGGTACCTGTTTGGGCCCATTCCAGTCATCACCCTAACCGGTGAAATAACTAAAATACCCTTAGGGGGTAAAATTACCATTTTACTCCTAAGGACCTTTCAGGCCAGAAAGTACAGGCCTTCAGTCAAGCCCACTGACAAAAAGACTTTTATGACATCATCATCTTCACCAGATGACATCACCTCAATACAACCTATAAATAGTACTTTCATCTGATCATTCAGGTACGTTTTTACACATATTCCAAAGCATTTACTTGTACTACTCTCTAACCTTCTGAGATCATATCTGACTTAAGCATCAGAGCCGATCCCGGGAACATCCACAGGGTAGTTCACCGTGCTCGGTTTTGCAAGTACCGGAAATTCGAAGACCTTAGACTTGCTATTGGTTACTATCCTAGCTGGATTTGAACTCCCCCAAACTAAAAATTTCTACTGTGTTTCTTGTACCCGAAACAGTTGGCGCCGTCTGTGGGGACTGAACATTACAGCTACATTTTCGAACACCATGACACGAGGACAAGGTAACCGCGGTACTACTGCTCGAAAGACCGCTTATGAGAATGCGCAGACTACTCTGCTGAACCAAGGAGGTGCTATCGTGGAGGACGAGATTGACGTCCTTGTTACTGGAAGCCAAGCTGATGCAGCTTTCGATGCACCTCCACCACCACTCACTTACTCGGATCTTCGACAGCTCGAGCTCCGAATGGAGAGACACATGACTACTTTCATGCAACAACTCGTCTCAGTAATCAAGACTCAACAGACTACTCCCCCTGACCGAGGGACAGTCCTAGACCAGCCGCACGCTCATCGAAGGGTAGCTAACCCAAAGCGTGCCCTAACCGAGCACGCTGCTGCTGCCTCATCGAAGAGGATACCCGCCGCTTTGAAAGGGAATTTTATCATGTCGCCAAATCAAGACGACGCTCGTCACATTATACAGCAAAAACAGAAGAGGGGTAAGAACTTCGATGCTCGGGAGATCATAAAGAAAATAAGAGAACAGTCCTAGGTAGGGAATTCGAAGTACCCAACTGCCACGCGAACCACAGGACAGTCTCGCCCCGTGACTAACCGTCACACGCCGAGGACCGGGGTCCCGCAACATGTCGAGGATCCCGAAGAGGTAGCTGAATCGGGTTTTCGAGTTGGTTCAGCAGTGGCACATAAATCACCTTTTAGCCAACACATCATGGAGACCCCTAACCCGGGCAAGGTCAAGATCCCCTCGATCGAGCATTACTTAGGAACCACTGATCCTGCTGACCATTTGGCAGTATATAAGGCACAAATGAGTGTGCAAACATTCTGTGAGGCCACATGGTGCAGGTATTTCCCGACCACCCATAAAAGGTTGGCCCTCAATTGGTTCACTAGCCTGCCTTGTGGCATCATCGCCAGCTTTTCGGCCCTCGAGGCTCTATTCTCCCAGCACTTCATAGCGGCTAAACGCCATAAAAAGACCAGTGTGCACTTAATATCAGTTTTTCAACAAAAAGGGGAAAGCCTAAGCTGCTACATCAAGCGATTTAATGAAGAGTCCCTTAAGGTCTCCGACCTCCAAGATGGAGTTGCCGTTGTGGCCTTAATGAATGGCCTCCATCCTGGGCGGTTCAAGTTCGAACTTGCCATGAGAGAGACTCTCACCTTAGCAGATACAATGAGGCAGGCGCAGAAGTATATCCAGGCGTCGGACATCTGCAAGAATATGCATGATGAAGGAAGTAACAAACGGAAAACTGAGCCATCAAGCCAAAAAGACATGGCACAACTGCTGAAGAGACACCGACCTTCTGATGGGGGCCATGACCCTCGTTTCAACGTCAATCGAAGGGAGATATACTTAGATTTGAAAGAGAAGTCTGTGTTGCCTCGACCTACCCCCATCAAGACGTCGAGATAGCGAAGAGATAAGAATCTATGGTGTGAATACCATAGAGAGTGCGGTCATACGACCAAGGACTGTAGGGAGTTGAAAAAAGGCCCTAGACAAGTTAGCCGACGAAGGAAAACTGAATAGATACCTGAAGGAACCACAAGGTGATCGAAGAAGAGAGAAAGGAAAAGAAAAACAGTCGAAGAGCAATGAAACCGAGGGCTATGTAGGAGTCATAGCTGGGGGCTTTGCTTCAGGAGGCCTAACCAGCAATTCAAGGAAGAATCAACTATATCACCTGAAAAATGGTGAGAGATTGAAAAAGCCGGACACCCCCACCATGATGTTCGGAGAGAGTTCGAAAGAAATACAAACTCCTCATGATGATCCTTTGGTCATCGAACTCAAAGTGGCTAATCACAGGGTTGGTCGAGTTCTGATAGACAGCGGAAGTTCAATGAACATCATCACCTGGGAGTGTCTGCAGAAGCTCAAGTATTAAAAGAAAGACATCAAGGCCATCGACCAGCCCTTGGTCGGATTTGGGGGTCAATCTGTTCACCCCCTTGGGGTCATCAATCTACCTAGTCGGTTTGGTGACAAGGGGAAAGGACAATGCCTTCCAATTAATTTTCTTGTAGTTTATATCGACCTCCCTTACAATATCATCATAGGTCGACCTACGCTGAACAGGATAAAAGCGGCCATTATGACCTATCAACTCTTACTCCAGTTCAAAGCAGATGATGGAACGGTGGGCAGACTACATGGAGATCAGAAATCCACCCGAGAATGCTATGTCAACAGCCTAAGAAAAAGTAGGTCGATCGAGCAAAACTCAAGCAAGAGAAAGAGAGAAGAAGAGGAAGCATCTAAAAGTTCACCCCCACCACTGGGATTGTTTTACAATGAGAGCCCTGCCAACCGCAATCGACCCCAGCCGGTCGATGAGGATGAGGAAATACAACTCGGATCTGATCCTAGCCGGACAGTTCTAGTAGGTAAAGACCTTAACCAGGTCGTTCGAGATGAACTAGTGGCACTCCTTCGAGATTATCAGGAGGTGTTTGCATTTTCTGTTGATGAAATGCCAGGGATAGACCCCTCGGTCACCAAACATCAGCTGAATATCAAACCTGAATACAAGCCCGTCAAACAGAAGTTGAGGCACCAGGGCACTAAGAGAAATAAAGCAGCAGCCAAAGAAGTGAGAAAACTACTGAGTGCTGGAATGATTAGGGAATGCCAATACACCGAGTGGCTATCGAACATCGTGTTGGTTCGAAAGCCCAATGGATCATGGCGCATGTGCGTCGACTTGACAGATCTAAATAAGGCTTGCCCTAAGGATGACTACCCCCTTCCCAAAATTGATAAACTAGTCGATTCTACAGCTGGACATGCTCTATTCAGCTTCATGGATGCAAATGTTGGTTACCACCAAATTTCCCTAGCCGAGGAAGATCAGGTGCACACCGCATTCATTATAAGCTCGGGAATCTATTGTTTTGTAGTCATGCCGTTCGGACTTAAGAACGCAGGGGCTATATACCAACGACTAGTCAATAAAATGTTCGAGAAGCAGCTGGGACGCAACGTGGAAGTCTATGTGGACGACATGATTGTTAAAAGTAGGCTGGTCGAAGAACATGTCCAGGACTTGAGAGAAACTTTATCTACTCTCCGCGAATACAACATGAAACTGAACCCTAAAAAATGTGTTTTCGGAGTTCGAGGAGGAAAGTGTCTGGGATTCCTGGTAGATGAAAGGGGCATCGAAGAAAACCCTGACAAAGTAGAAGCAATTATTAACATGAAATCCCCTCGAACTGTTAAGGAGGTTCAAAGACTGACTGGGTGCATGGCTGCATTAGGAAGATTTTTGTCACGATCGGCTGACAAAAGTTTGTACTTCTTCAATACCTTGAAGAAACCATGCTTCGAGTGGGACAATGAGGCGGAACATGCATTCCAACAACAAAAAACACACTTAGCATCACTGCCAAAACTCGTTTTACCCATGCCGGGAGAAACACTATTCGTGTACTTCACTGTTTCGGAAACTAAGCTAAGTGAAGTTCTAGTTGCTGAACGAGAGAAGCAACAACACCCAGTCTACTTCATTAGTCACGCCTTCCGAGGGGCTGAAATTACATATCCCCAGTCAGAGAAGATGATATTCGCACTAGTAATGGCCAGCCGAAAGTTAAAACCTTACTTCCAAGCTCACTTAATCAAGGTACTCACTAGCCAGCCGCTCAAGAAGCTTATCGGAAATAAAAATGGCTCTAGCCGAGTCGTCGAATGGGCTAATCAATTATCTGAATTCAACCTGGAATTTGAGCCCTGAAGAGCAATAAAAGCACAGGCCTTAGCAGATTTTATCGCTGAATGCCATCGGAGATCGAGACCACCACCCTAACCGGGACATGGCAACTCTTCGTAGATGGTTCTTCTTAGAAAGCAGGGTGCGGAGCAGGGCTCTTGATAATAGACCCACTCGAAAATAAAATGGAGTACGCAATAAAGTTTGATTTTGCTGCATCACAAATGAAGCTGAGTATGAAGCTCTTTTGCTAGGATCAAAACTATGCCTCTCGAATGGGGCTAATGAGATAATAGTTAAGACAGACTCACAGCTGGTCGTCGGTCATGTCAAAGGAGAGTTCGAAGCAAAAGACGATAGCATGAGGATATACTTGGGTAAAGTAAAAGAGCAGCAGGAAAAATTCACCAAGTTCACAATCCAACACATCCCACGATCCGAAAACCAGCAGGTAGATACATTATCTCGAATGGCAAGCTCAGCATCCGGTCTAGAACCTCGAACTATCTCTTGGGAAGTGTTGTACAGACCAAGTATCGATTGGATGGAAAGCATCCGTGCGTACCTCGAGGAAGAAAATTTGCCAGAAGATGAAAAGGAAGCAGAACAAATTCGACGTCGTTCGAGTTGGTTCCTCTTGCATGACCATTTGCTGTATAAAAAGTCGTTTACACATCCACTTTTAAGGTGTGCGACGTTCGAAGAAGGTCAACAAGTGCTTCGAGAAATACATGAAGTCACTTGTGGCAGTCATCAAGGAGCTCGAACTATAGCTGAAAAAGCCCTTCGAGCAGGATATTACTGGCCAACACTGATGCAAGATGCCAAGGGATTGCTTAGGAAGTGTCATAACTGCCAAGTATATGCCCATGTGCATCGACAATCTGTTATCCCTCTCACCACCATGCAAGTTGTGCTGCCATTCGATCAGGGGGGATGGACATCTTAGGACCATTCCCAACCGCATCTGGTGGAAGAAAATTCTTGTTGGTAGCAGTCGACTACTTCACCAAGTGGGTCGAAGCAGAACCTTTAGCGACCATTTCCGATAACCAAGTGCAGAACTTCATATGGAAAAACATCATCACTCGTTTTGGCATACCTCGAGTACTCATCTCAGACAACGGTCGACAATTCAACAGTGGACCCACCAAAGCTTATTGTGCTCGATTTGGCATAAAAACAAGGTTCTCCGCTGTTAGTCGACCACAAACAAACGGGAAAGCCGAGGCAGCAAATAACGTCATTCTCAAAGGGCTGAAGAAGATGTTAGATGGAGCGAAAGGATCATGGGTCGACGACCTCCCAGGAAGACTATGGTCCGCTCGAACTACTATTGAAGAGGCAACTAGTCACACGCCTTTTAACCTAGTCTATGGAAGACAAGCCGTATTGCCGATTGAAGTTGATATCCCCTCACCGAGGATAACCTTCTATGATTATGGGCATAATGAAGAGGAGAAAAGCATCAAACTCACCTCCTACCAGAAACCAGGGGGAATGCATTGCTCAAGTCGATTGCTCAAAAAATGAGAATGACCAGGCTATTGAATCGAGGAATCAAAGAGAGGAGGTTCGAAGTAGGAGACCTTGTACTTCGAAAGATTGAAGCTACGGGAAAGAAGCAAGACCTCGGTAAACTAAGCCCGAATTGGGAAGGACCGCACCGAGTGACTGAGGTCATTCGTCTTGGAACGTATAGGCTCGAGAACATGGATGGTGATCCTTTATTTCGTCCATGGAATGTTGATAACTTGAGAAAATTTTATGTTTGAGCACAACACAACAAGTTAAGGGGCTAATATAGGAGCAAGATTGCTTATGCTGCTTTGACCTAACCGGTCTAGATGAAGATTAAATTGTTGTGATGTACGTCGAATTATTAGTAGTATTACTCCTAAAAAACTTGTATAAGACCTTGCCGGTCCAATAGGCTTGTTAGAAGTTATGAACAAAATTCGACCTTACCGGTCCTTCGAACTTGTTATTATGTGCTTACGACTTACGATTATCAAACAGAACTAAAAGACCTGGCAGGTCATTCGATTTTCGACCTAACAGGTTTTACGAAAGCATCAAAGATCACTACCACAAAAGAGGATGGTCGAAGTTTTTACTTAACACTAAATTAAGGGTGTTCGAGTTTTTAATGAACCCCTCTTAAGAGGGCATTCGAACTTTGTGATTCATTTAGCTGGAAGCAGGTTAATGCAATTAACATGGTATATTATTCAAAAACAAGGGACCTAGCAGGTCGAAAAACAAGTGCAAAGAGAAATAAAACTTGAACACAATGAGAAAATGAGAAAAACGAGCCTTTTCATTTCATCAAAATAAATTACAAGTTCTGGAGTTACATTGAAGAAAAATAGAAAAATCTAGTTACAAAAAGATCCAAAAAAGACGATGCCTACTAAGAAGAAGTCTAGCCCTCGATATCAACTTCTTCCTCACCTGAAGAGTCGGAAGGAGAGCTCGAACCTTGGCCTTCTCAGTAGCCACAGGGACTTCAGACGCTGCGGCCACCTCGGCCTCGCCCTCCCCTAAAGCCATGGAAGTCGAAGCCTCGGCATCCGCAGTGCCCTCCTTCTCCTTGGCGATAAATTCAGCCAGGGCCTGTTGTTCGTGCTCATCGTATTTGGCTAAAACCTGCTTGAAATCCAAGTCAGGCGCCAAGTCCTTCAGCGCTTTCTCGAAACAGGGGTGAATGTCGTCGCGGGCGGATTGATAGCCCTCGACGACCTTCTAGTCAGCAAAAGTGAGGCCATCCTCGGATTTTTTCCACCGGCGGATGAATTTGCTCCTTCTTTGTTTAAGGTCCTTAACGGACTTGTTGAGCTTGGACTGCAAATCATCCCGCTCGGCGAATGCGCGCTCAAGCATCTCTTTATGGGCCTTCAGCTTCGCCTTAAGCTGAGCCACCTCTGCCTGCAACACCTCCAACTTCTTCTCAGCCGCCTTCAGCTGATTGGAGACCTCCTCTTTATTGTTTAGGTCTGGTCCTTTCGCTGTTAAATGCCTCGAGATTGTCGGCATTTAACCGCCTCGCCTGCTCGAGTTTAGTCTCGAGGGCCGTGACCTTTCCAGAGATGGGCAAGCTCATCGGCCAGCTTAGTCGCATCTTGGCGCTCCATCTCAGTAAGGTAGGCCATTCGAATGGACATCTGCCAAGAAAAGATAATGTTAAGACAGAAAATGGATAAAGTGACATAAAGGAATAAATGGGATGAAAGCTCACCTGTAACCAGCACTCGTTGAGTGCTTCGACTTCCTTCTCTACCCCGCCTTTCGAGACATCTTTCATGTCTCCTAGCACCAGCAGTGCCTCTCGAACTCTTTGATAGTGAGCTCGAAGGGCCCTCCTGCTGGCTTTATCGATGCTAACAACACCAGACTCGCCTTCGGCATCGTGCGACCAGGAAGACTTGGTTTTCTTCACCAAAGGCTCATCGACGTCCTGCTCGTCGACGGGGTCTGAGCTCGAACCGAGATGGAAGTCCATGCCAGGGAATAGGGGATCAAGCTCAGGTGAGGAAGGTGTCTTCCTCTTCGACCCGGCGCTGCCGGGGACTTCGACCTCCGACGGGGGCCTGTCTGGCTTTGTTGGGGTCAACAAAGGCTTAGGAGGAGCCGATTTTGCCTTTGGCTTATGTTTTGGATTCTGCATGAACAACAAAAAGGCAAGTTAAAAAAGATTAAGCATGAAAAGCCTAAACAAGAGAAGGTGATCGAACTTACTGCGGGTGGTTTGTGAACTTTAAGTTCCCCCTTTTGGATCGACAGCCTAGCCATGGCTGCCATACCACTTTTCGCCGTGTTCTTTTTCATCTCGTCGTCGAGATAGTTGTAGGCGAGCACTGCAAAGACAAAACGAAAAATTAGAAAATAGGAGAATACTTAAACAAAGATAAGGCAGGTGAAGAGTTATCGATCCCTACGTTGGTCATATGTTGGGGACACGCCGAAGGCTGACAGAAAGTGCTCATTAGTCAGATCCTTGTCATTGGGCAGCCAATAGTCCGTCTTGTATCTCTGCTTGCCATCAACATGGTACCCAGTGGCTTGACAATGGATAGCAAAAACGGCCTCCTCAGCATCCATTTCAGGGACATTAAGGTTCATGCCGAAGTTAGGAGGGTTGTCGGATAGAACTACAGGCACATCCCATGGCCTATCCCCTCGAAACACGAAAAGGAGCTCCCCTCGAAATAGAGCCTGGTTGGTAGGCATTTTGGTTGTAACCTTATAAGACTTTTCCTCTCTTAGTCCATCCTTTATCATAATAAGATGCCTAGCTTGAAAGGAATACCAACCAGGCCCATTGCGGAGCTCAGACACTTCGTTCAGCCTGAACATGTTGCGCCATTGGCGCAACGAGGGTTGCACTCCCAACATACGACACAAACCAATAAAAGATACAATCGCCCCTACTGAGTTGGGCATAAGCTGACAAAGGGCTAAATTGTATGCCTCTAAAATCTCTTTAAAAAGTGGGTGCAAAGGAAAACGCTGACCCAGCTCGAAGTAAGCTTTATATACACCGATGCACCCAGGGGGTGGCATCACCGCATCACTATCAGGTCGGTGACCTGGGGAGGATACAACACATAGGGCAGTTTAATGGCGTACAAACTCAACAGAAAATTTCAAATCTCAGAAAATTTTAATTTTTGCATCGTTAGATTCATCTCGGAAAATACTTTGAATCAAGATCCACTTATGATATATTTTATTATACATAATTTTAATTAATTTAATTTTCAATAGACAATAATTTTAAAAAAAACATTATATCTTAAATAAAAGTTACATTCCTTATCTAAAGCTACAACTATTCTTTATCTAAAACTACAACTGATATAAAATTATAAAATAAGCCATAACATTCATTTCAAATCTCAGAAAATTTTAATTTTTGCACAGTTAGATTCATCTTGAAAAATACTTTGAATCAAGATCCACTTATGATATGTTTTATTATACATAATTAATTAATTAATTTAATTTTAAATAGATAATAATTTTAAAAAATGATTATATCGTAAATAAAAGTTACATTCCTTATCTAAAGCTACAACTAATCCTTATCTAAAACTACAACTGATATAATATTATAAAATAAACCATAACTTTTATTTCAAAGTACATAAAATTTTATTTTTTGCACCGTTAGATTCGTCTCGAAAAATGTTTCGAATCAACATCCACTTATGATATGTTTTATTATATATAATTAATTAATTGATTTAATTTTCAATAGACAATAATTTAAAAAATGATTATATCGTAGAGAAAAATTATATTTCTTATCGAAAACTACAACTGATATAAAATTATTAAATAAGTCATAACTTTCATTTTTAATCTAAGAAAATTTTAATTTTTGCACCGTTACGATCGTCTCGAAAAATACTTTGAACCAAGATCCACTTATGATATGTCTTATTATATATAATTAATTAATTAATTCAATTTTCATTAGACAATAATTAAAAATAATAATTATATCGTAAATAAAAATTACATTCCTTATCTAAAGCTACAACTAATCCTTATCTAAAACTACAATTGATATAAAATCATAAAATAAGCCAGAACTTTCAGTTCAAATCTCATAGAATTTTAATTTTTGCACCGTTAGATTTATCTCGAAAAATACTTTGAATCAAGATCCATTTATGATATGTTTTCTGGAATTGCAAAAAAGCAACTGATATTTTATTAAAGGTGTCAACTAGACCATTCATTAACTAATAACAATAAGTAATTAAGAAATTGAAGACATGTAGTCATAAAAGATAGATATTATCTCAAAGATAAGAAAAAAATGTTTAAATTTATATGTCTTTGATCCAAATTGTGCAATGATAGATAATAACACTCATATTAATTGTGCAGCTCGTCTTGCGAGAGACCGCCTAATTTTAAGTTAAAATTAGGCAGGCCCAATAGGCCCAATAGCTAATCAACCACGCGCCACATTACACAACTCACCCACTCGTAGTAACTTTGTTTCATTTAGTGACCATTATATGTCAATTGGTGACCATTATATGTCAATTGGTGACCATTATATGTCAATTGGTGACCATTATATGTCTATTAGTGACCATTATATGCCAAATGTCAATAAGTGACTGTCAAAACATAAGTTTGTTTGCTATGTTAGTAAATTACTATCATTTTATTTAGTCACTAGTTGAATCTATTTGGTGCCTAAATCTATCCATTTAGTACTTTAATTTGTCTCTCATTGAAACATTATAGACTATATTAACATACGTCAATAAGGGGTTACTTTAATCCATTAAGTCACTAAGTTAATCTATTTAAAGCCTAATTTAAATTTATATCAGATAAAATTCAACTTAATAGTAAAAACATATTATTGAACAACTAAGAAATTATAAGCGGTTCCTAATTTAATACATTTCAGCACCACTTTAATCAATTTTTAGAGTACTTTAATTTAATAACAAATTAAAAAAATTATATAATCAGCACCTTGCTCCTTGGCTTTCTCTACTTGAACCAACATTTGATCCACAGTATCAAGAAATCTAATTGAAGCACAACGGCTCAACCAAGTCAGCACCTTGCTCCAACTGTTTTATTTTCTATGTCAGATTTCTTCTTACATTTTTTCCATATTAAGATCAGGTTTTGCCTTCTGGGTCCACGATGGTGAGGTGGGAGAGGCATTGAGGAGGGGAATGGCGTTTCTGGGTTTGGACTCCACGGAAAGGTGTTGAGGAGGAGGTGGGAGAGATGATGTCGCCGGAGAATGGCGGATCTTTCTAGGTTGTTAAAGCTGCCGGCGATTTCAATTTCCTGGTGGAGAGAGATGACGCCGGAGAACGATAGGGAGAAGGGGGCTAGGATTTGAGTGACTTGAGATGGGTGGGCTTTGTTATTTATTTGGCTTGGGTTGCCTAATTTTAACATTAAAATTAGACAGTCTTTTTGAATAATTATCCTTAATTGTGATGGTAATCATGTACAGAGGCTCCGTAAGGGCATTTTCTGTTTCAAAGAAAATGCCAAATGATGCTTTAGAATTGAAGAACCTACATATCCTACGAAATACATGGGAGTAAAAGATGATTTTTATTTGGGTGCATCAATTAGGGTTAAGTCATTTAAAATGTTGTTTCAGTTGTTAAAGTATAGCTGGTGCATACTAACACATAATACACAAAATAAAAAATCTAGATATTTTGTTTTTATCATATGGAAAAAACAATTACATAGGGTCACTATAGTTACTTATACAAAACCATATGGACATTTTAGAAAGTCAAAATATTTTGTTTCCACCATGTTGAAAAACACAATACTACAAGTTCACCATATCGAATTTCCCAAATATCTTTTTGGTCACTCATTAATTAATAAAATAAGTTTTAAAAAAGTTAAGTTGGTTTCTCAAAAATATATTTTGATATACACCATACATCTTTTTCAAGATATTCCTATTTGCTCAACTATCAACTAGGCGACACAAGTACGTATTACTCAAAAATAGTCCTCAGTAAGAGAATTTCAAGTAAACGTGTGCAACATAATGAATCTTGGTGATATAGATAATATAAAACCAATGCAGATTATTGTAAAAAAGAAACCCACAAAAAATAATGTAGATATATTTAAACATGCAATTTAAGTTGGGAATATAGATTTATACATCTCGACATTGGTATGCAAATCAGACCTAAAAAGGAAACCATGCATTATAATCTCCAACTAAATAATCTCCATGGATGAGAAGCAATTATTTTTTTTACCTAGATGAATCATGATTTTTCTTCATAAATCTGTTCGAAATCATCAGACACACCTCATTTTAGATAAGTTTTATTATATGCCCGTGTGTATTATGAGCATGGTACACCCAAGGCTATATTTTTGCTCCTTGCTCATTTGGACCTCTCAACCGATGTTGATCTGATGAGAATAATCAATCATAGTATAATTATTGTAACACAAGTTCTTCAAGTGAATTGATGAATTTATAGAAGAAATGAAAGTTGAAAGAGTAATTATGTGACTCTATAGTGTTGACAATATCAATAATAGTCTAGAGGAAACATGTTCGTTTGTTGTATTTTTTTTGTTTTTTATTTTATTTTGAGAGTTAACTTTACCAAATTAATATATGTGTATTATGACACCTTTAACTTCAATTTATTTTATTTTTCAAACCACCAAAGTATATAATGACTATTTTTAGAAGGACACTACTATACCTCTAAAAGAAAGTAATTTTAAGTTCGAGATAAAGAAAATTATTAGCTCTTAATATAAGAATCCTTGAAATATTAAACGATTTTACGTTAATCGGATGAGAATTATATAAAATAACTACTGAAATATAATATATCTTAGTTTATTAATTAGTTTATAATATTTTGTTAATCTTAAGGTGTTTAATACAGAAATTTAGATATAATGAAAATTATAACTAAATAAAATCCAACCCAGACATTGCCCGGGTCAGAAACTAGCTTGTTTATAAACTCGTATCTTATAAAATATGAAAAGTGAATGTAACAAATAAATTAAGACGACGATTATAACGAATAATAAATTAAAGAAAAATAAAATAGAGATGAAAGCCTGGAGTATATCCGGAACAAAAGAAATATAAAATAAATAATAATATCTTGGGAAAAGTGGGGCGAGTAGTTCGTTCCCCACGCGTAACCGGTCCAAATTAGCAATTAAACCGAAAAAACATACCGTTGATGACGGACAAAACACAGTAGCAACAGGGTCCGACACTGACCCACGTCAATATTATCACAACCGTTGCTTCAAAACGGATGACTGGGACACCCGTCGGTGTAATTTTTACCAACCACGCTATTCTTCTTCTCATTCCGTTTCTCTAATTTCCTTATTATCATTCCAACAAACCAAAACAGAGAACAAAAAAATTAAATAAACGACCGTGTGAAGTTTAGAAGGTTGAGAAATCTGGCATTTTGTTGGCCTACTCAACAAAATCTTTTTAAAAAATCCTCCAAATACATTAATAAATACCAAAAACACCCTCTCAGACATCCTCTCCACCAACTTCCTCTCTCTTCATCATCCTTTTCCGCCTTTTTTCCCTCCCTTCTTTGCCACCACCATCATCATCCTCCATCAAAACCTCCAAAACAAAAATGAACATTTATTGATTGATTGATTGATTTCGGTTTGACTTAATTTCACAGCGATGGCTAATCCGTTACCATCAGAAATGCAAGAACCAAGCGTAGACACAGACAAACTAAGTTACGAAATATTTTCAATCCTGGAAAGCAAGTTTCTGTTCGGGTATGGAGATAATAACAACAACACGGTAAGTTGGATACCTAAACAAATGTCACCAGCGCACGATTTTCCATCTCCATCTCCACATACTACACATACAAATTCATCATCGCCTAATCACGGTTCTGACGGCGTAAGCTTGATGAAGAATCAACGCGGGAAGATATGCATCCTTAGCATAGACGGCGGAGGTATGAGGAACATCATCTCTGGTAAAGCGCTATCCTATTTAGAGAACGCACTCAAATTAAAATCCGGCGATCCTGACGCTAGGATCGCCGATTATTTCGACGTTGCGGCTGGTTCCGGTGTCGGAGGAATACTGACCGCCATGCTATTCGCTTCGAAAGACCAAAACCGTCCGCTTATTAAAGCGGACGATTCATGGCGGTTCTTGGCTGAACAAGGGAGTAAAATTTACCGGTCCGGTTCATGTGGTGTTTTAAAGAGGTTGTTAAAAGGCGGAGGTGGCGGAGGAGGTGGAAGCGGGAGTGGCAAAACTAGTTCATCAACAGCTTCATTGGAGAAATTGATGAAAGACAAGTTTACTAATAAAAACGGTCGTAGTTTAACATTGAAAGACACGTTAAAACCGGTGTTAATCCCGTGCTATGACTTGTCTAGCACAGCGCCGTTTCTGTTCTCCCGTGCGGATGCTTTAGAAACAGATGGGTATGATTTCCGGCTTTGGGAAGTTTGTAGGGCTACATCGGCTGAACCGGGGGTGTTTGAACCGGTTTGTATGCGGTCTGTAGATGGTTCGACCCGGTGTGTAGCTGTTGATGGGGGATTGGCGATGGGGAACCCAACGGCTGCAGCTATCACGCACGTGCTGCATAATAAGCAAGAATTCCCATTCGTGCGAGGGGTGGAGGATATATTGGTACTTTCGGTTGGTACAGGTCAGCTTTTAGAAGGTAGTTACGAGCATGAGCAGGTTCGGGGATGGAAGTCTAAGCATTGGGCTAGACCCATGGCTCGGATTGCCGGGGATGGTTATGCTGATTTGGTGGACCACTCTGTTGCTAAGGCTTTTGGGCAGTGGCGTAACACTAATTATGTTCGTCTTCAGGTATCTTTTCTAACCCCCTTTTAATCAACTCGACTTGACTCGTTAATGCGTAAACCCTACATCAATCAAGTAATTAATGTCATACACTTGTGGATTCTATGTCTCCAACTACATTAGTACAATATCCATGATAACAACATTGATTGCTACCAATTTGTTTGAAAAAATATTTTTAGCAATAAAAAGGTAATTTTAGATATTTTATAAAAATTGTCAACTTGGCCAGTCCGTATATACTTCCTCCGTTTTTTATACTTGCATTATTGAAGTTAGGCACAAGAAACAAGGAAAGGAGAGAGATAGAGAGAGTGGAAAAATGGGATCCGTGTGATTGGAGAGAGGTAGAGTGAAAGTATTGCCGTAAAAGACAATGATGCAAGTAATTTGCAATTTTCAAAAGTAGGAAATGATGCAAGGAAAAAAAAAAGGAGGAAGTATATTTTTTAAAAATAATTTTAGACATGTAAAAGTAATACTCCTAATGATATGTACAAAACATGATAAGAACAAGTTTTGTCTGACTAGTATTACTAATAGCTTTGAGTTTTTCTTTTGATTGGTATAAGCTACGACTATGTTGTTGACAACCTCATTTCAGTTTAAGGGTCTGTTTGGCAACAAAAGCTGTGGAGGTAGCTGTCAGCTGTACCTGTAGTAGTAGCTGTGAGTTGTTAGCTGTCAAAGTAACAGCGTAAAATATTAGTGTTCGGTAAAAGTAGCGGTTGGAGTAGCTGTTAATAAATATTTCATGTATTATTTATTAAAAACTTTATTATATATTTTCCAACCTCTACCTCTACCTTCAACCACTACTTTTTTTAGCTTTCCACAACCACTACCTAAATTCGATCTCTACCTCTAACCGCTGTCTCTACCACTACTTTGCCAAACACTTAAATTAAAAAATTAAAAATTTGACCCCTACTTTAACCACTACCTCTACCTCTACCACTACTTGCCGAACACGCCCTAAGGTAAAACGCAAAGGAGTTGAAATATTGGTGCTATGTTTTGTTATATCATTGAATTATTAACTATTGAATACAGAGGCGGATCCAGGATTTTCCAGATGGTAGTTCACCACCGATTGTCGATCACATATTAGAATTATTTTTTTTATCAAAAGTGCTCTCTTACAAATTTCATTCAAAAATGAAAATTATAATAATAATTCATATTACAATGAAAATCATAATAATAATTCATATTACAACTAAATAATAACAGAAGTATAGTTACGGAGGAAGTATTTATTATGTTACGACCTAAAAAGGCAAAAAGTGCGTTTATTTTGTTACAGAGTAAGTTTTTATTAGGTAATTGTTCCTTATTAATATGAATGTTGTTGAACTTCAATTCCCTTATGGTTTAAGAGAAAATCAAATCTATAAGCTCGATTAAATCCCGTGTATTTTTGCACTTGTCCCTTGACTACTCTGACTAGCTACCAATATTTGAGATTGATGTAGATAACATATTATTAATAACACATGACATATTACAATTATTGATTATGCATTTTATTTATATAACAACAATTTTTTTGACCGAATTAAAAGATAGACGAAATTTTCTACTTAAACTAATATGGGTTAATACTTGAAGATTATCAAATTATGAATTCCGCCATCAATATCATCTAATGTCTTCCAGAAGTGTGTGGAATAATCCCACTATAAAATCTTCCCCCCCAAAATCAATTAATCTTCCACAAATTTCATTCCAAACTCAATTTCAAGTAATATAGTGCCAAACCTAAATTTTAATTGCAATTCTCGGTTAGTTTGTGAATTTTGAGAGAATAGAGATGTAGAGCCACAGACTTACCTCAGTCCGCATCTGTCGTTGTCTTCGGATTGCAGCCATTAATGAAGCATCGCCGGACGTAAAGCACCGACGACCGTGAAGTTTCGTGAAGGAGATAAAGTGAAAGGGGAAGAGACGAACTGACGAAATTAAGCAAAATTACTAGTTCGCTGGGCCTGGTCGACTCGAGTGGTCGTCACTCCGCTCACTCGCTAGCAGAGGCGAATTGGAGGAGAGGAGATGGAGATGTGTGCAGGTAGTGCAGCGTCGTCAGGGAAGGCCGACCACCTCTGCTCGACGGTGGAAATCGACCGCCGTGCTCGCCTGCGAATTGGAGGAGAGGAGATGGAGATGCGTGCAGTGTGCGGCGGTTGAGGGAGAGAGAGGGAGTCTGGGATTGGGAGAGAAGAGGAGTAACGAGGGTTTTTTTTTTTGGATTTTTGATTTTTTTTAAAAAAAAAAATTCGTGCACCAGGGTGGTGTGCACCAAGCTCCGCCCCTGATTGAATACGTATGCAATTTTAAAAAAATAGTTGTTTTTTTAGAGCCGGTTTCTTATTGATTTCAATTTTCATTTGTTTTAAAAACCAAGAATTAATATATGGAAACAAGAAAAAAAATTAGTTTTCGGTTTTCAAAATAAATATGACTGAAATTTATAAGTACTACTGGTATCATATGAGTCTAAAATCATAAAAACAATAAATAGGGAAATGACAGTCATATCAAGCATGCCTAAAGAACGACTATGTTATGAGTTTTGACCATCATTATCTTTGTTATTTTAATTATCATGAGTTAGGTAAATTTGATATTATACTCCCTCCGTTCCTGCTTTGACTTTATACGTTTGTCAAAGCACTTCTATGACCATCATTATCTTCAATTGCATATTAGTAAAAATTATAACAATTAAATAATAATAAGGTATTAATTGCGACGTATCAAGCAATACCAAGATTCCAAATAAGAACAACAAATGGAAACAGAGTAATATATTTAGTGCAAATATAATAGCATCTCCTTTCATAATTTATAGATTGAATGTAGCAGATAGATAAAGGTGGAGGGAAGTATATACTTTACTTTAATAATAAGAGAATATGCAGCACCGCACGTAAATAAAGGCTGAACGACTATGTATAATTCAGTTTGATCATGTAGGAAGTTGTATATACTTTTGTTTGACTAAATAATTTAGTTTGATTATGTAGAAAGTTTGGTAATCTTCCATGGGTAGGTGCTCTTAACTTGCAATATATTTGTACCCATCCACACCCATGACCCATCTCTGGCCCCACCCACCCAAACCCCAAAAAAGACTTGTTTTAATGCATTTTGTCTTGACAGTGTGTACAGGAGCTTAAACAAGGGTACCAGTGGAAGTTGGTAGCATTTAAATGGGATAGATGCAACCTTTATTAATGAACCCTTTGTTCTTAATTTGATGTTATTATGTCAGCATTAGCTTTTTTATTCCTTTCAAGTTTCACCTCATATCATATGATAGATGATCAATTTTGTTACAAGTCCCCAAAAAAATATAGTATTAAGATCTAATAACGTCTCTTTTGAAACATTCAAAAAAGGGAGATGTTTTGTTAGCCCAAAACGACGAGAAAAATAGAGGAGATAAATTTGGAGATATAGGTATAGAGCTAATAGTAATAAGTATTGCCTGTCATGTTTGCTTTGACATAATTATAGATAATAATGGTCTAAGTAGTACATTGGAGACTGCAATATTTCAAGTGTTGCATGAATTATGAAACATAATAAACAATCTATATACTAGAATAGGCAAATATAATATCTTCTTGTGGGAAAAAAGTTTAATATGTTTAGATTAAATATACTACGTAATAGAAGTTAACTAGATAATGGTATATATCTTTTATTTTCTATAAACAATATGCAATCTCCATCTTTTATGATAGAAAAAAGGTAAGCGTTAGGCACCCCTCTGCATCAGCAAGAGGAGTAAAACGGAAGGTGGAGTAGTTACAAGGAAATATAGGGAGGGGGTATTTGGCATGGGTGGCTTTTGGCTTTTAGTTTTTAGCTTTTATACGTGATCAAACAGTCAATACAGGTTTATAAATGGCTAAAAGTTGGTTTTTAGCCAAAAGTTGGGCTTTTGGTTTTCATTTTCTACTAAACAATTACCACTATCCGCTACTTTTACTAAACACTTTTAAAACATCCAATAATTACATTGGCAATCAAATGCCACTTAAAACAATCGGTTGAAGTATCCATCACAAACAGGCACTAGTCAATTGTCAAACATCTTCAGGGACTATCTGTAACAAGTTCTCCTACATTAGTTATCCAGATTGTCGTCTGATTATCTCCGTTATAGATGTGTTGAATATGTGATTAGCTATCCAAGTCGATATTGATGTGTTGGGATTTATTGATTGAAAGCTTCTTATACTCCTCTGAAGTTTTCATTGCATCTGCTACAATGATGGAGGTTTGCCTTGGTTGAAAGTTGTTGCAATAATTTAATACCCGTGGATGATTTTGAAAGAGAAAACCAGTTGTTGCTTAATTAGAGCCATCGAAATTAAGTATGACATAGTTGAGGGTGATCAATGACCAAGACGAGATGTGTGGTTGGGGCAAAGGGATTTGAGACATCATCAGGAGAGGCCTCATTTAAGATATTATCGAAATCCATCTTGCTTCGCCATTGATGGTTTGTTAAGTAATCGCGTTGGAAAGTTTTAAGTGTATAAGCTTTAGATTTGTCGATAATTGTATTTCATTCTCCCTATAAGCTCCAAACAAGAAAGTGTAGCGAGTAAGATACGAGTTGTTTGCCTTATATTTGAGTAGGATTTCATAGAAAGGGACAGAGGGGCATGGTATTTGAGCCACCTCTTTACGTGCGGAAAGTTCTAAAGGGATTAGGAAATCTACAAAAGGAAAAGAGATGGTCGGTCGTGTATTTATAGTTATCCCATAAACCATAGTTTACTAGGAGATGGATACTTCTAACACCAATTCTATTGTTTAGGTTGTCAAAGAAAATCGTAATTTCGCAGGAATTGAAAGATTCCATGTTTAGAAGAATGGCCACTTTAGTTATTCAGGATATAGGCCATGGGTTAGCCATTGAGAAGTGTGTTTGGAAGTGTCCTCCATGAAATGAGAGGGAATTAGGATTCCCTTGGCCCGGAAGCAGGCATTTGGATTTGGCTACAACCCAAGTGCAATTTGGAAGAATCAAACTGGATATTTTTATGTCTACATCGAGAGTTAGGGGATTAGAACCCAACTCTAGTAGCTACAATACGCAAATTGTCCGGCCAAAAATGATGTCTCCCCCATTTCCAACTTTCCAACTAATTCCTTTTAGCACGATTTCTCTTTGAGCTACCAATTTTCTCCATATGGGTTAGTGTGATTGTTTTGCAATATATTAAAAGAGGCCGAGTTGTAAATTATTGCTTGATTAGCTTAGCCCAATGATGGGATCTGAAGGACTTTCCAAGCTAACTTAGCAAGGAAGGCTTATCTAGTGGCAGTGTTTCCTTTTGTCTTGGTCCTCCCATATTCTTAGGGGAGCAAGTCTTATGCCATGCGATCACTGCCATCACAATTTTTGTTTTATCTTGCCTCCAAAAGAAATTGCGATGATGGAGGTAGTCAAGAGATGTTGCAAATTATGGGAGCATTGTGAAGAGCAAGTGTAGGCGAGGAGATCCTCAAGGTTTGCTTAGGTGGGTGGGTGTATGGCTACCTGCTTTAGAGAGGAAACTTGCTTCCCATTTTGAATTATATCTTCAGTATTTTTATTTTATAGCCCACTTAAATAGGGTGGTACAAAGCGTGGTCCTTTGAGGGCATACTGAAGTAGGTGGTCAGGGTGCCTTAGCGCTCCCCTAAGTCCCCTTGGTGGGGGTAAGGTAATTATCTTTCATATTTGTTTTGAGGTACTCCTCCATTTCATATTAATGACTCCAACACTTGGTCATTAGCTTTAATGCATGTTTTATCAGCGATTATCGGACCAAACGTGATGGAAGATAATATGTTACAAGAAAAAGGGTGCTAGGTATTTTACGGTCCATTTTACCCGAAAAAGTAGATTGGAAAAAAGATTAAAGAGATCCCAAGTGGGGAGGAACTAAATAGTTTAGAGTTACTTCTTGTGGGCCATTTAGTGCATTACAGACTTACAGTGATTAGGTAATGTTGCAATCAATTGTGGAGTAGTATTTAAAAAGGGTTGTGATTGTGATTTATAAGTGAATTTAGGATATAAGTAGTCCATTGGTTTCTTTCTTGGACATTCTTTGAAGATGAAAGGAACAAAATCCCAAATGTGGGTTTTAACGTTTTAAGTGGATTCATTTGAGTTTGAGGTTGATAATAGTACAAGAAGGTATGATGATCATATAGTACAAGAAGGTATGATTATATAGTACAAGGGACAATTCAATCCAGCCTGGGATTTTGGGTTGATGCGAGTTAAGGAACAACAACGGTGTGGGCTCTAGATATGGTGTGGGCTGTAGATATGGAGGGGATCAGTTACGATTGCTATTTCTTTTTCTCTTGTTTGGATTTTGGTTTTGGCTTTGGCTTTCTACGGCTTATGTTAGCCTACAAGTAGCCTAGTTTTATATGCAGTTATGCACGCAGCACACGTAATTAGTAAAGTAACTAATTATCTAATTAATAAAGCGTTTAAATTTTTTTCCCTTTATTCTGTTTTTGGTGTCTACCACTTCCCTTATACTTATAATAGAGATTCTTAAAATTAGACGGGAGAATTTACCTACTTGTTAGTTGCTAGTTGCTAGTTGCTACTTGTATATACTTTTTTTTCCAAAGAAAATATACCTTGTTACCAATCCTTCTTAGCCTGCCATCCACGTGATATTTTTTTTTGGCTGTTTTTACTTTTGATGAGTATGTTTGACTAGAGGACAAGTTTTTTTTTCTTTTGCCCCTGAAATATTTAAAATTTTGGCATGCCCCAAAAGAACTTTTCTCTATGATATTTTTGGGTTGTTTTGAGGAGTACTCTATTAATTCCTTAGCTCCATTATCGTTTGAGTCAAAGTTTAGAATTTTGAGTTTTGACTGCATATTCTTCTTATCTCGTAAAGGAGAGTTTTGACCTAGTCTTCACACTAACGGCTACATCTATCTCTAATGCCGAACACGCCCTTAGTATAATAAAAATTACAATAATATGAGATTTTGTTAGATTTATCTTATAAATTTATTTACTTTTAATTAATTTTATTATACGTAACTAGAGATATATTGGTAGTTAGAATACGCTTTTTATAGACCATAAAAAGTCAAATGATGTATAAAGAAAAGGGATAGAGGAAGTAGTACGAATCGAGATTTTGTTTTTCTTGTTCTTTTCCCTATCCCTTGGTTCAACACAGTGTTACGGTGTTACTCATCAAGACGTATATTTGAAATGTCTTGACCATAGTTCAAAAACATGTTTTTGAGGTATTTGATCTAATTTTTAACAAATAAAAAAACTCAACTCGCTAGGTTATCAAAGGTCATGTATCTTCTTTGGAGTAATCTTCCGATGAATATATTCAAGAAGTATATGTTGTTTGCAAGCCAAAAGGGAGAGCAAGAATATAAAGAAAGAAAATATTAAGAGTAGTATGTGATAGAAGGACATTTTCCGTACTCGACACTATTTTAAGAGAATAAAAAATTTCTTAGGTTTTCTTGCGGAGTCTTTTTGAAATCTAAATTTCATAATTGTAATGATGCATAACTCATTAGCTTTGCTGCATAGTGTTTTTTGCAAGAAAGTGAAGAAAACATAACCTTTGATCTGAGTTATAACCATAATTAAAGTACAATTTGCAACATACACCCGGTTACGGTGCATCATCTCACATTCTTCACTCATGTGCTCATGTGAAGATCACATGATGGAGGAGAATGTGAGAGATTGCACCGTATACCCGGGTGTATAGTGAATGATTTCTAGTTAAGGTGTCTAATATGTTGAGTAGTTTCTTTTTCCCAATGGGAGTTGAGCCTTTGTTGGCTTTGTACAAGGATATATGAAGTAGTTCCCTTGTCCTAGTTGTCTATGAGCAGGAAATTTTCCCTAGCAGTACTAGTTAAATGTAATACTACTAAGCAATTCAAGTTCCCTAAAAGCCTAGTATCAATCAAGCTAGTCACTATTTTCAGCTCAATTTATTCCTGAAAGATACAGCCCAATCCATACCCAATCCACACTGGCCCCAGGCAAAAAGGAGACAGAGGTCGATATCACTCGGATGCTGACTTGTTCAGGTTAGCTACCAAGAAATCAGAGCCTGTGAAGTTAAGGTGGTCCATGAGAAGTAGCTCCATTGCTGCAAAAGACGCAGAATTGATGAATCGTTTTTCTATAGTTTGTCACATGAGTCATGCATCATGCCTTATATAACTGCAAATTGTTGGTGGTCCATAATTCTTTTCTTCAATGTGGGGATCAGAAAAAAAAATAAAGTAATAACCCTTCATATAAGACGTGGATTTAGGTGGTCGTTTGATTTGCTTAGGAATTAGAAGTATACTTAAAGTTTAAACTTTAGATACACGGGAACTTAATATCATAATCAAAGTCGTCCAAAGTAATTTGTTTAGCATTGGAGGAAGCAACTTCTTATGTTTAAGGTGATAAATGGAAATTCTTAGGGATTTCCACTTTTCATTTTACCATTCTTTTTCACCTAGCAAACAACTCTAACAAACTTACAGCTCCTAGACAGTCTCATTCTTATTTGGTTTCCATCTCAACCACAAAATCACCAAGTTATTGCAAGATTAAAGGACCAGTGCTTCACTTTTAGTCCATTTCAGGCTTGCAAAACTTAGATGATCATTTCTGAAATTCATTGATCAGAATTTGATCATTGTTGATGTGGATTCATGTAACATCACTTTCTATATTCAGGTTATGGTGATTTATGAATGACTTAGTTTTTTTTTTTTTTACTAATATGGGTCTAAACTTGAAAGGTATTCTTTAGTTATGCTTAACGAGATGTTAATCTTGTATGCAACACTAAATGATTAGATAAGCCAACTGATTCGCCTTAACTTTTGTTAAACTTGATGTGTTGGATAAAGAACAAGAGTTTCTCACGTCATGTCGAGATCTAAGATGATGGACCTCTTGGCAGGCAAATGGATCAAGCTTTGGACGGTGTGGACCATGTGTTGATACAGATGCAAGTCCGAGTAATGTGAAAATGCTGGTAGAAATAGGGGAGGAAATGCTGAAGCAAAAGAATGTTGAATCAGTACTTTTTGGAGGCAAAAGAATCGGCGAGCAAAGTAATTTTGAGAAGCTGGAATGGTTTGCTGAAGAGCTTGTACTGGAGCATCAGAGGCGGAGTTGCAGAATTGCTCCCACTGTTGCGTTCAAGCAGGCTAATCCTACAACAACCTAAGCTGTTTCTGAAGATCTTTCGGAAAACCCGAAACAAAAACCAAAAAAACAAGGAATAGAAAATGGTAAATCTTTTTTAACTTAATTCTCACGGTCCGGTTGTTGTTAACTGTTGCATCATTTACTAACTCTTACTGCTTATGTTGTGCTCATTCCTTAGCTGCGTTTCTTATCGCTTATTATGGTCCCCCTCTGTAGCTTATGTTACTAGACTGCTGTCTGCTAATTGCTCGGTCATCTCTGTTCTTGCGATTCTCTTACCCTTTCCTCTTCCACGAGGCATTTCCCTTACCTTTCGAGAGGGTCTCGATTCAATAGGGCATTTTGGGATGAGGATTTTCTTTCCCTTCTCTCGCTTCCGTTCCCAAAGGGCATTTTGCCTATTAAGCTGGACCCACGGGCCACGGGCCCCGGGCAATGATACATGAGCATGTACAACTTTACGAATTGGGTCTTTGTTTTATCGTTCATCGTATAAAAGTTATGTGAAGTACAAGATTATTTTTCTTTTGAATATTAAAATATATACCTATGTAAATAATACATACATATTTGAATCCAACTCTTAGCGGTTGTTCAATCTATTTTTCATTGTCATTAAAACAAACAATAAAATTAAGCTAATTCGGAGCCTTCATATTTTCGTTGGGCACGGTAGCTCACTTTGCGCACCCTCCACTACATTATCTGATGAGAGGGGGTTGATCTAACAAGACTTTTTTAGCATCCTAAGCTAAAATAAAGTTTTTTTATATAAAAAAAAACTAAATTGTACGATAGTACATGCATTCGTTTAGATTTATTTCGTAAAACATGCTCATGTAGCCATGTAGGCACGTAGCACGAGAGTCCAACTACCTTTGTGGATTGTTTTTTTTATTCATTTTGTCTTACTATATGAATGAGCCCACGGACACATTAATATGTGTTTTTTATGAACATCTTTACCCTTAATTTGTCAAGTTGGGACTTGGGAGTTGGGAGTATGACAGTATGTTCTTTGACGAACTTTATGAAACTTTCTAGTATTTCTCTAGTAACGCAAATGCAAGCCTTTCCTCGATGTGGGTATATATTGTCGGTTCCATTGCTTTTCCTGGCGTTAAAAGTCTCACTATATTGTTTAATTACTCGATTGCATGCACATCATCAGGTTGCTTATCATTCTAAACTCTCGTATGTATTACTTTTATTATACGTAGGTATGTATAATTTAGGATTCGTTCTTTTCAACTTATTTTCATTGCTTATAAGTTCAGATAAGTTTAGACAAGCTTAGAGAAGGCATAAGGTCTAATAAGGCATAATAAGATCGTAATAATTGAAATTTTATTAGATCTTATTAGAGATAGGCATTGTTTAATGATTGGTAAAGAGTAGTAAAGAGTTTTCTGACGATTAAAATAATCTTCCACTTTCTACATGGAGCAGAAACATTTCTTCTTTTATTTGCACCATTCTCCCCCTTATTCTCCTATGTACTTTCCCTTATTTTTGCTTTCTAATTTTTATGTAGGAAAATGGTCTTCGTATAATATTGTTTTGGAATCATTGCTTCTTATAATCCAACCTTCCGGCCATTCTACAATAATAACCCAACGTTTACACCTCAATTTCCTGGAAAAAGTAAAGATCGGTTAAAACTTTTAAAACTCGTTCGACACGTGTATGCATAACCATTGGTTGTTTTTAACAAATTTTATAAAAAATAATTAAATTTGAATTAAAAAATTCAACCCACCCTACCCCACCGCCACCCTCTCCTGTGCTGCCACCCATACCCTTACCCCCTTTGCTGTTGTCACCGCGGTGCGCCGCAGACACCTCAAAACCAACCCTGCCCCCATGAGTATGATCTTCTCGGTCATTTCAGTAAGTTACTAGCCCGGTCTCTTAAAGAAACAAAAGAGTGAGAGTTACCCCCGGAACCACCCCTTCTTTGTGTTGGCTAGTGTCTGCTATGTGGTAGCCATTGATTCGCGTAGCAGCGAAGGTATAGGGAATTTTGAGGGGCTGGTTTTGGGGGTCGGAGAGAGAATAAGGGTTGGGGAGGTGGCAGTGCAGCTCTTGCGGGGGAGGGTCACTAGTAGGGAACGAGTTTTGTTCGTGATTCTGTGGGTGGGAAGGCAAGGGAAGGGGTTACAGTGGTTGTAAAGGTGGTTTCTTGGGTGGGGTTGTCGTGGGGGTGACCGCAGAGGAAGGGAGGGGAGTCGAGGGGGTAAGGGAGGGGGTGGGGGTGGCAGCAGAGGAGTGGTTGGGACTAGGTCTAGTTCAAGGTGGTTTTTTTTGGTAAGGTTGTAATTAGGATTAAGGATTTCAATTAGAAAATTAAATTAGGAAAAAGGGTTTTAAATAAAAAAAACACAATTGTTTAGGTTACCGATCATCTTTCTTGACTCCAGGAAATCGGGGTATGAATGTTGGATTATTAAGGATTAATCAAAGGATGGATTATTATTTGTAAATAGCCAAAATGTTGAATTGTTAAAAACAAGTAATCTTATTATTTTTCATGAAAAGTGTTTTTTGATCCAACCAATTCAATCCTAAACAACTCTTACATTAGTTTACGTTTATTGTACAAAATTAATGTCATAATAAATCCAAAACCTAAAAACGGGCTATGGGAGGATTATTAGGTGTTGATTGATATAACTAATTTGAGAGTGGGGTAGTCGTCCTTCACCGATGCTGTCCCCTACCGACAGTTTTTTCACGGGCCATAATTTTTTGGTCATCTTGTATTGAAAAAGTGAAGCCTGTGATGAATAGTAGGAGTTGGACTAAAGCCTAAAAGTGATGGACATTTGGTCAATCTAATTTTTTGGTCAATCTAATTTGGTCATCTTGTATTTGAGAGTGCCTATCAGAACACTTTAACAAAATCATACACGAATATATTTTTCCGTACTTATACATTACGAATGATAGTTAGAGTGAAAGTTGTACTAGTGCAAAACGTCAAAGTGTAATAAAATTAAAAAGAAACAGAGGTAGTATATACTACTCGACAAGGTACTCATACGTTACTATTTGCATTGGTTTTTTCATCGATTCCAAATAGGAATAGATAGACTAATGGATAATACATGACAGATAATAATAATAATAAATGCAAAATAATAATTAAGAAAATAATAATAGAAACAAATAATAAGTAATCATTTGGTTATTATTAGTCATTAATTATAAATAAATGAATAATAGTGCAGTATAAAACTGAAATAATATAATATTCATAAAAATAATTCTTAACTGAAAATTATTGATATTAATAATACTAATATAATAATGATAATGGTTTTGTTAATAATAAGAAACCAAGAACAATAATAAATAAGGGGAAAATTGGCCTCAACAATACAAGCTATAACTTGGGTGCACCCCACAACACAAACTTTAACGGAAGCGACCAGCTACACGAAATTTGATGAAGGGTGTAAAGAGTGACAAAAATATGTGATTTTTTTCGATTTTATTTATGCTTATATCTAATTTTGTGATGAATGTATTGGGTTTGCTTGTATGTTCGTAATTAAGATTATGACAATTAAGTTTACTATAATTTAAAGGAGAATTTCCAACCTTAAACTTCATTTATGTCATGGGTTGAACCCAACATTAAAGTTTGTGATGTTGGGTGCACCCGTTAAAGTTCGTGTTGTTACGTACACCCTAATGATAGTTGGTGCTATGAGACCAATTCTCCCTAAATTAAATTGTAAAATTAAGAGTAAAATGTAATGAGGTGAGTTAAATAGACCTATAAATAGCTATTAATTCAGTTTCGAAGAAGGTCATAGTCCCCCTTTTATATGCAAAAGTTTTGTTGCTCTCACATTTCATTTATCTCCACTATGCTATTTCCTCTATAAGATTAGTCAATGTGGATGCGTGTTAGATGATTTTTGGGTGACTTATCATTAGCTTTTGGCTTCATTTTGTTAAACAGTTAAATTTTTTTGATGAGTGGCTTTTAGAGTTGCTGAGGCTTTTCAGCCGAAAGCTGCTTTTACCAACTTTTGGTGACAACCATTTCAAATAAGCCAACAAAACTAGTCGGTCAAACCAGCTATCCACAGTTCCCAAATACCCTCGCTATTTATAATTACTACCATGTAAAAGTATCTTTCTCCTCACTATAGGCATAAACAAAGTGAGTTTACATCACAAACCATATAGGATGGTTGCGAAGTTTGGCCTACTAGTAAGGTTAAGGGGTTTTGATTACCACTACGGGCACATTGAGGGCAGAGATTTCTCTTATCTTTGCCCTTTACTCTCAAAGTGCTCGTCCATCTATTTGGGTCGGGTGGATCTATACAAGATTCCGGCCTGATATGGTAACTTGTCTTACCGTTTTTTTTTAAATGTAGGATGGTTGCATAAATTGTACGTGAAACTAAATCGTTAATTGAATAAACAGTTCTCTCATCACTAAACTGCATGTCATAAAAACAGAACATTGTCCGCAATTGATTTTACGTGGCTGTAGTGGAAATTAAGCTTTCAAATACTTGGTCTAGTGGTAAGGAGAGTATCCTTCCAACCTCAAGGTTGGGGAATCAATCCCCACTAGAGGCACTTTGAGATATTTTACCTTCCCCCTACTCTCAAGTGTCTGGTTCATTAGTACCCGAGCGGGGTTCAAGCAACTTATTCTTACCAAAAAAAAGTATGTAAAGTTGATATAATAGTATATACAATATTTAGTTACTAATGAAATTACCTTGAATTCTTCTTGTGTGGTGCAGGTAAACTATAGTAGGAGGGGAAAAAGAAGTGTGAAGAAAAGTTGCATAAATGGATAGTGCAGTAGTAGCCAGCTTTTACTTTAATTTTGTGAGCAGAAAAAGAAAACAACCATTTTTCATAATGGGTGATTTGGTGAGGGAATTGGGTGAAAGGGACAGACAAATTTGTAGAAAAGGAGAAGATCTTGGTGGGATTCTTTTGCCTGCCCCCTTCCACAACCATTTTTCCAATATGCTGTCATCTAGTTTAGCTTTTGTGCAGTGCAATTCCTACATTACTGAACAAGGTCAACACCTGAAATCAATTGTTTTGAAGCCTTTTGAATTTTGATTCAAAAAGCAATCTAGACTGGGAAAGTAAAGTAGCTTCCTCTTTCTTTTTTTTCCTTTTTCTTTCTTGTAAAGTTGTAAATTTTCAATTTTGAGTGGAGGGGGGCAAACTTTAAGAAACTGAAAAAAGCACCCAAAAAAAGGATGGTGGAGTCTCTCTCTTTTCTTGGCTGTCTTTTCTTATTTAATAGTATTATTTATTATTAATATGTGTAAAAATTTATGTTAGAATGGTCATCTTAATTTATGAATCATGGTAGCCGACCATATTTATGGAAATGAAATTGATAGATAGCGCCACAATTTGACAGTAGGAAAGAGTACTTTGCGGAAGAGAAGGAAGACCTTGAGCATATCTATTAGATGATCTTAAAACTAGATCATTAAGAAAGAAGGTATAAAAAATAATAAAATATTAAGAAAGAGAAAAAAACAAGAGAGAGAAGGTGAAAATCTGATTATATTCACGATCAAGATTTTCACCCAACTTTCTCTTTGCTTCTTCATGCTGCCAGGAGCGTGGGGCCATGTCCTCTTATTACTTTACTAGATTTCTATGCACGCGATGCGTGCGACAATAATTTTATTATGAAAATTCATAATCTATAGTAAATAATTTTATGGATAGTCACATCTTACCATAACTTTTCATGTTTTTATAAACTCCCACCTTAATGATTTTTTTTTAAAAAAAATTTCACCTACCATTTACTCCCTCCGTTCTCTTTTGTTGTTCCTACATTCCCCATTAGGAAATTTCATTATGTTGTTCCTACTTTGAATCTTCCCATATATAATCAGTTTTTTTTACAAAATTACCCTCATTGAAAAAAATTTATACCATACTTGTCCTTGCTTTATTTACTGACATTAAAAAGTCTAATTAATGTTTCACTTCCCAATAACATCTCACTCAGAATTTTCTCATTTTTATAAAGAGTGTCTAGATGTTTCTTGACCACTCTTAAATTATTACCGTTTTGTTGACTCAGTCGAACATTATAAACCCACCCCCCAACCCATCCTCATCACTCATCAGTTTCATTTCATATGAACCCTAACTCTCTCTCTCCCTCTAGGGTTTTTCGATCTTACCTTCTGTAGATCTCCATTTTTTCCGATCATTTTTTTCACAACCTCATCATTTCCATTTCGTTTGATCTCCAATTTTCTCGGTTTCGAAATATCTCTGTTGCTCTTTGTCGAGTTCGATTATTCTGATTTGGTTGGCTTTCTTTTGGTTCGATTTTGGCCGTGATGAGTTATCCTTGGACAGAAAGTGACGATGAAGCTTTGCCTTCACATGATTCGTTCATTCTTGATGATTATCGTGAGTGGGGTATTGATTGCCATTGTCCCAACAATGAACAGCCTAAATGAGGAGCCCATGGCCTTGAGCTGCATCGGCGTTTGGTGGTACACAAGGCTATGCCTAGGTTGCATCGCGTCGCACAACATTTGGCTAATTGGACTCGTAGGACCCTAATATGTTGCCTTGAGTGACAAACCGTTGCGACCCCAGGTCAGGCGGAGCTACCCGCTGAGTTTAAGCATCTTATTCACCAGAAAGATGGGATGTATTTTTTGATTCAGATTCAGAGGAAGATAAATCAGAGAAAGAAAAGGTGGAATCTCATACAAAGTTGTCAGATCTGAAAGATGATGAGAATGATGACCCAAAAGTTTCTACTGAGGAAGCAAATAAGTCCCCTCTAGTCGGTTCCGTGGAAAATGATGTTCCTAAAACTGATGATTAGCCATCTTGAATAAAGATAAGTCCCCTTTACCTCATTTTTTCATATTTTTCGGCTTTTAAAATTTTTAGAGGAGTTGATTGTTCGAGGAATGTAGGAAATGATGTAATTTCACCCCGTCCCTTTAGATGAGTTGATTGTTCGAGGAAATTAGGCCTGGATATTGATGCTATGGTGCTGCTGCTATGATTGGTGTTGTTGTTGTTGTGATGGATTATGATGTTGAAATTTTTTGATTTTGCTCTCGGTTTGTTATTGTGATGGATTATGATTTTGCTATCGGTTTGTTGCTGTGATGGATTATGATGTTGAGGATTAGTGTGATTTTGCTCTCTGTTTGTTGATCTCTGTTTTGTTGTTGTGATCATTTTTTATGAACATGAACATTTGTTGGGCATTTTTATAATGTCGAATTTGAAAAAATGAACATCTCACTCACGTTTTAGGTACTGTGATCTTTTTTATGAAAATGAATTTTTTTATCACGTTTTTGGCGTAACGTTTTGAAAATATGAACATTTAGGGTTTGGTCATCGATGATGATACACTATACGATGAGGGTTCTATGCATATAAGTTAAGTGGTACAGTTGCCGCCTTATGAGGCTTTTGTGTGACATACCACTTCAACGTCGTAGACGTTTGGTGGTAAAGTTTGCCGCCTTAAGAGGCTATTGTGTGACATACCACGTCAACGCATATAATCCTATGATTGATGGGGACAATCTGAGACAATTTTGTTTTGATAACTTTCCTTTTTTCCGTTTAAGTTCAAAGTCGAATCTTAACTCAAAATAATTTCAGTTTGCTTTTTTCTAGTTATTTAAGGTCCCCTTAAAACATTCGTTCGTCAATGATGATGATCTTTACGATGAGGATTCTATGCATAAATATTCAATGGTACAGTTTACCGCCATTAAAAGGCTATTGTGTGACATGCCACTTGAATGTTGTATAATCCTATGATTGATGGGGACAATCTGAGATACTTTGGTTTAAAACATCAAAAAATATCATTAAACTTCTAAATACGATTTCAGCTACAATGATCATTAAACTTGAAAACGTGATTTCAGATGCTTGTTTCATTGAACATAAAACGAAATTTCATTAAACTTCATAACTAAATTTGATTTGCCGCCTCTTTCTCTGCATCAAGTAGCTCAATGCGCTGATTTACTGCCCATCTTGGTACTGTTACTTGTGTTGGTAGCAACCCAACATCTTCTAGTTGTTTTTTCTTGTGATGAGGCGCGTCATATGCGTTGGATCCTTTGGCCTTCAATATCTCATTCAGTGTATATTGCAAAGTCATCCAAACATTGCTGAGTGTTTTTGGATGCAACTCCCTAAATGCCATTTGAACTGCCTCCACTAAACAGTCAATATCCTTAGGAATTTTCTTATGCATAAGTGATTGCATGCTTCTAAAAAAACCCTAGATCAAGTATGTTGCAGTTTGGACTGTTGGGAGGTTGTTGTGTAAGTATAAATGTGAACCCGTCTTGCTGAAAATGTTGTTGCCATATAGGATCGTCTTGAGTGATGTGTGCTCTGGCATTATCTTGCTGAATATATATCGTTTTGCTCCCCTCTGCTGGCCATTTAGCTTTGATAGCTGGTATTATATGATTTATTAGCATGTCCCTGGTTGCTTCTTGGTTGACCGATTCAATTGGCTTTTTTTCAAGAGTTCCCTTTGCTCTGTTTTTTTATTTCCTCTTTGCTGGTACTTGTTCCGTGAATGGAAAGATGCCTATTTTACCATCGAATATACATTGACCATCTTCATTCCACCTTGGTCTAGCAACACACCCCATAAACATTATCTTTGGAATGAACTTACTTGACTTACCGCATCTATATGGCTTTGGTTCATCCTTTGCAAGATAAACTCTCTGTGATTTTTGAGTTAAGTAAAACCATTTCTCGTCGATGTGGACGAAATCATACATGCTGTAATATGTTGGTGTTGTGTCAATGGTCTCTTGTTGAATTAACCTGATAATCCAATCCAGTCTTGCCATCTTATTGTCTTCTGTCAGTCCCGGACGAAGACTGTTGGTATGTGCTTGTATGACACCCCGTTTAATCATTCTCCATACAGTTGTCGGAGCAAGATTTAGCTTCGCTGCTAAGTCTCGAATGCATGTTCTGCTCCCCATGCTTATTTGCGCGATGTTGTCGTATGACACCTCTATCCTCTTTCTGCCACAATTGTGATACATAGTGTCAACATTATAATTCTGGGATGATTCATTTTGTTTCTTTGCTTTGTTCCATATCTTACTTATTGTCCTTGTGGTGTATCCGAAATAAGCCACAGCTTCCTTGATGCTACCATGTGGAAGAAACCCAGAAATTTTCTTCTCCAACAAATAATGAAGAATTTGCAGCCTTACCTCGTTACTGAGCCTTGGCGAAGGATGATTTTGAACTTCAAGTTCTGTTGGAGGAATAAATGGAGGTGCTGAGTTCAAATCGATTGGAGGTTCTGAGTTCAAATCTATTGGAGGTGCTGAGTTCAAATCGATTGAACCAATGTCCCCGTCCTCATCAAGTGGTTCATTATTGGCTTCAACCTCCATACTTTCTGTTCTGTGAACTTCATCATCAGCTCCTTCAAATTCTGATGTAATTTCATCACCAGATTCTCCATCAACAAAGCCAAATATTTCATCTTCAAATTTTGACGCCATTTCAAGGCAATGATGTACAGATTTTTTATAAAGTTTTTTTTTTGTTTGTAAAAAAAAGTGGAAGGCTGTGGGTTCTCAGTGTCCTCCACCATATTTAAATGGGGGGCAAATAGAAAGTCATTTAGACTCAATCCGTGTACTTTCAATCTCATTGGTGTAGAGAAGTGCTTATAAGGTTAATCAGACTCAATCTGTGTACTTTTAATCTCATTGGGTGAATATATTTTTTATAATTCTTTGTAAACATTAATAAGATCTGTTAACATTAATCACTGTTCAGTTTTTTGTAGCTGAATTTTTCTTTTTTTAATACTTTCTCTCTCATTTGCAAAGGGAATCTCATCCACTTTTAATAATTCCTTGGTCTCTCCCCCGATTCTAAATAGGAACAACAAAAGAGAACGGAGGGAGTACAATTTTATTAAAAACTCCCACCACTTAACGATTTTTGTCAAATTTCATTAAAAAAACCGTTAAGTGAGTCCCCACATATACATTTTGTTAACAAAATGAAACTTCAAATAGTTGCATTCTTTCCAAATAGTTGTAATTCGTTCCAAATTTGCTCTAAATTTGTTGAAGATTTGCCCTTAAATTGATGAAATTGACTTCAATTTCAGCGTAAACTAATAATAAATTGCATATGTGGGTCTCACTTCACGGTTTGTTAACGGAATTTAACAAAAATTATTATATGGTGAGAGTTTCTAATAAAATTGGGAAAGATAGGTGGAAATTTATAAGAAAAATGCATTAAGGTGAGAGTTTCTAAAAACGTGAAAATTTAGGTGGTTTTGAGCAAAAAAATCCTAATTTTATTTGCATAAGATGTGTGTTTTGGCTACTGTAACATGATAAAATGTGAAAGTACACAACATATTTTGTTTTCAAGCTAAATTCATTTTGGCTCATTTTTCTTTGAAAACATCCCTACAACTAATGTTATATAGTACCCGGTAAGGTATTTTTTGCCCATTGTCCAAATGAGAAAAAATTCAAAAGTACTTGAAAATATTTTATCATATTTCTCACTCATGCTAAAATACTTTATCATGATCAATTTGATCAAATGTGCCTTCACTCATGAACAATCAATTACTCATGTATTTCAAAATAAAAAATTTCAAAAGTATATAAAAGTATAGCAAAGTGGGTGTCTATCTATAGATCTCAAGAAAATATAATCGTTGATATTTTTTTAATTGTTTTTACTTTGTAGGTTTTTAGATATTTTAGTTAGAAGTTTTGAACATCTTTTATTAAAAATTTGATGGCTAAATTTGGAAATAAAACTTAATTCCTTAATAAACTCATTAATTTATTTTATTTATTTTTTCTTTTTTTCTTTTTGGTGTTCACCCCACCTCTTCACTTATATAATAGAGATTTGCAACCATTTGATAAGTCTTCATCCAATGGCTAACAAATTTTTATCATTTGTCATGTTTAAAAAACTTGAAAGGCTAAAAAGTAAGTTTTAATTAGTTTTTTCAAAAAAAAAAAAAATCTGCAGTGGTTATATTTTTTTTCCTCTATAAATAGACACTAATATTGATTTACTTCCATACATTTTATCTTTAAGATAATTTCTTTAAACACTTATCCACTCCCTCAACAAATATTTTCTCATAAAAAACGCCAATAATATGCAATTTATAATATAATTAATTTTTAAATTGTCGTACTACTTAATTAAATACGATATTAACGTTAACCATACCAATGATATTAAGTTTGCTAATATTATTTAATGACAAATGTAAACATTAATTAAACATAATAGTCATTAATTGTTCTTAATCAATAAAAAAACATTGATGGAAATATAATTGAGGAAAGAAATGTATGGTGGGGTATGGTAAAAATTAGGAGAGAGAATGTGAAGATCTAAAATTGTAGCTCATCTATTGGGTATAGAAATAATGAGATCATTAACAATCGATCGTTAGTGAGGTGGAAGAGTGAGAAAATAATAAACTAATTGATGATCTCAAATCCTAGATCAACTAGTGGTTATGCTCTAATGCTGTCGACTAAGTGGGGCCTTCTCATTTGAATATTTTCTCTGTAGTTTATTAGTTGTGATACTTTTTATTTTACGGACTTTTGTCCAATTTTTGGAGAGGAAAGAGATAGATATGAAGAAAGAAGGGGGACTTATATAATAGAAGAGAGCTAGAGAAAAATATTGCCCAAAAAGGAAGTGTCATAATTGATTGCAAACTTTCTCATTTGAAAGTGTCACTTTTAAAATCAACATAGGAAGAAATTATTTTCTTATATCTTTCAAGAGTTTCAACCTTTTGTTATTAGATATGTTGTACATGTTTTCTGAATTATACTACCTCCGTTTTCAAAAGGTTGAAACAATTTTCTAATAGGAAAATTTCCCAAAGGTTGCAATACTTTTTTTTCTCATTTAAAAAACCCTATAAAATGAAAATAATACCTTATTAAATATCATGAACATTACTTATTATAGCATTAACAACTAATCTAACCCAAAACACAATTTTATTACTCCCACCAAAAATCACCCAACCGCCCAACTACCCACATTAAAACTTATGAACCAAATTGAATTTACCCACCCTAATGATGCGGGCTTGATCTACCCAATCGGTCAAGAAAGCTAGCGCTTTGAGAGAGCTTCTCAAAATATCCTATAAATTCAATATAAAAGTAGGGCTTCAAAGCGTGTAGTTTAGGGTGCGCTTCTTCCAGAACCTATACTTTATCTGCAAGATCTTTCCAATCTGGAATCTCGTACATCAAACTCTTCTTTCATTTCTATTATTTAAAGCTCATTCCACTGTGGTAGATTCGACCGCGAAAGTCTAAAAATTTCGAAAAAGCTCCTCAAACTCTATGCGCTCAACGCACTAAGCAAAGTTGTTCAAGAATGTGATGATTACGACGACATGCAGAAATTGAGGGTGAGAAGGGCATTTGTGTTTCCTGTTCCTCGTCATCAAGAAAATAAAGATAAGGAGAAAGAAGTGGTGGTCAAGAAGGAGGGTGTTGAAGAGGAGCCCAAAAGGAGGAGATTTGTGAGGAAAGGAGTCACTTTTGAGCCCCCCTTCCTCCGACTACTCCTCATTGAGTCATTGTCTGTGCTCTTATGGCCCAACAACTAGTGATTGACTCCAAGAAGAAAAGAAAGGTGAAGGTGGAGTATCTGTCCACTTCTAGGGGGACGGAGAGAGGAAAATCGAAAGAGAAAGGAGAAAAGAAGCAGAAAGGAAAAGAAAAGGAGAAAGAAAAAGAGGGAAGGAGCTCTTCTAGGGGAAAGGAGAAGGTTTCTTCTGTCCCGGTTGATGGGTATTTCATGATGGAGGGTCTTGTACCAAGGAGAGAGCATGATCGGTGTTGAAGAAGATGAATTCGACAACTTGAGGCTTGTCAAACTTGTGGAGGACTATGATGATGGGCTTTAGTCTGGACCAGACATTCCGATGAGTCCATGTGGTAGTGGAGAGATAGATCCTAATGATCATTGCTTCCTTTCAATGAGAAAAAATATTTCTCGTTGAGGTTTTGTAACCTTATAACTCCCTTTACTTTTTGTGCATTCTTAATCGAATGTTCACTATGATAAGTTCCTGTTACATATGATTGTAAGTTGGCTATGTTGATTTCTATTCCATATGAGTCCCTGTATTATTGGCTTATTGTTATGATCATGCTGATGCTAGTGTTAGTACCTTAAAGGATGTTTATGTCGATAGATGATGCATGTGGTTGGCTTTTTTGGCTTACTGTTATGATCATGTTCATCATGTTGGTGCTACCTTAGATGTTGTTTATGTTGATAGATGAAATGTGGTTGCCTTTTTGGCTTAATGTTATATATGTCTATGTTGATGATGTTGCTGCTGCTTCAAAGGCTGTTTATTGTATGATCATGTTGATGTTGTTGCTGCTATAAATGTGGTTGCCATTTTGGCTTAATGTTATATATGATCATGTTGATGTTGCTGATGTTGCTTTAAAGGCTGTTTCTTTGATGTCCTTAATTTTCAAAATTCTTCTATATAGTGATACCTTTGATTTTCTTTAAAAGTTGAAAAGGGATACATTTAACTCGGATAATGATACATTTTAGGCAAATGAATATAGTTTTATCACAATACTTCCAAATGATGCTATTTCTTAGTTTTTTTGAATGGTATAGCATTGGTGATGTGGAGGTTGTTTCTTAGTACTTTGTATGTCATATAGTAAACAAGAAAATGGTTAATTAGACAAGCATTATATCTATCTTACCTTTGCATAACGGACTTAGATGTTCAACCAATGTTAAATTTGCTACTCACACATGATTATTTCAAACCTATTAGCTCAACTGGAAGAGCATTGTGCAGTTGCACAAATGATGTAAGTTCGAATCTTACATACGTTAAGTGTACCCTTTTTTATTCTAATTGTACCCCCATTTTCTAACAAAATGCAACCCATTTTATTTTAGATATAGCTTGTTCATAGCCTAATTCAAACTTAAGATGATCTAGTTTTATTTCCCATTAAGAATGGTATGTAATAAGTAGATGTTCTTGTTTGTTTTTGTCTATTTAATTTCATTATTTCACCCACGAAATTTTCTTATTGAAAGTTGCATGCTCTTTACTTCACCAACACTATGAACACCTCCCGTCGCTGCCAAAATGCATTCTCCCCAACTCTTAACTTATTACAATGGAAAGAATTGTTTTTAATTTTTACATGAAATAGCTAAAATACAATCTTTTAGTTTTACCACAGATCATTGGTTGTGGCTAATGCGGGTGACTGTCGAGCTATACTATGTCGGAGGGGCGAAGAAATTGCGATGTCATAATAGGATGAGTTGCTTAACTACTGATAGGTTTTAGTCGTGTCACCTAATCAAAAATAAACCTACGGTCCTCTAACTAGGTAGTCAGTGGAAGCAGGGTCGAATCCACAGGGAGACAGAGTTTCTAAATCAATATTCAACCAATTCAGCTACTCCAGAGTAAATCAGGAAGGAATTAATTAAACTAATGATTAAGCTAAGAAAGACGAATTAAACAAAGGATTTAACTATGGAATAAAAACCTAGGGTATTAGATCGGTCCACCATACTTATACCAATCAAACAAGGTTAACAACTATCAAAACCTAAGTCAAGAGTCGGGGGATTAGAGCCTATGTTGAGCTATGGTTAAGACTCAACGCTCATAGTTCAACATACGCCGCATGTTCACTAACGTAATCAGAACTACTGACGTGTCCTAGGCCTCTAGTCGTAAGACGGATCTGTGCAAACAACTATTAACCACAAGCAACCAACGAAACTGCGTAATAACGTTAATTACTCAATAAAGAACAAATCACATCACAATCACCCTAATCAAGCCCTAGAAATCGATAAGAGTCTAAATCACAATCATGGTATAAACATGGCTTTCCTATCTAACACCCTAGAAAGAGACTACTCATTCATGATCGAATTGACAACAATAAAACTAATATGAAACCCTAACAATTGCATCATGAACGATTAAATAAATAAACTAAACAATCAAGAATAATAAAAGAGATTAAGGTAGGAAAGAGTACCAATTGACGGAAAGCAGGAACTTTTATTGAAATCGAATAGGCTCAATCACCTCTAAATTAATCTAAAGTGTTTGAATTAAACTAAGAACAATGAGAAATAAAACTAGTCTAAAGCAGTAAAGATCAATAAAAGATCTCTCTAAATAATGAGGAAAAAGGTATTTATAATACCCCTCAAGTCTAAATAAAACGGAAATTAAAAAGTTGAAGTCCGCGTAAAAGGGTGCCAGACCCGATCGGGTCCGAGCACATTACCCGATCGGGTGCCCAGCAACTTCACATTTTCTCGTCTTGGCTGTGATATAGCAGCAGCGCAGCAGCAATAGGCGAACTTGAGGCCCACCCGATCGGGCCTTGGTTAGCCACCCGATCGGACCAGGTGACAAAGTGGCCTAGTGAAAGCGCCTCTTCCGCAGCTTCACAACGAGAGCTATGAGCAGCCCACTCGATCGGGTCGGGTGGTGAACACCCGATCGGGCCTGGTGCATGTGTGCTCGCCCGATGCGATCGGGCAAGACTTGCCCGATCGGGTCCGTGACTTTCATACCCGATCATAAATACTTCGCCCGATCGGGCCATTTCTGCCCGATTAGTGCACGGAAACCTCCTTTGACTCCTTGGCTCTCTAATCTTCACGTTTAGGGGTCTTGGGACCTCCTAAACTATCCATAAAGCTCGTGACCCATCCTACGTGCCTCGTAACATCTCGTAAAGCCGTGGTTGCTTCCAAAAGGCTCGGGAATAAGGAGAAAACTCCATAAAACCTGCAATTCAATACTAAAACACGAAACCACAACTACATACGATAGTTAGCACAAAATAGCTCCCAAGAGCTCCAATGACGCACAAATTAGCTTGTAAATAAGGGAGAAAACTCTATACAAATACGTGATATCAAACTCCTCCAAGCTAAACCTTTGCTTGTCCTCAAGCAAACAGAACATGAACATGGAATAGATTGCCTCACCCCATAGATAAAAACCAATCAAAGCTCAAAACATTTTCAAGACTAAGAAACGTTCAAGCACGCATAATTCAAGTTTGGCTAATCAAATCCATACAACCACCAATCATCCAAGCAATTTATCAAATTCAAGCATCCACAAGGCATACAAATCCTGAAAAGGCTCTCACAAAGGTGTCACTCCTCTCGATTTTGTGGCAGGCAAAGAATATGCCCGAACACTCACCAACCCGACTATAAATACCCTTCCCACTCACACTCTCATGTGTTTAAGAAGGTTCAATGACGCTCATCCTAGTCAAGTCGACTCAATTAGCAGAAATACTCTTTAACTTTGACAAACTGACTCGAAATCAATCAAATGAACACTGCAGACATGAGCTCAAGAGGACTTTAGAGGGTTGTAATGGGGCTTAGGTAAGAGGTAGGGGATACTTTTGGGTAATGTGGTGGAAAAAACAAGAAAGGGAGAGCATGAATCATTCAAACAAGGCCTAAGATGGCCTAAACAACTCCCAACAACACCATATAACCATGAAAAATAACCTAACTCTCATAAATCAATGAAAACTCACAACAAACCCAATTTTCAAGCAATGAAGCGAATTTTTCTTTAAGAACGTACATGAATGAAGGACTTTGAACTCTTTTTAATTTTTATTTCATTTTTCTGAACTTCATTCACGCAACTCTAATTTTGCTTTTTCTTTTCCTTTTTCTCACCCTCAAGCCACAACAAATACACTTTTAACTTCCTCAACAACGAACTAAACCAAGATACAAATCTCAAACTCAACCCATACAAAAGCTCCCCCAAGCTAGGCTTGGAATAGAATCAAGTGAAGGCCTTGGGCTCATAATAGGGGTTTAAGTAACATGAAACAAGTCATTAGGCTCAGCGGGGATAAGGAGGATAAAAGTATATCAAAAATTCACTCTGAAGCTCAAGAATTAGACAAAAGAACGCCTCTATCACAGCATATGCTACAAGTCATCTAAAATCAGACAAGTACGAAGTCAAAGTCAAGATCAATCCACTAAAGAGGAACTAACACACAAGAATAGACTGGATAATAATATGAATCCAATAGGCTACAAAGAGGCCTCACAGTCTAACCAATTCAGGTATGCAGCACAAAGTGGTCTAATATAATCCAAAAAAGCTCGAAATCATAGCAATCAAACATCAAATCATAGCCTCAAGATCACAAATGCCCAGCTATCCAGAAGACAAAGTCATATCATTTTCAAATAGAGCACAGCAAGGGGCACAGGGAGGCAACTAAACCAGTCATGGGAACCATATTTTTTTTTATTTTTTCAGTATTTTTCGAAAGCAGTAAATCTACTCTAGAAAGCAGTAAAAGAGATAGGGAATACAAACAGAACTCCTCCCCCAAGCTGAACTTGGCAGTGTCCTCAATGCCAAAAGGTGATAAGGACTATGCTAAGAGGAAAAACAATGTTAGTACCCTCACTCTCGCTCACAAAAAGAAGAAAAATAAAAAGAATAAAAAAAAATATGAAAAGAATAGGAAAAAGGGAAAGAATACGAGTTGCCTCTCGCACAACGCTGGTTTATAAAGGTCCCGCACGACCATAATCCGCCCTCTCTCAAATAGGAGGGGCGTGTCAGTGAGTGCCACCCTCATCAAATATCTTTCTCCTCCAAATGTTCTTGACAATGCCTCCAGACGGTGAGGCAACCTTAGGTGGAATTGGAACCTTCTCCACACCTACTTCATCCAGAACCTCATCCCTGTAACAAGATTGTTCAAGCATAGGTGCCTTAACAGCATTGGTTAGTTTAAAAATCACTTTATCATCACCAACACTCAGAGTTAAAGACCCAGACTTGACATCAATGACAGCACCAGCAGTACACAAAAACGGCCTACCCAAGATAATAGGAATCTGGGCATCCTCATCCATATCTAATACCACAAAATCAACAGGGATATAGAATTTCCCAACCCTAACAGGAACGTCCTCTAAAACACCTAGAGGGTATTTTATAGAACGATCCGCCATCTGTAAAGTTATTTGCGTGCATTTAAGTGCTCCCATGTTCAGTTTCTCAAAAACAGATAATGGCATAACAGAAACAGAAGCACCTAAATCACATAAAGCCTTGTCAATAAAAATCGGTCCAAGATGGCAGGGTATAGAAAAACTACTAGGATCTTTTAACTTTGGTGGGGTTTTATTTTGGATAAAAGCACTACACTCTTCAGTAAGAGCGACACGTTCTACCCCACCAAAGTCTCTTTTCTTAATGATCATGTCTTTCAGAAATTTGGCATAAACAGGCACTTGGGTAATTAAATCTGTAAATGGAATCGTTACCTCAAGGTTCTTGACCATAGCCAAGAACTTACCAAACTGCTGATCGACCTTGGACTGTTGCATCCTGTGAGGAAAAGGTAGCCTTGGTGTAAAAGGCGTTTCAGAAACCTTCTCCTTTCTCTTCCCTGTCTGTTCAGCTTCTGCAGACAAATCGACTTCAGACGTCGAATTCTTCCTTTTCCCTTCCTCTACCACCCTCTTCTTCCCTGCAGTTGGGGTAACCTCATCAATGGGCACTGGAGGGGCATCATATGCAATGCCACTACGAAGAGTGATGGCATTCACATGTTCTCTCTGAACTGGTTGCCCTGGCAATTGTCCCTGCTGTCTCTGTGCATTAGTTTCTGCCAACTGAGCAACTTGAGCCTCGAGAAGTTTGATATGCTTCTCTTGGTTCCTCCGTGCTTCCTCATTTGCCTTTTACATAGTCAATATCAGTTTCATCAGTTCAGAAGTGCTAGGCTCTTGTGGGTTGTTGGTTTGTGGAGGTGGGGTGTGGAAATTCTGTGGAGTTTGGAAGTTATTGGAATGATGGAAGTTTTGTGGTGGTGGTCTTTGGAAATTTTGTGGGGTTTGATGGTATGAGGGTTTAGGATAGTTTGGTGGAGGTGGAGGTTGATAGTTTTGTGGGTTTTGGTAGTTATGTGAAGGGGGGAAAGTTTGTGGCCTTTGGTGAAAGGCATTTACCTGCTCCATCTGAAATTGACTGAACTGACAGTCATGCCCAAAGTGACCCTGTACACCACATACCTCGCAGTAAGATGAGGTAATGGGAGCTACGGCAGACATAGCATTGATGCTCATAGGCGGAGGTGTCGAACTAGAAGACTTCATTAGCTGCTGAGTCAGTTGCGCCATCTGAGATGTAAGCAATGAAATAACGTCAACTTCAAGTACCTTCTTAGTCAAACTCCTAGATGATGAATGGTCATTGGCTGCAAGATTTGATATGAATTCATAACCCTCATCAACTGCCTTGTCTAAAAACACTCCTCCTGCAGACGAATCAACAATACACTTCGTCTGAGGCTGCAGACCATTGTAGAATGTCTGCGTCAAGAACCATTTGTCCATATTGTGGTGTGGACACTCTCTCTGTAGATCTCTAAACCTAGCCCACGCTTCCCGTAATGTTTCATCAGGCTCTTGGGAAAACGTGGCTAGTTTATTTCTGATTTCTGCTGTTTTAGTAGGTGGGTAATACTCTCTCAGAAATGCAGCAGAAATCTCACTCCATTCAGTTTCCTTCACATCGTTCAACCACTTCTGGGCTCTATCTCTCAAAGAAAACTCGAACAACATGACTTTTAGCTGATCTGGAGTGACGCCGGCATGTTTAACGGTTCGACAAAGTTGTTGAAACCGTTGCAGATGATTTGCCGGATCTTCAGTAGGATGCCCACCAAACTGATTTTGCTGGACCATGCTGATGAGTCCATGCTTAATCTCAAAATTTGCTGCGGCAATGGTGGGCATAGTAGGTCCAGTGGAGAGACCATCTGGGTTGGGCACCCCATATGACTTCAGTGATTTTGACATAACTGAAATCGAGGTGTCTGCTCCAGAGATGTTCAGCTGAACAAACTGCTTTTCTTTCTGCTTTATCTTTCGGATCCACCTGATTGTCCTAGTAAGATCGGGGTCCGCTGGAATTGGGGAACCGTTTCTTTGGGACCTGGGCATACAAAAGAAACAAAAAGCAGCAGTAAAACGTACCTCGATTGAAACAATGAAGTTCCAATGAGGTATATAGAAGTAGACCAAATAATCAAATAAAAACTTAGAAAACTAGCCGTCTTCCCGGCAACGGCGCCAAAATTTGATAGGTTTTAGTCATGTCACCTAATCAAAAATAAACCTACGGTCCTCTAACTAGGTAGTCAGTGGAAGCAGGGTCGAATCCACAGGGAGACAGAGTTTCTAAATCAATATTCAACCAATTCAGCTACTCCAGAGTAAATCAGGAAGGAATTAATTAAACTAATGATTAAGCTAAGAAAGACGAATTAAACAAAGGATTTAACTATGGAATAAAAACCTAGGGTATTAGGTCGGTCCATCATGCTTATACCAATCAAACAAGGTTAACAACTATCAAAACCTAAGTCAAGAGTCGGGGGATTAGAGCCTATGTTGAGCTATGGTTAAGACTCAACGCTCATAGTTCAACATACGCCGCATGTTCACTAACGTAATCAGAACTACTGACGTGTCCTAGGCCTCTAGTCGTAAGACGGATCTGTGCAAACAACTATTAACCACAAGCAACCAACGAAACTGCGTAATAACGTTAATTACTCAATAAAGAACAAATCACTTCACAATCACCCTAATCAAGCCCTAGAAATCGATAAGAGTCTAAATCACAATCATGGTATAAACATGGCTTTCCTATCTAACACCCTAGAAAGAGACTACTCACTCATGATCGAATTTACAACAGTAAAACTAATATGAAACCCTAACAATTGCATCATGAACGATTAAATAAATAAACTAAACAATCAAGAATAATAAAAGAGATTAAGGTAGGAAAGAGTACCAATTGATGGAAAGCAGGAACTTTTATTGAAATCGAATAGGCTCAATCACCTCTAAATTAATCTAAAGTGTTTGAATTAAACTAAGAACAATGAGAAATAAAACTAGTCTAAAGCAGTAAAGATCAATAAAAGATCTCTCTAAATAATGAGAAAAAAGGTATTTATAATACCCCTCAAGTCTAAATAAAACGGAAATTAAAAAGTTGAAGTCCGCGTAAAAGGGTGCCAGACCCGATCGGGTGCCCAGCAACTTCACATTTTCTCGTCTTGGCTGTGATATAGCAGCAGCGCAGCAGCAATAGGCGAACTTGAGGCCCACCCGATCGGGCCTTGGTCAGCCACCCGATCGGGCCAGGCGACAAAGTGGCCTAGTGAAAGCGCCTCTTCCGCAGCTTCACAACGAGAGCTATGAGCAGCCCACCCGATCGGGTCGGGTGGTGAACACCCGATCGGGCCTGGTGCATGTGTGCTCGCCCGATGTGATCGGGCAATACTTTCCCGATCGGGTCCATGACTTTCATACCCGATCATAAATACATCGCCCGATCGGGCCATTTCTGCCCGATCAGTGCACGGAAACCTCCTTTGACTCCTTGGCTCTCTAATCTTCACGTTTAGGGGTCTTGGGACCCCCTAAACTATCCATAGAGCTCGTGAGCCATCCTACGTGCTTCGTAACATCTCGTAAAGTCGTGGTTGCTTACAAAAGGCTCGGGAATAAGGAGAAAACTCCATAAAACCTGCAATTCAATACTAAAACACGAAACCACAACTACATACGATAGTTAGCACAAAATAGCTCCCAAGAGCTCCAATGACGCACAAATTAGCTTGTAAATAAGGGAGAAAACTCTATATAAATACGTGATATCAACTACTGAGCCGGAGCTTATGACAACCGAGTTGACACGAGAGGATGAGTTCCTCATAATAGGATGTGACAGATTGTGGGACGTTTTCAGGAGCCAAAATGCCATTGATTTTGCTCGGCGAAGGCTTCAACAACACAATGATCACCCTGTGATATGCAGCAAGGATCTTGTTGATGAGGCTTTAAAAAGGAAGAGTGGGGATAATCTTGCTGTTATTGTAATTTGCTTTCAACCTGAGCCACCCCCTAACTTGATCGTGCCAATGCCTAGAGTTCATAGGAGCATATCTGCTGAAGGATTAAGAGAGTTGCAAAGCTTTTTAGACAACTTAAAAATTAGCTAGATGGTGACGAGGAATAGCTAATCCCCAGAGATTAGATAGAACATCGAGGTGATTGTCCAATTGTACCAAATGATTACATGTAAACCATTAGATTCTAAATGTACCCCTTTTTTTTTAGTGTGACCCTATGTAGGTTAAATGTTGACAAAAAAATCTTTTTAACTCGAGTCATAGTTGTATCATCTAGAACTAAGGGTACATTCAAAAACAATAGAGGTCCATTGACAATAAAATAGCTAGATTCAACCTATATATGTAGCATTTTAACCTACATCTTTTGTGTGAAAACACAAATGCTCTACCAATTGAACTAATATATTTTGTATTTCTAGTTTCTGAACCACCTACCATTAGAACCATAACGGTGTCTGATAGGCTAAAGTCATATCACCTAATCAAAGATAAATCCTAAGTTCTCTAACAATGATAGTCAAGGGAAGTAGGGTCGAATCCACAGAGAGACGGAGTTCTAAGTTAATATTCAGCCAAAAAGCTACTTCAGACAAGATCAGATAGAAATCAACTGAACTACTAATTAAGCACTAAAAAGCAATATAAAAGGAGTTCACTCTATGGAATAAAGGTCTAGGGAATTAGTTCGATCCACCATGCTTATACCAATCGAAGGATCAAACAACTATCAGAACCTAGGTCGAGAATCGATAGATTAGAGCAGTGTCAAGCTATGGTTAAGTCTCAACGCCCATAATTCAACATATGCAGCACGTTCACAAACATAATCAGAATTACTGGTGTGTACTAGGCCTCTAAAAGTGAGACGGATCTGTGCAAACAATTATTAACCTCAAGTAATCAAAGAAACTGCGCAATAACGCTAATTACTCAATAAGAACAAATCACACCATAACCTATCTTATCAAACCCTAGAAACTAATAGAAATTCAAATAATCATGGTATAAACATGGCTTCCCTCTCTAAATCCCTAGAAATAATACTACTCACTCATAATTGAATCAACAATAATAAATCTAACATGAAACCCTAATAATTGCATCATGAATGAATAAATAATTAAACTAAGTAATCAAGAAATAAATAAAGAGATTAAAGTAGAGAAGAATACCAATTGACGGAAAGCAAGAACTTTTATTGAAATCGAATCCAAGGTTCAATCACCTTTAATCTAATCTAAAGTGTTTAAACTAAATAAAACTAAGCTAAGAACTATTGAAATAAAAACAGCATCCAAAGATGTCTCCAAAAATATGAGGAAAAGGTATTTATAATACCCCAAAAAGTCAAATTAAAAACGGAAATAAAGATAAAATTTCCGCATTGACGAGTGCGGGACCCGATCGGACAAAGGGCCACCCGATCGGGTCCATAGTAAATAAATCACCCAATATCTCCGTGAATCCCACGCAAGGCAAACAGCACAAAAAAGGAGAAGCTGGGCCGCCCGATTGGATCGGGCCAACTGTGCCCGATCGGGTCCATAGTGAGAAGTCCAACTTCCTTGCTTGTCTTCTCGCGTGCAGCAACACAGTATTTGGAGGTCAAGGCCCAGCTTATTCTTTTGACATGCAGCACAGGAAAGGCCCATCACTTCTTTTCTCGCATGCGCACAGCAATCACTCTTTCTCACCTTGGGCCAGCCCGATCGGGTGCAAAGCACCTGCCCGATCGGGTCCACACTAAAGAGGCCCAACAACATTCTTGGCTTGTTCAACGCAGCTGGCAGCAGAATTAGGCTTAAAAATGGGTTTGCTCGATCACTGATAGGATTTAGTCGTATCACCTAATCAAAGATAAACCTACAGTCCTCTAACTATGGTAGTCAATAGAAGCAGGGTCGAATCCACAGGGAGACAGAGTTTCTAAATTAATATTCAATCAATTAGCTACTTCAGATGAAATCAGAGAAGAATTAACTGAACTAATGATTAAACTAAAGAAGACGAAATAAACCGAGGATTTAACTATGGACTAAAAACCTAGGATATTAGGTCGGTCCACCATGCTTATACCAATCAAATAGGGTCAACTACTATCAAAACCTAAGTCAAGAGTCGGGGGATTAGAGCATGTGTTGAGCTATGGTTAAGACTCAACGCTCATAGTTCAACATACGCCGCATGTTCACTAACGTAATCAGAACTACTGACGTGTCCTAGGCCTCTAGTCGTAAGACGGATCTGTGCAAACAACTATTAACCACAAGCAATCAATGAAATTGTACACTGACATTAATCACTAATTAAGAACAAACCACATCACAATCACCCTAATCAAGCCCTAGAAATTGATAGAAATCTAAATCACAATCATGGTATAAACATGGCTTTCCTATCTAACACCCTAGAAAGAGAACTACTCACTCATAATCGAATTAACAACAACAAAACTAATATGAAACCCTAACAATTGCATCATGAATGTTACAATAAATAAACTAAGCAATCAAGAATAATAAAAGAGATTAGGGCAAAGAAGAATACCAATTGACAAAAAGCAGGAACTTTTATTGAAATCGAATAGGCTCAATCACCTTTAATCTAATCTAAAGTGTTTAAACTAAACTAAGAACTATGAGAAATAAACTGAAGTAAAACTAGAATAAAATATGTCTCTAAAATAATGAGGAAAAGGTATTTATAATACCCCTCAAGTCTAGCTAAAAACGGAATTAAAAGACGAAATCCGCGAGAAAAAGCGCAGGACCCGATCGGGCCCATAGTGAGCATTTTTTTCCACTTCGTTCCTTGTTTAGCGTAGCAACAGCAGCGCTTGGTGTGAGTTTTTAGGCCCACCCGATCGGGCCTTGGGATGCCACCCGATCGGGCCTGGCGACAACTTGGGCCAGCCACGTTCTTCTCATACGCAGCAACACAACAGGACCTACGAGCATCCGACCCGATAGGGTCGGGCAGTGGATGCCCGATCGGGTCTGGGCACATGTGTGTTCGCCCGATCGAATCGGGCATGCCTTGCCCTATTGGGTCCGCAACTTCTCTACCCGAACATAATATCTTCGCCCGATCGGGCTATTTTTGCCCGATCAGAGTACGAAAATCTCCTTTTTTACTCTTTGGCTCTATATTCTTCACGTTTAGGGGTCTTGGGGCCTCCTAAACTACCCATAAAGCTCGTGAACCATCCTACGTGCCCCGTAACATATCGTAAAGCCGTGGTTGCTTCCAAATGGCTCGGGAATAAGGAGAAAACTCCCTGAAACCTGCAATTCAACACTAGAACACAAAACCACAACTATATACGATAGTTAGCACAAAATAGCTCCCAAGAGCTCCAATGACGCACAAATTAGCTTGTAAATAAGGGAGAAAAGTCTATATACATACGTGATATCAATCACCCACCCGATCCGGGCTTGTTTGCCCGATCGGGTTGGTAGTAAGAATGCCGACACAATTTTCTTAGTTTTTCCACCCGATGGGGTCGGGTGATGTCCGCCCGATAGGGTGCGTAACTTCACCACCCAATCACTAAATCTTCGCCCGACCGGGCAATTTCTTGCCCGATCAGAGTACGGGAAGCTCCTTTTGACTCTTTTACTCTCAATTCTTCATGTTTAGAGGTCTTGGGACCTCCTAAACTATCCATAAAGCTCGTGAGCCATCCTACGTGCCTCGTAACATCTCGTAAAGCTGTGGTTGCTTCCAAATGGCTCGGAAATAAGGAGAAAACTCCCTAAAACCTGCAATTCAACACTAAAACACAAAACCACAACAATATACGATAGTTAGCACAAAATAGCTCCGAAGAGCTCAAATGACGCATAATTTAGCTCGTAAATAAGGGAGAAAAGTCTATATAAATACGTGATATCAAACTCCCCCAAGCTAAACCTTTGTTTGTCCTCAAGCAAACGGAACATGAAAATGGAATAGATTGCCTCACCCCATAGATAAAAATCAATCAAAGCTCAAAACGTTTTCAAGACTAAGAATCGTTCAAGCAGGCAAAATTCAAGTTCGGATAATCAAATCCATCCAACCACCAATCATTCAAGCAATTCATCAATTTCAAGCATCCACAAGGCATACAAATCCTGAAAAGGCTCTCACAAGGGTGCCACTCCTCTCAATTTTGTGGCAGGCAAAGAATATGCCCGAACAATCACCAACCCGACCATAAATGCCCTTCCCACTCACACTCTCATGTGTTTAAGAAAGTTAAATGACGGTCATCCTAGTCAAGTCGACTCAATTAGCAGACATACTCTTTAACCTTGACAAACTAACTCGAAATCAATCCAATAAACAACGCAGACAAGAGCTCAAGGGGACTTTATAGGGTTGTAATGGGGCTTATGTAAGAGGTAGGGGATACTTTTAGGTAACGTGGTGGAAAAACCAAAAAAGGGGGAGCATGAATCACTCAAACAAGGCCTAAGATGGCCTAAACAACTCCCAACAACACCATATAACCACGAAAAATAACCCAACTCTCATATATCGATGAAAACTCACAACAAACCCAATTTTCAAGCAATGAAACGAATTTTTCTTTATGAACGTACGTGAATGAAAGACCTTTAAATTCTTTCGAACTTTTATTTCATTTTTCTTTCATTTTTTTGAACTTCATTCACGTAACTCTAATTTTGCTTTTTCTTTTCTTTTTCTCACACTCAAACCACAACAAATACACTTTTAATTCCTCAACAACAAAACCAAACCATGACACCAATCTCAGACTCAACCCATAAAAAAGCTCCCCCAAGCTAGGCTTGGGAATAATAACGAAATAAAGGCCATAGGCTCATAATAAAGGGTTTAAGTAACATGAAACAAGTCATTAGGCTCAGCGGGGCTAAGGAGGATAAAAGTATATCAAAAATTCACTCTGAGGCTCAAGAATCATACAAAAGAACGCCTCTATCACAGCAAATGCTACAAGCCATTGAAAATCAGACAAGTACGAAGTCAAAGTCAAGATCAATCCACTAAAGAGGAACTAACACACAACAGACTGGATGATAATATGAATCCAATAGGCTCACAAAGAGGCCTCATAATCTAACCAATTCAGGCATGCAGCACAATGTAGTGTAATATAATCAAAACTCGCTTGAAATCATAGCAATCAAACATCAAATCATAGCCTCAAGATAACAAATGCCCAGCTATCCAGAAAACAAAGTCAAATCATTTTCAATACGAGCACCACAAGGGGAACAGGGAGGCAACTAAACCACTCATGGAACCATATTTTTTTGATTTTTTCAGTATTTTTCGAAAGCACTAATCTATCCTAGAAAGCAGTAAAAGAGATAGAGAAGACAAACAGAAATTCTCCCCCAAGATGAACTTGGCAGTGTCCTCAATGCCAAAAGGTAACAAAGGACGATGCTAAGAGGAAAAACAACGTTAGTACCCTCACTCTCGCTCACAAAAAAGAAGAAAAATAAAAAAAGGAAAAAGGGGAAAAATACGAGTTGCCTCTCGCACAACGCTGATTTATAAAGGTCCTGCACGACCATAATCCTCCATCTCTCAAATAGGAGGGGCTAAGCAGTGAGAGCCACCCTCATCAAACACTTTCCTTCTCCAAATGTTCTTTATGGTACCTCCAGACGATGAGACAACCTTAGATGGAATTGGAATCTTCTCCCCACCTACCTCATCCAAAACCTCAGCCCTGCAACAAGATTGTTCAAGCATAGGTGCCTTAACAACATTGGTCAGTTTAAAAATCACTTTATCATCACCAACACTCAGAGTTAAAGACCTAGACTTAACATCAATAACAACACCAGCAGTACACAGAAACGGTCTACCCAGAATAATAGGAATCTGAGCATCCTCATCCATATCTAACACCACAAAATCAACAGGAATGTAGAATTTCCCGACGCTAACAGTATCGTCCTCTAAAACACCTAGAGGGTATTTTGTAGAACGATAAGCCATCTGTAAAGTGATTTGTGTGCATTTAAGTGCTCCCTTATTCAGTTTCTTATAAACAGATAATGGCATAACATAAACAGAAGCACCTAAATCACACAAAGCTTTATCAATAAAAATAGGTCCAAGATGGCAGGATATTGGAAAAACTACCAGGATCTTTTAACTTAGGTGGGGTTTTGATCTGAATAAAAGCATTGCACTCTTCAGTTTATGCGACACGTACTACCCCACAAAAGTCTCTTTTCTTGGTGATCATGTCTTTCAGAAATTTGGCATAAACAGGGACTTGGGTAAATAAATCTGTGAATGGAATCGTTACCTCAAGGTTCTTGACCATAGCCAAGAACTTACCAAACTGCTGATCGACCTTTGATTGTTGCATCCTATGAGGAAAAGGTAGCCTTGGTGTAAAAGGCGTTTCAGAAACCTTCTCCTTTTTCTTCCCTGTCTGTTCAGCTTCCTCAGATAAATCGACTTCAGACGTCGAACTCTTCCCTTTTCCTTCCTCTACCACCTTCTTCTCCCCGTAGTTGGAGTAACCTCATCAATGGGCAATGGAGGAGCATCATAAGCGGCGCCACTACGAAGAGTGATGGCATTCACGTGCTCCCTCTGAATGGGTTGCCCAAGCAATTGTCCTTGCTGTCTCTGAGCATTGTTTTCTGCCAATTGGGAAATCTGAGTTTCGAGAAGTTTAATGTGCTTCTCTTGGGCTCTTTGCGCTTCCTCATTAGCTCGCTGCATAGCTAGAATTGCCTCTCTTGAGCTTTTTGCGCCTCCTCATTAGTCTTTTGCATGCTTAACACCATCTTCATCAATTCAGACATGGAGGGCTCTTGTGCGTTTATGTTTTGTGGAGGTGGGGTGTGGAAATTTTGTGGGGCTTGGAAATTATTGGGGTGATGGAAGTTTTGTGGTGGGGGTCTCTGAAAATTTTGTGGGGTTTGATAGTATGAGGGTTTAGGATGGTTTTGTGGAGGTGGAGGTTGATGGTTTTGAGGATTTTGGTAGTTATGTGGAGGGGGGAAGTTTGGTTGTCTCTGTTGAAAGGCGTTTGCCTGCTCCATCTGAAGTTGACTGAACTGACAGTCATGCCCAAAATGACCCTGAACACCACATACCTCGCAGTAAGATGAGGTAATGGGTGCTACGACAGACATATCATTAATACTCAAGGCAGGTGTTGTCGAGGAAGAGGATTTGAAGGTGTCAATCTACTGGCTCAGCTTCGCTATCTGCGAAGTCAATAATGCAATGGCATCTACCTCCAATACTTTCCTCGTGAGGCTGCGAGAGGTGGAATGATCATTGGCTGCAAGGTTTGATAGAAAATCATAGCCTACATCCACTTCCTTATCAAGAAAAACCCCTCCCGCAGACGAGTCAACTATACTCTTCGTCTGAGGCTGAAGACCATTGTAGAATGTCTGCGTCAAGAACCATTTGTCCATGTTGTGATGTGGACACTCTCTTTGTAAATCTCTGAACCTAGCCCACGCTTCCCGTAATGTTTCATCGGGCTCTTGGGAAAACGTGGCTAGTTTGTTTCTGATTTCTGCTGTCTTTGTAGGTGGATAGTACTCTCTCAGAAACGCAGCAGAAATCTCACTCCATTCAGTTTCTTTCACGTCGTTCAACCATTTCTGGGCTCTATCTCTCAATGAAAACTCGAACAACATGACTTTTAGCTTATCTGGAGAGACGCCGGCATGTTTGACGGTTCGACAAAGCTGTTGAAACCGCTGCAGATGATTTGCCGGGTCTTCAGTAGGATGCCCACCAAACTGATTTTGTTGAACCATGCTGATGAGTCCAGGCTTGATTTCGAAATTCACTGCGGCTATAGTGGGCATAGTAGGTCCAGTGGAGAAACCGTCTGGGTTGGGCACCCCATATGACTTCAGTGATTTAGACATAACTGAACTCGAGGTGTCTGATCCAGTGGTGTTCAGCTGAACAGACTGCTTTTCTCTCTAAATTTTCTTTCGAAGTTGCCTGAGTGTCTTTGTCAAATCGGGATCCTCAGGAATGAGGGTACCTCTTCTTCGAGACCTGGGAATACAAAAGAAACAAAAAGAAGCAGTAAAAAGTACCTCAATTAGAACAATGAAGTTCCAATGAGGCACAGAGAAGTAGACCAAATAACCAAACAAAAACTTAGAAAACTAGCCGTCTCCCCGGCAACGGCGCCAAATTTTGATAGGCTAAAGTCGTATCACCTAATTAAAGATAAATCCTAAGTCCTCTAACATTGATAGTCAAGGGAAGTAAGGTCGAATCCACAGAGAGACGGAGTTCTAAATTAATATTCAGCAAAAAAGCTACTTCAGACAAGATCACATAGAAATCAACTGAACTACTAATTAAGCACTAAAAAGCAATATAAAAGGAGTTTACTTTATGGAATAAAGATCTAGGAAATTAGTTCGGTCCACCATGCTTATACCATTCGAAGGATCAAACAACTATCAGAACCTAGGTCGAGAATCGATAGATTAGAGCAGTGTCAAGCTATGGTTAAGTCTCAACGCCTATAATTCAACATATACAGCACGTTCACAAACATAATCAGAATTACTGGTGTGTACAAGGCTTCTAAAAATAAGACAGATCTGTGCAAACAATTATTAACCTCAAGTAATCAAAGAAAGTGCGCAATAACGTTAATTACTCAATAAGAATAAATCACACCATAACATATCTCATCAAACGCTAGAAACTAATAGCAATTCAAATAATCATGGTATAAACATGGCTTCCCTCTCTAAATCCCTAGAAATTAAACTACTCACTCATATTTAAATCAACAATAATAAATCTAACATGAAACCCTAATAATTGCATCATGAATGAATAAATAATTAAACTAAGTAATCAAGAAATAATTAAAGAGATCAAAGTAGAGAAGAATACCAATTGACGGAAAGTAAGAACTTTTATTGAAATCGAATCCAAGGTTCAATCACCTTTAATCTAATCTAAAGTGTTTAAACTAAATAAAACTAAGCTAAGAACTATTGAAATAAAAACAGCATCCAAAGATGTCTCCAAAAATGTTCCTAAATGTTCCTAAATGTTCCTACCCATTTCAGTTTTGCACGCATGCCAGCGCACGTTTAATTTTGATCATATATTTAATTATACATTAGCAAAAAATATAAAAATTAGATATTCTTGTAGTGCTCATCGAGACGAATCAAACGAGACCCCACATGAATATATTTTGACTTATATATTAAGAGATATTTAAAAGATTCTCTCATATTGTGAATAGTGTCAAGATTCCAAATGTATACAACATTTAGGAACGGAGGGAGTAAGAACTATTAAAATAAAAACAACATCCAAAGATGTCTCCAAAAATATGAGGAAAAGGTATTTATAATACCCCCAAAAGTCAAATTAAAAACGAAAATAAAGATAAATTTTCCGCGTTGACAGGTGCGGGACCCGATTGGGCAAAGGGCCACCCGATCGGGCCCATAGTAAATAAATCACCCAATATCTCCTTGAATCCCACGCAAGGCAAACAGCACAAAAAAGGAGAAGCTGGGCCGCCCGATTGGATCGGGCACAATCGGGTCCATAGTGAGAAGTCCAACTTCGTTGCTTGTCTTCTCGCGTGCAGCAACACAGTATTTGGAGGTCAAGACCCAGCTTATTCTTTTGACACGCAGCACAAGATAGGCCCAGCACTTCTTTTCTCGCATGCGCACAACAATTAATCTTTCTCACCTTGGGCCAGCCCGATCGGGTGCAAAGCACCTGCCCGATCGGGTCCACACTAAAGAGGCCCAGCAACATTCTTGGCTTGTTCAACGCAGCTGGCTGCAGACTTAGGCTTAAAAATGGGTCCGCCCGATTACCCACCCGATCCGGGCTTGTTTGCCCGATCGGGTTGGTAGTAAGAATGCCGACACAATTTTCTTAGTTTTTCCACCCGATGGGGTCGGGTGATGTCCGCCGATCGGGTGCATAACTTCACTACCCGATCACTAAATCTTCGCCGATCGGGCCATTTCTTGCCCGATCAGAGTACGAGAAGCTCTTTGACTCTTTGACTCTCAATTCTTCATGTTTAGAGGTCTTGGGACCTCCTAAACTATCCATAAAGCTCGTGAGCCATCCTACGTGTCTCGTAACATCTCGTAAAGCTGTGGTTGCTTCCAGATGGCTCGGAAATAAGGAGAAAAATACCTAAAACCTGCAATTCAACACTAAAACACAAAACCACAATTATATACGATAGTTAGCACAAAATAGCTTCGAAGAGCTCAAATGACGCACAATTTAGCTCGTAAATAAGGGAGAAAAGTCTATATAAATACGTGATATCAGTGTCACGTACATAAGACAAGTTGGTGTGCCATACTAAAAGACAGGCAATATGCTTGAGCTAGTAATTGCCAAATATATGTGTTATGCACTTATGTGTAGTCCTTTCATGCCTAAATGTACCCCAATTCAATAGTAATAAAAAAGATGATATTATTTATAGGTAATCATAGATTAAACAAATCAACAAACAAAACACACCTTCATGACTCGCCAAATAATTTCAAACAACAGAAACAAATCGAAATAGTGAAACAAAATGTAATACTCCCTCCGTTTTTTTATACTTGCATCATTTTTCATTTTTGGAAGTTGCAAATTACTTGCATCATTTCCTTTTATGGAAATACTTTCTCTCTATCTCTCTCCAATCACATGGGTCCCATTTTTTCCCTCTCTCTCATCTCCTTAATTTATGTGCACATGCTCAATGATGCGAGTATAAAAAAACGGAGGAAGTAAGTGATAGTTTCAAGTCAAAATGCAATTTGACCAGCAAAGCATATAAATCTTAATCTAGCCACAAAAGCGACCTGAATGCCGATCATAAAACAAACATTAGCAAAGACGTTATAAATTCATTCACAACAGCTAGTGATTACTATTTATGAGATCGACATTCGTTCTACGACAGGATATCACAAGCTGAAAAATAGCAAGAAATGAAATGATCTCTAAGCAAAAGTAACATTCAAAGATCATTAAAACCAAGTATTAAGCCAATAACCTGAATGGAAGACATTTAACGAAGATGAAATTAAAGAATAACTAAGATCTCAAACAATAAAATGCGCATTTTACAAAATCAAAACATCATAGGCAAGGTGATTTTTAGAAGTGTGAAGGTTCAGACATAAAGGCAAGGTGATTTTTGCCAAGATCATCCGTGCACAGATTGACGGTTGAGATCATCAGTTTTCAGTTTTCAGCTACTAAGTTGGCTTTCACCGGATCCTATCCCTATATATATATATATACTTGGCAAAGCTGCCCGACTCCAGACCCAAAACTGACCTAAAGTCGACAACCCGAGATTAATTTGAGACCCGAAATGACCCAACGCGACCCAAAACATGCAGACCCCGTACAGTCTGACCCGAGATTGGCCCGCTTCAAAATGGACCTGAATAATACTTATACTAAATTTGTAATTTAATTTATAATTTTGTAGTTATACTATGTTAATTTTCAATACTGTTGTTATTTTTATAGTAGTATGACAATGATATGTGTACATTGTGAATATTTAAACGATCAAAGAAAATAACAATTGCATACTCGTATTGAGATAAATTCGGGTAAACCGCAAACAGCACCACACCAAACTATTTTATGTAGTGCGGTTTTGGTTGGTTCGAAAAAATCTCAATCTGTTTTTGTGGTGGTTGGTTTGGGCTATGTCCTAAACTACACTGACTCAAACCATGCTCAACTCTAATAATAAGTGTAAAATATAAATAAAAAATGATATAAAACAATAAAAATAATAATAACAATAAGAGTAATTAGTAAAATAATTTATTTCAACAATAAACAATAATATTAAAAAACAGTTAAATAATTAATGAAACTAGGCTAAAGTGATTGAAACTGAACTGAACTAAACTAAAATGAACTAAAAATAAGTTAAAGAGAACAGGCCCTAAGATGCTTGGTTTTGGTCCAATAAAAACTCACCTATCAAATAAGGAAAACACTGTTGCTGTCATTTTCTTCAGGGTGACGTGTAAGATGCCCAACTTATTGCAGGAGTTGTCCATCCTTTTGCAGTGCATAACCTGCGGTTGAAAATATATCCAAGTATATGAAACCTTTTAATCGGTTTCGTGGCTGAAAGATCAACAATACAAGAAAAACCATAATGGTGGAAGGACAGAAGGTGTGCTGGACTGAAAATTGATCGCAACATAGTTAGTGTTTATTCAGATTTGAAGAATGTTTAAGTGAGTTTGAGTCTATAATTATTTAGAGAGAAAGGCCGTAATATTTTCTTGGATTGAACCAACTGGTTCTTTTATCTTAAATTTTTATCCTGTTTACATGTCAATATTGAATGTTTGGAAGTTAATAGGTTGATTAATGAGTGTTTCATCTTATCTATACCTAAGTTTCGTTGTTATTTGATTACTAGAAGTGGAAATTATTCGTTCAATCAAATATTGATCCAATTTTCGTTCTTTACTCTTTTAAAGTTAAATGCTCTCAAATGCCTATCCACAAATACATCAAAGCTAGCTATTTAAAATATAACTAAAAGGGAATGTGGTGTACAAGAGGGAGTATCAAAAAATAAAGTAGTAGGAACCTAATTGAAGTTATTGCCTTCGCAAGCCAAGAAAACAACCAGCTGAAACCAAAGCACAAGAACCTAGTTTCTTTTGATTTTGTGGAACATTACTAAACCTCACAAATTAAATAATAAATCTACTTAGAAAATTCCGGGACCTAAGCAATTTACACTCTAATTAAAAGTTATTTAAACTCACAAAGAACTTAAACTTAATTACACACTCGGTTTATACACAGAATTATATTGATCATATGGCCTCCTTATATAGTACATAATACCATATGATAGATAGGACAAACATATAATTTATCCTTGTAGGTTTAGGAATAAAATTATTAGCAAAATAATTAAACTATGGCCAAAATCAACTCAATCAAATACTAATTGCCACGCCTAACCCTAGTTAAAATATGCTCTATATAAGTTTATATAATTCCCCTAGATGTAGGAAAGTTAGTTAAAAAACCCTAACAAACTTCTAACAAACCTTAGGCGCCAACTAACTTTTAACAAACCCTAGACGCCAACTTGGAAGATTCCCTCTAAGAAACTTTGACCAAGCTTCTCCCTTGCCTTGATGTTGCACACCATTCCCTTACTTACCTTCCAAGTAATGTTGACTTTTCTTCTTTCATTGATTTCTGTTCGCCATATTCGATCAATAGCCTTCACCGACCACCGTGACTTTTGACTATTGGCTTTTAGAAACATACTAGTCAACACTTTGACTTTCTCCTAAACACATTAATCTATTGATTCAACAATAATTAAATGACAATTATTAAAATGTAGGCAAAAGACTTACAAACTCAATCACTTGACTTGAACATTATCTTGAACCCAAGTCAATAAATTAACAAAAAGCTTGATCGGAATTCAATTAAATCCCACGACTCCAATCAGTAATACAACCGGCTCATCTTGGATTAAAGATCATTTAAATTTACATCAGTTTCTCCGTCTTGGCTATAGGGTCAAGATTTTTCTACACAAATTATCCAAAAAGGCTGCTTAATTTTAATGTTAAAATTAGGCAGCCCAGACCCAAATAAATATACAAGGCCAAAAGAATTTTAACCCAACTACCATCTCCGCTTCTCCTCCAACACGTCATCTTACTCATTTTCAGTTAAATTGGTGCTAAAAGAAATTAAACTGGTGCCAAAAGAAATTAAACCGGTGCCAAAAGAAAGTAAACTGACGCAACAATAATGGAAGCGTCGGTCTGAAAAGGAGAGAGTAGGTGGGCTGTTGGGTCTGCCTAATTTTATTGGGTTTGGACCTACCTAATTTTAATATTATAATTAGGCGGTCTCTTACAAAACAAACGATTTATCTATGGTTGACTTCCTACAAACATTACCTTAGGCTATAGAAAAGGCCCAAAGTGACACATTGTTTACAAATTATCCCTGAGAAATGGACTCACGTTTCGACTTTGAGAGACTATCCTAAATGTTTGGTAAAAGCATCTTCCAATTTAGTTCTCCACCAAGCCCTTTCCCCTTTGGATCATATATAATATCCCCCACTTTAGTTCTCAATAGTTTGACATATCCTTCGGTTTCTGGAATAATCTCATTCTTGCTCATTTGCTTTGCGAGAAATGATAAATGTATAACAATTATTCTTTTACCAAATATATAACATGGGCAAAATTGTTATTTTAATAATGAGGAGACAAATTGCAGCCAAAACTGTCCGTTGCCCACATGTTTCACTTTTTGTCCAATTTCATTCAACATGGTATAGTCATGGAAATATATAATCTAATACATAATGATATAGTGTCCAAATAATGTAAAACAGAGTATATTCATAACAATATAATGTCCAAATTGAAGTAAAACACATTTTTCTTTTCCTAATGCAAAAATACACAGTGTCCAAATAATGTAAAACAGAGTATATTCATAGTCAATATTGTCCAAATTAACGTAAAAACTTGGCATGGCCCACCCGTAACGCTTTTGCCCCTTTTTCTCTTTTGCCAGCACTTTGCCCCCCTTTTTGTTGTTTCCCAGTACTTTGCTCCCCCTTTTTTCTTTTCCCTAGGCGTTATATGTTTGATAAATATATAACTATTATACATTTATCATTTCTCCTTTCTGGAGGATTTGAATAAGGAGGAACACCTCGGTTTTCCTAAAAAAATGCATCCTCCTTTGATCACTTATTCAAACCGACGAACTGGCTTATTCATGAATTTCACTTCTATAAAACCCCCCTTTATTTTACAGTGGTGTCGTAGTGTCATTGGAGTCTGTAAATACTCAAGTGGAAACTGGTTGCACGATTTTGCAAGTAAAGAGGGTGTCTCGATGCAAGTACTAGTAACAATCAACCCAGCAATATCATTAGTTGACTAACAAAAAAAAAACTTTTATCTACACATATGTGGCTACTAAGGAGAAAAAAACGAAGATCAATTCGCGTAAAGGACCCTTGACTATACAATTATACATATCAACTTCACAAAATCTTTGATTATGTACTTGAATAACTTATCTTTCTCCAATACGCATGAACTCTACTGATTTGAACACTTGCACCAAAATGGTGAATTAAGCTATAACAATCACGCTAACCATAAGAATACAAGATTTCATCACAGAATAAAGGAACAAAGGATAATCTTAATAGGTCAGCACCCCCATAGGTCAAGTCAACACGATACAATTTAGCAAGTCAGGACCCCTGAAAAGGGAAAAAAAATCATCTTTCAGAATGTTCTAGTGTGGCCTACTACTGTGAACTTGCACAAATACTACTTGGTCTAATAAGAATTACAAGGTACGTAATGAAGCACCATAACGAAAGCGTAGGCGTTTATTGCAAAATGATGAGCCAGTAGCTTTATTGATATCATAATTAGCTCCATTTAGGAACAAATCAATGTGTTAGCTTGTCTAATAATAATCGTAGGAACATAGAATCGCCAACAAAAAAAATCAAGTTCCTTGACAAAAACACCCGGGTAACATACAAATAGCACATGACATGGCATTCTAATTTACAAACTTTCACAAAACTCCCAGTGGCTGGATTTAAACGCTAGCCTCGTCAAGCTTAGGCAGCTCCATGGGTTCCTGGAGGGAAGGATTGATGGGGAACATCTCACACTGTGCATACTGTGCCATCAATTGATCAACAAGCACTAGCGCCACCATGGCTTCCACCATCGGTACAGCTGCATGACAACAAAAATAATCAAATTCCAAAAAAAATATGTTAATTGCACACAAAAAATATTGAAACCTTGTTAATTGACACCAAAGGTCACGGCTAAATAAACTTGAGAATTATGCCATGACTTACCACAATCCATAGTGTTTTTTGAATCCAATTTTGTTTCTTAACCATTGTCATTTCTAAGACGGACTCGTTTAAATAATCATGACGTAGTTAGTTCTCATTTGACGGTAAAATTGTCACATTGGGTGTTAATTAACGAGTTCAATCAACAATTTTTTTTTTTTTGTGATTGGCAAATCGGGTACTCAAAACGGGTGCATTTCACAAATTTTCCAAGATTTTAAGATCCCGCTTTGGATAATTTTTGTTCAATTTTAAGCACTTAAGACCTATGTTTGCTTCCTAGAAGTTTCCTATTTGTTTTAGGTAAGTGTTACACGTTAATTATGGATGGTTGGTCATGGCTTATTTGTTCGCACGTTATTTACAAGGGTTTGCTAGTTAGTTTTAGTTTTTTTTGGATTAGGAAACTCAGAGATAATTTTCACTCTTGCTCACACCTATTCATGGGTGGAATATTTCTCTTATTTCCAAATTGGCGTTTAGCGTTTATTTCTTACCTAAATTAGTATTAGGAAGTCATAAACTCATAGGAGACAAATTGGTCCAAGTAGTTTAGGGGGCGTTTGGTTCAAAGAGCGTAAAGAGAAAACAGGAACAAAAAGAAGAAAGGGGTGGAAGGGGAAAAAAAACCAAAAAGTCTTACATAAAGAATGTTAGTATGTTACTTGGCTCGGGTTTTTTGCCACTTTCACCATTCTTCCTTATCACACCGTTGCACCATCATTTTCTCCCTTCTTGCCACATCCAAGCTCTTTCCCGCCCCTTCTACATCAAACTTCTATCTGCTCTCTTCTCTCTCCATACTTCAATGGTGGTTTCAAAGTTGGGATTTAGGGTGTAAGTGGTTTTTGAGGGTGGGGGCTAGGGTTTCGGTGTTTTTGAAGATGAGAGTAGGTTTTCACCTTTTCGGGTGGTTAGAGGTAGATTTTCGAGAAGGTGGTTTTTCTCCTTAGCAGGGGGATTTGGGAGCTCGGGTGTGTTTTGGGTGGGGTGGGGTGGTTGTGGCAGTGGATGGAGTCAGGGTGGGGGTGGACATGGTGGTTGGTTTGGAGACGTAGGGTGAGGTGGGTGGTCAGGGGGGTTCCCTTACCCTTCTCTGTAAGTGTAAGAGGGGAATCAAAGTAGAGGGTTTTGGGGGTTAGGAGGGTAGAAAGGAGAAAGCAAAATCCCCACCTAAATATAAGGAAATGGAATCAGTTGACTGTAGTCCCTAACCAAATGCTTCCTTAGTGTTTGTTTGGTTATATGTGGGAAATATATATTCCCAAGAATTTGCAATTCCCATAAATTCTAAATTCCTAGGAAGATTGAAATATTGTTTGGTTGAATGCAGGAAATTGTAATTCATGTGGGAATTTCTACTTACCAAGGGGGGACTTGGTAATATTTGTGAAGCATAAATCATATGTTAAGTAACGAAAACATACCTCGTGGAACAACACAGGGATCATGCCGCCCTCGAGCAATAAGATCTGTTTCTTCTTTATCTCTTGTAACAGTATGTTGTTTCTTCTGCAAGAATATGAGGTATAGTATCAGGATTATTTTCTTTCTCTACTCTGATTTAAAAATGAAAGAGAACTCACTCCAATTGTAGAGGTTGGCTTGAAGCCTATTCTCATGTTTATAATTTCACCATTGGATATTCCTCCCTATTAGGAAAAAAGGCAGTATTAACAATCCCATGCAATGTGGAAGGACCATTAATAATGCTCTGGCAGAAACAATGACCAGGTTAACTAGTAATTGGCTTAACCTGAATACCACCAGAGCGGTTCGTTTTTGTCCTAATCCTCCCATGTTCATCCATGTAAAACTCATCATTGTGTTCACTACCAGTCATAAAGGTACCTGCACATAAACAATTCCAGTATTAATTTGAAATTTGTAACAGTGAAAAGACTGTTGGAAATTATATTGCAAATGGACAGCAAGACTAAATCATCTACCTGCAAAGCCGCTGCCAAACTCAAAACCTTTTGTTGCAGGTAATGATAGAACAGCTTTAGCCAACTCAGCTTCAAGTTTATCAAAAACTGGCGAACCAAGTCCCTGACATTATATAATTGTGAACAAAACAAAAAATTAAGAATGACCAACAACAGAGATATTTACTGGTACTAAAACAGGCAAAGTACTTCAAACTTCTGATTCAAGCTTTGTGAAAATAACAATCTTGAAAACATCACCACAGAAAGAGTGAGGAGATCATACACGTGGAGCATTTCTAACAATACAAGTGACAACGCCACCAACAGAATCCCCTTTAACTCGAACTGCGTCTATAGCTTCAATCATTTTCTCTGCATATTCCGGATCAGGGCACCTGACGATATTACTCTCTATCTGATAAGATATCCAAAAAAAGGAAAACCTTGTCATGAACAAGTATTGACTTCATAACCCATGCCTAAATTCAAAAGTCATGCATTCTAAAAAATGATGAGACAAGAGAAAAAGTAAAAAAAACATCTTCAAAATCACACAGCAAATTAAAGTAAACCATATGGGAACAGATGGAGTTAACTGACCCTGCTAGTTCCAGTCAACAACCTAATTTGGCTACATATACATATATAAAGGAGCCTCCTGTTAACTCCCTTATGCAGGAAGCTAAAAATGAAACTCATTTGTCCACTTGTTTAAAATGTACAGTAACAACAGGCATATGTTTGATTCAAATACATTAGAGTGCAGCCAAGATTTTGTAAGTTGGTGTTCATCAACCTATTGAACACCAACCTATTGTTGGCTGTCAGACGGACTATAGATTTGCTATGTTGAACGGACTCATGCACCAGTGACCAGTGTGGGTCAGAGCTACATGTAAGAGTATAGTAGTCGGCTATTTTAGGAAAATCTTCAAAGTTTTGACTTTTCTATAGCCATGTTAGAGTGTCGAGGATTTGACACAAGTACCTGAGGTGAAACTTAGGCTCCAAGCGACACAGATTGTTTGTGGGTAAATGGCGACAGTTTCACATGGGATATTCCCCCCTTGATCCAGCTATCGTCCACCCAACAAAATGAACCAGAGGCATATGTCGTCTGCATGAGAGTAGACTTGTTTAATCCTCTACTTTTCAGCCCAAGGAGAAGTACTATAAAGGGTCAAAGGGAACAGCCACTTTTACAAGTATGTCACGAACTGACATGGCTGATTCCGGATTTAGAGACGGATTATGGGCTAAAAACAGATTTATATTGATTAAAAGGAAATCGCAGAAAATAAAGATAAATTCAAAAATATTCGAGAGGCTTGGATCTCTCCCAAAGAACTCCTAAAAGTTCAATAATACACTCATCAATATTCAACATATCATTTCACTCTTTAATCTCCTCTACATATATATAGGTAAACCAACTTGCTAACTTATTTCTCTAGCCACTACTTAAGAGCATTTCTTAAACTACCCACCCCTCTAGATCGATTTATTACAAAGGTTCTAACAGAAAGAACATTATGCCATACCAGGCAAAAAGGCTGAATGAACCTCTTTGCACTTCAAGATCAATTGTTAAAATCACGATTCAAATTGTAGAATCTTAAGATTTTAGGATTTAAACATAGTCATACGATTTGATTCACGTATCTATGCATTTTTGTGTACTAGCGAAAATCTCCTACATCTAGATCAAATTTATTCAAGCTACCAAAGTTATTAACAGACATATTTGGTCAATATCGCCTATTTAATGGCTAAACAACTATTCATTTTTCAATTATTAGACATTCTAAACTTATAAAATGAGCAATATCTAGGTCATTCATGTTCGTAGAATCTTACAATTCTACAATTCGATTTTACGAGCGACTCTAAGACCACTTTACAATTCAAAGTAGAATCCTGATTTTAACAACCACTCCATATTTAGCGAAAGGAGCATTAAACTCAAGTTGAGATTTGAATCTCTTTAAATCAAGTTTTCTAGTATTATGGTCAGGTTCAATTCCCTTCTTGTTCACTTCGGCGATGTGCTAAGTTCAGTTGGGTTCGGCAGTTCAATATAAATCCTTAGCAAATTAAGGTGAATGATTAATGAAGAAGATTAAATTAGCATGAATCGAACCATAGAAAATTCAGGTATGTATTACTTCCTATGAATCATTAACTACAACAAAGGTAAAAATTGCTCTTATCTTTTTACTAGTACTGATTTTTTTTTATTTGTTGATATGGATATTTAGGTTCAAGCATTCAATTATACATGCAGTCTTTGAGTTGCAAACATTCATAAACATTGGAGGAGGTAGGGTTAATAACCAGCAACATAAATCCAGTATTGATCCCATTAATAGGCAAGGTTTGTTAATGCCCTTGATCAAGATTTCATTATCATATTCAGGTTAAAAAACAAAGTTATGTCTCAAAGATCTGGGGACAGCTTTACTAAATCTATCTCATCTTTGCATGCCTTCTTAAACAGCAAATTGTGAGAGAGAAAGTGCCAACAATACCTGCTCAATAGTCAATGTTTCATGATTGACTAGTCCATCAGGAAGCACAACCTTGTGTGCTTGGGATACATAAGCAAGGACCTGAAAAGTATCATAGGTCACCGAACAGTTATATCCAACCCGACAAACAAAACAGAAAACAGATAACATAAAATTCTCTACTTGTGGGACAATATAGATGATCAGCCACAAGCATGCTAGAACATATAACTAAGGAGATCTATAGAGAGAAAAATTGTAGTAATCATTGCAGAAAATTCAGAGGTGGATCCAAGGGGGAGCCTAGGTGGGCCTTGGCCTGGCCCATGATCCTAGAAAAAACTATGTAAATTAAATAAAGCCTGTTTAACATAATAAAAGCTTCTAGAGCAGGTGGTACTCAGTGCTCTTGGTTGGAGAATGGAATGCGAACTTCTTTTGAAGGTCCACTTGTTGAATCCTGTATCAGCATATTACTTTCTTTTGTTATTTTCAACTTTGTTCTTTCATTTTAAATGTTTTTAATTTGATTTGTTTTTTGTATCTTTTCTTTTTTATATTTCTCTCTCTTTTAACACCTTTTACTTTTAGTTAAATCTTCTACAAGTATTAATTTCTTCATTTCTTTTGTTTTGTTTTTTTCTTAGCGATCTCCAATCCCATTACATTTTTGTAGTTGACATGCTTTATTTTTTTCTCAAATGTATTGGTCTATATTCTCACATCACAAGTATTAATACTTCTAAGGATAAAATGAACTTTCCCACCTTTTTAAAGCATGATTTTCAAAACTCCCACCTTTTTTCCTTTTTCTTTAAACTCCCACCTTAAAACTAGCAAACGTTTTCAAACTACCAACTCTTAACGGAATCCGTCAAATATTATGTCTTGTGGGGCCCACTTTTCTCCTATTTAGTTTTCATCCCTAAAATTTCTTGCCCAAAAGCACGTTATTCTCTCTCTCTCCTCTAATCTCTCTCTTCTACTTCCCCAAAAACTGCCTCCATTCTTCTTCTTCTTCTTCATCAGCTTTATGTGCACCTCTCCCCTCGCTGCATTGTACTTCACCTTCAAGGCTTCAACGTATAAATGTCATTCAAAAAACACCTCCGTTTCCCTTGCAAATCATTTTGTCAACACTGACAGTTTCTTTTTACCCAACTTCTCCGGACATGACGACCCTTCAATCAAACAAGAAAGAACGAAAATTTGTGCATAATTAGGGGTTTAATTACCTAAATAGATCTCTAGTTACAAAATTGCGTTTCCAAGCCAACTCAATTAAACCAACTGAAATGTATTTAAACATGCCTTTTAACAAACCCTAATTCTGTATACAACAAAAATCTACGCAAGAATTCAAATTACCTCAAAAGAATTGTAAAAAATCCTCCGAAATCACAAACGCAATCTCCTACTTGCAAATTACCCTAGATTCAATTGCAATCTCCCTTCAATTTCTCCCTTCAATGTCTTATGAAGTGAAGAAATGCCCCAATTCGAGGCCTTGAACATTATATTAACAAACTTAAACAAAAGTGGGCGCAACAAAATAGATTTTTTAACGGATTTCGTAAACTGGTGGGACTTTTAAGACATTTGGTAGTTTTAAGGTGGGAGTTTAAAAAAAACAAGCAAAGGTGGGAGTTTTGAAAATCATGCTTTAAAAAGGTGGGAAAGTTCAATTTATCCTACATCTATAGTATAAATACGGATATTTCAATTGTCATTACTTGTTTTTTCTTCTATATGCTACTGATACACCTTTTTTTGTTTAATTGGGTGTTTTGACTTTTGACGCTATTTAGGTAGTATTTACTACACTTTGAGCATATTGTAATATGTAAACATAAGGAAAATCATAGTCATGTATGTACGATCGTGTGTAGTTCGTCCCTTCGTGATTTTCAATATACCAACTTATTTATAATCTTTAATAATGTGCAATTAAAGGAATTAATGGTCAAATATGTGTATTGACAAACGTCTCTAGTCAAAATATCCCGATTATGAAATAACTAAAGGAGCACATTTTATCTTAGAGTTAAATGGAAGTTTATTGGAAAAGTTAGACTAAAAATCTCTTACACTTTTATAGGACGGTGATATGATATGGTCGTATTTCGAATCATGCTATTGAAGTTAATTAGACACTTTCAGCTAAAAATATCTCTAAGGGAAAATCTTTGAAGTGTAAGTCAAAACAATTAACTCACTTTATCGAATTTAGATGTCGTCTCATACTGTAATTATTTCTTTTGACATCAAATGTTGATAGCATAGAGTTTCCAAAACTAAAAAAAAAGGTTCCGTAGTACAATATGAACTATTGAATGTGCGCGACAAGACTAACATCACATGACCATTTATGTACTACTACCTATTACAAAATTCTAGATCCGCCACCCGCAAGGAGGGGCATCTTGCAGGCATTACATCAGGCCATCAATCACTTCATATGACAAATTTGGAAATTTTCAACTTCAACCTAATTTTAGTTTAGCTTTTATAAGTATATATTGCCCATAACTCAAAGATTTGACAGAAAACAAGCAAAAAAATTACAGAATTCTGCAATTATCAAAAGTTTTCAAGTTGCATGCCTAATGGAATGCTCAAGATTACATTTATCAGATGCAATATGTCCCAGAAATTCATCACAATGCATCACATGCTTAGCAAAACAATTAAGAGGCAAAAGAAAAATAAATACCTCAGTTCCAGCAAACTTCCTAAGAATCTTCTTAGCTATGGCTCCGGCTGCAACTCTTCCAATAGTTTCTCTAGCAGAAGATCTTCCACCACCCTGCATTTGCACTGACATAAATATATATATATATGCTAGAATTTGTGCAGATGCAGCTTTTCACAAGAAGCAAGAAGATCTAATACAATCACTCAGTGATCACCTGTATGGATCTGACACCATACTTGAAATCATAAGTTGCATCAGCATGTGAAGGCCTATAAGCTATCGACATCTCGCTGTAATCCTGGTAAAAGAGTAACATGATGGAGATCTCATAAAAAACCTCAGGCACTACAATAAGATTTCTCAAGATAATAAAACAGGGCAAAGAAGAAAAAGAGAGAACAATCACATATCCTCCATATAAAAGAGAAAATTAAAACTCGAAAAGACTTTGATAGATTCATAGATGCAATAGATCTATTTCCACAATCCACATTATCTCCTAGGACCCCAGCACAAATCAAACACCAAAGGGGAAGCATCCGCAATTATGATATAGACAAGTTGCCCAACCATTAGAGCATAACAGGTAAAACTTCTAGACAAGTTCAGGTTTTAATTAATAACAGTTATTTTGTCTCTATAGCAATTACATTTCTCTGTGAAGGGGGTAAAAGAAAACAATTCCTTTAGAGCTAAAATCCAACCTTTGATTATTTAAGCAACTAAAACAGGCAAAAGACGATATTTAATAGCATTGCATCCCCAAAATAGAAGAAAAGACAAGATAGACGCTGCACATTACATTAACAAGTTAACATCATATTATCATGTATGAAAAGATACTTACTTTTCCTCTTTGGTCTGTATTAGGTACATTCACTGCAATTGGTGATCCAGTGGTGACTCCTGAAAGTAAAAATAATGAAATTCAGGGAACCAGAAAGTTGCAGATGATAATAACTAAAATAGCTGCATATCCAGATCCAGAGGTTTCAGGAAGATTACACACATCCAACTAACCTTCGGCAACACCTGAAATTATTTTGCAAGTATCTGTCTCTTTCCTAGGAGTGGTGATACGGCTTTGGCCAGGCCTCCTACAATTTTCAGAATAAGTCCTTGAAGCTGAAGAAAAAAAGAATATAACGCGCAAACACTTGTGTTCAAGCAGTTATAAAAGTGCACTTTATTACGCATTCGTCTTTAATAATCAACGATTCATTTATCACAAATACTTCTCCTTCACTTGAAGTATTGCTTGTATCGAATTAGAAAATTCAATAGAGGCCAAAGACAATGAAGGTTTTGAAAAATGGCTGAGATTAAAACCTTAGCCACATGCCTGTAGCTTATGATATATTCTTCATTCAATTTCCCCTTTTGCTAGTTATGTTTTTCCTCGGTGATTGGGGCCAGGGGGGAAGCAAAGGAGCTAACTTATGAAGCCTGTTAAATTTAAGGTCAATTACCTTCTATCGAGATCTACTTGTAAATCTTCCTCACTTAAGGGAAGCCGGGGTGGGCAACCATCAACAATACAACCAACGCCACCACCATGCGATTCCCCATAAGTTGTAACACGGAAATAATTTCCGTACGAACTTCCTGCAGCTTGAACTTCTGTGGTGTACAAAGCAATATTGAGGGGTGAGTAGAAACTTTCAAAATCAGGAAAACACACATAACGTAAGTGAGGATTGAAGAGGCAAATATGTTTGGCAAGAGGAAGTAAGAAAAGAACTTTCTGATAGTTACCAGTTCACAAAACAACAGAGCTTAGATAGTTGCACTCAAACAAAACAAAATATTGACTCTGATATACTTTAACTCCAACATCTAACTATAGAGAACCAGAATAGAAGACACTTTACAGAAAACTACTGAGGAACTGTATCTATTCTAGGCACATTGGCCATCTTAGGAATCCAATTCAAATACAAATTTGTAAATGCATTTAGCACTAAGTCAAAATTTCTCAGCTCCTCTTCCATCTCAGATAGCCCTATGCGCTACAATTCAACACCATACTAAGGCCTTATAAACAGTAGATCAATAAATAAATAATACTTGGACTAGTTCTACAACAACTATGCTTAATATGGCCTTTTCTAACAGCTACACAGTGCCAAAAACATGGAAAAGGCCAATAACGAACCATGGTGGATAGAGCTGAGGGGTACTTGACTTCTACCTCTATAATGTTTTTAGTATAAAATATAAATTTACCAGTCAAATTTTTATCAATGAGAGTCAACAATTACATATCATCACTTCAGCAAAGTATTACATCAACAACAACAAGATGACCCCATTGCGGCATTGCCTGTATCATAGTCGATGATTCAAAGCTGTGTTGAATTGGAAATGCAGCTTATCAACAAAGCACTCAATCCAATAAAGTTGAAAATCGTTGATTGTAAAAAACAACAATCTAACTTTTGAAAGCTCAAAACATGGAACTGCACCTCAAAGCATCACGTGAAATGTACATGTGTAGGTGTGAGGTACACAAAGCAGGGATAAAAGGGGGGAAAAGCCAGCACAGAAATGCCTAACAAAACCATTGCAGAACTCTAAAGAAGGCAGAAGTAAATACTTCCTCCATTTTTTTAAAATGTGACACTTTTTTTTCACGCATTTCAAGGGAGCGATTTAGGGGTGTAAACGAGCAAATTAATCAACGAAATTTTAAGACAAGTAATATAGAATGTCAAACTTGCTAGTGTTAAAATTTCGTCGAAGGATATAGTCGTTTACACCCCTAAATTGCTCCCTTGAAATGCGTGGAAAAAAAGTCTCAAATTTAAAAAAAACGGAGGAAGTAGCTTAGATGGGCTCGTGCCCCCATAGAGCATCAATTCTGTTTTGTAGACAATAAAGATAAAGACTCATGGGACTTTTCTTTATTCATCTAGAGCCAAAAGAGTAACAGCAGCCCCCCCATAAAAAAGGACAAACAAAAGAGTACATATTAACATGAAGATGAAGATGGCCTAATTGAGCACTTCCCTAATAATTAATGTAAAATCTTATAAAAGATAGATACACTCCCTCACTTTCATTAAGAAAGGCACCCGAATTATTTGAGGTCGTAACTTTGACACTTTCTCTCAAAGCATGATGAACCAGGCTATCCAGTGGTACAATTGTAGCCTAATACGCTCTCCATCACATAATAAGCATCTCATTTCTCTTTTTCAAAGCGAAACTTTAAAACTTTGACCTTAAATTGTTACCAATATATAAGAACAAATATAGTCATGTTGGATATTGTTAGATTCATTTCAATGTGTACAATCAAAAATATACTTTTTACAAATTTAATTTTAACATAATTTAGATATATTAATGGTCAAAGTTACAGGTTTAAAATCACGCAATAACATCTAGAAAGTTTAATATGGGAAGGAGGGAGTAGTTTTGAGTGAAATTGATAGAAAACGTTAATTCTTAAACATTTTGGGAACCTTACATTATATCTCAACAAAGCCTGGGTACCCGAGCTGTACTGTTACAGAGTCTTAATCTTAAAAGTGAACCATTAAGTCTTAAAAAAAAAAGTTAAAAAGGAAGATCTAAAACAAAAATTAACTTTCTAAAATCCTTGAAAAATGAGATTTTGAGGTTTAAAAATGAGCAAATTGGACTTAAAAACGAAAAAATATTAGTTCGGTGTATACTTGGGTGTATGACAGTTTTTGTACTCAATCATCACTTCCAATAAGATTTCATTCTTGAACAAAAAATCATTCTTTTACTTATTTCATCTATTCAATGACCGAAACAAAGTGGATACACAAATCTATACCGAGAGCTCTCCCGTTGTAGGTCACCATCCCTACCCCGTGTTTCAAACCTTTGTGCACAACTGAGGACCCTAGCTTTATTCCGAGCCAAAACCTTGCAGGAAAACTTCCTTGGGTTTAGTTGGTCGAAGTCTCTCCTAGAAACTACCTTAAATCAGCTATGATTACGGTTAGCAGTGCTCGTAGCTTTTTTGAATATTATATCATTGGAAAAGAAAGAAAAGGAATGAAAGGAAAAGTTCAACGAACGAGTTTTTGCAGCCATTCTTTAACTTTCGTATCGATTCCCTCGCAATTATAGGAATTAAACACAGCAAGCTGCATAGTTTCTTCTCATTTCTATAGTTCCTACCATTCATGCTGTAATAAGTTCACCCGAATAAGCTATCCAGATCAAACTAGGTTCTGCTAAAACCTAATTAGAACTTAGAAGTCAAAGGACCTACTTACAGCTACAATTTACTCATACTTAATGATCAATTAAAACATACAGCTTCAAAAGCAAGAGATAGAGTAAGAGTGTTGGCACAGCTAATGGATCCATGATCCAGAACTTGAGTAGAACATTTTCCAGTAGCCGCCAACAAGCTTATATATAAAATGAACAGAATCTTCAATATTCTAACAGCGCAATTCACCTGGAGAACAATCAATCAAACAAGAAATCAAAAGAAAGCAAATTAAGAACGCAAGGAAGTTACCGAATCTGCGAGGAGTTCGACGGAAAGAGATTTGAGCAGGAGGAGAAGAGAGGTTGCGGAATCCAGAATGAGCTGATCCGAGTGATGGTGAGGTAGAACTCAAGAAATGTTTGGTGGAGAGAGATGACTCCATTAAAGCAAAGCTTGAGGCTGCTGAGATTATGATAGTTGGAATTGAGGAAGGAGTATGTAATTGAGTATGATGCCAATTGGAATAATTGGAAAAGTGGAGTTGATGTTTGGTGGTGTATGTTTTGCAGAGAGGAAGGGGTTGGTGAGCTTGGATGGGAGGGGGTAGGTAGCCAAAGTAGTAGGTGTGTAGTTTTGGTTAATAGTTGGGTACTTGCACTGAGCCTTCATGCTTTATCCGCCGCCGCAAATTAGATCCTACACATTTAAGAACGTGTTGAAAATTCCACAATGAATGTCAACCACGGTTATCCACCGCTAATATTAATCATAAGTTCGACTTAAATTAAATTAAATCCTAATTAAATTAATAAAGTTAAGATATGAGGATCTTAACATGACCCTTGGACAACCCTAGGCTCTGATACCACTCTGTAACTCCCCCGCCGATCCAGACCCACTTGCATCTAGCAAAACATGATAAGGGGAATCCGCGTAGGTTCAACTAAGAAAATTCAAGATGGTGGAAATTCAACTAAGGAGAACACAACACTTTCAGTGATCACAAAGTAGTGAATCAACCCCTTAACTTTGCTCAATAGTGGGATTAGGTCGTTAACTACAATTGTGATATATGACCCTCACAATTCACTAAAAGGTAAAATTAAACTCTTTCCTTTTAAATTTGTACAATACAAAGGAAAAAAAAAAGGAAAAAGTATACAACCAAAATGCTATCATATAGGTGAATTTTTTTCCCAAACAACCAAAAATAAGTTTCAACAAAATTAATTTGTATTCTTAGGTTGCCTTATCTCCAAAGCCATCAATTGATAAATGCGGCCATTACTTCCCCTTCCCCTTTTCAGCTTTAGAGAAATGATTTCAATTTTTATTGTTTGTTTACAATGTGTGTAGATTGATTGAGTCATGCTTCCATCTACACCAGCAATTAGCCAATTACCCATCAATTCTCTAGTTGATGTATGGCTTCATTTCGCAGCAATTGAGTCACAGAGGTTTCAATCACGTTATCTTAATTGTTTGCAGGACCAATGATGTATATATATATATATACAGAGATATAAGTTGGTGAAATAATTTGATTGGTAAAAATGCAACTCACCAGTCATCACTCTTAACAGAATACTTAATATAAGCGTATTGTTTCTTATTAAAAAATAAGGAAATTCTACGTGGCGACCTTGTGGTTGAAACAAATAAAAGGGAATTCTCGAAGATGACCTTGTGGTATTGTTAATATCATGTACTGTCTTTTACTAACTTATATTAGAACTAATCCATTACTAATTGACTAATCTTCTAAGTTTAGGTTATTAATTACTAATCTAACTAGGGCTCATTATCGCACGAACCGAGACGAGCACCCTTGAGCTCGGCTAGGGCTTGTTAAGAATTAAAGGGGCTCGTCTCGTTAGCTCGTCGGGCTTGGAAGATCAGAGCTCAGCTCGAGCTCGTGATTTTATTTAGGGCTTGAATTCGGCTCGTGAGCTCGGCTCGGCTTGATGATTGTCTCGTCTAAAAGCCCGATTTCATACAAGTAAATATGATTTTTTTTGCAATGATACAAAGTACGGATTTACTGAGTGAAAATTTTAAGTTATGGTACGAATTTAACATTTCCTCTATAATACGGAATCACAAATCATAAAATGTTCATAAATTCAAACTAAAGCGTCAAATGTTCATAAATTCAGACTAAAATATCAAATATTTACATATTACAATAGCAAGCTGAGCTATAAGAGCAAATTACAGTAGCAAGCTGAGCAAACAGAAAAAAGAGCAATGAAATTTATGATGATACAGTAGCAACAAGCAAGCTAACTAAACCTTAATAAATATTGGAGTTTTTGAAGCTTGTCATGGAACTAAACTTTTTAAAAACAAAAATTTCTGAATTCTTGCTAAGTTATGTGGAAGAAACAAATTTCATTCATCTTGTTTCACTATTTTCTAGCTAACCTCCTTCTTCAATCACCAGAGTTCCTTCTTGTCATCCTTCACAACTGCCACCTCCACTGTATCAACCCGGCATTCTCGAGCTGCTAGCTTAACATCATTAAGGGGGCGTTTGGTTCACATAATTCAGGTATTAGGTATGGGTTTGGAATGAGCTAAACCCATACCATGTGTTTGGTTGGAGATTTTATGATTTTGAAACCCATACCTCAAACCCTTGAGGTATGGGATTTAGAAACCCTTGGGGGGAGGTGGGTATGGCTCATTCCAACCCCCTAGGTATCAATTAACAAATAGTGCAGTCAATAAGCTCCTTCAACGTTCTTTCGTGATGTACCATAAAGACTCAATATGTAATTTTTTTTTCCTTTTCTCTTATTATGAGTTAATTAAAATAGCTTTGATGGTAGAGATATTTTTTTTTTCTTGTAATCATATAATTTAGCAATTTTTTTCTTTTCATTAACTTTGTGTTTGTATGATCTTTCTTTTTCTTTTACATGGTGGTCTTCATCTTTTAAGAAACACAATGACTAACAAAGGTGTGTAGGCTATGATTATTTTTCATATCCTAACTAGTTTTTTTTTGAATTTTCATTCACGAACCACATTCATATGATATCTTTTTTTCTTCTCAATTTGCCACACACACAAGTATATTCATATATAAATATTATTTTTTTCAATTTGCTAATCACCAAGAACCATCTTTATATGATTTATTTGTTATCAATTTTCTAATCACCAAGAATCGTATTTATATGATTTTTTTTTCTCATTTTGCTGATCACCAACCATTGAATAGATATGATATATCTTGCAAAAAAAATTTTAAATTTTATATTCTTTTACTTTATTTTCTCAACTTGTGCGGTAATATTATTTTTTAGCATGGTTCGTAATCTGTTGGTCTTGGAAAAATATAACCAAAATTCACCCTTACATATATAAATATTATAAGATAATATAAAAAGTAGAGGGGGGGAAAAATATTCGTGATATATGTAAAATATTTTTTATTTGATTCTTGATTTGAAATATTTTAAACCAAATAACTAGTAAAGGTATCATTTTCATTCTAAAACTGAACCGAAAACATGGTATTACGAATCAAGTTCCAACCCCATACCACCCTTGTTTGATTCCTGATTCCAAACCCATACCACCTTGTGAACCAAACGGGAAGATGATAAATACTAATTAACGTCTAAACAACAATTACTAAATTACAACTTGTAATGTTTCGCAACGGAAATAATCCTGAAATACAATATTGCTTCAAAATTCTCAAACCAATACAATTGAAACTTAATCTCAACCCAATAAGTGGTCACAATCTATGTACATAATGTAATCTTCGAAAATCATCCATCTTACTCAAAATCAAATGGTCCCTTTCAATTACTAAACCTGCAGAACACTAATAAGGAAATCTGCCCCCACCAGGACAAGTTCCAAGAACAAAATTAGCGAAAGCTGAGCACGCATTGTCCAACCTAAAATTCTTTTTAGGTGGCTTTAGATTTCGAAAATATTTTACACATAACTTAAGGAACGAGCTCCAATATAACAATGAATTTACAAACGCAACAGAAGGATTTTAGGGATAAACTTAATTAACATATTGTACTATACCTTAGTATATACTTTAAGCTAAAATTCCTTTATAAATACAAAGGTATATTATAGACAAACTCGCTATACTCTCAGATTAAATATACTTTCTAGAATACAGGAAGGGTTCTAACAATCATTTAGAAATATCTCATTATCCAAATAACATAAAGGTTCTTATATAATTTATCGAAATCTTTCCCAAAGTAGAATTTATAGAATAGGACACATCTTGTAAAGTCATAATACATTATACTACTTTGTCATTCTGATTGTCTCGGAATCGTTCTCTTATATTGAATTACTTAGCTCAAACGTATGTAGGTGCATACAAGCATATAATCATATAAACTTATGTATACATATATTATGGAACGTATTCAAAAGCTTATTATGCATTATTCGCTCATACTACAAAGCTCGCCAATTTTTAGATAATAAGCCTTCCTAATTCCAACGATTATAACCATAATACAAGTGTCGTCCTTCCAAAATATATAAATGACTAAAAATACTTTTATATAACCACTCCATTTCGATAATCATAAATTTCCCAACGTAATCCAAAACAAGTCCTCGATAGGTCCTCGACATATTTATCTCTTACATTCAACATACTTCCAGAACACAGTAAGGGTTCCAAACTGTCACTTAGGAAAATCCCATTCATCTAAAAGCAACAGAAAGGGTTAGAATGAGTTATTCGTCCCTACTCCGAAATTTATCGAGACTTTAACCATTAGGACTTCCAATCCAAAATATACATGTAACCTGAATGTCTTTGATTCAAAATAGTCATAGCTAATATATGTATATACCTTAATGTAATCCATTTCCGATAACCTTTTAATATTTCAAGCATGACTTAAAATAAGTCCTTGCTGACTTTGACAAATCATATGACATCGGGAGTTCCCAACATAACTACAATAGTTATTTGTTGATTTTCATGTAAGTTCCAAAAGAGAATATCTTCGTAAATTATCTTGCATAAATAGTTCAACAAGCATACTCATATATAACGTATGTTCCAAAGCCATTCCGTTCCAATCATAGGTATAACAGAAAGGTAAACATGAAATACATTGAAGGATTTTTCATAAATTTCTCGGAGACAATTTCATTATATAATTATACTAAAACAAACTCAAATGGATATTTTCAAAGATCTTTTGCCCTGCTAAGTAGCCAACTCGGCATACAATCGCAGAGTGGCTTTGATACCACTTGTAACAGCCCGACCTTCCCGAGCTGCTTGCTTAATACTACGTCCGTTCCAAGTGTATTGCAACATAGGGGGTTGACACATTTATTAAGAAAAGCAAAAAAGTGGGGCCATCTTCCCCACTTGCATCATGTGATAATAAGTAATGAAGAGAGAGAAAGGTTGCACATGTGATTTTTTTGGTGATTAAAATAGAAAGGTTGCATTTAATATGAAATTGCCAAATAAGGTAAAGGTTGCAATACACTTGGAACAGAGGTAGTATCATTCACATCATAAATGACAATTAATGTCCAAATCACAGTTAATCAATTACGCAACTTGGCTCAACTTGCAGCGCAAATAATCCTTCAATACAAAATCACTTTAATAGAATTTTTAAACCAATAAAATATGAACTTAAACTCAATCCCATAAGTAGTCACAATCTTCATACATAACATAAGCTCCGAAAGTCATCTCGTTTCCATTTTATTAATCTCTTTCAACACTAAACCTGCGAAACCATTAACAAGAAAATTTGCCCCCACCAGGACCGGTTCCAAGAACAAAATCAGCGAAAGCTTAGCACACATTGTCCAACCTAAAATTCTTTTTAGGTGGCTTTAGATTTCGAAAATGATTTACACATAAATGAATTTTCAAAACACAATGGAAGGGTTTTAGGAATAAACTTTATAAACATATTGTACTAATCCTTGGTGTATACTCTAAGCTAAAACTCTTTTATGAAAGACAAAGATATATTATAGACAAACTCATTATACTCTCAGATTCAATATACTTCCAAAGTACATCAAGGGTTCTAACAAACATTTAAAAATATCTCACTATCCAAAGTAACATAAAGGTTCTTATATAACTTATCGAAATCTTCCCAAAAGTAGAATTACAGAATAGGACACATCTCGTAAAGTCATAATACATTATACTACTTTGTCACTCTGATCGTCTCGTAACCGTTCTCTTATATTGAATTACTTAGCTCAAACGTAGGTGCGTACAATAATATAATTAAATAAACCTATGTATACATATATCATAGAACATATCCAAAAGCTTATCATGAGTTGTTCGCTCATGCTCTGAAACTAGCTCGTCAATTCTTAGATAAGAGGCCTTCCTAATTCCAACACCTATAGCCATAGTACAATTGTCATCCTTCCAAAATATACGAGGACAGAAAAATCTCTTTATATGACCAGTCTTATTCGATAATCATAAATGTCCCAACATAATTCTAAAACAAGTTTTTATATATCCTCGACACATTTTATCTCTTACATTCAACATATTTCTAAAACACAGTAAGGGTTCCAAACCGTCACTTAGAAAAATCCCATTCATCGAAAAGTAACACATATGTTTATAATGACTTATTTACTCATACTCCGACATCTATCAATACTTAAGCAATTATAGGACTTTTTAGTCCAAGCTATACACATAACATGAAAGTCATTATTTCAAAAACGTACAAAGCTAATATGTACCTTGACATAATAGTTTGTCATGATTTAAAACAAGTCTTTGTAGACTTCGACAACTCGTACAATATCAGGGGTTTTAAACATAGCTATATAGTTATTGTTGTTGATTTTCAAATAAATTTCGAAGGAGAATATCTTCGTAAATTCTTTTGTATATACAGTTCAACAAGTATACTTATATATAACGTATGTCTCAAAGTTATTCCTTTCTAACATAATCATACCGAAGAATTAAACGCGAAATACATGGAAGGAATTTCATAAATTTTCCAAAAGACAACTTTATTACACAACCCTTCGAAACATAATCCAAATCAGCAAACTTATGTACGTAAGCAAATATCTTTAAACAATATGGGGAAAAGTATACGAAAATAGAGAGGGACTACGCCACTGGTCTACACACTTTGGGGTCGTCACCCCAGTACGTGTTGCTTGCAAGACTTCCAGGACATGTCCCACACAATTCCCACAAAGAGAATATATACACATTATTCATACGTATACACACACACAGTTCTTTCCTTGGGGTAAAATTATTATTTAACATATTCGAAAAACCAAATTAGTTGACAAATTCAAAGTTTTCATTCTCTTAAACAACTCGACTAAGTTATCCAAAACTTAGCATAAACCTAGGAACCAAGGGCGGGGGTAACTCTTCACTTTAAAGACCAAATCTCCTTTCTAAAGTTTTTCATAAATATATATTTATAAATTCATTTTCCTTTCCTAAAATTACTTTGAGAAATTGGCGGTGGAAAACTTACCTCCTACATTACCCATAAAATAATCCGTGAAATAGTTGTTTTCAAAAACGTTCCTTTGAGAAAACCTGTTGTATAGAATTGGTTTAATAAACTTCCCTTTTCATGTGAGAGAGTTACTACCCTTAAGTAGGTTCATAGCCATACATAACAAAAAGGTTCCAAGCTATGGTCTAAACATAGGAAATGCTAAAGCTTATACACTTAATAAATTCCACAACTCAAAATTGTTACACTTAACACATTTCATAACCAAAAACATAGTACTTCCTCCGTTTTTTATTAGTTGCTACACTTTTCAAATAAGGAAATCTCTTGTTAGATGCTACACTTCTTTATTTGGTTTTTCCTTCTCTCTATCTCTCTCCTACCACATGGTTTTTCCTCTTTATCTCTCTCACATCAAAAAAATACATTGGAGTCCGCAAATGAAAAAGTGTAGCATATAATTTGATACGGATGAAGTAATCAATAAGTTTCATGATCAAAATAGTTATACTAAACAAATTTCCCGATCAAAATACTCCATAGATTTCATAACCCAGAGTCATAGTACTCAATAAGTTCCATAATAAAATCTATCCTGAACTTATAGATTACAATATTAGTTAATGTTCCTATTTTAAGTAGGAAAAATTGATAAGAATAATCCGACCTTTGGCCGGTCTTCCATCAATGGTACCACCTTCAATTAATCCATGTATAATCCGACCTTTGACACCCATATTCTCTCATTGGTACCAGTTGATGGCAACCTGTTTGACCACACAAAATGACCTTTGACTTTTTTAAAAAAAATTAAAAAAAAAATGAAAAATGAAAAACCCCCTCCCTCCCCCCAGCCAACCCCCCATTCCCCTCCCTCCCCTCCTCCCCACCACTGCCACCCCCCTCCCTCCCCTCCCCCACCACTGCCGCCCCCCTCTCTCCCCTCCCCCACCACTGTCGCCCCCCTCCCTCCCCTCCCCCACCACTGCCGCCCCCCTCTCCCCTCCCCCACCACTGTCGCCCCCCTCTCTCCCCTCCCCCACCACTGTCGCCCCATCCCTCCCCTCCCCAACCACTGCCGCCCCCTTCTCTCCCCTCCCCCACCTCTGCCTTCCCTTTCGCAGTGACTCCCGCATTCCGACAGTGGTAAGTGGTGAGTGAGTGAGTGAGTGATTGAGTGTGAGTGAGTGAGTGATTGAGTGAGAGTGCGGTCGCCGGAGATGCAGCGAATCCGGCGGGGGAGGGTGGCAGCAGAAGGGGAGGGGGGGGGTGGCAGGCGCAGAGGAAGGGGGAGGGGAGGGGGGGGGGGTTGGCTGGGGGGAGGGAAGGGATTTTAATTAAGTTTTTTTTGATAACTTTGATTTAGAATTTTAATTAAAAATTTAAGTTTTAAATATACTTAATTAGCTATTAATCACGTAATTAGGAGGATTACCCATGATTGTAGGTCACCAACAGGTGAGGGACCAATGAGAGAATATGAATGTCAAAGGTCGGATTATACCTGGATTAATTAAAGGTGGTACCATTGATGGAAGACCGGCCAAAGGTGGGATTATTCCTATCAATTTTTCCTTTTAAGTATTGGTCTTATAGGAACTTTAATTCCAACTTTTAATAACCTACACATAAGCACCACAGTTCATACAATACCATTCTCAGTCATATCTGAATTCATTCCTTGAGATATCACTTCTGCTTTCTTATCATGGTGTCCATATTCACTATTTTACTTCATTTATACTTAATAACTCTTCTTTCCATTCATATTTCATAACCTTATTCCATTGATAATTCACTAACCTTATATCATTTATATTTTACAACCTTGCTCATTTATATGTCGCAACTTCTCATAATATATCCTCTCTAACTATCATAACCCAACGATACGTAAATTTCAAATCGTATTATGAAATCAATGCTTACATACTCACTTAATTAAATGCTTGAGCCTTGCGTTCCCAAATATCGAACCTTTGGTATTCACATTAGTTCTCAATTTGTATCTCCGATATACATAAATCATGACCCCAATTTCCCATGTGCTCCACCATATAATATCTATTTATCCCCATTCCTTCGATTTAAAAAGTTAGTATTACTATATCCCTTCAGTTATTTTATTCATTTTTTTCATGGTAGAAAGTTCCCCATTTCCACTATAGAATTACTCTAACTTAGGTATTACTTTTTCATTGTATAATACTATTCCTTCGATCTGTCACTCATTTCCTGCGCCATTATATCAATAGCATCAACCTTAAGTATCCAACTTTTCTTCTCCATACTTACGAGTTCTGATTGTTCGAAAGTTATCACTACTTACTTGGAGAACCCATAAAGTCTTCGTGACCAGTTATATTAGCGTACTCATGTCGTTTAAATTCCGTCACTTTCTTTTTTAGATCACCAAACTACAACCTTAATTATCGTACTTAATTTCCTCCCGTATTTTCTTATACATCCATGTATGACAACTTGTCGAACAACTCATTTATCTTATTACAATTTCTTCATAGATTTCCAACCTTTTAAATCATTTCCTCAAAGTGAATCTCCTAGGATATTCCAAGATTTTTATAACATGCACCTAAACAATACCACAATAGGATACGATCCGATATACAATCCACTTTTGTAATTGTCATAATTGTATTTCTAAAAATCAATATAGAAATCCCTACTTCAAAGGGCGAGTATTCTTGAAATTCGAATAATTATGAGTAACCATTACTACTGGACATTCTGAAATCCTTTTAAATAATAATATCTCATATGTTACTTAATTGGGTCTACTTGAAGTCTAGTATGAAAAATCCTTCAATGCATTTCATGTTTACCTTTCTGTTATACCTATGATTGGAACGGAATGGCTTTGGAACATACGTTATATATATGAGTATGCTTATTGAACTATTTATGCAAGATAATTTACGAAGATATTCTCTTATGGAACTTACTTGAAAATCAACAAATAACTATTGTAGTTATGTTGGGAACTCCCGATGTTATACGATTTGTCAAAGTTTGCAAGGACTTATTTAAGTCATGCTTGCACTATTGAAAGATTATCGGAAATGGATTACATTAAGGTATATACATATATTAGCTCAAAGTATTTTGAATTAAACACATTTAGGTTACATGTATATTTTGGATTGGAAGTCCTAATGGTTGAAGTCTCAATAAATTTCAGAGTAGGGACGAATAACTCATTATAACCCTTTCTGTTGCTTTTGGATGAATGGGATTTTCCTAAGTGACGGTTTGGAACCCTTATTGTGTTCTGTAAGTATGTTGAATGTAAGAGATAAATATGTCGAGGACCTATAGAGGACTTGTTTTGGATTACATTGGGAAATTTATGATTATCGAATAGGAGTGGTTATATAAAAGTATTTTTAGTCCTGTATATATTTTGGAAGGACGACACTCGTACAATGGTTACAAGCATTGGAATTAGGAAGGCCTGTTATCTAAAAATTGGCGAGCTTTGTAGAATGAGCGAATAACGCATAATAAGCTTTTGAATACGTTCCATAATATATGTGTACATAAGTTTATATAATTATATGCTTGTACGCACGTACATACGTTTGAGCTAAGTAATTCAATATAAGAGAACGATTACGAGTAATCGGAATGACAAAGTAGTATAATGTATTATGACTTTACAAGATGTGTCCTATTCTATAAATTCTACTTTGGGAAAGATTTCGATAAATTATATAAGAACCTTTATGTTATTTGGATAATGAGATATTTCTAAATGATTGTTAGAACCCTTCCTGCATTCTAGAAACTATATTAAATTTGAGAGTATAGCGAGTTTATCCATAATATACCTTTGTCTTTATAAAGAAGTTTTATCTTAAAGAATACACTAAGGTATAGTACAATATGTTAATTAGGTTTATCCCTAAAATCCTTCTGTTGTGTTTGTAAATTCATTGTTATATTGGAGCTCGTTCCTTAAGTTATGTGTAAATAATTTTCGAAATCTAAAGCCACCTAAAAAGAATTTTAGGTTGGACAATGTGTGCTCAACTTTCGCTGATTTTGTTCTTCGAACCTGTCCTAGTGGGGGTAGATTGTCTTGTTAGTGGTTTTGCAGGTTTAATAATTGAAAGGGACCATTTGATTTGGAGCAAGATGGATGATTTTCGGAGATTACATTATGTACATAGATTGTGACCACTTATTGGGTTGAGATTAAGTTTCCATTGTATTGGTTTGAGAATTTTGAAGCAATATTGTATTCAAGGATTATTTCCGTTGCAAATCATTACAAGTTGTAATTCATTAATTGTGGTTTAGACGTTAATTGGTATTTATCATCTTAATGATGTTAAGCTAGAAGCTCGGGAATGCCGGGCTGTTACAGGATCATATAAGCCCAAATCCAGTTCTAGAAAATGGAGGGACACCAAATACCAACTCGTCTCCTTAATCAAGGTTTAATAGCCCGTTATTCATAATCTTCTAAGAACATTTGCGAGGTCCACAATGGCTCACGTCAAAAACAATATAATGAATATTAATCACCACTCTTACGTAATCTTGACATAGGCAATACTTTCATTTGACTTCAATTCCCACTGATATCATTACAATAATCCTCCTCTTAATCTAGGATATATAACATTGACTCCCAAAATATAAACTTTCAAGGTAAGTATGCTATAGTATTTTCTCAAAACAAAATATATAAGTTTCATCCCAATACTTTTAGCCCATAAAAATCTGATTTTGGTTATCATAATGAAGATATTCCTCTAGTTCAACACGATAATATTGAACAATAATAATCTGACTTAAGGTTCATGAAATTACATCAAAGGAGGGAAAATCAATTATAACTCTTACCCATATTGTTTCAAGGGAGGAATTGAGAACAAGAAGGCCATGGATAATGCCAAGCAACGACATGCAATCAACAGGGCAACCAACATCGGACTCCGCAAAGCCGTGCTGATGAAGACGCCATCTCGCACGGAGGGAAGGGAAAAAAGGAATCATTTAGCAGAGGGTAAACAGAGCAGCCGTACAGCCAAGGAGGGAGATGGGTCGGTCTTGGTGGCTGGCGACGGGTTGCAGGAAGCTGATAAGTGGACTTTAGGCTCACTTATTTGCATTTAGTTTTAGGTCATTTAGATGCATTTTAGGCCATATAGTTTCCTTTTCTTCCCCTTTTTCATCCTTTCTCATTTTCACATGATTTGCATTTAGTTTTGGTTCATTTGCATGTAGTTAGGTTGCATATAGATCATTACATGTGCATGTGCATCCCCCCTCCCCATCTAATCTCTTCTTGAAGCGTTTAAAGTTAGATTTACAAGGAAGAGTCTCCAAAACAGGGGAGCAGGCGCTCCAAAAGTGGCGGAGAAGTGAAGAGAAGAAGCAGTAGCTTGGAGCGGCCGCTCCATAGTAAAAGGAGCAGGTGCTCCTTTGCCCAGAACTGCCATTTTTTGTCGTCTTTTACATTTTTGCCCTTATGTTTACGTGGTATAAAAACCCATTTTGTAATAATTTTTAAGAAAAGGCTTTTAGTTTATGATTTTAATTAGCTCTAATTAGAGAGAGAGTAGAGAGAGAAGTTGAATGTTTAGAGAGAGAAAGTAGATCTAGAAGTTGAACATTGAAGTTTGAAGCTATTTTAATGGAGTTTTTGCAATTGTTTTCCATCCACTTTTGAGTATTGCTTCTAACTCTTCTCTTTATTTGCTTTTATACTTGTTTTACCTTCATTTAGCATTGATTAGTAGTAATTAGTTAATTATTAGCTTGTTTAATATGATCTCCACCATTGATCACCATTGTTGATTCAACCTTTTTATTTCATGCTTTTCATGGCTAGTGAGTAGTTTACTAGCTAGGGGAAGGGGATGACCTATGTGATCATTAGTCTATCCTAAAAGTCAAGCTTGGGGGTTAGACCTAGGTGAAATTAGGTTGTTTAGCTTATTTTATTGCCTTGTTTAATTGATTGATCACCATTTGAACTTGATTTGGGAATCCAAGGTGAAGGATTGAGAAATGAAGCCTTGGATTGACCTCAGGCTAGTCAATAGGTTGACTTCACCATGAGAATAGGTGATTGACTTCCTAAGACCTTATTTGGATCACTATGAGTTGTGGAAATGCTTGATTAATTGATTTTACCATGAGAATAGGTAGAATAGGTCGATTAAGTCCTCCTAACTAGCTCGAGAGAGTAATTAGGAAACCTTTGAGTGACTTAGTCCCTTAATTGACCCTAATGAATAACCTTGGCTTGACAAATAGGTTAGTTAATGGTTAACTAGTGATTCCCCTACCCCTAGTGTCTTCTTATTATAATTTAAACCCAATCATTTAGTTCTATTGTTAGCTAATTCGTTCATAATTTCTTAGTTAATCATTTATATCAAAAACCACTAAAAATAGACTTAGTTCGCTTAATCGCTTTCAAACTTTGGCTAAACCTTGCTTCCTCGTGGGTTTAACCCTTTCTTGCCCTATACTAGGCTAAGTTAGGTATTTAATTTGGCACGTGCAACGACCATGTCAGAAGCCGAAGAGGAAAGATTAAGGAGAGAGACACGGGGAGGGAAGGAGGAGAGGTGAAGTCTGATTGTGATTTTGGGTTTTTGGGGTTTTGAGTTCTTAAATTTCAATAGTGAACTTGATTACATAAAACCCATAAGCCTTTAAACAATAGACCACTATTGGAATATGTTCTCTTCAACAAATAAAAATGGTTTTAAGGAAATTTGGCTTAGTAAAACTATTTTTAATTTTCATATACCAAATAAAATATGTTATCATACCAATGCTAATAACATAATCCCTAAAATATCTTCTTACTAATAAATTCATATTTTCGGAAATCAACTAGCAAAACTTATAATCACATAATCAAGTTAATAAAATATAATTATAATTTAACTAAGGAACGTAAAAAGTCAGGCTATTACATCGACGGTTGATTTCGTCCTCCTATACACCTTCTCTTCAAATTCTCTCTCTTTAGATTATTAAAATGAAATGAAAATTGAAAAAAAGAAACACCTCCACCCTTGATTTATGCTGCGGCGCTGCTCATGGTGGACGACTTGCCGCTGTCGCTACTAAGGTCACCTCGACGACTCCTCAACCATCTCTTTCTCTTTCTCTTGGGATTTAGGGTTTAGAGAGTTTGAGTTTTTTTGTTTTCACTACTATTTTGTTCTCTCAAAAATGTGAAAGTGAATGGTGCCTTTTAGAATTTTTTGCTGTTTTTTTTTATATTTTACACTTTTGCCTTTTTTTTTTAAAGTGTAAGTAAAGTTACTATACTTATGAAGTTAGTAATATGGCTATATTAAAGTACATAGTAAATTAGTAGGCGACCATTTAATTTTTTATAAGCTTATTTTTTTAGGAAATAGTTTAATTTGAAAAATGTATTTTTTAAGGAAAAAAAGTTAGTCGAGCCTGTTCACGAACTTTCGAGCCGAGTCTAGCCTAGCTCAACTCGTTAAATTTTGAGCCAAGCCCGAGTTTGAGACGAGCTTCCACGAGTCGAGCTTTGACCAAGATTTGACTGAGTCGAATCCAAAACCCCGAACTGTTCGCGAACATGACATACTCATTCTCACCCCTAAATCTAACCATTTAGGGGGCGTTTGGTTCGCAAAGAGGAAAGGGAATGGAATCAAAAAAGGGTTAGGAGGGGAAAGGAAACTAAAACCCTTTCCTGTAAAAGTTATTTGGTTACTGCTTTCCCTTCTTCCACCTCTTTCATCCCCCTCACCATAGCACCACCAAGACTCCTCCTCACTTTCCATTTCACTCTTACCCCACCCCCTAACGTCGCCCACTCCCGCCTCACCGCCGCCCCCTCTCGCCTCACCGCCCCCTCCCGCCTCACTACTACCCTTCCACCACTTTCTCTTTCGCCGGCGAATTCGAGCCTTGCTCTAGATAAACGAGTTTCGCCGGCGTTCTCCTCTTTATCACCAACGCTCTCTTCTCTCCCCCCTTTGTGGCGTCCTTTCTTCACCCCCCTCTATCTGGCAGCCACAAGGGCAGATCTGTGTAAGTTTTCTTTCGTGGGTTATGGTGGCTATGGGTTTGATGGGAGTGGTTTTCGAGGGTTTTGGCTGGGTGGGATTGTCGAGGTTGAACGAGAGGTGGTTTGGGGGGTGGTTTCGGTAGGTTTTGCGGTGATTTGGGGTTGGTTTGGGGGTGGTTGTGGTTAGTTGGGGGTGGTCATGTGGTCGTTGTGGTTGGTTGAGGGTGGTCAGGTGGTTGTTGTGGCGATTAAGGGTGGTTAATGGTTGTGAGGTGGTGGTCAATGGTGGTGAGGTGGTGGTCAAGGTTAGTCAATGGTGGATGATTTGTAGAGGGATTTGGGGGAATTCAAAACCTTGGGGGGGTAGGGGAATCAATGTAGAGGGGTTTGGGGGTAAACTAAAACTGAAATTGGGTAAAGAAAAAGGAAAATAACATCAAACAAACAACAAGTAAGGGAAACCCAAGATTTCATTATCTTTCCCTTTCCTGAAGACCCCTATCCAAACGCCCCCTTAATTTCCTTCCACATTCCTAAATAATTAAGAATACGAATTCAGATAAATTTAAGTTTCCTGAGCCCTTCTCTCTAGAACCCTTGCCCCCTTTCACCGCCAAAAATTCCCCAATCCCTTCCACCGCCAAAATCACTGACATCTCACCGCCACTCTCACCACCCTCCCTTCACCGCCTCCCCGTCGCTTTTACCTGCGTCGTTCCCGACTTTGGTCGCAAGAGAAGTGAGTACCGCCTCATTGGTGCTACTCACAGCCTCGATGAAGCTCAGAGATGGTGAACTCCAGATCTTGGTTTATTTCCTCCGTCCTGTGTTTAGGGTTTTGTCATCACCGGAGTTTCTGCTCGAAAGGGAAGATGCTACCCTGAATTTGGTTTTCAGCCCAACGTGAGGACTTCACTCCCCCTCCACCATGACGACTACCGCCGTAATTTCCAGATCAGGTCAACAACCACTAGCGGCGTGGCTCTGAATTCCCTTTCCATCGTCGTTTAGTGTGTCTTCCACATCGCGATCGCTCCCTTGTGCCGCCATAGCAGCACCGTATTCGCGGTTCTCCGACCTCAATCGGTGGTACACAACTTCCACCGCCATAGACCTAGATGACTGCTTTGTTTCTTCAAGAAGCTTCTATTATTTTCTTGTTCTTGTTTATTTTTAGAGTATTTTTAGTTTGAACAGTAGAATATACAAACTTATAACGAGCTCAACATTAGAGAAACAAGTGGAGAATGATTACCAAAAATTATGCCTTGTGATTTTGTTGAGGAACTTCATTTGTTTCATGGTGGAAACTTTATGTACTCTTTTAGCGAGCTCATTCGTAGTGAAAACCATATAAAGTACTTGCTAATTGAAAGTTAAAACTTACTTTTAAGCATTAAATATGATTTATGAGGTTTTTCTATAGGTAAAATTTGTGTTTTCTTCATCCATTTTCATTAACCAGTTACCTCAATACCAGCTAAACCATTATTGACAAAAAAATAAGTTCTAACTGTCTTGAATCGGGCATTTAGAATATGTGATTTTGTAGCTCCATGAGGAATATCATATTCCAACTCCAATATTATGTCTGGACAAAAAGGAGTTGTTGTAAGCATAGGAAGGGGAGACCTTTTACCATAGTTTTGAACAGAGAGAGAAAGTGGAGGGAAAAGCAGCCGTGGAAGACCGTCATAGTGACACAGAGGATGAGGAAGATAAGGAACTATCTAAGGAGATATGTGGGTTGATTAGTATAATTGAGTACTTAAGGTTAGAAGATTGGTCAATTAACGATGAGTTGGCTCTAATATAAGCTAATAAAGACATTAATAACATAATTAACACTACGAGGTCACCTCAAATAATGAAAGTTTTTCGTTTCCACCATATAGAATTTTACGGATAACATAACTTTCTATAAGAAAATTCATATCAGAAAAATTATACGTAATATTTATATTTAGGACTTAATCTCACATTTTAATGAAGTTGTGGGGGTCATATATCACAATTGTTAATTAAGGGCCTAATCCCACATCTAAGGAAAGTTAAAGGGTTGATTCACTACTTTTGAGTAGTTTGGGAATTGAGTTGGTAACACCAACCACCCACTTAAAGACTCTTCTGGTATATACAAGATCTCAAGAGAATGACAATTTTCACCTATTGAAGCGTCAAATGTAAAATTTTACAATCTCCAAAACAATCTAGAGCAATGTCAAGTCTATGATTACAAAAACAACACCACCACACACCCATAAAAAATAATTAGGGAAATTCTACATGGTAACCCCGAGTTTTCTAGAATTGGATGTGGTGGAATTTTTTTTGGGTATTCTCTATGGTAACCTTCAACTTAATTATTTTCTTTTTTATAACCTTATTTCATACTTAATTAATATCGAAAATATTTTAAAATTAGCCTATAGTTTTTTAAAACCTAAAAAATAAAAATGAAAAAACCCCACTCCCATCCTTCAACCACCAGTCCTCCACCATTGCACCACCTCAGAACCACCAAACCGCCGAACGAAACCCACCAATGAGAAGAACAATTACAGTAGTTTCTGACGGTGGTTTCTCACGGTTTTACATCGAACCACTATAAATTTCCTGTAAACCCACCAATTAGTTGTTTTTTGGTGCTCCCAAGAGCACGGAGAACTGTGCTCCATGATGACATCGCCATCTCCGGCGCTGACGTCATCCCTGATACAACAACAATGAAGACCTAAAACTTCAAACCTTAACAACACTACAAAGAACATATAGTAAACATTGAAAGAACAAAAAATGAAAAGAACATTTACTTAAACGAAAAGAACATAAATCAAAAAAACAACCATACTTTTTTGCAAAGAACAAAATACAAAACTTCAAAGAACAACATACTTTTGTAGGAAAAACAAAATAGGAAATTTCAGAAAACATATACATACTAAAATAGTTTTAAAACTATTAATTTTAAAAAAACATGGTTGCCGACCCAGATAATGGTTTGGAACAATCAGTGCGCTTGGATAAGCATGAAGAGGATCGCAATCAACTGAATCTGTGGCTTCACGAGCTTCATGTTAGGAATTCAAAGATGGCTGATTCTGCTTCTGAAATTCATGAATAGAGGTCCCCGATTACAAGTACTTCTCCTCACATGGTTAAAATTGAATTGAATGATGTTGTTGGTGAAAATGATTACTGGTCATCTGCTGTAATTTGTTATGTATTGGGGGCAAATCCTCTATTCAATGTAATGAGTGGTTATATTCATCGTATATGGAAAAATAGGGGTATTGATAAAATTGCCTTGGTGGGGAAGGGGATATACTTAGTGCATTTTAAAGCTTTAGATCAAATAAATGCTGTCTTATCTGGTGATCCTCAGTTCTTTGATTCAAAACCTTTAATGGTTAAGGCTTGGGATCCTGATATGGAAATAATGAAAGATGAGGTTAAAACAGCTCATGTTTGGGTTCATCTACCTAAACTAGATATCAAGTATTGGGGTGAAGCTTGCTTGGCAAAGATTAAAGGTGTGTGTGGAAAGTTTTTGAAGGTTGATAATGCTACCAAAAATAGAGACAGATTGATGTATGCTAGTATTATGGTAGATATGAAAATTGATGGTAATTTTCCAGCTAGCATATTCTTTGAGAATGAGAAAGGTATTATAATTGAACAACAGGTTGTTTATGAGTGGAAGCCTACACTATGTGGTACTTGCATCCTGTATGGTCATTCAACAGACAATGTAGAATGAAGAAGCACTAGGAAGGAGTGCATAAAAATTTTTGGGTGCCTGTGCATAAACCAGCACATCCTGAGTAGGTACTTCAAACCCCTTCTAAGGTCATTACTGGTGAGAGTGCTATTGTGGTGATTGTAGATGAAGGAGGCTTTCAGGTAGTTAAAAGTGGCTGCAAAACTTCATCCAAGCCTGCAGCTATAGTGACTACTGCTAACCACTTTCATGTTTGTCTATGGTAAAGAAAATGGATGATGCAGTTAGTGATCAGTTACTTGATGACTCTGATCATGAGGAGTATGAGGAGAGGGGAAGGGATTCCCCTCCCAACAATGGATAATATAATGGTGTGGAATGTAAGGGGGCTGAACATCACTGATAAGCAAGATAAGGTGAGGAAGATGATCCATTCTCACTACATAACGTTGTTTAACTTCCTTGAAACTAGGGTGAAACACCCTAATTTGCACAAGGTGTTTTTGAGAGTCTGACCTAATTGGAGTTTCTACACTAATCATAATTCTCACCATAATGATAGAATTATGATTGGATAGCAACCTTCTAGCTTTGAAGTAGATACTAAAGTCTGCACAGCTCAACTAGTACATTGTGGGATCATAATTCCCAATACTCACAAATCTTTTGACATAACTTTTGTATATGGGAAGAATGAGGCTGAGGACATAATTCCTCTTTGGAACAGTTTGGAAGCTATTGCTTTAAAAACTCAGAATGCTTGGTGTGTTGTTGGTGATTTCAATGCAATTATGCATTTTGAGGACAAGATTGGAGCCCCTGTTAAAGCTACTAAAGTTGAGCCTATGAGAAGATGCATGGATGTTTGTGGTTTTGGTGAAATGAAAGCTGTGGGGAGATTTTTCCCTTGGAACAATAAACAGGAGGGGGATAGAAGAGTCTTTTCTAGAATTGATAGAGCTCTTTCTAACCCTTCTTGGTATAGTTTGTTCCCTACTGTAGAGATTCAATTCCTCCTAGAGGAAGAGTTTGATCATTCTCCTATCTTGACTAGAACCACCCCTTCTAATCAAGGTAAAAGACCTTTTAGATAGATGAATCATTAGAGCCTTGATGATAAGTTTCTTGAGGTTGTTCATAAAGTTTGGGAGCAAGATATAAGGGGCTGCAAAATGTTTAGAGTTGTTCAAAAGCTAAAAGTTTTGAAGAAAGGGCTCGGGAATATGGACTCTAGAGGTAGTGATGCAGTTCACAACTCCTACATACAAGCAAATAAATAGTATGAGAAGTGTCAGGCTGAGATGCATGAGAGTCCTAATGATTTAGACATTATTAACAAAGAGAAGGAGGCTTGCAACTGCCGTGTAGAGCTAGAAAGGAGTACACTGCTGGTTTGCATCAAAGGGCCAAATTGCATTGGCTTCAAGAGGGGGATACTAACTCTAAACTGTTTTTCAACAGTATTTAAAGCTAGACTAGAAGAGTGTAGAATACTATTAACTCTATTCACAGAGAAGATGGTACCAGGGTTGAGAATCCTTCTGAAGTCTCTGTTGTTTTTCTTCAGTTTTACAACAAAATGTTGGCTCTCACATGGACCAAAGAAGCACAGTCTGTCAAGATATTGTTGACCTTGGTCCCAAAGTGTTTGATTGTCACAGGGAGGCTTTGGACTACAAGTTTATTAGAGTTGAAGTGCAGCAGGCCCTTTTCTCTATTTTTCTAATTCCAAATCTCCTGGGCCTGATGGGTACAACAGTAAGTTTTTCAAGGATGCTTGAAATGTTATTGGCCAAGATATCACAGATGGAATCTTGGATTTCTTTGAAAGTGGTAAACTCTTGAAAGAGATCAATATTACCACTATTAACCTGGTTCCTAAAGTAGTTGTGCCTAACTATACTGGGGACTACAGACCCATTGCTTGCTACTCTACTCTTTACAAATGCATCACCAAGCTTATTTGTAAGAGGCTCAATACTGTTCTTCCTAATATCATTAGTCATAATCAGGGTGCTTTTATCACAGGGAGGAGTATTATGCATAATGTCCTCATCTGCCAGTATATTGTTAAAATGTATAGGAGAAGACAAACCCAAAGATGCAGTATCATGAAACTTGGTCTTAGGAAGGCTTATAATATTGTGGATTGGATTTTTTATAGAAGAAATGCTTGTTACCCTAAACTTTCCTAATAAGTTCACCTCTCTGATAATGAAATGTGTTTCTACTCCTCAATTTTGACTTATGCTGAATGGGGTGCCTATTGAACTTACACAGTTTAAGAGAGGGTTCAGGCAAGGTGACCCTCTCTTCCCTTTGCTTTTCACCATTTGTATGGAGTATTGCTCCTGGATTATGAAGAAAGTTAGCTTGATGCCAGAGTTTCACTTTCACCCTAGGTGCAGAAATCTTCATCTTAATCATTTAGTGTTTGCTGATGATATTCTTATCTTTGCTAAAGGTGAGTTCTGATCAATGGGTAGACTGTTGAGTGGTATGAGGTTGTTTGCTGATACTTCTGGTCTACACATAAATGCTAGCAAATCTGAGATCTATTGTGCAGGAATGGACAATACTGAGGTGATGAGACTCAAAGAAGCTTCAGGTTTTGGCATTGGATCTCTTCCTTTCAAATATTTAGGGTCCCTATGAGTCACATTAGGCTTAAAGACGCAAATTGTGATCAATTGGTTGGTAAGATGTGCACTAGGATTAAAACTTGGAGCACTAGAAACATCTCTTATGCTGGTAGGCTGCAGCTTGTGAATGTTGTTTTGATGTCTATTAGCTCTTATTGGTGCCAACTATTTGTTGTTCCTACTTCTGTGATTAGCAAGATTATTAATGTGTGCAGGTCCTTTCTATGGAGTGGCAAGCATGCTAGCTCTAAAGCTTGCCTTGTAGCTTGGGAAACTCTTTGCCTTCCTAAAAAATGGGGAGGTGTTGGGATTAGGAACTTATCTCTGTGGAACAAGGCTGCAATTGCTAAGCATGTGTGATCTATTGCTGAGAAAAAAGATAACCTGTGGGTTAGATGGGTGCATGTTGTCTATGTTAAGTAGGATGATTGGTGGCAGCACAAGGCCCCAGTGACTACTAGTTGGGTTTGGAAAAGTATATGTAATGTCAAGGAGGAATTGCATGATAAGATTAGAGCTATTGCAGGGCAATTCAGTATCAAAAGGCTCTATGATAATCTCTTGAATGAGCACCCTTCCATTCCTTGGACTAGACTTATTTGGCATACAACCATTACCCCTAAACATGGTTTTCTTGCTTGGCTGTTTATGTTGGGAAGACTTCCTGCAAAGGACAGATTGGCAAGATTTGGTATCATCACAGATAGAGAGTGTATTCTATGCAAAAATGCCATGGGAAGTCATCCACACTTATTCTTTCAATGTCAATTTAGTAACGATTGCTTTGATGAGGTTAAGAATTGGATTGGCATGAGTTTCACTAGTTGCAGAGATGATACAGTCCTGAGTTGGCTCAACAAAAACTGTAAACATAACAGGATGAGGAGGGTGAGCTGGTCTACTGCTGTTACTGCTTGTATATACCATATCTGGAAGTCTAGAAATGATGCTATTTGGCAACAAATTAGTCCTAATGCTCAAAATACAGTTGTACAGATTAAATATAGTGTTAAAAATAGAATGATTCATACGATTGGTAGAGGTCCTAAAGTGAGAAATGAAGTTGTTAGCTGGTTGTATAGCTTATAGTTTTTTTGTAATGGTTTTGTTACCCTGAGGTGTTTGGGCCTTGAGGTTGGCAAGAGGCCTTCCTAGAAGGGTTGTTACCTCCTCTTAACCCTAGGTTGTAAATGGTTCTTTTGTTTGAAATACAATTTCTCCTTGCCTTTTTGCAAAAAAAAAAAAAATATTTTAAAAAACATTTCCTTGAAACATAAAGAATAAAATACGAAGATTCAAAGAACATGATGCTTTTTTACATCAAAAAAGCATTAAACATTATTTAAAGGAATATTAAAAAGTAAAAAAAAGTGTTAATTGGAAAGAACATATAAGAATAACCAAAAGAACATAACAAGTATTTTAAAAGAACAAAACGAATGACCCCGAAGAGCATTAAAACCAGATCTGACAGAATATCATTCAAAAATTCGAAGAACATTTGTTTCAAGTTGCTCATTGACGTTGCCGGCGTTAATGGAGGTCGCTTGAAGTTTTAGGGAAGGAGGAGAAGAAGGAGAAGGCGAGAGGGTGGTGGAGCGCCGGAGCTTTCGTCGATTGGATGTTGTTGCGAAAAGTTTTGTGGAAGGCGGAAAGGATAGAGAGAATGGTTGACGACCGGGCGAGAGGCTAGGTGTTGCCGGCTGTCGGCGGCTAGGTCATCGCGGTGCACGGAGCACCGTGCTCCGGGAGTACAATTTTTTTTTTACCCAGCAATGAGGCCATCTCATATTAGATAGAAAGGAGGACGACAGCAACAGAGCTGAAGATACAACGTGAGGCAGTGGGACACAAGGCCGTTGCGAGGATGACGTAAATGTGACGCGACGATTTTGAAGGTGGGGAAAGGTGGGACGATGATTTTGAAGGTGGGAAAAGGTGGTGCAGTGAGTTGGGTGTGCACTGTGCAGTAGTTCATGAAAGGGATGTTTTTATTTTTATTATTTTAGGTTTTAGAAAATAGTTAATTAATTTTGACACATTTTTGAAAAATAAAAACTGATATTGTAAATGGAATAAAGTTATATAAAACTAGTTTATAACCGGGGCAATGCCCGGGAGACTTATTATTTTAATACAATAATTTCAACTAAATGAAATCTCTAACCCTTTAAAAGCAAGAAGTGAGGATACTGTTCTTATGAACAATGAGATGAGTCTCAAAACTCTGAATTCCACTATTCACAAGAACAATATACAACTTACCTTTGAGCGTTTTATCTATAGCTTTTGGCCTACTTTTTCTTGATTTCCCTCACCACCACATCCTTCTAGTCATTTGCTTTACAACTTTCCTTCACCACCATCAATCTCTTTCTCTTCCTTTTTTCTACAACTGGCTTTCTTTCTCTCCCCTTCAGTCCTTTCAGCTTCTTCCCACTTCTGAAAACCAATGGTAAAGTTGACTCATTTTAGATTGTCGCTGTAAAGCTCGTGAGTTCGATTTTGTATATTTTGATAACTTTGGTTGTAAATTGTTGAATTGTTGATTTTTGAGGTTAATTTAGGTGAAAGTAGTGGTGGAAGTAGTTCGAAGAACGTTGATTGCTCGTTGGAAAATTATTAATGTTAAGCTATTAGACTTGAATTACTTTTCAGCATTAGCTCAAGCATACTGTTAACTGAACATATTCTTATTTTTGAGCAATGCCTGGTCAATATCGGATATATGCATATATCCATCGCCTCACATTTTTGGTGGTATTTAATGAAATTGGTAATACATTTCATATGCATGGTAGTATATTTTAATATGTATGGTAGTACATTTGTTAATGAAAAATTATACTTCCCCCGTTCCAAATTATATGCAACAATTCACCTATTACGCTTGCCGAGACATAACTTTAACGGTTAATATCCACTATAATATATAAGTAAAAATTATAAAAAGTTGATATTACGAAAGTATTTAACGAGACGAATCTAACAAGATCCCACTTGACTATGTTTTTCATTATGTGTAAAGCTCAAATTTTAGTCAAAGCACATAATGTGAATAGTGCAAAATATTGACAGTTGCATTTAATTTGAAACGGAGGAAGTATGCCAAATACAAATTATATAGTTATATAGCTGTGAAAATATCGATTGTTATATACTACTTTTCTCAATAAATGTACTACCATGTATAAGGAATGTACTACCAAAAAAGTGAGGCGAGGGATATATGCATATATCCGATATTGACTAGACATTGCTCCTTATTTTTTTAAATCTATATGTATGTTTTTATAGGAAAATACCAAGATAAAGTATTTGCAATTACTGTATGAGGCGAAGGTTTACAACATTATTCAAGGTTTTTTCCTCCAATTGCAAGAATTTCAGAGTATATCAAAGACCAAGGTCTTCTACCATATTTTCCATCTTCTATTTTCTAATTACATTTCGCTTTTCTGTGTATTATTGCTATTGCTTAAGTTTTTTTTTGGTTTATGGTGGTATAATTTGTGTATAAATTGGTTGCCGTTTCAGTTAGCATGATTTTTGAGAAAAAGAGGGAAAAGATGAGTGCGAAAATGAGAGTATATTGTTGGAGTTATTATTAAACATAGGGTGATACTCTGAAAGAGGAAATGCGCTTTGTTTGTAATGAATATCCATTTGCAAAAGTCACGTGATGTTTACATGAAATTTAGTTTTGTTCTTCAAACTTTAATCTTTTAAATGTATTTGCACTGTTTTTAGTGCAAAGCTTCAGAATGGGCATTACTCAAGAGATTTAAATTTGAAGAATTATTTGGTGTACAAATTTGTAGGGAACATCCTGATACTGTTGAGCGTGTTGTTGAGCTAATTGATCAAGAATGCTCCGTGGATTTCAATGATATTAATATGGGGTGTCCCATAGATATCGTGGTCAATAAAGTCACCGGGTCTGTTCTTTGTTAAGGTAAGATTAAACTCACCTTAGGATATAAGTATTTGACAGAAAATAGAGAGAAGTAGGGAAAGTAGAAGAACAGAAATAGAATGGAGAATTGAGAGAAAGAGAGGGAAATCTGAGATAAGAAAGAAAAGATTTGTATTATGATTATCTCTATTATATAAGTGAAGAGCTGGAGGTGGATACCAAAAAAAAAATTAAATTAAATTAATGAGCTTATTAAGTAATTAAATTTTATTTTCAAATTTAGCCATCAGATTTTTAATAAAAGATGTTCAAAACTTCTAACTAAAATATCTAAAAATATACAAAGAAAAAACAATTAAAAATTATATCAACAATTATATTTTCTTGAGATCTATAGATAGAAACCCACTTTGCTATATTTTTATATACTTTTGATTTTTTTTATTTTGAAATACATGAGTTATTGATTGTTCATGAGTGAAGGCACATTTGGTCAAATTGAACATAATAAAGTATTTTGGCATGAGTAAGAAATATGATAAAATATTTTCAAGTACTTTTGAATTTTTTCTCATTAGGACAATGAGCAAAAAATACCTTACCGGGTACTATATAACAAAAATTGTAGTTAATGGTTGGGAGTAAGAGATGTTTTCAAAGAAAAATGAGCCAAAATGAATTTAGCTTGAAAACAAAATTTGTTGTGTACCTTCACATTTTATCATGTTACAGTAGCCAAAACACACATCGTATGCAAATATAATTAGGATTTTTTGTTCAAAACCACCTAAATTTTTCACGTTTTTAGAAACTCCCACCTTAATGAATTTATCTTTTAAATTTCCACCTATCAGTCCCAATTTTATTAGGAACTCCCACCACTTAATGATTTTTGTTGAATTTCGTTAACAAAATCGTTAAGTGGGCCCTACATATGCATTTTATTATTAGTTTACACTGAAATCAAAGTCAATTTCATCAATTTAAGGGCAAATTCTCAACAAATATAGAGCAAATTTGGAACGAATTACAACTATTTGGAAAGAATTGCAACTATTTCAAGTTCCATATTGTTAAGAAAATGTATATGTGGGACCCACTTAACGGTTTTGTTAATGAAATTTGACAAAAAAACGTTAAGTGGTGGGAGTTTTTAATAAAATTGTAAATATTAGGTGGAATTTTTTGAAAAAAAATCATTAAGGTGGGAGTTTATAAAAACATGAAAAGTTTAGGTGGTAAGATGCGACTATCAATAAAATTATCTACTGTAGATTATGAAATTTTATGATAAAATTATTACCGCACGCATCGCGTGCATAGAAATCTAGTTGAATGAGTATTACAAGAGCTCAATTTGAGCTTATATACACAATGAAATCAGTCAATTAGCTAAGGAAACAGAATAACAGACTTCTGTTTTAACTAACAACTAAAAATCAGTTACAACTGATTTTGGCGCCAAATCTTAACAGATTCTGAACAACTTGATTTCAGCATTTTGATCTTCTTTGTAACAGCATTGTAAGCTCTTTGAGATGATATAATCCTATATCATTCCTCCCTCCTTAAGATTGACTTGTCCCCAAGTCAATAGTAGCCATAAACTCAGGATACTTAAGCTCAACATCAGCAGCTACCTCCCAAGTAGCATCATGCATATGTAAGTATTCCCATTGAATCAAAAACTGAACTTGAGCTTGATTATGAAATTTAACTATCTTTTTATCCAAAATAGCTATAGGTTGTAAAGAGGAAGTAGAATATTGCCCTTGCAACCAAGGAGGTATATGAGCAGCAATAGGTAAAGTACCATGAAACTTCTTCAGTTGAGAAACATGAAAAACATCATGAATCTTGGCTGAAATAGGAAGATCAAGCTTATAAGCTACCTTGCCAATCACAACTAAAATTTTATAAGGGCCATAATACTTAGGAGATAACTTCTGGTTGCCTCTCACTTGTACTGAATGTTGTCTGTAGGGCTGCAGTTTAAGCCAAACCCAATCTCCTAACTGAAACACTCTGTCAGACCTATGCTTGTCAGTTTGTTGTTTCATTCTAGTTTGAGCTCTAAGTAAATGAAACTTGAGTAGCTTGATCATTTCCTCTCTTATTTGGAGGCTTCTATCTACTGCTTCCACATTAGAATCTCCAGAAATATAAGGTAGATGCAAAGGACGAGGTTGACCATATACTATTTCATAAGGTGTAAGTAAAGTAGCAGAGTGAAAATGTGTGTTATACCACCATTCAGCCAAAGGAAGCCAAGCATGCCAATCATTAGGCTTATCACTAAACATACACCTGAGATAGGTCTCTAAACACCTATTAATCACCTCAATTTGTCCATCAGTTTCAGGATGATATGCTGAGGAGAGTAAAAACTCAGTACCATGAAGACTGAATAACCCTTGCCAGAATTGGCTCAAAAAGATAGCATCTCTATCACTAACAATGCTCCTAGGCCAACCATTTAGTTTAAACACATGATCTAGATAAGCCTGAGCAACTTGAATAGCAGAAAAAGGGTGTGAAAGGGACATAAAATGGCTGTATTTACTAAGCCTGTCAACCACCACAAAAATCACATCTTTGCCAGCTGATTTAGGAAGACCAGTGATAAAATCCATAGAAACATCAAGCCCACTGAATCAGGAATAGGGAGAGGTTGCAAAAGTCCAGGATGAGCAGCAGTATTATATTTAGAAGCTTGACAAATTTGACATTTTCTGACAAACTCTCTAACATCTTTAGTTAACCCTCTCCAGTAGAATAAGCTTTTAACTCTTTTAATAGTGATATCTCTCCCTGAATGGCCACTCTCAGGAGAAGAATGGAGCCAATTGATAATTTTAAGCTTCAAATGATCATCAGAGCCAATCACCAACCTCCCTTTTCTTCTTAGTAAATCATTACTAAAACTATAGTCCCCCAAAGAAGGTACAGTTTGAAGTTGGGATAACAACTGGACTATGTTATCATCTAAGAGATAACTAGCTTTGATCAAAGTACTTAAATCTGAGGTGATAGTAGAAATTGCTAAACATAATATCTTACTACCATCCACTCTAGAAAGGGCATCAACAGCAACATTTTCTTGGCTACTCTTGTATTGAATCTCATAATCAAAACCCATCAATTTGGATAACCAAAACTGCTGAAAAGGAGTGCTCACTTTCTGTTGAAGGAGCCATTTCAAACTCTTTTGATCAGTTTTAACCACAAAATGTGTACTCATCAAGTATTGTTCCCATTTCTGAACTGCAAACACAATAGCCAATAATTCTTTTTCATATACTGAGAGTTTTTGCCATCTAGGGCCAAGAGATCTACTAATGTAGGCAATAAGATGATTATCTTGCATCAAAACAGCTCCTATACCTTTCTGAGAAGCATCAGTCTCCACAATACACTATTTATCAAAATTAGGAACAGCCAAAACAGGAGCAGATACCAAAGCTTTTTTCAAAAGAACAAATGCTTGTTGTGCAGCCTCAGACCAAACAAAAGCCCCCTTCTTAAGTAAATCAGTCAAAGGTTTACTAAGAATGGAGTAATGTTTAACAAACTTCCTGTAATAACCTGCAAGCCCTAAGAAACTTCTCAATTCCTTAACTGAATTAGGAATAGGCCAGCTTTCAACTGCAGCAACCTTAGAAGGATCAGTTTCTACTCCCTTAGAGGAGATAAAATGTCCCAATATTCAATTTTATCTAAAGCAAAGTTACATTTACTTGCTTTAGCAACATCATATTTTCCCTCATTAAACCAAAGACAGCTGATAAATGTTGCCAATGATCTGCTTCTGTCTTGCTATAAACTAGAATATCATCAAAGACCACAAGAACACACTTCCTTAAAAGAGGTTGGCATACACTATACATCCAACTCTGAAAAGAGGCAGGTGCATTGGTTAAGCCAAAAGGCATAACCAACCATTCAAAATGACCTGAGTGAGTCTTGAAAGCAGTCTTATACATATCAGCTTCACTCACCCTCAGTTGATGGTAACCTGATCTGAGATCTAGCTTACTAAACACAGTTGCCCCTGCAAGTTCATCAATTAATTCATCAATAACAGGAATTGGAAACTTGTTTTTGATGGTTCTTTGATTAAGCTCTCTGTAATTAACACATAATCTCCATGTACCATCTTTCTTTCCTACTAGAACCACTGGAGAAGCAAAAGGACTAGCACTATTTTAAATGATTCCTCTTTCCAACATATCCTGAATAAGATGCTCAATGACATCTCTTTGTTTGAGAGGGTATCTGTAAGGTCTAATATTTACAGCCCTAGTGCCAGGTTCAAGAGGAATGGTATTATCAAAGACTCCTCTATGAGGTGGAAGAGTGTCAGGATCTGCAAAAATGTCACTATATTGCTATTGAAGTTGCAATAAAGCTTCAGAGCAATGTGGTGTAGCTTGAGGGTTGGTACTAGAATATGTCTCTTACTTGTAGTAAACACAATTCCACAACATTGCTAATCATTTTAGCAGAGGGAGCACCATTGACTAGCTTGACTTTCTTAGGATGCACACCTTGCAACAAGAAAGGTCTACCATTGACTTCAAACTACATGCATAACTCTTTAAAATTACAACAAATAGGGCCAAGAGTTGTCAACCATTGAACTCCTAGAACCATATCACAACCTCCTAAATCAATCAACAATACATCAGCAGTAAAGTGAATGCTTTGCATATGCCATTGAAATCCTTTACATATATGTTGACATTTCAATTGATTTCCATCAGCTACAATCACAGCTTGAGAAGGAATACTAGTAATAGCACATCCCATCTTTTTAGCTAACTGTAAATCTAAAAAGTTATGAGTACTACCAGAATCTATTAGGATATGAAAAATCCTAGATTCAACTGTACCTTGTACTCTCATAGTCTGAAAATTATGATCCCCAGACAAAGCATTAATAGAAATAAGAGGATCACCAATTTCATCATCATCAGTTTCTTCTTCTTCATCAATAGTCTCTAGCTGATCATTTTTAGAGATTTCAACTGTAAATAGTTGAGATTCTTTAAAGGGACATTTGTGGTGTCTATCATAAGGTTGATCACAATAATAGCACAATCCCTTGGCTATCTTTTCTGCTCTTACGTCAGCAGGAATGTGTCTAGGATTTTTGTGGGTTTTAGGGTTGAATTTAGTAAGAGAAAGGTTATTTGGTTTAATAGGAGGTGTAGGTAAAAGAGGTGGTTTGTTAAAGTTGGATTGAAATCTGTTGTTGTAGGTAGATATGGGTTGAAAAGGTTTATAGGAAGAAGAAGAAGAAGAAGAAGAGGGTTTGAAACTTTTTTGAGAGGCTGACATAGCTTCCTCTTGAAGCCTAGCAAACTCCACAGCTTCAGCTATTGTAGTAGGTTGCAAAGCTTTAACAAAAGGTTTAATTCCAGGTTTCATTCCTCCAATAAAACTGTCCAAAATGAATTCCTCAGGCAAAGTGTGATGAGTATCTAGTACATCTGCCCTTATTTCTTCAAATTCATCTAAGTAAGATTTAACAGAATCAGTTTGTTCAAGTCTATTAAATTTTTTATACAACATGAACTCTTTTAACATCTTTGAACCTTGTAGATAGGTCCATAACAAACTCAGGCCAATCTATATTTCTTCTTGAAGCTAAATAGCTAGTAACCCATTTTTCAGCTTTACCAACCATATGTGATGCAGCTAAATCAACTTTTTGCTCATCAGTAATTTTGCACAGTTTAAAATACTTGCTACATTTTTTTGATCCAGAGTCTACAATCATCTCCATCAAATTGAGGAAAAGAGAGTTTAGGAGTGTACCCTAGAGTCTTGGTAGCATTAGACTCTCTATGAATGCTTGTCCTTGATGCATCAGAAGAGTATTCTTGGAGTTTATCTTTCAATTCCAAAATTACATTCATCAACACATCAATTTTCTTGGTTTGATCCTGAATTTGAGTAGATTGTTCATTGTATCTTTGAGTTTAATCTAACATTTATCTTTCTAACATGCGTAGTTGATCCTCCATTGCCAAGTTTTTCCTAGTTCTAGGAGCCAGAATGACTCACAAAATGAGCTATGCTTAGAATTCTGAAGAACAGTAGGGAACTGTGGAATTCTAAGAAGCTAATTCACAGCTTAATTGAGATTGAATGGTCTTATTATAGTTTGTTTGTAGTGTTTGCTCTGATACCAATGTTAAGGTAAGATTATACGAACTCACCTTAGGATATAACTATTTGACAGAAAATAGAGAGAAGTAGGGAAAGTAGAAGAACAGAAATAGAATAGAGAATAGAGAGAAAGAGAGAAAGACAGGGAAATCTGAGATAAGAAAGAAAAGATTTGTATTATGATTATTGAATGACTATTACAAGAGCTCAATTTGAGCTTATATACACAATGAAATCAGTCAATTAGCTAAGGAAACAGAATAACAGAATTCTGTTTTAACTAACAACTAAAAATCAGTTACAACTGATTTTGGCGCCAAATCTTAACAGATTCTGAACAACTTAATTTCAGCATTTTAATCTTCTTTGTAACAACATTGTAAGCTCTTTGAGATGATATAATCCTATATCATTCTTCTAACAAACAATTGCAGATGACAAATGTAATCACTGCACGAAGCTTGTGCTTCTTCAGAGAAACCTATTACTGTGAAGGTACTCTCTTGCTGTCTCCTCTTAATGCATGTATGCTTGTGGCCTCACTAGATTCCATTTCTTTTGTCTACTGTATTGGATGCAGGAAGAACTCAATACTTTGTGTCTGTATTATAGCTTCTGTGTAATCAATTTCCAGATGCTTTGTATCTGTATAGTAGCATCTGGGCCTGCTTCAATTAAGCAAAATGTAGTTTGTTTGGTGCAAATACCTCTATGACCCACACAAAGTTCTACTTTGGTCTTCCTAGAGAACTTAGAATCTAAAAACCAGGGCAGGTACGTTACGTTACTAGAACTCTTTTGCTTTCTATGTGGCGAATTTGAGAGATAGATTGATTATCCCGATAGTTTCTTTAGTCCAGTAGCAATTAATGTTAGAACCTCATTTAATTATGTTTCCATAAGCATATCAATTAACAATGTAGTGAAATTATGATTTATTGCCAAAAATAACTTTCGATTGAATTTCCCTTCGCTTAAACTAATAATAGAGTACTATGATTAATTGATGCTTATGTTAAAGCATAATTTAGGAAGAATTAAAAGAGTTTGAAAATGTTAAATTGAATCATAACTTAATCGCTTTTGTTTCCAAAATCCGTAATTTGCTTTCTCTTATTTGTTATGGATTCTTATTTTACTATTAGTGTTGGATCTTCATCCTGAATCCGTGAACTACATCTGTGGAGGTCTTTTTATTTTTTTCTTTGTTCTTTTTTAAATTAGTTATTCAGTCATCATATGATTCCAATTCTAATGCATTAAAAAGTCTGTTTACTTTTTATTGTTTGTGAATGTACAGGTTGTGGGCAAGAGAACTAAGATGAGTTGGGGTTGAAAAATCACTAACATCTCACTGTTATTTACCTGATTTAACTTAAATGCTGTTGTAGTAGGTTTGTGACACTCCCTTAAGGCTTGGCATATTCTCCTTGTATGATTTTTTGGCTTAATTTTGATTTTAGTTTCCTTTTTCTCTCCTCTTTCCACTTTTGATTCTTATTTCGGGTCTAATTTGGTGTTCTACTATTTTGAGGAAAATTTGCACAGAACCATCTTAAGTTTGCCCAGTTTTGTAAACTCCCACCTTTATGTTTTTTTTTAATAAATTACCACTTTAAGTTTTGTAAACGTTTAGAAACTCCCACCATTTCACAGATTTTGTCTAACACCGTTAATTTATGGGCCCCACATCAGTTAGCTCCTTCGTTTTTCCTCCAAACTCTTCATTTCCCCCTTCTTATCTATGTTATTTCCCTCCAAACTATTCTCCCCCCTCATTATTTTCATCTCTGCCACCATTTTCATTCTCCAAAGCTTTCAACGATTCAATTTTTTTTCTTCTGGAAATTCATTCTAATCAAGTAATAAATTTCTGATTCATCTAATTTCTTCACCAATTCATCCATTTCCTTCTCCATTAACTTGTACCCCAATTTTGAAATTAATCTAAAAAATCACTCAGATTAATTTATGCAACCATTATTTATACAACCATAAAAAGCGATTTGGAATTAATCTAAAAATCAATTAAAGAAGGGGAAGGGGCTGTGGGTCTGCATCGAGAGGAGGAAGAGAAAGGCGTGTGCACTGTAGGGGTTAGGGTGTCGTTGTTGCAGGGCGGTTTGGGACTGGCGTTGGTAGCTGCTAGTGGTGGTTTCCGGCAGTGGCTGCAAACCAAAAAAAGAAACAGAGAAAGCAGAGTAGGGGTGAGAGAAAAGAAGGAGGAGGAGAGAAAAGCAGAGCTGGATTGAGTCAAAGTAGATGGGGATTGTCAAAGTGGGTTGTTTGGAGGGAAAAACTAAAGAAATAACTCATGTGGGCCCCACCACTAACGGAGTTTGGCAAAATCCGTTAAGTGGTGGGAGTTTATAAAGGTTTTGTAAAGTTTAGGTGGTAATTTAGAAAAAAAACATAAAGGTGGGAGTTTACAAAACTGGGCAAACTTAAGGTGGTTTTGTGCAAATTTGCCCTATTTTAATTATCAAGATCTAACATCAATACTTCTTCAGATGAGCAAATAAGCCATTTTAAGTTTCAATTCATTTTTGTTTACACACAACCAATGGCGGACCATCCATGGGGGCAGGTTGGGGCCTGGCCCCCATAGAAGCCCAAAAAAAAATTAGTTTAACAGCCCAAAAAAAAAAAATCTGGTTGTATGTATGCTTCAGAAGTTCCGTGTGGCAAGCGGTCCACTAGGAGTATTATATTATTCTAACTTATTTGACCCCACTCTCCACTTTTAATTCTTAAAAAATTAATTTATTATCTCTGCCCTACACTGTTCCTCTGCTCCTCGCAGGCGCTATTAATTGTCTTCAATCAGGTATCTTTCCCTACTTGAATCAATCCATCAATTATGGTATACTTTTTATAGTTTTATACTTTTTGTTGTTTTTGCTTAGCATTGATAGTCAATTCTCCAAGTTGCTGCTTCGCCTAATACATGTAGAATTGATATTGTTTTTTTTGTTGTTAATATATGATTTTGGTAAATTATTTCTAAAAACTTCAATAAACAAATTATATGATTATTTGAATTTTTGGTAATTTCAGGCTAATTATGAATAAACAAAAATCAATCACCTCCTTTTTCAAAAGGAAAGAGCAGGAAACAACTGAAAATAATGAAGGTACAACCTCAGTTAATGAAGATTCTACTCCAAACAGTAAAAATAATGGAGAAGGTCCTTCTAAAATGATGAGAATCGAGCTTGACAATGTAGATATTAACTCTTTAGAGAGCGACCCAGGATTACGTCCGTCAACCTGGAATTATTCAGTTAAGAAACAAGATGAAATAAGAAGGGCTTATATAAAATTGGGGCCCTATCAACCTGACTTACCCGATTATCCTTTTTCGGGTCCAGAAAAACATCGTCGTCGATTTCAGGCCTCTTGGTTTGAGAAGTTTCCAGATTGTTGGAATATTCGCCTTCTAAAGATGCTGCATTTTGTCTACCATGTTATTTGTTTGCTGAACCAAGTGCTCGTTTCCAAACATTTACTATTACCGGTTTCCAAACTTGGAAAAGGTCAATGATGGAAAACGATTTGCTTTCCTTTCTCATGTTGGTAAAGGTCCATGTTCTATACACAAAAATGCAGTTCAATGCTATAGAACTCTCCCGAATCAAAAAGTTCAAATTCCCAATGTTTTAAACAAGCAAAGTGAGAGGCAAATTAAGCAGAATCGATTGCGTCTCAAGACATGCATTGATATTCTCCGTTTGTTAACTCTACAAGCTTGTCCTTTGAGAGGTCATGATGAGTAAAAAAATTCAGAGAACCAGGGAAACTATCTAGGAAAATATTGGCTTCATACAATAAAGATGTTTCTAAAGCGATAAGGCAAGCTCCATATAATGCCAAGTATATCTCTCCTTCGATTCATCAAGGAGATCAAGTTACAATGGATCATTTCTATCTGGTTGAAATATTTTTGGGCACTATTGACAAACAATTACAAGAATTGAATCGCAAATTTAATGAGAAAGCATTAGGGCTCTTATCTTTGTCATCCTTATTAGAGCCTAGAGATGGCTTTAAAAATTTTGGTTAGTATTAAAGTTTGAATCACGTTTGGTTTGGTTCACCCTGTGCGTTTGGGTGTAACTCGAGTAATCATGTACACCAAAACTGGAACTATACAACTTATGATTGATCATCAGAAGGCTCAAGTGCATGCAATTGTCCCCATTGTCCGGGGTGCTGTAATTAAGAACATTGTATTTAGTAGAAACGGACAATATCTTCTCACAAATTCCAGTGATCGGATCATTATGGTTTATGAAAATATGCTACCTATGAAAGATGGCCCGAAAGGACTAGGCTAGATGCGCGAGACTTTAATAGATCTTAGAGGGGATGACAAGATCCAAGCAGTTGTATCAAAAAAGTTTAATCCTTAATCGTGAGTTCCAAGACTCTGTAAGGTGCACAAGATATACATATAGGATTGGGGCAGGAGAGCAGCTTGTGAACTTTCTTGAAGGTCCAAAAGAAGATTTGATTGATTGGGCTTGGCATCTGGTTCTCCTAATTGCTGTCTTTGTCTCCTTGATTGGCTTGAATTACATATGGGCTAAAGACTATACTGACTGGAGTGCATTTGCCCCAGATTTCAAAGAGCTTGGAAATGAAGAATACGTGGAAAGGGAAAAGACGAATTTGATATTGCGCCAGAAACTGAAAAGGTCAATTAATAGCTTATATCAGTTCTTTCATTGTAGCATTTCCTTTATTTGCTTGTCATTAATGTGTGTTCTACTGTCAGGTCAAAGCCGTCAAACAATCAGTGAATCAGAGGTTAAGAAGAATGAACATGTTGATGTTGTGACAGCTGAGGAGCATGATTCAACTTTCAGGGACTCGGATGTCGTAGGACGTATGCTTCTTGCCTGCAGTGCCCTAGCCTGATGCTGCTGAGCAGTAAGATAATAGTGTTGAAAATTCGCTGAAATTAGTGGAAAATAATCATTCTACGTATCCTCTTTCACAAACGTACTAAGGAATGGGCAAGCTGTGAATCATGAGTCAAGTCCTGTTGAATGTAAAGGCTAAATCTATTCTTTTTCTGTGATTATATTAGACTGGCAATTCTCTCTTTCAGAGTAGTCCCCATATGGCTTATGAATTGAGAGTTCTTAGATAGATGCTATCAAGTCATTGCAGGTTCGTTTAACTCAAGGAATCTTATAGGTCATATGGTATTGTTATATAGTAGAGAATTAGTGTGCCTTGAGAAGAACCAATTAATAAATCCATAGAATTGTAAGGGATCTGTGAATAGATTCTTAAAAAAACCTTTACAGATTGGATCGGCCTTCCCGATGGCCATGACATAGCCACTCGACCTACTTGTCAAACTGTTGCAACTTATATGGGACGGAGGTAGTATTAGGTATTTATGCATGGTGATGTAGAGCGATGTGGTGCCTCTTTTCGGTACGGCTTTATCATCAATTCACTTTAGTTCAATTAAGTAAAATTGAGCTCAGCTCAGTTCGGCTCAGTTCAACTCAACTCAATTCAAAACAGTCCAATTCAATTCACTTCAGTTTACTTCAGCTCATTTATGTGGAATAGAACATGACCTAAGTAGTTTAAATATAAGTTTTTTTTTGTACTTTTGGAAAAACAAATCATAAGTGGATCTTGATTCGAAGTATTTTTCGAAACGGATATTACGGTGCAAAAATTATAATTTCATGAGAACTGAAATAAAAGTTATGATTAATTCTATAATTTCATATCAATAGTAGTTTTAGATAAAGGATGTAACTTTTTATTAGGGATAAAATTAATTTTTTTAATTGTTATTTATTAAAAATTAAGTTATTAATATTTATATAGATGATGTGGAGCGATGTAGTGCCTCTTTTAGGGACGACTTTATTATCGAACTAGTTTCTGACCCGGGCAATGCCCGGGTTGGGTTTTTATTTAAGTATATTTTCCGTTATATCTAAATTTCAGTGTTAAATACTTCAAGATTAACAAAATATTATAAAATAATTAATAAACTAAGAGATATTATATTTCGTTAGTTATTTACTTATAATTCTCATCCGACTAACGTAAAAATTGTTTAATGTTTAAAGGATTCTTATATTAAGAGCTAATAATTTTATTTATCTCGAACTTAAAATTACTTTCTTTTATAGGTATAATAGTGTCCTTCTAAAAATAGTCATTATATGATTTGGTGGTTTGAAAAATAAAATAAATTGAAGTTAAAGTTGTCATAATACACAATATGTTAATTTGGTAAGTTAACTCTCAAAATAAAATAAAAAAACAACAAACATGTGTCCTCTAAACTATTATTGATATTGTCGACACTATAGAGTCACATAATTACTCTTTTTCACTTTCATTTCTTCTATAAATTCATCCATTCACTTGAAGAACTTGTATTGCAATAATTATACTATGATTGATTATTCTCATCAGATCAACATGGGTTGAGAAGTCCAATGAGCAATAAGCAAAAAATTTAGCCTTAGGTGTACCATGCTTGTAATACACACAGACGTATAATAAAACTTGTCTGAAATGAGGTGTGTCTGAATGATTTCGAACAGATTTATGAAGAAAAATCATGATGCATCTAGGTAAAAAATAATTGCTTCTCATCCATGGAGATTATTTAGTTTGAGATTATAATGCATGGTTTACTTTTGGGTCTGATTTGCATACCAATTTCGAGATGTATAGATCTATATTCCCAACTTAAATTGCATGTTTAAATATATTTACATTATTTTTTGTGGGTTTATGTTTGACAATAATCTGCATTGGTTTGATATTACATGTATATCAAGATTCATTACGTTGCACACGATTACTTGAAATTCTCATACTGGAGACTATTTTTGAGTAGTACGTACTTGTGTCGCCTAGTTGATAGTTGACCAAATAGGAATATCTTTTTTGAATAAAGATGTAAGGTGTATATCGAAATATATTTTTGAGAAACCGGCCAACTAACTTTTTTAAAACTTATTTTATTAATTGATGAGTGACCAAAAAGAATTTTGGGAAATTTGATATGGTGAACCTGTAATGTTGTGTTTTTCTACATGGTGGAAACAAAATATTTTGACTTTCTAAAATGTCCATATGATTTTGTATATGTAACTATAATGACCCTATGGAATTGTTTTTTCATATGATAAAAACAAAATATCTAGATTTTCTAAAATGACCTTATAATTTTGTATATTTTGTGTTAGGGTCCACCAACTATAATTTAACAACTGAAACAATATTTTATCTGACCTAACCCCTTATTGATGTACCCAAATAAAAATCACCTTTTACCCCCATGTATTTCGTAGGATATGCAGGTTCTTCAATTTCAAAACATCATTTGACATTTCTTTCCAAACACAAAATGCCCTTATGTCGCCTCTGAGCATGATTACCATCATAACAATTAATAGGAGTGATATTATCCATCACTGCGCAATTTGGATCAATGACATACAAATTTAAATATTTTTTTCCTTATCTTTGAGATAAGATTTATCTTTTATGACTACATGTTTAATTTTTTTAAAACTTATTTTATGAATTAAGGAGTGGTCTAGTTGACACCTTTAATAAAATATAAGTTTTTTTTTGGAATTCCAGAAAACATATCATAAATGGATCTTGATTCAAAGTATTTTCGAGACGAATCTAATGGTGCAAAAATTAAAATTTTATGAGATTTGAAATGAAAATTATGGCTTATTTTACAATTTTATATCAATTGTAGTTTTAGAAAAGGATCAGTTATACCTTTAGCTAAGGAATGTAATTTTTATTTACGATATAATCATTTTTTTAAAATTATTTTCTATTAGAAATTAAATTAATTAATTAATTATGTATAATAAAACATATCATAAGTGAATTTTGATTCAAAGTATTTTTGGAGACGAATCAAACGGTTCAAAAATTAAAATATCTGAGATTTGAAATGAAAGTTATGGCTTATTTTATAATTTTATATGAGTTGTAGTTTTAGATAAGGATTACTTGTAGCTTTAGATAAGGAATGTAACTTTTATTTACGATATAATCATTTTTTTAATTATTGTCTATTGAAAATTAAATTAATTAATAATTTATGTATAATAAAGCATATCATAACTGGATCTTGATTCAAAGTATTTTTCGAGACAAATCTAACAGTGCAAAAATTAAAATTTTCTGAGATTTGAAATAAAAGTTATGGCTTATTTTATAATTATATATCATTTATAGTTTTAGATAAGGATTAGTAGTAGGTTTAGATAATGAATGTAATTTTTATTTACGATATAATCATTTTTTAAAATTATTGTCTATTGAAAATTAAATTAATTAATTAATTATGTATAATTAAAAATATATCATAAGTGAATCTTGATTTGAAGTATTCTTCGAGACGAATCTAACAGTGCAAAAATTAAAATTTTTTGAGATATGAAATGAAAGTTATGGCTTATTTTATAATTTTATATCAGTTGTAGTTTTAGATAAGGATTAGTGGTAGCTTTAGATAAGGAATGTAATTTTTATTTATGATATAATTATTTTTTAAAATTATTGTATATTAAAAATTAGATTAATTATCTAATAATGTATAATAAAACATATCATATGTTGATCTTGATTCAAAGTATTTTTCGAGACGAATCTAACGGTGCAAAATCTAAATTTCTATGAGATTTGAAATGAAAGTTATTACTTATTTTATACTTTTATATCAGTTGTAGTTTTAGATAAGGATTAGTTGTAGCTTTAGATAAGGAATGTAACATTTATTTAGAATATAATCAATTTTTTTTAATTATTGTCTATTGAAAATTAAATTAATTAAGTAATTATGTATAATAAAATATATTGTAAATGGATCTTGATTCAAAGTATTTTTCGAGACGAATCTAACAGTGCAGAAATTAAAATTTTCTGAGATTCGAAATGTAAGTTATGGCTTATTTTATAAGTTTATATTAGTTGTAGTTTTAGATAAGGATTAGTTATAGCTTTAGATAAGGAATGCAATTTTTATTTACGATATAATCATATTTTAAAATTATGTGTATTGAAAATTAAATTAATTAATAATTTATGTATAATAAAACATATCATAAGTGGATCTTGATTCAAAGTATTTTTCGAGACAAATCTAACGGTGCCAAAATTAAAATTTTCCGAGATTTAAAATGAAAGTTATGGCTTATTTTATAATTTTATATCAGTTGTAGTTTTAGATAAGGATTAGTAGCAGGTTTAGATAAGGAATATAATTTTGATTTACGATATAATCAAATTTTCAATTATTGTCTATTGAAAATTAAATAAATTAATTAATTATGTATAATGACGTGGAGCGATGTGGTAGGTCCTTTCGGGACGGCTTTATTATCTAGTATAGATATAGATAGATAAATAAAGTCGAGGATCACCAAATAGCATCCAAAAAAAATTTCACCAAGTAGAATTCTCTAAACTTATTACCGTATAGAATTTCTCAAATAATTAATACAAAAAAGAACAAACACTTTAGTCGTCAGTCATTAGTCAATGAGTCTGTTGTGTGTGTGTTCTACAGCTGTGTTTTCTACGGAGTAAAAGTTAGGCTCCTCCTCAAAGTCAATCAAATGCTAGTGCCTGAGTCAACTCTCAATTGACACTCAGGTCAACGGTTTAGAAACAAAGAGCCACAATTGTGTCCATACATACGCTTGAGGCAAACACAAGATGTACTTAAAATATTAGCAATGACCAAAGCCTTATAATATAATATACATCAGGAAAAAAAAAACATACTATTAAAAATGGTTCCAGTTTATGCAATTCTCCTATGCATATCTGTATTTCCACTTGTTTCACAACTCTGTTCTGCCATAGACAGTAGTATAACTCCAACTCATTATCTGAAAGATCCTGAAACAATAGTTTCAAACAATAGCCTTTATAGACTAGGATTCTTTAGCCCACCTAACTCGAAAAATCGTTATGTCGGAATCTGGTATAATCACCCTTCTGTCATGGATGTTGTATGGGTAGCTAACAGGAATAATCCTATCACTGATTCTGGTGGTGTGCTTGAAGTGACAGTCGATGGGAATCTGCAAGTATCAAATGCAAGAAATGAGACACTTTGGTCTTCAAATGTGACTCATCTTGCAACAAATATCTCTGTTGCAGCTCAACTTTTGGATTCCGGGAACCTTGTTGTTCAAGGATTCAAGTCCAAAGATGATCATGTAAACACAACAATCATATGGCAGAGTTTTCAGCACCCTACAGACACAATTCTACCAAATATGAAATTTGACCCTACCGAGAAAACTGATACCTGGCCTGTTCTACAAGCTTGGAAAAGCTTGTCGGATCCTGCAGAAGGAAGATTCTCAATAGGAGCTACCTTTTTAGGCCTGTTCCAGATCATCATATGGGACGGAGATCGGTTACACTGGCGAAGTGGTCCTTGGAATGGCAATATTTTCATAGGGACAAGGTACCACAACACTGGAAATGGTAATATCTTGGTTAATACTGGATCATTCGCACAGGAAGATGCAGGAGGGATGCAGTCCGTGGTATTTGCTGGTGCAAATGAGACTTCAATGTCACATTATGCATTAAATTATGAAGGAACAATAACTCAAACATGGTGGGATGACAGAAATAAGAATTGGGGGCTCTTATGGAAGGCACCAGATAATGATTGTGACTTATACGGACAATGTGGGGAATTTGGCAGCTGCAGTCCTAAAAAATCACCAATATGCAGCTGTTTAGAAGGTTTTGAACCCAAAAACAAGGAGGAGTGGAAGAGAGGAAATTGGACAAGTAACCCATATTAGAAGGAAGCAATTGCAATGTAATGCTACAGGGGGCAGTAAAGAAGATGGGTTTCTGAGGTTGGAGATGATGAAACTTCCAGACAATGCTGAACTATTTATGGGACTGGGTATAGATCAGTGCAAACACACGTGCTTAACAAATTGCTCTTGTGTGGCTTACGCATATGATACCCAACTCACATGTTTGAGATGGAGTCAGAACTTGATCGACGTTGCAGACCTTTCCCCTACCGGGGGTGATCTCTACCTCCGGCTCTCACAGTCAGAGCTAGGTAAATTGGCAACTTTCTATTACACTTTCTTGTTATTGGGCATACTTCTACTTTATCCCTTAATTTTTTTCTTTCTGTTTTGCTACTTTAGGTTGCATAAAACTTATCTGTTATTGCAGTTTAATATGGGCAATGAGTAATATCTTTTGTTTTTCAGATAAAAACAATAAAATTAAGGTAATTATTGAAGTGACTGTAATTTTGGGAACAGTAGTATGTGCTGCCATTTTATGGTTCCTCTGGAGGAGAAATCGGTCAAAGAGTATCGTGCCACCTCTATCAATCACACAATTTCCAAAGGAAAAAGAAATACAACCATTAGTGTTCGGAGACAAAAACCAAGTTACGATTGATGACTTGGAAATACTGAAATTCGAAAAGCTGGCCAAAGCAACAGAAAATTTCGACACAGGAAATATGCTTGGAAGAGGTGGATTTGGCCAAGTATACAAGGTGAGGTTTCTTCCAGAGAATTAGTCTGAAATTAATGAAGTGTCAAAACGAAGTTTATAGGAGGAGAGGCCTTGTTCATTACAGGGAATACTGGAAGATGGAAATGAAATAGCTGTAAAAAGATTATCAAGGGCATCTGGACAAGGCACAGAAGAGTTCATGAATGAAGTTGCATTGATATCAAAACTTCAACACCGGAATCTTGTCAAGTTGCTTGGATGCTGCGTTGAGCGAGAAGAGAAGATGCTGGTATATGAATACATGCCTAATAAAAGCTTGGATGCCTTTCTGTTTGGTTAGTATCATAATTTTGGAGCACCTTCACATGAAGCATCAACTCAATACAGATGATCAATTACTGAGACTAGAACTGCATTTATATTATATTTTTCTGTTTCCCTTGAACAGATCCAGAAAAGTGTGAGCGCTTAGACTGGCAGAAACGCTTTAACATTATTGAAGGGGTGTGCCGAGGCCTACTTTACCTTCACAGAGATTCAAGATTGAAGATTATCCACAGAGACCTTAAAGCAAGCAATATTTTGCTGGATAAAGACCTGAATCCTAAAATTTCAGACTTTGGCATGGCTAGGATTTTCGGCGGCAATAAGGATCAAGCTAGTACTCAGAGAATTGTGGGAACATAGTAAGTACCGTGTATTATTACTGTTAGATATACTATATCAGATGAAAAGTTGTGTTTGTTGATTGAACTGATAGCAAAAATTATCTTATGACAAAACAGTGGTTACATGTCACCAGAGTATGCAATGGAAGGGCACTTCTCTGAAAAATCAGATGTTTTCAGCCTTGGGGCATTACTGATTGAAATAGTAAGCGGGAAAAAGAATAACAATTTTTGGCATGAGGAGGAGTCCCTGAGTCTCTTAGGATATGTAAGTTAATCCTAAATAAATGTTCAAACTTATAGTTGAAACTACTACAAGCATTTAGGTCACTCATTCTCAAATGATGATTACAGGCCTGGAAATTGTGGAAAGAAAACAATGTCATTTCACTTATTGATCCATCAATTTCCGGTGTACAAGTTCCAGGTGAGATTGTAAGGTGCTTGCAAGTGGGGCTGTTGTGTGTGCAAGAATTCGCCAAAGACAGGCCAAATGTCTCAACAGTCATCTCAATGCTTGTAAGAGATATAATGGATCTTCCAAATCCTAAACAACCAGGATTCAGTCAACGCCAGATATCTTCTAACACAGAGTCATCTCACATCACAGAACAATCTTCTTCCACAAACTACGTTACTGTTACTAGTTTGACAGCTCGATAGTGTATCTCGTTATCAAGTATGAAATGAACTTCAATGTCATATTTATATTGGACCTTTCTACTTCGGTTCTCCTGTTTTCCATTTGTCGCACATACTTTTTGTTACTATATTTTGTTAAATTAGCATCGTGTAAAAAGTCATCGGCTCAGTCCAAAAGTATCTAAACAAAAAGAACAACTTTTCTTTAATGAATAATTTCAACAAAACTTTCCATTCTTTCTGTTATCAAGACTTCGATGAATTTCTGCTTAATGCTATTAGGAAGCTCTTAGCTGATGGCTTTTATTATGACCATAGATCAAAACTAGAGATACCAGATATCCACACTATCAACCATAAACATGACAGTCTGAATTTGAGAAAGTAAAAGAGAAATCTAAGAGAGGCCGTTTAATTTGACTCTGGCAAGTTGCTTAATTCATCCTGTTGAGGATTTTCTTGCTAGATACTTTTAACCCCTTAGCTTGTATAAACAACATCATCAGTACTATTGATACTTAGCACCAAAATGGATTCTAAACTTTATCATCTCCCAACATAAATCAACTGACCTCTCTATATTTAATGGTAATCTTTTCTTACTTCAATTTAAAGATTTCTACAGCAGTTGAGAGTTGACAGCATTACAACTGCAAAATTCACCAGGGATCAGGATAATTTCCAGCAAGGATACTTTCAAGCTGGCATTTTTTATCCCACCAATCTCCACTGATCGTTATGTAGGTCTCTGGTACAGTAAGAGTTTATGTGATGAATGTAGATTGGGTTGCTAACGCAAATACAACACTCAATGACTCCTCTGGCGTATTCAAAACCTCAGAAGATGGAAATCTTTAGCATTAAACGGTCAGATGGAGTTCCTATGGACATCAAATGTCTCACATACCGTTGCACACATGTCAAAAGCGCGGCCTTTGAAATCTGGTAACCTAGTATTGCTCAGTTCCAACAATTCAGTTCTGCGGCTGCGTTTTGATATTCTCTTGCCAAAAATGAGTATTACATTCGAAAAACACATATAAAACTCCTTTCTTACAACCATGGAGAAGCACATTGGATCCATCTAAAGAAAGGTTTTCTCTTCAGCTTAATTCAACTGCTCTACTTGAATTTACTATACATTAGGGTGATCAGCTACATTTAAGATGTTTATTGCAGCACAATAAAATTTATCGAGTCCCAGAATCGTGGAATCATTCTTCAGAATCATGATCAGGGAACCATCACCTTAGTTTTCCCAATTTGAAGACGCTTGGAGGGCTTAAACACCAAAGAACAAGGAAGAATGGGATAAAGGGAATTGGAGCAGTGGTTGTGCACGAAAAATGCAACTGTTGTGTGGAATTCAAGGTGCTAAAGATAATGTGTTTCTGAGGCTGAAGATGATGAAATTTCTAGCAAATGGAGTGGTTCACAGAGCATAGATGAAGACTGGTGCAGGAGCCACTGCCTGATAAATCGTTCGGGCTTAGCTTATACATACGATACAGGTGTGGGGTGTATGTCATGGAGCGAAAACTTGATTGATGTACAAGCGTTTTCCTCTACTTGGCACCGTTAGTGCTAGGAAGAAATTATTTTGCATAATAACCAAATACAAATCCAGCAGAACTTGTACAGACACCTTCATGATTGAAAGCAACTACAGAAGTAGCAGGAAGTTCATCTTATTTCCAGGTCAAAAAAGCAAGCGCAGCAGTAACAGGAACTTCAGGGACTGCAATCCTAGTAGGCATTACATACTTCTCGTGGAAAAGGAAAGCTAAACAAGGTAACATATGTAACATCAATATCTTTCTTATTCTTAGCTAATGGCTAGCATGCAAGATTCTGTAATGAAAGGCAAGTAGCTGAAGAAATTCACACTTATGGGAATCAAACACACCACACACCCATACAATTTATTTAATGTCATTCAGCTTTCAAAAAGGCAGTAGATAAACAGCTGATATACGAAGGGTATGTTTTTTTTTTTCCTGTTCTTTGCTGTTTCAAGAAAGAAAAGTGAAAGTCATAGAGAATTGTTGAATATATTAGGCGAAATAAAGCCCAAGTCAAACTGGAAGAGCTGTCATTCTTTGACTTCAAGATACTAGCTATAGGCCATAGCAACAGCAACAAACAACTTTCACGAAAGCAACAAGCTAGGAGAAGGTGGCTTTGGCCAAGTGTTCAGGGTAAGCTATATTTACATGGAAGAACATAGTTCTTCTTACTTATACAGAAGTATGAATGAAGAATCTAGAAGTCAAATTTTATTTGTAGGAAATTTTGGCAGATGGTCAAGAAATAGCTGTAAACAGGCCATCTCTAACTTCAAACCAAGGTCTGGATCGGAGGAGTTTCTGGATGAAGGAGCAGTTGTTATAGCATCGGAATCCAGTCAAACTTCTTGGTTTCTGCATGCAACAAGGACAAAAGAATGTTGATTCATGAATACATGCTAAACTAAAGCTTGAAAAACTTTTCTGTTTGCTCAGTTATATACTTCTTTTGTTCCCTTTTTCTTAAAAAAAAAGGTATTCTAATTCTATCTTTGTTTAATTAAGACGATACTACTCAGTTTAGACAACTAAGCATCTAATACTCATACTTCGAGTTGGGACAAAATCTTGTAGACATACAAAATCAAGAACTTGTAGATTGAAAGAAATTATCTAGAAAATCGAAGGAATTAGCAGAGGACACCTTTACCTTCCCCATGATTCCAGACTAAGAATAACTCTTAGAGGTCTACAAGTCAGCAACATTCTACTTGATGAAGACTTGAACCTGAAAATTGCAGACTTTGGGATGGGCTAGAATCTTAGAAGGCAACCATGATCAAGCTTGGACTATAAGAGTAGTTGGAACACAGTAAACATCCTGAAAATACTTTTGGCTTTAAATTTAATGTATTGATAGAAATGACAGTATTAGTGTGTATTACATAATGGTTCTTTTATACATGTCTCCTGAATACGCAATGGAAGGACGGTTTTCCGAAAAATCAGTTTATTTAGCTTCGAAGTATTTCTGTCAGAAATTATAAGTGGAAAAAGGAACAACAGGTTTTGGATGAGGAGCAGTTCTTGAGCCTCTTTGGCTATGTAGGTGATAGCAAACTAACAGCAAATGCAACTAAAAACTATTGATTCTTTAAACTTAGATCATACAAAAATAAGTCTCTGTATTGTTAAAGTGGGTTTGCCTACCAAATCAACCATGGTAATAGAATCTGTATCTACATTCTGAATTTCATAACCCCAGCACTATTAGAATCTTTATCTGTTTTTCTATCAGATGAGTCAAGATCAATATCGTTGATAATCATCAAAATAATTCTCCCACAGAGATCATTACCTCATCCAGAATATTCCAAGACATAACTAATTCTGCATAATACACCACCACATATGACTATAGGAGCTGATAAGAGTTGATTCTCGTTGATAGCTGGATATTTATATCCAATGTGTATATTATTGTTAATAGTGTATCTTTTATTCTCTTTCTTTGTTAGTTAGTTAGCCCGGAATTGGCTAAGCTCTTCTTCCAACAATAGGTCCATGGTGGACGCGCACCTACCATGAGGAAGGTGCGCCCACCTAAAACGCAGCCATCAAAAAACAAAACGCAGACAAACTCCCTTACTTCTGGCACGGAATGAACAACAGTTCAGTTTCAATGAACAATCGTTTATTTCCAATGAACCAGCAAACCCGGAAATTTTCCCCATTCTCTCTCCTCTGACAGATTTATTCCCTCTCCTTCATTATCTCTTTCTTTCATTTTGAATTCAAAATTTAAATTCATTTTCCAAAAACTTTCCCTCTCTTCCATTTTTCTCTCCTCCATTTTCTCTCTAAAATTTCTCCATCTTCTCAAACACTTATTCAATTCACCATTTTCATTCAAATTTCAAGCCAACTTAAGTCAAATTCAAACCAACTTCAAACATTCAACTTATATTTGTAAAAATACCACACCTATTCATTATTTTCACTCGAAATTTCAAATTTCAACCCTAAAAATCATTTCAAACTTCAACCTCAACCCTTGAAAACTCTAAACTCATACAACAACAAAGCAATTTCGAATGGTAAGAATATTTATGTGAATGATAATGTAGTTTTTGAGCTTTTTTAGTTTTTGTTGATTCCTATTTTGTTGGTTCCTAAAGGACTACGTATGTTCACTTATGTTGGGCTGATATTCATTGGATATATGCTTATGTTCACCCTTAAATGGGTTAATGTTCTTATGTATATTCAAATGCTATTTTGAAATTGGGTTCATCTATTATGTTTTATTGTTCACCTGAAATGGGTTCCTTATGTATGTTGAAATGTCCAACTAACATTAACTCTTTTGACATATGGTACATTTGCTATGTTCTATTGTTCATTATGGAATAGTATAATGTTAATTTGAAATGGATTTCGTTTGAAAGAGGGAGATTTTGTTTTGATGTTCATTTGAATATATTTTAATTTGTAAGAAAGGGTTGTGGTTCATCTACTGTGTTATATTGTTTATCTATGGTGTTTTAGTGTTCATCTTGGTTGTTTTGGTGTTCATATTTTAATGTTCATCTTTAATTGGCTATGCAGGACTGAAGATCCAAAGGTACCGCAACGCCAAATTTCCAAAGAAACTACTACAAAAAAAGAAAAGGTATGTTTATTCGTAATATAATTTAATTCTACGATCATTATTTAATTTTTGTTCATTCATGTCATTAAATGTTAATGGAATGTTTAGTTCATTCATCCATGTTGTTCTGTGATTCACTCATGTTATGTTTATGTTCATTCAGTTTTTACAAATTTTCACTAGTTTTTATTCTTCAACTAGCTATATTGTTCACTTATTTTGGCCAATTGTTCACTAATTTCATGCATTTGTTCAATTAGTCTCTTTGATTGTTCATTCATATATACATAAAACGTTGTTTAATTAAATTCAGTCAATTTGTTCATTTAATCATATAATGATTGTCAAATGTTCATTTATTTACTTTATCTATATTCTATTTTTCTATACAAAAGTCAAAATCTAAAAGGACCACAAAAACACAACCAAAAATCTCAAAAAGTTCGGTTGCAAACCCAGGAAAAAGTATGTTTCAAAACATTCTAATGACATTCATACATACATATGATCAATTAGTTATTTGTTCATTGATATTATTAATGTGTTTATTTATGTTATTAATTTGTTCATTCGTAATTAAATGGTTCATTCATGTTGTTAAATTGTTCATTGATGTCATTTATTTGTTCACTAATGTTATTATAAAGGGTCATTCTATACAATTGTTTACTTTATTCATTCATTTATTACATTCAATTGTTCAATCAGTTTATTTTATTGTTCATTCATTGATTATTTCATTTTACCATTTTATATTATTAAATTATTCATTCATTTGTTCATTTTTTTAATTCAATTGTACATTATTCATGTTACTTAATTGTTCATTAGTTTATCTCAATTATTCATTAAATTCACTCAATTGTTCATTTAATTCAATTGTTTATTTGATCATTTCATTTAATATAATTGTTCATTCCTATTATTCACTGGGACTTGCCTATTGTTAATTTTTACCTGTTATTCATTGCTAACTATCTCTTTTCTATTATTCAATATTTTTCATCATTAGTTCAATTATTTAATCTATTGTTCATCTACCTATATTGTTCATTCATTTTGTTCAATTGTTAATATTTTTAATTGGATTGCACACTCATGTTATTTAATTGTTCATTTAATCATATCATATTATTCAATTATTCATATAATCATATCATATTATTCAATTGTTCATTAAATTCACACAATTGTTTATTTGATCATTTCACTTAATTCAATTGTTCATTCCTATTGTTTATTAGTACTCTTCAGTTGTTAATTGTTCATTAGTTCTTACCTATTATTCATTGTTAACTAGCTTTTTCTACTGCTTAATATTTTTCATTATTTGTCCAATTGCTTACTTTATTGTTCATCTACCTATATTGTTCATTTATTTTGTTTAGTTATTCATTCTTTATAACAATTTCATTCATTTATATTTAATATTTTACTAGTACTTCACTGTTGTTCATTACTGTTTTCTCGTTGTTCATTGTTCACTAGTCCATTCTATTGTTCATTCATTTTATTTAAATGTACTATTTTTATTATCTAATATTCATTCTTTGTCATTTAATGTTCATTGTTCACTTCATGAATGTGCAGAAGTGATAAACCAAATGCACTACCTATATTGTTCATTACTATTTTTCTCGTTGTTCATTGTTCACTAGTCCTATATTGTTCATTAATTTTGTTCAGTTGTTCATTCTTTGTAACAATGTTCATTCATATTACTTAATATTTTACTAGTACTTCACAGTTGTTCATTTTTCAATAGCTCATTTTTATCATTCATTTTATTCAATTGTACACTAATTTTTGATCTAATATTCATTCTTTGTCATCTAATATTCATTGTTCACTTCATGAATGTGCAGAAGTAATAAACAAATACACCACCTGCTACAACCAAACCTCACACACCAACCAATACCGCTACTGATAGTAAAACCGGACCACAAAGGTCAAAACCATAAAACCTGTTGTGAAGCGCAAACCCCTTACTCAAAAGGCCAAAACCCCTGCTGTGAATTCACGTATCGTTGGATTTGGAGATGGAGGAAGCGCGGTCCAGCGTGAGGATAGGAGGTGATCAAGACGAATCCCATAATACAACGGAGACGTTAGGGCTAGCGGCCGTTTCTTTAGTTAGTTAGATAGTATAAATATTGTAAAGATGTCATTTGTATATTTTTTACAGCATTTTATGCTAAGCATTGTACTCGTTCTTCGGAATCAATAAGAATATCTGGTTTTTATTTATTTTCGTATTGTTCTTAAATCATTTCTCACCGTTTCAATTCATCCTAATTGACGTTATTGAATCGTCGGGTCAAAAAGGAATAACAATTATAGATAAATGAACAAATGATTATTACATGTCAAATCAACAAATACTAATCTAGATATATACTTATAGATGAATGAACATCAAATCGGGAATTATGAACAAATATATTCATCTGATGAACATTTAAGCAAACACAATGAATTTTTAACTAGCTATATGAACAATTGAGCAATCATCATGAACACCGATAATAAATACTTAAACATTATCAATACTAAAGTTAATTGATTATAATAATACATGAAAATTAGAGCAGACATAATGAACATGTGTACTAATAAGATGAACATTAGATAGCAATTGACAACACAATGAACATTAGATCAAACACAATGAACTTGTGTACCAAGTAGATGAACCATTAAGCAAACATAGTGAACATTGACAATAAGTACTTGAAAGTTATCAATACCAAAGTTAATTGATAACAATTCATGAACATTAAAGCAGCCACAATGAAAGTGTATGTTTATAAGATGACCAATGCATCATACATAATGAACTTTAATAATAAGTACTTAAACATTAACAATATAAAATTTCATTGATAATAATTGACAATACAAAATTTCATTAATGACAATCCATATCAAACAAAATGAACTTTTGTACTAAGTAGATGAACTTTTGAACAAACATAATAAACATTGATGATAAGTAGTTAAACATTATCAATACAAAAGTTCATTGATAACAATGCATGAACAGTAGAGTAGATACAATGAACATATGTACTAATAAGATAAATAATAGATCATCCATAATGAATTTTAACAATAACTACGTAAACATTAACAACAGAGAATTTCATTGATAACAATACATCCCATTTGTCATTTTCATAAATTAAGTAAAGAATAGTCATCTATTCATTTTTCGGTTCTTTACAAATATTGTATATCTTCTTTTTTTATTATTACAAAATGATGTAAAATTTCCCACTCATATGTTCATTTTAAATTAACTATTGTTTCTTTACCTACTTATTGTGGAACTCTATTCCTCATTTATACATAAAATTATATAAGAATAGTAGCTTGTTTGTTTAATATATACATAGGTTCATCGTATCATAATTGATGTTATTAGTTATTATATAAATGGGCAAAATGAAATTTCATTTGTTTCTCAATCATGTACATTAGGCATGGGCAAAACAATTTACTAGCAATATTAAATGTTGTTTGTCTTTTTCCCATGTATATTTATTTTCAACAGGTGTCATTCCGTGTCAAACATAAGGAGAATGCTGATTTATGGTTTGTTTTTGTTTTTTTCTTCTCTAATGTTCATTTATTCAGGCCTAATGTTCATTCCGTGTCAGACACAATCTGGGCTGTTTTTTCTTGCTGCGTTTTGTTCTGTTGTTGCTGCGTTTTACTTGGGCGCACCTACCTCTCTGTAGGTGCGCGTCCAAGATGGAAATTGCGCTTCTTCCAACTCTTGTAGCTGAGTTCTCTCTAAGACTTGTGCAGAGATGCTCGTTGCTTCGTATCCGAACCTGAAAACAAGGAAACCAACCGCAGAGGTTTGGAAGTTGATTCCCCTTCCGATACCTAAGTCAGTATTTGTGTGAGAAATTCTAACTATATTTGGACAGAGTAAGTTTAGGGAGTAGGTGAGATTCTACCTTTTACCTGATTTTGAGGAACTATTTATAGTGTTTGTGAATGAAAAGTGCACCCTAAAATAGAAGGATGTGATTGGTTGAACAATGGAAAGGTGACACTTGTCAAGGTTTCATTGCCTTGGGTCTCTCAACAAATCATTTACTGCCTTTTATGGGAGTTTGGGCTGATTATTCCCTCTTTTAGGGAATAATTGGGCCTCTTTATTCAGACTTAGTGAGGTCACCAACAACCCCTTCTTGTTGGCTCCACATGTCGTTTATTGAACGGTCCACATGTCGTGAAGCTACTGGGACACGTGGCACCTTTTAACTGGTCCACGTGTCCTCTTTTGCCATGTCACAACATTTTCCCCTAAAAGGGGTTTGATCTGGGTCTTGCTTGATTAATGCCCTTATACTGAGAGTAACTTCCAACATTTATCATACTGTTTAGGAGTTTAACTGACTTTTCCTCCAATCAGAAAGATGTGAAGTGACGTGTGCACCATATGGTACCGACACGTGTAAAATCACTGTTTGGGGAGGGGGAAGGTTTTACCCCCCTATAAATACCCCTTCCGTCACTTCATTTTTCACTTTCCATTTTGTGGATTTTTTTAGAGAGATAAAGTTAGAGAGAGAGGCTCTATAAAAAAAGGAAGAATATTCTTTTCTTTATTTGGTCAAGAGAAAGTGGATTTGGGAAATTGACCTTGACCTTTACTGAGAGCGGCGTGACTTGTAGAAAAGGCGAATAGAGTCTTTCTCATCTCCGTCCAGATCTTTAGTCAGGTATTTCCCTCTTCTCCTTTTACTTTTCTTCTTTTCTTCTTTGGTTCTTTTAAAATAAAATGGTATCTTTCGACCTCGTCCAATAACCCCGGCCAACCCATGGAGGATGCTAACCCTAGAGCGGATTCTTTTTCATCCTCAAATGTCTCTAGAGTTGGGCCCATCTCGGCTGAATACTTCTTTTATTTAATAAGAACGCACGACCCGTTTTCGACGACCCAGTCTCTGCCTGTGCAGGGTAATCTGGCGTGCGTCAAGCAAACGACGCGTCTGAGACGTTCACTAATCCTCCCTTCCTCCAGTTATGAGATGGAAGAGTCGACTGGGAGAGTTCCTGAGAGAGAGGAAAGTGATATGCTGGAGGAGATCCAGCCATTAGAAGTTGACCCTTTGGCGGAGTATGAATTTAAGACCTATGATAACCAAGATAAAGCCGGATCGTCTGGAAGGGCCTCAGACGAGGAGGATGATGAGGACGAGGAGGAAGGGTCTGAGCCTTCTACTACCTCTGCTGAACTTCGGGACCGTCTGGGTCCTCTTTCTGACCCGGCGTATGTATGTGTGGATATGGATTGGTTGGAAAGGTATGGGCCGGACGGAAGTCATCTAGATAGGGAGATGCCTATGATTGACTTCAAATTTGTCCTTCCTAAAAAGAAGGACACAATTTTTCATGCATCACCCAACCAATTTGCTGTATATAAGCTAGCCTTAGATGTCAGGCTTAGATTTCCCCCACCCTTTCATTCATGAAATTCTCAGGCATCACAGCATAGGTCACAATCAGCTGGCTCCCAATGCTTGGCTGAACATCTTAACCTTCATTGCCACTTGTGAGTTGTGTGGCTTAGTCCTCGCCCTTAACGCCTTTACACACATACACTATGTCTCTCAACTTCAAAAGACAATAGAGGGGACTTGGTATGGCTTATGCAATAGAGTCGGGTTTTTGACTCTTTTTGGGAAGCCATAAAAAATGCACAACTGGAAATTAGAGTTTGTATTTGTCCAAGCATCAGACGTAGAAACAGACGGTCCTTATAAGTACCACAACTGAGCTATAACTAATATAGGACGAGGTGCCCCATACTAGAACTAGAAAATAAGTATGATGATGCCGTGGTGGCCCATTTCACGGCCACAGAGTACATTCACCCTGGGCTTCGGGAGGCAGGACGCCCAAACCAAAAAAGATAGCTTTGAAGGGACCGGCTGGTTGGATTCCCTTCAAAGAGATGTTTTTTAATGAAAGATTTTTGGTTGCCGCTGGACTGAAGGAGAGCGAAGATCCAGGTAATGTCCTGGTCTTGCCCCAGATGCTTGTCAATGTATTTCAGATCTTGACTAATCAAACATAGTTTCTTTGTGTACAGAACCGGCAAGAAGAAGAATCCCAACATCTTGGAAAGGAGAAGTATATACGAGTAAATTCGGCGGGAACTTGTGGGCGGAGCATTCAAAGGCTCCGTCTAAGAAGCGAGAGGAGACACTGGTAAGATACATAACATTTTTTTTTGGAACCAAACTCTAATTAAGGAAGGAAGGCGTCCATATAAGGACGAACTCCTTTCTAAATCATCTTCGGCTATTGATATCACGTATTTATATAGAGTTTTCTCCCTTATTTACAAGCTAATTTGTGCGTCATTGGAGCTCTTGGGAGCTATTTTGTGCTAACTATCGTATGTAGTTGTGGTTTCGTGTTTTAGTATTGAATTGCAGGTTTTATGGAGTTTTCTCCTTATTCCCGAGCCTTTTGGAAGCAACCACGGCTTTACGAGATGTTACGAGGCACGTAGGATGGCTCACGAGCTTTATGGATAGTTTAGGAGGTCCCAAGACCCCTAAACGTGAAGATTAGAGAACCAAAGAGTCAAATGAGGTTTCCGTGCACTGATCGGGCAGAAATGGCCCGATCGGGCGAAATATTATGATCGGGTACGAAAGTTGCGGACCCGATCGGGCAAGGCGTGCCCGATGAGATCGGGCGAGAACACATGTGCCCAGACCCGATCGGGCATCTACCGCCCGATCCCATCGGGTCTAGTGCTGCTAGGTCTTATTGGGACGCTGCGGAGGAGGCGAGCTTGCTGGCACTTTTTGTCGCCAGACCCGATCGGGTGACTACCGCCAGACCCGATCGGGTGGGCCGCTTTTCTCGCCTTATTGCTGCACTGCTGCTGCCAGAGCCCAGAAGTGAAGTTGGGGGAATTTGTATGTGGACCCGATCGGGTACTGTGCTCGGGCCCGATCGGGTCTGGTGCTTTAATCGCGCTTTTTCACTTTTTGTTTCCGTTTTTAGTGAACTTGAGGGGTATTATAAATACCTTTTTCCTCATCTATCTTTCATTCATCTTTTATTCATCTTTCATTAGGTTTTAGACTAGTTTTATTCTTCATTGTTCTTAGTTTAATTCAAACACTTTAGATTAATTTAGAGGTGATCAAACCTATTTCGATTTCAATAAAAGTTCCTGCTTTCCGTCAATTGGTACTCTTCTCTACTCTTTATCTCTTTAATTACTTTGATTGCTTAGTTTAATTATTTAATTGTTCATGATGCAATTCTTAGGATTTCATATTAGTTTTGTTGTTGTCAATTCGATTATGAGTGAGTAGTTCTCTTTCTAGGGTGTTAGATAGGAAAACCATGTTTATACCATGATTGCGATTTAGAATTCTATCAATTTCTAGGGCTTGATTAGGGTGATTGTGATGTGGTTTGTTCTTTATTGAGTAATTAATGTCAGTGTACAATTTCATTGATTGCTTGTGGTTAATAGTTGTTTGCACAGATCCGTCTTACGACTAGAGGCCTAGGACACATCAGTAGTTCTGATTACGTTAGTGAACATGCGGCGTATGTTGAACTATGAGCGTTGAGTCTTAACCATAGCTCAACATAGGCTCTAATCCCTCGACTCTTGACTTAGATTTTAATAGTAGTTGACCCTATTTGATTGGTATAAGCATGGTGGACCGACCTAATACCCTAGACTTTTATTCCATAGTTTAATCCTCGATTTATTCAGTCTTCCGTAGTCTATTCCTTAGTTTAATTAATTCCTTCCTGATTTCATCTGGAGTAGCTGAATTGGTTGAATATTGATTTAGAAACTCTGTCTCCCTGTGGATTCGACCCTGCTTCCACTGACTACCTAGTTAGAGGTCCGTAGGTTTATTTTTGATTAGGTGACACGACTAAAACCTATCAGCTATACGTCTTCCAGACGATGACCTCTTAATCAAGGAAGACGTCTGGTTGAAAGGGGAATGTCCATTTATCTGGACGTTTTACCTTTTCAACCAATCGTCTTTCAATTATTTTTTCTGAACGAAGGTTGCTCAAAGAAGGAAGACGTCCTGATTAAGACAGATTCCTTCTTGGAGGAGACTTTGGTTCGTGTTCACCTTCGTCCTTTTCATGTTTCTGACCGAAGGTTGTTCATTGAAGGAAGACGTCAGGCACTTGACAGTTTCCTTCCCCGAACAGCCTTTAGTCCGTGTTTACCTTCGTCCTTATCATGTTTATGACCGAAGGTTGTTCATTGAAGGAAGACGTCAGGCACCGGACGGTTTCCTTCCCTGAACAGCCTTTAGGTGATCCTAACTGGTCACCATGGACGAAGGCAAGCCAAGAGGGGTCGGCTTTATCTAGCCGGTTTCCTTCTTGGAACCATCTTCGTTTTTGGTGGTGACTTGAATCTTGGGGCCTGACTTGATTATTGTTGATGTGCACAAAAATTCGCCGTCGGCAAGAGCCACTGTTGCCAAGCCGACTTCATCGAAGAAACGGCCTGCTGCTTCGGGGGGAAAAGCTTCACCCCCAAAAAAATCAAAGTCCTTTGCTCCGGCAAAGAGGGTCGGTCAGACGAGTTCGTCTGTCCGTAAGGCACCTATCCCCTCCGGCGAGAAGGGGAGAAAGCCTTCTGATCCGGTGGTCTTGCCGCCACCGGTTACCACAGTGGGTCCCAGAGATTCGTCCACTCCTATTGATCTGGAAAGCCAGTTGGACGAAGCTGGTTTGAATTTTGAAGAATTATCTCATCCGGACGCGGCCATTCTTGGGACCTCTGCCTATTCAGGGGCAATAACTCCTCTGGTGGGGCAAATGCCCCATCCTTTCAGAACGAAGTCGGCCTCATCTGGTGAGGCAAATGCCCCATCCTTTCAAAACGAAGTCGGCCTCATCTGGTGAGTTATACTATTCCAACTGGGTGAGAACGCTGCGGGTTGGTGGACGATCGATGAGTCCATCCAACAAGCTTGCAGTGGTCATCCCTGTTCGCAGAACTGATACTTCTTCTTTTTCAGATAAAGGAAAGTCTCCAGCCGTGGATTGGTCGGCTTCGGAGCCTCCAGACGAGGCCATCCCCTCATTTGCTAAGTACTCGTCGGTTGAGAGGAAGAAGATAAAAAAGGACGTTTATGACGCCTTCCCCCAGGAGTGCGTCAAAAGTCTGAGGGGAGCCACAGCTGGACACGTGGGCTACCTGTCTCAACTCCTTGCCGAGGTATCTCATTCTCTTTTTTTGTATCTTCATATCTTAACCTCTTATGATATGGCCTTCTGACTTAGTAAATTTTCCTTACATACATTCAGGGGTTCGCCCGAAGCATGGCCTTGCAGGATTTTGTGAGTGATCTCCGCAAGGAGAACTTCGCCTATATTCACAAGGCAACTACGACCGGAGACAAAGCCATAGTGACTTGTGAGGAGCTGGGGATCCATCATAGGCAGAGTTTGGAGGCCTTGGAAAAGCGCTCGGCCGAACTGGAGTCAGCCAACAAGCTCCACCTGCTCAAGATCAATGACCCGCTGAAGGAGAAGAATGAGTGGCTCCTGGCCCGGGATGTTCTGCTAGACGATCTGGCAAAAGAGAAAGAGGCTGCTGCTACTACTTCGGTTGAGCTTATGGACAAAATTTCTGAACTTACAACAGAATTTGCTCAGCTGAAGGACCAAGCAAAGCCGGACTTCTAGAGGCCCTCAAAGCCTTCGCTGAGTCCTTGGAAGCGGCCAAAGGTTGGGGGATTAAAGCCATAGAGATGATGGCCGACCCTGATCAAGTAAGTCGGTTTCAACGCCGGCTTGAATTCCATGAGGAGTGTCACAAGGCCAAAATTCATAACGAAGATCCTCCTGTTTTCGAGGATTCAGATGAGGAAGAGGAGTTGGAGGACGAAGGGCCTCAAGATGATGCCGCTATGGAGGAGGATATCCCCATTCCTCCTCCTAATGTCTAAATTAACCGTCCTCCTTCTTTCTTCGCTTCTCATTTGGGCTACTCATTTGAGTGAAGAAATAAGGAGGCGGTTCTATAAGAACTGGTGCAAGTCTAAGAAGGGCTTGCACCAAGTACTCCAAGAAGCAAGACAGTGAGGAGGGCACAGAAGAGCTCCCTTTTGGCTGAAGATGTGCAAGGATCCCAGCAGTCCTCCCTCGGCTTTGTTTTTGGCTAGTGTAATGTTTTGGTCCTTTCAGGCTGTCTTTCAATGCCTTGTAATCACATTAGGCTATATTTTTGTTGTTTGGTTTTGTTGTAGTAGCATGAAACTCAGTTGTGCTGTATTTTGTTGATTTTGGCAAGCAACTTTCTTCCATTTGAATAAATAGCTTTCCTTCACTTTGCTTGTCTAATGTTTGTTTGTATCAAATTTTCCTGAGTGTTCCAGTAACTTGTCTTAAAGACGTTCCATGTGATTGCCTGTTTCCACCTTACTCATCTTGAAACACATTTTTGGACGAAAATGTTCCAAACATGCAATTTTTGCTAAGTATCCTCTTTTCCCGTCTATAAAGGGATCAAAGATCAACCTAACTCGTCTTGAAACACATCTTATGGACGGATAACATACTCATTGGACGAGAATGCTCCAAACATGCAATTTTTTTCTAAGTATCCTCTTTTCTCGTCTATAAAGGGATCAAAGATCAACCTAATTCGTCTTGAAACACATCTTATGGACGGATAACATTCTCATTAGACGAGAATGTTCCGAACATGCAATTTTTTGCTAAGTATCCTCTTTTCCCGTCTATAAAGGGATCAAAGATCAACCTAACTCGTCTTGAAACACATCTATATGGACGGATAACATTCTCATTGGACGAGAATGTTCGGAACATGCAATTTTTGCGAAAGTAACCTCCTTTCCCGTCTAAAAGGGGTTAAGGATAAACTTCACTCGTCTTGAAACACATCTCCTTTAGACGGAAATCTTTTATTCATCCATTATTTGCTAAGTGTCCTCCTTACTCATCTATAACGGGTTAAGGATCATCCTAGCTCGTCTACAATTACCTGGGTATCTGCCCCCCTTCTTGGGCGACCACCCGTTTGACCAAACTTGTTTCTCAAGAAGGAGAACGTCCAGGATGGAGTCCTTTAGATGGAGTCGTCTACAATTTCTCCGTGTCGGTTACCCACCATCCGCGTCTAGAGATAATGTATCCTAAGACGAAGACAACTTCGTGAAGGAAAGCGGCCAGCACCATATCGTCTAGACGGTGGAGATGGGGGGTTAATCTAATAAGATTTATACTCGTCCTGCCTTCTCTTGGCAGTTTTTGTAAACGATCGTTGCCCCATGAAGGAAGGCGGCCAAATCACAAACCCCAGACGAGTCTTTTCTTTGCTGGTTCAAGACGACCTTCAAGACCTTTCAATTTATGTGCAATTTATGACGGCTTCCTTGAGGAAGCAGTGTTCGTTTTATGGCTATAATAACCTTTTAGACGAACATATGTGCCAAATTTATTATGAAGCTTTGGTATAATTTCAGGACGACTTCCTTGAGGAAGCAGTGCTCGTTTTATGGCTATAATAACCAGTCAGACGAACACATGTGCCAAACTTCAATGAAGCTTTGGTCTGAATTCTGGTCGGCTTCCTTGAGGAAGCAGTGTTCGTCTTAATATAAAAATATTGGATGCCACCTGTGTCAGACTTACTAAGCCTGAGACATTCCAGCCGGCTTCCTTTAGGAAGCAATGTTCGTTTTAAAATGACTTTTCTTTATTTGGTTTGTCATCTTTTTAGGACGAACATGTTCATGATATCTGATCCTTTACTAAGGTTTTTGCTATTCTAATTCATATCTTTGTTTTAAGTCAATTTGGTAGTCCAAGGTGACTTAAATACACATGGTAGTTACCATAAGGATAGGAATTGTATTGATAATTTTTGCTCAGCCAAAAGACGGAGAGTACATGTATACAATTCTGTGCCGTGGCACTTGATTACTGCATTGTCAATACAACTAAATATGAAATTTCTTGAGATTGTCTGAGTTCCAAGTCCTGAAAATTGGACGACCTTCCATGTCCTGCAGACGATAGGTACCACTTCTGATTTCTTCCACAATGAGATATAGCCCTTCCAAGTTAGGCGTCAGCTTGCCCTGCTCCTTGGCTCGTCCTACTGCCTCCATCTTCCTTAATACAAGGTCTCCAACTTTCAGTGGACGACGAGTGACTCGTTTATTGAATTCCCGGGCCATTCGGAGCTTGTAAAGCTGCATCCTTAAGAGAGCATTGCCCTGACTTCAGGCAACTGATCTAAGGCCGTTCTCATGGCTGTCCAATTTGACTCCTCTGAGTAAAGCATAATTCTCAAAGTAGGTTCTTCTACTTTACTCGTTAAAACGGCCTCAGTGCCATACACCAGCGTGAATGGGGTTTCTCCAGTAGAGTTTTTTGCAGTTGTCCTGACTGACCATAAGTCTAGCTGTAGCTCTTTAACCCATAAGCCCTTCGCATTATCAAGTTTCTTCTTGATGCCGTTTGATAGTATCTTGTTGAATGACTCAACCTGTCCATTAGTTAGGGGATGTGCTACAGCAGCAAAGTGTCCCCTGATATCTCTTTCGTCCAACCATTCCCTCAGCTTGGGTGTCTCGAATTGTGGACCATTATCAAAGACTATGGACTGGGGCATGCCAAACCTGGTTATGATGTTCTTCCATATAAAGCTCTTCACTTCTTTGGTGGAGATACCCCTGACAGCCTCAACCTCGACCCACTTGCTAAAGTAATCCACAACAACTATCACAAATTTCTTCTGTCATGCGGCTACTGGGAACGACCCAAGTATATCCATACCCCATTTTGAAAAGGGTAAGGGAAAAAGGACTGGAGTTAGCAAGTTTGAAGGTCTTTGATAAAGATTTTCATGTTTTTGACAGTTGACACATATCCTGACGTATTCCATGGCATCCTGCCGAATGGTTGGCCAATAATAACCTGTCTTGAAGGCCTTTTCAGCCAATGCATGCCCACCTATATGGGAAGCGCAGGAGCCTTCATGCAATTCTTTCAAGACTTCCATACCATCATCCTTGGTTATACACTTCAGAAGTGGTCGGTTAAAGGATTTCTTGTACAGGGTTTCATCCCACAACAAAAACCAATTATCCCTCTCCCTGATATACTTAGACTCAATAGGGTCGTCAGGTAACTGACCAGTCTTCTTGAAATGGATGATGGGTTCCATCCATGTGTTTCCTCTACTGAGAAACATGACTTCCTCTTCATCTATACTTTTCCTTTCCTTGATTTCCCGAAAAACTGTTCTAGACGTATCACAGGCAGCTGAGCTCACAAGCTTTGAAAGAGCATCGGCTTGGTTGTTCTCTGATCTGGGCACTTGGCTTAGGACGAACCTCCTCAGATGTCCTACTTCATTTTTTATCAGCTTCACATATTGGGCCATGGAACTTTCTTTGCATTCATATTCTCCATTTACTTGACTGACCACTAGAAGAGAGTCTGACTTGGCCTCGATTTCTTGTGCCCCTGCTGCCTTGCAGATCTTGATCCCAACTAAGAATGCTTCATACTCAACTTCATTATTGGAAGCCTGGAACTCAAAGCGCATGGCATATTCGAACTTATCTCCTTCAGGAGATTGGCAAATAATTCCTGCCCCACTCCCATTTAAGGTGGACGAACCATCTACCATCAATGTCCAATGTGTTCTTCCTTTTGCAGGATCACTAATCGGCTTAACCGGCCGGGTTAATTCGACAATGAAATCAGCTAGAGCTTGTCCTTTTATAGCTTTCCTAGGTTCGACCATAATATCAAACATATTCAGTTCCACGGCTCATTTTAGCATTCTTCCCGCTGTTTCCATCTTCTGTAATACTTGCTTGAGAGGCTGGTCAGTGTAGACCACTATGCTGTGTGCTAAGAAGTAGGGGCGTAGTTTCCGGCTAGCCATAACCAAGGCTAGACCAAACTTCTCCACCATACTATATCTAGTCTCTACTTCCTTCAACACATGACTGACAAAGTACACTGGTACTTGCACATTTTCCCTCTCAGCTAGGAGAACAACACTGACAGCATCTGGTGAGACAACTAAGTATACAAAAAGCTTTTCTCCCTCAACTAGGCTGACTAGGAGTGGGAGCTGACGCAAATGGTATTTTACCTTTTGTAGTGCTTCCTCAGCTTCTGCCGTCCATTCAAATCTAGCCTTTTTCTTGATGGTGGCAAAGAAATGATGGCACTTGTCTCCTAACTTGGACAAGAATCATACTAGCGCAGCTAAACAGCCTGTCAGGCGTTGTACTTCCTTTATTTTCGACGGGGATTTCATGTCGAGGATTGCTTGAATCTTCTCAGGATTCGCTTGAATACCCCTGTAATCTACCAAGAATCCCAAAAAATTTCTTGCTGATACCCCAAAAACACACTTCTTAGGGTTTAACTTCAACTTGTACTTTCTGAGAGTTTCAAAAGTCTCTTTCAAGTCACCAATATGATCGTCCTCAACAGGGCTTTTGAGAATCATATCATCTATGTATGCTTCCATATTCCTCCCCAACTGAGGTTGAAAAATACTGTTGATGAGTCTCTTAAAGGTAGCCGGGGAATTCCTGAGGCCGAATGGCATCATCAACCAACCATATAGCCCCTTTTCAGTGATAAAGGATGTCTTATCTTAGTCATCTGGCCACATTGGTATTTGATGAAAACCGGAATAGGCATCCATAAAGCTTAATAGTTCGTGTCTGGCCGTTGAATCGACCAGCCGGTCTAACTTTGGCAAAGGAAAGCTATCCTTTGGACAAGCCTTGTTTAAATCTGTGTAGTCTACACACATTCTCCAGGTCCCATTTGGTTTCGGCACCATTACCACATTTGCTATCCAATCTGAGTAGTGAGTTTTCCTGATGAAGCCTGCGTCCATCAATCTCTTAACTTCCTCATCCACGACTTGATTTCTAGCAGGCCCCAGGTGTCTCTTCTTCTGACGAATGGGCTTTTTTGAAGGATCAACATTCAGCCGATGTACGGCAACCTCAGGATCAATCCCGGGCATTTCTTCTGTGCTTTAAGCAGAAACATCTTGGAATTCTCTAAGCAAATTTACTAACCTTTCCTTTAACTCTAGACCAAGAGAGGAACCTAGCTGAAGAGTTCTTTCTGGACGGGTTTCGTCCAAACAAATAGTAATGGGCTCATCTGCGGGTTCTGGACGTTCAGTCGTCGCTCCCATGATGGCCATTACCTCTGCTGAAGATGCAGGCTCTTCTTTTACAAGGATTAATTTCCTCTTTTTACTCAGCAGTTCTCCAGATGCTTTCCTTGAGGAAGCAACCTTCATTTTGTCTGTTAGGGTCTCTGGTCTTTCTTCTTTATCTTCTAGCTTCCAGGACGAAGGCCTTAACGTGGTCAAGTAACACTTTCTGGTAGTTCGTTGGTCACCGTAGAGTGATCCAACTTGACCATCGTCACATTCAAAGTTCATCAGCATCAAGTGTGTAACTACCACCGCCTTGACATGATTAAGTGTTGGCCGACCCAGGATGACATTGTAGGCCGTGAGATCCCTTACTCTTAAAAATTTAACAAAGAGAGTCCTTGACTTTTCCTTTTCCCCAACTCGAACGGGCAATGACACATTTCCCATTGGATGAATAACTCTTCCCCAAACCTAATGATTGGGTGGTGAACGGGGAGCAAGTGATTCTCGTCAAACTTCAGCCGGGAAAGACAATCAGCACTGATTATGTCAGTTGAGCTGCCCTTGTTTATCAAAATTCTCCTTACTTTCAAATTGGCAATCTTCATTTCTACCACCAATGGGTCGTCATGAGGAGTTCTCAATTTTCCTCTATCATTCTCACTGACAACCACGTTGGGAAAGGGCTTAATCTTGGTATCACCAGTCAGTAGAACTTGGCTGAGTTCCCTGAGAAAACTCTTGTGGCCCCTATTTGTAGGTCCTCTAGCTGCAAATCCTCCCGAGATTACTAGTACCACATCCTCATATGTACTATCATTCTCTTTCTTTTTTCCAAACGGTCATTTCTTTTTTGAAACTTCTTTCCTGCTTGGGGAAGATAGGTATTCATCATTCCCTGACGAGCTAGTTCTTCTAGGGCCTTCTTCAAATGCTTACATTCATTCGTCTCATGACCACAATCTTTGTGGAAGTGGCAATACTTGCTACTATCCCTGTTCCGATAGGGCGTCTTCATTTCAGCTGGAGCCTTGAGATCATGCTGGTCCTTTATCTCCATAAGTATGGAGTATTGGTCCTTGTTGAACTCTATAGGGTTGGCTGATTCCGTGGCTTCTCTTTCTCTTCGTTTTCCCTTCTTAACTGAGGTCGTAGTTGATGCCACCGTCCAGGTCTCAGCCTTCTTAGGGTTGTTCTTCTTTATGGGAACAGACTCCTTAGGCTTCTTTGACTCAGGATGTTTGGCTTCAGCACAATCCTCTGTTGCATGTATAAATGTTTTAGCCTCCCTCAGGGCTTCAGTCAGAGTGGTTATCTTCTTCTTAACTAAATCAAACTTAAAGCTTCCAGGGCGCAATTTCCTGATGAAGGCATCAAAGGCGACCCGTGCATTCAGGTCTTGTATCTGAAGTGCTTCGAGGTTAAATCTCTTGACAAAAAATACGCAAAGCCTCCTTTGGTCCTTGGATGACCTTACCCAAATGCATGCTGGTCTTTTTCTCTTGACGATTGGCCACAAAGTGGCTGGTAAACAACAAACTGAGCTCAGTGAAATTGTTCACTGAGTTGGCTGGGAGATTGTTAAACCACTTCTGTGCTACTCCCTTCAAAGTAGCCGGGAAATTCTTACACCATGGTAGCGTCATCTACTGTCTGGACATACATTTGATGTTTTTAAGATGACAGATGATCATCAGGATCTGTGGTACCATCAAAGGGTTCAATGGTTGGCAGCTTAAGTTTAGGGTATGGCGGGGCTTCCATAATCCTGGCTGAGAATGGAGTTGGCCAATCAATGTTTAAGGCCCCCATCCTCCTTATAATAGGTATATTTTCTTGACGGTATTCTCTGATAACCGGGTTTAATGATGTATGTGCTGGGGTCTCTCATCGGTACACATTCGGTTGACTCACAGTCTTTTCCTGATGGCGACGAAGTGTGGGAGTGGGTCCTCCAACCTCCGTCTAGGAGAAGACTTTCAACGGGGGATCCTCAAATAGGATGTAGATCCGGTGACTGACCTCTGAAGGGCAGCCGCCCTTTTGGCTTGCAAGTAATCTCTAGCATCCATAGCCATGTGACGTTCATCTATTGGACGATCTTCTTGAGACCTTACAACTAAGTTCCAACCCAACCTTCTTGCCTGCTCACTCCGGGCTGGGCGTTTTCCCTTACTTGCTGGGCGAGCAGGACGGCTGGGTCCTGCCACATCCACTTGCGAATGACCACGAAGAGGCCCATTCTAAGCAACTGTAGCTCTAATGTGTTGAAAGAACAACATATTGCTCTTAATCTATTCCTGAACCACAGCCACAACTTTTGATTGAAAGTCGTTCAGAACATTCTCCAGATGGGCTGCTGTCACTGGACGATTCAGGTTTTCTTCCAGCACCACATCTTCTCTCTCCAGACGAGGTCCATCTCTACCTCTCGCTGGACGTTCGTCATCTACTGTGTCCTCTACTACCACTTGCTGACCCTGACGTCGGACTTGGTTTAATGAATGACAGTCTGTCATCTATGCGTCTCCCCAAAGACGGCGCCAAATGTTGTTAGCTCGGAATCGGCTAAGCTCTTCTTCCAACTATTGTAGATGAGTTCTTTCTGAGACTTGTGCATAGATGCTCGTTGCTTTGTATCCGAACCTGAAAACAAGGAAACCAACCCCAGAGGTTTGGAAGTTGATTCCCCCTCCGATGCCTAAGTCAGTATTTGTGTGAGAAATTCAAACTGTATTTGGACAGAGCAAGTTTAGGGAGTAGGTGAGATTTACCTTTTACCTGATTTTGAGGAACTATTTATAGTGTTTGTGAATTAAAATGTGCACCCTAAAATAGAAGGATGTGATTGGTTGAGCAATGGAAAGGTGACACTTGTCAAGGTTTCATTGCCTTGGGTCTCTCAACCAATCATTTATTGCCTTTCATGGGAGTTTGGGCTGATTATTCCCTCTTTTAGGGAATAATTGGGCCTCTTTATTCAGATTTAGTGAGGTCACCAACAACCCCTTTTTGTTGGCTCCACATGTCGTTTATTGAACGGTCCACATGTCGTGAAGCTACTGGGCCACGTGGCATCTTTTAACTGGTCCACGTGTCCTCTTCTGCCATGTCACTACAATACCCGTGCAAAAATGCAAGGGATATCAAAGGTTCTATCTAAAAGGTTCAATATATAAGTTATGTGATTTTCTTAATAAAAATTCAAACCAATGGAACATAATCAAGACTAAAACAAATTATACTTCATCCGTTTCGCAATACTCGCTAAGTTTCCTCTTTGCATATTATTCAGTGCAATACTTTGGACTTTAATATCTCTAATTATTGATAAGTAAAAATTATAAAAAGTTGATATTATATTAGTATGCATTAAGACGAATCAATTAAGACCCCACTTGGCTATATTTCTTATACACTTGAAAAAAAGAAGGTTGGTAGATGAATAGTAGTTACTATGCTAATGTTGTCAGTATTGCGACACGAAGGAAGTAATTGTTTGAGAAACTTTAGTCTTAAATTAAAGGAATGTCTACAGTGTAGGAATGCCATTATATAAGTACATATTATGTGTTATTAACCCGTGAAATTCAAACTTATTGTTCTATTCTATTATCTCTTGTTTTAGCCGATAGAGTTAGATAAAAGTTATAAAATTTTGACTTAAATGTCTATCCAATAATATTTGATTACTACGCCTTCACATGCACATTCATTGTTCAACCTCGTTATTAAAAATATATTTTAAAAAAAATTATGCAATATAATATACGTAATGAGTTAATTTTAAATAATCAACTCTAAATAAAAACAATAAAAACATAAACATAAACAGAAAATCCTCCCTATTTGTTTCTATTTATAAGTAGGGTAACAAGGTAAATTGGAGAGGATAAATTTGTGTATAATACAATATTTATAATCAATTTTTTTCAAAATAAAAGTGAGAAAAAGTGAGTTGTGTGATGAAATCGGGTGGTTCGGTAGTAAAAGAATTTAATGTAGGCCCATGTAAATTTTTTTGTAGTAAATATGTGGTTCTTGAAGGGGTGGAAAACAAAACTGTTCAATATGGAAAACATTTAAAGTAGGAAGAACTTTTGGAAATGAGCCAAAAAAGAATGCATAAAAAACAAAAAGAAACACAGTAAATATGATCATAAGAGAATTTTTTAGCTCTAATTCAAGGTAAGCCCACTTTATAAAAATCCGTAAGATTAATGCTCGAACCTATGAATAATAAACTTTAAAGTGATACCCCGAACATGTCTAATGTCCTAACCCATGAATTTTCGAAACCCATTGTTATATTTTATTAATTAAATAAAGGGAAATTCCCAATGGTGGCCCTTAAGTCTTAGAAATTCTCAGTGGTGGAAATTTCTAAAAAACTTTCCTATTGGTAGTCCTACTTTACAAATTCTTCTCAAATATAGCCTTAATGAAAAATATTCCGTTAATAATAAAGCATATTACGTTAGTTAACCATTAAGATGGTTACTCGCACATAAAAAGAAGTCTTTTGGGTCGTTTTTTGCCAATTTTGACATCAAAATCGAACGTTGAGAGCTAAAACTAACCCCCTAAAATTAACTTTAAGAATCGATTTTGAAGTCAAAATTGAAAAAAACAATCCGAAGTGTCTCGTCTTATGTGCGAATGTCCCGCTTTAACGGTTCACTAGTAGAATATGCTTTATTATTAATGAATATTTTTCGACAAGGTTATGCTTGGGAATAATTTGTGAAGCAGGGCTACCAATGGGAAAGTTTTATTGAAATTTCCACCACTGGGAATTTCTAATACCTAAGGGCCACCATTGAGAATTTTCCATAAATAAATTAAACTAAGAGAAACAATTGCAATAATGAAACTTTGTTTGAAAAACTAAAAAGCTTGTTTCATGGCTTCACTCTTCTATTTCTACATGGAAATCTAAGAATAGATAAGCATTCAGATGGTCGTCTTTAAAGTCAAACATGCCATCACAATAACCACAAATTATACATGGAAATATGCATCATCCACTTATACATCTTTTGATTTCATGCCCTGTGCTCACCCTTTTACAACATTGTGATAAGTTTCTAATGCATTTTCTATGGAAATGATTTGCATTTTAAAGTTGTGTTGTTATTTCCTTGCATATAAGTGAACTTTAACACAACTTAATATGCTTAATGTGGTTGACACTTGACAGTGTCATTGTTACCTCAGATTATCAATGTAATCCTTTATTTCTAAATGTATCACGCTTTACTCTAAACGCATGATAATATGGCAATGAGACAAAGAAAGACATAAAGGACACTAGGTGATCCACCGAAGATTGGACACGATATTCTACTGATTTGGTATGATGAGGGCCAATAGGATTGCTGATTCATATTTATAGGCATAGCGTTAAACCCACTGTGAACCACCATATTGGTAAAAGAGGTTTCTAAGATTAAAAGAATATTAGTTACTAATTGCAAACCTATTAGCCCAATCGAAAAAGCGTTGTGCAATTGCACATAAAATGTAGGTTCGAATCCTACATAGGTTGAATAAGGTACTTTTAAGATTTAAATATAAGTATCCGTTTCAATTCTATATGTAACCCTTTTATTGTTACATGTACCCATTCTAATTACTAGCTAGGTTTTAGTGTATAATTCAATTGTTTTTGTGCTTTTAAAGTGGGTTTTGGAGGACAAAAGTTTTTCCAAGAACTAGAGTATAATTTTAGAGTTTAAGAAACTTTATTTTTTGTTGGTTGATTGTTTGAGGCTACATTTAAAGCAAGGGTGTTATTTCAAAACGAGTTACATTTTAAATCCAAAGGAGTCCATTTAAGAATAAGTTGGTTACATTCATATATCTTTTTACTTTAGCCACCCATAATCTTGACACTATTCACAGCTAGAGAGAGTCTTCTAAATTCTGTTTAATTTATAAGATAAAAATATAGTCCTATAGAGTCTTGATTAATTTCAATTAAGTAACTATATATGATTTAAATACAAGTACACGTTCTAAATGTAACCCTTTTTTTGTTACGCATGTACCCATTTTGATTAGGAAAATTTGGTAAAAAACCCCTTACGTTTTCAATTTTTTTGAGTTTACCCCCCTTTTGTTTTATTTTTTTAAATTAACCCCCTAACGTTTTCAAAAAATTTACATCTCACCCCCTTATTGCAATGTCCGTTAACTTTTAACAGAGGTGGGTCCCACTTATACGATTTCTCTTCCAATTACCTTCCTGCATTCATCTCTCTCTTTCAATCACTCTATTGCATTCATCTCTTTCTCTCTCATTTACCGTAGTGCATTCATCTTCTCTTTGACTATCTCTCATCCATTAATCATGTGAAATTTATAACCCAAATGCATAATCAGTAGGATATGAGTTGGGTAACGTGGGTTCATCCTATATTATTTAAGGCACAACAAATCAGGTCCAATTAAACATCAATAATAATTAAATAGCAGCAGAAAATCAACAAGGAAAAAAATCATCAACAACACAACATCAACAATTACAAAAGGGAATCAGGTACTTAAGTTAAAAGAAGTTCAATAATGCCACTTTTTTCCATTTTTGAGAATTTTACTTTTATAGAAAATAGGAGTAATTTTTCGTACAGAGCATTAAATACCTGTTTTCGACATCAACTTCTTGCCATAGAAAATTCCCATCCTTTGTCATTGATAAGTGATCGTCAAACGAAAGATGAAGGAGGGTAATTATGAGAGATGAATGCAGAAGGGTAATTGAAAGAGAGAGATGAATGCTGGAGGGTAATTGGAAGAGATAGATGAATGCAGGTGAGCAATTGGAAGAGAGAGATGAATGCAGGAGGGTAATTGAAAGGGAAATCGTATAAGTGGGACCCACCTCCGTTAAAAGTTAACGGACATTGCAACAAGGGGGTGAAATCTAATTTTTTTTGGAAACTTTAGGGGGTTAAATTAAAAAAATAAAACAAAAGGGGGTAAACTCAAAAAAATTGAAAACGTAAGGAGGTTTTTACCAAATTTTCCATTTGATTACTAGCTAGTTTGTTGTTTAGTGTATATTCGATTGTTTTTGTGCTGTTTGTGTGGGTTTTGGAGGACAAAAGCTTTTCGAAGAACTAGAGTATAGTTTTAGGGTTTAATAAACTTTATTTTTGGTTCGTTAATTATTTGAGGCTACATCCAAAGCATGAGTTTCATTTCAAAATGGGTTACATTTTAAATCCAAAGGGGTACATTTAAGGATAAGCTGGTTACATTCATAGATTTTTTACTTTAGCTACCCGTAACCTTGACACGATTCACAACTAAAGATAGTCTTATAAATTATACTTAATATATAAGAAAAAAATCTAGTCTTATAGAGTCTTGATTCATCTCAATTATGAAACTTTTTATTATTTAAAATATAAGTACCCTTTTCAATTCTAAATGTAAGTCTTTTATTGTTACATGTACCCATTCTGATTACTAGCTAGTTTGTTGTTTGGTGTATAATTCAAGTGTTTTTTGTGCTTTTTGTGTGGGTTTTGGAGGAAAAAAGCTTTTCCAAGAACTAGAGTATAATTTTAGGGTTTAAGAAGCTTTATTATTTGTTGGTTGATTAGTTAAGGCTACATCTAAATCAAGGGTTTCATTTCAAAACGGGTTACATTTTGAAGGCGAATGGGTACATTGAAGAATAAGTTGGTTACATTCATATATATTTTTTTACTTTAGCCACCCGTAATCTTGACATTATTCACAACTAGAGAGAGTATTCTAAATTATGCTTAATATATAAGAAAAATAAAGTCCAGTAGATTCTTGATTCATCTCATAAATTAATACTTTAATATTCAATCGTTATCATTTGTGCTAATATATAAGTAATGATATTTTAAAGGTGAGATATATGCAGAGACAAACGCGCACAAAGAAATTGGGCAAGACCAAAAAAACTTGAGGGAGTAAGTGATATAGGGTGAATTGAAAAAGTCAAGATTATCATTCAACCTATGTAGGATTTAAACCTACACCCTTTGTGTAATTACACAAATGCTCTACCAATTGAGCTAATAGGTTTGTAATAGTCAAGATGCCAAGCCTACAGGGACAAATAGAAAACCATATAAAACATAATGATATAGATAGAATAAATAAAAAAGCTAGCATGGCTTCTTGTTAGATCACATAACACAACAACAAACAAAAAATCATTCTAGAGGCTTTTGCCGTTTTATCACTCTGGTAAGCATCCTTGATACATTGAAGTATCACAATCTGAATCTCTTTTGATCCTCATACATGTCAGACACCAGCAAGGATATGAGCTACTATGTTAGCTTTGTGTTGGGTCCTTTTTCATTTTCAAGTAAAGAGCAAATATCAAATATGATGGCTGCAAATTCATTAGCTAGTTGCCACTCAGCATTATCCAAAATTCGGCGTTAGTTTGACAGCCAACACATCAATAAAACCTCTGTCCTACCCCTCCATATAAAGTAGTTCAAAGTTGATTCAACTTGCTTCACTTGTTTCTGACTGAAATTTGCTACTCTGGTAACCTAGCCATTTATATAAAGTAATTCAACCTTGCTTCAGCTTGCTTCACTTATTTCTGACTGAAATTTGTTGCTATGGTCAGTGGTAATCTAACCATCCATATATAAAGTAATTCAAAGTTCCTTCAGCTTGCTTTACTTGTTTCCAACTGAAATTTGTTGTTGTGTTAATCGATCTAATGACTCCCAAATGCAGCACACCGTTATTAAAGATCAATTAAGCTATGAACAAAACATCTCTTAGAAAGTTAGATCAAATGGACTACATATAAAAAAATGGGGTACATTTACAATTGAAGAGGTACACTTAATATTTCAAATTGTCGAAAAACACATTTTACAAAACTGACAACAGTATTGTACGAATTACAACTAAAATTCCAAATTTTCATATTCAATCTAACTACTCGATACTCAATCTTAATTCTTCATACACCATTTGAGATTAGAACCAAACCTCAATCCATCCCAACTCATAATAGCAAGTTAAATTATAAGACTAATAATATAAACTAATTAAAGCTTCTAGTCAATCAATTTAAGCACACAACCTTCAAATAAAAAAATCCTAATTCAATTTGTACATAAACCCTAACTTCATAAACCTAAAACTTTGGAAAAACCGGAATTAAAGGAAGACTTTAACTTACTCAATACTATGGATTAGGGCATGCCCGTATCTAGGCAGAGCAACCGGGGCAGCCGCCTTAGGCCGACGGATAAAGGCCCTGATTTTTTGTTTTCAACACAGGGACTGAAGTAATATATCTTTTGTTGCATTTGGATACAGTCTCTGCATGTCGCCGAGTTGGTTGAGTATCATGATGCGAAATTTTATACCACCATATGGTCGTGAGTTCGAGTAATGCTGGCGTCCTTTATATTTAATTTCTTTCCGTTTACTTCCTTTCTCTTTGCCAACCTTTTTCTTCCTTTTGTATAATTAGTTTTTTTTTCCTTTTACTCTTTTTTTTAACTACCTTTCTCCCTCCCAACCCATATCTTATTTTTCATAATTAATTATTTTTCTTTAATTTTTTCTAGCTCTCTCTCTTTTCCAACCTTTTTCTTCCTTTCTTAATTACTTTTTATTTTCAAAACTTTTTTTTTATTCTTAATTTATTTTTATTTCTTAAATTCATGTATCAATTTTTCCTTTTATTAATAAAGAGGGGTACATGTGTAGCTAATTTTAGAAGATATTTCATGTTAAATTTGAATTCTATCCGCATATTATACAAGTTACTTTATTATTTATTGAAAAAATACTTGTATAAGAAACCCATGGTTATTAGATACAAACATATTATTCAAAATATCTAAATATGATCCAATTTGAACTGAATCGAAATTCCTTTATAAAAATATTTCAACAACTAATTTTTAGGGCCCCAAACATTATTTCACCCATATGCCTCCAAAATCTAAGAAACGGCCCGGCATTGCGGATTTATAGCTTGTAAAAATCGTCCTTAGAATCTTCCCTAGATGCTCAAAAGTCAAAACGAGCTAAGTCATCCTTGCTTCCTCTCTTTGCGCCGCTACTCTTTGGTTGTCGAAGTTAGTGGTCTGTGGGTTCTGGACTTGTGGGTGCCGCGCCGAAAGGTGAGGAGAGTGATGCTGAGGATGGTGTTGGTAAAGGTGAATGACGATTTATGAGGATGGATGAGGGTGAAGGAAGGTCAAGAAAAATGAAAGGGGAAGGTGGTGTGACTGATGAAGAGGGTGACGCCACAATAACGTTATACTAGGTCAAGATGTTTGATACTTTACGTTCTCTTCTTTTTGTTTTATTTTCCACTTTCCCCCTTCCGTTTTTTACATAAAACTACTTCTTTCTTCTTTACAAATAACTATATAGATATATATAACCTTTTCATTATTATTAGTAATAGTACTTAAACTATTGCCTAAGCTTGACCCACTAAGTTCATACATTTATTTTTAAAAAAAACTCTATAAAAATAGTAAATATAAAATGAGCTAAAAAAATTATTTTTTCAATTAAAAAAACATTAATTATATTCCCAAAAATTTGGGTGTTACACTTTTTTTATGGATAGAAATAACTTTATATTGTTTAACTTTAGTCTCAAGTAACCCTAAAACATTCATCTTATTACTTTTCAAGATTTTCTTCACAACTACTACTTTATGAGGATCATGAAACCCAGTCTGCCAATCCTCGCCTGAAACTATTGACCATATGTTTTTATCTTGTCTAAGCTCTCAGAATTTTTGGAATAATACCATGACCAGAAGGTTCCTAGGAATACCAACCCCAACTCAAACTCTGAATAACTTTCTCTCAGTTGTTCATACGTTCCTAAAAAGCACCTTACAAAACTATCTCTAGTTCTCTAGAGTATTTGGAAAGAAAGAAATGCTATCATCTTTAGAAATGAAGCTTTTCAAACCCCACGAATCCTCGATCGAGCTAAATATGCAATGACAAAGTGGAACTTGTGAAGTTCCCTTGATCAGAAATCCCCAAACCATTCAGGTACACTAGAATCCACACCCAACAATATATCAAGCTCAACTTCGATGGGTCTTCCAATCACACCTCAGCAGCAGCTGGCAGCCCTTCGCGATTCAGTAAACAACATACTCAGTGATGCATACACATCTAGCTACTCTAACCTAATCAATCTAAAGTTCTTAATAGGATTATTTAATTATTGGTTATGGTTAGTTTTGAGATTTAAGAAGATAAAAAGGGGATTTATTAGCATTTATCATCCTAAAGATGTTGTTTATACTAGATTAGTAACATAGTTTATTTAGTTGTTTTAAGTAGAAACTGTTTTGTACGTTTTCTCTATGGCGCGGCAAAATCTTTTTGATGATTCCAAGCAAGTTACTTGGATTTTTTGAGTGATTCCAATTGAATTGGTTCACTAACTTTTTGAATACTCATCCTAAAACATGTGGTGGTAATTCATTGGGAAATGAAGTCGCAGAAGCAACAAATGTCAGACATAATTTTTTTGGCCTCCAAACTGTCCGATTTTAAAGAAGTTTTGATGAGAGGGTTTTGGACGTGATAAGCAAGCAACATTAAGCTGCTAGATTCATTATGGAGCTGATTTAGGTGCATTTTTAATTTGGTCCAATAATAAGCAAGTTTACTTAGGTAGGAAAGCCTCTCATTGGAACACATCGTTACACGTTGTTCAACACGTTCAACAACCTCCTTTTATTTTTGCTTTGGGCAGCAGTCATTGCTTATCCAAATGAGGCATGTGAAATTGTTAGAAAGCTAAGGAAGTGTAGAAGACCCTCCAATTGGTTTTGTAGGTGTGCTGACTGAAATTTGGCAGCAACATAGTTAGAATATTTAAACTTTCTTTTATACTTTTATTATCTTATTTTGTAAGGTAAAGCTACCCTTTATTGCAATATATAAGAATTATTAGCTTAGGTTGTACAATAGATATTGATGCAATGAAATGAATGAGAGTTAGAGTGTGAAACTCTTAAGAGAAAACCATAACGTTTTCTTGGTGATTTAGTGAGTGAAGCTAAGTTATTTATCCTAAAATCTTAATTCTCTTTATATGTCAATTCCAATTGAGTGTTAGGGATTAAGTAGATTTATTATTATTTGCTAATTGCATTAATAATACCTTAGTTTTTGTGGTTATTTGGGTTAGTGAAAGTGGTGGTAGTTCGTTCATTCGAACACGAATTGTTATCAAATTTTAAATTTGTTCTTTCTTAGTCTAATTCTCTCATTACTCTAAATCGATATGTATCACTCGGCGCTATGTATTTCAATCTTGGGATTTCATCCTCACTAATAGAGGAGGCTACAACTTGCACAATTGTCTCATTCAAGCAATACAAATGTAGATTCAAGACCTACTCATTTAAGGTGACAATATAGTAGTAATAAACATACTCAAAGGAAACTTCAACATTCCTTAGTGCCTCTAAACCCTCATCAACGACATCCACCATCTTCTCACGTACTTCCGCTCTACTAACATTATCCAAGTATTCAGAGAAGCCAACAGAGTTACAGATTATCTCTCCAAGCAAGGGCACTTTATACAAACAAAAAGCCAGTCGATCGACACCCAACTTGATTCTACTTTATATCATCTTTCTTTATTAGATAGCTTAGGGGATCCCCTTGAGGGAAGGATTCCCTAAATCTTTCTTTGTATCTTTTCACAAAAAATGAGGGTCATCAAACTCCCTTGTATTCCAAGTAAGCAATATCATTTACAAGATGTAGAAGGCGGGTTAATCCCTGTTCCTTCCCCTATTTTATTATGTTCTTCTTCAATCAAATGTAAGTAAGAGTTTGATTAATTTAGACCAGCGAACATGGTTTTTTGTACCCTTTTCCTTAGCTTTATTAGTTACAATTGTCCATTAACCACTTTCCCTTTGATCAGAAGAAGGAATAGGTGTATCGACATTTATAGCTTGTTGCTACACCACAAATGCTTCTTTAGCTACAATAAGAACAATCATAGGCTCTTTGTCTTGTGTAGCAATAACCTTCCTAGCCTGAGTTGGCTTAAGTTGGTTAGGATTCACAATTCTACGAGCTTGATGTGGCTTGTAAGCATCTTTGTTCATAGGCTTCTGAGAGTTTTGCTTATGCTCACATTTATGACCCACCTTAGAGAATTTCTTATAATAAGGAGGGGCGCACTCATAATGAACTTGTAGTTATATCACTTTCCAACAAGGATAACGTTTTTCAAGGGTTAAGTAACATCGAATTCAACTAACATCCTAGCAAGAGAAACCCTAAGTTGCCTAGTTGTGTACTCATCAGCACATATAGGAGCACCAATCAAGCTGCAAATTCTATTGAGTGAATCAGGCTCCCAACAGTTAAGAGCTAGATTAGACAACCTAATCCATTGAGGAACACTCTTCAACACTTCAGCATGAAAATCAAACTCAGTAGACCATGGTTTTATAATATAAGATTTATCATAAAACATATGACACCCTGCATATAAGACATGATCTGTATCCTCCATAGATGCAAATTTTATTAGAAAATATCCATCATTATGAATGTAGACATTAGGAGCAATTATAAAATTCCAATCATTTGCAATAAATTTCTGAACAACATTAAGAGTTAGCTTAAATCCAAGATATGAGTGAGTTAATCCACTTCTCAGACCCTTTTAGAAATATCAGCAGAGTATAATAAAACAACAGATATACCTTGATTCACCTTAGGAGGAACAACTCCTTTAGCATTCAAGTTGCCTTTGAAGAGTTAATTCCATTTGTCTAAAGCAGGTGAGCTTGGATCTAACACCATCATCGCAGGCTTCTGAGTTGCAACCTAAGCTTCTTATTCGCCCCTGTTCTCAAGAGGAGCTTGAGTAAGCTTATCCGAGCCACTTGTAGTTGGATTCTTTTGTGCAAGATTGGTTATTATTCCATTGGATTTAGCTTCTAATGCTTGATTTAATCTCTGATACTCACATCGAATAGCTTTAATAGGATTTACTGGATTTCTTCTCACTGGAGTTTGTCCTGAAGTTGGTCGAGTAGTAACCATTATAGCACCTCCCTGATGAGCTTTAGTTTTTGAGCTCTACAAGGGGGTCTGCTACTGTGTAGTACTAATATTAGCAGCTAAGTCATGCTTCTGGCTAGGTTTGAGTGTGGCAGGTTTTTTCCGTCTCCTAATAGTTGTCTTTGGTGGCTTTGCTGTATATGTTAAGGACATCTTTATCTAAGTCTACGAAATATATACCAATAGACTTCTCAACACTCGCATAAAATATATTAAGCTCAAATAAACAGAGAAACGCCCTTTCTCAATTGTAAATGAAAACCCTTTAGTTTACAAAAATAGGAATATAAATGATGTTTTTTTGGTAATAGTAGGAACATAATAGTTATTAAGCTCTAATATTAATCTAGAAGGCAAAGGGTATAAGTCCCAACTGCAACAACAACAACTCTTGCACCATGTCCAATACGCAGCTCTACCTCTCCCTTCGTCAAGGTTCTACTCGTTCTTATTCCTTGAACATTCAAAACAATGTGGGAAACACAACCAATATTAATACCTAAGAAGTAGAATTCGCTAAATTAATGTCAATGATATAAATACCTGAAGAAAAAGGCCCATATTGCTTATCCTTCAGGTACTTCGGGCAGTTACGCTTCCAATGTCCTATTTGATCACAATATAAGCACTTGGCATTTGGATTCACCTTTGGCTTTGCCTTTATCTTATTAGCATTATTAGTAGCAACTTGCTTGCGCTTGTCTTACTTTTTCTTGCCAGCCCATACCTTCTTATAACCCTTTCCCTTTTGAACCATAAGAACCTCCATCTTAGGTATAGTGAGGGATGTTTTGCTCGACTTTCATAAGGATCCCATGTAACTCAGAAAGGGTTATTGACACCTCATTCATATTGAAGTTCAGTTTAAATTGGTTGAACCCATCATGAAGTGAGTGGAGTATGATGTCAGTAGCGAACTCTTGACTAAAAAGAACGCCCAACTTCTTCATTACCTCAAATTAACCAATCATTTCAAATACATGAGTGGCGACAGACTTGCCTTCTACTAACACAAACTTTAAGATTGCCTTCTAAGCCTTATACCTCTCAATCCAAACTAGTTGTTGAAACATATTTGTCAACTATGGGATGATACTGTAGGTATTCAAGCTTGCAAACCTCTTTTGAAGGCCTCCTTCTTAGCCGCGAGCATAAGGAAGGTAACAATTACCAACCTTTCCTCAATAACCTTATGGGCCGTCTTTTTGGGTTCAGTAAAGTTAGCGATTAAAACTAGGATCAGGGTTTCCATCCTCTCGACCTTTGTACCTAAGAACAATTCTTAGATTCCTTTCCAATCAAGGAAGTTATTGCCGTTTAATTTATCCTTCAAAAATTGAACGTAAGTTAAAAGGTGAATTATCATTGTAACCAGACATGATATCTAATTATCTACATAGAGGATTGCAAAAGTATTAAGTACATTAATCATTACAGCTGTAACAAAATATAAACATTTGTTAAAAAAAAGCTATGTACTTATCCAAATTTTAAATTGTCCCTTCTTAATCAAGTGATTCTAAGATCCTACTAAACATGATTTATAAGTGCACTTTGACCTCTTCCTCCAAGTTGAAAGGTAAGTACACTCTTTTACTAATTACAACAATTGTAGTTCTTAGGGAATATGTGATAACTAATCTTTATCCAAATCCATACTTTTGCTTCAAAACCCAAAACCTTTTTGATGATTTTGTTGACCAAACTAAACAAAAAATGCAAATTTCGAAAACTCACCTTACTTAGGCCAATATTCGAAGTAACATACAAATTAGATTTGTCGTTTTAATAATACAAATTATCACAAATGTTTAATCCCTTCCCTAAGCAAAACTTATACGATTACCTAATATTATTGAATGTATTATGCCTATAAATTGTTCATTTATATTTAGATGATTACACTTGATCGAAGGACAAAATCCTTCAGTTATAGAGTGTATCAGGACCTGCTTCCATAAGCTTATGCTCTGAATCTTCTTATTGGCCTACACCACCTTCCTTTATATTACAAACTCCTATCCTCATGGACCGTGATGTTTACTTCTTTTCCCTTCTCTATCTATTCTTGGAAATTACCGAGCTTCTCATCCCCCATCTGATATTCTTTTATCTCACTTAGCATTAAAAGGTTTCAATATAGCATCACTTAGTCTTGTTTCAAGCTCTTGATGCCTTGCTATTTCAAGAATTTATATCTTCATGCATTGATACGACTCATTAGCCACGATTAACACATTCACACTATGGCTCTACTTTCTACCAAACTCATCGATAACAACATTTTCCTTGCCAATGGTCTAAATCTTCTTATTAGCGCACACCACCGTCCTTTAGCATCTTTCAGCTTTGCTGGTTAAGGTTAAAAGAGGCATTAAGGTTAAATGCTCTTTAAGGGTTTTAAATGCTTCTTCAGACTTCTTACTCCACCCGAACTTCAATTATTTGTTCATCAAACTACTCATATTCGTGTTATCTTTGAGAACTGTCTCATAAATCTTCTATAATAGTACGCTAACCCTAGAAAAATTCTTATATTAGACAAACTCTGTCGCGAAGGTCATTCACTCACAACTTTGATCTTTGATGGATCCCCAATAACACCTTCTTTTGACATATATAATCCACCACTTTCTCCAGTCTAAACTCCCACGTAGAGAACTTAGCATATGAAATGAACCTCAAATGCTCATCATTCTCTTCTTTACTCTTTGAATACACCAATATGTCATCAATGAACACACTCATAAACTTATCTAAATAACCATGGAATACTTGATTTATTAAAATTATAAAGATTATAGGCACATTTTTCAATCAAAATGGCATCACATTAAACTCAAAATTACCCCTTCTCCAACTCTTGGAATTGAATCTTTAACTCGCTTCTCTTTGCGATTGCATTGTATAAGGTGCCTGGAAATAGGCCAATAGTAAACTTTCTAGATTTTTAGACACCAATTCGAAAATATCATTTTGTAACACCTCGACAATTCTCTCTTTTATAAAATACATATTTTACAACTTAAAAAAGAGATAATTTGGTTCTTCGGCCCTAGTCAATCTCTTCACTCGTTTAGGTGAAGGTTCATCAAAATCCTCAATCTCATCCTCAATCTCAGTGTCACTATCCAACAAAGCGGTTGAACTTATTATCAATATTCATCGTATAAATATTCGGAAAGAGAATACGAATAAAGAGGGGTTTCCCCATTAGGTAAACCGGCTGTCTCTAAACTTTTTGAGGATGTCGCCCCACCATTTTATTATTATGCTTGAAAGCCTTCATTAGGACATGTCCCGATATTATTTACTTGCCAGGAGATCACCCATCCTGCAAGGGTTCGCCAGAAGATTACCCATCCTGCAAGGGTTGGTCAGGAGATCACCCATCCGGCAAGGGTTCGCCAGGAGATCACCCATCCTGCAAGGTTGTTGTTTATACCGTACCATTTGGTATCGGCTCTTTCCGCTTATGCATTTATATTATTATTCCAACATTATTAGCTTATGAATTGAGATGACATTTGCATCATTCATTGTATCTGATTTAGCCCTTTGGCTCACTTATCATTGATAACATTAAATTCTTAATTTCTTATAACCCAATAGTTGAATATTTCCGTTGTTATTTCAATGTTTATTTTATTACAAAACTTCACACTTAAGTAGTTTATAAATTTGGAATGCATATCCCATTTCTAAATAATACCCATTGAGGTGTGCGAGGATGTGCATGTAATAAAGTATTTTGAAGACCACCATCATTTGGTTCAAACTCTTTTCCTATAGTTTGTCAAAGTAGGGATTGATACAATTTACTTCGAAAGAAACTTAAAGATTGGTTCAATTTGCTTTATGAATCTTTATACGAAATTGATAAGATAAAACCATTTCTTATTAGCTTTAGAATTCTAGTAAACTCAATTTGTACAGGAAATACTATTTCTAAAATATTTCTAAGAACACTATTTCTAAAACATATCATAAGCATTTGATCGAAACCAAAGTTTTCCATTCTAAACTTTTGGAGAGAATGATTAAATCCTACTATGTATAGTTTATGAAGAAACGTGGAAATGTTCATTTGAATAAACTCAAATGTCTTTACTTACATTTTAGAAGTCATTTCTTTTGATAATTCGCTAAACAATTTCTTTCATAGTTTCAACTTTTAAAGAATACTTTCATAAGTAGTTTTGATCAAATCAGAATAGAAAATGAATTTTAATTTAAATCTCGATCAACAATAGGTTCTAAATATGAATTCTACGTCAATCTTGTAGTATAAAACTCTTTAAAACATTAATGTATTTGAAAAATAACATAATGATTATAACTTTCTAAAACTTGGTTTTCAATACGTCATTTATGAGATACAAGATGAACTAAAATACCATTGATAAGATTAAATAGATTGTTATCAAAAATCAATAAAAATTTTCCAATACTGAACCGCCAAATAAACAAATTATCACAACTACTTCATTGGGTTCTTTAATCTTTGTATTCTTAGACATTTTTAACAGTCATACGTCTTGTCAAATTATTCCAAAACATATTTGGTAAAAACTCTCTCATAATTCTAAACATCTTATTATATAAATAAATAAATCGTACCTTAACAACATAATTGGTATTTTATTCATAAAAAATATAGTACGGGCATAAAAGTTAAGTTTGTTGAACATAAAAGTTACCTTAACCGGTAACCAATACTTTATGTTACCCTTCGTGAAGCCCATCATTTTCGATCTCCGAATAATGCTTCTAATCCTCAACTAACCTCCATAATGCACCTCGTAAACCATAAGAATAATTAATAATTTCCAATTAAATTTCTCACTAAGAAGCTATTCTAGTTACCTTCTTACTTAATTCTAATTCATTCACGGATTCAACTAAGACTCTTGTAACTAGAAAATTTAATAGCCTAATTTACACCATTTCAAAATCATAGCATCGTTTAGGGTTTAACACGTAGTAAGGACAATAGAAGTCTATTTCATTTGGAACTAAACACTTTGAAATTAGTTTATTAACTCATTTTTCAAACCATAATATACAAACTTTGTTTAAATACAACTTTGGTTGTAAAGAGTAAGGGACGAAATGCCATAGGACTTGTGGTCCTTAACCTCGAACTCTTAAACTAAGAGAATGTTTTGATAGTCATTTCAAACTCTTTGTTTTTAACTCGATATTTAAAAGGAAAAATTGTCTAGAATAAGTCAACCTTTTCGCGGTCTTCTTTTAATAAGTTAAACTTTGGATAATCCTGTAATAAGTTAACTTTGATATTACTTAAACTTTTAACAAGTCAAATGACTTATAAATTATTCAACCGGTAATATGTGAGGCTATTCTTAAACTTTAATTTATTATTTCTATGTTCCTTATCTTCTTCTACTTTCCATCCCAACCATTTTTGTGTTCTTAAACCGATTTAAACTTGTTAAAAGCAAATACTCTTAAAAGGTGTATTCCAGGATTATTCAAATTTTAACTTATTAAAAAAAGACCGCAAAAAGGTTGACTTTCCCGACAAATTTTCCTATTTAAAAAGCATATTTATTTTTGAGACAAGGTTTATCACTAGTGTAGTTGTTATAAAGCTATCAAACTTTGAAATTGGAAATCAAGCTATAAGGATTTACTTATACAACATAGACATTAAAGTTCTTGTTATCATAAATATAGGTTGTTAAATTATAACTCATAAAGTTGTTAAAGAATAATAAAACTTTAAAGTTTGTAAGGAGATCTATGATTTGACAATAATATAAATTATGTCCTAGATAAGTAAAGAGAAATTTATTGTAATTCAATGTTGTAAGAGGTTTATCGAATCAATCCTTCTTGAAATATGTTTCCTCTAAACTTATTTTATGAAACATTGTAATAACTAAGTCAATCAAGTTAAATTAAGTTTAGGAAGTAAACAAAATTATTCATTAATCAAAGAACTTGATAACCTTTCATTTAATTGTCATTTAAGTTTTAAAATAATAAAATTCATGACATCTTCCTTCAAAGATGAATTAAAATATTTCTACTAAACCTGGAATCTTATATAACTTTTATTAAGAATCAAAATTGTCCAAATAAAATGCATCGTTAGGCAGAAACTTTAATTGAGCATAAGTCCTTCGTACGAACTCCAAATCAACTTTTTTGAGTCTATATTAAATAAAATTTTGATACAAACAACTTTTATGATATAGCATTTTGGCTAAAAAAAACCCAGAATATGTTGAAAAACAGGTTTTACGAAAACTGGTCCAAATCCTTACGGAAAAATTAAGAGTTAACACTTCCAAATTAATATTATCTCGCATGCTTTTAGGTTACATCTAACAACTAGAACTTAACAACTTTTTAACAACAATTATAGCACCATACTTCAGTAATTCAAAGGATCAAATAATCAAATGAATTCAATGAAAAGATAATACTCTAATACCTTGATTTTAGTCCAATTCATTCTTCCAAACTTTCTTAAGTACTCCATTAACAACTTCCTCCTCAACATCCCACATGCATAAGGATTAAAACAAAATGAGGGTTCTCAGATTTCTTATCTAAATATGAAATTAACTAAGGCTTTTGATACTTAATGTAAACTTACCCAAATCCTAGAGTAGGTTATCAGAAAACACACCAGAGCTCGCTGGAGGTGGCATTCTAAGGCCACAAACTGTACCCAAAGTCACCTCCACGGTTCGATAGTTGCGGCCGCCACTTTGGTCTGTGTCCCCACCGCCGGAGCACAAACACTCCTCTTCCCTCTTTCTCTCTCTCTCTCCTTTCCTCCTTCAAACCTTTATTTCTCTCCCTTCTTTCTTCTTTCCTCTCTTTCTTTCACTTCTTTCTGCATGCACCTCATGTACCAACATCCTCATTAACTCCTTTAACTTCTTTCTTATTTCGTTCCTTTATGCTTTCTTTTTCCCTTTTTTATATTCCTTTTTTCCACACTTAAGTCATATATCCTAGATAATTATAATAACCCAACTAATTTTGTTTTCGAGCTTTATTCTATATCCCAAAATTTGATCTCATCCTCACTTTATAATAAATTAAACCGTATAATTTATTTAGGACATATTTAAACATCATTAAATATGTTGTTTGTTAGATGAGTACATACATAACAACGAACACAAATCACAAAACCTAGCATGATAATACTAAGAAATAAAACATGATCAACCATAAAACATCGAGTCATAAGAATAGAATCGACTTCATAAGACATACAAAATAATCATTCATTTAGTAAATTTGAATAGTCAATGGATTGAGTAGTCCAACCAAACCTTGTCTTTAATTAGAAGATGACTCTGTAATCCCCATGACCAACGATATCAAGGAACCTTTAAAATAAAATAGGGCACGGTGATCAATCCGGCTCCAAGAAAAGCCATGAGTTACCACCATGAACTAACAACCCATACTAGTCCAGAACTTCAGACATGCACCAAACTAAAGTTATTGCTATTCAATTCCACTTTAAGTATTAATATGTTATTCAATGTTGGAGTCTAACAAGACAGCCAACACATAACATGGATACAACAAAAATTCCACTTTTATCTTAGGATTATATAACGTGATCAAACAATTCCAATTGATCAAGAAATTAATCCTAGATTTATTTGTTGACTAAAACAACCAATCGAAGCATGCAAAGGCAAAATATATATACTTATCCTAAAACGCCATCGGTCTTTGCAAAGTAGTAAAATAACAATAATGATACCAATCCAACCTACTCACAAAGTACTCGGCCTTTGGTCGAGAAGTAATAAAATAATAACAAGGGAAACAATACCATAGCTCACAACAAACATAATTATAAACATCTAATGCGAATTTATAAATAACTTCCCTTCCCAAACATGCTTGAATCAAACATTTATTCAATGATGTAATAAACATCACAGGCAATTAACTTGCTCAACAACACGTAACTCCATAAAATAATAGCCACGTATGAACCATAAAAGGATTCCCTATACATGATGCTATGCATAATCCTAACCTTAGGACATGATACCAGTCTAACACATAAGGACATGTACGTACCTTAGTGTAGACAAAGTGAGAGGCCACTTTAGGAACTCTAGAAATCACTTAAGGCCAATTGTCTACCTACCAAATAATACAATAACAATGATCTAATACTCTAATTAATTCACTCAATTATAATTATAATAAAACTCTTCAAAAATTATTTTAAAATCCTTTAAAACATTAAAGTTTCAGCATTTAACAAACTTTAATATAATAATAACAAACTACGCTTTAAAAACCTTAAAAACCATTACTTTTATATTTAAAAATAACTTTAAATACAAAACTATATATCTGAAATTATAACTTAAATATATAAATTATAAAAATCAGATCTTTAATTGCTTAAACAATAAAGTTACAAACTTTATTTTTAAAACATATAAAAATCACAACTTTAATTATTAAATCTATTTAATAAATATAATAGAGGAAAAAGGGATAAGAATTAATTGTAAGAAATCATGAAAAACCGAAAAACAAGCAGAGGAGGACACACGTGGCGCGTGTGATTAGGCAGCTGTTGCGAGGCTGCGAATGATGCCTTGCGTGAGCCGAAGAGAATAAGAGAGTGTACAGCGAGTGCTGCAGTGGCGTACAACAGCAAGGCGAAGAGAGGGGAGGTGAGTGTGGTGTGGGTGTGGCCAAATAACGAGAGGGAGCGAGGGTGGTGTGGTGGTGGTCTGGTGCACGAATACCAAGGAGGAGAGAGGGGAGGGAACCGACGAGTGATGAGAGGGAAAAGAGTGAGGCAATAAAGTGAGGAAAATAAGGTTTGATTAGTTTTATAGGTTTGCTTAGAAACCTAATGTCAATAGATTTAGGGCTTTAGTTTGGGCTATAAGTTGATCATCAGGCTTAAAGAATATTTGGGCTCCTCAATCCAATAATTAAAATTAATTTAAAACACGATCCAAAACCCAATTAAAATATTTAATAACTTAAAAGTCCTACTCAATAAAATATTTATGATTATTTAAAACGCTTAAATAATCGTTTGACTTTCAAACTAGTCAACTCTTAAATAATTTGATTAAATAAATATGAAAACTAATTACAAATATAATTTAATTATATTTATAAAATCCATAAAATTAAGGAGGATTACACATTTGGATGCACATCTAATAACCCATTAACAATAAGTATATCCACAATCCTTGCTTCATTTGCCTTACTCCATCTTGTACACAAGAGGAATAAAATAAAGTTTAGAAATAGACAGCGTTAAAAGACGTCCCAAAAATAAAATAAAGATCTAAATAAATTGGCTTCAAAAGAAAATGTGTCGGTGGCCACATTAGCATACCTCTCAGTTTTTTTTCGACTCATCACGAAATCTTTTCCTAGAGCGTTCTCGTGGATGGTATTGTTATTTCTAGCTGGCTTCACAATCTGTCATTCGATGGCCTCATAAGTTTTCCTCTTTGATTATCATCTTGGTTAAACCTTAAGTTAACTCATATTTTACAAGATAACATGAGTGTATAGAAGCGTGTGAAAGAGCTTAAATTGTGATTTGCAAGAGAAAGAAAACATCAAAATTACAAGATTTGTAAAGGGTCGGATTGTTAGGAAGGTTGAAGTCACTCGTTGTTCTACTTTAAATGATGTGTGTAAGATAGCAATGAAAATTAATTGACAACTAAAAGAAGAAAAGGCTATGACTTTAGTGGGTTCTTAGGGGTCATACAAATCCAACCTTTTTTTTTTAGGATGGTTCCTTTCAACAATTTTTTTTAATCTTCATCTAGTTCCACAAAGCAAGAAAAGTGAAAAGAAAACGTGGGGGTGAAAAAGAATAGTATGATCAAAGAAGAAAGTGTTTTGACTTTAAGCCAATTAAGAGTCATTGAAGCAAAAGAAATATAATTTGAATTTGTTCCCGAGGTACTAGAGAAACAAGAAGGAAAAAAAAGTGACATAATAGTATTATCTCCGGAAGAAGGAAAAATCATAACTGATGGGGGTCAATGGAAGAGGTTGTATGGTGAACCCAAGAGTGCATCATAAAGAGAGAACTTGTTTCTAACTCGTTGAAAGATTGGGGATAAGACTGTAATGTGATCATAAATGGTGGTTTTCAAGTTTATGTTGTCACATCCTAGGTAGTCCAAAATCTGAAGCTTCCTACAAGACCAAAGGAGAAGTCTTATAAGCTTAACTGGTTGAATGAAGATTCCTATGTTCGAGTACAGAAGCAAGCGTTAGTTGTCTACTCCATTGGTACATACAAATATGAGAGATGACGATATATTCTTCATTTGGATGCATGTCACTTACTAATTAGGAAGTCGTGGGAATTCGACAATGATTTCGAGCACAAAGGAACTTCAAATGAATATCTAGTGACCTTAGAGTATGGAAAAATGGTCAAGATATTCCCTTCCACAACAAGCTCAAAAAGAAAATATAGTGAAAAATTAATCATGTTGTAATTTGTAATGAATTTTATGATATTAGTGGAAAAGGGGGATAGGATTCCTTGGTGTTTGATGCAAAGCATATTTCTTTTGATAACTCATCTTCCTATGAGTTGTGAAAAGAAAGAACAACCACTAACAAAGGAAAGGGGAGGAAAATAATAACTTTTGGTAGTACTTACAAATGTAACTTAAAAGAGCTTTGTTCACGTGAAATTACCTGACGAGATATCAGGACTGCTGAAATATGATGTAATTTAACAAGGACTGCCAAAATATGGTGTAATTTAACAACCGGGGTTCCATGCACTCAAGAATATGAAGTCACAAGAAAGGCAAACAATACTAATAACTGGTGCAGTCCATTCACTCTACATAAATTACGATGAAATGGAAAAGAAGAAAGAAATGGAATTAACAAGAAGATGAAAGAAACATACCACCATAAGCTTATTCTCTAATCCTACGGTCTCCACCCGATGTTTAGATAAGATAGCACGAGGACGACATGCCATTTTTCATTTATCCTGATAACTGAACTCCACAAGCCATGGATAACCTTGATAAAATTTCCTCCAATGGGGTTTTCACAAGACTCGATTCCAAATTAGGAGGTTATTGAACATCAAAAACCTGTCGAAATGGTCAAGCTATTCCCTTTATTTCCAAAACAAGCTCAAAAAGAAAATATAGTGAGAAATGAATCATGTTGTAATTTGTAATGAATTTTATGATATTAGTGAAAAAGGGGGGGGGATTCCTAGGTGTTTGATGCAAATCATATTTCTTTTGATAGCTCATCTTCCTATGAGTTGTGGAAAGAAAGAACAACCACTAACAAAGGAAAGGGGAGGAAAATAATAACTTTTGGTAGTACTTACAAATGTAATTTAAAAGAGCTTTGTTCACGTGAAATTACTTGACGAGATATGAGGACTGCCGAAATATGATGTAATTTAACTAGGACTGCCAAAATATGATGTAATTTAACAAATGGTGTTCCATGCACTCAAGAATATGAAGTCACAATAAAGGCAAACAATTCTAATAACTGGTGCAGTCCATGCACTCTACATATATTACGATAAAATGGAAAAGAAGAAAGAAATGGAATTAACAAGATGAAATAAACATACCACCATAAGCTTACTCTCTAATCCTACGGTCTGTACCAGATCTTTAGATATTTAGCACGAGGATGACATGCCATTTTTTATTTGTCCTAATAACTAAACTCCACAATCCATGGAATAACCTTAATAAAATTTCCTCCAATGGGGTTTTCACAAGACTCGATTCCAAATTAGGAGGTTATTGAACATCAAAAACTTGTCGAGAGTAACGACAAGAAGAACAATCACCTCAATTTTCCTCAAAAGGAAGAAATTATAAATATGGAGAATAAAACAATGTATAGAACTACAGTAAAAAGGACATGACCTATCTTTCTCAACTATATAGAGGGAGAACTATTTTTCTCTAATATACGGTGCTTATTTACTTGGCTCGACGGTAGACAGAGAAAGAGAGAGACAAAGAGAATAGACCTGAATCAGAATCAAAAGTACCTTACGTAAATCACAGTAACCTTGCTTCACACTTCAAACACACAAGTACATGTCATAAAGGAATATGATACCTCATCTGCATATCAAAAAAATAAGGTTTTGTAACTTTTTATAGAATCATGTTGCCAAAGAAAGCATTTACTTTATAGGTTAAGGATATGTATACATTGTATATTTGTGATCTATATCTTAAAGTTTCCTAAAATTCAACATAATTGAAGAATATAATAATCCTTGTTATTCGAACATATTTTATGTACTTACTATATGAAATGTACCTATATCGGGTTTTTAAGTATATAATTTAAGGTTTTTTTTTCCATCTATCACATTATAAATATGATTATTTTTCTAACTAGATCATAATTCTTCGAATATAGTGAAGAATACTCTATATATTTTCTAACCAAATACTATAAAAAAGAAAGTTAACTTATATTATAATGCAGTTAAATGTTGAATGACATGCAATAGGTATTACCATGATATATTATTATTTTTCTTTAAAAAATAAAAAATACTTTTTAATCAAAACAATGTTACAAAAAAAAGTAAGAAAGTCACTTGATGGGGCTAGAAAAAAAGAAAAGGTCATGAATAATAAGTCTATAATTTAGGACTTTGCATAGTCAACAACCTCAACCTTGATCCTCGAAAGACGGATATCATTTTAAAGAACTATAAAACCACCACAAGCTTATAGGAAAGCAAATTAGAATAAGGAGAAAATTTAGGACCTTGCATGGTCTATAAACTCAAAGTTGATCCTTTTTTTTCTTTCTTCTTTAAGGCGCCTCTTTTGTGTCTATAAGTTGTATGAAGTGAGAGTTATTTTTGGAAATCTCACCCTATATCATCTCGTCATATTTTTTTCTCAGTCTTTATGTCTCTCTTCCTCCCTTACACACACTACCATAAACAAAATAACATATGTTTGTTGTCCACATATACTTCCTTCTCATCCAACAAATTTACATCTATGATACATATATATGATGTTCATTTTCAAGTGTCCATCAAAAAGGAAGGAACAAGAGAATACTTGGGTTAATCTTACATCCCCTCCATAAATAATAATCCCATCTCCCTTATTTCTCTTCTTATTGATTGTTGTGTTTCCTTGAACTTCAAATACCATTCGATTAAACAAAATTTCATCATCATATATACTTTTTTCTTGCTCAAATTCATAATAACTAAGAACACACAATTAATATTGATCTTATTTCTCCTAATAATTTATTTCAATCCCATGGTATGGTGATAGATCATATTTTCCACACGTATGAAAACTTTAACTTTTAAATTCAATTTTATTTTAATTTTTGGGTTTGTTTATAATTTAAGTCATATGCCTGGCTCCTTGTATGCCATACACAGAACCCATCGGATAATCGATAGCCTCTGTGGGTGGCATATGAAGAGCCAAGCATACCACTTTATTAACACCCCATTTAATAATTCCTTTTCACATAATTTTATATTTATGTTTTTTTACTTCTTTTATAATTTAAATAGAAAAACCTACCAAAGACAATCCAATTAAAAATATTTCTTAAGCATTTTTAAGAGGACTTCACTTTGGTACATAATAGGTTGAATCATTGTGATACAACAACAACAACAACAAGTGAGCCTTATTCCCAAAATGATTTGGGGTCGGCTAACATAAATCGTCATCTGAAACAGTCGCAAAAAGAGATGGCATCGACAAGTGTGATAAAAGTTTTTAAAAAAAATTAATTTTTTTTTTTTAAAAAGTTTTACACAAAAAAGTTTTAAAAGAAGTTTTAATCAAAAAGTTTTAATCGATAAACAGATAAATAAAGTAATGACACTCCTTCCTTCACGTGAATAATGTCGCTCCACGCACTTCTATCCAACGCCATACTCTCTTTGATCCTAAGTAACCTCATATCAGTTTCAATTACCTTTATTCAAGTCATCTTAGGTCTTCCCCTGCCCCTTACAATTTGATTACTCCTCCACTCTTTAAGTCTTTTCACCGGCGCATCACTTGGTCACCTTTTCACATGACCAAACCATCTTAAACGATTTTCCCTCATCTTTTCTTCAATAGATGCAACTCTAACTTTCTTACAAATCATTTCATTTCTTAATCAATCCTTCCTTGTGTGGCCACACATCCACCGCAACATACGCACCTCCGCCACATTTATCTTATGAACGTGGCATTGTTTCACTGCCTAACATTCGGTGCCATAAAGCAAAGCCTACCTAATTTTCGTGCGGTAGAATTTTCCCTTCAATCTTTGGGGAATGCCGGAATCACAAAGAAACCCGATAGCAATTTTTCACTTTAATCAACCCGCGTTAATTCTATGAGCCACGTCTCCATCGAATTCTCCATCCTTTTGGAGAGTAGATCCAAGGTAACTGGAAGAACTTCGATCATTGAACCACTTTGCCATCCAAAGTGACTGCCCCTGCCTCGCTGCTTCGAACCCCACTGAACTTGCACTGTAGATACTCCATCTTAATCCTGCTCAATCTAAAACCACGAACTTCCAAGGTATTGTCTCAGCAATCAAAACAATATCATCCACAAACACCATACACCATGGTATATCATCTTGAATTGACCTCGTTGTTTCGTCCATGACTATAGAAAAGAGAAAGGGACAAAGTGCAGAACCACGATGCACTCCAATCGTAATAGGGAACTCTTTTGTGTTTCCCACTGTAGTCCGCACACTCGTAGTGGCCCCATCATACATGTCCTTGATGATATCTATATATTTTTGAGAAACGCGTTTCTTTGCAACGGCCAACAAAGTAATTCTCTTGGTACTTTATCATATGCCTTCTCTAAATCAATAAAAACTATATGTAGGTCCTTTTTCCTATCACGGTAATGTTCCATTGTCTGTCTCATGAGGTGAATGACCTCTATAATCGATCTTCCTGATATAAATCCAAATTGGTTCACGGGCTTGAATCATTGTGATAAAATATAAAAACATTCTATCTAAGAACCTATATGTACTTTATTGTAAACTAACAAGGTATCATAATATATTTCTAACTTATTTATAAATGTAAGAGCATTGCCACTCATGACCGGCCTTTTTGTACATGAAAACTGATTGATGAAAAAAAAACAATACATGGATACAACTCATATTTTTTTACGTCATAGTATGACCAGTTGGTCATAAGGGATGAATTAATTTATCCCATAACCATTGGTCATGAAGTTGGACATAGAGATGGGCCCCACTGGATAAGAGAACAGACAAACAACAGCGTGACACATAACCTATTTTATTTTTGTAATTTGTAATCAATTTTTCGGAAAATTGAAAAAGTTATAAAATAATATAAAATAACCATCGTCATATTTTCTCATGATTTATAAAAATAATGCATTTTAAAGTACTTTGACATACTTTCAATATATTAGTTTCTCCCTTGTAATCTATAAAAATGCATATTTGGGTGCATTTATGAATTTTTTTTCATCATATGAGTTTAGCTAAGTTTCTCTTAATTTTATCAAAAAAATTTATATGCTTTATTAAGTGTATGGAAAATAAGAGACTGAAAGATTGGTGGAGTATGTTAAAAATTAAGAGAGATAGAGATATATAACTTTTTTTCTGTCATAAGTGGAAATCATTTGTAACATTTGTCATGAAACATGACATAATGAGAGAGATAAAGTTAGAGATAAAGGGATGCCAAGTATTTTCATGTCGTAGGTGATAACTGTCCAATAGAACAAATTAACTTAAAAAGTATCCTCTTTTAATCTTTGCAACGAAATTTATCCATACTTTGATGTTAATTTAATGGTCTTTAAACTCCTTGCATTAAATCAACATTATTCTCGAAGATTCGTTATGTCATGGGCCATTAGGCTTTTTTCGGTGAATAATACTATGCTATATAAACATTCGATCAATGTTGCAAGTAGAATACCAATATGTCATTCTATAAGTTGATGTCGTTATATATTATTGACTTTTAAATTGTTCTTTAAATGATGTATTATGTGATCAGTTTAGATATGAACTTGTTAATTTGAGTAAAGTTCCCCTAGACATATTCGTATCCAGATTAAGAAGGATGAGGTGGATGCTAGTGGAGTCGAAAATGGAAATGCTAATCATCTTATGAGCCTTTTATTTGCAATGCATTATTAGTGAAATATGAAATTTATTGTTTGACAAAATTCATGCCATAAAGATCATATATTGAATAGCGAAAGTTTGTGAGAACATGTTGATATATTGATGCAGCGCCTAAAAGAATATATCTAGGAATTGGATGCAATGTTGTTACGAAATTGAAATTAGGAACTCGTTTGAAATCTTTAAGTTATGTAATTTAGATCTTCTCACCATGTTTAGTTATTACCTTGGGAGAAATTTATTTTCTTCCATCTTCTCATAAAATTTTGGAAAATTTGTCAAGAATTAAATCAACCTTTTTCGCGTTCTTCTTTTAATAGGCTAAACTTTAGATAATCCGGTAATAAGTTAACTTTGATATTACTTGAACTTTTAACAAGTCAAACGACTTATACATTATTTAACCGGTAATACGTGAGACTTTTCTTATATTTTAATTTATTAGTTCTGTGTTCCTTCTCTTCTTCTACTTTCCATCCCCAACCATTTATGTGTTCTTAAACCGATTTTGACTTGTTAAAAGTAAATACCCTTAAAAGGTTGACTTATTCCAGGATTAATAAAAGTTTAACTTATTAAAAAAAGACCATGAAAAGTTTGGCTTATTCCCGATAATTTTTCCTAATTTTTTTTATTAAAGATGAGAAAATATTGTTTCCAAAATAAGTTGAACATGATTGAAGAAAATAACATGAGTTAGGAACCTTTACAAACATTATAGGATAAGAACCATTTATTTATTTACAAAGAACTATGATTGTCACTTTCTAATTATGGTTCACCAAATATTAAAACACAAGCGTACATTATGCATAATATATTGATCAGAATAGGAGAGATCAAACAATTTGTTGGTCCTTGGTTATTGCTTTGGACACTATCAAAAGTGTGCAAATAAAAATCAGCTTATTGAACGAAAAAGGTCAAATGGCAAGCCACGAGCTAACACGTGTTAACCTATTGAGAGGTAGACACATGTCCCCCTCTAAGATCGATATGCGTCATCATTACTGACTGACACGTGCTAGCACCAGATGGACACTAATCATCACCTATCTTTTGGATGAATAGGCCCAAGCTTAGGTCTAAACTAATCTAAGAAAAACCCAAAACTACAAAAGGTTTACAGCATCTTATTTTCCTAGCAATCACAACATACCACATGTCATTAAGGCATCGGTTAGCCAATCAGAAGACCCAATTTTAGGGTAAAACCAAGAACTACAATCACCCCTAACCAATATAAATAATATTATGTCATATCAAAAAAGGTACCGAATTTTACATATTTAGTACATTGCAAATTCAGAGCTTATCTTTCTACTTTCTCTCTCTAAAAACACTGACTTAAGCTTCAAAATGAAAATCAACCCAAACCCGTTAAAATTGGTTTCTTGTGTGCAGTTTTGGAGTGCGGTTCAGGTTATCACATACACAAATCGCCCATAAATTACCAGCGTAACATCAAGAAGTCCAAGATTCATTTATATTCCAACAAAATTTAGCGTCGTCTGTGGGAGACGTAAAGTAATGATTAATTGCCACTCGTCCAATATAGGAATCAACCAAAGTATGCAGCTAGTAGTGGAGGATACAATAGACGATGAACATCCACCTCGTGGAGGTGACCATTGACAAGCAAGAAGGTCGATTAGTGGACGTCCAGTTAAGGACATCAACCCTTTATAGAATGAAATTATGGAAGAGAACCATAATCGTCTAGTGACAACAAGTCATATGGTGACCGTCCTGAACGACTTCCAGACCAAGAAGGTTGCTGTCTTTCAGGAACATATCTAATATAACATGTTGTTTTTCAATCTTGAAGGACCACGGACAAGGGCATCGTGCAAGGCTCCACCTCTTGGACTTTCTTATGCAGCTAAACATGATCTAACCGAACTGCTAATCCAGAACACCCCTACAGGGTTTCAAAGGGACTATGGCCAAGAATGCTCAATTGGAATGTAATAGGTAAGGCCCAATAAGGGCAAGGGGGTGCCCCAGATGCAGACTTTAAGAATTGATGCACATCAGTCCCTATTCCCAACAAAAATTAGCTACTAGCTCTGCACCCTATCTATGGGATCTTCCTTGGAACTCTAGTTTTCAGATGAAGGGGCAAAGGTTATCTACTTCCATTCTTGTCTTTCATCAGGAGCCTAGTATTAAATAGCCTATGAGCTATGCCCAAGCAAGGTATAAGAAGAGGTCGTCTAAACACGTATTACAACATGTGGGAGCACTTCAAATCAACATGCCAACCCCATTCTCGGCCAGGATAATGAATGTTCCCCCTTAAAGTCATCATGAAAACCATTAATCCTTATGACTGTACTACTAATCAAGACGATCATCTATCAGCGTATAAGTTGGATGTACTTGCAAACCGTGGATAATGGCACGTGGTGCATGAATTTTCTAGCTACACTCAAGGTCGTAGCTAAAAAACAATGGATAATCATCGATCTTTCGTGCTTCATAATAATTTGATGGAAAGTCTTCACCCTTTGGTAAAACATCCTTGTACATCCTAAGCATACTGTCAAACGTCTTATTAGTCATTTCATCCATACATTTGATTTAGAACATTTTCTGAATAAATGAAAATTTTGAATAATTGTCAGAGCTAGGGTATAAAGGTTATTAGCATCTCTCACTAAATTTTCATAAATTTTTGCCTCTTTTAAACCCTGTGAACACTAGGCTTTGCTAATTGATGTTCATGCTCATGCTCATGGTCATCATCTTGGTGCTCAACCGCTTGCTCATCACCTGAATCATCACTAAACAACTCGGGACCATATATTTCATGAATCATCTTAAATATATCATCATTACTACCATCTCCTAAATCAATTCTACTTTTTATGCGGTTTTATATTCACCATGATAAATCCAACAAACATATGATTTCATTATTCCATTAAGTACCAAATCACTATATATTTCTCCCCTATTCTTATGTCGAGTGTTGTTACAACTCTTACAAGGATGAGGAACCTTCTTTTCTTCTTCTCCTATGTCATTACTCGTAGCCAAATCCTCGAAAGCAAAATTAAGAAACTCTTTAACTCCATTCAAATATAAATCATTTTTCCTGTCACAACATTCTATCCACTCTAATATCAAAACATCTGAATTGTCCATGCCTTCTAGATATTTATAACTACAAAATAACAAAAACATTATATTTTTACTTCGATAATACTAATTAGATGAACCATAATACAATCTTCAACTCATTATTTTCGAAAGGTCTTTTAATGAGTATGAAGAAATTATAGCAAATGTAATTTTTCTAAATCACAATCTTTCAATTTGAGAAAGATAATTGGCCATACCGGAAGGTAGAAGCACGATAGATAGGTACCGGGAGAGAAATATAAAATGTGTACTTGCAGGTAATAGTTCAAAATATCGCATGAAATGAAAAATACATACATGAATGGCAACCAAATCACTAGATCATCATCTCAAACGCAAAGTGCAACAACTAACGTGGAAGATACGCATTAAAGAGCAATTTTCAAGATCACATAATTGTCTTTTAATTTTTTTTATCTTCTTTGAGATGTCACTTGCACCTCCATTTTCCAGGTATTTCCTCTCATTTTTTCTATCTCTTTCGCTATTTACTATCCTTTTTTTGGTTTCTAATTCTGCTAATTCGAGAAATCAAGATTGTAGTACTATATGAGACTATTATTATCAGATTTACAACTTTATTATCGAATTTATTATTTGTAACTCACTATTGTTGCTTCGAATTTGGTTCTGATTAGTGTGGTCAGTTGCGAGAGAAGAACAGAGAAGTAGTTGTCGGCGATTATTGAGGCCTCAAACCTAGATCTAAAACGTAAGTATTTTATTTTTCTGAAATTTTGAAGAGTTTTTTTTTACCTATTTTTGATTGATGATTGAATTTAAGTCAAGTTACAAATAGGTTAATCAAATTGATCGTGTCTATTTAGGTTTCTTCTTCGATTTCTTTTATTCTTTTTGGGGTTTTCACATTTGGTTTATGGGTTTTTGCTTATTGTTCTTAGGGATCGAGATTGATGGTGGTTACCAGTGGAAGAACCCTTCTTTTTTCCCCCCTAAAATCTTTGGAATTAGTATCAAATTTTATTTCTGGGTATGTTTGCTTTACAGGAATGGGCTGCACTTACGGGTGCAACTCCGTATCCTTATAGGTACATTGAGAAATGCAAACCCGTTTATGATCCTCAGATATATTTTGTGAAAGTGATATTAGTATTGGCAGTAGTCAAACACTAAATAGAGAAGTAAATGTATGTGTTAGAAAAGTGGTAATGAAATTAAAGGTGAGTTAAAGACCTGACAAAAAATAAAGGTGATTTAAAGAGTACCAATTCATAGATATATAAATACACACCTTCAAATTACAACCTTATTATCCCCCCAAATCTTTCATCACCATTCAACAAATTCATCAACCGACAGCTTCCTCTCTTTCCCTCTTCTTTGAGTAGCGAGAAAGAGAACTCCTTACAAACTATTGCTGCTGAAAATTCACCATTCATTCAATTGCTCCTCTTCAGGAATTCTAATCTCATCTTTTTTCCCGTTTTTAAATTAATTCATCATTTTTACGGGCATTTTTTGTTGCTATTTGATTACTGGATCTCTTTGTTTTTTCCTAAATTTTGTATTTTTTGTGGGGTTAAATCTTTAAATTGAACTTGAGAATACCATAATTCTTGATTTGGTTTTGTGGGTTTTGTGGATATGGGTACAATCAATGAAAAAACCACATTTTTTTTTATTTTCCTGTGTTTGATCATAGAGAGACTGTTGGATCTTAATGAATGAGGGTTTTAATGCTTCCATTTTAGGTGGGATCTGGTGTTGAATTACGGTTTGATATGTGATTTTGGTCAAAGTTAGTCAGTTTCTGAAAGTGTATAGTTTCTACTTCAATGTAGAGAAACTACAAGTTTTAATCTTTAATGTTTTCAAATGAAGTTCCTTCCTTGATGTTGTTCCCTAGCTGAATCCACCTCTTGCTATCGAGATTCATACAATCCGGATTTCGATTTAAAAGTTGTAGGTTAATTTTGGAGTAATTGTAATATAAGATTTAAGATTGAAAACTTGGATCTTAGAATTTAAAGGGAGAATTCAGGTTATTTTATCTGTTTATGCAATTGCTACTGAATTATTTCACATGTTTGTGTATGGATTATGATGTTCGTTTGGATTTTGATGATTAGGTTTCTATTTGAGATCAACAAGTAAGAAAGCAACTTAAAGATTCAAGATGAAGGCCTTGATTCGTGTTAGAGGCTTTGGAACTAGGTTGAGGCCACTGACACTCAATGTACATAACCCTTCGGTTGATTTCGCTAACAAGCCCATGATCTTGCATCAGGTTCTGTTTTTTGAGCTTAATCTCTTATGAACTTATGTTTTCTAAGATTCAATGCAACTCAATGACTTATGACAACTACCTACTATTTTTCGTATCAAAGAAAAATTGTGTCCATGGAATTTCGATTAGTTTCTCTTTGTGATCCGTTGGTGAACATGATGATTTGTTGTCATGTGAATGTCATAGTTAAGAAGCTTACCTTCATTAATGTGGTTATGTTGTTATTTAAACTTTGTGCAACTATCAGTGTTCTGGCAGCAAAGCTTGTCTTTTGCGTATATAATTTCTGCCAATTTTTGACTTGCTATCATTTGTCATGTGTATTTTCTTGTATATATAACGACATTGTTGATATGGTGTTAATTAATCTCAGTTCAGATTGAAGCTCTGAAGGATGTTGGAGTTACCGAAGTGGTGCTGGCTATCAACTACCAACCAGAGGTAAGTTCCTGTTCCCTGAACTTGGTTACATATGCTTTAAAACTTCAGTCTTGTTTGGCGGTCAACAGTCTGGTATACATTTCTTATCGAAAATGATTTTATATCAAAATCCAAAAGCATTTTGTTACACAATTGTAAATTAGTTTTCCTTTTTTGATCTCTTATAAAAAAATTTAGAGAAAAAAGGTTAATAGAAAATGGAGGGAGAATGTGGATAGGACATAGGAGAATAAACAAGAAGGATACAAGGAACAAGAATGCAAATGTGGCATTCTTTGAAAAAGGTTTTTCATCTTTGGTAAAGTATATTTTTCACTTTCATAAACCAAATAAAGAAAATTGGGATTATCAAATTTCTAGAAAAATATATTCCTGTGAGCCAAAAACTCTCAAAGACTAATGTTAACTTCGTGCCTGCAACAGGTGATGTTGAATTTCTTGAAGGAGTTTGAAGCCAAGCTCGGGATCAAAATTACATGTTCCCAAGAGACTGAACCTCTGGGTACTGCTGGTCCTTTGGCTTTGGCAAGGGAAAAATTGATCGATGAATTTGGCGCTCCATTTTTTGTTCTTAACAGTGATGTTATCAGTGAGTAGCCACTGAAACAAATGATTGAATTTCACGAAGCTCATGTGGAGAGGCTTCAATCATGGTGACAAAGGTACTTGAATCAGACTGACTTCCCTAAGCTCTACTTCATTTTTTATTAACCTCTATTTTATTAACTCATCCAATTTTTGATGTGCATTTCACTTAACAGGTTGATGAAGCGTCAAAATACGGAGTTGTAGTTACTGAGGAATCAACCGGAAAGGTTGAGAAATTTGTGGAAAAACCCAAAATATTTGTTGGTAATAAGATAATAATGGGATTTCTCTATTAAACCCATCTGTTCTTGATAAGATTGAATAAAGGCCCACCTCCATTGAAAAAGAGGTCTTCTCGAAAATTGCATCAGAGAAGCAGCTTTATGCAATGGTTCTACCAGGGTTTTGGATGGACATTGGACAACCGAGAGATTACATAACTGGCTTGAGACTCTACCTTGAATCATTAAAGAAGAATTCGTCCTCAAATATTGCCAGTGGCTCTCATATCATTGGAAATGTCCTAGCCGATGAGAGCGCAACCATCGGAGAACGATGTCTTATAGAGCCCGATGTAACAATTGGTCCAGGCTGTGTGATCGAGGCTGATGTTAGACTTTCTCGGTGCACTATTATGCGGGGGGTTAAGGTCAAGAAGCATGCTTGCATCTCAAGCAGCATCATTGGATGGCACTCGACTGTTGGGCAGTGGGCCCGGGTGGAGAATATGACTGTTCTCGAAGAAGATATTCATGTCTGTGATGAGATATACAGTAATGGCGGAGTTGTTCTACCTCACAAGGAGATCAAATCTAGCATTTTGAAGCCGGAGATAGTAATGTGAGTGAGATAGTTCATCTTTCGTCGTCAAGGTAGATTATTTCTCAGGAAGTTGTAATTTAATTAAATCCATTTGTTCTTTGTTGCATACTTGCATTTTGTAAGCGTGAGTTTTGGAAAGGTTTCCAATAGCATCTGTTAGTGAAGTGTGAATTCACTTATTTCTATAGCCCCCCCCCCCCCAAATTTGTGTGTACATAGAAACATAATTATATCATTTGGCTCATTTGTTGTTGTGCTATGATTCTCTGTAATCTTTCAATAATACATTATTGTAAGGCTTGAGAGCTTATTTGATGTTGTTAACTTTTATTTTTTGTTTCAATTTCTTGAATATTTGGAAGCTTGTTTAAGATCGTTAATTACTACATTTTGTTTCAATTTTGCGAATATTTGTAATTGAATATTAGATAATTAACTTTAACTCTTGGTAAAAAGATTGAAATTTTTTTTGGTTTACGACCTTAGTACAGCTAAAGTATCTTCGTCTGCTATAATTTCACGGTAAGCTTCACAGCTACTTTGCAAAATTGGGTGTTGTTATTCTAAATTTGTGGGGTTAGGGTTTGTTTTATTATCAAATGAAGGTTGTGAAAATGCGATTGAATCTTTTGCAATAATGATGTAGTTTTACAAGGTTATAATAAGTGGAATGATTTGTAAATTATTATTTAATTTCACAATTTCCAAGTATGTGAAATGATTTGTACGAATAAATGTTAAAATATTGTAAGCCGATTACATCAAGTTAGGGGGGAAATAAAATTGAGATGGAGCTCAAGGAAATAGGTTATCAACATTCTCCCCCTTCCCCAGTCTTGAACTTGCTATGATTGAACCTTGTAATTTGATAATATTCTAATGCGGTGTTCAAATTCTGACTTTTGAGTTTGTGACTTATCTTGTCCTTGTTCTACTAGAGTGGTAAACATATACTTCTATTTGATGTTGTGTGGTAAGTTTTCTTAATCAGTAGTACGCATGCAAATCCTTGGTATATCATAAAATTGTGTGTGAAGGATTGGTCAAAATGTTAGATGCTAACTTTATCCCGAGAAAGTTGTTCCACTTTCCTCACTCCCAATAAAAATGTGTTAAGACGACTGAGATTCAATTGGTAATGTCCATCAACTAGAGAACTATCAAAATAATATTTCCATGTGAAGTCCTGAATATTGTCCGCTTAGTGATCCACCTCTAAACCTACCCAGTGGTTCTCCTTGTTGATAATTTGCATTTCTCTCAATGCAACTCAACATTCTTGTGCTATCAAGCATGCCTTCTTAGTGAAAATCTAAAAAAGGTGAATTGAAGAAGTTGGGGGCCATTTTTCTATCGTTCGGCTTGGTTGGGATCCCAAGAACTTGGTATGTTGCTCAATTGTGTTTACAATTGAATAAGTTTTAGGGCTTTTTGTATAGTATTTTGATTTTCTTAGGGGGAGGGATTTCGTTAGATTAAGATATTATTTGCTATGTTATTAGTTAATGGGTTCTTTTTTCAAAGAGATTGAATCATTATTTTTGCATCAAGTTTGAAATATTAGTAAGAAATCTAATTAACTCGAGGGATAAAAAACCTAACTAACTTTTTAAATAGATCATATCTTCAAGACAAGACGACAGCATGAAGAGTATTGATGCTATCATTGTGGATAAAACCATTAATTAAGGTATTAAAAGTATAAGAATTCGGGGATAACTAAGCTCGAGGCATTTTCCCAAAAGAGAAAAGGCATGATATTAAAATTTTAAGAATAATGATAAAATATTTAGAGCAACTATAACAACAACAACTAGGGGTGATTTATAATAATTTTATGGGAAAGGATTTTTTGTTGGGAACTACCTACATTAAGGGATCATTTGTGAATAACTACCCTGTTTCAAAAAAATGCTAAATAACTACCTACTTTTATCAAAAAAGTATGGTATCACTACCTTATACAGATTTCCGTCAAAAAACTTAACGGAAAACGTTAGTGGGGCCCACATGTCAACATTTCCCTTCCAATTTCAATTGAAATGACTCAACTAACCTCTTGTTATACTCAATTCAGTTTAGTATCCATATTCCCCAGCCCAGATTTCATTTTTCCAACCCAGATTTCATTTTCCCAACCCATATTTCATTTTCCATGAATATTCCACCCCAAATGGTCAAATTTGAAAGAAAGAGACAGAAAGCTGCAATGAAAATGGAAGAAAATGGATGAAGTTAGCTAAGGTGAAATAAATAAGGAGAGAGAAACTGAATTGAGTGTATAACAAGAGGTTAGTTCAGTAATTTCAGTTGAAATTGGGAGGAAAAGGTTGAAATATGGGCCCCACTAAAGTTATGAGTTAAGTTTTTTGACGTAATTCTGTATAAGGTAGTGATACCAAACTTTTTTGACAAAAATAGGTAGTTATTTGGCATTTTTTTTGAAATAGGGTAGTTATTCACAAATGACCCCTAAATGTAGGTAGTTCCCAACAAAACATCCTATGGGAAATTCCCAATGGTGGCCTTTAGGTCTTAGAAATTCTCAGTGGTGTAAATTTCAAAAAAACTTTCCCATTGGTAGCCCTGCTTTACAAATTATTCCCAAATATAGCCTTAATGAAAAATATTTCGTTAATAATAAAGCATATTCCGTTAGTTAACCATTAAGACGGTCACTCGCACGTAAAGAGGTCTTTTGGGTCGTTTTTTGCCAACTTTGACATCAAAATCGAACGTTGAGGGGTAAAAATAACTCCCTAAACTTAACTCTATGAATCGATTTTGAGGTCGAAATTGGAAAAAAAAGACCCAAAAGACCTCTTTACGTGAGAGTGACCGTCTTAGCAGTTCACTAGTGGAATATGCTTTATTATTAACGAATATTTTTCGATAAGGTTATGCTTGAGAATAATTTGTAAAGCAGAGCTACCAATGAGAAAGTTTTTTTCAAATTTCCACCATTGTGAATTTCTAATACCTAAGGGCCACCATTGAGAATTTCCCTAATTTTATTGGGGTGCAGTGGCTTTGTAAACTATACTCATGTTTGCCTTTGTTTGTTTGATTGTGTAGGTGTAATCTCTTGATGTTTTGTTATCAAAAAGTTTTCAAACTCCATTGAATACTATTGAAGTACTAAGCGTATTCTTACAGCAATCAAACACCGCACCAGGTAATCAATAGTATTCAATGGAATTTAAAAACTTTTTTAATGTAAGAACTACACATAACTGCTTTTTGTTGATGTGTTTTCATTGCTTGATCAATATGTTTGTTTTCCATATAGTATTGGATTTTAACCAATAGCATTATGGCAATAATGCATAACTTTCCCTGAAGTTGTAGATATTCTTTAGTCTTGTATTGCCTTTAAAGTTTGATTTTATAGATTTTCCATATAATTTTGATTTTATAGATTTGAAACCGCCTTATATCTCACTTAAAATATAAAATGAACATAGTCTTTTCTAGATGCCATGGGTATTTCTAGAAAGAAGAAAAGAAAAAAAGTACTCAACACAAAGCTCACATTTAATTGAAAATATTAAAGGTTGTGGCTTCCTTCTCCGAAAAGTTCATTATGTAAGTTGCTTGTGAAACTAATCACATAAGCATTTGTACATGCGTTTTCCATTATCGGTCCTTACGTGGGGAAATTCTCATTTGTTGTATGATGGTATCTCTATAACTTTACTTTTTACAATGTCACGTTCTTCTGCTTTTTTCCGTTTTGATGTGATGGGAAGTCTGAAATTTTAACTTTGGAGCCATTACCTGGGGAGATTGTTGCTTGCTTAATGTAGTTACTAGTCATATATGCACGCGATGCATGCGAAATCATGTAAAATTTTGTTTAAATATGTAAGTTTGTTTAGGGTGTTTTCTATTTCTTTTTTCAAAATTTAAAAATATGAAAATAATTAATTATGGATAAAGTTGTTCCATTAATTAGGAATTAAAAAAAGATAAGGTATTGATTTTTGGTGTCCCCCTACTCTTCACTTATGGAATAGAGATAATTTTATGTGAGCTCTAAATGCGTTCTTTTAAGTAATGATGAGTATAAATTATGTTCAAACCTTGTTATAGCAGGATCTTTAGAAATATATATTGTTATGAATAAGCTCTAATCACATGAATTGAAAAAGGGCGAAGGCACTCTTTTATTTTTTTAAAGCACTTTCTTATTCTCTAATGTAACTGTTTCGTTTGTCTCCATACAACAGTTACTTGTATAAAAAGTTAAGAACTAGGAAATGCTACAATTATCTATATCAATATATGCACTTACTACACAGTTCTTGCATGCAACTTGGCAGACCCAGCCTGCAGGTCAGCTTGCTGAGCCACTAACATGCGAAGTTAGGAGATTTATTGTGTTCATATTCTGATAATTTTTATTTTCACATTGCCATTATTTTCAGGCTGGATTTATTCGAGTTTGCAGGCTCAAATTATTGATTTCCATACTGCAATTATTGAATTACAGACTCCCGTTATTGAGTTTGAAGCTGTAATTGTTGTGCTTGCAAGATGAAATTATTGAGATAGAGGCTGACATGAAGCAAATTGACTCTCACTTAATTGATGGGCAAGATTACTATTGCAGGCAATTGCGAAACGAACAAGGAGAAAGACCATATTGTGAATAATGTGCAAGGTGAAGTGGCAAGTGAAATGTTCAACGACAGTCACAAGGTGGACTTTCATAGCCTCAACTCGAGGGTTCTTCGGCACTTGTGTTCGGGAGAACAGGGAAGTCAAAACAATTACTGAAATATAGGTAATTTGATGCATCGACCATGCTTATTAAAAGATATAGCTTCTCATTCTTTACAAAATTTTGAAAATAATATCTTCTCCCTTATGTGCACACTTCGTGCTGTTTATAGTTTTGTTAACACCACTTGGGGTCACTAAGAATTACAATCGGGTTAGACCGGAAATATCTTTATAAAAAGTTAGTGATAATAGTCTGCTTACATGATTTCCTTGGTTGATTTATTCAATGTAAATTTGCCACACTTTATGTTGAAGGAAAGACTGTGGATGCTGGGTATCTTGATATATGTGTCTAGTATGGTGGGTTCGGTAGTGATTGGTCTTTTTGCACCACAAGAGGAAATGCTGAACAAAACAATCTGGCAAGTCAACCAGGTTATTCGCGATGATGCAGCCTAGCAATGATCTTAATATCTTTATTGCGTTCATGCATCTCTAGGAGTTTAAGCCTATTAAAGGTAGGAGGGTTTCCTGAGGTTATCAAAAGAATTTGTTCTGTCTGTTACAAACAATTGAGGCTAGCAGTTCGTTTCATAGCTCTTTAAATATTGTTTAGTGTCCCTTTTGCAAAATCACGCCTTAACTCGAATATGTATGAGCTACTATAGGTCTATAACTACATTAGAGTGGCAAGTACACTACATGTAAAATCAGCACCTATATTTATCTTAATAGCATTATGTCATAGCTTATTGTACAAGTCTATTCCAAGATATGCAGGTCAGCAAATCTGGATACTAATGCGACAAGTGGTCTTGATAATGTAAGGGAGTTACAATTCCAAGTTGTTATATGTAGTGTTGAGCTTTGAAATTTGAAGCATATTTACTTTGCTTTGATATGCAAGCATGACCAAAACTTATATCTTAACTTGGTAAACTACTATTTACATAGCTAATGAGATTACCACCCATTAATACATGACATATTGGGGCTCCGCGCTCATAGCGTATGCACAACAACTAGTTCATGGTAAAAATTAGGAAAATAACCATACTCTTCGAAGAAATTGTGAGGCAATACATTCACTTCTTTGCAAACACCCTTAACCCAAAACCACGTTCTAGAAAACTTAAAAGAACAACAACACTAGAACATAAAGCCACCAAAAATACAGTAAGGTTTAAGAGAGCCCTTGAGTTGTGTGATTGCTGTGGGCGCCCTACCATGTGAAATGGCAACCAATGCCCACTTATAAGGTTGTTCCCTAATTATGAGGGTATATAACTGATATAGGGATATAAGTAGGCCCTGTTCTTTTGGCTTGTACAGAACTTAAATAAAATTCAGTTCAATTAATTTTAGTTCATTCAGTTCAGTTAATTTCAGTTCAAGCCGAGCTAAGAGTTGCAGTTAGATGCAATTCAGCTCATTTCTTTGTAGTCCAAAAGAATAGGGCCGTAATACACTTTTCTATTTCTAAATAAATGAAATAGTTTGGCTTTTACGTTTATCAACGCATGACTTTAACTATTTATATCACTACTTGTAGATTATTGAAAATTATGAAAACATGTTGAAAGCATGTATTGTTACTAATCTAACAAAAAATGATTTTTCTATATATATGTGAGAAAACAAAGTGGTGAAAATTAATATATGAACGTTTCACTTATTAATAACGTACGAAATACATGTATATGTATGCTTGTATTTTAATACAATTAACTAATTAGATTTTATTTGACTTAATCAATCCTTATGTTACCTTATTGTTTGACTTTATTAGAACAAATTGGCCTTAAAACTTATTTTTGTAAAGTGAATTGAATACACCTTATGCAACTATCACTCAAAGTTTCAAAAGCTTAAAAAATAGGTCTCTTTTTTCTTCCATTTTTGCTTAATTTGTACGGTTATTTCATATAAAATAATGAGTAGAACTCAAAGACATAATATAAAAAATGAGTAGGATTCAAAGAATTAATAAAGTATAGTAATAAAGATAGATCATCATCGTTACTATGATAATATCTAATAGTTTACAATGTCTACGAGATTTATGACTCACATCTCCCAATCCTAATCACTCTAATAGATGAATTCAAAAAAGAAAAAGAAACAATAAATACAATCTTAGAGTTGTATATAAGAGTCTATGAAAATTTGAATAACTTGCAAATATTAATAACATCGATTTACGCGTAATTTTGACGTAAATTCTCAACTTAATATCATTTTAAGTAATGTATTTAATGCTTATATGTATCTTTAAAGATTGTATATATAGTAGCTAGGTCCACCTTCAATGTTAAATTAAAGAAAAGGGTCAATTTATCGCATGTGCTAGGTTTGCCCCCTTGGAAAAGCCTGTTTTAGAATCTTATTATAGTCTTAGAATATTCTTTTTTTCTACCAAGAAATTTCGCAAGTGTTGGGTCTTTGGGCTGAGAGCTCCATATAAACTATTCCAAGTTGATAATAGCCAGGTTACAAGTTACTTCTAAGGTCTTTGGGCTGGAGCCCCATATAAACTAGTCCATTGACTTAGTGTCTAGTCATCTAAAAATGTAATATTCGCATAAACCCGACAAATCTAAAAGAATTTACAAAATTGAACGAAATAAAAACATCCAAATATTCAATAACTTTCATACTTTTTTCGCGTAAAGTATACATTAGTCTTATAGACGATAATCTATATGAAAGAAGTTGTAATCTTGATGAGGAAGCACCTTAGCATAGTTGCCCAAAGAAATTGTATATCAGACGTGTGATCTGAGTTTAATTCTAACCTGGTTTATTTTTGGGATTCCCTAATTTGCCCCAAAAATGGGTTATTCTCCCTAATCATCTAATAATAATTTCTTATAAGTGTAAGTTTAGATTAGTTCCAATAACTTCTGATGATTTGAAATAAACTTAATTCAGATAAGTTCTAATAAAAAATTAAAATGGAGCGAAGACGAGCTTAGTAGAAAATCTTCATGAGCGCCATAAATGAATTAAATTTAATGAAAAATTAACTCATTTCTAAAATTAATAATAATTTTACCTTTCTTTTCGATCAATATGCTTGATTTTCATTCGTAGGCCTTGTTTTTTTGAATTGAATGAAACTGAATTAAATTGGGACTGAAATCCTTAACTCAGTAGGAGCTAAAGTGAAAATCTAGACTAAATTAGAGCGGACTAAGCTAAATCTACATGAATTCAGTGCAAAAACAATAGCCTACTAGTACTTTACTCTCTAGGCCCCAACAAAACCTTAAAAACCAATCGGGCCTAAAATAAAGAACTCAAAGGACGAAATCACCCTCATTCCAAAAAAGGATACAACATTACAACTCCACCTAGCTCCTCTCTTTTCTTAAACCCTAAACCTCATTTCCTCCCCAAAAACAGAAATCAAAATCCCAAATTCCTTAAACCCTAAAAACATCTTTTTCCTTCATTTCTCAAACATTCCACAATGGCATTCTACGCCATTCTTCTAAGATCTGCAAGAAAGGCAGCTCCTATCGCCACTCGCATCATCGAATCTCACTGGAACCCTAAATCTTCCGCCGATGTACCCTCTGCACGTCAAAACGCACTGCTCTCTCTCCTCAGTTCTTCCACTTTGCCGCTTATTCCTCCACCCGACGCTTCTCTTCAAGCGTCACCACCTCCGCTCATTGAAGTTCTTCAAAGTGAAATCAACGGTGTTGAGGAATCCAAGGATTTTGACAAGGTCCGTTTTATTTAGATTTACTCGATTTTAATTTGTTTAATCAATGTGTGTGATTTTCTTCTCTGTTTGCCTGTATTATATTCCAACTAGCGTCAAATGCATGCGACACATGCGAAAGCGATTCAAGTTTTAATTCGTGAACAGTTAGATAGATGCTTTGGGAATGATACATGGATGCTTAGATATGGGCATATTGAGTGTTGCTACCTCAATAATTTTATCTCTGACCACATTCCTTTAGTCATTGAGTATGTCTCTGAGGATTGTGGGGGTGGTAGACCTTTCAAAATTTTCAATCATTTGGCTTAGCATGAGCAGTTTCTCAGTGTGATTCAAGATAATTGGCATGGTGGTAGGGGAAATCTGCTTCAGTAGGTGTGGTTTAGACTTAAGAAGCTCAAGTCTTGTTTAAATCTTCTTCATACTCAGGAATTTTCTAGGATTACTGACAGAGTAGAAGCTGCTAGACAAGAGCTTTAGTGTATACAATCTGATTTGCAGCCCTCTCTCTCCAATGGTGGCCTTCACATTAGAGAATCTGCAGTTGTTACTAAGTTAAAAAAGTGGCTCTCTATTGAAGAAAAAACTCTCAAACATAAAGCTAGGCTCCATTGGCTGAAGCTTGGAGACTCTTGTTCCAAGTTTTTCTTCACAACTATGAAGGAGAGAAGGGCAAGAAATAGGATCTCTATGTTGTTTGATGATAATGGTGAGAGTATTACACACCCTGAAGAATAAAAGATGCAATTCTAAGCTTATATACTTCTCTTCCTGATGTTGATGTTGAGATTGTTAGAGCTGGTGCTAAGTTGTCTTTTGAGTCTTGTGTTGATTTGGCTGATCCTGTTTCTGAACAAGAGATTTATACAGCTTTACACTCCATTGATGACTCCAAAGCTCCGGGTTGATGGATATAATGCAGCTTTTCAAAAAGGCTTGGCCTGTTATTAAAAAGGATGTTTGTAAAGCTGTGTTGCTTTTCTTTGACACTGGTGAGATACCTAGCCAGGTAAACATCACTTCCATTACTCTTGTCCCTAAAATCCCTAGCCCCTCAAAAGCTTCCCATTTTAGACCTATTGCATGTTGCAATATTCTTTATAAAATTATAGGGAAAATTCTCACTAGTAGGCTCTAAAAATGTGTAGCTGAGGTTGTGAGTGAGTTTCAATCTGGGTTTGTTCCTGGTAGACACATTGCTGATAATATCTTGCTCTCCTCAGAGCTTATTAAAGGTTATACTATATCTCACATCTCCCCTAGGTGTGTTATTACAGTTGACCTCAAAAAAGCTTATGATTCTATTGAGTGGCCTTTCCTTCATAATATTCTTGTTGAGCTAGGTTTCCCTAGCAAATTTATTGCCTGGATTATGGCCTGTGTCACTACAGTTTCTTATTCTATCCTTATCAATGGTAAGCCTTGTAGTTCTTTTCTTGCTAGGAAGGGCCTTAGGCAAGGTGATCCCCTTTCTCCTTTCTTGTTTTCCATTGGTATGGAATATTTGACTAGATGTGTGAAAGTTATGGCTTCTAACCCTTCTTTTCATTTTCACACTGAATGTAAGAGAGTTAGGATTACACATCTTATGTTTGCAGATGATTTATTGATGTTTGCTAGGGCAGATGAAACTTCTATTAGGCTTTGTTTCCAAGCTTTTGAGAAGTTCTCTAAAGCTTCTGGTTTAGAAGCTAATATGGACAAAAGCAACATCTATTTTGGGGGTATTAATGAAGATGTGAGATGTTTTTTGAGTGATTTGATAGGTGTTCCTCAAGGCTCCTTCCCCTTCAGATACCTTGGGATTCCTTTGACTACTAAAAAGCTTAATTACTCTCAATGTAGACCTCTCATTGAGCATATGCTGGCTAGGGTTAAAACTTGGAATTCTAAATTTCTAAGCTATGCTAGGAGGCTTTAGCTTGTGAAATCTGTTCTGGCTAGTATGCAGACCTTTTGGTGTCCGATCTTTGTTTTGCCAAAGAAAATCAGGAAAGAGATACATGCTTGTTGTAGATCTTTCTATGGACAGGTGATGCTAATAAATCTTCTAAATCTCCTGTTGCTTGGGAAACTCTTTGTCTTCCTCAGGCCTATGGAGGTCTGAATCTTAGGGATTATTGTGCTTGGAACAGGGCTGCTATAGCTAAGCTCTTATGGGCTCTTTCTTTTCAAAAAGACAAGCTTTGGGTGAGATGGGTTGATAGTTAATATGTGAAGAGGGGTTGTCTTGATACTATGACTATCCCTCTTGCTTGTTCTTGGAATTTCAAAAAAATCCTTCAGTGTAGAGAGATGGTGCAGAGTTTGGGTGGTTGGAGCAATTTACAAACCTCTAAGCTGTTTAGTATCAGCAAGATGTATAAGCTGCTGATTGGTGATCATATGAAGGTTCCTTGGAGGAAGCTAGTTTGTAATACCATGGCCGCTCCAAGGAGTGTCTTCATTGTCTGGTTAGCTATATATGGCAGATTAGCTACCACTCATAGGCTTATCAAGTGGCATATCCCATGTGATCCTATTTGTAAACTGTGTGACAGTGTTGATGAACCTCATGCCCAACTTTTCTTCAACTGTGCCGTGACTGCTGGAGTTTGGAGTAGAATTCTGCTACTGTTGGGTGGCAGCAGCCCTATCTTACCATTTGATGCTGAGTTGGAGCAAGCTGTGAAGCTGAGTAGAAAGAAAAATGCTAAAGCTATGCTGTATTCTGTGGCTTTTGTTGAAACTTTCTATAGCATCTGGTTGTATAGAAATGATAAGGTCTTTAATAGCTCTACTAATTCTAGCAATTAGTTGTATAGGGATATTATTTTTAGAATTGCTGTTAGGTGTACTCCTAGCATGAGATCACTTTGGGTTTGATTATGGTAGGCTTACTGAGGGCCCAAACCCTTCCTAGAAGGTGGGAAGGCTCCTTAGTTCTTTGCCTTTGTATTTCTTGGTTTGGGGTTTTTTATTCCCCTTGTGCTATATATCTACTTATTTGCCAAAAAAAAAAAGGTCATGTTCCAAATCACCTCATTTCTAGCCCACCAAATTGAGTATGCCAGAGCACAATAAGCAGTTGTTATCATTCTTCTCTAGAACTGAGATCTTCTGCTTTTGGACAGAAAATGCAACATTCTGTGAAACCTCTTATGGTAATCCCCATCCAAGTCTGCAACATTCTCAAACATTGTTGAGAGTAAACACATTCAAAAAAGAGATGTTTATGCGATTCTTTCCCGGGGCACATAACACAATTATCTCACTACGTACACCAATACACAATAATTTATCAGCAGTTCTAAGCTTTTCTAACAATATAAGCCATGAGATAAATCTATGTTTTGGAACAGAAAGCCTATTCCATACATATCTATCCGAGTGGATTCTGTCAACTTCACCTATCAACAGGTTATAGCATTTCTGGATAGAGAATTGAGGCAAATTTCTGATATCAGTCTCATTGTAGAGAAGCTTGGCCTCCTCCCTCAATCTGCAAATCTGTTTCCAATACCTACTACAACCAGATTGTGGAACATAATCCCACCAGTTAGCTTCTTTGACATAGACCCCATTCACCCATTTAATCCACAAAGAATCATGTTTAGTTGTTATAGCCCACACATATTTCATCATGGCTGCCTTATTCCAAACTTGAATGTTTCGAACCCCAACACCACCAGCCCTTTTCTCAGAACATACTCTTTCCCAAGCAACATTTCCAGCTTTCAAACTAAAATAAGAGCCATGCCATAGATATGCTCTATAGATTTGCTCAATTTCCTGAAGGATAGTCCTATGGAGAACATAAATTTGAGCCCAATAAATATGTATGCTTAACAAAACAGAGTTGACAAGCTAAAGTCTACCAGTGTATGATAGATTCCTTGACTGCCAAACTTTAATCCTGGAGCACATTTTATCCGCCAGAGCATGATATTCAGACACAAAAATCCTTTTTGCAGATATGGGCACCCCTAGATATTTAAAAGGCAATTTGCTATGTCTGAAACCAGATACATCTCTTATCCTCTAAATATCATATTAGTCCATACCCACTGAATAAAACTTATATTTCATTTCATTTATCTTTAAACCAGAGGAGTTAGAGGATAATTGGAAAGCTTGTAGCATCAGATAAGTTGAAGGAAAATCACCTTTGCAACAAAGTATCACATCATCAGCAAACACCATGTGATTAAGCGTGATATTTTTACATCTAGGATGGAATGAGAACAGAGGAAATTGTTGGAGTAGTCTCATTAACCTAGACATATATTCCATGCATACCACAAACAGAAGGGGGGAGATGGGATCCCCTTGTGTAAGGCCCCTCTTAGCCCCAAAGAAACAATACAGAGAGCCATTAAGCTTAATAGAAAATTTAGGAGTTCTCACACACACCATGATTAGCTCAATAAAGTGGCTAGGAAATTTCAAATGCTCCAACATTTCTTGCAGAAAATCCCAGTCTATAGTAACATAAGCCTTTTTCATGTCAAGCTTCATTAGAACACTAGGTCTGGATCCCTGTCTACCATAGTGTTTCACAAGATCTTGACACACCATAATGTTATGTAGAATAAACCTCTCATGGACAAAGGCCCCTTGGTTCTCAGCAAGTAATAAATATTACTAATCCAACTTCACATGAGGGATCAAAGTATAAATATTCTTATAACAACATGTTTGAATTAAACATCCATTCAAACATGTAATAAAACATATAAGCAATTAACATGCTCAACAACACGTAATTCCAATATCAAAACCACATATAAACCATAAAAGGGTTCCTTATACATGATACTATAAATAATCATAATCCTTAGGACATGATACTAGTCTAACACATAAGGACATGTATGTACCTTGTGTAGACGAAATGAGAAGCCACTTTAACTAGAAGTCGCCTAAAGTAAAATCTCCGCCTACCAAAATAATAACATAACAGTGAATTAATATTCTACTTAATTCACAGCAATATAATCTATTTTAAAACGCTTCAAAACTTGCTTTAAAATACTTTAAAAACATTAAAGTTCCAACCTTTAGTAATCCTTAATACGAAACTATAAGTCTTGGCTTTAAAAACCTCAAAAACTATTACTTTTATACTTAAAACTAAATTTAAATATAAAATAGTAAATCCTTGATCAACTCTAACCATCTCATTTGTCTCATATTGAGATCCTTCTGAGTGAAAATGAACTTCAAACACTTATGGTCGGTGAATATCTTCACGGTCTCTCCATAGAGGTAATGTCTACAAAACTTCAGCGCAAACACAATAACAGCTTACTCTAAGTCATGGGTAGGGTAATTAGACGGACGTATATAGCCCTTATTAAGAAACTCCTCTAACTGATTTAAGCTATTTCATCTCAGCGGGAGCCATTCCATAACGAGGTTTAGAAATAGGTCCAATTCCACGCTTCAAGTCTACGCTGAACTCAACATCACGCCTAGGAGGCATGACAAGAATATCATCATGAAAGACATGTAAGAACTCATTAGCAACTCGAACATCCTCAACTCGTGACTCCTCTTTGCTAGTATCATGAACATGGCACAAGTATATAGGGCATCACTTCCTCATGCAGGATTTCAAAGTCAAGGCAGCAATAATTTTCAAAGAAGATCCTCTACAAAACTCATGGACTCCACTAGGACCAACTATAGACACTTTTTGTTTCTCACAATCTATCTTGGCTTTATGCTTACTAGGCCAATCCATCCCTAGAATTAAATCAAAATCATGTAAAGGAAAAGCTACCAAATCAGCTACTAGAATGGTACTACCACACATAATAGGGACATCTACAGACAAACTATTATAAGGTATAACCACACCAGAAGGCGTAGAGATGTCTGCCTCACAAGCTTTAGAGTCCTCTAGGCCTAACTTTTTCACAAGAGATTCAGATATGAAAGAGTGGGAAGCACCTGAATCAAATAACACATAAGTAGGCATCGAATGGATAGAAAAAGTATCAGTCACCACGTTGCCCTTAGCGTTTGCCTATGTCTGGTTCATCACATGAACATGGCCAGTGTTTCTCATTGCATCGCCTCTATGTGCCTGAGCAGCATTATCAGTACCTCCATTACGATTAGGTGGCGCACTCCCTGAAATGTGTAGGACGAGCATTGTTTACATTCTGAGGTCTCCTATCTGAATGTGGCCCATTTCTCGAACTCATATCAGGCCTGAAGTTCCTAGACTTTGGGTTTGTGAAGCATTCATAAGCACGATGCCCCTTCTTCCCACAATGGTTACACTCCACCAAATTACCATCATAATCTTTGCCAGGGTGGTTTGAACTACAACGTTTGCAATAGTAAACCCGATCAGTCCTCTGAATCTGTCCTAAGAGCTAACGACGTCTATGAGTGGAACTCTAATTCTCCTTAGAATACATGATGACTAGAATCACGATTTCAAAAGTTTTTGTTTCTGTAAAAACCAACTTTACCTTTGTTGTCACTCTTATCTATCACCTGAGTAGACCCAACTGAGTTGGCTTTTAGCTTCTTTGCTGCCTGTTTCTTCTCCTGAATCCTCTCAGCATTACAAGCACGGGAGTACACCTCCTTCACTATAGCGAAATCCCCAGCTCCCATCTTAGAATGAAGTTTAGGGTTCAGTTTCTCTTCAAATTTCTTTGCCCTCTCCTGCTCATCAGGAACTAGCCCCTTAGCAAAGCGAGCCAACTCTTGAAACTTCACATAAAACTCATGGACACTCCTATCAACCTTTGATTGAGTTAAGTGATAGTGATAGTGACTATGATATAGAAGTGAGTATGATATGGAAGTGGTTCAACCTTTGAATGGAAGAGCTAAAAGGGCAAGTAGAGCTAGAAACCCATATTATCACTGTATGATTGAAGATAAAGAGGACATAGAGGATGAAGTATTTACTCCTGAAAAGTAGAGGGAGAAAGATGACCAGAAGGACAATGTAGTTCAATAGAGTACTCTTGAGTACTTACCTCTAAAGTCATATTTAAGCTTTTAAGTGGTGAATAAGTAGTTAAGCTATACTAGTTTAATTATTGGAGGAACTTATGCTATGATTTGAGGAATAATTTTTGCTTTGTCGAATGACTAATATAAGCTTTAGTTTGTCACTTGACTAATATTATTTTGGTGGATGTTATAAATAGAAATAAGTTAGCAGGTTCTTCTCATCGATGGAGAACTGTTACCATTATTGTAGTCGAGCCTTGGAGAAATGAAAAGTCTTTATCTTAAGCATTTGAGCAATTTATTAAAGTCCGCGAATGGGGATCATTTATTTACATTATTGTTGCCTTGCGAATGTTGAATGTTCCTTTCGTTGTTGTTTACTTGAACTCTACACGATGAGTAGAGTAGTTGTTAGTCTTGCTTATAACAATTGACTTAATTCCAGTGGAGTTCCATGGAATGTGTTTCTTGAAGTGATCTTGAATGGTCAAGTTTTGTGTTGCCTTCGTAGTATTGGCGAACCGTTTCAAATCGAATTTTAAAATAGACGTACATTAATCTTGAGGTCGCGCAGTAGAATGTCCAACAACGAAGCCGCGTTGGTTGATGCGATTCATCTACTAGCCGATATGCTAAACCAAGAGTGTCCCAAGCGTCCGATCCGTCTGGAGAGATGTTCGAGAAGTTGACTTAGATTAAGCTGTCGTTCTTTAAAGGGAAAGCCTACTCTTTTGCAATTGTAGAGTAGATTCGAGAGTTCGATAAGATTTTCAGCGTTGTGATCCCGTAGAATGGAAGTAGGCCAGGTCGTGATGTAATAGAAAGATAAGACCGACTTATGGTGGATGGAGAAGGAGGCTAGGATTTGTGCTGAAATAGATTTTTTAATGGAGATTCCTTTACCAATACTTTGAGAAGAAAGTTTTACCCTGCTTTTACGAGGAAGCAAAAAGGCCCAAGAGTTCATAAACCTTCAAATGGGAAGTATGTCCGTTTATGAGTATTATATCAAGTTTATAGCCTTGTCTAGGTTTGCACCTAAGGTAGTAGTTACCGAGGAAATTAAAGCTCAAAGGTTTGAGCAAGGGGCAATTGAGGAGATCCAGTTAGGGACTCGGAGGTGAGACCTTCACGTTCCTCGACATTGTTTATGGGAGAGTTAGTTGCTCATTTATGGCCTGTAGTTAAAGCATTGTTTGATTTATGGCCTGTAGAATTGAAAGCTCAAATCTGTGATCTGGAGCAACCTGTATTTTTTATTGTCTTCGTCTGTTGTAAATAGTTTGGGTTTAGTAGACTTTGAGGTTTTTGACTTACCTAATAGTATACCTACTGGAGAAATTATTAGGTGTACTAAGATGATTAAAGGCTTACCATTGAAGATAGAGGAGTATGTTTTCCATCCAATATTATAAAATTCAATTTGGAAGACCTAGATGTTATTTTGAAGATGAATTGGTTGAGTTCTTATAAAGTAAAGATAGATTGTAAAGCCCAAAAGGTAGTTTTGAGGAATCCTTCAGGAAAATCAATTTCGTACCGACGTTTTGAGGAAACCTAAGAGTTTTGTGATCATTTATGCCATGCAAGCTAGGAAGTTGATAAGCAAAGGATGTGAGTTGTTCTTTTGTGGTGTGCGTGATGTAAGTAAGAAGTTGAGGTAAAGATTGAGGATGTACCAATTGTGAATGAGTTTTTAGATGTGTTTCTGATAGGTTCTAGTCGTATCACCTAATCAAAAATAAACCTACAGACCTCTAACTAGGTAGTCAGTGGAAGCAGGGTCGAATCCACAGGGAGACAGAGTTTCTAAATCAATATTCAACCAATTCAGCTACTCCAGATGAAATCAGGGAAGAATTAATTAAACTAATAAATAAACTACAGAAGACGGGATAAAACGAGGAATTGACTATGGACTAAAAACCTAGGGTATTAGGTCGGTCCACCATGCTTATACCAATCAAATAGGGTCAACTACTACCAAAACCTAAGTCAAGAGTCGGGGGATTAGAGCCTATGTTGAGCTATGGTTAATATCAACGCTCATAGTTCAACATACGCCGCATGGTCACTAACGTAATCAGAACTACTGATGTGTCCTAGGCCTCTAGTCGTAAGACGGATCTGTGCAAACAACTATTAACCACAAGCAACCAATGAAATTGCGCAATAACATTAATTACTCAATAAAGAACAAACCACATCACAATCACCCTAATCAAGCCCTAGAAATTGATAGAAATCTAAATCACAATCATGGTATAAACATGGCTTTCCTATCTAACACCCTAGAAAGAGACTACTCAGACATGATCGAATTAACAACGATAAAACTAATATGAAACCCTAACAATTGCATCATGAACGATTAAATAAATAAACTAAGCAATCAAGAATAATAAAAGAGATTAGGGTAAGAAAAAATACCAATTGACGGAAAGCAGGAACTTTTATTGAAATCGAAATAGGTTTGATCACCTCTAAATTAATCTAAAGTGTTTGAACTAAACTAAGAACAATGAGAAATAAACTAGAGTCTAAAGCAGTAAAAAGATGAATAAAAGATGTCCCTCAATAATGAGGAAAAAGGTATTTATAATACCCCCTCAAGTCTAAATAAAACGGAAATTAAAAAGTCGAAGTCCGCGTAAAAGGGTGCCAGACCCGATCGGGCCCGAGGCATGCACCCGATCGGGTCAAACACCAAAAGCCTTCTTTGTTTCTCGTGGTCTCTGGCGCAGCAGCCCAGCACTAAGGATGAAATCTGCGGCCCACCCGATCGGGCCTGGGGCTTCCACCCGATCGGGCCTGGTGCGTTTTTTTGCCCAACACGCTCGCCTTGATACCAGCTTCACAATGAGACCTATCAGCCTCCAACCCGATCGGGTCGGGTGTATTACGCCCGATCGGGTCGGGTGTATTACGCCCGATCGGGTCTGGTGCATTAATGTTCGCCCGATCCGATCGGGCACGCCTTGCCCGATCGGGTCCGCAACTTCAGTACCCGATCAATGTATTTCGCCCGATCGGGCCATTTTTGCCCGATCAGAGTACGAAATCCTCCTTTTTGACTCTTTGGCTCTCTAAACTTCACGTTTAGGGGTCTTGGGACCTCCTAAACTACCCATAGAACTCGTGAGCCTTCCTACGTGCCCCGTAACATCTCGTAAAGCCGTGGTTGCTTCCAAATGGCTCGGGAATAAGGAGAAAACTCCTTAAAACCTGCAATTCAACACTAAAACACGAAACCACAACTATTTACGATAGTTAGCACAAAATAGCTCCCAAGAGCTCAAATGACGCACAAATTAGCTTGTAAATAAGGGAGAAAACTCTATATAAATAAGTGATATCAGTTTCCAAATGAGATTTATGGGATGCCACCTAAGAGAGCTGTTGAGTTTACCATAGAATTAGTTCCAAGTACCGCACCTATATCTAAAGCTCCTTATAGATTAGCGCCTCCTGAGATGAGTGAATAGAAGACCCAGTTGCAAGAGTTTCTAGAGAAAGGATATATTAGGCCCAGTGTGTCACCTTGGGAAGACCAGTGCTATTTGTGATAACGAAAGATGGAAGTATGAGGTTATGTATCGACTATCATGAGTTGAATAATGAGATGACTAAAAACAAATATCCATTGCTTAGAATAGATGATCTTTTCAATATGTTGAATGGAGTAAATGTGTTTTTGAAGATGGATTTGCGTTCGATGTATCACCAATTGAAGGTAGCCGATAAGGATGTACCTAAGACCGCCTTTGGAACGAGATATGGTCACTATGAGATTCGGAGATGTCGTTTGGGTTAACCAATGCTTGGAATTAATGAATAGGATTTTCCATGAGTTTTTAGACAAGTTTATGGTAGTTTTTGTAGACAATATTTTGATCTATTCAAGGAAAGAGTAAGAGCATGATGAACATTTGAGGATAATTCTAGAAACGCTTAGGAGAAAATAGAGTATGGGTAGTAAACTTCAAGATTTATAGAGGTCTCCATATATTAAATAACTGATGTTTGATAAAAATAGAGTTTTTGTGGAACAAATACAAAATTTATTTTTGAAACCTCCACCAACCATTTACCATCGAGTATTAGAGTTTGTTTGTGGCACGGTTTGGATTGAATTCTTTAATTTTTCTAATCTGGGGGTGGACAGAAGTATACATGTGGCATATTGGGAACATTCATTACACTTCATTCCCACTTTTACGAACCACATATAGGAAAAACGAGAGGAAACGTCTATTTAGTTTAACAATCTAAGAATTACGTCTTTATCCCTCGTATCGTAATGCACCGAGTCTTTTCTACGCGCCAGGTTAGTGTTAGATAGTTTTCTACTTAGACTCATTGACTTATCTTTGTTATGAAGAAGATAAAGTAAGCTCTTAAAAATGTCCCTATCAAGGGGCATACCTTCAAGCTTAGAATTTAGAGATGTTCAAGTTATAAAGGAGATGGTATCATAGGTTTGGCTTTCTAGCGCCCTGTACTCACGATGCACTTCCTCCTATTTCATTTATCTTGTGCTATTTATCTTGTGCTTACTGCGCTCTCCTGCTTTCTAGACTCGTTGTTTATGGATGCTTTATGGTTTATTAAGATGTCATTGCAATGAGATATGATACACATACTCAAGGTGTATGTGGCCCATACATACACAACCACTAAAATCTTGCTACATCATCAAAGCTAAAAAAAATTCCCTCTCTAGTCAATTTATTGAATGTAAGCCATTAACATTTTTCTTATATTATTCTTTATAGGTTGTGTTCTCTTATTCCTCTGTTGCACTCATTTTCTTTCCTCATCTCACCCTCTTCCGCTGCATTATTTTTTACCTCAAATCACATTCTCCTCTTTTTGGATTTTTTTTTCTGTTTTTATGAACTCACTATCTACCCAAGAAACTAAGCTTTCTCAAAAAAATCTGATGCTTGTAATTTGACGAAGAATTCGCAATTTGTAAAAGATGGTCCTCATCTTATTGGATTGTTCTTATTAGTTTCCCTAACACTCTCCCTTTTCCAATGCATTATTCTTGACTTCAAAAAATTATCTTTGGAGGAATTCTCTGCATTTGTTCTGTAAACCCCGATTGTTAACCTTATTTTATTATTAAATAATTAAGATATTAACTTAAATTTGATCTTTTAATTTTTATAAACTAATTATTAAGTTTTCTTAACAAAATGCATTTTACTTAATATTTAAAAATTATTTTTAAGTAATAATTTTGATATTTGTAAATAAATAGTTATATAGAGTTTTTATCCATGATAATCTAAGTCCAAAAAGCTTATTCTAAAGCCCAACCCAAATGTCCCAACCAACCCAAAAGAAAATCAGAAAAGAAAAAGAAAAAGGGAAAAACGAAAAGGAAGGAAGGAAAATCAGTCATCTTCTTCCTCCTATCCACCTCCTACTTCCCCTTCTTCTTCACCATGCCATTGGAGCAAATTAGTTGCAACAAGATAAACATGAAATCTTGTAAAAGCTGCACCTACAATTAGATAAGAACTTCCTCAAATAAGACCAATTAAATGGTAGAAAATTTCATCCGTATCCTCACCTCTTCATTCATGGTTATCCATGAGAGGAAGGATTCAATTTCAACTTGAACACTTCCAACTTTCTATAAATAGGACATTCATTTCAATCCAATTCACTAAGAAATCAGATTACCCTGTAAGAAACCCAACATTCACTTGATTTCAAATTTCACCATTAAAGAGGTAAACTTTACCTTCAAAGTTGCTGCCAACAACGTATACCACCGTAACCGACCACCGCCGCCTACCGTCAACCACCCAAAACACCTGAACAACCACCCAACGCAACCCCGCAGCCTTCCTCCCTTCTTTCTCTTCCTCTTTCGCCATCCGCCCCTGCTACCGTGTTGCTTCTTATACCACTACCCGCAACCCATAGCCGCCCACTAACCGATCGACACCAATTCTCCCCAACCGTCGCAAATAATCCGCCACCACCGAGCTGCAACCGCCTAAGTAGCCCTCTACGCCACCACCCACAACTTTGCTCTGTTTCTCTGCGTTGGGCGTGAGTTGTGAAGTAGCAGAGGTTTGTTTCCCAATTCTTAGTAATAGAAAAGTCAACTTTCCTCTTCTTTGACCCTTATTTTTCTTATTTAGGTAAAAATCTTTAAAAGCTCCACTTAGATTAGTTAATTTATATTAGTTGGTCCAAATGTTATAATTCCTAACATTTCTCCTTCATTTTATTGATATACATATAGATATTATTTTTATTTTTATTATCATTATTATTATTATCATTATTATTAATCTATTAGTTTTATTATTATTGTTACTTTCTGAATAAGCATAAGTTATTATATACATTACTAATTTGTAATTCTCAAAAACTATTTTATAATATGAACCTTATTAGATGAAAAATGATTTTATAAGTTAATTATATTAGTATTTAAACATCCTATGATATGATTTTCAAAATTATCAAAGGTCTCTAACTTAATTATACAATTCCTTGTTTTTAAAGAGAAAATCGCCCTCGGAGCTAAGGAAGAACGGACATCAAAGGTTAAGGATTACAATCTGCAAACTAAGGTAACAACTACTACTAGTGCCCGCAATTCCATTGAAAATATAAGAAAGGGGTTATAATTACGTAATAAATGATTTATGATTTTTCTTGAATTGTGGGATTACTAATTTATGTTTCATGAAATATCCGCTGTAAGATATTGAAATAATGTGAAGTATAAGTTAATGACTGAAATTTGAGATATTATACCTAATGAGGTACAGCTGAATGAGAATATTGTATACTACATGTATCAATTACAAGAGGTGAAACATGATAAGTTCAAGTGAAAGAACTGGTTTGTTGGCTGTATATATCCTGATTGATGGTCGTGCACGTACCGAGCTGTATCCTGTTTCCTGGGGCACTGGCCCGCTAATGTTAATGATGGAATGAATGGATTATATTGTAATCATGAATGTTTTAATTATCCTCTCTCCCCCTGTTTTAAAAATAAAATGAATTGAAATGAATTTACGCTCCTAGAGTAGTCTGAAACTGAGTCTCTCGAACTCATCCGTTTTGGTATTTATGTTTTAGGCACAGCTGGGGAAGACGATAACGAGTAGTGGCGAGATTCACTCTTATAAGTTTTAGTAGTTAATACCACTTATGCTCTTTTTTTTGTGAACTATAAGAATTACTAGAGTATTAGGTTACTGTTACTTAATGTAAACAAGGTTCTTATGTTACTTTGTTTATCACTTAATCTAGTTAACGTTAAAGTTTAATATCTTAATGTTGCCTTGTATTTTCCTAACGGAGAATACGACAGTGATGCCTCGACCTAATAGGGTTTTTCCACTGCTATTAATACATTAATCACGTAATTAGACGTCAGGGGCATTACATGTTCAGCAAAAGTTGAGTTCAGTCTCTTAGTTCTAATGCTTTTTAGTGGGTTTTATATATATTTTTGGAAAAATTGCCTAGAATAATGCAACCTTTTGCTCATTCGCAGATAATAATGCAACCTAAAGATTATTCTGGAATAATGCAACCTTTATACCCCATTTATTTTAAATAGGACAAATTACCGGTTACCTGAACAATTGGTAATTTTTATTTAAAACTTTAATTTTTAATTAATATATTAACAAAAAATAAAAAAATAAAAAATAAAATCCCCCCCACCCCTGCAGCCCCAACCCCCCCCCCCACACCAACCCCCTGCTCTCAGCCCCAACCCCCACCCCTACCGCTCTCAGTCCCCCCCCCCAACCCCTGTCGCTCTCAGTCCCCCCCACCCCCTGCTCTCAGCCCCCACCCCCACCCCTGCCGCTCTCAGTCCCCCCCAACCAAACCCCCTGTTGCTCTTAGCCCCCCAAACCACCTGCCGCTATCAGCCCCACCACCCTACCCCAGCCCCCACCCCCTGCCGCTCTCACCCCCACCCCAGCCAACGCTTCCCTCGCCGAAAATTACCCAGAGCAACTCCACCCCAGCCTCCACACCATTTGCGCTGGTGGGCGAAGGTCGCCGGCGAGCAATGAAGGGAGTGGGCGAAGGTCGCCGGCGAGCAATGAAGGGAGTCGAAGACGGGCTGGGTTTGTGGGCCTTGTATTCGACGGCGTACGGGTGTTTTAAAGTGGTGGTGGAGACGGTGGTGGTGGTTTCTTGGTTGGGGGAATGGAGGAGGGGGTGGGGGTGCACGGCTGGGGGAGGGGGTGGGGTGCACGGCTGGGGGAGGGGATGGGGGTTTTGGGTTTTATTTTTTTTAATCTTTTTGTTTATAATTTTTTTAAAAAAAAATATTTAGGATAACCAATAACAATACGACACGTGTCTCATTTAACCTCTTCCTTAGGTTAAAACCGGTTTTACCCCGTTTAAAATAAATGGGGTATAAAGGTTGCATTATTCCAGAATAATCTTTAGGTTGCATTATTATTTGCGAATCGCCCAAAGGTTGCATTATTCTAGGCAATTTTTCCTATATTTTTTAGGATAATATTTATTACATTCCTCTATGTAATTAGTTAGATATAATGGTTAGTTTAGATCTTCATTAGTTTAGTCTTTAGATTAGAGTAGATTATGAAATGTTTGCAAATGCTGCCATTGCTTTCACTTTTCAACCTCTAGATTAACCTCCAATAAAGTCCAGATCTTTCAAAGTTCAAATACAAAACAAACACCGAATATGAAATCTTCTTATGGTGCTCCAAAGTCCAAGCATCCTTGACAATGACCATAATAGAAAAAGGGAGTGATGCATTTTCAAAGCGAGTTGATACCTACAATATCTCAAGTAGCGACACGCAAGACATGCCAACCAATAGCTGCTTTAGTTACTAGGCAACTTAATTTGATAACACAAGTAAATAATAACAGGAATTGATCGTGCAAGTTTACTCCACGTGCTTCCAGATTAAAGTCTTAATGTGATTTGTTACCTTTCAAGATACGGCAACAATCCCACAATAAGCACATTGATCTTACAATCTCCATTGCATACACCTAAATGTGTCATTTGGTATATGATAATTGGTAGTAATGGTAATCACTACTACAAAAAGGGGCAAACTTAACAAGTCTAACATAACACCTAAATACAATAGGTGTTTTTAAGTATTTTATATAACACTTAAATATGATAAGTGTTCTCTTAGGTTCAAAGTAGAAAAAGGAAAAAAACATTTTAAAAAGTACAAATAACTTAACATAACTAGTATAACAAATCAGTGTTATATATCCTTTTACACAATTATCTTTTTTATTTTTTCAAATCCCAAAAACGATTAGGTCTTGGACTAACCGCCAAAGCTACAACACACGTTCACAGTTTCATCACCATCATCTATATTGTTTCTTGCTTCCTTCGAAAAAAAGTTGTTCTTTACTGAATTGCGCGAAAATCCAAATCGGGAGTTCAATCTTCATACTTGACGCCAGCCAGAAAGCTAATCTCCTTCAACCTTCCTTCAACACTTCACAGTTTCACCATCATCTCGTAAATTCTCTCTCCCTCTTTTATTTTGATTTTAGTTCATACTTCGCTGAGTTAGGCTGGTAATTTGCTTAATTAGGCTAGTAATTTTACACTTGTACGATTGATTGGTTCAATTACTTAATCTTTCATTACAATATCAAACATGGGTTGAGTTTCTCCCATTCACGAGTGTTTTATGGAATTATAGATTCCAATTACTTTTCCTTCATTAGTGGATTTGTAAGTTTTCAGTTGAATTTAGTTCAATGCTATCTCTTTTCTAGTGAATGTGTATGGCGAATTGGGTTTCTACTTCTAATTCCGATTCCCTCAACTCACCCACTTATAGGTTTCTGCTTCTGATTCTGCTTCTAATTATCAAATAGTACTTTTTTTTATTGTTTCGTTGCTGTTAACTCTAGAGGTTTTAGCCCACTTTTGGTTCATGCTAACAAAAAGAAATTGAAAGGTAACAGATGAGGTATAGTGAAAGGTATCTGCTGAATTTTCTGACTGAAATTAGTTGGTTCAGTTACTTACAATGCCTAATTGTTTGTGGCTAGAGTTTTATAAACTTGAATTGATGGAGTTGTGAAATGTCTGATTCTTTTTACGTTGATCCTTGTTGCTATCGATTTAGTATTGACCTGAAAATTGTCGCTAGAAAATTACCGAAAAATATGAAAATGCAAGATGTCCATTGTTAATTTTGAAATTTAGGTATAGGATTGAAATTGAATTGTCAAACTATCCCGGATAAGCTGTCAACGAAGTCAAATTTTATTAGAATATATGGTTGATTATGGAACTTAGGGCCCGTTCATTGTGGAATATCTGGTTGACTATGGAACTTAGGGTCTGTACAGGGGAAGTTAGGTTGTTGTGCAGCTTATTGTGCCGGGGTCTGTGCATGGGGGAGGCTATGTTGTAGGCTTTCATTGTGATGGGTGCTAGGGTGCTACAGGTGTGAAGGCTTGTGTTTTGTGTGCTAGCTATTGGTGGGGTGGTAGGACTTCTGTGTTGTGTGGTGGTGGTGCTGGCTAGTGCTTGAATTGGCGTGGCAGGAGTTCTGTATCGTGGTTGATTTAATTATTCGTCTATTTTCACTTGTAACTAGTAGATAACATAAAGAAATAAAAACAAATCATAGACCTGATTTTACATAAAACAAATTAAAGATTTTAAGTAGTATGATTGTTATATACAACCAAAGCTAAACGAGCCAACAGTAAGCTACATGACAAATTTAACTGTTGTCGGCTACTATTGTCTAAAACTATTAATAGACTGCCTTGCTCAGTTGCTTGGGCAATTCATTGACTTGATTGATCATCCTTAACTGGTGTTGTTATTATACTGTATGATGTGTTGATATCTCTGCAACATTTGTCAACGTGTATATTTGATTTTAGATTAGGTTTATTTTTCTAGTAGAATTTAGCATAAAAAATGGAAATATGGTGTTAAGTTATGTATTTTAAACATGTGACTCTTTTGTTAATATGTGATGCATAATTCTTCTATTGCTTGGTGTGTAGTAATGGATCGGAGTTGGATATGGATGACTAAACCGGGGGAAGAAGAATATAATGACGGAATTAGAGAATTTATAAAATTTGTTGTTAAAAATGGTAGAGGTCATTCTAAGTTGCGATGTACATGCTTTATGTGTCATAACCTTATGCATCAAACAGTTGACAAGATACTTAATCATTTACAAAAATAGGCGTTTGATAGAACTTACACGCGTTGGATCTGGCATGGAGAACCTAGGGGAGAGACTTCAGTTGGCACTTCTAAGGATAATGAGAAAGAAAGAGATGACAATTTCAATGAGGGTGAGTACCTCGATGACTTGTGGCATACTGTTCAAGATGAATTCGATGGGAATCGTGCTACATTTGAGAGATTGGTAAGTGATTCTGAGACGCCTTTGTATACGGGTTCTAAATATACGAGATTGATGAGTGTGCTTAAGTTGTATAATCGGAAGACAAGTGGTGGTTGGAGTGATACAAGTTTTAGTTTGTTACTTGAGTTGGTGAAAGACATGCTTCCAGAAAACAATGTCCTCCCAATTGGTACATATGAGGCCAAAAAGATATTGAGCTCTGTAGGGTTGCCTTACGAGAAAATACATGCTTGCCCTAGTGATTGCATGTTATATCGAAATGAATACGAATCATTAAAGAGTTTCCTTATTTGCAATGCCTCACGTTTCAAGAAAAAGGAAGGAGTGCGTGCCAAGGTTTTGTAGTATTTTCCAATAATACCTAGATTTAAACAGTTGTTCTCAAATCCGAAAGATGCTGAGAATTTAACTTGGCATCATTTTAGGGAGACAAAGGATGATAAACTTCGACACCCAGCAAACTCACCTCAATGGAGGTTTATAGATAATAAATTTCGTGATTTCAGTAAAGAACCACGAAACCTCCGTCTTGCATTGTCTACCGATGGTATGAATCCTTTTGGTTCCCTTAGTAGTACCCATAGTACTTGGCCCGTCATTTTAGTGACGTACAATTTACCTCCTAAGTTGTGCATGAAAAGAAAGTACACGATGCTTACGCTATTGAAATCTGGACCGCGGCAACCAAGAAATGACATCGATGCGTACTTGGCACCTCTTATTGATGATCTTAAGATCCTCTGGGAAGAAGGTGTAGAAGTGTTTGATTCTCATAGGAAGGAAATGTTTAATTTGAGAGCGATGTTATTTTGCACCATCCAAGACTATCCGACTTACAGTAATCTTTCAGGATATACAGTAAAAGGGAAGACATCTTGTCCCATATGTGAGGATGGTCTAGAAGGAGAGTGGATGAAGGCATTCGGAAAAAATGTTTTCATGGGACACCGTCGATTTGCACCTAGTAATCATCGATATCGTAAGTTGAAGAAAGCCTTCAATGGGGAGCAAGAATTTGAGGGACGTCCAAAGGTCATGCATGGTAAGCAGGTGCATGTTAAGATCAAGGACATTGAGATTACATTTGGGAAGATGAATAAGACTCCTTTTCCTAAAAAGGGATACAAAAAGTGTTGAGTGTTTTGGCGTCTGGCTTATTGGAAGGATAATTTTGTGCGACCTTGTCTTGATGTGATGCATATTGCGAAGAATGTGTGTGATAGTTTGATTGGCACATTACTAACAACCCCGGGAAGACAAAAGATGGTAGTAAAGCTAGAGAGGACTTGAAGGCAATGGGGATTAGAAGTGAACTACATGTCGTTAAGGAAGGAACTCGAGAATTCTTGCCCCCAGCCGCTTATACATTGTCAAGAAAAGAGAAGAAGGAGTTTTGTGAGTGTCTTGCTAGCGTAAAAGTAGCGGAGGGTTTTTCATCAAATATTCACAATTTGGTTTCACTGGAAAATTTGAAGCTTGTGGGTCTTAAGTCTCATGATTGCCATGTTTTGATGCAATATTTGTTACCTGTGGTTATTCGTTCTATTTTGCCTAAAAAAGTTCGATATGCCATTATTAGACTTTGTTATTCCTTTAATGCAATACAACGTAGGGTCATTGATCCAGAAGAGTTGAATGATCTAGAGAGTGAGATTGTTGTCGTGTTGTGCCAACTTGAGATGTACTTCCCTCCTTCTTTTTTTGACATCATGGTTCATTTACCGCTTCACTTGGTAAGAGAGGTAAGATTTTGCGGCCCATTGTATTTGAGGAGTCAATATCCCTTTGAAAGGCAAATGAAGATATATAAGGGGTATGTGATGAATCACCATCGTCCTGAAGCTTGTATCGTTGAGCGAGCCTTTTACGATAATGCTATTGAGTTCAGCAATGATAATTTGGGATTGGCAAAGACAATAGGGCTCCCTACATCCTAACGTAGTGAAAGAATGAAAGGGAAAGGGGACCATAGGTTGTACGCAACGTGATATGTCTCATGTTTCCTGGCACATGGCACAAACTTATGTTCTTCATAACGAGAGTGAAGTTGCAACCTATGTGGATCGTCATAAGTCTTATTTGAGGAAGCACCACCCGAGAGCTAATGCAAAATCTTTAGCTAGTGAACATAGCAAATCCTTCAGTAGTTGGTTCAAAGGTCAAATAATGAGTGAGCTCGAGAAACCTTCAAATTCAGTTTCGGACAGACTCAAAGGTTTAGCTTATGGACCTAACTACAATGCCTCTTTCTACTCCGGATATGTCATCAAAGGTCACACATTCTACACATGGGATCAAGATCAAATTAGTACTATGCAGAATAGTGGGGTAAGTGTGGAAGTTGAAGCGATGCATTTTGCGAATGCCAAAGACAATCGCCCCAGAAAAGGTACAATGCGCTATTATGGAGTTATTGAAGAGATATTTGAGTTGCACTACTCTTCTTTTTCAATGCCTGTCGTCCGATGCAAATGGATTGACAATAACAACGGGGTCGAACATGATAATTTAGGGTTCACCTTAGTCAATCTTGAAAAACTATGGCATAGTGAAGATCCATACATATTAGCGCGCCAAGCAAAGCAAGTGTTTTATTTAATCGATCCCTGTGATAAGAGAAGGTTGGTATAACACCGAGGTCTCGTTATGACATTGATTACTATGACAATGATGACGAAGGGGAAGAAAGTTCATCTAGGAAGGTGCAACTAGAGGATGAGGATGATGATTCTACAAATGAATGTTCTGTGTATGTAAGAGATAACCACAATGAAGGTGAATGGTTTGCAAATACTGACCAGGATGGACGACCTAAAAAGAGGTGTCGTAAAGGTCAAAAAGGCCAAAACGGAAGAAATTAAGGTAGTTTATTTCATCATTAATTCCATAGCTAGCTAATTGAAATTAAAAAATATATATACTCCATATATTGTTTGATGGTATTGCTAGGTTGAAGCTACTCTTCGTTTGCTCTTGGTGGTGGTGTCGGGCAGTATGCAAGGAAGGCTAATATAGGAATGTCTTATGTTTTTTTGATGTAGAACTCGTTACTGTTGGCTCCATATATGTTTTTTTTCCTTTTCTTGTTTTATATGTTCTCTTAGTTAAATTTTGGCTCGAATTTTTTCTTGTTTAAGCTTTATCTTTTGCATTGGATTTATGATAATTTCTTATTTATACATACTTTTACCCTCAAATATGGAGCTTAAAAGAAAATTATGTCTATTTTTATTTATTAAGTATAGATCCATTGGAATAGAGCTTGAAAATGCACCAAATTCGTGTATTATCTATGCAGGGGTGTTATAGTATTTTGGGCATAACTCTCTCATTTGAAGTTCGAATGGGACGATTCAAGTGGCTACGGAAAGCTGAGATCGACACCTACAACTTTTTAAGAGAAAGAAAAAGCTAATTTAGTCGCATGCTGGGTCGAAATTATGTTACAAACTTGCAGCCCATTATCTTAATTGCATTTATAATTTGAAACATAAATGGGGCAGGCCCACTTGTACTAAGCAGCAAGCAGCAACCTGATGCATTAGAGAAGAACCGACGCAGTAAATGGAAAAAAAGAGCATCAGTTTAAAAGAAGAGAGAACAGAGTTCTCCTTTCTCATTCATCCTCTTCAACTCACCACCAACATAGTACTACCCCATCTCCACCAATCAACAACAACTTGCAAATTCATCATCCAATCATAGAGCTGAAATTTCATCGCCGCAAATTACATGGAGGAAGGCGGTTCAAGGGCCGAAACTTGGAGGCCAAACCTCCTAATCTGATTGGTTCAAAAATCACAACTTGGGCGACAAAATTGGGTATAAATACCCAATTGGAGGTCGAAATCAAGTATGCAAGCAAAAACCAAAAATTATAAGGGACATGGAGTCAAGATTGAAGATTGGAGGTGGTTGAAGACGTTGCTCGGCCAAGCAATAATTCGGAGCGGCTACTCGCAATGAATGCGTCTTTTTATCTCTTCCTCTCTTTGTTTCCCATACTTTGTGTTTGAATCTTTATCTGTCTCTTAGATTAAATTGGATGATTGTCATGTTTTAATAGTTAATACTTTGAAGTTCATAGTTGTTTGGTATTTAAATTGCACTCGCTTGTAATATGATTCAATCATTATGCATGATTTGCTATCTTATTGTGTTGTTGATTGAATTCTCGGCTAGTTATATGATTTAGGCCTAGTTCAAGTCATATAATACCAAGTAGCAATTAGATTATTTGAAGGACCTGCAAAGATGGTTCTAACTTAATCTAAAGTGTAATTTAATCTAGTCAATTTGAGCTTCTATGAGTTTAATTCGGCTAGGATTAATGACGTCCTTCTAGTTCTCAAAGCTTCTAGTATCTAATTGTTGCGGGTTGCAATGATATCTTCAATGATTATGCTAGTTTAAAATCAATATTGGCCTAGTTTAGTATTGGTTAAAAGTAAGGAAGGGCAGGGAGATTTTGATATCTTAATCTCTACAGTTAATCTACATAATAATTATGAATTTTAAGTATGTCTCTTATCATGGTTAAGAGTCTAATTTGTCTAACAATCATAAGCCTAATTAGTTTTGCTTGACATCACCTGTAAATAGTAGTTCGGTAGGTATTATGTTTAGTTACTTTAATAATCTCACACCCCCAATTCATGTAAATATGTAATTATGTATAGTCATGTGTAAATACTGTTTAACAATGTAAAAGAATTAGTTGAACTTTGAATGTGTAGGAAACTATCTCCTCATGGGAACGATCCTTTCTTACCCTTTACTAGCTGTTTATGTTTTTGAGGGAATAAGAATAGGTTTTTTAATTTGTATGCTTAATGACACATACCAATTTAGCAATTCATAGCCTCTAAATTTGTTATTATCAGTTACGCTTTTGCATGATGAACTTGAACAGAATAGAACAATAGATTTGACAGGGTATGTCTGTTGTTTGTTGTCTGCTGTCTGCTCGGCAGATCACTATAGAGTGCAGATCTCTAGCCTAATTGATCAGTTTACTCATCGGGTGTATCCTCCTTTATTCACTCAATTTACTAGTATATGTCTATTTCCTCTGCTGTATGTTTTTTCTAACTCTTATTATATTGTTTTAGGTTAATGGCAAGAAGGAGAAATCATAAAAAAGAACCTCGCAGAACCTTGGGCACTAAGCATGAGGAAGATAGCAATGCGGTTGAAAGTGAGTGCCGAAGGGGGCGTACGATATGTGCATTGGTGGGGAAGGCAATTAAAAGGGCAGGAAGATTGAATTGGAATGAAATGTCAAACAAGTTCCATGTGGGGTGTACCGAACGGATTTCTCCACTTACATTGGTGTGGTTGTTCGGGAACGAGTAAACATTAACTACGAAGAGTGGAGTGATGTTCGTAAAGAACTTTTGAATGAAATCTACGAGTTAATCACGGTAAGCTTCATATATTTATAAATACAAATCTTGTACACTACTTGCCACTGATGAGTTGAACATTTAATTGTAAAGAAGGGGTTCATAATTCTAGGAGATCGTAGACGTTACATCTTGAAAAGAGCTTCCATTAGTTTCCGATCATTTAAAGCTAGATTGCGGAAAGAATGGATGTACACACCCGACGGGAAGTTGATAAAGAAGACATCACATATATACCCATGGATAACTCAATGCGATTGGGATAAATTTATAAAAACTTCTACTAGTCCTAAGTTTAAGGTTTCAATTTTATATATATCTAAATCATTACTGGAATTGTTATGGTATGTAAGTTGAATGAATCATCTAACATGCGTAGGAAATGAGTGAAAAGAATTGAGAAAAGGTAAATATTAGGAATACACGCTATCGTGGAGGACGGCTTGGGTATCAACATTTTGAGGAGGAAATTGTAAGTTATTTGGGCCCATTTAAATCAGTCTCTTGTTAGTTTACATTTGAAATTTTGTACTTGTTCATGCCCATGTTAGTATTCTTGTTTTAGCTTGTTGAAACAATGGAATATATATTTTCAGTAATGTCTTAACTACATAATGATATGGGTCTCAAAAAAATCTGATGCTTATAATTTGACTAAGAATTTGCAATTTGTAAAAGATGGTCCTCATCTCATTGGATTATTCTTATTAGTTTCCCTAACACTCTCCCTTTTCCACTGCATTATTCTTGACTTCAAAAAATTATCTTTGGATGAATCCTCTGCATTTGTTCAGCAAAAGTTGAGTTCTGACTCTTAGTTCTAGTGCTTTTTAGTGGGTTTTTTGTTTTTGTTTTTTAGGATGTTATTTATTGCATTCCTTTATGTAATTAGTTAGATATAATGGTTAGTTTAAGATCTTCATCAGTTTAGTATTTAGATTAGAGTAGATTTTGAAATGTTTGCAAATGCTGCCATTACTTTCACTTTTCAACCTCTAGATTAACCTCCAATAAAGTCCAGATCTTTCAAAGTTCAAATACAAAACAAACACCGAATATGAAATCTTCTTGTGGTGCTCCAAAGTCCAAGTATCCTTGATAATAACTATAATAGAAAAGGGAGTGATGCATTTTCAAAGCGAGTTGATACCTACAATATCTCAAGTACTGACACGCAAGACATGCCAACCAATAGCTGCTTTAATTACTAGGCAACTTAATTTGATAAAACAAGTAAAGAATAACAGGAATCGATGGTGCAAGTTTTATCCACGTGCTTCCAGATTAAAGTCCTAATGTGATTTGTTACCTTTCAAGCTACGGCAACAACAAGGAAGAAAAATACCATAGAGAAAGAATATTTCACCCTGACTTGCATTCCCACAATAAGCACATTGATCTTACAATCTCCATTGCATACACCTAAATGCGTCATTTGGTAAATGATAATAAATGGTAGTAATGGTAATGAATGTATATGTAGTTTTGTTCGGAAAGTCTCATGTAAATGCCCACGATAATTCTTATCCAACCCAAACTTCTGATTTTCTCCATAAAGTTTCTTTACCATTCACTACCACTTTAGAGGCGGGGATGAAGGTTGTGAAGAAAATCACGCTTTTGGGGATGGGATTTCATTACCACGGTAATGAGTATGGGATTTTCCGCACAAATTACATATGATTTCATTATCAATGCCGCCATTTGGTGTCGCCTACTAAACGTGTCGTAAAGGGTCTAACTCTGAGCGTGATTAAGTGAAGTCGTCCGACCAACAAACAATACCAAGCAAGAAAACACCATGCAATCTCAAAGGATCCTCCGATGAGTCATTAGTCGCACCACCCTCTCTCACATGACAACCCCACAGAGTGTTGCAGACATGTAACGTAACAGGTAGGCTATTATACAATCATTGATTACCGATCACCAATCATGAGGTGTTTGGTAAGGGGGGTTAGGGGTTAAGGGTAGGTTTAGGGTCAAAGGGATAAGGACGAAGGTGTCAGAAAAAACACTTGGCCTTGTTCTCTTCAACTTATTAAATAAGATAATTTCAAATAAGTATCAATAAGTACCAAAAAGGTCGTGTTCTCGTCAACTGAATTTTGTTGAACTGAACTTATTGTTTATGAACTAAACTTATTACTAATGAACTGAACTTAATTTTACTGAACTCCTTAACAATATATTAAGGATTTAAACTATTTTTTACTGAACTGAATGTATTAGTAGTGAACTAAACTTATTAGTACTGAACTGGACTTATTTTTACTGAAAGTTAATAAAAAAAAGTTAACGAGAATAGGGCCCTAAGTTGAAAAGAACATAGTACTATCACTAATTTTAATAGCACACACTCCATGATGATGGGCGTAATTAAACTGATAATAATGACATGAATTTTGTACTTTTGTTGCAAAGAAAAGAATAAGAAAATTAGGGTCGTACTCCCAATCGGAAATCATGGGCTTTGGAGTACTAGATTTTGAATTTTGAATTTTGAATTGTGAGTATCATGTAAACCCCTAAACCTAAAACTTAGAAACTTTTGAATTTAAACTACTTTCTTCTTTCTTTCGCATTTCCGATTGATTCTAATTGTTTGTTAATCTCTCTCTACCAAATCGAACCCTTGGTTGGTTCTGCAGGAATTCACACTCACCAGTCATCAACCATGGTGCAAACCAGATCAGCATTTAAGAATGCAACTTCTGCTAAGTAAGCTTTCTCCTATGTTTTATTCTTAAATTCATCTTAATCTTGTTTCTCTCAACTGATTATTTCTTCAATTTTGGTGATTTAAGTATTGGAGTGAATGTCAATCGTGATGCATCAAACAAGGAAACCATGAAAAAGATTAAGAAGAAGACCACAGCCAAGGTTAGCTTCTTGTAATTTGCGATTTTTTATTCAAAAAATTAACTATTATTTAAATAAATTTTATAGGTATTATATGGTATGATAATGATATGATTGAATAATTCTCTTGTTACTTAAGGTTGTCAATCGCGTTGTTTCTGAGGCATCAAACAAGGAAACCATGAAAAAGATTAAGAAGAAGACGGTTAGCTTCTTGTAATTTGCGATTTTTTATTCAATGATTGAATATAATTCTATTGTTACTTAAGGTTGTAAATCGCAATGTTGCTGAGGCAGAAACCATGACACAAAAGATCTTGGTTTAGTTAGGTTCTTGTAATTTGTTATCTTTTAATCTTTTTCAAATCTCACTTGTTTTTGCTAAAATCTATCCTCCTGAAGCACCTACTGAGTAAGTTTTGTTCCTTGTTTTTTGGTTTTTGTTATTCAATTTTCTAATCTGATATTGATTTCTATTCCCATCTATATGAAGTTTCGTGATCAAGTGAAGGATTTTGAGAACGTTAGGAATTTGGTTGCGTGTAAACCGACCCCGCTGCTTCGTGCTCAACTACTTTACCTGTAAACATATTATTTTCTTTCATTTCTTTTCTTTCCTATATTAGTTTTCTCTTTGTAGGTTTTGATCTCATCTATGTTTAATTGCAGGGAGTTATATGTTAAAAAGCACTGGATTGTTCCGCGTACCAAGCCTGTAAGTTCTCTTATTATACACATTTACTTATTTATAAAATCTGTTTGACAATTTAATTCTTGCTGTTTTCATTAAAGGCACCACTGGATCTCATCGTTCGGGCACAAAATGAGTTTGTAGCACTCAGTGAAAAGGTATGCCCCCCATAGTACAGATGTGATATGCTGCTTGTTTCCATCAAGTTGATCATATTCAAATTTTCCTACTAATTATTATTCTCTTTCAGGAACAAGACAAGTATGTTAAGATGTACGAGGACAAGCAAGCAAAAGCACTCAAAAGACAAGAGGAACAAAGGAGAGCTTGTTTCGGATTGTGAGTTTGTAATGACTTGCTGCATGGATTAGATTAATGTGACAATCATTTTCAAAATAGCCCTGAACTAAGAACCAACAGTTGAAGGCAAAAAAAATCTACTTACCTTAAGTAGAATTAAACCCATTGAATGCATCATCTTTTATGTTTGTTTTGAACTTTCAATACTGCATTTGTCAGTTCTGTCTTTATGGTTGGAATGCTCCTATTTTGTTTGATTGATTTAGTTCCTTCTTCCTTGCAAGCAATATTGACATGATTAACAAGTTTTATTGTATCTCGACTTATTGTATCTCGACTTATTGTAACTGGAAGTTCTTGTATCATTTGTTAAAAAAATTGGGGATGGATGCTTGATCAACATATTCCATACATAATGAAAGAAATTTATAGGACACCCAAACCCCCCTGTAAATGTATGTTGGGGATGAATGCTTGATCAACATAGCCAATAGTTCTTCCTTGTAGACTTGAGCGAAGGAGTTCAGTGAGTAACACACAAATCTACCTTAGATGTTTGAACTTGGAAAATTGTTAAATGACTAGAAAGCTCTCCTCTGAGTGCACATTGCTTCACTTTTCATTTTCAATGCTGGATTTTCCTGCAGTCCCCCCCCCCCTTTTGGGTATTGACACTTGGAAATTCAGCTTGTGATGAGAGTGCAGAAAGCTTGCCTCAAAAGTGTACATACAAGCCACATCATTTGTCAAGCCCCGCATGTGTAACTCGATCCAGAATCTGGTCTTTCGTTTAGTGCCCTCGCATACTGCCAGAAGCAACTTTTATTATTGCTCAGCTGGTATTGAACCACTCTTTTGTCTGCTTATCCACAGTCTCGCTGCTCTCCTATTTATGCCCTTTCTGAGATACTAATATGTTTTGGTGCACGGGTCGCGGAACTGATTGCTAGATATGCAGATTAGAAGTTGTGCTACATACAGGGGAATGGATTGGGTTTGCCTGGTGTAATTTGGCTATAAAACCTTGTCTTTTATAATCCCCTTCGCGGTATCTACTTCAGTATCCGGCATGCTCTTAGTGCAAAGGCATAGGATACACTCCCTGAGCAACGAGTAAGACTACAATAAATCTGACTTCCACTTTTATGCTAGTTCAGTGACTTCTTCCTTACCCCTACCCTACAAAGAAAAAGAAAGAGAACTAGAACTGAAACTGAAACCTAAATGTGGAAATTTGCAGATTGTCTTCACAAGACAGCGGACTTTATTAAAGAGGGACTCAAATTGGCTCATGCTCAGGAACATTTCACGGACTGCTTCCACCTAAAACAAAGATGTTTACTGATTGAGGCCGTATTTCAGGGCTTCACCAAATGGCTGAAAAGACAAAGAGACGAGCTGAAATCGCTAGGCACATTTTACTCTCTTTTCAAAAAATTCCCCAGATGTGTCACTATATCTAGACCTGGTCACACAACTTACAGTGGCTCACTTGGAACCGAGCAAGTTTTTGGTTTAATCTGAGATACATCCACTAAAATCGTGCTCTAAAGAATTAGAAGATACTATGGAGCTTATCTCAAGTTGCTATGCCTTAGCACAAACCAGGATGGTTCATGAGTTCTTTCCCCGTTGTTGCATCAGGTTTAGGGAGCTGCATACTCTGAAAGGATACATAGAGTCAGTGATGCAGCTCAACAGATTGATACTATTCCGTTAACTTATCATCTAAAACAAGCACAATAAAGAGAAGTAGATAATGAATCCATTAGGCTGATCACTGGGTAAGGGAATCATGGGTAGGGACACTAGTCTAATGCTGATACCCACCTTGACATGAAATGCTGATATGAAAAGAAAAGGAACAATTAGAATAGTATCTACAAACATCAACATAAACCTTGTTAAAATACTTTGACAAGAAGGCTTTACGGAAAATGCGAGGAAAAATTAAGAATGAAAACAGAAGTGCATAACAATAGGAGGGGAGCCATGATGGCAAATGTATCAACTTGTAAGCACATGAACAATAGTTGCATAATAAATAACACACTTATGCCTCACAGAATGTGAGCATATAGACGAGATGCACATATGGAAATAACGCTTCCATCAAATCATAGAACTTTCTTGTCATATCCCCAAGTACAAATGCTTACTAGAACCATTTTACACTGACGTATGCTTTGCAATCTTGTTCTCAAGTTCATCCTTTTTGGCGCCAGTCACCTTGTCTACTACCTTACCATGCTTTAACAGAATGTATGTCGACATAGCTTGCACCTCAAATTCTCGTGCCACATCCTATGGTACATATGGAAATTTAGGTTTCATTGCCAATATCATCATTGCATATTAAAACACACTAGCTCCTCATTAATATTCTTCACATTTGTCATATGCTGATCTTAAGCAAATAGAACCCCCTAGTGAGATTGGTCAGGCATCCTCCAGTTTTATTGGAAAATACTTTGTCTACCCATTGGGTAAATTACCCACCACTAATAGATTGTAGTTGCAGTGGAATCAAATTCAGCATGATTAATAATTCTTTAATGCTTCAATTAGTAGTGGGTAACTTACCCAGTGGGTAGCTGTAGCAATGTCGCTATTCATTTTAGCACTTTCTTGTAAGTTGTAGCAAATTGAAACAATAAAACTTGATGGTTTTACCATCAATTTCTTTCATTCTGCAACATCTTTTATCTCCCAAAAATTTATAGTAGTAATGACACACCATAATCCAAAAACAATACATTAAGAAAACAACAATGGTCACCAAAGCATAAACAACTTCATAAACTTTTAAGTATCGTACTAAAAATTTCATATTAGAAACTGCTACAGGAATGAATTGCGAAAAGTAACATACATCCATGAAGATTCACATACGTTCAAAAATCACATTCAACCTAATGAATAAAATAAAATGAAACTGATTGTTTTTTTAAAAAAATTGTACAAGAAAAACTTCAATGTTTTAGAGAACTCAAACACAACCTTCTCATTGGCTACCTAAACCGTGATTGTATCATTTCTGCAATTTATTGCGACACCCAATGTCTTAAAAGCTTCTCTTCCAAGAATGAGAGCAGTCTTCGAATATTCCTCTATATCTATCACCACAAAATCACACTGCACCAAGACATGCCCAACTTGTATTGAAACATCCTCCAACTCACCATGCGGCACTCTCAGAGATCGATCCACCAATTGAATAGTCTTCCTCGTAGGAAGAAGAAGGAAGTTTAGGCGCTTAGCTATGGATAGAGGCATCAAACTCACACTTGCACCCAAATCGGCCAATGCACCCTTAGGCTCGAGGTCAACTATCTTAACCTGCAAAGTGAAGCTTTCGGGGTCTCTTTGCTTCTTGGGCATATCTCATTGCACTGAGAACTTACTTGGTATGGCAATTTAATAACATCGTCTTCAACCTTCCGTTTGTCTGAGAGGATCTCCTTCAAGAACTTGGCATAGGCTGGCATTTCAGATATGGCCTCAAGGAATCAAATGTTAATTTGAAGACTCTTTATGACATTAAGGAACTTAGTGAATTTGTCGCTCAACTTCCTCTCCACCAACCTTTGAGGATATGGGACCGGTGGCACATAGGTCTTAGGTGGAGGAGGTGTTGAACATGGAGCTTTGTCACCAACTTGCTCGTGAGTCTCATCCGTCTCCTTATCCTCTCCTTTTCTTTCAACATCAACCTCTCTCTCAATTTCCTCCTCTTGAGTGTCATTCTCAACCACTTCAATCTCACTTCCTTCACTCTCATTGGGCATCTGGGGCCCTCATAGTTCACTCCCGACCTCAAATGGATAGCTTTGACTTGATGTAGGTTGGGGTTAGGAATGAGTTATCTTTGAAGTTGATTTGTGGGTTAGAGGGGTTGTTTCTCGGCCACTTGCGCCAATTGGGTTTCAAGCATTTTGGTGTGAGCTTGTAACTCTTGGAACCTTTGGTCGTGGCTTTGAAGAGCTTGGCTTTGAAGAGCAAGGGTTTGGGTGATGGTTTGAAATTGTTAGAGAATTTGGAAGGTATTTGGAGAGGAATGAGTAGGTTCGGGGTTTGGTATAGGAAATGGGCGATTCAGAGGGGTTTTTTGAAAGTTGGATCGTTGGTGAGGAGCTTGATAGACATTAGAACTTTGAGAGGAGGGCCCACCTTGATTGTAGCTATGATTGTACCCTCGGTGAGGTTGATTATAGCTTTGTTGAGGTGGATTCTAACCTTGTTGAGGTTGGTTGAAGCCTTGATTGTAACCTTGTTGAGGTTGTTTCCAACCTCCTTGTTGATTGCTTCTATATCCTTGGTTACCTTGATAACCCTCTTCTATAGAGTTCATTGCCGCTACATGCTCCGACTGAGATCCTCCACAATAAGAGGTATTGTGGTTTGTACCGCCACATATGTCACAAGAGAAAGCATTCACTTGTGAGGGACTTGATGATGCAAGGGTGATCTTAAAAGAACCTCATGAGTAGATTTTGATTGAACTTATAGTGAGGGCATGAACGAAACAACTCCCTAAACCGTTCCCAAGCCTCCGCAAGTGTCTCATCACATTCTTGCTCAAATGAAGAGATCTTCCTCCTAATATCAGCGGTTTTTCGAATCTGGGAAATACTTCTTCATAAAAGCCATTGTAACTTGCTCCCAAGTAGTAAGGGAGTTAGCAGGCAAGCTCTTGAGCCAAGACTTTGCCTTTCCGGATAGAGAAGACCGGAAGAGATGCATCTTGATATAGTCTAGAGAGACATCATTTGTTGTTATCATAGCAAAAATCTCCAAATATCGATCAACATGATCAAGTGGATCCTCATCCGACCTTCCACAAAATTGCTCTGCTTTCACCATCCGTGTGAACTGAGGGTGAATGCTGAAATTTATTATGGTTGTGGGGAGTCGAATTCCACCTTGTAAAATATAGGACCCCGGATTTCCGAAAAGTGCATTATCGTCACCGATGTCTGATTCACTTTCACTTGTTGTACTTGATATTGGTGAAGCTGGTTCAAAATCCAAGGTCAACAGTTCGAAACCTCCCCGAAGCTTTCACAAGGTGCGATTAATTTCCGGATCTAAAGGTACGCTGGGTGAGCCGTGAGCTCTCCTTCTCATGTAACACAAAAAAGTTAAGCAGAGGATTAGCGAATAACAACACAACCAAAAATAAAAGAAAAATCACTTAAGCAATACTAAACTCAAGTAAACTTCAATCAATAGCACAATTTCCCCAGCAACGGCGCCATTTGAATAAGAGGTTTTTAGTGTGTCGTTAAGGCACTAGCAACCGCTTAACAAACAATATTTATAATTCTAACAGGCGACTACTATGAATGTAGCAATGGCAAGTCAAGGGTCGAACCACAAGGAAAAAGGGATTGACTAAGGTCTATTAAGTCTAAAACTACCTAAGTGAAGGGTAGTTGGGTGGTGATAAGAGGTTTTTAGTGTGTCGTTCAAGCACTAAGAAGCTCTTAGCAAACAATACTTATAATCCTAACAAACAACTACTATGAACGTAGTAATGGCAAGTCAAGGGTCGAACCACAAGGAAATAGGGATTGACTAAGGTCTATTAAGTCTAAAACTACCTAAGTGAAGGGTATTTGGGGTGTAAGGAATGAATAATTATCAATTAACAACTAACTAAAGAATAACAACTAATAATCAAGTAGAGAAATGAATATAATAAGGAAAACACTAGAGCTTGGGCTACTCCCATGAACTCGGGCAAGACACGACACTAATGCAACTACGAAACTACAATGAATAACATGCAAAGTTAAGTTTCCTTCTAAAGTACTTGAGTTCTCTCTCGAATGGTCCTCAAGAGTAATCAATTAATCAATTAACTAAATCCTCTCTCGAATGGTCTTTAGCCAATTGATTAATAGATTCAATTTGCTTGGAAAACCCCTAATAAGGATCCTCTTAATTTCTACCCAATCTCTTGCTCTAGAAATTAAGTTGATTCATGGGAATGACAAGACAACAACAATAAATTAAGAGCAATTGAAATCTAAGCCCTAGCATAAACTTGATCAAGTTCTACCCTAAGGTGTCAAAATACCAAGATCAATGCATAGTAAATAATGAATTAAGTAATTACATGAACATCTTAATTAGCCCTAATTCATACTTTCACCCAAACCCTAGATAAGGAACTACTCACTAATCATGGATTCAAAGCAAAAGAGATTAAAAAATGAAACATGATTAATAAAGCCATGAAAATAAAGAAGAGAGATTGAAAGAAAATTACTTGGATTGAAATTACAATTGACTCCTCAAGGTTGCAATATAACAAGAACTAAGAGTTTGAGAGAGTTTAGAGAGTTTAACTAAGTAATTAGAGTCTAAGTAATAAGATAATTCTAAACAAAAACCGCAAAAACTATTTATATGGTCGATTAAATGAAGACGGAAAAACGGGGCAGAAGCCCAAAATTAGGTCGACACAATCGTGTCCAAAACGACATGGCTGTGTAGAACTGTTCTTCAATAATCCCCAACATCTTCAAAAGTTACTGATTCCGTGGAAAAATGTCTACACGATCGTGTCCAAAACGACACGACCGTGTAGACCTGTTCTTCAATAATCCTCAGCATCTTCAAAAGTTACTGCTTCCATGGAAAAATATATACACGGTCGTGTCCAAAACGATACCATCGTGTAGACCTGGTCTTCAAACTTCAGCAGATTTCAGTTGGAAACTGATCGTGGGAAAAATAAGCTACAAGGCCGTGTCAAAACCTACACGGCGTGTCCTCCAAAGAATGCCAAATCAGTCCACAATCCAGCCCTTCACTTCTCCCATCAACGAAAGGCTACACGGCCGTGTCAAAAGCTACACGACCGTGAAGGCTTGTTTCCATGCTCTCCCAATGTTAGGCCTCCACCAAAGGTCCTCTAATGCCCAAAACACTCCAAAAACCTGCTAGTCAGCCTGTAAATCATCCAAAAACAGCTAAACGGGCAGTGAAGCGTCAATACGAACCAAAGATGACATAATCCATGCAATGCTAGACTAAAATGCTCTATTCTACATGCACGGACACTAAAAATGATGCATGAGTAAGCACAATAAAGTGCTTATCAAACTCCCCCAAGCTAGTCCATTTGCTTGTCCTTAAGCAAACAAACAATAGACACAGGAAGCGCAAGATGACCTACATTATGGGACTACAACAGGGTCAAGCACACAATAAAAATCACGAGAGATATAGACATTACATAAACCAAGCATCCAATGAGCACCAACAAAGCCTCATAGCACGTCATGTTAAGCAATCAACTCACCAATCATACCACAACCTATCTCCCCCAAGCTGGACTTAACTGAACCTGATATATCTCACTATATATAAGTGCACTCAAACTCTCATGTGTTTATGGCTTAGTCAATGACTCTCAACCTAGTTTGAATCGACTCAAATTGGCATATACTCTTTAACCTTGACCTTTTGACTCATCTCCAATCCAACAATACAACACATAATGATCAAGAGGACTTTCAAGGGTTGTAATGGGGCTTAGGTTAGGGGTAAGGATAATGTTCTGAGAATGTGGTGGAAAAGCCTGTAAGGAGGAGCAAATTCACTGAAAACACGACTAAATGTGGTCTTCACATATCCACTTAGTAACAACATTCTCAAAACATCACAATACCACTTTTTGCTCATAATAACTCATATAGAACCCTTTTTGTTTCTTTTCTTTCGAATAAGTTCACTTTTTTCTTTTATTTTTCTTTTTGTATTTTCTCATTTTTCTTTGAACTATATTCAAAAGTCAATCGCAAATCTCACTAATTTCATTTTTCTTTAACTGAACCTCACATCACATACCTCCATGTAATACAATATGACCCAAAACCAACGTTCGCTCTCCCAAGCTAGGCTTGGGACAATAACTCAATGAGGCCAAGGGCTTGTAATATGTGTGATGAATGAAACAATAGTCATAAAGGCTCAACGGGGCTAGAGGGGGAAAATATGAGAATATGAATAAATCTGGTGCGAAGATCAAGAAATAAACGCCCCAATCATATCAAGATGTCCATACCATCAAATATTCCATGAGTACAAGGTCAAAGTCAAGATCAATACTACAACTGAGGAACTAAACAAAGACGAAAGAACAAAACTGCTATAGATATGTCAGTTATTAGGCACAGAAGCTCACCAGGGTCAATTTGTCTGCACAGTAAGGTTAAAGCCAGCCAGAGGTTGATCAAACAATCTTACCACAACCAATCAATTGAATCACAATTATGCTATGAAGAATCATGAATCGACTGCAAAGTAATGCTGAAGAGTTGTAATGAAGATATCAAACAAGGTTCTCAGAAAGTGTGCCAACAATAGTCCCGTAGATGCAAACTAAATGAGATGCAAAATTTAATCATGCAAGCTAACAATGCAACTAATATATACATCCTCCCCCAAGCTAAACTACACAGTGTCCTCACTGTGGAAAGGATAATGATAACAAAAGCAAGGGGGAGAAAGAAACCTGACTCACTGGGTCGGGAGGGGGTGGGAGCTAGAGCTACCAGGATATCAGCCACTGTGCCTACCCTAATCCTGCAAATCAAAGCGAAGCCCTCGGAACTCCGAGGTCATCGCAGAGAAACTCTCCCGCAGGAAGTGGTAGTACTACTGACTGGCTGAATGAGAATCCTGTAAGGAACGAACATCAGACCTGAGGGACTGAACGTCCATTCGTAAGCCTCTCATGCCTTGTTAGAGGGCAGCCAGCTGCTACTCCACAGAACCAAATGCCCCATGTGGGGCCTGTACACTATCTCCTCTATCTCCTTCTCCTACTCCTCCTCCATCCACTTCCATATCAGCCTCGGCACCCTCATTGCCCCTAGGAGGCCACTTAAAATCTGGTTCGAAAACCCAGTTGGCTTGATCATAAATGGGGGTTTTGAAGGTGTCGGGAAGGATGGCATAATTCTGGTTGTTGACCTTCGACACATACCCGTTGTTCGGGCCCAAGGAGGTGATCCACTACATGGTCTGATAAGCACTGAGGTCGAGAAGCGTGGATCCTTGAACAGCCTGGAAACCTGCAACATCAACACGAGACATAGCAAGAATAGTAATCATTCCCCCCACCATAATGTCTCCGGACCCCTTACGGGCCACATCCTCTAGGTGCTGCATGAGCCAAGCACCAAGGTTTAGTCGTGTGTCTCCCAAGGTGATATGATGAAGAAAATAGAGCTCACAGGCAGTAACCACTCCCACACTATCCCCTCTGGCAAATATGGTGCTACTAATAACCCTATGGGACACTCGGAACCCTGGAATCACAATATGGGATGCCTTGGCCGAGCTAGTAATGTAGGGCGAACGAGCGATCAATTATTGCCAAAAGAATTGTTCATTGTAAGCAGACGCCCATTCGCTCTTTGGCCCGATGACCCCACCCTTTGGCCACCCAAAGGCATCATTCGTACCCCTATATTCATTGTGTAGGTCCGGCCTAGAAGGTTGAAGGTCATAGTCCTAGGGTTCCTACTCCCTTCCGCTCTACGAACGAAAAGAGTAAAGAGGAATTCCAAGGTAAGGTTTTTGTAGGTGTGGGCATGCAAGTTAAGCCATGTGGTCTACCCCACCCCATAGAAAAGTTGTTGAACGTCGCCTTGAACCCAAGCGCCGTGGCGGCATTCTCATCGTAGAATTTGGTGGGGCGAACTTGTCTCCTACTAAGTCTCAAGAAGGCTCGAAGATTGTCGGGATTGGTGAAATTGATCCCAAGTGTGTCTATTTGTGGAGGATAGATAGGTGGTGGAGGTGGTGGTGGTGATTGGTTACGAAGGTTTGATGTGCTTGTTTGCTGTGATGGGTTTTTTCGGCTACTAGAGGCCATTATGTCAATGTATCACAAAACTATGGTCAAACAATCACTACAAATTGCACAAAAGACCAATGATAGGCTAAACTCGTATCACCTAATCAAATATAAATCCTAAGTCCTCTAACAATGATAGTAAAGGGAAGTAGGGTCGAATCCGCAGAGAGATGGAGTTTCTAAGTTGATATCAAGTTAAACATCTACTTCAGACAAGATCAGATAAGAAACAGCTGAACTACTATATAGATTAAAGAAAGCAATATAAAGATGGGAATTAATCTATAAATTAAAGGTCTAGGGAATTAGTTCGGTCTACCATGCTTATACCAATCAAAGGATCAAACAACTATCAGAACCTAGGTCAAGAATCGATATATTAGAGCATGTGTCACAAGCTATGGTTAAGACTCAACGCTCATATTCAACATTTGTTTTATGTTCACTAACATAATCAGAATTACTAATGTGTAATAGGCCTCTAAAAGTAAGACGGATCTGTGCAAACAATTATTAACCTCAGACAATCAATGCAACTTTGCAATAACATTAATCACTCATTAAGAATAAATCACATCATAATCACTCTAATCAAAACCTAGAAACTAATAGCAATTCAAATATAAATCATGGTATAAACATGGTTTTCCTCCCTAAAACCCTAGAAATTAGACTACTTAGACATAATTAAATAAACAATAACAATTCTAATAAGAAATCTTAACAATTGCATCATGAATGAATCAATAATTAAACTAAGCAATTGAGAAATAATTAAAGAGATTAAGAGTAAAGAGTAGTACCAAATTAACGGAAAGCAATAAACTTTATTGAAGATAATCCAAGGTTCAATCAGCTCTTCCAACTAATCTAAGAGTTTAACTATGAAAAGCCAATTCAAGTTCTCAAAACTAATTGAATAATAATCTCCACTAACGCGAATGAATGGGAAAAATAAAACAAAAATAAATATCTCCTAATTCTAAGCTATAGCTATACTAAATCAACCTTTGCAAATAAAACCTACTAAGCATTTATACCCCAGCACCGCATACGATAAAAAACGAAGCCAAAGAATTTGATGGCTTGCACGCATGTGGGCTCAACCCTTTATTTATTTTCGCACCAACGCAACAATCAGCAGGTGAGTTGAGCCTTCACCCGATTGGATCGGGTGATCAATGCCCGATCGGGCCGTGTGCAAAAAGGAAGCCCATCACTCTTCTTTTGTAGCGAACACAACAGCAATCAGATGGGGACATTTTGGGGCCTGTCCGATCACCCAACCGATCAGGCCTTGTTTTCCCGATTGGGTTGGGCTTAAATTGTTAACCCTATTTTCTTTGTTTTTCCACCTGATTGGGTCGGGTGATGTCCGCCCGATCGGGTGCGAAACTTTACCGCCCGATCGGGCCATTTTCTGCCCGATCAGAGTACAGGAAGCTCCTTTTGACTCTATGACTCTTAATTCTTCACGTTTAGGGGTCTTGGGACCCTCTAAACTCTCCATAAAGCTCATAACCATTCTTACGTGTCTCGTAACAACTCGTAAAGCCATTGTTGCTTCCAAATGGCTCGAAAATAATGAGAAAACTCTCTAAAACCTGCAATTCAACACTAAAACACAAAACCACAACTATAGACAATAATTAGTATAAAATAGCTCCGAAGAACTCAAATGACGCACGAATTGGCTCATAAATAGGGGAGAAAACTCTATATAAATAAGTGATATCAAACTCCCCCAAGCTAAATTTTGATTGTCCTCAAGCAAACAGAACATGAACATGGAATAGATCGCCTCACCACATAGATAAAAATCAATCAAAGCTCAAAAAACGATTTCAAGACTAAGAATCGTTCAAGCAGGCAAAATTCAAGTTCGCTAATCAAATCCATCCAACTACCAATCATCCAGGCAATTCATAAAATTCAAGCATCAACAAGGCATACAAATCCTGAAAAGGCTATCACGAAGGTGTCACTCCTCTCAATTTTGCGGCAGGCAAAGAATATGCCCGAACACTCACCAAACCGACCATAAATGCCCTTCCCACTCATACTCTCATGTGTTTAAGAATGTTAAATGACGCTCATCCTAGCCAAGTCGACTCAATTAGCAGACATACTCTTTAACTTTGACAAGCTGACTCGAAATCAATCCAATAAACAATGCAGAACGAGCTCAAGAGGACTTTATAGGGTTGTAATGGGGATTAGGCATGAGGTAGGGATTATTTTTAGGAAATGTGGTGGAAAAACGAAGAATGGGGGAGCATAATTCACTCGAAACAAGGCTGAAGATGGCCCAAACAACTCCCAACAACACCATAAAACCATAAAATACATCCCAACTCTTATGAATCAATGAAAACTCACAAGAAACCTAATTTTCAAGCAAAGTAGCATATTTTTCTTCATAAACATAAGTGAATGAAGGAACTTTGAATTCTTTTAAACTTTTATTTCTTTTTCTTTCATTTTTTGAACCAAACATTCACGCAACTCTAGCTTTGCCTTTTCTTTTCTTTTTTCACACACTTAAACCACATCAAATATACTTTAATTCCCGAAAAACCAAACGAAACCATGGAACTAATCTCAAACTCAACCCAACAAACGCTCCCCAAAGCTAGGCTTGGAAAAAGAATCGAAATAAAGGCCATGGACTCATAATAAGGGTTTTAGTAACACGAAACAGGTCATTAGGCTCACCGGGGCTAAGGAGGATAAAAGTATATAAAAAATTCACTATGAGGCTCGAGAATTAGACAAAATAACGCCTCTATCACATCAAATGCTACAAGTCCTCGAATATCAGACAAGTACAAAGTCAAAATCAAGATCAATCCACTAAAGAGGAACTCACACACAAAAACAGACTGGATAATCGAATGAAACCAATAGGCTACAAAGAGGCCTCACAGTCTAACCAATTAAGGCATACAGCACCATGTAGTGTATAATAATCAAAACTCGCTCGAAATCGTAGCTATCAAACATCAAATCATAGCCTCAAGATCACAAATGCCCAGCTATCCAGAAAACAGAGTCAAATCATTTTCAGTTAGAGCACAACAAGGGGCACAGGGAGGCAACCAAACCAGTCATGGGAACCATATTTTTTGATTTTTTCAGTATTTTTCGAAAGCAATAAATCTAGCATGGAAAGCAGTAAAAGAGATAGAGAATACAAACAAAAATCCTCCCCCAAGCTGAACTTGGCAATGTCCTCAATGCCAAAAGGTAATAAAGGACGATAGTAAGAAGAAAAACAACGTTAATACCCTCATTCTCGCTCACTAAAAAAATAGGAAAAATAAAAAGGAAAGGAAAAAGGGGAAAAATAGGAGTTGCCTCTCGCACAACGTTTGTTTATAAAGGTCCTGCACGACCATAATACCTCCACTTCTCAGATCGGAGGGGCTTGGAAATGAGTGCCACCCTCATCAAACATCTTTCATCTCCAAATGTTCTTGATAATACCTCTAGACCATGAGACAACCTTAGGTGTATTTTGAACATTCTGTACACCCACCCCATCCAAAATCTCAGCCCTGCAACAACATTGTTCAAGCATAGGTGCCTTAACATCATTAGTTAGTTTAAAAATCACTTTATCATCACCAACACTCAGGGTTAAAGACTCAGACTTAACATCAATGACAGAACCAGCAGTACACAAAAACGGTCTACCCAGAATAATAGGAATCTGGGCATCCTCATCCATATCTAACACTACAAAATCAACAGAAATATAGAATTTCCGACCCTAACAGGAACGTCCTCTAAAACACCTAGGGGGTATTTTATAGAACGATCAGCCGTCTGTAAAGTGGTTTATGTGCATTTAAGTGCTCCCATATTCAGTTTCCTATAAACAGATAAAGACATAACATAAACAAAAGCACCTAAATACACAAAGCTTTATCAATAAAAATAGGTCCAAGATGGCAGGGAATAGAGAAACTACCAAGATCTTTCAACTTTGGTGGGGTTTTATTCTGAATAGAAGCATTACAATCTTTAGTAAGAGTGACACGTTCTACCCCCACCAAAGTCTCTTTTCTTAGTGATCATGTCTTTCAGAAATTTGGCATATACAGGGACTTGGGTAATTAAATCTGTAAATGGAATCGTGACCTCAAGATTCTTGACCGTACCCAAGAACTTACCAAACTGCTGATCGACCTTTGGTTGTTGCATCATGTGAGGGAAAGGTAGCCTTGGTGTAAAAGGTGTTTCAGAAACCTTCTCCTTTTTCTTCCCTATCTGTTCAGCTTCATCAGATAATTCGACATCAGACGTCAAACTCTTCCCTTTTCCTTCCTCTACCGCCTTCTTTTTCCTCGTAGTCTGGGCACCCTCATCAATGGGCAATGGAGGAGCATCATAAGCAGCGCCACTACGATGAGTAATGGCATTTACGTGCTCCCTCTAAATGGGTTGCCCTGGCCATTCCCCTTGCCCCTCTGAGCACTATTGCTAGCCAATTGGGAAATCTGAGTCTCGAGAAGTCTGATGTGCTTCTCTTGAGCTCTTTGTGCCTCCTCTTGAGCCTGCATATGCTTTTGTGTTTCCTCATTGGTCTTTTGCATGGCCAACAATAGCTTCAGCAATTCAGATATGGAAGGCTCTTGTGGGTTGATGTTTTGTGAAGGTGGGGTTTGAAATTTTTTTGGGGCTTGGAAGTTGTTGGGGTGATGGAAATTCTGTGGTGGAGGTCTCTGAAAACCAGGGGGGTTGGTAGTATGAGGGTTTAGAATGATTTTGTGGAGGTAGGGGTTGATAGTTTTGCTGATTTTGGTAGGCATATGGAGGGGGGAAATTCGGTGGTCTCTGTTGGAAGACGTTTGCTTGCTCCATCTGATGTTGACTGAACTGACAATCATGCCCAAAGTGACCCTGAACACCACATACCTAGTAGTAAGATGAGGTAATGGGTGCTACAGTATACATAGCATTAATACTCAAGGGAGGGGGTGTCGAGTAAAGGATCTCAATGTGTTGGGTGCTACAGTATACATAGCATTAATACTCAAGGGAGGGGGTGTCGAGTAAAGGATCTCAATGTGTCCATCTTCTAGCTTAGCTTCTCTATTTGCGAAGTCAATAATGTAATGGCGTCTACCTCCAATACTTTCTTTGTAAGGCTGCGGGAAGTGGAATGATCATTGGCTGCAAGATTTGATAGGAAATCATAGCCTACATCCACTTCCTTGTCCAGCAAAACTCCTCCCGCAGATGAGTCAACAATACTCTTCGTATGAGGCTGCAGACCATTGTAAAATATCTGCGTCAAGAACCATTTGTCCATGTTGTGATGTGGACACTCTCTCTGCAAAACTCTGAACCTAGCCCACGCTTCCCGAAGTGTTTTATCAGGCTCTTGGGAAAACGTGGCTAGTTTGTTTCTGATTTCTGCTGTCTTTGTAGGTGGATAATATTCTCTCAAGAACGCAACAGACGAGATCTCACTCCATTCAGTTTCTTTCACGTTGTTCAACCACTTCTGGGATCTCTCAATGAAAACTCGAACAACATGAACTTTAATTGATCTAGAGTGACGCCGGCATGTTTGAAGGTTCGACAAAGCTGTTGAAACCGCTGCAGATGATTTGTCGGGTCTTCAGTAGGATGCCCACCAAACTGATTATGCTGAACCATGCTGATGAGTCCAGGATTAATTTTGAAGTTCGTTGTGGCTATAGTGGATATAGTAGGTCCAGTGGAGAGACCATTTGGGTTAGGCACCCCATATGACTTTAAGTGATTTAGACATAACTGAACTCGAGGTGTCTGATTCAGAGGTGTTCAGCTGAACAGACTACTTTTCTCTTGGAATTTTATTTCGAATCGGCCTGATTGTCCTTGTAAGATTAGGGTTTGCTGGGATGGGGGAACCGTTTCTTTGAGACCTGGGCATACAAAAGAAACAAAAAGAAGCAGTAAAACGTACCTCAATTGGAACAATGAAGTTCCAATGAGGCACAGAGAAGTAGACTAAATAACCAAACAAAAACTTAGGAAACTAGCCGTCTCCCTAGCAACGGCGCCAAAATTTGACAGGCTAAAGTCGTATCACCGAATCAAAGATAAATCCTAAGTCCTCTAACAATGATAGTCAAGGGAAGTAGGGTCGAATCCACAGAGAAACGGAGTTTATAAGTTGATATCAAGCTAAACAACTACTTCAGATAAGAAACAACTGAACTACTATATAGATTAAAGAAAGCAATATAAAGATGGGAATTAATCTATGAATTAAAGGTCTAGGGAATTAGTTCGGTCTACCATGCTTATACCAATCAAAGGATCAAACAACTATCAGAACCTAGTTTAAGAATCAATAGATTAGAGCACGTGTCAAGCTATGGTTAAGACTCAATGCTCATAATTCAACATATGCCACATGTTCACTAACATAATCAGAATTACAGATGTGTAATAGGCCTTTAAAAGTAAGACGGATCTGTGCAAACAATTATTAACCACATGCAATCAATGAAACTGAGCAATAACATTAATCACTCATCAAGAACAAATCACATCATAATCACTCTAAACAAAACCTAGAAACTAATAGCAATTCGAATAAGGATCATGGTATAAAAATGGTTTTCCTCCCTAAAACGCTAGAAATTAGACTACTCAGACATAATTAAATCAACAATAACAATTCTAATAAGAAACACTAACAATTGCATCATGAATGAATCAAAAATAAAACTAAGCAAGTGAGAAATAATTAAAGAGATTAAGATTAAAGAGCAGTACCAAATTAACGGAAAGCAATAAACTTTATTGAAGATAATCCAAGATCCAATCAACTCTTCCAACTAATCTAAGAGTTTAACTATGAAAAGCCAATTCAAGTTCTCAAAACTAATTGAATAATAATCTCCACTAAAGCTAATGAATGGGAAAAATAAAACAAAAATAAATATCTCCTAATTCTAATCTAAAGCTAAACTAAATCAACCTTTGCAAGTAAAACCCACTAAGCATTTATACCCCAGCACTGCATACGATAAAAAACGAAGCCAAAGAATTTGATGGCTTGCACGCATGTAGGCCCAGCCCTTTAATTTATTTTCGCACCAACGCAGTAATCAGAAAGTGAGTTGAGCCTTCACCCGATTGGATCGGGTGATCAATGTCGGATCAGGCCGGAAGCCCAACATTCTTCTTTCGTAGCGGACACATCAGCAATCAGATGGGGAGATTTTGGGGCCTGCCCGATCACCCACTCGATTAGGCCTTGTTTGCCCGATCGGGTTGGGCTTAAATTGCCAACCATATTTTCTTTGTTTTTTCACCTGATTGGGTCGGGTGATGTCCGCCCGATCGGGTGCGAAACTTTACCGCCCGATCAATAAATCTTCGACCGATTGGGCCGATTTCTGCCCGATCAGAGTACGGGAAGCTCCTTTTGACTCTTTGACTCTTAATTCTTCACGTTTGGGGGTCTTGGGGACCCTCTAAACTCTCCATAATGCTTATAACCATTCTTACGTGCCTCGTAACAACTCGTAAAGCCGTGGTTGCTTCCAAATGGCTCGAAAATAAGGAGAAAACTCCCTAAAACCTTCAATTAAACACTAAAAACATAACCACAACTACATACGATAATTAGTATAAAATAGCTCCAAAGAGCTCAAATGACGCACGAATTAGCTCATAAGTAGGGGAGAAAAGTCTATGTAAATAAGTGATATCCACCAATCAACAAATCAAGAAGAACAACCACCCAAATCTAGGGTCAACTATACTCACCAAAACCACAACAATCCCACAACAAGAAATTCCTCAACAAACAACAAACAAAACTACTCAATCCAACCCAAATCAAGTATCAACAACAAACAAACCACAATCCAACAACTAACTTCAATAATTTCAAACAAATAGTAAGAAATCAAGAGAGGAAAGTGTATACCGCTTGAATGGTGGGAGTAAATCCCGCAAATGAACCTTTAGCGATGGTAGATGATGGTGTGGAGTGAAGATTGCCTTCCAATTGTCAAGAAAATAGTCACCAAACACTTTCCCCAAATTGATTGGAGAAGTTAGGGTTTGAGGAAAATTTTAATTTGTGGAAGAGAAAAGGAGTAATAGAGGTAGATGATGAAGATTTGAGAGGAAAGGAGTGATTTTAGTGGTGGATTGATGGTGAATGAGTGAGTAATGAGGGAGATTTGAGTGGAGAGGAGAGGGTTTTGAGTGAGAGTTGTAGGGGCGGGGTCGAATTTGGAGAAGAATGAAATGAAGGAAGACCCCCCTTTCCCCGTGTTTATTATCAGTTGAAGCAGGGGTATACGGTCATGTCGAAATTGATACGACCGTGTTGCCCAAAAATCCTGCTGGCAGTTGCTATTGAACTGCAGAGCTACACGGGCGTGTTGAAATCGACACGGCCGTGTAGACCTGCAGTTCTGCATTCTCTCGTATTTTTTGTAGTTGCTCTTTTTTTCTTTTTTTTTATAATACAGGAAAATGTAACTAAACTAAAAATAAATTTTTTTAAAAAAATAAAAAGTAAAATCAAACTACCTAGTTATAAAAGAAGGAAAAATAAAATGAATGAAAAATAAGCTAAAAGGTTTGGGTTGCCTCCCAAGAAGCACTTCTCTTAAGTCATTAGCTTGACTAAGAGGGCTCACCTCTCAATGATGGTGCTCGGGGAAGCCAAGTATCAAACAACCCACGAAACCAATAATGTGGTTGTCGTGGTAGAGCTTCAAGCGTTCACCATTTACCAAAAATGGACTCTCATCGCCAACAATTTCATATGCTCCATAGGGGGTGGTTTCACTACTTCAAATGGCCCCGACCCCTTTGATTTAAGCTTTCCGGGAAAAAGTTTAAGTCTTGAGTTAAACAACAAGACTTTGTCCCCAACCCGAAACTCTCTTTGTTGTATCCTTTGGTCGTGCCATTTCTTTGTTCGCTCCTTATACAAGCGCGAACTCTCATAAGCATCGAAGCGTAGCTCCTCTAATTCCACCAACTTCTCCTTTCAAGCTTCCCCCACCAAAGTAAGACCCATATTAAGCTCCTTGATTGCCCACCAAGCTCGATGTTCAAGTTCAACGGGCAAGTGAAAACCCTTCCAATACACAAGACTTTAAGGGGTGGTGCCTATAGGAGTCTTGAAAGCTGTGCGAAGAGCCCAAAGAGTGTCGTCTATCCTCAAAGACCAATCCTTCCTAGTCTTGTTTACTACTTTCTCAAGCACATTGTTCACTTCTCGATTCGAGACCTCAAATTGGCCTTGAGTTTGGGGGTGGTATGGAAGTCCCACCTTATGAATGACCCCATACTTCTTCAAAAGAGCTTCTAATTGCTTCTTAGCAAAGTGCGAACCCCCATCACTTATCAACACACGAGGCACCCCAAATCTAGGAAAAATGATCTTCCTCAAGAGTTTCATGACAACTTTGTGATCGTTAGTGGGGGAAGCGATCGCTTCAACTCACTTGGTCACGTAGTCCACTGCTACAAGAATGTACAAGTTCCCTATAGATGGAACAAAGGGTCCCGTGAAGTGAACTCTCCACACATCAAAGGGCTCAACTTCTAGAATATTTTGTTGCGGCATCTCGTTTCTCTTGGTGATTCCACCGCTTCGTTGACACCTATCACAACTCAAAACAAATCCCCTAGCATCCTTTTGCATGTGAGGCCAAAACAAACCACTTTGGAGCGCCTTAGCAACAGTTTTGCCCGCTCCACCATGCCCTCCACATGCCAAAGTATGGCAATGATTCAACACAGAATGAATCTCATGGTTGGGCACACACCTACTGAAAACAGAATCAACACACTTCTTGAATAATAGAGGGTCGTCCGAATAGTATCTACACACTTCCTTGAAGAACCTCTTCCTTTGCTGAGAAGTAAGACCATGAGGTTCAATCCCACAAGCTAAATAGTTCGTAAAGTCTGTGAACCATGGGAACTCATTGTTTATGATAGCAAAGAGGTGTTCTTCCTTCAAATTATCATTAATAGGGGCATCCTTGAGATCATCATCTTTCTCATCAAGGGTAAGGCGAGAAAGATGGTCAGCTACCAAGTTCTCCGTCCCCTTCTTATTTTTCATCTCAAAATCAAATTCCTTGAGAAGTAGAACCCACCTTATGAGCCTAGGCTTTGCATCTTTTTTGTTCATCAGGTAGCGGACCGCAGAATCGTCCGTGTAGACAATAGCCTTGTTGCAAGTAAAGTATGAACGGAACTATCAAATGCAAACACTACGACCAACATCTCCTTTTCCATAGTAACATAGTTCCGCTGTGCATCATCCAAAGTCCTACTTTCATAGGCTATCACATGGAGCTTCCCTTCTTGGCGTTGCCCAAGGACAACCCCCACTGTAAAGTCACTAGCATCACACATTAGTTCAAAAGGCAAGCTCCAATTAGAAGCTTGCACAATAGGAGCAGAAGTAAGGGCTCTTTTTAAGGTTTGAAAGGCCTCGATACAAGACTCATCAAACCTAAAATCAACATCCTTTTGAAGTACATTTGTCAATGGTTTGGCTATTTTAGAGAAATCCTTGATAAAATGCCGGTAAAACCCCGCATGTCCAAGGAAAGCACGAACTCCCGTCACCGAATTTGGTGGCGGAAGTTTCTCAATAATCGAAACCTTTGCCGGATCTACCTCAATGCCCTTGCTAGACACCTTATGACCAAAAACAATGCCCTATTCAACCATGAAGTGGCACTTTTCCCAATTAAAGACTAGGATCGTCTCTTGACATCTTTTCAACACGCATTCAAGATTAGCAAGAATATGTCAAAAGAGGAACCACACACACTAAAGTCATCCATGAAAACCTTAATAGAATCCTCCAACATGTCAGAAAAGATCGCCGTCATACACCTTTGAAATGTAGATGTGGCATTAGACAAACCAAAAGCCATCTTTCGATAAGTGAATGTCCCATAAGAGCAAGTAAAGGTGGTTTTCTCTTAATCATCCGGATGAATCGAAATTTGAAAGAATCCGGAATAACCATAAAGAAAACAAAAGTGTGAATGACGGGCAAGCCTTTCCAATATTTGGTCAATAAAAGGGAGGGGGAAATGATCCTCATGGGTGGACTTATTCAATTTTCTGTAATCAATGCAAACTCTCTACCAAGTGACAGTTTTAGTAGAATTAGTTTCCCCTTTCTCATTCTCAACAATAGTCATACCTCCCTTCTTAGGAACCACGTGAATCGGGCTCACCCATTTGCTATCGGAATAACATAGATGATTCCCGCGTCACGCAATTTCATCATCTCGTTTTTCACCACCTCTTTGAGGTTGGGATTAAGCCTTCTTTGAGGCTCAATAGAGGAGGCATTACTATCGGTAAGATGGATGCGATGCATAGCAAGAGAAGGAATTATCCCCTCAAGGTCATCAATCGAGTATTGATAAGTGGACTTTAGGTTCACTTATTTGCATATAGTTTTAGGTCATTTAGATGCATTTTTAGGCCATATAGTTTCCTTTTCTTCCCCTTTTTCATCCTTTCTCATATTCTCATACTTAGCATTTAGTTTTAGTTTATTTTCATGTAGTTAGGTTGCATTTAGATCGTTTCATTTACATGTGCATCCCCCCTCCCCCATCTAATATTTTCGTGGAGTGTTTTAAAGGTAGATTAGCAAGGAAGTGGCTCCAAACAAGGGAGCGGGCGCTCCGTGTATGAAGAAGCAAAGAGAAGCTGGCAGTAGCTTGGAGCGGACCCTCCATTTTGCAAGGAGCGGGCGATCCGTCGCCCAGTTTTGTTATTTTTGTGTCGTCTTTTACAATTTTGCCCTTATTTTACGGGGTATAAAACCAATTCTGTAATAATCCTAAAACTAATCTTTATTTTCTGGAGATTAATTAGTTTTAATTAGAGAGAGAAGTAGAATTTAGAGAGATAAACTAGAAATAAGCTTTTGAATGTTGATTATTGAAGCTATTTCAATGGAGTTTTGCATTTGATTTCCATCCTTATTTGAGTATTTCTTCTTACTCTTCTCTTATTTGATTTTATACTTGCTTTATTTTGGTTTAGCATTTGATTAGTAGTGATTAGTTTATTTAGTATGATTTCTACCATTGTTGATTGAAACTTTTTATTTTATACTTTTCATGGCTAGTGAGTAGTTTACTAGCTAGGGGAAGGAGATGACCTAGGCGATCATTAGTTGACCTTAAAAGTCAAGCTTGGGGGTTAGACCTAGGTGAAATTAGATTGTCTAGCTTATTTAATTGCCTTGTTTAATTGATTGATCACCATTTGAACTTGATTTGGGGATCAAAAGTGAAGGATTAAGAAATGAAGCTTTTGATTGACCTTAGGCTAGTCAATAGGTTGACTTAACCATGAGAATAGGTGATTGACTTCCTAGGACCTAATAGAATCGCTATGAGTTGTGGAAATACTTGGTTGATTGATTTTACCATGAGAATAGGTAAAATTGGTTGATTAAGTCCTCCTAATTAGCTCGAGAGAGTAATTAGGAAACATTTGAGTGACTTAGTCCCTTAGTTGACCTTAATGAATCCCCTTGGCTTGACAAATAGGTTAGCTAATGGTTAACTAGTGATTCCCCTACCCCTAGTGTCTTCTTATTATAGTTTAAACCACATCATTTAGTTTAATCGTTAGCTAATTCATTCACTATATCTTAGTTAATCATTAATTTCAAAAACCACCCAAAAATAGGCTTAACTCGCTAAATCGATTTCAAACCTTGATTAATCCTTGCTTCCTCGTGGATTTGACCCATTCTTACCCTATATTAGGCAAAGTTAGGTTATTAATTTGGCACGTGCAACGACCGTGTCAAAATTTGAGGTTAGGATTAAGTCTTCTATGAGGCTCAATAGAGGAGGCATTAGTATCGATGAGATGGATGCGATGCATAGCAAAAGAAGGACTTATCCCTTAAGGTCATCAATCGAGTACCCAATGACATCCCTATATTTTCTCAATATCTCAATCAACTTCGATATGACGATGTCATCAAGAGCCGAATTGACAATAACGGGATAAGCACAATCATCATCAAGGAAAACATATTTAAGGGATGGGGGAAGAGGTTTTAACTCTACCTTGAGAGGAGGCTTAGTACTCTCCTCCTCAGCAACGGAAGAGGCTAGGACCTCAAATCTTGAATCAAGTGTTTCCTCAACGATAGCACTGTCAAGAAGCATAGAGAACTCTTTCACCTCTTACATATCTAAACTCGGCTCCTCAGTGATAGAAGCATAGAGCTCATCATCAGTGTGAACTTACCTCTCAAAACCCTCCATCTCACTCTCCACATGACTAACTCGGCAAACCCTCTCAATCATAGGCTTCCTCAAATTGTAGAACTCAAAAACAACCTTTTCATTGACGACCTCAACAGTGATGGTGTAATTTCTACACTTTATCACGGCGCCCAATGTCTTTAGAGCTTCCCTTCCAAGAATGAGGGGAGTTTCGGGATCTTCCTCCATGTCCATTACCACAAAATCACAAGGCACAAATACATTCCCAACTTAAATTGGAGCATCTTCCAACTCCCCATGTGGGACCCTAACAGTTCGGTCCACCGATTGGATCGTCTTCCTTGAAGGAAAAAGAGGAAAATGAAGGTGCTTGGCTATGGAAAGAGGCATCGAACTCACACTTGCCCCCAAATCGGCCAACGCACCCTTAGGCTCAAAGTCACCTATCTTCACAGGCAAGGTGAAACTTCCAAGATCTCTTTGCTTCTTAGGCATAGCACGTAACACAAGAGCACTCACTTGATAAGGCAATGTAATGAGTTCATCTTCTAAATTCCGTTTGTTCGAGAGGATCTCCTTCAAGAACTTGGCATAGGCCAACATTTGAGACATGGCCTCAAGGAATGGGATGTTAATTTGAAGGCTATTCATGAAATTGAGGAACTTATTGAATTTGTCGCTCAAGTTCCTCTCCACCAACCGTTGAGGATATGGGACCTGTTGCACATAGGTCTTAGGTGGAGGAGGTGTTGTCAATGGAGTTTTGTCACCAACTTGCTTATGAGTCTCCTCCGTCTCCTTATGCTCTCCTATTCTTTCAACATCAACCTCTCTCTCAATTTCTTCCCCTTGAGCGTCATTCTCAACCACGACAACTTCACTTTCCTCACACTCATTGGGCATCTTGGGGCCCTCATAGTTTGTTCCCAACCTCAAATGGATGGATTTGTCTTGATGAAGTTTAGGGTTAGGAATAGGTTGGCTTGGAAGTTGATTTGTGGGGTTAGAGGGGTTCTTCTCGGCCACTTGAGCTAATTGGGTTAAAGGATTTTGTTGTGAGCTTGTAACTCTTGAAACCTTTGGTTATGACTTTGAAGAGCTTGGCTTTGAAGAGCAAGGGTTTGGGTAATGATTTGGAGTTGTTGGACAATTTGGGAGGTAGGGTGGGAGGATGGAGTAGGTTGGGGATTTGGCTTAGGAAATGGTGGGTTTAGAGGGGCTTTTTGGAAGTTGGATCTTTGATGAGGGGCTTGGTAAGCATTAGAACCTTGAGAGGAGGATCCACCTTGATTGTAGCTTTAAGTCAACCCTTGTTGAGGCTGATTAAAGCCTTGTTGAGGTGGATTCCGACCTTGTTGAGGTTGGTTGAAGCCTTGATTGTATCCTTGTTGAGGTTGTCTCCAACCTCCTTGTTGATTGCTTCTATAACCTTGGTCAACTTGATAACCTTCTACTCTATAATTCATGGCCGCCACATGCTCTGACTGAGATCCTCCACAAGAAGAGGTATCATGGTTTGTACCACCACATATATCACAAGAGAAAGCATTCACTTGTGAGGGACTCGATGATGCAAGGGTGATCTTAGAGAGCATCTTGTCAAGTTGATCCATCTTTGCTTGAATTTATTCCAATAGGTCCAACTCAAACTTGCCACCCTTCTTAGGTCGAGAACCTCTCCTTCTTCCACCCCATGAGTAGTTCTTGATCACTTCTTCTATGGTGGACTCTAATTGGTCTTGCAGGATCTTAGAAAGTTGACCTCCCGCTCCAGCATCAAGGTTAGCACGTGACATGGGGTTAAGACCATCATAAAAGAACCTCATGTGTAGATTTTGATTAAACTCATGGTGAGGGCACGAACGAATTAATCCCCTAAACCGTTCCCAAGCCTCCGCAAGCGTCTCATCACATTCTTGCTCAAAGGAGGAGATCTTCCTCCTAATATCAGCTGTCTTCGACTCTGGGAAATACTTCTTCAGAAAGGCCAATGTAACTTGCTCCCAAGTAGTGAGGGAATTAGCAGGCACGCTTTTGAGCCAAGACTTTGCCTTTTCGGAAAGAGAAGACCGGAAGATATACATCTTGATATAGTCTATATATACATCATTTGTTGTTATCATAGCACAAATCTCCAAAAATCGATCAAGATGATCAAGTGGATCCTCATCTGACCCTCCAAAAAATTGCTCGGCTTTCACCATCCGTGTAAACTAAGAGTGAATGCTGAAATTTGATGTGGTTGTGGGGAGTCGAATTCCACCCTGTAGAACATAGGACCCCAGATTTCCGAAAGCCCTGAAAAGTTGTGCATTATCATCACCCATGTCTGATTCACTTCCACTTGTTGAACTTGAGATTGGTGAAGATGGTGCAGAACCCAAGGTTAACCGTTCCAAACCTCCCCGATACTTTCGCAAAGTGCGATTGATTTCCGGATCTAAAGGTAAGATGGGTGAACCATAATCTCTCCTTCTCATGTAACACAACAAAGCTAAGCAGAGGGTTAGCGAATAACAACACATCAAAAACAAAAGAAAAATCACTTAAGCAATACTAAACTCAAGTAAACTTCAATCAATAACACAATTTCTCGGTAACGGCACCATTTTGATAAGAGGTTTTTAGTGTGTCGTTAAGGCACTAAGAACCTCTTAGCAAACAATACTTATAATCATAACGAACAACAAATAGGAATGTAGTAATGGCAAGTCAAGGGTCGAACCACAAGGAAATAGGGACTGACTAAGGTCTATTAAGTCTAAAACTACCTAAGTGAAGGGTATTTGGGGGCGTGAGGAATGAATAGTTATCAATTAAGTTTCCCTATAAAGTACTTGAGTCCTCTCTCGAATGGTACTCAAGAGTATTCAATTAATCAATTAACTAAATCCTCTCTCGAATGGTCTTTAGCCAATTGATTAATAGATTAAGTTTGCTTGAAAAACCCCTAATAAGGATCCTCTTAATTTCTACCCAGTCTCTTGGTCTAGAAATTAAGTTGATTCATGGGAATGACAAGATAACAACATTAAATTAAGAGCAATTGAAATCTAAGCCCTAGCATAAACTTGATCAAGGTCTACCCTAAGGTGTCAAAACACCAAGATCAATGCATAGTAAATAATGAATTAAGTAATTACATGAACATCTTAATTAGCCCTAATTCATACTTTCACCCAAACCCTAGATAAGGAACTACTCACTAATCATGGATTCAACGCAAATGAGATTAAACAAATTAAACATGATTAATAAAGCAATGAAAATAAAGAAGAGAGATTGAAAGAAAATTACTTGGATTGAAATCACAATTGAATCCTCAAGGTTGCAATATAACAAGAACTAAGAGTTTGAGAGAGTTTAACTAAGTAATTAGAGTCTAAGTAATGAGATAATTCTAAACAAAAACCGTAAAAACTATTTATATGGTACATTAAATGAAGACGGAAAAATGGGGCAAAAGCCCGTAATCAGGTCGACACGGTCGTGTCCAAAATGACACGGCCGTGTAGACCTGTTCTTCAATAATCCTCAGCATCTTCAAAAGTTACTGCTTCCGTGGAAAAATATCTACACGGTCGTGTCCAAAACGACACGGTCGTGTAGGCCTGTTCTTCTATAATCCTTAGCATCTTCAAAAGTTACTGCTTCCGTGGAAAAATATCTACACGGTCGTGTCCAAAACGACACGGCCGTGTAGACCTGGTCGTCAAACTTCAGCAGATTTCAGTTGGAAACTGATCGTGGGAAAAATAAGCTACATGGCCGTGTCAAAACCTACACGGCCGTGTCAAAACCTACACGGCCGTATCCTCCTTAGAATGCCAAATCAGTCTACAATCCAGGCCTTCACTGCTCCCATCAACGAAAGGCTACACGACCGTGTAGGCCTTCTTCCATGCTCTCCCAATGCTAGGCCTCCACCAAAGGTCCTCTAATGACCAAAATGCTCAAAAAACCGGCTAGTTAGCCTGGAAATCATCCAAAAACAACTAAACTGGTTGTGAAGCGTCAATACAAACCAAAGATGACAAAATCCATGCAATATGTGTGATGAATGAAACAATAGTCATAAAGGCTCAACGGGGCTAGAGGGGGAAAATGTGAGAACATGAAGAACTCTGGAGCTAAGATTAAGAAATAAACGCCTCAATCATTCAAGATGTCCATACCATCAAATATTCAATGACTACAAGGTCAATGTCAAGATCAATACTACAACTGAGGAACTAAACACACACGAAAGAAAAGAACTGACATAGATACGTTAGTTATTAGTCACAGAAGCTCACCAAGGTCAATTTGTCTACACAATGAGGTTAAAGCCAGCCAGAGGTTGATCAAATAGTCTTACCACAACCAATCAATCGAATCACAATTATGCTATGAAGAATCATGAATCGACTGCAAAATAATGCTGAAGAGTTGTAATGAAGATATCAAATAAGGTTCTCCAAAAGTGTGCCAACAATAGTCCCATATATGCAAACTAAAAGAGATGCAAAATCTAATCATGCAAGCTAACAATGCAACTAATATATACATCCTCCCCCAAGCTAAACTACACAGTGTCCTCACTGTGGAAAGGCTAATGATAACAAAAGCAAGGGGGGAGGGGGAAAGAAACCTGCCTCACTGGTCGGAAGGGGGGTGGGTGCTAGAGCTACCAGGATACCAACCACTGCGTCTACCCCAATCCTGCAAATTAGAGCGAAGCCCTCAGAACTTCGAGGTCATCGCGGAGGGTGCGAAACTTTACCGCCCGATCGGGCCATTTTCTGCCCGATCATAGTACAGGAAGCTCCTTTTGACTCTTTGACTCTTAATTCTTCACGTTTAGGGGTCTTGGGACCCTCTAAACTCTCCATAAAGCTCATAACCATTCTTATGTGCCTCGTAACAACTCGTAAAGTCGTGGTTGCTTCCAAATTGCTCAGAAATAAGGAGAAAACTGCCTAAAACCTGCAATTCAACACTCAAACACAAAACCAAACTAAATACGATAATTAGTATAAAAGAGCTCCGAAGAGATCAAATGACGCACAAATTAGCTAATAAATAGGGGAGAAAACTCTATATAAATAAGTGATATAAACCAATCATGTAACAGCCCGGATTTACCGACCAACTTAATTAGAGCTAAACACAGCGGAACGCTTAATCCGGCCTATTACCATCACACTCATCGTCCTAAAACGACGAGTATGGAACTCTAAAAACCTGAACTTTTTAAAACTTTAACTATAAAACATTAACACTAAATGAAGTTATCTAAATGATCTGAATGGTATTAATTAAATAATAAAAGTCTACAGAAAATTCGGCAGAGCTCCGTTTGAAATACGGACCGCCTAAAATTTAACTTAGGACTTGCTTCCAAACTATGAACCTGTATATCATTTTAATATATTTCCAGCAACTATTTCCAGCTTCTACTTTACAAATTCCTATTTTAGAACTATTTACAACATAACTAATAACTACGTTGTTACAAAACCGATCGTCCTCGCCTCAATACATATAAAGATAATTGCAATAAGAATTCCTGCTCCAAGCTTCCACAACTTCATTGCATCCACCTGTAACTAATTAGGGGCTGCCACCCACCCAAGTGACAGGCCACAGAATTGACAAAACAAAACATTTGACTCACATCAGCAACGCGCTGAGTACTAAACCCGTAAATTAAGTAATACATGCTTTGGTGGCTTTTGTTTAATACACTCATCACATATATTCACAACAATTCACATAAACTCTATATATACTTCAAATCACTTACTCAACAATATACAACAGTATACAACTCTTATTGAAACCGTAGTTCATAAGGAAAGGTAATAGCGATATAATATTTATTTGAAAACTCGGCTTATTTCCAAAACATTTAAGTTTCTTACAAGAAACATTCATTTCCATTTCTTATCTCGGTGTGAACGCGAGTGGAGAGGGGTACAACGTACCGGCTGTCTCCAAACTGTTGAGGGTCGTCACCCCACCTTTTATGTTCTGCTTGCAAGACTTAACTGGACATGTCCTTCAACGTCAGGATTTCGCCCCTCCTGATTGGGTAACAGCTAGGGAATACCCGCCCTAACCCGGGTGCATGTTCACAACCTCATTTCACCATTCTTATTTATATTATAAATATTCAACATAGTATGTGGCGACTCATTCACCTTATTTCACATATCACATATCACATTTCACCTTGTAACACATTCTCATAAATATCACACTTTAATATTCGTAAATCAAGTGATATATAAAGTAATTGATTTGGAAATCATTTCAAATAATTATAAAGATATTATCAGCATGACTGATATCCCACAAGACCTCTATGGCTAATTCCTTTTCCAATAACATCTCCAATCGAATCACTTCACCGACCTCAACATAGTCATTTACTAATCAGTCGTAAACTCAACCTCCATAATTTACCTTAATAACCTCAACTCCTCTCATTATAAACTCCCTACTAGTGTATACCTCAATAATGGAACAGATCGATACTCATTCTATATTAGAGTCACTCGGATAAGCTAGCCCTAAATGTCTTCCTTTTATTAGATTCTTTTGTGAATCTCCCAAATCAACAACAATTGAACATAACAACTAATTCTCCAATCACAACTAGGACATTTACGTAGCTTGACTAATCGCTAAGAAGGTTTTGCTAATCTTAATACATGGACTTGATAAGATCTAGGGCGATTCAGTTTAGTATCTTACATCTGAGTTTGTATAACCTTTATAAACCATAGTTATGGCTTTATCATTTCCTCGTTATTAACAACAACAATTAGTTTTAGCTATATACTAGTTATGCTGTTAACTTCACTTTCATATTTTAGACTTGCTAATTAATACATACACCACCTCGTTATACATATGCTCTTATTTAGAATTCTGATTTAGAACCTCTTCGACTCTTAGTCTACTTTCAAAATCAACCCTAACCAGTTCATAGACTCGTGAAGAAGATTTTAATATTGATTATAACTCTCTAGTTAATCTGGATTATAGTAATATCATTTAGGGGTCTCTCATTGTATTAAAGAAACTAATTCGCCTTTCGGTTTTCTAGTTTAACTAACACTTTATTCATCTTTCTTCTTAAGTTAAAACCAAACTTTAGCGACCATTGTATTATAAGTTGAATAAATATCACATATACTTAAGTGACTGAAATCTCATATACTTAATTTCCCATTCTTAAATATAGTTCCTTCACTAGTTTATTAATACCCTTACACATATTTTACATTCCTCAATGATCCACTTAAACTAACTAATTCATTTCTTCGTAATAGAACCAATTAACTCAATCCTATAAACAACTCAAATTATATCACCAACCATCAATGACTAAATTAATCTAGTGCATTTTGTAATTCTAGTTATTTATCATTCTTAATCAACCCATTGATTATTAGACTTTCTAAATTTTGATATGTTGTCATATTACCCGCCTTTATATCTTAATTAGACTTGCTTATGCAATCAACGGTTCTTAACAATCTTATTCACTGGTTGCGTGCTTACTTCCTAAAACCTTGTAAACTTGTTTGAACTTTTAATGTCCTTATTAATGACTTCGAAGGTGAACTCATTCTACCAAGAGAACAACCTAACAACCCAAAGTCCCTTCATACTCATAACTTTCCTCTTATTGTGATTGTTTCAACTCCCTTCTGACATTCAACCCACATAATCTAAACTATACTATCCCATTCCCAACTCAAGACAACTTCAAGGGTGCAGTATGCTACAAAATTCCCAAAATTCCGACTAACAGTAATGTCGTATCTAAGCATCAAGAATCTCACACTATAACTTATTCACCATAGACCTAGAATTAACAATCAATTTCGAATTCTGAATACAATATAAATTTCACAATCAGATAAATAGTTCACAGATAGTCCAAGCAATTGAACAAGAGAAAATTATGTAGACTCAACTAAGTAAATCGGGAATTAGGAATTACATATAAAAGTGTTTAGTACCTCAGTTAAGGTTTCTAGGTAAACATAGATGGCGGTGGTGTGGTGGTTGGCCAGTGGTGGTGGTCGTCGGTCACTCACACGGCCCTCCTCAGGCGCATTCCTTCACCCATCTTAATAAAACCCCAATTTTGCGTATCATCTCTAAATAGATAGAGGGTTTAGGTATTTTTGATCTTACCCCATCTTACTCCTCCTCTAATCGCCGGAAAAGTGGCCGGAGATGGCCTGGGTTTCACGCCGGAACCGATACTCGCACGTTTCTCCCTCTTTCTTTCTTCGTTGGCCGCCGTTGGTGATTGCGGCTGCTCGCGGAGTGGGCAACTCGCCACAGGTGGCGTGCGCCACCGTCGCCGCTGCTCTCCCCTCTCTCTTTCTCTCTCTCTTTCTTTCTCTTCCTCTTCCCCTGTTTCTCTCGTCCTCACCCCCTGTTCTTCCTTCTTTGGCTTTCTGTTTCTGTTTCCTGTGGAAACACCCCTTCCCCTTTTGTCTTCTTTTTTTTTATTTAATTGATGAGTCACCCCTCTTGTTCTAATTTCATGACACACAACACCTCTTCCCTTCCCTTCCATTGCCACGCCACCCTCTAATATATTAAGTATACACCAACACAAATATAATTAATTTGTGTATTTGAAATATAAATCACATTAAAACTAATAATTCAAAATCATTTCTCATATTAATAAATAGCTCTAAATTATTAAAAATAATTCCATAAATATAATTTAAAATAATTATGTCAATAAATATAGCACAACTTCTTAATAATAATAATAAAATCAAATATAAGTTTTCATTTAAAACACAAGGGTTTCAAAATTAATTAAGCTAATATTATAATTAACAATTAATAAAGGTGTTCCTAAAACAGAGCTATTACACTCTACCACCCTTATAAAAAGTTTCGTCCTCGAAACTTAAAACAATAATATTTGAATATAGGAAGACTTATTAAAATCAATAACGAAATACTATAATACTATTTGATTTAACATTAGGAAAGCCAAGATCTTAGAACTTCACGATCAAAAGTTCAGCCTCCATTCATTAACATTTTTGTGTCTCGGCTACCCGATGCCTAGGCTCATCGAGGAGCTAAAATATCAAAATGGTAACCTTGTTGGCATTGAACTTAAGTCATTTCGTTTCAAGAGATCTCGTTTGAAAACTATAATAGCTATTTTCAAACTAAACCAAACTTTACAAAAGAAAATCCTTCCTTTCAAATCCAACGAACGATAATAAATAATTATAATAATAATATAAATAAGATATAATATTAATCGTGGTAACCTAATATCAATCATAACTGTAGTCCCAATCAAGACTATTACACTCTTCCCCCCTAAAAATGAGTTTTGTCCTCAAAACTCCAATCCACGCTTCCACTGCGCACTCTGATTACTAATTCCTAAGGGTATTATGGGTTCACGTAAGCACATAGTGTCACATATTAGCACATAAGAGACATAAAATTCCACCTAATGCTCAATGAGCAACACATAATACTTAAAAGGCGTAACTACTCTCAACGGCTTGATTCATTTTAATCCTGAACTCATTTTAAACTTACTTAACTCTTACGCTCGGATATGAAGATCCGTGCGTACCTAAAAACAATCCCGCTCTGATACCATTTGTAACAGCCCGGATTTACCGACCAACTTAATTAGAGCTAAACACAGCGGAACGCTTAATCCGGCCTATTACCATCACACTCATCGTCCTAAAACGACGAGTATGGAACTCTAAAAACCTGAACTTTTTAAAACTTTAACTATAAAACATTAACACTAAATGAAGTTATCTAAATGATCTGAATGGTATTAATTAAATAATAAAAGTCTACAGAAAATTCGGCAGAGCTCCGTTTGAAATACGGACCGCCTAAAATTTAACTTAGGACTTGCTTCCAAACTATGAACCTGTATATCATTTTAATATATTTCCAGCAACTATTTCCAGCTTCTACTTTACAAATTCCTATTTTAGAACTATTTACAACATAACTAATAACTACGTTGTTACAAAACCGATCGTCCTCGCCTCAATACATATAAAGATAATTGCAATAAGAATTCCTGCTCCAAGCTTCCACAACTTCATTGCATCCACCTGTAACTAATTAGGGGCTGCCACCCACCCAAGTGACAGGCCACAGAATTGACAAAACAAAACATTTGACTCACATCAGCAACGCGCTGAGTACTAAACCCGTAAATTAAGTAATACATGCTTTGGTGGCTTTTGTTTAATACACTCATCACATATATTCACAACAATTCACATAAACTCTATATATACTTCAAATCACTTACTCAACAATATACAACAGTATACAACTCTTATTGAAACCGTAGTTCATAAGGAAAGGTAATAGCGATATAATATTTATTTGAAAACTCGGCTTATTTCCAAAACATTTAAGTTTCTTACAAGAAACATTCATTTCCATTTCTTATCTCGGTGTGAACGCGAGTGGAGAGGGGTACAACGTACCGGCTGTCTCCAAACTGTTGAGGGTCGTCACCCCACCTTTTATGTTCTGCTTGCAAGACTTAACTGGACATGTCCTTCAACGTCAGGATTTCGCCCCTCCTGATTGGGTAACAGCTAGGGAATACCCGCCCTAACCCGGGTGCATGTTCACAACCTCATTTCACCATTCTTATTTATATTATAAATATTCAACATAGTATGTGGCGACTCATTCACCTTATTTCACATATCACATATCACATTTCACCTTGTAACACATTCTCATAAATATCACACTTTAATATTCGTAAATCAAGTGATATATAAAGTAATTGATTTGGAAATCATTTCAAATAATTATAAAGATATTATCAGCATGACTGATATCCCACAAGACCTCTATGGCTAATTCCTTTTCCAATAACATCTCCAATCGAATCACTTCACCGACCTCAACATAGTCATTTACTAATCAGTCGTAAACTCAACCTCCATAATTTACCTTAATAACCTCAACTCCTCTCATTATAAACTCCCTACTAGTGTATACCTCAATAATGGAACAGATCGATACTCATTCTATATTAGAGTCACTCGGATAAGCTAGCCCTAAATGTCTTCCTTTTATTAGATTCTTTTGTGAATCTCCCAAATCAACAACAATTGAACATAACAACTAATTCTCCAATCACAACTAGGACATTTACGTAGCTTGACTAATCGCTAAGAAGGTTTTGCTAATCTTAATACATGGACTTGATAAGATCTAGGGCGATTCAGTTTAGTATCTTACATCTGAGTTTGTATAACCTTTATAAACCATAGTTATGGCTTTATCATTTCCTCGTTATTAACAACAACAATTAGTTTTAGCTATATACTAGTTATGCTGTTAACTTCACTTTCATATTTTAGACTTGCTAATTAATACATACACCACCTCGTTATACATATGCTCTTATTTAGAATTCTGATTTAGAACCTCTTCGACTCTTAGTCTACTTTCAAAATCAACCCTAACCAGTTCATAGACTCGTGAAGAAGATTTTAATATTGATTATAACTCTCTAGTTAATCTGGATTATAGTAATATCATTTAGGGGTCTCTCATTGTATTAAAGAAACTAATTCGCCTTTCGGTTTTCTAGTTTAACTAACACTTTATTCATCTTTCTTCTTAAGTTAAAACCAAACTTTAGCGACCATTGTATTATAAGTTGAATAAATATCACATATACTTAAGTGACTGAAATCTCATATACTTAATTTCCCATTCTTAAATATAGTTCCTTCACTAGTTTATTAATACCCTTACACATATTTTACATTCCTCAATGATCCACTTAAACTAACTAATTCATTTCTTCGTAATAGAACCAATTAACTCAATCCTATAAACAACTCAAATTATATCACCAACCATCAATGACTAAATTAATCTAGTGCATTTTGTAATTCTAGTTATTTATCATTCTTAATCAACCCATTGATTATTAGACTTTCTAAATTTTGATATGTTGTCATATTACCCGCCTTTATATCTTAATTAGACTTGCTTATGCAATCAACGGTTCTTAACAATCTTATTCACTGGTTGCGTGCTTACTTCCTAAAACCTTGTAAACTTGTTTGAACTTTTAATGTCCTTATTAATGACTTCGAAGGTGAACTCATTCTACCAAGAGAACAACCTAACAACCCAAAGTCCCTTCATACTCATAACTTTCCTCTTATTGTGATTGTTTCAACTCCCTTCTGACATTCAACCCACATAATCTAAACTATACTATCCCATTCCCAACTCAAGACAACTTCAAGGGTGCAGTATGCTACAAAATTCCCAAAATTCCGACTAACAGTAATGTCGTATCTAAGCATCAAGAATCTCACACTATAACTTATTCACCATAGACCTAGAATTAACAATCAATTTCGAATTCTGAATACAATATAAATTTCACAATCAGATAAATAGTTCACAGATAGTCCAAGCAATTGAACAAGAGAAAATTATGTAGACTCAACTAAGTAAATCGGGAATTAGGAATTACATATAAAAGTGTTTAGTACCTCAGTTAAGGTTTCTAGGTAAACATAGATGGCGGTGGTGTGGTGGTTGGCCAGTGGTGGTGGTCGTCGGTCACTCACACGGCCCTCCTCAGGCGCATTCCTTCACCCATCTTAATAAAACCCCAATTTTGCGTATCATCTCTAAATAGATAGAGGGTTTAGGTATTTTTGATCTTACCCCATCTTACTCCTCCTCTAATCGCCGGAAAAGTGGCCGGAGATGGCCTGGGTTTCACGCCGGAACCGATACTCGCACGTTTCTCCCTCTTTCTTTCTTCGTTGGCCGCCGTTGGTGATTGCGGCTGCTCGCGGAGTGGGCAACTCGCCACAGGTGGCGTGCGCCACCGTCGCCGCTGCTCTCCCCTCTCTCTTTCTCTCTCTCTTTCTCAACCTGTATACTCTTATATGGTGTTGTATACTCTTGCGTATCCCCTGATTGATAACCCCACCTTTTATGTTCTGCTTGCAAGACTTAACTGGACATGTCCTTCAACGTCAGGATTTCGCCCCTCCTGATTGGGTAACAGCTAGGGAATACCCGCCCTAACCCGGGTGCATGTTCACAACCCCATTTCACCATTTTTATTTATATTATATATATTCAACGTAGTAAGTGGCGACTCATTCACCTTATTTCACATATCACATATCACATTTCACCTTGTAACACATTCTCATAAATATCACACTTTAATACTCGTAAATCAAGTTTCATATAAAAATAATCAATTTGGAAATCATTTCATACAATCTCAAAATATATATTCTTAGCATACATGTTACTTCAATATTAATATCCTCAACTTGATCCGCAGCCTCTAAGACCTTCATAACAAATGTCTTTCCCAAATTGATCGAGATAGTTACCTTAATATTAATAACCTCAACATAACTGTTCAACAATCACTCACACACATAGCTATTTCCATCTACCTTAGACTTCAACGATAAACGAGCAATCTCAATATAACCTAGAACAACTATCTTACATACCCTCTTCTAATTAGACTCCTATGTAAAATCTTTCCCATATCCTTTGATAACTAATCCTCAATTACTGGATTCTAAATACCAATAGGATGTTCCCATGTCTCGATTTATCTCTCAAAAAGCTATATTTATATAACTACCATTCTTTACCAAATCACCAGTATTTTATTTCCGAGTTCATGTAACCCTTACTAACATTAACTATTATTACTAGTGGCAGTTTTTAAGACCAATATCAAGTTATTCTAGACAACAACAACTATTCTTATTCTTTGAGCTTTCATATTCCAACTCTAAATTACAACCTTATCACAATTAATGAAGTTGTTGATTTACTATCATGATAGACCTTAGCTCGTTCACTAACCGATTAACTTTGGTCGCATTAGCTTTTAAACCATTTAGAACTAATCTCAATACTAATGACATATATAGGTTAATATTAAACTCTAAATGGGTCTATTCTATATTCTTGATTACTATTCGTTTGACACCTAAGTCATCATCGTTCTTAAACGAAAACCACAATTAATGACACTTATACAATATATATAATTTAACGAGAACTCTGAGAGCTTGTATTCAATTCATATTTATAACCTGCTACTAACTAATGGATATCTTTTAGACTTGGACTTAAGTTTCTTAATTACACTTAACTAACTCAGTTCTTTTAGTCCAAGACTAATTGACTTAATTCTATAAGCCGATTCAAATCAGTTTCCAAATGAATAGTGACCCAATCCCTTACTCAAATTCTATATATTAACATCATTCAACTCTATTTGATAGACTAACTTGAGTTTTCTTATTGACATACTGACCAAGTCCCTAATTCAGTTCTTTAATTCCAAATCTATCTTATTTTCAACAACCTATTGATCACTAGATTCCATTACTGATCCGATTTCGGATATACATGTTAACTCAGATTATTTACCAGCTACTAACTAAACAAAACGCAAGCTTTCCACTCCTCTTTCGATTCCCAGAATCACAACATCCCATAATTTTCAACCAGCACTAGCTTGAGCCATCTATTCCAATCTTAACAGAATTCATACCTTAACCCAATCCTATACTGATTTTCATAATTCAGATTCTAATATCAATGTTATTAACATCCAGAGATACATACTCTAATGGAGCCCAAATTCGGGAAATAATATCACCCAATTTCATACTTCAAATCAATCTACTACCAATTTCCACAACATAGAATCAATACTTAATTTCCATTAATTCAGTAACAACATCACAAACAGACTTCATAGAATTCATAAACAATTTGAGAAATCTATCAAGTAAAGTATATAGATTCAGTCTAGTAAATTAAGAAATAGCAATTCCATGTGAAAGTGTTTAGTACCTCAGTTAGGGTTTCAAAGTGAGCAAGAACGGTAGTGGAGGTGGTCGTCGGTCACTCACACAACCCTCCTCACGCACAATCCTTCATCCCTCTCAAGAAAACCCCCAATTTTGAATATAATCTCTGAATTAGATAGAGGGTTTTGGTGTTTTGAGTCTAACCCTATCTTACTCCTTCCCTAATCACCGGAAAAGTGGCTGGAAATGGCCGGAATCAGGTTCGCTCGCGGCCACCGCTCGCACGCCTCTCTCCTTTTTCTTCCTCCTTCGCCTCTGATCTGCCGTGCTGCGTCGCCCCACCGGAGCTGCGCCTTCGTCTTCCTCCTTCTCTCTCTCTCTCTCTCTTTCTCTCTCTCTTTCTCTCTCTTCCTCTGCTTCTCGCCTCTCTTGCTCTGCTCTCTTTCTGTTTCTGTTCCTGTTCTTCACGAACAGGTTTCCTTTCCCCCTTTTGATTTTTTTTTATTTAAGTGATGAGTCACCAACTCTTATTTCTCCTTCTCACACATAACCCTTCCTTCCTCTTCTATTTGCCACGCTATTTGCCACGCCATCCCTCACCCTTGATTTCCCCTTTTTTTTTTTAATCCAACCTTATCAAATTAAACATCACCCTCTAATATATTAAGTATACACCAACACAAATATAATTAATTTGTGTATTTGAAATATAAATCACATTAAAACTAATAATTCAAAGTCATTTCTCATATTAATAAATAGCTCTAAATTATTAAAAATAATTCCATAAATATAATTCAAAATAATTACGTCAATAAATATAGCACAACTTCCTACTATAATAATAAAATCAAATATAAGTTTTCATTTAAAACACAAGGGTTTCAGAAATTAATTAAGCTAATATTATAATTAACAATTAATAAAGGTGCTCCTAAAACAGGGCTATTACACTCTACCACCCTTATAAAAAGTTTCGTCCTCGAAACTTAAAACAATAAGATTTGAATATAGGAAGACTTATTAAAATCAATAACGAAATACTATAATACTATTTGATTTAACATTAGGAAAGCCAAGATGTTAGAACTTCACGATCAAAAGTTCAGCCTCCATTCATTAACATTTTTGTATCTCGGCTACCCGATGCCTAGGCTCATCGAGGAGCTAAAACATCAAAATGGTAACCTTGTTGGCATTGAACTTAAGTCATTTCGTTTCAAGAGATCTCGTTTGAAAACTATAATAGCTATTTTCAAACTAAACCAAACTTTACAAAAGAAAATCCTTCCTTTTTAAATCCAACGAACGATAATAAATAATTATAATAATAATATAAATAACATATAATATTAATCGTGGTAACCTAATATCAATCATAACTGTAGTCCCAATCAAGACTATTACACTCTTCCCCCCTAAAAACCTGATACCATTTGTAACAGCCCGGCCTCCCGAGCTGCTAGCTTAACACCCTTAGAAATCTCATACTTCAATGAACATGGAATCCATAATAATAAGTAATAGTTTAAATGGAACTTGCAGCGGAAACAACCTTAAAAACACGATCCTGGACCTGTGGGTTATGGGCCCACAAAACAATATCCTTTATATAATACTTTAATTACAGAGTCATTCGATCTCAATCCCAAAATAAAGGAATTAAATTAGAACATAACTCATTGTAACAGACTCCTCGTATCAAAACTTAAATATTAGGATTTTAACCCACAATATAGATCTGAATCATAACTTTGCTCTAGATTCGACTCCGAGCTTCCAACATTAACTCCTGCAAATAAGAAGGAATAGAAAACAAAGAAAACATCCAAAATGAGTGGAAAACTCGTAACTCTTACTTCAGCCCGTTAAAAACATTTTCATTTCAAATCGTTTTATCACTTGGAAATCAATCTTCGCAAACGATAATCATTCTTGTAAATGAATACGGCTGGCATAGCTCAATCCCCTTACATAAATCGCTGGCAAGTATAGGCTTTGGACTCGATACGACCACTTCACTTTATTTTTGATTTATTGTTTAGCTCCTCTACCTATACCTTGCCCACTTTTCATTTCAGTTCATAAACTAGCCAGCCAAAACAAATATTATTGATAATCAACCAAAACACAGTTTCAATAACAACAACACATTCATATCTATGGCCATAGTACAAACTAATTCACCAAAATAGAAGTACAAAACACATGGGCATGAAATAGATTTTGCTGAACATAAAAGTTACCTTAACCGCTTAATCCTTTCTTAGATCGATATATCATACTTCGAGAACTCTGTAGTTCTATTAGCTCTCTTGAACTCCATAATCAATGTCCGAAAACTTCCACCTCATAACAAAAACAACAATAGATATCAATAACCATTGACTACTCTTCACTAGTTACATACCTCGGTAAAATCAAACTTAATATGATTCCTATTACCTCTGAGTAACGAAATAAACATGTCTCACCAATATAACCTTCCTATAGCTTCCCCTGAGTAAGTAAGGTGCTAAGGATTAGTTTAAACAAGCTTTAGAACATGAATAGGTAAGCTAAACACAAGAGGATGCAAAGCTGTACTTACAGCATCCTGTTTGCTGTTTCTATGGAGTTATTTATACCTTCCCAAGGCTTTAGAGCTTGAAAAAAGGCTTGAACAGATAAATATGGATGTCTAGAAGAGATACATATAAGAAAAGGTAGGTGTTTTTGAAGAAGAATTGGGTGAAAAGAACCGAAAACCCAAAACTGCTATTTATAGCAGGTAAATGGCGGTACCCTTAGGGGAGGGAAACCTCTTCTGGGTAAGGTCGGTTTCATGGAGTTTCTGGGTGATTCTTGATTGAGGTGTTAGCTTGATGTGTTGGCTTTCATTCATGCCAAGGGTTTTGGGAGATCGACACCCAAGTAGCTTCTAAGCAGATTTCTTTGAGGATAGGTCTGAACTGAAACTTCAGCTGGCCAGGTTTTACTAACTAAGGAACTTACCCTATTTAGCCACGTAATTCTTGGGAATAAATGACCATTATAACCTTAAGACATCCCAAGCATGTCATATATCAAGTTTGGTTAGGTTCTAAGCTCGGATTCAACCCCGAAAGGCTCTTTAACTGGAAGTTCGTTGCTACCCGATAAAACGATCACTATACGATTTTCACAATCTTAATGAATAAGGTTCTTATGTGACCACCGATATCTCATAAACCTGTATACTCTTTCTCAACTACGCTGCAAATAATATATGGAATTTTATAGGGTTAAATCTATAAAATAAGCCACCTTATCAACGTGTAATCGAGACTAAACTGGACATGAAAACCCCACCTTATGCATCCCCTGATTGATAACCAGTGAACTTAACCAGTTGTTCTAGGTGATCTAAACAACGCTTATTTACCGAGTTATCATGATTATGCATCTAATTGGGATGTGTTGAGTACATGGACTTGTGTAGTGATCGATAATAGGTATACTCCTGATGGAATTATATGTTTAAGTGTTAACCAAGTCTCTAAGGCATAACTGGTTAAGTTCAATCAAAGTTACTACTTTAAAGACTAGTTTCAAGTATAAAAACTCTATGTTTCTTAACTACTATAGCGAGAGTAATTGAAGGGAGTTGATAAGGAATCTGTGAGTTAAGAATAAATTGATGAGGATTATGAGTATTAAGTATTAAAGTATATTATTAAATATCTTGAATTACAAACATGAAAGTAAGGCGTGAACATGCACCCGGGTTAGGGCGGGTAGTCCCTAGCTGTTACCCAATCAGGAGGGGCGAAATCCTGACGTTGAAGGACATGTCCAGGTTAAGTCTTGCAAGCAGAACATAAAAGGTGGGGTGACGACCCTCAAAAGTTTGGAGACAGCCGGTACGCAGTACCCCTCTCCATTCGCGTTCATGCCAAACGATTCGATTTTATGAAATTATAATAACTGAGTTGAATGTGACTACTTGCTATTATAACTACGTGTTATTTGTTAGCTTTCAAAATACACCTAAACATGTATTTTCTATTATACAGTGTGTACTCAGCCTTTGCTGATTGTTTTGTCATTTCTGTGGCCTGTCACTTGGTGGGTGGCAGAGTCTAACCTTGATGCAGGATTATGTTAGAAGCCGGGATCGAGTTGAGAGCAAAGTTATGTTTCAGATGTATATTATCGGTTAAAGTCCTGTGATTTAAGTTTGGATACGAGGAGTTTGTTACAATTAGTTATGTTCTAATTTAATTCCTTTATTTTGGGATTGAGACCCGAATGACTCTGTAATTGAAGTATTATATAAAGGAAATTGTTTTGTGGGCCCATAACCCACAGGTCCAGGATCGTGTATTTTAAGGTTGTTTCCGCTGGAAGTTTCATTGAATAAAGCTATAAGTAGGCGTCCAAGACTATATGACCACCGTCGCCGCTGATATATCGATCTAAGAAAGGATATTAATAAAGGTGCTCAATATTAAGCTGAATCAGGTCGCTGGACACGGTCGCTGTGTTTAGCTCCATAACTTTTGTCCTCACCCCCTGTTCTTCCTTCTTTGGCTTTCTGTTTCTGTTTCCTGTGGAAACACCCCTTCCCCTTTTGTCTTCTTTTTTTTTTTTATTTAATTGATGAGTCACCCCTCTTGTTCTAATTTCATGACACACAACACCTCTTCCCTTCCCTTCCATTGCCACGCCACCCTCTAATATATTAAGTATACACCAACACAAATATAATTAATTTGTGTATTTGAAATATAAATCACATTAAAACTAATAATTCAAAATCATTTCTCATATTAATAAATAGCTCTAAATTATTAAAAATAATTCCATAAATATAATTTAAAATAATTATGTCAATAAATATAGCACAACTTCTTAATAATAATAATAAAATCAAATATAAGTTTTCATTTAAAACACAAGGGTTTCAAAATTAATTAAGCTAATATTATAATTAACAATTAATAAAGGTGTTCCTAAAACAGAGCTATTACAAATCAACAACTCAAGAAGAACAACCACCCAAATCTAGGGTCAACTATACTCACCAAAGGCACAACAATACCAATGCAAGAAATTCCTCAACAAACAACAAACAAAACTACTCAATCCAACCCAAATCAAGTATCAACAAAAAACAAACCACAATCCAACAACTAACTTCAATAATTTCAAACAAATAGTAAGAAATCAAGTGAGGAAAGTGTGTACCGCTCGAATGGTGGGAGTAAATCCCGCAAATGAACCTTTAGCGATGGTAGATGATGGGGTGGAGTGAAGATTGCCTTCCAATTGTTAAGAAAATAGTCACCAAACACTTTCCCCAAATTGATTGGAGAAGTTATGGTTTGAGGAAAAATTTAACTTGTGGAATAGAAAGAGAGTAATTGAGGTAGAGATGAAGATTTGAGAGGAAAGGAGTGATTTTAGTGGTGGATTTATGGTGAATGAGTGAGTAATGAGGGAGATTGGAGTGGAGAGGAGAGGGTTTTGAGTGAGAGTTGTGGGGGGTCGAAATTGGAGAAGAATGAAATGAAGGAAGACCCCCCTTTCCCCGTGTTTATTATCAGTTGAAGCAGGGGTACACGGTCGTGTCGGAATTGACACGACTGTGTTGCCAAAAATCCCGCAGGTAGTAGCTATTGAACTGCAGAGCTACACGGGCGTGTCAAAATCGACACGACCGTGTAGACCTGCAGTTCTGCACTCTCTCGTATTTTTGTACTTCCTCTTTTTTTTATATTACAGAAAATGAAACTAAACTAAAAATAAATAAAATAAAATAAAATCAAACTACCTAGTTCTAAAAGAAGGAAAAATAAAAGGAATGAAAAATAAGCTAAAAGGCTTGGGTTGCCTCCTAAGAAGCGCTTCTTTTAAGTCATTAGCTTGACTAAGAGGGCTCACCTCTCAATGATGGTGCTGAGAGGAGCCAAGTATCAAACAACCCACGAAACCAATAATGTGGTTGTCGTGGTAGAGCTTCAAGCATTGACCATTTACGAAAAGGGACTCTCATCGCCAGCTTTTTTATATGCTCCATAGGGGGTGGTTTTCACTACTTCAAATGGCCCCGACCACTTTGATTTAAGCTTTCCGGGAAAAATTTTAAGTCTTAAGTTAAACAACAAGACTTTGTCCCCAACCCGAAACTCCCTTTGTTGAATCATTTGGTCGTTCCATTTCTTTTATCGCTCCTTATACAAGCGCGAACTCTCATAAGCATCGAAGCGTAGCTCCTCTAATTCCACCAACTTCTCCTTTCGAGCTTCCCCCGCCAAAGTAAGACCCATATTAAGCTCCTTGATTGCCCACCAAGCTCGATGTTCAAGTTCAACGGGCAAGTGAGACGATAGGGGGTGGTGCTTATAGGAGTCTTGAAAGCTGTGCGAAGAGCCCAAAGAGTGTCGTCTAGCCACAAACACCAATCCTTCCTAGTCTTGTTTACTACTCTCTCAAGCACATTCTTCACTTCTTGATTCGAGACCTCAACTTGGCCTTGAGTTTGGGGGTGGTATGGAAGTCCCACCTTATAATTGACCCCATACTTCTTCAAAAGAGATTCTAATTTCTTCTTAGCAAAGTGCGAACCCCCATCACTTATCAACACACGAGGCACCCAAAATCTAGGAAAAATAATCTTCTTCAAGAGTTTCATGACAACTTTGTGATCGTTAGTGGGGGAAGCGATAGCTTCAACTCACTTGGTCACGTAGTCCACTACTACAAGAATGTACAAGTTCCCCATAGATGGAACAAAGGGTCCCATGAAGTCAACTTCCCACACATCAAAGGGCTCAACTTCTAGAATATTTTATTGCGGCATCTCGTTTGTCTTGGTGATTCCACCGCTTCATTGACACCTATCACAACTCAAAAAAATTCCCTAGGATCCTTTTGCATGTGAGGCCAAAACAAACCAGTTTGGAACGCCTTAGCAACAGTTTTGCCCGCTCCACCATGCCCTCCACATGCCAAAGTATGGCAATGATTCAATATAGAATGAATCTCATGGTTGGGCACCCACCTACTGAAAACAGAATCAGCACACTTCTTGAACAATAGAGGGTCGTCCCAATGGTATCTGCACACTTCCTTGAAGAACCTCTTCCTTTGATGAGAAGTAAGATCATGAGGTTCAATCCCACAAGCTAAATAGTTTGCAAAGTCCGCGAACCATGGGACCTCATTGTTTATGATAACAAAGAGGTGTTCTTCCTTTAAATCATCATTAATAGGGGCATCCTTGAGATCATCATCTTTCTCATCAAGGGTGAGGCGAGAAAGATGGTCAGCTACCAAGTTCTCCGTCCCCTTCTTCTCCTTCATCTGAAAATCAAATTCCAGGAGAAATAGAAACAACCTAATGAGCCTAGTCTTTGCATCTTTTTTACTCATCAGGTAGTGGATCGCAGAATGGTCCATGTAGACAATAGCCTTGTTACAAGTCAAGTATGAACGGAACTATCAAATGTGAACACTATGGACAACGTCTCCTTTGCCGTAGTAGCATAGTTCCTCTGTGCATCATCCAAAGTCCTACTTGCATAGGCTATCACATGGAGCTTCCCTTCTTGGCGTTGCTCAAGAACAACCCCCACTACAAAGTCACTAGCGTCACACATTAGTTCAAAAGGCAAGCTCCAGTTAGGAGCTTGCACAATAGGAGCAGAAGTGAGGGCTCTTTTTAAGGTTTCAAAGGCCTCGATACAAGACTCATCAAACCGAAAATCAACATCCTTTTGAAGTAGATTCGTTAATGGTTTGGTTATTTTAGATAAATCCTTGATGAAACACAGGTAAAAACCCGCATGTCCAAGGAAAGCACGAACTCCCGTCACCGAATTTGGTGGCGGAAGTTTTTCAATAACCGAAACCTTTGCCGGATCTACCTCAATGGCCTTGCAAGACATTTTATGACCAAGAACAATGCCCTCTTCAACCATGAAGTGACACTTTTCCAATTCAAGACTAGGTTCGTCTCTTGACACCTTTTCAACACTCATTCAAGATTATCAAGACATGTGTCAAAAGAGGAACCACACACACTAAAGTCATCCATGAAAACCTCAATAGAATCCCCCAACATGTCAGAAAAATCGCCGTCCTACACCTTTGAAAAGTAGATGGGGCATTACAAAAACCAAAACCTATCTTTCGACAAGAGAATGCCCCATAAGGGCAAGTAAAGTTGGTTTTCTCTTGATCATTCGGATGAATCGGAATTTGAAAGAATTCGGAATAACAATCAAGAAAACAAAAGTGTGAATGACAGGCAAGCCTTTCCAACATTTGGTCAATAAAAGGAAGGGGAAATGATCCTTACGGGTGGATTTATTCAATTTTCTGTAATCAATGCAAACTCTCCACCCAGTGACAGTTCTAGTAGAAATAGTTTCCCCTTTCTCATTCTCAACAATAGTCATGCCTCCCTTATTAGGAATCACGTGAATCGGGCTCACCCATTTGCTATCGGAAATAGCATAGATGATTCCTGCATCACGCAATTTCATAATCTCGTTTTTCACCACCTCTTTGAGGTTGGGATTAAGACTTCTTTGAGGCTCAATAGAGGAGGCATTACTATCGGTGAGATGGATGCGATGCATAGTAAGAGAAGTACTTATCCCCTTAAGGTCATCAATCGAGTACCCAATGACATCCCTATATTTTCTCAATATCTCAATCAACTTCAATTTTGAGATGTCATCAAGAGCCGAATTGACAATAACGGGATAAGAACAATCATCATTAAGGAAAACATATTTAAGGGAGGGGGAAAGGGGTTTGAACTCTACCTTGGGAGGAGGCTTAGTACTCTCCTTCTTAGAAACGAAAGTGGCTAGGATCTCAAATCCCGGCTCAAGTGTTTCCTCAACGGCATCACTGTCGAGAAGCATATAGAACTCTTTCACCTCTTCCATATCTAAATTCAGCTCCTCAGTGATAGAAGCAAAGAGCTCATCATCAGCGTGAACTTCCCTCTCAAAACCCTCCATCTCACTCTCCACATGACTAACTCGGCAAACCCTCTTAATCATACGCTTCCTCAATGTCTTGGAGAACTCAAAAACAACCTTTTCATTGGCGACCTCAGCAGTGATGGTGTCATTTCTACACTTTATCACGGCGCCCAATGTCTTTAGAGCCTCCCTTCCAAGAATGAGGGGAGTTTCGGGATCTTCCTCCATGTCCATTACCATAAAATAACAAGGCACAAATACATGCGCAACTTGAATTGGACCATCTTCCAACTCCCCATGTGGGACCCTAACAGTTCGGTCCGCCAATTGGATCATCTTCAAAGAAGGAAGAAGAGGAAAATGAAGGTGATTGGCTATGGAAAGAGGCATCGAACTCACACTTGCTCCCAAATCGGCCAACGCAACCTTAGGCTCCAAGTCACCTATCTTCAGAGGCAAGGTGAAACTTCCAGGATCTCTTTGCTTCTTGGGAATAGCACGTTGCACAAGAGCACTCACTTGATAAGGAAATGTAATGAGTTCATCTTCTAACTTCCGTTTGTTGGAGAGGATCTCGTTCAAGAACTTGGCATAGTCCGGCATTTGAGACATGGCCTCAAGGAATAGGATGTTAATTTGAAGGCTCTTCATGACATTAAGGAACTTAGTGAATTTGTCGCTCAACTTCCTATACACCAACCTTTGAGGATATGGGACCGGTGGCACATAGGTCTTAGGTGGAGGAGGTGTTGCCAATGGATTTTTGTCACCAACTTGCTTATGAGTCTCCTCCGTCTCCTTATCCTCTCCTCTTCTTTCAACATCAACCTCTCTCTCAATTTCTTCCCCCTGAGCGTCATTCTCAACCACCTTAACTTCACTTTCCTCACACTCATTGGGCATCTTGGGGCCCTCATAGTTCGTTCTAGACCTCAAATGGATGGCTTTGGCTTGATGAAGGTAAGGGTTTGGAATAGGTTGGCTTGGAAGTTGATTTTTCGGGTTAGAGGGGTTCTTCTCGCCCACTTGAGCTAATTGGGTACAAGAATTTTGTTGTGAGCTTGTAACTCTTGAAACCTTTGGTCATGACTTTAAAGAGCTTGGATTTAAAGAGAAAGGGTTTGGGTAATGGTTGGGAGTTGTGGGAGAATTTTGGAGGTAGGGTGGGAGGATGGAGTTGGTTCGAGATTTGGCTTAGGAAATGGTGGGTTTAGAGGGGCTTTTGGAAGTTGGATCTTTGATGAGGAGCTTGGTAAGCATTAGAACCTTGAGAGGAGGATCCACCTTGATTGTAGCTTTGAGTAAACCCTTGTTGAGGTTGATTAAATCCTTGTTGAGGTCGATTTCAATCTTGTTAAGGTCGGTTGAAGCCTTGGTTGTATCCTTGTTGAGGTTGTCTCAAACCTCCTTATTGATTACTTATATACCTTTGGTTACCTTGATAACCTTCTCGTCTAGAATTCATGGCCGCCACATGCTCTAACTGAGATCCTCCACAATAAGAGATATCATGGTTTGTACCACATCATATATCACAAGAGAAAGCATTCACTTGTGAGGGACTCGATGATGCAAGGGTGATCTTACAGAGGTTCTTGTCAAGTTGATCCATCTTTGCTTGAATTTGTTCCATTGGGTCCAACTCAAACTTGCACCCTTCTTAGGTTCAGAACCTCTCCTGCTTCCACCCTATGAGTAGTTCTTGATCACTTCTTTTATGGTGGACTCTAATTGGTCTTGCGGGATCTTAGAATGTTGACCTCCCGCTCCAGCATCAAGGTTAGCACGTGACATGGGGTCAAGACCATCATAAAAGAACCTCATCTGTAGATTTTGATTGAACTCATGGTGAGGGCACGAATGAATCAATTCCCTAAACCGTTCCCAAGCCTCTGCAAGCGTCTCATCACATTCTTGCTCAAAGGAGGAGATCTTCCTCCTAATATCAGCGGTCTTCGACTATGGGAAATACTTCTTCAGAAAGGCCAATGTAACTTGCTCCCAAGGAGTGAGGGAGTTAGCAGGAACGCTTTTGAGCCAAGACTTTGCCTTTCCGGAAAGAGAAGACCGGAAGAGATGCATCCTTATATAGTCTGGGGATACATCATTTGTTGTTATCATAGCACAAATCTCCAAAAACCGATCAAGATGATCATGTGGATCCTCATCCGACCCTCCACAAAATTGCTCGGCTTTCACCATCCGTGTAAACTGAGGGTGAATGCTAAAATTTGATGTGGTTGTGGGGAGTCGAATTCCACCCAGTAGAACATAGGACCCCAGATTTTCGAAATCCCTGAAAAGATGTGCATTATCATCACCCATGTCTGATTCAGTTCCACTTGTTGAACTTGAGATTGGTGAAGCTGGTGCAGAACCCAAGTTCAACCGTTCGATACCTCCCCAAAGCTTTCGCAAAGTGCGATTGATTTCCAGATCTAAAGGTAAGATGGGTGAACCGTGAGCTCTCCTTTTCATGTAACACAACAAAGCTAAGCACAGGGTTAGCAAATAACAAAACAATAAAAAACAAAAGAAAAATCACTTAAACAATACTAAACTGAAGTAAACTTCAATCGATAGCACAATTTCCCCGGCAACGGCGCCATTTTGTGAGAGGTTTTTAGTGTGTCGTTAGGCACTAAGAACCTCTTAGCAAATAATACTTATAATCCTAACGAACAACTACTATGAATGTAGTAATGACAAGTCAAGGGTTGAACCACAAGGAAATAGGGATTGACTAAGGTCTATTAAGTCTAAAACTATATAAGTGAAGGGTACTTGGGGGTGTAAGGAATGAATAGTTATCAATTAACAACTAACTAAAGAATGAGGTTGATTATAGCTTTGTTGAGGTGGATTCCAACCTTGTTGAGGTTGGTTGAAGCCTCGAGTGTAATCTTATTGAGGTTGTTTTGAACTTCCTTGTTGATTGCTTCGATACCCTAGGTTACCATGATAACCCTCGTCTCTATAATTCATTGCCGCTACATGCTCCGACTAAAATCCTCCACAATAAGAGATATCGTGGTTTGTACCACCACGTATGTCACAAGATAAAGCATTCACTTGCGAGGGACTTGGTGATGCAAGGGTAATCTTAGAGAGTAGTTCTTCCTTCGTAGGTTGAGCACCTCTCCTTCTTCCACCCCATGAGTGGTTCTTTATCACTCCTTCTATGGTGGACTTGAGTTGGTCTTGCGGGATCATATGATGTTGATCTCCCGCTCCAGCATCAAGGTTTGCACATGACATAGGGTCAAGACCATCATAGAAGAGCCTCATGAGTAGATTTTTATTGAACTCATGGTGAGTGCATGAACGAATCAACTCCCTAAATCATTCCCAAGCCTTCGCAAGTGTCTCATCACATTCTTGCTCAAACGAGGAGATCTTCCTCCTAATTTCTGCGGTCTTCGACTCTGGGAAATACTTATTTAGAAAAGCCAATGTAACTTAGCTCCCAAGTGGTGAGGGAGTTAGCAGGCATGCTCTTGAGCCATGATTTTGCCCTTTCGAAAAGAGAAGACCGGAAGAGATGCATCTTGATATACCCTCTACGAAATTACTTTGTTTTCACCATCTGTGTGAACTGAAGGTGAATTCTGAAATTTGTAGTGGTTGTGGGGAGTCGGATTCCACCTTGTAAAACATAGGACCCGGATTTCCGGAATCCCTGAAAGCATTATCGTCACCCATGTCTGATTCACTTTCACTTGTTGTACTTGAGATGGGTGAAGCTGGTTCAGAACCCAAGGTTAACCGTTCCAAACCTCCATGAAGCTTTCGCTGGGTGCGATTGATTTCCGGATCTAAAGATAAGATGGGTGAACCGTGAGCTCTCCTTCTCATGTAACACAACAAATCTAAGCAGAGGATTAGCGAAAAACAACACAATAAAAAATAAAAGAAAAATCTCTTAAGTAATACTAAACTCAAATAAACTTTAATCAATAGCACAATTTCTTCGGCAACTGCGCCATTTTGATAAGAGGTTTTTATGTGTCGTTAAGGCACTAAGAACTGCTTTCCGAACAATATTTATAACCCTAACGAGCAACTACTATGAACGTAGGAATCGCAAATCAAGGGTCGAACCACAAGGAAAAAGGGATTGACTAAGGTCTACTAAGTCTAAAACTACCTAAGTGAAGGGTATTTCGGGGTGTGAAGGATTGAGTAACTATCAACTAACAACTAGCAAGGAATAACAACTAACAATCAGTAAGAGAAGTAAATATAATAAGGCAAACACTAGAGTTCGGGCTACTCGTATAAATCCGGCTAGGCAACAATTACCAATGCAATTAAAGTTCAAAGGCGAATATCATGCAAAGTGAAGTTCTCCTCTAAGTACTCGATTCCTCTCTCGAATGGTCCTCAAGAGTAATCAATTAATCAATCTACTAGATCCTCTCTCGAATGGTCTCTAGTCAATTGGTTAATGGATTCAAAAAGGTTGGAAAACCCATAATACAATGATCCTCGTAATTTCTACCCATCTCTTGGTCTAGAAATTAAGCTGATTCATGGGAATGACAAGACAACAACAATCAATTAAGAGCAATTGATATCTAAGCCCTAGCATAAACTTGATCAAGGTCTACCCTAAGGTGTCAAAATATCAAAATCAATGCATATTAAATAAAGAATTAAGTAATTACATGAACATCTTAGTTAGTACTAATTCATACTTTCACCCAAACCCTTGATAAGAACCTACTCACTAATCATGGATTCAAAGCAAAAGAGATTAAACAAATTAAACATGATTAATAAAGCAATGAAAATAAAGAAGAAAGATTGAAAGAAATTACTTGGATTGAAATCACAATTGAATCCTCAAGGTTGCAATATAACAAGAACTAAGAGTTTGAGAGATTTTAGAGAGTTTAACTAAGTAATTAGAGTCTAAGTAATGAGATAATTCTAAACAAAAACCGCAAAAACTATTTATATGGTCCATTAAATGAAGACAGAAAAACGGGGCAAAAGCCCGAAATTAGGTCGACACGGTCGTGTCCATAATGACACGGCCGTGTAGACCTATTCTTCAATAATCCTCAGCATACTCAAAAGTTATTGCTTCCGTCGAAAAATATCTACACGGTCGTGTCCAAAAAGTTTCCCTGATGGATTTTAAAAGGTCAAATGATGTCTTAACATGCTTGATTGTGAATGTGTTTCTTTGCTACCTCATGCTTGTCTCAGTCCCTTAAACTTAAAGAAATAATTAAAATGATGTCAATAAGAAACATAACTGAAAATATATTAAGCATAATGATTCATAGAAACTGCATTTACAAACCTACAATCCTCCACTTTATTTACAAAGCTTATGTTTGATTTGCAGTTTAACAAATATTCCTACTTTAATGTGATGACTATGTATTTACCAATAAAAAACATCTTTCAAACAATATCAATTGCTTTTCAAAAACTTGCTTAGTAAATTCACCCACTTCTATTCTCTTCCAAAAACTGTTTTCTTCCACAAAACTCTATTCTTCCAGATAAATTGATTTCATCCCAAAAATTGCAAATTCACCATTCACTATACTCTTCATTAAGTACTCCCTCATTGTCAAAGTACTCAAGTTCTTCAATTTGACTTGGTAACTTATCATTCAAATATTGCACAGCTTCATCCACAATAGCTTGATCAAATTCGACATTTTTGGGGAGAAGACCAACCTTTCCAATCTTGGTTTTCCATGATGAGGTTCTTGTAATTATTACCTCCCTTCACCTTAAGAATCTCAACCATAACCCACTGTAATTGCAACCATGTGTATTTTAAAACATTAGGATCAAATTTGTCATATGCATCATGCACATTTTCAATGAGCTCATCTATGTTCTTAGGAAAAGTTTGATACATTAAAGCTTGTATGGCTCTAAAAAAACCCTAAATCAAGAATATTTAAATCTGGGGACTGAGGTCGTTGTTGAATGAGCTTGATATTGAACCCATTCTGAGTGGCTGATGCCTTGAATGCCTCATCATTTCCTTGTATATGAGGCCTTGCATTGTCCTGTTGGATGAATATTTCCTTGGACAGACTAGCAGGCCATTTACTCATTATAGCTGGGATTACATGCTGTATAATCATGTCCCTGATGACCTTTTGAGTGATTTTTTCAACAACCTTGGTTTCTATAGTGCCATTTTCTCTATTTTTGCTTTTTTTGTTGCCACCTTCACTACAAAAGGAAAGATACCAAACTTGCCATTATGAATCAGATTACCTTGAGCATTATAAATTGGTTTTGATGTCACCCCCATAATCATGGCTTTAATCTTGAATCTCTTTGATTGGCAACACCTATATGGATCACCTTCCCTTGGCAATAATTAAAATCTCCTGGTATCTGAGTTCAAGTATAACCATTTCTCATCAATGTGTATTATGTTCTCCATCTCTATAAACTATGCTTGTTCAGTGGGTGTGCCAGGTAGTATATGGCATAGAACCCACTTCATTCTCTCCAATTTGTGAGTTTCTGTCAAACTTGGATGATTACTACTTGTATGGCTTCTCAACTTCTCCTTTTTGAGCAGTCTATAAACTGTTGAAGGAGACACTTTCAGTGCCCCTGCAAAGCATCTAACTGAAGTGCGTTAATTTAGGGGCACTGATTGGAGAAACTCCTCAGTTTATTCCTTTGGTATCCTCCCCATAATTCCCTTTTTCTTTACCTGACATCACTCTTAGCTCTCTGTCTACATGCTCTTTTCCATAATCTCTCTATTGTGTATCTTGAAACACCGTACTTCTGTGTTGTCTTCTTCATAGCACCATATGGTAATGTTCCTTTCTCTTCCATAGATAACAATTCATCTATAGCTTTCCTTCTGTTGTCATGTTTCATCTCTGGTTTAATTCTTTTATTTTGTTGTTCAGTATCAGATTCTGGTTCAGAGGAGATTTGAGTGTCGAAGTTGGGCACCATGTCTTCAAGTAGCTGTAGGTAGTACTCATCCCAATCCTCTTCATCAACAACATGATTGTAGATTTCCTGTGCTGCTTCCATTTTGTCCAGATGCAACAACTGATTATGACCTTAGCAACTTTTTTTTAGTGTTTGGTGGGTTTATATAGTGTTATGTGTAGGCAGTGAATCTGTCTTTTGGAGAATGTTCTCTGCCTTATGTAATCATTAAGGTTGGTAGGAAAAGCTGAATTTTTTGGGGAATGTCTGTTACCCTTAAATAGGGAAAACATGGGTTGGGTGGTACTTAGAACATTTGCTAAAGTACTTTTGAATTTTCGAGGGAATCCAAAATTTTTTGTGAAGGTGAAATGTATCAGGTGTAAAGGTGAATTTTTTTGTGGATGTAAAGGGGTTGTAAGTCTTTAGATGTACTTGTAAAAATTGGATGGAAAAAAATTGTACCCCTTTTTTTCCAAAAGCTGGCGGCCCTCTTAAAAGTGGTCCCAAACAATTTTCTTTTCCCTCCTTTTCACATGGGACAGCTACAATTAATCTACTTCACATTATACTACTTAAACATGCTTAGGAAATTTTGCCTAGGATTCCGTTTTTACAACAATGTGTCATCTATTATGAACTGGAGGAAGTATAAGATATACTTGATCTCTGGGTATCTTTTTTCGTCTACCTGATCTCTGGCAACAATCATGGTCATTTTGATTTAGTAGTTGGGTTTTACCATGTTTGTATGGAGTCTTGCATATAATTGGTGCTGATTTTGCTGACTATTTTGTGGGCTTTGGTATGCCAGCATTCTTGTAGCCCCACCAAACTGGTTTGGCTGGGTTCAGTTGCTTGGAACTCTTCGCTCGGGCTTTCCCACTTGTGGTTGTTTCTCTGCAGATGACGCGCTAACTCTGTGATTCTTCTATCTTGTGTGTAACTTTTCATAGTTGGCTCGGTAGGAACAACACTTGTTAATTTTTCAGAGATCTATGGGAAGTAACTTTTAGTTTATGAAAATACTACGTAGTGGGAATTTTTGTTTCAATTTTTCTTTTTGTTGACCCTCAACTTTATTTATTTATCTTCTATAATCTTTTTCTTTTGAGAAATCAGTTTTAATTTTAAAAAATGATTTAGCATTAGATAAATATTTTTTAAAATTCCAAAAAATTGGGAAAAAATGAGTCGTTTGGTTTAGCCATGTTTACGTCCAATCCCCTTCAAAAGGTTAAAATCCTTTTCACTTGACTAAAAACCTCAAGCACTTGTCTAAAACCACAAAAGCCTTTGAAAACAAATGGATTTGAAATCCTTTGTTGTTCTTTTGGATCTCCTAAGATTTCTATCCTTGCTTTGTGGAAGATGGAACTTGGAATTCTTTCACTTTTTGGTAAAATCTTGTTTGGAGAGGAGAGAGATAAAGAGAAATAAAAGAGGGGGGTCATGTGATAGGAATAGAGGTGTCAATTCAGATAATTGGGTCGGTTTGGGATTGACCCAAAACGGGTCGGATCGAGTCGGGTCGGATTCTCGGATCACTATTAATCGGGTCGGGTTGGATCGGTTACGGATAGATTTCGGATCATGGTCTGGTCGGGTACAATTTGGGTTCGAGCTGGGTCAATATTCGGTCGAGTATTAACGGATTCAGGTAAACCTGAGTTGGGTAACTGTCGCTGTATGGATCAATTCGGGTTCGATGGCTTTTGGGTTGGATTGATTTCGGTCCCAGTTATTTCTAGGGTCGATTCAGTTCTAATTTTGGTCGAACTTCGAGGTGATAAAGAGTCAGATCGAGTTTTACATAACTCAACTCGTATTGTTAAGATTTCGAGTCGAGCTTTGACTGAGTTTTGACCAATTTGAACGAGCTCGAGCTGAGAGTCAATCTCAAGCTATTTTCGAGATTTCTTACCATCTTTACACCTATAAGATAAATTGTATATAATAATTGAATGTTTTTACCCTCTTTTATCTCATTTGAGTTTCTCGCTAGTATTCGTGTCGAGTTTTGTGAATCTTGACTCGATCTGATTAGCGTCTCGAGTCGAGGTCGAGTAGTTCACAAGTTGTGTCTCTCAATTAACACCCTTAGTCGAGCTCCTTTGTGGCATGTTCGATTTTGATTATGTTTGTATTACGGGTTGACGGATCATCTTGTTATTGCGTGTTTGACATATTGTCAGCGCTTTTACATTTACTTAATGCATTAGATTGATTTATAATTAGATGTTATAATACAACTAATAAACTAAGAAATATTATGTGATTTTATTGTTGTTGTAAGTTGCAACAAATAATAGTACGTATAGTAATATTAATGGTAATAGTACGTAGTAATAAAATAAAATAAATACTAATAGATTAGATCAACATTAAAAAAAAAAACTAAGATCAATGTATTAGATCAATCAACCTATTAGATCAATACATTAGATCAATATATAACTTATAAGATACTAAAGATCAATGTATTAGATCAAGGAATAAGATAGTGAAGATCAGCGTATTATGTCAATTTACATATGTTCAAGATCAAGCAAGTAGTTAAAACCATGTTGTGCAATCATCGATACATTAGTGTATTCAATCATCGATATACTAGATAATATCTATGACAGTTAAGATCAATATACTATCTTAGATTAATCATCAATATATGACATCAACTTATAAGATAGTTAGGATTGGTTTTTAGATGGATCAATATATAGATCAACGAATAAGATAGTGAAGCATATATTATATCAATTTACATATGTTGTAAATTAAACAAATGGTTAAGATTTATATGTTAGTTCAAGCATCGATATATTAGTGCATTAGATCATATCGATAGTAGTATACTAGATCAGTATATAAGAAAGCTAAAGATCATGTACTAGACCAAAGAACAAGATAGTTGAGATTAATGTAGTAGATCAATCATTAATATATTAGATAAATCTAATGTGAAAGATAAGAACAACGTAGTATAACAATTATTGATATATTATGTTAGCATATTAGATCAATCATCAAAGTATTAGATCAATATGTACGTATACAATATAATAATGTATTAGATTAGTCATTAATGCATTTAAGATAGTTAGGTAGTGTATAATCTAATAGATTAGTCATTAATGCATTTAAGATAGTTAGGTAGTGTATAATCTAATAGATTAGTAATTAATGCATTTAAGATAGTTAGGTAGTGTATTACATCAATCATCAATATAATAAAGGGAAATTCCCAATGATGGCCCTTAGGTATTAGAAATTCCTAGTGGTGGAAATTTCGAAAAAAAATTCTCATTGGTAGCCTTGCTATACAAATTATTCCCAAGCATAACCTTATCAAAAATATATTTGCTAAATAATAAAGCATATTCCACTAGTGAACCATTAAAGCGGAAATTCGCGCATAAAACGAGGAATTTCGGATTGTTTTTTTTTTTCCAATTTGGACCTCAAAATCGATTTTTAAAGTTAAGTTTAGGTTTACCATTCAACGTTCGATTTTGATGTCAAAATTGGAAAAAAAGACCCAAAAGACCTTTTTTTACGTGCGAGTGACCGTTTTAATGGTTAACTAATGGAATATGATTTATTATTAACAGAATATTTTTCGTTAAGGCTATATTTGGGAATAAATGGGAAAGTTTTTTTGAAATTTATAACACTGAGAATTTCTAAGACCTAAGGGCCACCATTGGGAACTTCCCTACAATAAAATGGTGTATAAGCTAGTAACGAGTTATATATGATATACATGTAGTTGTTGTATACAAACATTATTAATAATATATCAGTGTGTACGACCATATATTTGTCATATGTGGGGGCTGCAAACAGGCCGAGTCTTTGGTTGTTCGAGTTAAACTTGATTGTAATTATCAGTGTTCAAGTTATCATGAGTTCAAACGAACTTTTATAATTCTTGTGATGATTATGAACAAGCTTATAATAAAAATGATATATATATACACATTTATTTTTAGAGGATATATATGCTTAATTGAATCTAATAAGATTCCATTTAACACAGTAGTAATAATTAATACTAGTAAGCAAATGACCAATTAGATGGAGCTATCAATCTATTTAATAAGTAAAAAAAATCGATCGAACGCCTAATTTACAAATATTTTTAAAAATATTAGTTTTAAGGGTCTGTTCTCCCCAGCTTATTTTCATTTCAGTTTAGTTCAGATCTGGACAATATTTTTCTTCTCACATATCACTATTTATTTCAGTTTAGTTCAGCTGTTTTATGCCGAAGAGAACATGCCCTAAGTAAATAGAATCTAAACTATTTTATAATATGATAATAATAAAAAAAACTTGTGAGTTAGTGTCGGTGGGAAGGCGTAGATGCCATTCCAAGTACATATGCTTTGCTCGATGGAGAATGCGGTTTGGCTGCCAAGTCTCGCCTGTAAAAACTATGGCATTGCGTTCTTTCCATATGCTCTAGAGGATTAGGAGAAATTTTGCAACATTGGATTTTGGTTGGGCTATGGTAGTATCAATTAGAGTGGGGACGTCTTTTGCATTAATGGGACAGGAGAGGAAGCTTGATGTGGCATGATCTTTCCAAAAGGTATTAGTATAAGGGCAGAGAAGGAACAGATCTTTTATGTCTTCATTTGGAGTTTGACATATAGGACAGTAGTTTGTAATTGGGATATTTCTTCTTTCTAAGTTGTTTCGAGTAGGAAGGCCATTGTGGATCGTTGGGGGAATTTCAGCTGTCCAAATCCAGTGAAAAGGCCATTTTGACATACTAAACAAATAGTGATCGTGTGCTAGCCAGGTGGCTGATTTTACTGTAAATTTTCCTGATGAGATTAACCCCCAGCAAAAGTCATCTTCCTGAGGTGTAGACGGAAGGAGGATGCCTTCAATTATGGAAATAATGTGGGGCGGGAGCAAGTTATTGAGGAAATTAGTGTTCCAGGTCATATCTGGTCGGATGACATCTCGTACCTTGAGCCGAATATTCGGCATGGTAGAAGGGTCCAAATTTAAAATTTCAATCACACTTTTGTTTGTGCACCAATTGTCTAGCCAAAATAATATGTCATTACCAGAACCAATTTTCCATCGGATTCCTTTGCGGATTAGGTCGCGTGTTTGAAGTATGGCTTTCCAAATTGGAGAATCTTTGGGTTTGGACTTTTATTCAAAGAAGGAACAATTTTTGAGATACTTCTGGCGCATAAGGGACGCCCAATTGTTAGTGGGGTTCGTTAGAATTTTCAATGCGAGTTTTGTAAGCATACCTTGGTTCATATGTTTGGTTTTTCGGAGACCTAACCCTTCCAAGATCTTTGGTCTGCAAATTTTATCCCAGGATATGAAAGGGAGGCTTTTTGTATCTTGTTTATTTTGTTTCCAGAAGAAGTTGCGATTGATGGAGTCTAATTTATTGGCGATAGCCGCTGGAATTTTGGTTGTGGCCATGGTAAAAATGGGGATGGCCTCGAGGTTGCTTTGTATAAGGACTGTACGTCCTGCTTTGGACAAGAAAGAGTTTGTCCACGAGTTTAAGTGTTTGTCAGTTCTGGCGAGTAGTGCGTTAAAGTCTGTCAATGTGCTTTTATGGGTCGAGAAATGTCGTCCTAGATATCTTCCTAACGAGCGTTTTGGTAACATATTGAAATGACTGGCTACTAGTGTTTTTCTTTGGGAGGGCGTTTTGACAGAGAAATAAATTGATGATTTATGAGAGTTAATTAATTGTCCCGAGTTTGTGCAGAAAGCATCCAGTATGTTTTTTAATTTCTGGCTAGCCGATGAGCTAGCTTTGCAAAAGAGGATACAATCCTCTGCAAAAAATAGGCCAGGGATTTTTTGAGAGCCGGGGCATAACTTAAAGCCTATTCCAGATTTGGCATCTGATGCTGCAAAGGATAATTGTCTGGCTAGAACTTCCATACAAATGATAAGAGGTAGGAAGATAAGGAATCGCCTTGTCGTAGTTCTCTTGACGGAATAAAATATTCAGAAATTGAGTTATTAATGTTGATCGAGTATGATATTGAAGTGACGCAAAACTTTATCCAGTTTATCCACTGCTCATGAAATCCGAATAGTGACAGGCTTTTAAAGAGGAAATCCCATTCGATTCGGTCATATGCCTTTTCTATATCGAGCTTGAGAGCAAACCAACCTTTTTGGCTTTTCGATTTGTGGAATGAGCTCAATATTTCTTGAGCAATAAGGATGTTGTCATGGATTTCCCGTTCGGGAACAAATGCACTTTGGAAAGGGTTTATTATTTTGTCAAGAACTGGTCGTAACCAGTTGACTAGAATTTTAGCAATGATTTTGTATAACGTAGTGCAAAGACTGATTGGCCGAAAGTGTGAAGGATATTATGGTTGTACATTTTTTGGGATCATACATAAGAGCGTGTGGTTTAGACTTTTGAGAAAGTGGCCGTGGGTAAAGAAGTTCCAGATGGCTAGACAAAGGTCTTTTTTCATCATGGGCCATTAATTCTGAAATAATTTTGAGCCAAATCCATCGGATCCGGGGCTTTTGGTCGGATCAATATCAAACATTGTCGTGTGAATCTCCTCATCTGTGAGTGGGGCGATCAGGTCAGAGTTGTCCTCTTGAGTAATGCTATTAGCAATACACGGTAATAGGGCATATGATCGTGTGATATGATCGTAGTGCGTTTTATGCCATTGCTTGAGGTCTACTTTCATTCTTCGGAGCTTTTGACATAGGGCATATAGCCGGGATCCCGGGATGTAGGATTACCAATGGTTTTTGATAATGGTATTGAATTTGGCACTATTTATCTAGCCATTTTGGAAACGGAAGCGATTCGTTCCTTGAACAATGTTTGCATTGCTATTGACAATAATGGGTGCATGATCGGATCATGAGAAGGCATCATTCGTGACATTGGCGTTTGGAAATGTTTGCATCAATGTGGTGGAGGCGATTACTCTGTCCAAGCGCTCATAGATCATGTAGTTTGATAGCTTCTTTTTCCAAGTGAAGGGGTATCTCTTTAGGGGAACATCTCTAGCGGCAAGATTATGAAGAAAGTTTCGGATTGTGATACATCTCGAAGGGTGGGCCGGAATTCCTCCCTTCTTATCTTGTAAATAGTGTAGCTCATTTAAATCTCCGAGCATAAGCCATGGCTCTGTGAAGTTAAAGAAATGAGATGTCATGTCTTGCCAGAACTGGTGTTTATCCGGTTCCTGGGCATTGGCGTAGACTCCAGAGACCCAGCATGAGAATTGAGTTGGACGGTATGTGACAAAAAGATGGGCAACTCGAGGCGTCGGATCTTATTTTGTGACGTCACAAGTGTTACTATCCATCAACAAACCTCAAACCACTATCCATGTCTGTTGGGCCCCTCCTCATCAAGACCTCATCAAATTAAACTTTGATGGATCCTCTACTCAAAACTCGGCAGCAGCGGGCATTGTACTCAGGAACTCTTCAGGCAATATATTGAAAGCAAAGGCCTACAAGTTGGGAAAATTATCTCCTCTCATATCTGAAGCTACTGCCCTCCGTGATGGCCTTCTCGAAGCAAAGAACATAAAGATTACAGACTTAGTGATTGAAGGAGATAATTTAATAGTCATCAACATCTTGAAAGGCAAATACAACATCCCATGGTGCATACAAACTCTCATTGATGATATTAGACGGATTCTTACTACTTTCAAATCTACAGTGATAACTCATATCTTCAGAGAAGCAAACAGAGTAGCTGATTATCTCTCCAAGCAAGGACATCTTTTAACTCAAAAAACTCAGGAGTTTGATGTCCAGACGGATAAAACTTTGTATCAATTTTTTCTTTTAGATAGCTTAGGCTTCACCCTTGAGAGAAGGGTCACATAATGCTTTTCCTTGTACCCATTCAAAAAAAAATTAACAATAAAGTTTGTTATAAGTAATACTACCTCCGTTTTTTTAATATGTATATTTGCTTTTGTGCGCGAACCAAGGAAAAAGTACAAAAGTAAGAGAGAAGGTTAGTAAAAGTAAGGAAATAATGAAAAAGGAAGAGAGAAGGAAAGAAAAAGTAGGAGATAAGTGTAATAATTAGGTGCCCAACCTTCCATTTATGGGAAAAGGTAGAAATGTACATATTAAAAAAAATCCCAAAATGGTAACATATTAAAAAAACAGAGGGAGTAGTTAGATACACCCTCAGTCTCATATTACTTGATACAGTTTGACCGACACAGAGTTTTACGAGTGTTATTTGACGTGTTTATTTTATTGTGAGTAGTTAGATGTTGGTACTATTTAAGTCCATAAAGTACAATGTGAGACAAATATGGGCCATGAGGGTATTGCAAAAGTAAAATATAAAGCAAAAAGAGAGAGAATGCAAAAGTGAGACCATGCTATTTTTAGAAGTATATCAAGTGATTGGACGGACGAATATGGAAAGTGTATCGATTAATATGAAACGGAGGGAGTAACTTAAAATACAACCACACAAAATTTGAAAATCAAAACTAACCTATTAAAATTTGAAAATTCACTATTAAATTTCAGAAGATGAAATAAACTTTCAGCTCACCCTTATCTACCTCTAGAACATAACCCAGTGGCCACTACTAATATAAAGAGCCAAAATTACCTCCCCCTCTCTCCCCATCCCCTTCAGCCAAACCCTAACCCTTCTACCTTCCGCCCTCAACCCCGCTGAGTCAACCAAAGCCTCCTTTCTCTTTCATTTTTATTATCTCTGTTTCACCCATCCCTTCATCTTCTTTAGATCATTATTTGGATATCAATTGATGCTTTCCCTAGCAATAATTGAAAAAAGGCCCAATGTTTCAATTCTTTTGTTAGTTGCTTAGACCTTCATTCTCCAGATCGATGGTTACCACACTAACTCTAGATCTCACGATTCTCTCAATAATTGTCTCTATGGGTTGTTAACTGGGTTCCTTCTCTTTCCTAATCACTCTTCTTTTTCCTTGGCTTTGGTTCTTTTCTACTCTGTTTTACATCAATTTATTGGACATTGGTGATCTCTCCACAATATCAATGATTAGCAAAATTTTGGATGAAAGTTGCACCAGTTCTTTCACTTTCGTGATTTTTGATGATTTCTCTTCCTTGTTATTGGTTCCAAATGGATATATGCATTTTTTAATTATTTGTTTCGTTTTTTCAAAATTCGTTTCGTGGTTTTAGTTTAGGTTTCTGTTTTGAATGGAATCCCCACTTCTTAATTTGTTTAGTCTTCTTGAAATGATTTCAGAAATAGTTCAAATCCTATTTCAAATTTTAGTTCATTTCTTGTTTTCACAATACTTTTTTCAAGAAAAATGCGAGCCTTATTGTATATGATTCATACTCTGCAACAATTCAAGTATTATTGTAACTATTACTTATCTTAAAATTTACCGAGACAACCCAAAATTACCTAGAACAATTTCATTTGTTTCCCAAATTCGTTGAGGATCTCTACAGACTTATATAGTTAATGTTTGGTGTGAATGGTGATGTGGAAGTGGTACCTGAGTGGTGATATGGACTTGTGGTATTAATCGAGTTGTGGGGGTAATGGAGATGAGAGAGATTTTATTTATTATTATTTTCCGTCATTTATATTTGGTTATTGTTTATTGGATTTTATAATCATTCCTCATTGACAGAATTGAATTGGATTGAAATCTCCTACTCAATTAAAGTTGAATTGGATTAAACTGAATTGAAATTAGAACATCAGTGATCAATAAAAGTAAATGTTCAATATAATTAAAAGTAAATATCAATAGTCTGGACAATAATTTGATGCTTGATCTTCTTAACAAATGCCCTTGGAGTGTTAGTCAACATATTTTTGAATTATGGAATGTTATTGGGAATCAAATTAATTTATAAATAATGATTTTAGAAATAAGAACGAGTTGCAAATATTAAAGAATATGTTAATCCAATAAGTTGTATTTGATAATCAACTAAAACTGTATGAATGAAAATGAGCTTTCTGGATAAGCCGTGAATGAAATGAGATCCGGAAATTGAAATGAATATACTCACACTTAGTTAAATGGGATGACGAATATGTGTATATGGTTCAAGTGATGACTTTCATAAAAGATATTAATCACTTAAAGTGGAATATCGAAGGGAAATGATGAACAGGTTGCCCTGTATGGAAGGTTCATCAGCCACCTATAGGTTTTCTGGTTACTATGCTGACTTTTCTGTTACTTATCTTCCTTCTATCTTATTATGATCCAAGTAGAAGGGGTGTGCACACTAGGGACTCTATTTATGGCCATTATGATATTTGTAGGTAGTTACTGGGGATTGACCCCGGCCAACACCCTTGAAGTAAGCAGAAATTGGAGATTGACCCTGGTTTACTGGCGTTCTCTTTCTTCTCCTTAAATAATCGCGTAATACTGGATTATTAAATTAATTGAAATTATGTGATTACTAATCATATATATATATATATATATATATATATATATATGTGTGTGTGTGTGTGTGTGTGTGTGGAGTGAGTGAGTGATATGCTTTCGACACTATTAATCTATTATTTTCACAAGTATTATCAACTTAAGTATTTTATGGGATGGAGTTGGAATTACTCAGTTTTTCTGATTTCTGGGAGCTCGTCTCTCTTGTTTCTTTTCAATTTATTTGTGCAGGTGGGTGATCGACAGGGGGAAACAAAGAGAGAACTCTTAGAGTTGACATCCACTTAGTTTAATTAAGTTTCCGCTGAGACTCTGAGACGTCTTATTAATTAGTGTTTTATTGAACAATTTAGTTGGTGTAAAACTTAATTTAATTTGAATTTAGTGTGATATTACCTATTATTCTGACATTTATTTCTATGGAGATAAGTGCGGAGGTAGCACGCCATCCGAGTAGAACTCTCGTGGATTTTTCCCCAACGAGTTTTATTAAATGAAAAAGGGTTCCATTTGAGCGGAGTGTTACAAAATGGTATCAGAGCGTAGTTAAGATTAACTAGGGCAAGATTAAAATAATAATATTAGGTAAATGAATCGACTAGGGATAAACTTAAAATTGGTTTAGGAAAGTTTCTATAATAAAAATATTTAGGAAAAATGAATTAGGATTAAAATATGAATAAGGATTGAGTATGAGTACTGGGTTATGTGTACATGTATGGAAGTACTCGTTAGAGGTACTTATTAATTGTTTATTAATTGTTTATTATGTTTTGGTAGATGGCATGAACATGTTTGACAGCAAGGAAGAGCATTAGGACCCCACACCCAGAATCCTACCTTTTGAGAATGAGAGTCGGAGAGCCGACTTCTGCGTACATCTACAGGCTACGCTTAACAATCAAGTGTTACCCTCTTAACGAAGGTCGTGGACATTCGGACTATGTTACGCCACCGAAACAAGCTGATGTCTTGATCCACACTCTTTCTAATGATGGCCCTTATGCCGGAATCAAGAGTGAATACTTTGATGTCCTGAGAAATGGAAGATCGAATTATGAGCGATACACATTGAAGGGGAAATGGTACCTCACGTTGAGTTACCTGAAGAAAAGAATGATCGATGCTAGAGCCAGGTGGCTTGATGAGCAATTCCCTACTGATGACGATGAGCCTGACGATAGTGGCAATGAAGAAATAGGAAGTAGCCCTGCCCCACCCGTTCAGAACCATGGTGAGGATGGGGTCGATGATGAGGAAGAAGACCCATCCGAGTACGAGGAGTGAAACCTTAACCCTAATTGGCCTTAACTATTAGGAAACTAAGTGGACTTATTAACTTTAGTATTAGCTTGACTATATATGTGATGTTGCTATTTCAATCTAAGTCGAAACTACTATTATGTTATGAATGAAATGAGTATGATACTCTTTTGGAAATGACATGATGAGCTTTTGACATGTGAATTGAGTATGATGTGTGAGTAATGAATGAATTGCATGAACCATGATTTAATTAGCTTTTATATAAGAATCAATGTGAATGGTGGAAACACCAATGTGAATAACGCAGGTAGCTTATGCAAAACGTTTATACGCGATCTAGGGCAAGGCAAAAAGAAAAACAAATGGCTGAAACTCCTGTACAAGTTGCAGCACGACTTAGGACCCTGGAGCAACTAGCTCAGAACTTCGGCTTAGTCCTACAAAACCAGATCATTATCAACAACAACTAACATGGAGACGATTCACAAGCTGCGATGGCAAAAGAGATTTCCGCCTTGACACCACCGACCTTTTTAGGAAAGGAAGATCCATTAACCTTAGAAAATTGGCTAAGAGGCTTCGAAAATATTTTCACGGTCACAGGTACGCTTGAGGCCCAGAAAGTGAATCATGCCACCTTTTATCTCCATGAGGATGCCGATACTTGGTGGGAAATTGTAGGACCGGCTGTTAGAGCTCAAGAGAACTTTAACTAGAAAGCTTTTAAGGTAGCGATTAGGGCTTGATTCATTCTCGAGCACATTCGTAGACAAAAGTATAATGAGTTTAGTAGGTTTAACCAGAGCTATAATATGAGTATGCAAGAAAACGCTCAGAAATTCAATGAGTATACCCAATTCTGCCCGACAGTAGTGCTAGATGAAGGAGCTAAGGCCCAGAAGTTTGAAGACGGACTTAAGTTTGACATTCAAACTCGAATGGGAGGTAGTACCTCTCCTACTTTTGCCGAGGCGTATGCTAAAGCCTCAAACATGGAGAGAATCTTACAGCGTAAGAGAGAGGTGTTAGGCTGACACAAAAGGAAGGAACCTACCGACAACAACAACACTCAAGGGTATAACAAGAGGCCCAACAACAAAACTGGTGGGAACAACAACAATGGAGGACGCTACAACAACTGCGACAATCAGGGTAATGGACCACGAACCCAGCAAGGAAATAAGAACCAGAAGAACTATGTCTGTAAGAGTTGTGTCAAGAGCCACCCAGGATTCACCTGTCAAGGTGAAAGAATCAAATGTTTCGAGTGCGGCAAAGTAGGTCATAAATCATACAACTCCCCAAGAAGCCAGCTCAAAACATACCGAATGGGAATAATGGCAACAATGGAGGTGGAAACATACTTCAAAACTTCAACAACAACCGCCCCACTAGTCAAGGAAGTTACAATCAAGGAGGAAATGTTGCACAAAATGGATTTGGAAACCAGAACAACATCCGCTCTTTTGGAGGCGGAAATGGAAATCACGACAAGAACAAAAATGGAAACTACTCCAACAATGGAAGGATCAATGTCATGTGCCTAACTAAGGCTGAACGGATGCTAATGTTGTGACGGATAATTTTCTCGTAAACTCACACCCTGCTTACGTACTATTTGATTCGGGAGCTCATTCTTTTATTTTTAATGCTTTTTTTAATAAACATTCCCTAGAGTCTATCCAATCTTGTCAAGCCAATATAACCATGCATAATGGTGAAACAGTTCCTTGCAAATCTCTCTCAAGACATCCCCGTAGTCATAACTGATACTAAACTACCAGCCGACCATATCCTTTTTGACCTGAAGACTTTAACGTTATCTTGGGAATGGATTGGTTGGCTAAGTATAAAGCCAAAATTGAGTGTCATAACCAGAAAATATCTCTTAGGGGACCGAAAGGGAATGGGATATCCTATAAGGGTATAACCTCTAAACCCGATGTCAAGATTTCTCAGCCCTGAACCTTCAAACCTATCTTAGAAAAGGCTACCCAGTCTACTTATGTCAAGTAAGGGACGTAAGTATGGAGAACGAAGAGTTGACTCAAATTCCTGTAGTAAAGGAGTTCCCAAATGTATTTCCTGAAGAGCTTCCAGGAATGCCGCTAGAGAGAGAAGTGAGCTTTAAGATTGACTTAGTCCCTGGAACCGGACTTGTCTCCAAGGCTCCGTATCGAATGGCACCTACAGAAATGCAAGAATTGAAGGTCCAAATAGAGGAGTTGTTGGATAAAGGATACATTTGACCTAGTGTCTCACCTTGGGGAGTCCCGGTGTTGTTTGTCAGGAAGAAAGACGGATCTTTGAGGTTGTGTATAGATTATAGGGAGTTGAACAATGCCACAGTGAAGAATAAATACCCGCTTCCGAGGATCGAGGATTTGTTCGATCAGCTTCAAGGTGCAATAGTGTTTTCCAATATCGATTGACGATTAGCTTATCACCAACTACAAATTTCTGAAGAAGACATCCCTAAGACAGGCTTTCGTACGAGATATGGCCATTATGAGTTCACAGTTATGCCTTTTGGACTCACTAATGCGCCAGCAGCTTTCATGGACCTCATGAAGAGGACTTTCCAGCCATACCTGGACAAGATGTGATAGTGTTCATTGACGATATATTGGTGTACTAGAAGGATAGAGAAGAGCATGAGGCTTAGTTGAGGAAATTTTTGGAGATTCTTCGAGAAAAGCAATTGTACGCAAAGTTCTCGAAGTGTGAATTTTGGTTGGAGAAAGTCTCATTTTGGGGTCATGTGATATCCAAGGAAGGCGTTTCCGTAGATCCATCAAAGATTCGAGCAGTAATTGAGTGGCCTCAACCTAAGAATGTCACTGAAGTAAGGAGTTTCTTGGGTTTAGCTGGATATTACAGAAGATTTGTGAAAGATTTTCGAAAACAGCCCAACCTCTCACTAACCTGATGAAGAAAACAACAAAATTCATTGGGATAGTAAGAGTGAGGAAGCATTTCAAGAGCTGAAGAGGAGACTTACAACGACCCCAGTATTGACGTTGCCCTCTGGAGTAGAAGGATTTGAAGTTTACAGTGATGCCTCAAAGAAAGATTTTGGGTGCGTCTTGATGCAACATGCTAAAGTAGTGGCCTATGCGTCAAGACAACTCAAACGACATGAGCAAAATCACCCTACTCATGACTTGGAGTTAGGAGCGATCGTGTTTGCATTGAAAATCTGGACACATTACTTGTATGGAGTACAATGTCAGGTCTATACAGATCACAAGAGTTTGAAGTATCTGTATATATGCAAAAGGAGTTGAATATGAGACAGAGACGTTGGCTTAAGATCATAAACGACTATGACTCGCAGATAGTGTATCAAGAAGGAAAAGCGAATAAGGTAGCTGATGCTTTGAGCAGGAAGAATGCTCATTCACTGAATGTGTTGATCCTAGCCGGTGAGCTATGTAAGGAAATCAAGAGACTGAGTTTGGAAGTAGTTGAGCCTGGCTACATGCAAGCCCAATTGAATGCCCTTACAGTTGGACCGAATATATTTGAGGAGATTCAGATTAAACAAGCCGCAGATAAGTGGTTAAGTAAGCTCAGAGAAATGAAGGAAAATGGTCAAGCACCAGAATTTGAGATCGATAACAATGGTGTTGCAAGGTATAAAAGGAGATTGTGTGTGCCACAAGACGAGGAACTCAAGGCAAGAATTTTAAGGGAGGCTCATAACTCGCTATATTCCATACATCCAGGAGGAGATAAGCTTTATAAGGACTTAAAGAAGCATTTTTGGTAGCCTAAGATGAAGTAAGAAGTAGTCGAGTTCGTGGCAAAATGGCTGACATGCCAGAAGGTGAAAATACAACATATGAAGCCTGGAGAAAAATTGCAACCATTGGAAGTACCGGGATGGAAATGGGAATCTATCTCTATGGATTTCATCATGGGGTTACCGAATACAAGAACTAGAAAGAATTAAATATGGGTGATAGTGGACCGTTTAACTAAGACAGCAAGATTCGTGGCAATGAAGGATACATGGTCGTTGAAACAATTGGCTATGCGTACTTCAATGAAGTGGTTAGGCTACATGGAGTTCCGAAGGACATTGTTTGAGATAGAGATTCGAGATTCTTATCGAAGTTCTAGAAACAACTTCAGATAGCCGTGGGTACATTGTTGAAATTCAATACTGCATTTCACCCAACAACAGATGGTCAAACTAAGAGAACAATTCAGACCCTGGAGAATATGCTGAGAGCATGCGTAATGGATTTCGGAGGTTCTTGGGATGATCATTTAATGTACATCAAATTCTCGTATAACAACAGCTATTACTCGAGCATTGGAATGGCTCCTTATTAGGCATTGTATGGACGAAAATGTAGGAGTCCTATATGTTGGAACGATGTGAACGAGTCTCTGAATTTGGGACCAGAAATGATTAAAGAGACTACCAGCAAGGTGAAGTTGATTCAAGAGCGTGTGAAAGCAGCTAAAGATCGACAAAAATCGTATGTCGATCAAAGGAGACGAGACTTGGAGTTTGAAGTTGGAGAAAAAAGTGTTACTGAAAGTTTCACCAACCAAGGGAGTGATGAGGTTCGGTAGAAAAGGAAAGTTGAGTCCTCGTTATATCGGACCTTATGAGATACTTGAAAGAATTGGAGAACTGGCCTATAGACTAGCCTTACCCACAGAATTAGCCAATGTTCATAATGTTTCATGTGTCTCAACTCCGTAAATATATTCCTGATCATTCCCATGTTATCCAACCTGAAACCATTGAGCTATATGAGACCCTCACCTTTGAAAAATGTCATGTTAGAATCCTCGATACCAAAACGAGAAACACCCGAAACAAGGCTATAAACAGTCAAAGTTTTATGGTATTATCATCAAACCGAGGAAGCAACGTGGGAAACAGAAGATGATAGGAAAAAGCATTATCCTGAACTCTTTTCCCAGGTACGATGATCGAATTTCGGGGACGAAACTGCTTAAGGGGGACCGAATATAATATAACAAAGTCTAGAACTAATATTTCGTTAGTATCTCGATATCTAATGCCACGATTTTTCAAAGATTATTTTATTATTTATTAAGATTTAATATTATTTCCACCTAAATTTATTTTTGATAATTCAATTTTATTTGATAACAATGTTTATTAAAAATGATTTCATTTAGTTTTTGAATTATTTAACAATTTTATTTAAATGATTTAATTTTGGTGTTAAATTATTTAACAATTATATTTAAGTGATTCCATTGAAATATATTTATTCATTTTCTTTATTTCTAATTAATTTCATTATTATTGCAATTAAAATCCTTATTTAATGGGTATGCTTAATTATTGTCCATCCATATTAAGAAACCAAATTTGAGCCCAACCCAAACAAAACCAAGTCCAAATACCAATTTCATATTTCCATGTGATGATTTTAGCCAAAAGAAAAATAAAGGAAAATAAGGTAATGAATACCAGCTTCACCATCTTCCTCCTTCCCCTTCTCACGCAAGAACAAGCCTGATCAAACAAAAAAAAAAAAAAAACAAGCTCAACAACTCTTGTCAGGAGAGTTGAACTCAATCCAGTACCACAAATTCACTGAGCATAATCATCTCCATAGTCAAAAGAGATCTCAATCACCATACCTCACCATACTTCCCCATTAATGGAGCTTGACTCCCAAGCTCAAAACACTGACCAAACCTCTCTATAAATACTGATCTACATCCAGCCAATTTCTCAAGCAAACCAACATTCAAGGTTTGTTTCATTCTTCTCTTCAGTATCCTTCTTTTCTCTCTTGATTTCTAATTTCTGTGTTGCAATATAACCACCATTACCATCACCACCGGACACGACCACCATCGCCGATCACCACGAACCGCCAGCCAACCTCCACCTCCTCAGCCACTGAACTATCCCAGCACCACCGCCCTTCGCAGCCACCACAATCCAAACCACAATAAAACACTACAACACAACCACTTGCTGCACCTATTCTGTCCCTTCGCCTGAAACCTCCCAGACCACCGCTGCCCTAGCCAGCGTTCGCCTGAACCTTCGCCGTGCGCCACCAAAACCGCCACCCCCAGCCCTTCTTCTCTCCCGTGTGCACCTGCTCTGTTCTCCCTCCTCTGGCTTCCTCTTTTTTTATAAACTGATTCTTTTGAATCAGAAAGTTGCCCCTCCCCTTTTATATTTCCTTTTTTTAAAAGAAATTTTTTTCTTTTCTTTTAATTTTTATCTATTTAGTTTATAAAGTTACTTTGTTCTAAATTAAATTGATTTAGTCCTTTTTACTACTTTATAATGATTTTCTCAAGCATTTTAAAATGTTATAATTTTTAACTATTAATAATACTTTAAAGTAATTAAGAAGCTATTCAAGGTTATTTGAGTTATTTAAGTTGTTTATTTTAAATAAAAAAGGGGTTATTTAGGTAATTAACTTAGATCTCGTTAATGTCCATCGTAAACTCCGAGTGTGTAGACGAGGATTATCAAGAGTGTTGATCGGTTCGTGAATTTAACTTTTGGGCACGCGTCACGAGGTAATTTCTGATGTCCATCTAAACGTAGATCCCGTAGTATAAAACGAATTAATTACGTGACTATGTGATTTGAATTATGATTTAAAATGTGGATTATAATTATGAAAATTGTTATGAATTATAACTATTGACTTAAATGTAGATTATGAATACGATTAGTAAGATGATTAATGACTATGGATTATGGATATGAATAATGACCATGGACTATGGACTATAGACGATATGACAATTATTCTAACGTTATTGACGACCTTTCTAAATAAGCTTATCTTTTATTCTCGGCATGTGTTTCAATTAAAGATTAATTTTTAATGTTGTTGTTATTATTATTATTGTTATTATTATTATTTATTATTATTATTATTAGTATTAGTATTATTATTATTATTATTAGTATTAGTATTATTATTATTATTATTATTATTATTATTATTATTATTATTATTATTATTATTATTATTATTATTATTATTATTATTATTATTATTATTATTAGTAGTAGTAGTAGTAGTATTGTTATTCCTATTATTATTATCATTGTTATTATGATTATTAAAGTTTGAAAATGAAAATTTAAAATGAATTGGTTATAAATAGAAAATGATGGGTTATTAAATTTACAAGTGATGATTTTTGTATATGAATGAAAATGAACTTATCTGGATAAGCCGTGAATGAACTGAGATCTGGAAATTGAAATGAATATACTCACACTTGGTTAAATGGAATGACGGATATGTGTATATGATTTAAGTGATGACTTTCACAAAGACATTAATCACTTAAAGTGGAATATCGGAGGGAAATGATGAACATGTTGCCCTGTATGGGAGGTTCAACGGCCACCTACAGGTTTTTTGGTTACTATGCTGATTTTTCTGTTACTTGTCTTCCTTCTATCTTGTTGTGATCCAAGTAGAAGGGGTGTGCACACTAGGGACTCTGTTTATGGCCATTATAATATTTGTAGGTAGTTACTGGGGATTGACCCCGGCCTACACCCTTGAAGTAACTAGTTACTGGGGATTGATCCCAGCTTACTGGCGTTCTCTTTCATCTCCTTAAATAATCGGATAATACTGGATTATTGAATTAATTGAAATTATGTGATTACTAATCTTATAAATATATATGTATGCACTTATGTAATTATTAATTATATTTATATATGTATATGTGATATGCTTTCAACTCTATTAATCTATTATTTTCACAAAGTATTATCAACTTAAATATTTTCCGGGATGGAGTTGGAATTACTCAGTTTTTATGATTTTTGAGAGCTCGTCTCTCTTGTTTCTTTTGAATGTATTTGTACAGATGGGTGATCGACTGGGGGAAACAAAGAGAGACACTTAGAGTTGACATCCACTTACTTTAATTTAGTTTCCGCTGAGACTTTGAGACGTCTTATTAATTAATGTTTTATTGAACAATTTAGTTGGTGTAAAACTTAATTTAATTTGAATTTAGTGTGATGTTACCTATTAGCCTTGCATTTATTTGCAAAGCAATAAGTGCGGCGGTAGCACGCCATCCGAGTCGAACCCTCGTGGATTTTCCCCCAACGAGTTTTATTAAATGAAAAAAGGTTCGATTTGGGCGGGGGTGTTACAGTATATAACCAAATTTGATAATAACGATAATGGAGTTATTATTTTTCTTGCATGTTGATGATATGCTTATCTTTGTGATCGATTAGGAATAAGTGAAAAGGACTAAAACTTTTCTCTCAATTAGCTTCTCACTGAAAGATATGGGTGAAGCGGATGTTATTCTGTGTATTAGAATAATAAGAGGTAAAGGGACTATTTCCTTGTCACAATCTCATTACATTATGAAAGTGTTCAAGAAGTTTAAAGAGTCAAACTCGACTCATTTTTCTCCTCCGATGGATCGTAGTGTTCATTTGGTTCTGAATAGTGGTACTCCTTTTCCTCAATTGGAGTATGCAAGCATTATTAGAAGTTTGATGTGTGCTATGACTAGCACTCAGATGGATATATCATTTGCTACTTGGAAGCTTAGTAGGTATACTAGTAAGCCTAGTATGTTGCATCGGCATGTTTTGAGAAGAGTGCTTAGGTATTTGAACAAAACCAATGATTATGGTTTGACTTATACGAGAGATCCTTCTATTATGGAGGGTTACTCGAATGCTAGTCTGATTTCTAATACGGAATAATATTCATCCACAAGTGGACGGGTGTTTCTTCTTGGAGGAGGTGTTGTCTCATGGGCATCTAAAAAGCAAAGTTGTATTACTAACTCAACTATGGCATCGAAATTCATAAAATTAGTCTCTTATTGTCAAGAAGCGGAATGGATAAGGAATGTATTGATTAAGGTTGATTTATGGGTCAAACTTATGTCTCCTCTTGCTATCCATTGTAACAGTGCATTCACAATAGCCAAAACTTATAGTGAGGTCGACATTGACAAGTCAAAGCACATTGGGGTTAGACACAGCTAGCTTCTTGAGATTATAAGGAATGGTTGTACGGTATAAGAGCCGGCTGTTAAATTCTCTCCGGTTAAATCAAGCTCATGTTCATTTTACTTAACTTTAATTAAATTAAATTCAATTCAATTTAATTCAATTAATTTCAGCCCCATTTACTTTACTTCTCACTAGACCAAAAGAAGAGGACGTGAAGCTTGATATTTAAAGTTGAAAGAGTGACGTTTTTGTAACGAAAGGCTTGCTCAATGCTCACCATCACATTCCTCCCTTTTTCCCATTGGTTCTCACTTCTCCCATTCTGCCTTCGTTCGCCCTTGAGTCCTTCATATCTTTACCACCCTTCGTTACTGCCACCAGCAATAGGCTCCCCACAGATCTTTCACCGCCGACAATCACCGCGCAGCCACCGTCTTGTTGTGTGTGTAATTTCTCTGACGACTGACAAGCACCCACCCGTTAAGGATGATCTGAAGAACCCCGAAGATTAAGAAGAAAGGAAAAAAGAATCCCATCAACAGCAACAGCAAATGACGGATCAGCAAGGTGCAGAAACTCCATCGACAGGGACGCTGCAGTTGCCGCCACAACAAGCGGCGCAGACGGGGAGGGAGGAAATGTTACAGTGTGTAACCGCCTTGGAGGCTGCTCTCCTTCCTTGCTTGCCTGCTCGTGAACTCCAAGCTATTGATCGTTCCCCTCATCCCTCTCATTAAAGTATCTCCCTTTTCTCTTTTTTTAGCTTTCTCATTCTCAATTTCAATGTTGTATTGTAAACTGAGGAATACTTGTATCTTATAATTCAGAGATTTTTAGGGGTCGTTTGGTTCGAGCTTTTGAACGGAAATAATAAAGGAGGGTGATAGTAATAACAATGGTTATGTTTCCTAGGTGTTTGGTTAATGAAAATGGAATAGTGACCATTACCAACAAATAAGGGATTTTGTTACTTGAGGGGGAAAGGAAGGTACAAATTGGAGAATTCCATTATTGTCAAGTAATATTAATGGACTTGTGAAGGGTCAAACCAAACAAGAAGAAATTGAGTTGGTAATTGATTCTGTTTCTCGGAATCCAAAAGTAGTGAACCAAACTATCCTTTATATCCTACTTGATTTCCGTGCTTAAAAAGCACGAAAATAGTTGAAATCCGAAGCTTTTGATTTCAAAAATATTTCTATTTTTAAACATCAGCCGTTTCGTGCTGACTACAAGCTAAGTGGATCTTCGCCCTTTGTCGGGTCTAGGATTAGAGTGTAATAGAGGCAAAAGGACCAGAATATAAAACCATAAGCCCTATTGAGGGAAACGTGAATATGGACTATCACACCAAATTCAGTCACATAGTTGTCTTTTTACTTGGAGCCATTTTCTTCTTTTTTCACTTTAGCCAATATGAGTTTACCTGGTACTAGCAGCTTTATCGGGGAATTACCATTCCTGAAACAGGCCTGCCTTTCATCCCAATCGTGTACGCCTTACTTAATAAATTACTTTTCCTCTGTTCCCATGTTGTTAGATTATGGCCACAAAAGATCTATTGTTCAAAACTCTAATGATATATATCAGTTAATCGTCACCTGACAGATGTGCAACTTTTTATTTGCAAGTGATGAGAAGCTACTTTGGAGGATACCAATAAGAATTAAAACCAATATCGTGAAAATTTGGGTATAGTCCTGTTAGAATATAAATATGTAAATATTTTATTATGTATTTATTTCCGTAAATACTCCCTTGTAACCCTAGTTTGTAAACCCTAGTGTGTACACTATATATTGATAATCAATTGAATAGCCTCCTCAAGGAGATTATCATAATCTTTCATGGTAATCAGAGCCTAAACCCTAGCCACCTAAGTTTTTCTCTCTCTCTCTTCCCTCTCATCCGCCTGTTTCCCTCTTCACTGCCATTCGGTTTCCATGGCTGCCGAGTCCAAAGCACCCTCCCACTTTCATCCCGCTCTACATCTAAACTACAAAAATGCTCTCCCTATCACCCTAAACATTGACAAACCTCAATATAATGCTTGGGACACTCTCTTCCGCAACACGGCTCGTGCCTATCAAGTGTTGGATCACATTGATTCCACCATTAAACGTCCTAGTGACGTTGATGACGACCTTTGGCAACGTCTAGACTCCATTGTACTTCAATGGATATATGGAACCATACACGAGGACCTCATCTATGCTATTCTTGACGAAAAGGCTACGACAATGGTGGCTTGGGACAAACTCCGCGACCTTTTCCAAGATAACAAAGGTTCTCGTATTATGCATCTCGAAAATCAATTCGGCAACATCAAAATTGAAGATTTTACCTCCTCCGATGCTTACTGTCAATCTCTAAAATCCATTGCCGATCAACTTTCGAGTTTGGGCTATTCGGTTTCCGATGAACAGCTCGTATTACAACTTGTTGCGGGTCTCACCGATGAATACGACACCGTGACAACGTTTATTCAACAATCACAACCCCTACCTTCGTTCCAAAACGCAAGGTCGATGATTGCCCTAGAAGAAACTCGCCGAAATCAATCGAAGAAATCCGGGTCTTCAAACACCGTTCTCGTGGCAGCCGAGACTCCTCCTCCGGCGAACTGCCACTCTCATTTTGCCGGTCATCGCGGTGGCCAGAACGGTGGCCGGCAGAACCGCGGCCGTGGTGGTGGGAAGCAGCAGGGCCGTGGTCGTTGGACGCAAACCAACAACAATATGCTCATGTTGCTTCTTCTTTTCAGCCGTATGGGCCATATATCTTCCCCCCTTATGGGCCATATGGACCCTGGCAGCCTTATTGGGCCTACCCACCAACCCACTATCCTACCCAACCTCCCAAACAGGCCAGCAATCCCCCTTCTCGCTATTCTGGCGTGTTGGGCCCCTCTCCATATGCTGCTGTCCAGCCCAATGCCACGCCACAACAGGCTTTCTTAGCCCCACAGCCCGCTTCTGACGTGTCAGTCCCCACCGAGCTCCCGCAACTCTTCAATGCAATGACACTTCAACAACCGGACGAAAACTGGTATTTTGATACGGCGCCTCCACCCATCTCATGAATGATCCAGGTATTCTTCCTACTATTTTTAATTGGTGTAATTTAAATTCTCATATTATGGTTAGTGATGGCACTCTAATTCCAGTTAAAGGATCCGGAACTTCAACCCTCCCCTCCCCTCCCCCCACCCTTCCCTTACTCTCCGTAACATTCAATATGCTCCTGCTATAGTCAAAAATCTCATATATGTCCGCCGTTTTACTACCGATAATCATGTTTCTGTCGAATTTGATCCCTTTGGTTTTACTGTGAAGGATTTGAGGACGAGGACGACCTTGATGAGGTGCAATAGTTCGGGGGACTTATATCCACTTTCCGCTTCATCAACTTCTACACCATCTACCTTTGCTGTCTTCTCTCCTTCCACTTGGCACAACCGACTCGGCCACCCTGGCAATAATATCTTAGATTTTCTTAGGACCAATAAATGCGTTGAATGTAATAAAGACTCCATCTCCCATCTTTGTCATGCTTGTCAATTGGGAAAACATTGTCGTTTACCTTTTTCTCCCTCGAATAATGTTACTTTTGCTCCTTTTGCTATTATTCATACTGATTTATGGAGTTCTCCTGTAGTTAGTCCAATTGGCTTTCGCTATTATCTATTATGTTTGGACGATTACCCCCACTATTTACGGGTCTTCCCACTTAAATCTAAATCTCAAGTCTTCTCTACTTTCCTCCTTCTTCTCGCTCACATTAAAAATCAATTCAATTCCACCGTAAAAACGATTTAATGTGACAACGGCACCGAATATGTTAAAAATGAATTCAAAACCTTTTGGTGCTAACAATGGCATCGTTTTCCATCATTCTTGTCCCTATACCTCCTCCCAAAATGGCAAAGTTGAACGTATGATTCGTACTACTAATGACATTGTTCGGACTCTTCTCTTTCACGCTTACACCCTCCTTTTGGGTCGAAGCCCTTCATATGGCCTCTTACCTCCTTAACATTCGTCTAACGAAAACTCTACACTTTCTCACTCCTCTTCACCTTCTCTACAATCGCGCTCCCTCCTACTCTCACCTTCGCACCTTCGGGTGCCTATGCTACCCCAACTCTAGTGCGACAATGGCTAAAAAACTTAGCCCCCGCTGCACTCCTTGCCTCTTTCTTGGCTACCCGCCTAACCATCGTGGATACTGTTGTCTCAACCTCTCGTCCAATAAAATCATCGTTTCCCTTCATGTTACATATGAGTCCACCTTTCCGTTCTCCACTCGTCATTCCCCAACTCTTATGGATTACGATTTCCTCCGTCAAGGTCCGTCCCGATCCACGCCCACTCCTTCTTCACAGGCCTCCTCGCTTCCCTCTCTTACACCCTCCTCCTCTAACAAAGCCCAGTCCACACCTCCTCTTGACCCACACCTGCCTCTCCTCTATCCCAGTCCGTCGAACCCCCTAGGCCCACAACATCAGCCCACACCTCCTACCTCTCCTCCCCCCTATGACCCAGCCCACCACATTCCCCTTCCCCCTCCCACCAGTCCGCCTTCCCCCTCCCTCCACATACCAACCCAGCCCAACCAAACTCACCTAGCAGTCCGCCAACCACCATCCCCGCTTTTCCCCATCATTCCCCATCCATCCCAACAGCCCCGCCTAACCACCCGCAACCCCCACACCTTGCCAGCCCAGCCCAACCCTTACCTTGGACATCGTTTCTTCAATGTCCAAACCCCACCGTCCCTTTCTCCCATTCCCCGCTCTCACCTACAAGCCTTTCAGGATCTTAACTGGAAGGCCGCCATGTGTGATGAATTTAATGCGTTAATTAAAAATAATACATGGACATTGGTTGAGAGCCCCTCAGGGGCTAATGTGATTCGTTGCATGTGGCTGTTTAAACAAAAATTCAGGTCTGAGGGATCTCTTGAGCGCTACAAGGCGCGTTTGGTTGTCAATGGTAAAAATCAGGAGGTTGGTATTGATTGTGATGAAAATTTTAGTCCTGTGGTTCGGCCTAACACTATTCGCACTGTGCTTAGTCTTGTTGTCTCCCGTCGGTGGTCTATCCACCAACTTGATGTGAAAAATGCTTTCTTACATGGTCACTTGCAGGAGACTGTTTATATGTTTCAGCCCCCATGATTTCAGTAACCCACACATCCGAAGCGTGTCTGTTTGTTGTAAAAATCTCTCTATGGTTTGAAACAGGTACCACGGGCCTGGTATCAGCGGTTTGCTACTTACATCTTGTCCATTGGTTTTGTCAGCAGCAAGTGTGATCCTTCACTCTTTATTTATCGTCATGGACAGGACATGGCATACCTTCTCTTATATGTGGATGACATCATCTTAGCCTCCTCATCAGACTCATTGCGGACTCGTATTATCTCCCTATTACGGTCCGAATTTGCTATGACTGATCTGGGCCCTCTTTCTTATTTTCTTGGTATTTCAGTCAAGTGCACACCTCAGCACATGTTCTTATCTCAGAAAAAGTATACAGAGGAGATTCTTGATCGAGCCAGCATGTCCTCCTGAAACCCTTGTGCTACACCTGTTGACACTAAGGCCAAGCTCAGCGCCTCTAGCGGTCCTCCTATGAAGGACCTTACTCTTTACCGCCAGCTTGCCAGCGCCCTTCACTACTTCACATTCACTCGCCCTGACATCTCATATGCAGTCCAGCAGATATGCCTCTTTATACATGATCCCCGTGAGCATCACTTTCATGCCCTTAAACGTATCCTCCGATACCTTAAGGGTACCTTAGAGTATGGCATGCACTATTCTTCCACTCCTTCTACTGGCCTTGTTTCTTATACTGATGCAGATTGGGGTGGGTGCCCTGACATGATAAGATCTACGTCCGGGTACTGTGTTTTTCTTGGTGATAATTTGATCTCTTGGTCCTCAAAACGGCAAGCTACACTCTCTCGCTCCAGTGCCAAGGCCAAATACCGCGGCGTTGCAAACGTCGTCGCTGAGTCTTGTTGGCTCCGCAACCTTCTTCTCGAGCTTCATTGTCCTCTTCCCAAGGCCACTGTGGTCTATTGCGATAATGTGAGTGTCGTTTATATGTCCGCACTAAACATGTCGAGGTGGATATTCATTTTGTTCGTGAGAAGGTTGCTCTAGGTCTTTCGTGTGCTTCATGTCCCTTCTGCATATCAATATGCAGACATCTTCATAAAAGGTCTTCCTAGACCTCTTTTCTATGAGTTTCGCTCCAGTTTGAGCGTCCGTCCTCCTCCCGCTCCAGCTGCGGGGGTGTGTTAGAATATAAATATGTAAATATTTTATTTATTTATTTCCGTAAATATTCCCTTGTAACCCTAGTTTGTAAACCCTAGTGTGTACACTATATATTGATAATTAATTGAATAGCCTCCTCAAGGAGATTATCATAATCTTTCAAGTCCATTATAATAAAAATTGCACAGAGTTCACGTTTACAAAGTAGTGAGATGGACAGGTCTCTTTGTATTGGACCTGTTTGTGCACATTTTAGTTTATGTAACATTAATTTTTCTGCATTAAACTGTGTCATGTAGACTATGAATCTTCTAGAACGTGTAAAAGAGTAGCAGCAAATGCAGGGTAAGGATTGGAGATTCGGAGGTTCCCCAGAAGTCACATCCACGAGTTAGCACATTTCTTAGAGTAGGATATAGCTTGTTCAGGTCATCAAGATTTCACTGTAGTTCTTTAGTCTGTCATAGTAGTAGGCTGTTCGTTGCTGGATTTGTGGCTTTCCTTAGCGTGTCTACTTACATTCATGAAGACTTCGCTGATAGGATGATAGGAGTATTTTGACGCTTGAGATATATAAGTTGGCCATGAGCTACCGGTTTCAGCTTTTCTTTGAATGTTTGAATATTGTTGTATGCCATCCTCTACAGCCTGGTTGCTAACATTTCTACTCTGTGATGCAGGATTGTTTTTTTAGAACCATGACGTGTCATAGTGGAATTGCAAGGAACTGGATGGCATTTCTTGCTTTAATATAAATGTGTACTCATAGCTCTTAATTAAGTACCAGATAACTCTTTGACTCCAATACTCTTTTACTCGTCTTTGTTACAAGTATCATTCCCCATAGCTTCTCTAATATCAAGCCTAATTATACTCTTGGAAAATTCACTATGGTAGAATCCTAATTTCTTGATGTTTAAGGAGACGTTTGTTTGTGCCCTTTATAAAGAATTTCATTGTCTTTCAAATCTGAAAATAGTGGCAGTCTAGCTGCTCTTATAATCACGATTTTACACAGTAATTATTGTGCGGGTTCCTGCTGATAAAGGTTTGTATTGCAACAGTCTGAAGGAATAAAGTCGTGCTTGAGTCAGTCAAAGGATGGCTTAAAAATCGTTTATCTATGAAAGACTTAGGAGAGGCAGAGTATATTTTGGGAATAAAGATCTATAGAGATAGATCTAAAAGGCTGATTGAACTTAGTTAAGGAACTAATATAGATAAGGTTCTTGCTAGGTTCAAGCTGGAAAACTCTAAGAGAGATTTCAATCCCATGAAACATGGCATATCACTTGGCAAGACTCCGTGCCCTTCGACACCTGATGAAGTCAAGAGAATAAGTAATGTTCCCTATGCTTCTGCATTAAGTTCCATTATGTATGCATGCTATGTTTTGCACTCACCCAGATGTTGCCTATACTATGAGTAAATGCAACATATACCAGTCTTATCCAGGTTACGTGCACTAGATGAGTGCAAAGAATATCCTTATGTACTTAAGAAGAACTGAGGATCATTGATTGGTATATGGTGGAGAAATTGAGTTTGTTGTTAATGATAGGCATATACGAATTACCAAGGTGACAAAGATGATTTCCGATCTCCATCTGGTTTCATTCTTTGTCCCAATGGAGAAGTTATGAGCTGTAAGAGTTCTATACAGAATAAGCAAGATTCATATTGATGAGAATGTGGGAGATCCGCAGACTAAACCGGTTGCTCGACCTAAACATGAAGGTCATACTAGGTCTATGGGCTTAAGCATATAAAAGAATGGCTTTATAATGCTTACTTTATGTTTGCATTTGTAAAGACATTGATTATGCTTGGAATTGTTTATCAATAAAAATCTACATCCTTAGACAATTTCCGCAATTACTAAATATAAATAGGATTGAATTTATGGAGATAATATAGTTAATTATTTTAGTAACCGTATTTGCTTGCTAGAGAATAAATTACGGTTTGTAGACAAATTGGTTTGGGCCTACAACTAAGATAATTAATCCTACGAGATCACACAGAGTAACACTGATTAATAAATAAATTATGAGCCCATAAAGGCTTATAAGGGCCGGCCACTATTAGGGTGATTAGGGTTTTAGTTTTTCCTTTTCTCTTAACCTAATCTCTATTTATTATATATAGATATAATAAGAAGAGAGATGAGACAATTCAGTTAGTCAGTAACTTGACACAAAAGAGAGAAAAAGAAAAACCCTTCTCCCTCTTTAGTCTAGGCACCTATCCCATCAAAAGCAAGAGAGTGAATAGTTCATACTCTTCCGTTCTAGCAGACGTGGGTATTAATTGGTGTTCGTGGACTAAGTAGAGGAATTACAATTGTAGTTCTTTATCTCCAAAGTAACCAGATCTGCAATGATACTTTGCAGTATTCAAACCCTACATACCTGTTCAAGTCGTGAATAAAAGGTTGTGTATTCTCTACTCTATGTATCGATTCATATATTGTTATGCATGCGATTCTGTTATAGATGTTAGGAAATTGTTTCCTGAAATTCCGCTATTCGCATCTATGAATTCCTACAGTGGTATCAGTTTTAGCCTCTTGCATAATTTTATATGATCAAGTTCATAATTTTAATTCAATTCACGGAGGATTTTTAATATGTGTTAATTTGCAAGATTAATATGTTGATATTAATAAATTGAAAAGCATAAAGTTTTATGAATTTTATGTTAAAAATTGCCCAAAAATAAATTCTTTTTTGTTTTAATTTACGGAAATTTAAATCGAAATATTTTGGTTTTGTTCGACCTAGTTTGGTTGAAATTCTTGCTCCCAAATTAACCAATTCAACGAGTTTGTTTTGTAAAATAAAATTGGGGCTTTGATTTGTTTTGATTTGAATTGCAAATTGATATTTTTAATTGTGATTTTCGTTTCGAAATCAAACAGTTTGATTCAAACAATCAAAAACCCTAATTTTTTCCCCAAAATCGTTTTGTGGGTAATATTCGGCAATTGAGTTGAATTTTGTCAAGAAAATTGTGTTTAAATGTTTTTTGTAGGCTTAAATCACAAAAGGAAAACCAAAATTTATTGTTTTAGACCGAAATTCACTCGAAAATGCCCTAATTTCACTCAAAAAGTTCGACCAAAATGGGTGTATTTCGCGGTGGCCTTGTCGGTGGTGACTGGATCAAGGGCGGCGGTGAGTCGTCGGTGTTCTTTCCCCACAGCGGCCGGCCAGCGGGGCACTGCGTGGTGCTGCATAACTGCCTGCGTGGTGGTGTTCTGGTCGAAAAAAGGTTGTTGGCTGCGTGGTACTGTTACCGCGGGCCAGCAGCTGGGCTGGGCTGGGCTGCGGGCCTCCGGCCGAGCACAGCTCAGTCCATCTTTTTTTTTTTTTGATTAATGGTGATTTAAATTCTGATTTATTGATTTTCTTTGGGCAAAAGTTATAAATTTTCAATTATGCAAATTAATATTAATGGAGATTAATATCATATTAAAGTTGTAATTGAATTAAAAGAATGAAAGTTTCCTTATTAGTTATATTCTTAAATTTGTTAAGATGGCTAATTTTAGGAAAATTATTAATTCGATTAATATTTCCTAAATATTTTCTAACTTAAAGTTGTTAAGTTTTAAAATTATAATGGAAAATTTTATTTGCTCATTAATCGTTAATGGAGTAAATAAATTTGTATTTATATAATTGTGTTATTTTTACTTGCATTTTATTTTCTAAATAAATGCGTGAATGTTTTATATATTTTTGGAAATATTTGTTATTTACCCATTAAACGTTAATGGAGTAAATAAGTTATGATTTATAATATGATGATATTATATTTCTTTCATGGATGCATATAATATGTCTGATATTATATTGCGTCGATATTTTTTATAATATGATGATATTATAATTTTGCTTAGATGTATATTATAATACGTTTGATATTATATTTGCACAATCGTGACTGGTATGACCCAAACTAGGATAGAAAATACGATCTGTGCATCGTTATGTATTTTTGTAATTTAAATTCTTTGCTTAGAATAATTTAAATGAAGATCAAGATTGAAGTTCCTTGGAGAATCAAGGATGGAGATCCAAGAAAGTCCCAAGGGAGGATTCATGAAGATTGGATTTTCTAGATTAAGGGGCCATACTAGGATCGCGTTTTAAGTTCTTCTTTGATTGCTTATGCATTTAATTTCATTTAAATGCCCGCTCAAGTTTATGTGTGGTTATTTATGTAATGTGTTCACCTTTTAATATAACCAATATAATAAACTTGAGTCCCCAAAGGTGATATTGAGTTTAAATGCTTTTCCAAACAACACCTATAAAGCCTTAGATCATGAGTAATAGGTTCTGCCAAAGCAGGGTGTTGCTCATAATTCAGAGGATAATAGGGTAGGTTTTTTGAAACTTACATGTTAATGTTTGGTTTGACTCAACAAAATCATCAAAAGACAAAGTTTTGGGTTTTGAAGCAGTGAGATAGGAGTTTATAAAGAGTTATTAACCTGTCTACCAAGAATTATAAATTGTTATAATTAGTAAAAGTGGTTTACTTACCTCAATCACTATCTTTAAAGGCAGGGCCAAAGTCCGTTTAATTTTAGTGGGAGGGGATCTTGATTATTTCTTTATTGAACATGGGGTTTTATATTTTGAATAAAGTATTAATAGTTGTTTAAATTTGTTTAAATAACCATCGTTGATAAACATTTTGATTGAATGCTTGTTTACTATTTTTTGTAGTCATGTCTAACAACAACAACAACCACTCTGGCTATAATTTGCGCTTTATTCTTGCAAAAGAAAAACTCAACCAAGAGAACAACCTAGACTGGGAGAGAAATCTGAGAATAGTTCTCAGAAAAGAAAGGAGAGAAACTGTTCTTGAAACTCCTATTCCTGAACTTCCCGCGAATTCTCGCCAAGCTGATAGGACAGCTAGGCAAATACTCGTAAACAAATCTGTGCCTGTCACATGTTTGATGCTTGCATGTATGGAACCTGACTTTCAAAAACGTTTTGAAGGAATGGATGCCTATACAATAATCCAACAGTTGCGAACCTTTTTTCAAAAGCATCCTAGGTTGGAGAGGTTCGAAGTGAACCGCAAGCTTCTTGAGTGTAAAATGGAGAAAGGGAAATAAGTTGGTCCCCATATGTTCAAAATGATTAGTCATTTTGAGCATATGACCAAGTTGGGATTTTCCTATCCCCAAGAGATAGCAATTGATATGATCATCAATTCACTCACTGATGCATATAAGAACTTTAGTTTGAACTTCTATATGCAAGGAGGAGAAATGACCATACAAGAGTTGCATGGTATATTGATTCAGGCTAAAAGGAGCTTGCCCACTGAGCCCATAAAAGAGCATAAGGATGTTTTGATGGTGCAAAAGGGCAAGGGGCTCAAGAAGCACGGAGTTCCGTCTAAGAAGGGTAAGGGCAAAGGCAAACAAGTTGCTGAGCCCAACACTTCTGAGGAGCCAAAGGCAACACCTAAAGCCATAGTAGCAATATATGAGTTCTACTATTGTCACAAGGTGGGTCATAGGAAGAGGAACTGCCCTAAGTATCTGCAGTACAAGAAGACTAGAGCTTCTTCTTCAGGTATTTATGTTATAGAGATAACTTAAACTACTTTTGCATCATGGGTATTTGATACTAGATGTAGTTCTCACATTATCTGTAATGTGCAGTATCTAAAAAGAAGTAGGAGACACGCTAAAGGGAGAGGTAAAATTGCAAGTTGGCAATGGAGCTCGAGTTACCGCCTAGGCAGTGGGAGTCTTTAGTCTATCTTTACTTTATGGATTTGTTTTGAGACTTAATAATTATTGTTATGTTTTAAAATATTACTAAGAACACTATTTCAGTTTCTGTTTTGGATTTTGAAGTTTTCTCATTCACAATAAAGAAGAATTGTTTTTCTGCTTATTTGAATGATATGTTCCGTATCTCTACTAAGTTTTCAAATGATTTGTATGTTCTACAAACACACATCTATAAAAATAGCGAGAAACATAAGTCAAATGAATTAAACCCAATACACCTATGACATTGTCGATTAGACTACATAAGTACAAAACGAATTGAGAAATTACATAAAGATGGAGTTGTCAAATCATTTGATTTTGAATCATCTGATGTGTGAGTTTTGCTTAATGGGAGAAATGACAAAGTCTCTTTTCACTAGTTCGAGTGAAAGGGCCAATGACCTCTTCGCCCTCATACATACGGATGTGTATGGACCTAAGAATACATTGGCTAGGGGAGGGTAAGTTACTTAATTACTTTTACTGATGATGTAAGCACATATTGATATGTTTACCTCACGCGACATAAGTTGGAGGCCTTTGAAAAATTCAAAGAATTCCAAATGAATTACAAAACCGACTTGGCAAGAATGTTAAATCTTTATGATCTGGTCATGGAGGGGATATCTGAGTCAAAAGTTCGGTGATCATTTGAAAGATTGTGGAATATTTTCACAATGAACTTCAACAGGAAATTCCACAATTCAGTGGTGTTTCCGAGAGAAGGAATCGCACCCTATTAGATATGGTACGATCCATGATGAGTCTTGCTGATCTCTCTATATTTTTTTTGGGATTTTCTTTTGATACAATTGCGCTTTCACTCAATAGGACTCCATCCAAAGCATTAGATCAGACTCCATATGAGATATGGTCAGAACCGTTCCTAAAATGTCTTTTCTAAGGGTTTAGGGTGTGAAGTTTATGTAAAACGTTTACTATCTGATAAATTAGCACCCAAATCTAAAAAGTGTTTCTTTGTGGGATATCCCAAAGAGACCTAGGGATATTATTTTTACCACCATAGCGAAAATAAATTGTTTGTTGCTCGCTGTGGTGTCTTCCTTGAAAATAAGTTTATTTCCAAGAAGAAAAGTGGGAGAAATGTATATATCTCAAAGAAATTCGAGATGAGCAACAAATGGGTGAGGTTAACACCTCATTAGAGGCGGCCCAACATGAAAATGTTGGAGGGGTAGTGAATCCTATCCACGAACCTCCTACCGTCCCACTTGGATCGAATCCATGCGAAGCTTCTGAGTCTAACGACCGAGAATCTTCCTCTGTTGTTCCCCTACGTAGATCTCATAGGATCACCATTCCATCAAGAAAATATGTTGAGTTTCTTTCGACCGAAAGTTCGAAAATAACGATTTTAGTAAGTTGTGAGCCTATCAGCTACAAAGATGCTTTGGAGGGCCAGGACTCCTAGAAATTGCGTGAAGCCATGAGATCCGAAATGGAATCTATGTCTGAAAATCAAGTATGGGACTTGGTTGATTTGCCTGATGGCGTGAGACCCATTGGAAGCAAATGGATTTTCAATTTGAAAACAGACAAAGACGGAAACATTAATGTTTTCAAAGCTACGATAGTGGCAAAAGGTTTCCGTCATATTCATGGTATAAACTATTAATTTAACCTTTCCCCAGTAGCCATCCATTAGGATAATCATTGCAATTGCCGCATTTCATGCATATGAAATAGGATAAATTGTGAATAACCACCTGTCAGATACACCAATTTCAAAATAACCACCCCAAATTATTTTGCATTTAAATAACCACCTCTACTTATGTTCACGTTTTGAAATACCCACCTCTTAACGGAAAATCTTAACACCGTTAGTTTTAGGGCTCAACTTTTTTAACTCCCTCCAAAATTTCACTAATTACCTAACTAATATATAATTTGACTGGTCAAATCATGATTAACATTTTATAAATCTTTTTTTATTCAATTTTACAATTTTTGAAACTATATATTTTTGATATATGACACGGTAATTGACACAAATTTCGAGACAATATTTAATCGCGTTTTTAATACTCAAGGGTACCTTAGAGTATGGCATGCACTATTCTTCCACTCCTTCTACTGGCCTTGTTTCTTATACTGATGCAGATTGGGGTGGGTGCCCTGACATGATAAGATCTACGTCCGGGTACTGTGTTTTTCTTGGTGATAATTTGATCTCTTGGTCCTCAAAACGGCAAGCTACACTCTCTCGCTCCAGTGCCAAGGCCAAATACCGCGGCGTTGCAAACGTCGTCGCTGAGTCTTGTTGGCTCCGCAACCTTCTTCTCGAGCTTCATTGTCCTCTTCCCAAGGCCACTGTGGTCTATTGCGATAATGTGAGTGTCGTTTATATGTCCGCACTAAACATGTCGAGGTGGATATTCATTTTGTTCGTGAGAAGGTTGCTCTAGGTCTTTCGTGTGCTTCATGTCCCTTCTGCATATCAATATGCAGACATCTTCATAAAAGGTCTTCCTAGACCTCTTTTCTATGAGTTTCGCTCCAGTTTGAGCGTCCGTCCTCCTCCCGCTCCAGCTGCGGGGGTGTGTTAGAATATAAATATGTAAATATTTTATTTATTTATTTCCGTAAATATTCCCTTGTAACCCTAGTTTGTAAACCCTAGTGTGTACACTATATATTGATAATTAATTGAATAGCCTCCTCAAGGAGATTATCATAATCTTTCAAGTCCATTATAATAAAAATTGCACAGAGTTCACGTTTACAAAGTAGTGAGATGGACAGGTCTCTTTGTATTGGACCTGTTTGTGCACATTTTAGTTTATGTAACATTAATTTTTCTGCATTAAACTGTGTCATGTAGACTATGAATCTTCTAGAACGTGTAAAAGAGTAGCAGCAAATGCAGGGTAAGGATTGGAGATTCGGAGGTTCCCCAGAAGTCACATCCACGAGTTAGCACATTTCTTAGAGTAGGATATAGCTTGTTCAGGTCATCAAGATTTCACTGTAGTTCTTTAGTCTGTCATAGTAGTAGGCTGTTCGTTGCTGGATTTGTGGCTTTCCTTAGCGTGTCTACTTACATTCATGAAGACTTCGCTGATAGGATGATAGGAGTATTTTGACGCTTGAGATATATAAGTTGGCCATGAGCTACCGGTTTCAGCTTTTCTTTGAATGTTTGAATATTGTTGTATGCCATCCTCTACAGCCTGGTTGCTAACATTTCTACTCTGTGATGCAGGATTGTTTTTGGGTGTTACTAAACATAGCCCGTATTTACTATCTCACAGCCCGTATTTTATAGCAAATTGTCAAAAATACCCTTATTAAATATATTATGTCCGGTTTTTTTTATAAAAAAATCCAAAAAAAAAATTATTTTTTAAAAAGTTAAAAAAAATTAAAAAAAAAATTTGATTTTTCACGGAACCGGATGGAGTTTCCGGTACCGTGTACCGAAAAGTCAATCCGGTACCGTAAAAATCCATTTTTTTTAAAAAAAATTCAAAAAAAAAAAAAATTTTTTTTAAAATTTGAATTTTCACGGAACCGGAATGACTTTCCGGTACCGTAAAAATCCATTTTTTTAAAAAAAATTCAAAAAAAAAAAAAAATTTTAAAATTTGAATTTTCACGGAACCGGATTGACTTTCCGGTACCGTGTACCGGAAAGTCAATCCGGTACCGTAAAAATCCATTTTTAAAAAAAAAATCAAAAAAAAATTTTTTTTTTATAAAAAAATTGAATTTTCACGGAACCGGATTGACTTTCCGGTACCGTGTACCGGAAATTCCATCCGGTTCCGTCAAAACTGATAATTTCACGGAACCGGATGGAATTTCCGGTACACGGTACCGGAAAGTCAATCCGGTTCCGTGAAATTATCAGTTTTTTTTTAAATTTTTTTTTAAATTTTTTAAAAGGAAGTGAGTAAAGGAAGAGGGGCAATTTAGACTTTTATACCACGTATTTATACGTATACGGGCTGTGAGCTAGTAAATACGGGCTGTGTTTAGCCGCACACTTGTTTTTTTAGAACCATGACGTGTCATAGTGGAATTGCAAGGAACTGGATGGCATTTCTTGCTTTAATATAAATGTGTACTCATAGCTCTTAATTAAGTACCAGATAACTCTTTGACTCCAATACTCTTTTACTCGTCTTTGTTACAAGTATCATTCCCCATAGCTTCTCTAATATCAAGCCTAATTATACTCTTGGAAAATTCACTATGGTAGAATCCTAATTTCTTGATGTTTAAGGAGACGTTTGTTTGTGCCCTTTATAAAGAATTTCATTGTCTTTCACATCTGAAAATAGTGGCAGTCTAGCTGCTCTTATAATCACGATTTTACACAGTAATTATTGTGCGGGTTCCTGCTGATAAAGGTTTGTATTGCAACAGTCTGAAGGAATAAAGTCGTGCTTGAGTCAGTCAAAGGATGGCTTAAAAATCGTTTATCTATGAAAGACTTAGGAGAGGCAGAGTATATTTTGGGAATAAAGATCTATAGAGATAGATCTAAAAGGCTGATTGAACTTAGTTAAGGAACTAATATAGATAAGGTTCTTGCTAGGTTCAAGCTGGAAAACTCTAAGAGAGATTTCAATCCCATGAAACATGGCATATCACTTGGCAAGACTCCGTGCCCTTCGACACCTGATGAAGTCAAGAGAATAAGTAATGTTCCCTATGCTTCTGCATTAAGTTCCATTATGTATGCATGCTATGTTTTGCACTCACCCAGATGTTGCCTATACTATGAGTAAATGCAACATATACCAGTCTTATCCAGGTTACGTGCACTAGATGAGTGCAAAGAATATCCTTATGTACTTAAGAAGAACTGAGGATCATTGATTGGTATATGGTGGAGAAATTGAGTTTGTTGTTAATGATAGGCATATACGAATTACCAAGGTGACAAAGATGATTTCCGATCTCCATCTGGTTTCATTCTTTGTCCCAATGGAGAAGTTATGAGCTGTAAGAGTTCTATACAGAATAAGCAAGATTCATATTGATGAGAATGTGGGAGATCCGCAGACTAAACCGGTTGCTCGACCTAAACATGAAGGTCATACTAGGTCTATGGGCTTAAGCATATAAAAGAATGGCTTTATAATGCTTACTTTATGTTTGCATTTGTAAAGACATTGATTATGCTTGGAATTGTTTATCAATAAAAATCTACATCCTTAGACAATTTCCGCAATTACTAAATATAAATAGGATTGAATTTATGGAGATAATATAGTTAATTATTTTAGTAACCGTATTTGCTTGCTAGAGAATAAATTACGGTTTGTAGACAAATTGGTTTGGGCCTACAACTAAGATAATTAATCCTACGAGATCACACAGAGTAACACTGATTAATAAATAAATTATGAGCCCATAAAGGCTTATAAGGGCCGGCCACTATTAGGGTGATTAGGGTTTTAGTTTTTCCTTTTCTCTTAACCTAATCTCTATTTATTATATATAGATATAATAAGAAGAGAGATGAGACAATTCAGTTAGTCAGTAACTTGACACAAAAGAGAGAAAAAGAAAAACCCTTCTCCCTCTTTAGTCTAGGCACCTATCCCATCAAAAGCAAGAGAGTGAATAGTTCATACTCTTCCGTTCTAGCAGACGTGGGTATTAATTGGTGTTCGTGGACTAAGTAGAGGAATTACAATTGTAGTTCTTTATCTCCAAAGTAACCAGATCTGCAATGATACTTTGCAGTATTCAAACCCTACATACCTGTTCAAGTCGTGAATAAAAGGTTGTGTATTCTCTACTCTATGTATCGATTCATATATTGTTATGCATGCGATTCTGTTATAGATGTTAGGAAATTGTTTCCTGAAATTCCGCTATTCGCATCTATGAATTCCTACAGTGGTATCAGTTTTAGCCTCTTGCATAATTTTATATGATCAAGTTCATAATTTTAATTCAATTCACGGAGGATTTTTAATATGTGTTAATTTGCAAGATTAATATGTTGATATTAATAAATTGAAAAGCATAAAGTTTTATGAATTTTATGTTAAAAATTGCCCAAAAATAAATTCTTTTTTGTTTTAATTTACGGAAATTTAAATCGAAATATTTTGGTTTTGTTCGACCTAGTTTGGTTGAAATTCTTGCTCCCAAATTAACCAATTCAACGAGTTTGTTTTGTAAAATAAAATTGGGGCTTTGATTTGTTTTGATTTGAATTGCAAATTGATATTTTTAATTGTGATTTTCGTTTCGAAATCAAACAGTTTGATTCAAACAATCAAAAACCCTAATTTTTTCCCCAAAATCGTTTTGTGGGTAATATTCGGCAATTGAGTTGAATTTTGTCAAGAAAATTGTGTTTAAATGTTTTTTGTAGGCTTAAATCACAAAAGGAAAACCAAAATTTATTGTTTTAGACCGAAATTCACTCGAAAATGCCCTAATTTCACTCAAAAAGTTCGACCAAAATGGGTGTATTTCGCGGTGGCCTTGTCGGTGGTGACTGGATCAAGGGCGGCGGTGAGTCGTCGGTGTTCTTTCCCCACAGCGGCCGGCCAGCGGGGCACTGCGTGGTGCTGCATAACTGCCTGCGTGGTGGTGTTCTGGTCGAAAAAAGGTTGTTGGCTGCGTGGTACTGTTACCGCGGGCCAGCAGCTGGGCTGGGCTGGGCTGCGGGCCTCCGGCCGAGCACAGCTCAGTCCATCTTTTTTTTTTTTTTGATTAATGGTGATTTAAATTCTGATTTATTGATTTTCTTTGGGCAAAAGTTATAAATTTTCAATTATGCAAATTAATATTAATGGAGATTAATATCATATTAAAGTTGTAATTGAATTAAAAGAATGAAAGTTTCCTTATTAGTTATATTCTTAAATTTGTTAAGATGGCTAATTTTAGGAAAATTATTAATTCGATTAATATTTCCTAAATATTTTCTAACTTAAAGTTGTTAAGTTTTAAAATTATAATGGAAAATTTTATTTGCTCATTAATCGTTAATGGAGTAAATAAATTTGTATTTATATAATTGTGTTATTTTTACTTGCATTTTATTTTCTAAATAAATGCGTGAATGTTTTATATATTTTTGGAAATATTTGTTATTTACCCATTAAACGTTAATGGAGTAAATAAGTTATGATTTATAATATGATGATATTATATTTCTTTCATGGATGCATATAATATGTCTGATATTATATTGCGTCGATATTATAATTTTGCTTAGATGTATATTATAATACGTTTGATATTATATTTGCACAATCGTGACTGGTATGACCCAAACTAGGATAGAAAATACGATCTGTGCATCGTTATGTATTTTTGTAATTTAAATTCTTTGCTTAGAATAATTTAAATGAAGATCAAGATTGAAGTTCCTTGGAGAATCAAGGATGGAGATCCAAGAAAGTCCCAAGGGAGGATTCATGAAGATTGGATTTTCTAGATTAAGGGGCCATACTAGGATCGCGTTTTAAGTTCTTCTTTGATTGCTTATGCATTTAATTTCATTTAAATGCCCGCTCAAGTTTATGTGTGGTTATTTATGTAATGTGTTCACCTTTTAATATAACCAATATAATAAACTTGAGTCCCCAAAGGTGATATTGAGTTTAAATGCTTTTCCAAACAACACCTATAAAGCCTTAGATCATGAGTAATAGGTTCTGCCAAAGCAGGGTGTTGCTCATAATTCAGAGGATAATAGGGTAGGTTTTTTGAAACTTACATGTTAATGTTTGGTTTGACTCAACAAAATCATCAAAAGACAAAGTTTTGGGTTTTGAAGCAGTGAGATAGGAGTTTATAAAGAGTTATTAACCTGTCTACCAAGAATTATAAATTGTTATAATTAGTAAAAGTGGTTTACTTACCTCAATCACTATCTTTAAAGGCAGGGCCAAAGTCCGTTTAATTTTAGTGGGAGGGGATCTTGATTATTTCTTTATTGAACATGGGGTTTTATATTTTGAATAAAGTATTAATAGTTGTTTAAATTTGTTTAAATAACCATCGTTGATAAACATTTTGATTGAATGCTTGTTTACTATTTTTTGTAGTCATGTCTAACAACAACAACAACCACTCTGGCTATAATTTGCGCTTTATTCTTGCAAAAGAAAAACTCAACCAAGAGAACAACCTAGACTGGGAGAGAAATCTGAGAATAGTTCTCAGAAAAGAAAGGAGAGAAACTGTTCTTGAAACTCCTATTCCTGAACTTCCCGCGAATTCTCGCCAAGCTGATAGGACAGCTAGGCAAATACTCGTAAACAAATCTGTGCCTGTCACATGTTTGATGCTTGCATGTATGGAACCTGACTTTCAAAAACGTTTTGAAGGAATGGATGCCTATACAATAATCCAACAGTTGCGAACCTTTTTTCAAAAGCATCCTAGGTTGGAGAGGTTCGAAGTGAACCGCAAGCTTCTTGAGTGTAAAATGGAGAAAGGGAAATAAGTTGGTCCCCATATGTTCAAAATGATTAGTCATTTTGAGCATATGACCAAGTTGGGATTTTCCTATCCCCAAGAGATAGCAATTGATATGATCATCAATTCACTCACTGATGCATATAAGAACTTTAGTTTGAACTTCTATATGCAAGGAGGAGAAATGACCATACAAGAGTTGCATGGTATATTGATTCAGGCTAAAAGGAGCTTGCCCACTGAGCCCATAAAAGAGCATAAGGATGTTTTGATGGTGCAAAAGGGCAAGGGGCTCAAGAAGCACGGAGTTCCGTCTAAGAAGGGTAAGGGCAAAGGCAAACAAGTTGCTGAGCCCAACACTTCTGAGGAGCCAAAGGCAACACCTAAAGCCATAGTAGCAATATATGAGTTCTACTATTGTCACAAGGTGGGTCATAGGAAGAGGAACTGCCCTAAGTATCTGCAGTACAAGAAGACTAGAGCTTCTTCTTCAGGTATTTATGTTATAGAGATAACTTAAACTACTTTTGCATCATGGGTATTTGATACTAGATGTAGTTCTCACATTATCTGTAATGTGCAGTATCTAAAAAGAAGTAGGAGACACGCTAAAGGGAGAGGTAAAATTGCAAGTTGGCAATGGAGCTCGAGTTACCGCCTAGGCAGTGGGAGTCTTTAGTCTATCTTTACTTTATGGATTTGTTTTGAGACTTAATAATTATTGTTATGTTTTAAAATATTACTAAGAACACTATTTCAGTTTCTGTTTTGGATTTTGAAGTTTTCTCATTCACAATAAAGAAGAATTGTTTTTCTGCTTATTTGAATGATATGTTCCGTATCTCTACTAAGTTTTCAAATGATTTGTATGTTCTACAAACACACATCTATAAAAATAGCGAGAAACATAAGTCAAATGAATTAAACCCAATACACCTATGACATTGTCGATTAGACTACATAAGTACAAAACGAATTGAGAAATTACATAAAGATGGAGTTCTCAAATCATTTGATTTTGAATCATCTGATGTGTGAGTTTTGCTTAATGGGAGAAATGACAAAGTCTCTTTTCACTAGTTCGAGTGAAAGGGCCAATGACCTCTTCGCCCTCATACATACGGATGTGTATGGACCTAAGAATACATTGGCTAGGGGAGGGTAAGTTACTTAATTACTTTTACTGATGATGTAAGCACATATTGATATGTTTACCTCACGCGACATAAGTTGGAGGCCTTTGAAAAATTCAAAGAATTCCAAATGAATTACAAAACCGACTTGGCAAGAATGTTAAATCTTTATGATCTGGTCATGGAGGGGATATCTGAGTCAAAAGTTCGGTGATCATTTGAAAGATTGTGGAATATTTTCACAATGAACTTCAACAGGAAATTCCACAATTCAGTGGTGTTTCCGAGAGAAGGAATCGCACCCTATTAGATATGGTACGATCCATGATGAGTCTTGCTGATCTCTCTATATTTTTTTTGGGATTTTCTTTTGATACAATTGCTCTTTCACTCAATAGGACTCCATCCAAAGCAATAGATCAGACTCCATATGAGATATGGTCCGAACCGTTCCTAAAATGTCTTTACTAAGGGTTTAGGGTGTGAAGTTTATGTAAAACGTTTACTATCTGATAAATTAGCACCCAAATCTAAAAAGTGTTTCTTTGTGGGATATCCCAAAGAGACCTAGGGATATTATTTTTACCACCATAGCGAAAACAAATTGTTTGTTGCTCGCTGTGGTGTCTTCCTTGAAAATAAGTTTATTTCCAAGAAGACAAGTGGGAGAAATGTATATATCTCAAAGAAATTCGAGATGAGCAACAAATGGGTGAGGTTAACACCTCATTAGAGGCGGCCCAACATGAAAATGTTGGAGGGGTAGTGAATCCTATCCACGAACCTCCTACCGTCCCACTTGGATCGAATCCATGCGAAGCTTCTGAGTCTAATAACCGAGAATCTTCCTCTGTTGTTCCCCTACGTAGATCTCATAGGATCACCATTTCATCAAGAAAATATGTTGAGTTTCTTTCGACCGAAAGTTCGAAAATAACGATTTTAGTAAGTTGTGAGCCTATCAGCTACAAAGATGCTTTGGAGGGCCAGGACTCCTAGAAATGGCGTGAAGCCATGAGATCCGAAATGGAATCTATGTCTGAAAATCAAGTATGGGACTTGGTTGATTTGCCTGATGGCGTGAGACCCATTGGAAGCAAATGGATTTTCAATTTGAAAACAGACAAAGACGGAAACATTAATGTTTTCAAAGCTACGATAGTGGCAAAAGGTTTCCGTCATATTCATGGTATAAACTATTAATTTAACCTTTCCCCAGTAGCCATCCATTAGGATAATCATTGCAATTGCCGCATTTCATGCATATGAAATAGGATAAATTGTGAATAACCACCTGTCAGATACACCAATTTCAAAATAACCACCCCAAATTATTTTGCATTTAAATAACCACCTCTACTTATGTTCACGTTTTGAAATACCCACCTCTTAACGGAAAATCTTAACACCGTTAGTTTTAGGGCTCAACTTTTTTAACTCCCTCCAAAATTTCACTAATTACCTAACTAATATATAATTTGACTGGTCAAATCATGATTAACATTTTATAAATCTTTTTTTATTCAATTTTACAATTTTTGAAACTATATATTTTTGATATATGACACGGTAATTGACACAAATTTCAAGACAATATTTAATCGCGTTTTTAATACTCAAGGGTACCTTAGAGTATGTCATGCACTATTCTTCCACTCCTTCTACTGGCCTTGTTTCTTATACTGATGCAGATTGGGGTGGGTGCCCTGACATGATAAGATCTACGTCCGGGTACTGTGTTTTTCTTGGTGATAATTTGATCTCTTGGTCCTCAAAACGGCAAGCTACACTCTCTCGCTCCAGTGCCAAGGCCAAATACCGCGGCGTTGCAAACGTCGTCGCTGAGTCTTGTTGGCTCCGCAACCTTCTTCTCGAGCTTCATTGTCCTCTTCCCAAGGCCAATGTGGTCTATTGCGATAATGTGAGTGTCGTTTATATGTCCGCACTAAACATGTCGAGGTGGATATTCATTTTGTTCGTGAGAAGGTTGCTCTAGGTCTTTCGTGTGCTTCATGTCCCTTCTGCATATCAGTATGCAGACATCTTCATAAAAGGTCTTCCTAGACCTCTTTTCTATGAGTTTCGCTCCAGTTTGAGCGTCCGTCCTCCTCCCGCTCCAGCTGCGGGGGTGTGTTAGAATATAAATATGTAAATATTTTATTTATTTATTTCCGTAAATATTCCCTTGTAACCCTAGTTTGTAAACCCTAGTGTGTACACTATATATTGATAATTAATTGAATAGCCTCCTCAAGGAGATTATCATAATCTTTCAAGTCCATTATAATAAAAATTGCACAGAGTTCACGTTTACAAAGTAGTGAGATGGACAGGTCTCTTTGTATTGGACCTGTTTGTGCACATTTTAGTTTATGTAACATTAATTTTTCTGCATTAAACTGTGTCATGTAGACTATGAATCTTCTAGAACGTGTAAAAGAGTAGCAGCAAATGCAGGGTAAGGATTGGAGATTCGGAGGTTCCCCAGAAGTCACATCCACGAGTTAGCACATTTCTTAGAGTAGGATATAGCTTGTTCAGGTCATCAAGATTTCACTGTAGTTCTTTAGTCTGTCATAGTAGTAGGCTGTTCGTTGCTGGATTTGTGGCTTTCCTTAGCGTGTCTACTTACATTCATGAAGACTTCGCTGATAGGATGATAGGAGTATTTTGACGCTTGAGATATATAAGTTGGCCATGAGCTACCGGTTTCAGCTTTTCTTTGAATGTTTGAATATTGTTGTATGCCATCCTCTACAGCCTGGTTGCTAACATTTCTACTCTGTGATGCAGGATTGTTTTTTTAGAACCATGACGTGTCATAGTGGAATTGCAAGGAACTGGATGGCATTTCTTGCTTTAATATAAATGTGTACTCATAGCTCTTAATTAAGTACCAGATAACTCTTTGACTCCAATACTCTTTTACTCGTCTTTGTTACAAGTATCATTCCCCATAGCTTCTCTAATATCAAGCCTAATTATACTCTTGGAAAATTCACTATGGTAGAATCCTAATTTCTTGATGTTTAAGGAGACGTTTGTTTGTGCCCTTTATAAAGAATTTCATTGTCTTTCACATCTGAAAATAGTGGCAGTCTAGCTGCTCTTATAATCACGATTTTACACAGTAATTATTGTGCGGGTTCCTGCTGATAAAGGTTTGTATTGCAACAGTCTGAAGGAATAAAGTCGTGCTTGAGTCAGTCAAAGGATGGCTTAAAAATCGTTTATCTATGAAAGACTTAGGAGAGGCAGAGTATATTTTGGGAATAAAGATCTATAGAGATAGATCTAAAAGGCTGATTGAACTTAGTTAAGGAACTAATATAGATAAGGTTCTTGCTAGGTTCAAGCTGGAAAACTCTAAGAGAGATTTCAATCCCATGAAACATGGCATATCACTTGGCAAGACTCCGTGCCCTTCGACACCTGATGAAGTCAAGAGAATAAGTAATGTTCCCTATGCTTCTGCATTAAGTTCCATTATGTATGCATGCTATGTTTTGCACTCACCCAGATGTTGCCTATACTATGAGTAAATGCAACATATACCAGTCTTATCCAGGTTACGTGCACTAGATGAGTGCAAAGAATATCCTTATGTACTTAAGAAGAACTGAGGATCATTGATTGGTATATGGTGGAGAAATTGAGTTTGTTGTTAATGATAGGCATATACGAATTACCAAGGTGACAAAGATGATTTCCGATCTCCATCTGGTTTCATTCTTTGTCCCAATGGAGAAGTTATGAGCTGTAAGAGTTCTATACAGAATAAGCAAGATTCATATTGATGAGAATGTGGGAGATCCGCAGACTAAACCGGTTGCTCGACCTAAACATGAAGGTCATACTAGGTCTATGGGCTTAAGCATATAAAAGAATGGCTTTATAATGCTTACTTTATGTTTGCATTTGTAAAGACATTGATTATGCTTGGAATTGTTTATCAATAAAAATCTACATCCTTAGACAATTTCCGCAATTACTAAATATAAATAGGATTGAATTTATGGAGATAATATAGTTAATTATTTTAGTAACCGTATTTGCTTGCTAGAGAATAAATTACGGTTTGTAGACAAATTGGTTTGGGCCTACAACTAAGATAATTAATCCTACGAGATCACACAGAGTAACACTGATTAATAAATAAATTATGAGCCCATAAAGGCTTATAAGGGCCGGCCACTATTAGGGTGATTAGGGTTTTAGTTTTTCCTTTTCTCTTAACCTAATCTCTATTTATTATATATAGATATAATAAGAAGAGAGATGAGACAATTCAGTTAGTCAGTAACTTGACACAAAAGAGAGAAAAAGAAAAACCCTTCTCCCTCTTTAGTCTAGGCGCCTATCCCATCAAAAGCAAGAGAGTGAATAGTTCATACTCTTCCGTTCTAGCAGACGTGGGTATTAATTGGTGTTCGTGGACTAAGTAGAGGAATTACAATTGTAGTTCTTTATCTCCAAAGTAACCAGATCTGCAATGATACTTTGCAGTATTCAAACCCTACATACCTGTTCAAGTCGTGAATAAAAGGTTGTGTATTCTCTACTCTATGTATCGATTCATATATTGTTATGCATGCGATTCTGTTATAGATGTTAGGAAATTGTTTCCTGAAATTCCGCTATTCGCATCTATGAATTCCTACACAGTCGACGTGGAAAGACATGCTAGAGACTTCATGGAGGCTGCTAAAAAGCTTCAGTTGTATTTCATCAGTCTTCAACGCGAGGATCAACCCACCAAGGTTGAAATGCTTCAGAAGGTAACGAGGGAGTACTGTGATATTGCTCTGTCTAGATACATAAGCTTTAGACCTGATAACATTAGAATAGTAGAATCAGTGGCTGATGATTTTACATGTTCTGTTAGGAAATTGCTGTCAAGGAACAAGAGTTGAAGGTGAAACCCGAGCTTATTAATAAGCATGAACAGTTGATTCAAGGATGGAAGATAGAGTTGAGAAAGCAACTAGACAAGCACAAGTTACAGCTGGAGAAGGTGTAACTTACTGAGCAGCGATTTGGTACTGAAGTAACATAATTAGTTATTAACTGTAATCGATCTCTGTATCTCTTACATCGTACTTAGTTAGGGAGGTAAATTTTTTTTTTGGAAAATGGACTTAGAGAGCATGTTTGGTTGGTGTTTTTGTGGTGTTTGGAAATGGAATGGAATGGATTGATCTCTGTATCTCTAACATAATTAGTTGGTATGGATTTCTAAGACAAAAATAGACGGATATTTGTTATTTGGTATGGATTTATAAGAAAAACATAACTTGTTGGTATTTATTCTACATTTCGCAACTCCTTGGTATTTATTTTGAAAAAGTGCTAAAACCTTGGTATTTTCTGATAATTTTTCCGAGATACAATGAAGAACAACAAGAGTCACGCTCGTATGAATCTTGTCAACTGAGAACAAATGTGATGTGATTTTGTTTGATGATAATTGAGAGAGAATGCTTGAGTGCTTTTAAGAGAGTAGAAGCAAATAGAATGAACTTCTGTAACATTCAACAAGAGAATAACCCTCTTATTCACGTTGTTAATACTAAAATAACCGCACAAAGATATAAAACCGTCAATTAAGACGTCCGCAAAATGGCCTAGTTACGACCCGCGATACAGATCGTGAGTCGCGACCATAGAAATTCCATAAACAATGGACAGGCAGTAACCCGTCGCGACCAGTGCCATCCGTAGGCTTCTTTGCTTGCTTGCTTCTTTGTTACTTGCCTTATGTCATAACAACGTGAAAACAATATTACTCTAAGGAGTGACACCTTAACCAAACCACTTAAAGCAATATTTCATGAATCATAATCTACCGAATACTCTAAATATCCAACAATCCTCCCCCATTTAGAGTATTCTAAAAAGATTAATAGCACCAAACATCATCAAAACAAACAATCTCATGCATCAATAAAAGTGTACTAAGACTTGAACTTCCACCTAGTATAATATACATTCCAAGTATCCGTATCCAAAAGGTGTCGCTAGCGATTGAACCAATCTCAATACAATGTGGAAAACTTGAAGATACCATACACACAAGATTAACTACTTGAACTCATTAAACTTGACACTTCAAACCATGTGTCTGTATCATTCATAAGTGTAACATAGTTATGCCCCTATAGCTACTTGAAGCGGCTAAACTTCACACTTACATAGGTAGAACTCTTAAAAAACATGCTACTATGAAAAAGCATAACAAGAGAAACTATTAAGATTCACAACCTCTTTACAACATCATAGTCAAATAAGAACAATACTTGAGGATACTTACAAATGTTCTTCAACCATCAAGATGAAAGAATTAACCTTATTGAACTTAAGACCCAACGTCTTATTAGGCGTTAAGTTAAGATTCCCTCACTCATGATTAACGAAGGGCTCCAATCCTAGACCGATTGCCATCCTCTTTACCGTATCTCTAGCCAAGGCCTTAGTAAAACAATCCGCTAGATTATACATAGTCCGCACATAGTAAACAGTGATAACTCTATCCTTGATAAGTCTTTGATAGGAATGCCGCACACCAATGTGCCTTGACTTACCATTATAAACTTGACTATATGCCCTTGCCAAAGCTGCATCATTATCACAATGTATCGCTATTGGCGATATCGATTTTGGCAACAAAGATATCTCAATCATGAGATTCTCTAATCACTCCGCCTCTTTACTAGCCGAGGACAAAGCAATGAACTCCGAAGTCATGGAGGAGTCCGCTATGCAAGTTTGCTTCTTGGACGCCCAAGAAATAGCACCTCTCCCAAGTAGAAAAACGAATCCACTTGTGGAAGAATGATCCTCTCTATTAGAGATCCAACTTGCATCCGAATAACCTTCTAAAACCGAAGGATACCCGCTATAGGATAAACCATAATCTTTGGTTTTTCCCAAATACCATAAGACACGACAAATAGCATGCCAATGCTTCATACTAGGGTTACTAATATACCTACTAAGCTTGCCTACTGCGAAAGAGATATCCGGCCTAGTACTCGTCATAGCATACATCAAACAACCTATGACCCGTGCATAATTAAGTTTGGATACCGCACTACCATCATTTGGCATTAATTTCACTCGGGTCCATATGAGTTGACAGAAAAGAGCAATCACTAACATTGTACTTGTTAAGTACCTTTTCAATGTATTGTGTTTGAGATAAAATCAACTTTCCATTGCTTCTTTTAATTCTTATGCCTAGAATGACATCCGTTTCTCCTAAATCTTTCATGGAAAACATTGAAGATAGGAAAGCCTTTGCCCACTCAACTTGTGACAAATCAGTCCCAAAAGTCAACATGTCATCTACATATAGACAAATCATAACACCATGACCTAAGTCATCAAATTTTCTATATACACACTTGTCCGAATTATTCAACTTAAATCCGTTAGACAACACAACCTCATCCAACTTTTGATGTCATTGCTTGGGTGCTTACTTAAGCCCATTTAAAGATCTAACGAGTTTGCAAACTTTACCTTCTTGACGTTTCACAACAAACCCTTCGGGTTGTCTCATGTAAACCTCCTTATCTAGCTCTCCATTTAAGAACGTTGTCTTAACATCCATTTGGTGGATCACAAGGTTGTGTATATCCGCAAGAGCAATCAAATACCTTATAGTAGAGATTCTAGCAACGAGTGCATATGTATCGAAGTAATCGATACCCGACTTTTGGGAAAAGCCTTGAGCCACTAATCAGGCTTTGAGCTTGTCAATTGTTCCATCAATTTTCATTTTCTTCTTGAAAATCCATTTACACCCAATTGGCTTACACTTGGGAGGAAAATCCGCCAAAACCCATGTGTTATTCCCCATGATTGAATCCATCTCATCATCAATATCTTCCTTCCAAAAAGGAGCATCTTGAGATCTCATGGCCTCATCATAAGTCAAAGGATCGCCTTCAACATTAAACACATATGGAAACTTAGTCAATATAGAACTTCTAGATCCTTCAAGTATACATGAAAATTCGGGCCAAAGGATTTCTCCTTTCTTGCCCTTTTACTTCTCCTAAGATGTGATGATGTTGATGCTACATTCTCATCTAGATTTTGTTCATCTAACTCTTGATCATTTAAAGACCGGTCAACTTCTTGAATAGTGGTACTTGGAGTTACATCCTTTGGTCTAGGAATCGATGAATACCTATTTTCATCAAAGATTGCATCTCTTGCCTGCACAATAGCGTGAATTGACCAAACGTCATTTTGTTCAATAACATAGAACCTATAGGCCTTGCTATGAATAACATACCTTATAAAGATGCATTTAACTCCTCTTTCACCTAACATTTTACGTTTAGGTTCCGGCACTTTCACAATTGCCCTACAACCCCAAACTCTAAGGTGACTTAGATTTGGTTTTCTTTTGTACCATAATTCATGGGGTGTAACTTTGTTCTTTTTCATAAGTACGCGGTTTAATATATAACAAGCCATTAAAACCACTTCACCCCAAAATCCATCACTCAAACCCGAATAGGATAACATAGAATTCACCATTTCTTGTAAAGTTCTATTATTTCTTTCCGCTATACCATTTTGTTGTGGTGTATAAGCCGCGGTTGTTTCATGTATGATTCGTAATGATTGGAAATACCTAGGATCATGGTATTCACCACCCCTATCGGTTCTAAACGTTTTTACTTTGTCATTTAGTTGCAATTCAACTTCGTTTTTATAGATCTTAAATTTATCTAAAACTTCATCTTTAGTGAACAGAAGATAAACATAACAAAACCTAGAATAATCATCTATAAACGTTATGATATAATTCTTATTACCTAAAGAAGGAGTGCTATGGAAATCACATAGGTCACTATGCACCAAATCAAGCAAACTAGTATCCCTTTCCACAATATTTGGGAAAGAATTCCTGGTTATTTTAGTAAGCATGCATGTCCTACACTTCTCTATGCTTGGATCAAAACTAGGAATCAAATCATCCTTTGACATAGAATATAACTTTCTATAATTAACATGACCAAGCCTATAATGCCGAAGAGAATAATTATCATTAACAACGCAAACATTGTTTAACAAAAGATTCGAAATACTTAACTTGAACATACCATTACATAAATAATCCAAACCAACAAAAGTACCTCCTATAGACAAAATAAACTTATCCAACTCAAAAACCATTTTAAAACCTATTCGATTCAGGATAGATCCCGAGACTAGATTCTTTCAAAGGTCCGGAGAAAGTACAACATCTCTTAAAATAAGAGACTTTCCGGAACTAAAAACTAGCTCAACTTGCCCTACTCCTAAGACTTGAGCAGTAGAACCATTTCCCATGTAAAGAACCTCTCCTTGATCCGCCTCCTTGAAGGTCTTAAAGAGAGAACTTTCCTTGCATACATCCCTTGAAGCTCCCGAATTGATGTACCATGAACAATCATCCTGTACACAAAAGATATCAGAAATCGTACACACATAATTCAAAACCGAATTAGGTGAAACTTGTGCACATGTACCTTGCTTGGCTTGGGATTGGCTAGATTCGCCTTTCCCACCACCATGCCCATTCTTGTTCATCTTCTTATTTCAAATGGTGCAATCCTTCTTGAAGAGTCTGGGCTTTCCACATTCCCAACAAGCTCGTTGTTGTCCTCCCCCACCAAACTTTGATTTCTTACCATAGTTTCCCTTGTTGAAGTTTTGTGCCCTCTTCTTTGGATTAGAGTCTTTGGACTTTCCATCCTCCACCATGTTAATAGTGGAATAATTAGGATTTACCTCATTTTGTCAATCTTGAACCCGAATGCCCTCTTCAATCCGAAGATGAGCACCCAATTGTTCAACAGTCATTTCATCCTTTCTATGTTTCAAGCTATTTCTAACATCATTCCATGAGGAGGGTAATTTGTCGATTATTGAGGAAATAACAAAGTTTTCATCCATACTAAGTCATGTTGTTTAAAGCTTCCTAAAATTCTTTGGATTTCATGAAATTGTTCCATAATTGGCCTAGCCTCAACCATTCTAAAGTTGTTAAAATTGCTAACTAGGAAATTCTTACTAGAAGCATCTTCGGCCATATATTTAGACTCTAAATCATCCCAAAGAACTTTAGCGGATTCATAATATTGATAAATATCAAACAAGTCATCGGACATACCCTTGAGAATGTGATCACGGCATATGTAGTCGTCGTTCTCCCACTTCTTCCTCTTCCTCGTAGCCTCGATAGTTTCATCATCCACTTCAATAGGCTTCAGGGATGTGATGACGTACACCACCGCCAAATAGGTAAGTAGAAAGTGCATCTTCTTTTTCCATCTACGAAAACCAACGCCTTCAAACTTGTCAAGTTTGTGGAAATTCGCTGTCGTTTCACGAATCCTAGCCATCTTTGAGAGATATTGCTTTTGGATTGTTAGAGCTTGTAACCGGGAAATAAGATGAACAACAATAAAACAACAACGAACAAGAACGAATCCTCAAGGCGTGTTGGGAACACTTTCCTAAAAGTAATATTCCGACCCTATACGAAGCACGGGTTGCACGGAATTCACTTTCGAGATACAATGAAGAACAACAAGAGTCACGCTCTTATGAATCTTGTCAAATGAGAACAAATGTGATGTGATTTTGTTTGATGATAATTGAGAGAGAATGCTTGAGTGCTTTTAAGAGAGTAGAAGCAATTAGAATACTTCTGTAACATTCAACAAGAGAATAACCCTCTTATTCACGTTGTTAATACTAAAGTAGCCTCACAAAGACATAAACTGTCAATTAAGACGTCCGCAAAACGGCCTAGTCGCGAGCCACGATACAGGTCGTGCGTTGCGACCATAGAAATTCCATAAACCATGGACAAGCAATAACCCGTCGTGACCAATGACGAGGGTCGCTACCAGTGACGGCACGCCCGTCGCGACCCGCGACCAGTGCCATCCGCAAGCTTCTTTGCTTGCTTGCTTCTTTGTTACTTGCCGCATGTCATAACAAAGTAAAAACAATATTACTTTAAGGAGTGAAACCTTAACCAAACCACTTAAAGCACTATTTCAGTGCTAAGATGCGAAGACCGGATAATTTTTCAATCTTTTCTACTAGGTAATCTAGTATCCTTATGCATGATGATAATCAATTCGGTCGTTGTGGTCAGACTCTATTATGGATTTCTGACCACATTCTCCATAGGGCCCTCTTATCTCTTCCTTCTCCGAGCTCAGGTTATGGAAGAAGGAGAAGAAGGAACCGAGAAGAAGGTATCAGCAACAACTGGTTTTATTATGGGACAGCTCATGATGTTCATATCGATCTATTATACGGCTCTGCATCTAGCGTTGGGTAGACCTCATACAATAACTGTCCTAGCTCTACCCTATCTTTTGTTTCATTTCTTCTCGAACAATCACAAACAATTTTTTTATTATGGATCTACTAGCAGAAATTCAATGCATAATCTCAGCATTCAATTTGTACTCCTGAATAATCTCATTTTTCAATTATTCAACTATTTCATTTTATCAAGTTTAATGTTAGCCATATAAGTCAACATTTATATGTTTCGATGCAACAACAAGATGTTATTTGTAACAAGTAGTTTTATTGGTTGGTTAATTGGTCACATTTTATTCATGAAATGGGTTGGATTGATATTAGTCTAGATACAGCAAAATAATTCTATTAGATCTAATGTACTTATTCTATCTAATAAGTACCTTGTGTCTGAATGAGGAAATTCTATGGCTCGAATATTTAGTATTCTCTTCTTTACTACCTGTGTCTACTATTTAGGCAGAATGCCGTGACCTATTTTTACTAAGAAACTGGAAAAAAAACCAGCAACGAAAGAAAGTGAGGAAGAAACAGATGTAGAAATAGAAAAAACTTCCAAAACGAAGGAGACCTAACAGGAAGAAGAGGGTTTCACCGAAGAAGATCCTTCTCCTTCCCTTTTTTCGGAAGAAAAGGAGGATCCGAACAAAATCGATGAAACGGAAAAGATCCAAGTGAATGGAAAGGACCAAAAAAGGATGAATTCCACTTGGACTTAAAAGAAGCATGCTATAAAAATAGCCCAACTTCTTATTCTTTAGGATGATCCGAGTGAACGAAAAGGACAAAACAAAGAATGAATTTCACTTGCACTTAAAATAAGCATGCTTGAAGAATACAAGAAGGAAATGACCTCGAACAAAGATAACTAAGATCAGATACCTGCTTGAAGAATACAAGAAGGTTCGAAGAGCTTAGTTGCAAGACTCAGGTGATAGCTTTAGGATTTAGCTTACTGACCTGAATCTTTAATCTGACTAAAATAAAGTTTTTGAGTGATAGACGAGGAACATGAAAAGCATTAGGGGCCGAAGCCAGTAGTGATGGATCCGATTTGATTAACTTAGGGGATCCATCTGCAGAGCGTTCTCGAACTTTGAACCTAAACAAAGGTTAGGTTTGTCATACCTAAAACATGGCATCGAAGCAGCTCCCTCCTCTTTGGCAGACAAGTTGTTGCAGCGGAGGTAAAAGGGGGTGTTACTGCAGTTTTGCCACTGTAAAGCTCCTTTAAGGCACTAAGATCTATTTCTTTCATACCACCAGGAAGCCTAGCTACTTATTTTATCGGTGACTAAACTAAGAAAAGAAAACTTTCGCTAACAATTCTTTTTCACAGCTTCAGTAATAGCCTATCTTTTCTCTAGCCTAGGGCCGGCACTCCTAAAGCAGTTAACCAGATTTCCCAATATCCTCTAGGCCCACTTCTCTTCCGAATCCAAAACTTGGTTTAAACTTTCAAGCAGCACTGACCGCTATTCCATAGATAGCATAGAGCTCTTAGACAGCTCCAAATAGGCTAGCTTCACTATAAAGGCTCGATTTCCCCCTGGAAGATCTGTTTGATCATTCTCTGGACGTGCTAGCTGCAAGTCTTCATTCTGCTTCTTTGGCGAGATAATACCCTAAGCCCTCACTGAGCTTGATTGTTAGAATTGCTTTCCCAAGAGAATATAGGTTAAAGAACGGCCAGAGTGACTAGGAACGTCTCTCTCTGATAGATCAAGTAGCCATTAAAAGAGAAGTAGAGGGATCCGAGGTACTCCTCCTGTGAAGTACTACTTCTTTGTAAGAATCGCTAGACCCAGTTGCAGTGCGACTAACTCACGTCATCATCTTGATACCTTACTATTAAGCTATTTCGATGTGCCTTCCCCATCAACATGTGCTATCGCTTTTAATTAATTGAATGAAAAAGCGGAGGATTATATCCATCCAGCTGATGCTACTGAGGAATGGGGAGGACTTCTACCTACGGACGTGGGGGGGGTTGGCTGTAGGAAGCGAGAATTCCTAGTTATTGGGTCAGCCGAAATGCGATCGATCGGCTCAACCGGATGAACCATGTCCATGAGTCAATATTTCGTAGTACCTTCATCAGACAGTACATCTTTCTTAGTATATCCAGATAATAGGTAAGAGCATAAACTGAAACATTCTAGAGCTACAAAGATAGTTATTAAATCGTTAGCACCGCATAAAAACATTCCTCCTTGAGTAGCTGTTAATACAAATAACAGAAACTCTGTTAGAGCCATTTCTGTACATTCAATGTACTCTAGGGATAGAAGAATACATAGAGTTGAACATAGTAAAATAAGAAATTGAAAGATTTCGTTGACGTTAGGTTTAACGTTTGAAATTTCCTAAACGGACAACTGAACAAGCGATCAAAGGACGATTCCAACAGCATTCCAGAAGACTTTTGACTGTTACATAATGGAGCCAGAAGATATCGGGCAGGATGATTGACAACAGCCTCTCGTCAGGTACTTGTCCGATCCTTGTAAATAAACTCCCAGATCAGTAAAACAACAAGCTTTGATCCCCTGTTTCACTCCGGCCCGATCACACGTAGGAAAATACGCCTTGGAAAAGCTCCGCCTGACAGGAAGAAAGAGAAGAGCCTAAAAACTTTCGATTTAGAGGCGATACTTACTGCACCCGATTGCCCTGCACAGTCGTCTTAAGCAAATGAACCCGTGGATAAGGAAATTTTCATTTCTTGCAGACCAATCTTCTACCGAGTTCCCCCTCAGCTCACGCGAGAATCGGGATAGAGAGAATGGACTTGATTCATCACCTTTGCCCACGAGCCGTCCGGCAAGAATGAGAGCAAGAATTTCCACGTCCAGTAAGAAGTAGGGAGACCACCCCTCTCTCTCGTCAGCTGTACATACGTCACCTTCCATTGTCTTAGCGAAGATTTCAACATACTCCTGCGCGTCGGGAAGTTCATTCCTTATCCTAGAAAGCCTGCCTTCTTCGAAACCCGCCAATCCATCTTTAAACGAGAATCGGAAGATCTAGTCCTGGTAGTTTTCAATGCGCAGGCGAATAGAGGGATTGCACAACACTTATATAATACGCAATTCGCGCGTGAATGTACACGATCATCAAATATGGAGGAATTCCCACCCCTTTCATTTAGTGCTCGCTCCGCTATACTCTTGGGTTGGATAAACAGATTGAAAACAAGGATTGAGAATGGTTGCCCTGAGGTTGATACGAACTGAAGCTAGTCTGGTTATGTTTCTCTTTTCTTTCTCCGTTGATCCGATCCGACAAGATAATAGAAGAAATGAGATGGATTATGGACCAAGGAATGTTCTAACCAATGCTTTGACGGCGATAGCAACAGTCGAGTGTCCAAGAGAAAGAAATTCAGGCACGAGAAATGGGTTCGTTAACCCTGGGAAAAAGAAACCTATAGAAGACATTTTTCTTTCGACTGAACCTGGTTTCCCTATTCGTTATGAGGGCACTTTTTTACCTATCCTATAATCATGCTTCGAAACTTTCACGAGCTTCCTTTTCAATAGGCTAGATCGAGGGCTTTCGAAACAAAGTACTTGGATTTCTTTCCTTCCCCCACTTAATCGAAATCTCCTTCACTCAGAAAGCTTTGGCTCGACTCAAAGAACTGGGTCACTTATCAAACTCCCTTTTGAGCTTACTGCACCAGATATTCTCACTCGAGCAAAAAGAATGGAATTAGCCAAAGATCACTTCACTACCTTTTGAGGTAAGAAGAGTTCCTATTTTAACTAAGATCGGATACCTGCTTGAAGAATACAAGAAGGAAGAGACCTCGAACAAAGACAACTAGCATGACCTTAGTTTGAATTTGGGCTATTTTTATAGCATGCTTCTTTTAAGTGCAAGAATCATGCTTAAATCCAACAATCCACCGCCATTACTTCTTCCTCTTCCTCTAACTTATGAATTTTGTGGATAAATTCAGAGATTTTATCTCTTTAGAGTTTGAATTTGGATCTGTAATTGAAGGTAATTTTTTTGCTCTAGAAAACAAAGATAAATTTTAGAAATTAATTGATGATTTGGGGGAGAAAAGCTGAGATGACAGCAAGAAAATGGCAGAATTGAAGAAAATTACCATGAAAGGAGAATTGACATATCTCTTCGTGGAATGAGGAGATGAAGAAAGGAGAGAGAAGGGAATAGACCATAAGGGTTTTTTTTTTAATTTCTTTTTTGCTGTTTAATGATTCCTTTCCATTTCTTGTGCCTTTATAGAACCAAACAAGTATAAAAATTAATGATTCTTGTTTCCATTCCTTTCTTATTTCCGATTCCATTCCGATTCCATTCCAACGATTGAACCAAAAACCCCCTTAATGTTTTCCTTTGTATGTGCGTAGAGGGTGCAAACTTTTTTTTTTGCTAAGGTAGAAAATAGTTCTCACCTTCTCTTGCCGTTTGCCCATGTCTAGTGATCATCTTAATTGCTAGGAATTGTGTCATCGGAACATACCTCCTATATCTCAAAATATGTTACCGTTATCCCATTTTGAGATGTTAATTTAATGATTTTCTACTGATTTCTTTTTTTGAAGGAGCTGTGAAAGAAACATACGAATAATTCAATCATTCAGGTTAGGAGCTTAACAAGCAGGGGCGGTTTTGGAGAGGAAGATATGGCCAGGGTTTTTAGTTCATAAAGAAAACAATGGCAAGGATTTTAATTTCATTATATAGCTTCCCCTTATTTTATTTTATTTTATTATTTTCTTTTATCTGTCGCCAAAACCTAATCTCTGACGGTTTCATATTGCAAAGTATATGTTTTTAAAATTCGAAATCCTTTTCTTTGGCTTTTCAAAACTAAATCTTATTTTGAAAAGAAAACACGTTCCAAAGTATTTTAAATAATGTTTAAATACTTTAGTTGCTCGTAATACGTCATTTTAACAACCATATATTATAATTTTAACATAATTATAAAATATAGTGCTGAAAATACGGAGTATTACATTGATGTTAGAAGCACTACCGTACCCTTTAATCGATATATGTACCCTTCTAAATCTTATATGTACCCCTTTTTACAATCAGGACTGTTAGTTTTCAGTTTTCAACAAAGTATCTTTATTCTATAAGTGAAGAGGAGGGGGGACACCAAAAATCATATTTAACTTTTTTTTTAATTCCTAATTAAATGGAACAACTATTTTCATAACTAACTCTTTGCACATTTTTAAATTTTGAATAAAAAAATACAAAATACCCTAAATAAACTAAATGTTATATTTTTATGTAGAATTTTACCCGATTTCGCACGCAACGCGTGCATATAAATCTAGTAGGTTTTAAATAGAACACGACTCTCTTATATATATATAGAGAGAGAGATAGGATCTAGTAAAAATTGCTTTCATCGTGAAAACAGTTTAAAAGGGGTACATATAGAACATAAAGGGGTACGCATATTTCACTAATGAAATTTTTGCAAATACTAACAACTTTACTATTAAAACAGGCGTACCCCTTTAGTGGTAACATGTACTCCTGCAAATCTTATATGTGCCCCTTTTTTCCAAGTTTTCACGACTTTTAACAAATTTGTGGTTTTTATTGGATCCTGATTCTACATATATATATACTTCTAAAATCCCTAAAAATAGGGAAAATTAACAGGAATAATCCATACTATTACCCATCTTCTCTAATTAATCCTAACTTTGAATATTCTCAAAATAATCCCAATTGTCACCCTTCCTTCTCAAAACAATCTCACTTGACTTGGAACTTGTTAACAAGTTGCAAAGGACACGTGTCATAACGACATTGGTCGAAAAATAAAAAATTTTAAATTAAACCTTCCCTTTCCAGCCACCCCCCTTCCCCCGCGACGACCACCTTCCCCTCCCCTTTCCCCGGCAACCACCACCCGTGAGCCACCGCAGAACCACCCAAACCCACCCAGACGCATGGAAACCAACACAAACCCACCGGAAATCACTCGACCCACCCGAAACCCACCCACACCCACCCGATACCCACCGACACCCACCTGAAATCCACCCCAGACCCACCTTAAACTTCCCCACCACCTTAAAACAACCCCAACCCACCCGAAACCCACCCAGACCCACCGGACATCACCCAAGACCAACCCGAAACCCACCCAGACCCACCCGAAACTTCCCCACCACCCTAAACAACCCCAAACCCTCCCCTTTTGGCGGTTTATGGTTCGTGGTCGGCGATTAGTTGCTCGATTTTAGAAGGGGTGGCTCGATTTCCGCTGGGGTGGTGGTGGTTAGCTCGGTTTTTCAGTAGGGTGATGGTGATTTTCGAAGGGGTGGCTCGATTTTCGTCCAGCGGTGGTGGTGATCCGGTTTTTCACTAGGGTGATGGTGGTGGCTCTATTTTCACTTGGGGTGGTGGTGGCACATTTTTGGCTAGGGTGGTGGCTCGATTTAGGCGGTGAGTGGTGGCTCGATTTAGGCGGTGGATTTTAGGCGGTGAGGTGGTGGCTTTTTGGGCGGTGGATTTCAGGCACTGGGATAGGGTTGGCTAGGGGGGGGATGGTGTTTGCAGGGGAGGAGTTGGGTGGCCGGGATGGGTGTGGGGGATTTTCTTTTTAGATTTTTCTTTTTTTGTTAAACCAATAGAATTGTGCCATGTGTCATTTTTTACCTCTTTATCAGGTTACCATTTTATTTAAGGACTAATATGGGAAGATACCCTAAATACTTGGGATTATTTTGGGAATTACTAAAGGTGGGATTAATTACGGAAGACGAGCAATAGTTTGGATTATTCCTGTTAATTTTCCCTTAAAAATCTGGGGGAGTATAGCTACCCCCTCAAAAGAAGTTTCGTCCTGAAAACATAGGGTTAACATTCTCAACCTTTTAGAATTCTCCTTTAAAATAGTTGCCTAAAATTTTACGTACCGCTTTGACTGATGGAGTTGCTATTTAAGTCACTATCCTTCGACCTAACCAACAACCATACTTAGATAATCAACGGTGACTTATATAACCAAGATCATAAAGCACTATAAGATGAAAAATCGTGATCGCATTTAACCCCTCTTAAAAGGATTTACGTCCCTGTAACTCGACTCACCTCATTAAACAATTATTGATATTACTTTCTTGTTTCATCTTCGTCTTCCCGTGTAAACCTATTTGGACACTTAATTGGTCCATAATACCCTGACCATCTTTCACATCCTTAATTAGAATGTTATGATTGAGAAACTTCACTAGTCTTTTATCATAAGCCAAAGTATCATCTAATTCTGTCGTTTTTGGCTCGAGCACATGTAGCCTATCTTTTGAGTTGTGGCACATGGTACAAGTTGTACACACGACTTAGATCTCTATGTAACTCTAATCGATTTGCAACTCTTCTAACTGTAGCAAGAAATTCATACGGGGTAATGAACTCGGGACTTAACTTCCATTTTCTCCCAAAACTCATCACTCCTTTCACAGGAGAGACCTTTAGTACTTCCCGCGTAAAAAGAATGCATCTTTTGCCATTTTAAACCGTAACAATATAAATGTAACAAACTCAAATATTTCCTATTTTAGTAAAGTTCTTAATATAAAATTACGAAAATACTCTTAATTCATAAACTTTAAAACTAATTAAATGCAAAGGGTAGATCCTACACTCGAGAGTACGATGCGCATGGTACTCTCAGATGTACATTAGAAGCATTTAAATGTACATCAGTTGAAATTCAAAAAACAACTGTCTCCACCAATACTTAAGATGTTCATTTATTTCATGTTATTGTTCAATCACAAACTTAATATGTTCATTTACGGATATCAAATGTACATCACAAAACTAACTTAATTTTCTCCAAAAATCACTTATACTCACCATTTACATTCAAAAATTTTCAAATTCAAATTTTTGCTAAAAAGGCGGGAATTTACATCAAAGACATTTAAATGTACATATACATTTAAATGCTTTTGATGTACATTCCCGCCTTTTTGGCAACAATTTGAATTTTGAATGTACATGGTGATTATAAGTGATTTTTGAGCGAGAATAAACTGATGTACATTTAAATGCTTCCAATGTACATTCCCGCCTTTTGTCAAAATTTTGAATTTGAAAAATTTTGAATGAAAATGGCGAATACAAGTGATTTTTGAGCGGGAATGTACATCGAAAGCATTTAAATGTACATCAGTTCAAATTCAAAATCAATTCAAATTCAAAAATTGATTTTTGAACTGATGTACATTTAAATGCTTCTAATATACATTCCCACCTTTTGTCAAAATTTTGAATTTGAATTCTTTTGAATGAAAATAATGAATACAAGTGATTTTTGAAAAAAATAAAGTTGGTTTTGTTATGTACATTTGATATCCGTACATGAACATATGAAGTTTGTGAATGAACAATAACATCAAATAAATGAATATCTTAAATATTGGTGGGGACAGTTGTTTTTTGAATTTAAACTGATGTACATTTAAATGCTCCTAATGTACATTCGAGAGTACCATGCGCATCGTACACTCGAGTGTAGGATCTAATTTGCGAATTAAAAGTTCCTCACAACAAATTATATTAATAACTAAAAATCAATCCCATTCATGATTTCCACCCTAATTATCATCAACTACCACCTTCACCACCACCACCAAATCTGCCCAAATCCACCACAACAACCAACTACTTCACTATTAATAACCATAACCATCAAATCGCGCGATCTCTGTCCTTTGAATGCACCAACTCTGCCCAAAACTACTCTTAGGTGTTCAATTTTTGTGGGGAAGGAGTGGGTTGGGCCGAATTCATGGTGGGGTTTGGGCTAGGTAACGAATTAGTTGTGGTGGCGGGATTGGGTTACAAATTCGTGGTGGGGTTTGGGCTGGGCTGCGAATTTATGGTGGTGGTTAGACGAGGTTGTGTTTTCGTGGTGGGGTTTGGGCTGGGCTGCGAATTTATGGTGGTGGTTAGACGAGGTTGCTTTTTCGTGGGTGGTGGTGAGGCGAGGGATGCGAATTTGTGCTGGTGGTTAGGCAAGGCTGCGTTTTCATGGTGGTGGTGAGGCGGGGGATGCGAATTTGTGGTAGTGGTTAGGCGAGACTGCGTTTTCGTGGTGGTGGTGAGGCGGGATATGCGAATTCGTGGTGGTGGGGATGCGATTTCGTGGTGGGGGTACGGTGGGGATGAAATTTTCATGGTGCGGGTGGCTGAGGTTGCGATTTTCGTAGTGGGGCTGTGAATTTCGTGATGGGGTGTGTAGGCTGCGATTTTTCCCGGGGGGGCAGGATGTGAATGTGGTGGTGGGTAATGTTGGTTGTTGTGGTTGCCAATGGTGGGTAGGTGGTTGATGTGGTGTGGGCGATGAAGATGTAATTGATATGGTGACCCTTAATCATCCTTTCTCTCTTCCTTCCTTTCCACTTAATACCAAACTAACTACAATTATTAAATTTTGCCTAGTCCGTGTCCAAGTCGTTTGTTTCAATAATATTGTTACGGAGGAAGTAGTAGTTTCTCTTCTACTTAGTACTCTTCATCCCTTCTTTTTCTGCTATTGTTTATATTGTGCAACTTCTTTTTACAATGAAACGTACTTGTTGAGTGGTTTCCTTTATCATTTATAGTCCCAACACTAATGTATCATTGATATCGCCCCAACACAATGGACTTCTACAGTTTCTCCATACAATGCCACAAATGGAGCCATCCCTATATTTTCTTGATAACAATTGTTATAAGAGAATTCAATCAAATCAGGACGAACTTCCGACGAACTTAAAACTCCATAACACAAGCTCTAAACATATCTGAAGGAGCAGAAGCCTTCTCCGCCTGTCCATGTGAGAAAGATGGAACATCGTACTCGTGAGTAGCTTACTACGAAATGCCTTCTCAAGAGGTTCTAATATAACCAAATCTTATTGCTGCCAAGTCTAACATGGATATTGTAACTATATCAACGTTAGAAAAAAAACATGTACCCCCTTTTCCCATTGAATAGTAAGATTACTTTATCATTTAAGTATGTGCTCAATGACGTAGAATCCCATATGAAATGCCTTCAAATACCTATTATTTATTGATTTATTATTTCCTTTCTTGACAAGAGTTTTAGAAAACATTTAAATATTCTATAATGCTCTAAATTTCCCTTTCAATCCTCAAATGGCTCGAAATTCCATGGGGATTTATGCATAACCTAGTTTCTCATATATCTTACTACCATACAAAGAAACTTTTTTTATTGCCCACAGAATCCATCATACAATTTATCCTCGTAAGTTCCTAATTATTTGTCTTAGAAGTCTTCTCAAAGCTATTTTATAATATCCATTTCGTTATCAATTACCACCATTGCTTTAATATCATCAATTCATTCTTCTCACTACGCATTAAGTACAATAAATAGTCGACTCACTAACTAAGACGTAACACCTAAAATATAATAATTTAAACAACAATTTCTGACAAAGTAACAAAAAACATCACATTATATATTAGCACACGTAAAATGTTAGATTCATTTTATGAACTTATTCACAAGACAACATCGGTAGTACTCCAAACTAATCTAAATCTACGAAGAACAATAACTTTTCTTCTATGTAAACTAACATCACACATACTATTTGATGGAAACCCCAAGACAATGTTAGGTAATCAATATCATCTTCAAACTCTAATCACACTCCCGAAAATTGACAATTGACCATTTCAAAAGAAATATAAGGTGATAACTTTCTTTAATAGTGCGAAATTCTATCACATTATTCCCCTCTTTTAAAAGAGTTACGTCTACATAGCTCTACACCCTTAAGCTCAAAAAATGACCTGTAATTTGGTATCATTATTAACACTAAAATACCCATTGAGAGAAAGTCACATATCTAGACTTACTTTTAATAGTCCTAGTCCCGCTCGCACCTTTCCAAATTATACATTGATTCTTAAATCATGCGATTTCGAGAGTCTCAAAAACTTATTCTTTTAAGTGATGTTGCCATTGAATCCTTAACCCTGTTTCTTAGTTCTTTATAATCACAAATGATATATGATTGCATACTTGACACCTCTATAATGATGCTAGTTGAACCACAATTATTTCAAAATAGCCCAATCAAACAATGGAATGGATATCATTCCATTCCATACTTTTAAAAAAAGGGCGAACCAAATACCCTTTAATTTCAAGAGCTATCTATTCAGGTGTATTCCGTAATCCCCTTATCCCAAATTGAGATAAATCACTAACAACAACTCCAAATTAAAACAAACTGATCAATAATACCTCAAGTCTTTGTCAAGACAATCCAACATCTCTACTTCTCTATATCTTGCTTTTGATAATAATTGACGTAAATATTCCCCGACTTCAAATAGGTTTCAAATTTAGATTACCCTTTGCTTTTCCGGTCCATTTAGTGATAAATAACCATATGAATGAGCTAAATCTAACAATTTTTTTAAAGACAATCTTCTTGGTAAGTATTCATTACATATCTAGTATTATAGTAAGTGAGTCTTTCCCCTTCAATCTAGATATCTCCCTTTTCTTAATTGATACCAAGCAATAAGAAACTAGATGATCAATTTCTAAGAGCTAGTACCTTAGGTGCCCTTAATCACTTCTCCTCCTTCAATTATAGCGATTTCTATTCAGGGTCGGCCCTGGGCCGGGGCAGGCGGGGCGCCCGCCCAGGGTCCAAAATTTTTTTTGCCTCTAGTTAAAAAAAAATTTTATTTTAATTAAAAATAAAATTTATGTAACCGTGTGTAATTAAACATCAGACATCTTCCCTAAGTAATTAAAGCAATATCTTCCCACAAGTAATTAAAGCATTATCTTTTCCAAGTAATTAAAGCAATTATATCTTCCCCACGTAATAAAGCAATATCCTTCCCAAAATTAACTCTTCATTATCATTGACTTAGGTAATTAATAAGTGAAATTTCCCAAAAATCTCTCCACATCCCTAATTTTAAGCTCTTCAAATCAGACTATCAAAATAATTAAAAAAACCGTTGAACACAAATACAACGTTATTATTTAACAATGTGAATAAATTTTTTTTATATAAATTGCTTGTTCACCCTATCTCACAATTCATCCAGTTTTTTAATTTCCTATTCAACCAATTTCGGTAAGCCATTTTCACTTTTATGTGATTTTTTTTTATGATAAAGTCTGAATTTTTTTTATTAAAATTTATTTGTGCGAATTTTAATGTTTTTCCTGGCGAAAATTTTAATATTTTATTGGCAAATATTAGATAATAATTTGTTATTTATTTATTGTATATACTACATAATAAAATTGTACTAATTTTCTGATTATGATATATGAATAATGGTAATGTGCGAATTTATTTTCTATAATCTGACTTATTAATCTTGATTTGTATAATTGTATTGCCCAAATATTAAATTTATTATTCAGTTTATTACTTTTGCGAAGAGTCTTTATCAGTTTATTGTAGTTTTGTGTGTGCGATTTTTAATCTTATTTTTGCGATTTTTTTAAATATTTTTTTTGCGAATAATAGATAATAATTTGCAATTAATTTATTGTAGATACTAGATAATAAATTTCTGATTATAAATCAAAATAATGTGCGAATTCTAATTGTTATTATTTTCATTTGCAGATATTGTTTATTTGGAATACAAATGCAAATAGCATCTTCCAATTTAACAGGTGTGGTTGTTCTTTTTTTGTATTAGCTGAATTGCTATAAAATGTTGCCAAAACAATTATGTGGTAATGATAAAAAAAAGAAAAGAAAACAAAGAGAAGAGTTAGAAGAATCGCAAAGGGGAGCTATAGAGAAATTTTTTAAGAAAAGAGTTAATGAGCCTTTGGAAGGAGTGGGTGTAGACAACCGAGGCCAATCTAATGACGATTTAAATGATGATGCTACTTTGAATGTTCCCGATAATTCTCCTAATCATGCTAATATGGATGGTAATAATAATGAACATGATGATGCCCCAAATTATACTAATGAGAATATTGATATTTCGAATGACCCGAATCATGTACCAAATGAGTTTAATGTCGAAGATGTTGGGGTTGATTCACATTTTGTTCCTCCTTTGGATATATATGATCCTAGTAATTGGGGCATTCTCGATAACAAGTTTATAGATATTTTAGTTGAAAAGGGGCCTTTTACAGAAAAGGATTTGAAATTTCCCTTAGATGCTAATGCTAGGCATTTTTCATACGTCCATTTTTCTAGAAAGTTGACTAATGGAGAGACTAAAGATAGAAAATGGTTAGTTTACTCTAAATATGTGGATAAAGTATATTGCTTTTGTTGTAAATTGTTCACAAAGCAAAACAAAAAGAGTTCATTAGCTAATGATGGATTGAGTGATTGGAAACATGTGAGTGAGAGACTCAAAGAACATGAAAGTAGCATTGATCATATGAATAATATGTATACTTGGAGTGAATTAAAGGTGAGATTAAAGACTGATCAAGTGCTTGATAAAGACTTGCAACAAGGAATTTCTAAAGAGAAAGAACGTTGGAGACAAGTTTTACAAAGAATTATTTCTGTTGTTAAATGTCTCGCTAAAAATAATTTAGCTTTTCGTGGATCAAAAGAGAAACTTTATGAAGAGGGTAATGGAAACTTTTTGGGGTTAATTGAAATGATAGCTGAATTTGATTTGCCAATGCAAGACCATATTAAGCGTATTCGTGATGAAGAAATTCATTATCATTATCTTGGTCACAAAATTCAAAACGAGCTTATCTCTCTCTTGGCCTTTAGTGTTATCCCTTCTATTCTAAGAATCATCAAAGAGGCAAAATATTTTTCTGTTATCCTTGATTGTACCCCTGATGTAAGTCATCAAGAACAAATGACTTTAATAGTACGATGTGTTAATATGTCGAGTAACAAAATAAAAATAGAAGAGTTTTTTTTAGAGTTCTTGAAAGTCGATGATACATCTGGATTGGGGCTGTTTAATGAATTAGTGGATGTATTGAATTCCTTTGAGCTTAATGTGGATGATGTGAGGGGCCAAGGATATGATAATGGTTCTAATATGAAAGGAAAACACCAAGGTGTACAAAAGAGATTTCTTGAAATTAATCCTAGAGCTTTATATATGCCATGTGCTTGTCATAGTCTCAATCTTACTCTTTCAGATATGGCACATTCTTGTGTTAAAGCTATTTCATTTTTTGGGATTATGCAACATATGTATTCATTGTTCGCTAGTTCTACCAAAAGGTGGAAAATTTTGTGTGACAATGTTTCCGAAACTGTGAAATCTTTATCTGATACTCGATGGGAAAGTCGGATTAAAAGTGTCAAAGCTATTAGATTTCATGCTCCTAAATTAAGGTTAGCTTTGTTACAACTATATGAATCTGCTGGCAATGATGCTAAGGCAAAAAGTGAAGCGGAAAGTTTGGCTAATTCCCTTCAAAGTTTTGAATTCTCACTTGGAATGGTAATTTGGTATGACATTTTATTTGCTAGCAACATAGTTAGTAAGAAATTGCAATCTAAATCAATGTGCATTGATACTACTATGAAGGAATTAGAAGGTGTAATGTCCTATTTTGAAAAATATAGAAATGAGGGGTTTGAAGCTAGTATGATCATTGCCAAAAGTCTTGCGTTGGATATGAACATAGAACCAATTTTTCCGACTAAGCGTCATATTTTTAGGAAAAGACAATTTGATGAGAATGACAACGATGAAGCAAGGCAATCACCGCAGGAGTCTTTTAGAGTTAATTATTTTTTGGTGGTTGTAGATATGGCGATTGCTTCTTTGAAAGAAAGATTTGAGCAATTGAAGGTTTTTGAAAATCATTTTGGATTTTTAATTGATTCATTGAGGTTGAAGTCATTGGATGATAATACATTAAGAGAATGTTGCAATAAATTTAAGACTATATTTTCTCATAATAACTTGTCGGATGTTGATGCAGATGACTTCTTTTCGGAAATGAAAGTGTTGAAAATGACCTTGCCTACTGTGTCAATGTCGGCCCTTGAAATTCTTGAGTTTGTCAAAGCTGCAGATTGCTATCCAAATGTTTCAATTGCTTATCGAATCCTATTAACGATGCCGGTGACAGTAGCATCTGCGGAAAGAAGTTTTTCGAAGTTGAGATTACTGAAAAATTACTTGAGGTCAACTATGTCACAAGAAAGATTGAATGGTCTATCAATATTATGTATAGAAAAAAATATGTTGGAAATCATTGATACTGACACTATCATCAATGATTTTGCATCGAAAAATGCTCGAAGACAAGCTTTTTTTTAAGTATTTATACGCTTAGGTACATTTTTTGTTTAGATTGTAATATTTTTTTGTTTGATTAAATATGAATTTAGAAAAAAAAAATTATATTGCATATTAGTTCTAATCTCTTATGCGTTAAGGGCCCATTTTTTTGGTCTCGCCCCGGGCCCTACAAAACTCAGGAACGGCCCTGGGAGCTTTAGTTGCACCCACTTAAGCTTATTGAGGTTCTTTTTTAAACTAGTATGCTGAAGGAAGAAAACATACAAAGTGCCTGTAACACCTTCTACCTAGTTTCACTACCAATCTTTCCTAAATATTTCTATGTAATTATCTATTATAATACAATATTTTTAAGCATTAGTTCTGTAAGTTCATACATTAATATCAGTGTTTGATTTGATTTCTCAATTTGGGATGTCTAATTATCATTATAATGATTAACTTTAATTTGTATTAAGTGCAGTAGGCTGGTCATATTTTTGGACAACAACCTAAAAATTTGGTTGGGGCTGCTACTGCAATGTCTGACACTAGTATGTTGAAGAGTCTTCCAACATAAATTTCATGGTACTGTATCTATATATGTACCAAGTGAATGGGTCATATTGATATGTCATGAAGGTTCTATCTATATATGTACCAAGTGAATGGGTCATATTAATATGTCATGAAGGTTCTATCTATATATGTACCAAGTGAATGAGTCATAATGATATGTCATGAAGGTTCTGTATTATTTGAAATTGAACTCACGTTATGAGTTTTGAGAATAATTGCTGCATAATTAACAAGTAACTTGGTTTTGCAATGGTATTATATTGACATTTTATCTAAACTAGGTTTGTGCGATCACTACTACAATTAACGGCTAATCAGAGCCGTTCCTGACATTCGGGAGGCCCTTGGCAAAATAATAAAATGGTGCCCCAGCTAAAAAAAAATTAACTGTGATTTCCGATTAAACACTTAGAAATACTACATCCGTCCCACATTAGTTGCAACAATAGGTTGGGCACAAAGTTTTAGGAAGTTAGTATAGTAGGGTATAAGTTGTATTAATTTATTATAAAGGTTGATGTGATAGAAAGTAATAGAGTAATTATTTATTGATAGGTGGGTAGATGTGTGAGTATTTAATGTTTCTAACATTAAAAAAATGAGTGGGGTCATATATAAGGTGACATATTATAAAAAAATAGTGGGTCCATGCCTAAAATAGAAGTGTTGCAACTAATGTGGGATGGCCATATATGGAAAGTGTTGCAACTAATGTGGGACGGAGGGAGTATTATGTAGAATAATATGCCTTATTACATTAAGTTAACAATGTCTTTTCTACAAGACTCGGATACAAAAGATTAGCTTCTCTTCTAAACTCCAATGCTCCACGCTGTGAATCCAAAAATCTTCTCCCCTTATAATCTCATCACTTATCAACTACAAAGAAAGCCAAAAAAAATCATAAAAATCGCTTTCGACGAGCATTTCGAGATGCAAAATCATTAATCATAACATCAATATCAATGTTTTCTAGTAAATCCTTCTAATTGATAAAATTGCCAAACCATTCAACCTTTCTTGAGACATTGATGATCTCAAGTAGGTTTTTATCAACTTTAGCTTTGAAAAGATTATAAAAAAATCAAGCAATATAAGAAAAGAGCAATTACACCTGATCAGAAGATCAAAGTTCAGTTGGTGCTTTCACATTTGCAGATATCTTCATTCCAAAAAGCTTTATCAAAAACTCTAATACTATGTAACAGCATATAATATGAAAAAAAAATGAATATAAAAATATTAAAAAGCATAAGAAAATGCATAAACTACGAATTAATTCAAGATATTAATTTACCTTGAAATCTTGAATCACTTGGAAATCCGATTTGATTATTCCGAGTTCACTGAGAATGACCGCATCCAAGACCGAATCATACAAATTACAAGCTGCGATGAGTTGATTCAAGTGGTTTTTCTTAAATTGGAATTTCTTCAAGAGATTGATGCTCAATTGAATTGGATTTGAGGCCCTATTTAAATTGTTAATAGAAATTCTTCTCGTTGCCATAAATTTGGGAAAATAGACAAAGAAAACTCTTGACTCTTCAGTTTTGGGGAGGAAATTGATATTTTCCATATGAAATAATGGTGGAATCAATTTGAATATGGGAAAAATTGAATGAGATTTGGATAATTTCACAATAGGGAGATGGAAGGTCATGGAAATAATGGAGGAAATAATGCCTAATTAATCTCCCTTTGACTTTCTCTTTCTTCCGCCCCTTATCACGCTTAGTTTGCAGTTTGCTTTATTTTTTTTTTAAATTCTAATTTTCTTTAACTTGGATTTTATTTTGGAGCCCCTTTATATTTTGGGCCCTAGGCCACGACACTTCATGCCAACCCTAAAATCCGCGCCTGCGGCTAATGCAACCCCCAAAAGCATTGCATTTTGTGGCTTAAAGTGTTTCAATAGCCCTAATGCAACGCTTTAAATGTGTGGCATTCCCTGTCGCTGCATTTGAGCAAATGCAATGCTTTTTGCCCTCAAACGCAACGCTTTAGCAAAAATTGGAGTTAAGCGTTGCAATAGGTCATAAGCCTGTTGCATTAAGTTACCAATGTAACGCTTATTTCACCTTAAAATGCAACGGTTTTTCTTGTTGGAACTGTTATTAGGATAAGTAAATGCAATGCTTAAGCACATACATTGTACAAATGCAACGTTTATTTGAAGGTGCTGCATTTTCAATGTTGCATTAGCCCGTTACAGGAGTAGTGATCAAAGGTACAAGCAATGACAGAGTGGCAACGACCTAGTAGTGTGACAGAAGTAAGGTGTTTCTTAGGACTTGCAGGCTACTACAGAAGGTGTGTGCGCGATTTTTCTAAGGTAGCCCAACACTTGACAAACTTGATGAAGAAAACTACGAGATTTCAGTGGGATGAGAAGTGTGAGAAGGCCTTCCAGGAGTTAAAGAATAGTCTCACGTCAGCACCAGTATTGACATACATTACCATCTGGATTCGAAGGATTCGAGGTGTATAGCGACGCTTCTAAGGATGGCTTAGGGTGTGTATTGATGCAACATGGCAAGGTTGTAGCGTATGCTTCGAGACAACTCAGGCCACATGAGAAGAATTACCCTACTCATGATTTAGAGCTAGCCGCTGTGGTATTCGCACTCAAAATTTAGCGACATTATCTGTATGGAGTGACGTGCAAGATTTTCACAGATCATAAGAGTCTTAAGTACATATTTACTCAAAAGGAGTTGAATATGAGGCAGAGAAGATGGCTTGAGCTTAACAAGGATTATGACTTGGATATATCGTACCACGAAGGTAAGGCGAATAAAGTTGCTGATGCATTGAGTAGGAAGACTAGCCACACAATGAATATGATGGTGTTGGCAAAGGAGTTGTGCGAGGAGTTTAGGAGAATGATTTTAGAGGTTATGGAACACGGGCAAGTAGAGGCCCAATTGAATGGATCTCAGTACAACCCACTTTGCTTGCTGAGATTAGGGAGAAGCAAGCCAATGATGAGTGGTTAATGAAGGTGAAAAAGATGAAAGAAGATGGAGCAACCACTGAGTTTGAGATTAATGATGAAGGCGTTGTAAAGTATAATGGGAGATGGTGTATTCCTAAGGACGAGGAGTTAAAGAGAAAGATCATGGGAGAAGCTCATAATACCCCATATTCTGTACATCCGGGTGGAGATAAACTTTACAAGGACCTTAAGAAACATTTTTGGTGGTAAAACATGAAGCCAGAAGTTGTTGTGTTCGTTGCGAAGTGTTTGATGTGTCAAAAGGTGAAGATTCAACACATGAGAACTGGAGGGAAATTGCAGTTTTCAGAGGTGCCTAGTTGGAAGTGGGAGTCTATTTCCATGGATTTCATGATGGGATTACCACTCACGAGGTCGACGAATAATGCTATATGGGTTATAGTGGATCGTCTCACAAAGACATCAAGATTCATAGCCATGAAAGATATGTGGAGTCTACAACAATTGGAAAATGCATATGTGCAAGAAGTTGTGAGGTTACATGGTGTATCGAACGATATTGCTTCAGATAGGGATTCGAGGTTCTTGTCTAATTTCTTGGGAAAACTACAACAGGCATTCGGCACTCTACTGAAGTTCAGCACGACATTTCATCCTGCAATAGATGGACATACGTAATGAACAATTCAAAATCTTGAGGATATGTTAAGGGCATGTGTGATGGACTTTGGAGGATCTTGCAATGAACACTTGCCAACTATAGAATTTTCATATAACAACAGTTATCATACGAGCATAAGGATGGTGCCTTATGAGGCATTATATGGTCGGAAGTTTAGGAGTCCCTTATGTTTGAGTGATATAAGTGAGTCAATGACAGTGGGGCCGGAGATGATTGAAGAAACGACAAATAAAGTTAGACTTATTCAAGAACGCATGAAAGCAGCTTAAGATCGACAAAAGACATATGCAGATCAGAGTAGAAGAGAACTGGAGTTCGAAGTTGGGGATAAAGCTTTACTGAAAGTTTCACCGACCAAGGGAGTAATGAGATTCGGCAGAAAAGGAAAATTGAGTCCGCGTTACATAGGACCGTATGAAGTTTTGGAACGGATTGGTGAGGTGGCCTATAGATTAGCTTTACCTATTGAGTTAGCCAATGTCCATAATGTCTTTCATGTGTCTCAACTTCGTAAGTACGTCCATGACCCAACTCATGTCATCCAACCTGAAACTATTGAACTAGATGAGACCTTATCTTTTGAGGAACGTCCTATTAGGATCCTTGACACAAAAATGAGTAGTACCAGAAACAAGGCGGTTAAGTTGGTAAAGGTGTTATTGATGGAGGTCCATCTAGCTCCATTGATTCCAAGACCAAGAACATGGTTGCTTGTGTGTTAAGGGATGTTCTGAATTCCCTTAAGTCTAGTGAGTCCATTGAGTCCTTTAAGTCCTTTGAAAGTGTCCTTAGCTTAGTTAATTAATTATTGACTAAGTTACTATCTTTTATTGCTTTATTAGGGAGTCTAATTAATAATATATACTCTTAGTTAATTTAATGTTATATTAGATTAACTAGGAAAGTCTTAGTTGAGTTGTATTTTCATTTTTAGTAATTATAAAGTTAACTAGGGTTGTATAATGAAGCATGGACGAGTGAAGACTTAACAAGCAAGGAAAATGGCGCCTAACTTGAGAAAATGGCGCCTAGAGTTCAAGATAAGAGAAAAGATAGGAAAGCATCTGTCTTAACCCTAAAATGGGCGGCCAAGCATAAGGAATCAAGGAAATGGAATCATTTTCCCTCCAAACTCTATCTTAGGCGCCTAACTCTATCATCTAGGGTTTGATTTCCTACTTTGAAGGGAAAATGAGAACAACAAGGAAAATGATAAGCTTTGGGCGTCCAAAATGGAGGAAGCTAAGCAAGGGACGGCCTCAACCCTAGTTAGGATAGGTTTTAAGCTTAATTAGTTTAATTATTTTTAATTTCAGCATTTATCTTTTAGAGAGTAAAGGACATGTATTTAAAGGGCACATTTTCATTTGAATAAAATCAATTGGACGTTTATAACTTTGAAACTTTCGAGTTTTCTTTGCTTTGATTAATTCATCATTAATCCAAGCGCCTATGCTAGCTTGATTTTAAGCTTGAATCAAGTGGCGTTCTTAGGACCTTAATTTGACTTAGTGGTGAATTCTGTATCTAAGTTAATTTAAGTAAAGCTTAACTATCATTCATATTTCATAATCAAAACCTATTCTGCCTAGAGCATAGCCAGAATATAACAGTTATTGTCGAACCATAACTATGAGGAAGCAACTTGGGAAGCTGAAGATGATATGAAAAGGAGATTCAGAGTTGTTTGAGCCTTAGTTTGCAAAAAATTGAAAAATTCGGTCAAATATTCGTCTTTAAAAAACATTGACATTTAAAATACGAATACGGACGTATACGCATTTAAAACGGTTTCATTTTGAAAAATTCGGCCATCATTTATTTTTACATGTGTTATATTTTAATTGAATAACAAATCTATATACCTCTATAATATAAGCAAATCCTAATATCATCGAAAAACATACGCTACGAGCCTACAACACCACATGACCAATAACTATACATACCTAAAAATAAAAAAGCAATGGCGTAGTCAAAGTCAATAGTTCCTACCTAAGACTAACCAATATAAAAACAAATGTCGACAAAAAGAATTTATAAAGAAAACAAAAGAGAAGGCAGCATTTGATGTAGAATTCTATTATTCTAAATCCATGTTAGGCAACCTCTTTTAAAGTAGCTAAGTTAAGCAAATTTAAACCTGAAGCATTTCCCCAATATTTAAGTTCAAGCCCCCAAAATTGTGCCCAAATTGCCACCATGTTCAGCCTCTCAAGCTCTCTAAAGACAAAACAGTCATGAAATTCAACCATGAAATGAGCGGTATGAAATTCAGCATCACAATTCAACATCACAATTACAAGCACTTGAAGATTTCGACAGTTACGTGACGGCGGTCTGCCGGTGTGAGCGGAGTGACGGCGGTCAGCCGGCGTGAGTGAAGTCTGGACTCTGGAGAAGCAAATGGAAACGGCGTGCGAGGGGTTTCTTCTCTCAGGGTTAGAAATGAGCTGGGTTGGTTTTCGTTTTTTAAATATGACGTTTTTTCAGTTTAAAACACGTATTTTTGCGTTCTTAAACGGATACGGGTTTAATTCACGTATTAAACGTGAACTAACCAACTAAGGTTTGAGCAGGTATAGTAAGTTTCAAGGATGAAACTAATTTGTAGGGGGTGTGACGTAATAGTAACGAGTTATTTTCGAAGCTTAACGCATAATTATTTTTGAACCCCAACGTATGTTCTTAAGAGCTAACTTTAAGGGAGGGTAGATGTAATACCCCAAATTTCAACTACTTTTTTAATATTTTATTCACAAGTCTGATATTATATACTAATTACCTAAATCTACTATTAAATTTTACCCGTTTTATTTTCGAAATTATTTTACAAAAAGAAAATAAATCTGAACTTCCATTTTATTTTCGGAATTATTTTATCAAAAAGGAAGATAAAATCTGAAAACTAATTTTCACATAAATCATCACAACTCTTATCTTATTTTTGGATTAAAAATAAAAGAAAAAAATGATTTTTCGGATTTCAAAAAAAACTGATATTTCGGATTTCAAATAAAACTGATTTTTCGGATTTAAAAAAAAAAACTGATTTTCGGATAAAAAAAAAGCTAATTTTTTGGATTAAAAAGAAAAACTGATTTTCGGATTTCAAACCTTGAAATTAAAAATCAGATTATCTTGCTTAAATCACTTGCTAAATTTTCGAATTTGAGTTTAAATTTTAAAATAATATTAAATTAGTTAGAGTTACAAACCCTAAATTTTTTTCTATATAAACCCCTCTCCACCACTCGAAAATCAATATTTCTCATTCTCCATATTTTCCTTCTTCCTCTTTACTCCATTTCACCATGAAAGAGGTGAGAAAAAAAACCCAAGTACTTATCTTTTAATTTTTCTGATTTTCGAAAAGAAAAAAATATATATAATAAAAAAGGGATGCAACACGATCGGTGCCGTTAAGCTTGCCGGTGTTCCTTCTTTCCTTCTCTTTCTTTCTTTCTCTTTCCTTCTGTTCTCTGTTTTCGGGGGAACCTACGGGTTCCAATGCTTTCTCTCTCTCTCTTTTACTTTACTTTTGTATTTGCTTTGTTATTGTTTTGTTTGTCTATTTTGTCTTCTTCCCTTCTCCTTTTCTCTGTACACCTGCGTGAACCTACTGGTTCATTTCTTGGTATTTCCTTCTTCTTCTTTTTTTGACAAGGAAACAAACAAGACCAAGTTAAAGGGTGCATCGGGCATGCGTAGCGAGCACATGTGCATCCCGAACACAAAGACGAGAAACTTTAACATAAACGAAGGAATGGAAAACAGAAGCTAGAGAAAGGATATGATACAGGAGCGACTTGAACTGAACATGACAAGTTTGTGGACGACATAGTGCTGAAATGACCTGCTAAGAATCGACGCCAACCCACAAGCAGTGACACAACGATTGGGCAGCTGTCAGACCTGCAGAGAGATGGAATGGAGAGAGAGCAAAAACCCGATGTGAACCTTGGATACTCCTGTCCGGTAATATAAGTCTCCACCCAACAGCTGCATGAATAAAACCAGTAGTTGTTGCCTTCCACGCACCGTCCGCCACTAAATGTGGAAAAGGAGGACAGAAATTAGGGCATGAATGTAAGTGGGGGAGGGGGGCAAAGGAGTCGGAGCTTGGATACGGGAAGTTCCTGGATCGCGAGGTCGACGCTGAGGCAAAGACTGAAGATGCTCGAGAATAGAAACAGGGGAGCAGGCGTTCCGCTGAAAAGTGATGGTATTACGATGACACCAAATTTCCCAGAGAACTGCCATAAAGTTGTAAAAGGGTGGGTCTGGACTTGTAGGATGTCGAACCAGATACAAGAAGAATTCTTTAACCCAATCGGACAGACCCATACGACTTGTTGAGCTCCTAATACCAAGCGGAGAGGCCACCCATAGTCGGGTAGTGATGTCACAATCACGAAACAAGTGTACCGCAGTTTCAGCCGCAGAGCCGCACAACGAGCATGTTGGAGAAACCTCCGGTTGCCGCATACTGAGAATCTTTAGTACGGAGAATATTTCGTAAAAGGCACCAAAGAAAGCTCTGCCACCGGGGAGGCAGTTTCTATTTCCAAAACACACGCCAGAAGCTATCTTCATTGCGCTCAGGATTCCCATGAAGCAACCAACAGTAGCCCCAGCGAGTTATATATTCACCATTAGAAGTGAAGCGCCAAAAGAGTTGATCGTCTTGTCCCGTCGACGCCGGAGGGAGTGGAAGCGCAAGTATACGTTGCGCAGTGAGGGGGTGAAAGAGCGCCAAATTAAGGAAGCATTCCATTGCCCCCGAGCATTAAGAAGATCCTTTACCAGAGAGAGATGAGGAGGAGCAGAAGGTTTAAGAACAACTGGAAAATCACCAATCCACCCCGGGCTCTGGATGGTAGTGGTAAGTCCACTAACGATATGAAAAGCAAAACCAGTCTTGAATAGGTGAGAAGTTTTGACAAGACCGCGGAAACCCCACGATGGTGGGGAGGGAAAGACACCAGAATGACGTAACAGGGAGCTGTGGTACTTGGCTGAGAGCATTTGACTGAGTTTCAATTGAGGGTTTTGGTGATTACGCCAGGTTGTCCGCATAAGTGGCATAATTGAGAGCTTCCAGATTTCGAAGACCCAAACCAGCTTGTCGATGTTTCTGAAGTTGCTCCGTTGTACACCAGTATATGGGTCGCTTATCACCCACGCCAGACCACCAAAATTTGAGCTCCAGAGATCCTAATTTTTTAATAATGGTCTTGGGAATAATAAACACTTCCATGATATGAGAAGGTAAAGAGGCAAGAACAACATTAATAAGAGGTAGCCAGCTAGCTGGAGAAAGTACAGAGAATTTCCAAGAAGAATTTTTTTGCTGAACACGTTGTAACAGAAAGTGGTACGGGGCCACATATTTCCCCGTGACCTCCAGAGGACAATCAGGTACTGAACCAAAGACCGAGTAGAGGTGACTCCCAGTGGTTGTCGCAAGTCATTCAAAAGCTGAGAGGGGGGGTATTGGGACTAAACTTAACAGCTGATTTAGCAAAACTTACCATTTCCTCAGAGAGGTGACATAGGCCATTAAGGATAGATCGAACTCGAGAACAAGATTTCAGTGTTGCTTGGAAAAAAAAGTAGTGCATCATCAGCAAAGAAGAGATGGGAAGTAAGAGGGGCCCGTCGGCTAACTCGAATTCCACGAATCAACCCGACGTCGTGCTCTCTATTGAGACGTTGACTAAGCACTTACATACATAAAAGGAAGAGATACGGAGAGAGGGGGTCACCCTGTCGGAGACCCGCAGAGGGAACAAAATGATGAGACGGAGCTCCATTCACTAGCACATAATAGGATACAGTAGAAACACACTAAGAAATCCAGTGTATCTAGAGAGGAGGGAAATTCATATGGCGAAGTGTGGATTCCATGAAGTCCCAGCGCACTCTATCGTATGATTTATTAAGATCAATCTTCAAGGACGCATAATGCTTGCGGACAGAACGCTGGCGATTAATCCAGGAGATAAGCTCATGGCCCATCAAGACACTATCACTCATCATTCGGCCTGGAACAAAAGCATTTTGACCAGGTTTAACTAGAGAAGGCATAGCTACCTTGAGACGATAGACCAAAACCTTGGAAATGACTTTGTAAATCGTGTTACACAAACTAATAGTTCGGAAATGGCTTGGATCCGTGGGGTGGGCGGTCCTCGGGATAAGAGTAAGAAATGTACGGTTCAGTTCCCGAAGCATAAATCTGTCGTAGAAGAAGCCCAAAACCGCTGCCACAATCTTGACCCCAAGAACATGCCACTGGTGCTTAAAGAGGAAAGGAGGGAACTCATCGGGGCCGGGAGCTTTGAGGGACTGCATAGCAAACAGAGCTGATTTAATTTCAGTAGGTGAAAAAGGTTGTAGAAGAATTTCTTGTTGTTGAGAGGTCAGCTAAGGCAAGTGAGCTAGCCATTCATCCTCAAGTTCCCGGGATAAAGGACGGGGAGGAGGAGAGAACATATTAGAGAAATAATCAACAAATACCGCATAGACGGCGGCGGGATATGTCACTACACCATTGTCTGTGGAAAGGATCTCTTTTATGACATTAAAACCACGGCGTTGAGTGACACTCCGAAAGAATAAACCTGTAGATTGATCACCAAACCGGTCCCAACGAGATTTTGAGCGTTGTTTCCAGTATAGCCATCGAAGGCAAATTTCGTCCTCATAGTATTTACGGAGCCGTTGCTCCTGATGTAAGTTAGAAACAATAAGGGACGACTGGGTATACGAAAGATGATCTTGAATAGCACTCCATCGTAAACCTTTAATACGTTGGAAATTAAGACACCATTGTCTGCATCTTTCTATAATGCGGCTGAGGAGCGTAACAGAGTAAACATTTGTGACCCTTGCCATGGTTTATTACATTCTTGCATTACGATTCGTTCAATTTCAGGGAAAGTAAGGCACTAAGCTTCAAGTCTGTAGGGCCGTTTAATGCGAGCGCAAGAAGGCAAATGATCCAAAACAATGGGAGCATGATCAGATAGGAAAGTGGGTAGATGCCATAAACATGCATTTGGCATAGATGAACGCCACGCGTCATTACAATAAGTGCGGTCAAGTCTTTCGAAAATAGCCTTATCCCCACATTGATTATTAGTCCAAATAAAGGGGGGCCGTGAAAAGGAAGTTCCAAAAGGCTATGTTGTAGCCGTCAAAGCAAAAACTCAGTTGCACCATGTATCTTATCATTACCTCCTTGTTTTTGGCTTAGAAACTCTAGTTGATTAAAATCCCCTAGAATTACTAAGTTTTCCCTATTAGCAAGGCAAGTGGAAGAGATGGTGTCCCATACTACACACCTATCTTCCAGTTTTGGCACCCCATAAACAAAAATAAGAAAGTACTCCAAAGCCAGCATTTTTACATTACACAAAATAAAACTTGGAGTACAAACTAGAACATTAAGATCAACCGAGGGTTTCCAACAAAGAACCAAAACCCCACTACGTCCTACAACGTCAACACCATGATAACTAGAAAAACCTAGTCGAGTAGCTAGAACAGCAAAATGAGCTACTGAACATAAAGTTTCACTTAGGAACATTACATTAACCGATAACAACCTAATAACATAGCTAAGGTGGAGGGCTATTGGTGCGTTTTTTAAAGCCCCACGCACATTCCAGCTTAAGACCTTCATTTTCCGTCAAAAGGTTGTTCATGACCAGCCGCGGCGTTCTTGTCAACAGTCTCGTCGAGCCATTCCTCACCATCAGACAACCCATATTTCAGCTTAGTAAAACAGCCACATTTTCCATGATACTTCAGCTGGCGTTTAGGAAGTTTTGTAGGGGAAATAGCAAGCCCCCCGTAGTATGTAGCCGCATCCATATCGAAGGGGAGAGGTCGTTTATGGCCCACCCTAGAACAAGCCTTATCCAACACCACACTAGAAGAAGATTCATCATGAGCAAGCTTAAGTTTCTTAATATTGCGGCTCATAAAAAGCTCGAGATCAGACGAGCAAGAATAGAACTTATCATAAGCAGACAAAGGAGTAAGTCCTGACACTGGGGAAGATGGTTGAGAAACATAACCTGAGTGTATAACTGCCGATAGGGTTTGCAATATGGTAAGAGTGGGAAGAGATCCAACGGCAACATAACATTATCATCCAACTGAGATAGGGAAGATTTTGGGCTAAGATCTTGAGGATTAATGGAAGTAAGGCGAAAAGGATTCATCATGGGATTTGTGGGAATGAGTAAGAGATCCCGAGGGGAAAAGGATAGAGATAGGGAATGCTCTAGTTGTAAGGAAGCACGAGCACGCTTACGTGACCCAAAATACTTCTGAGCCAAGCTATACTGAGAGGAGCCGCAAATGTTGCTTAGAAAATTCATGAGAACTAGTAGGAAGAGAGGGCAGAAGAGAATATAAGTGGAGTTGGAAAGTGATAGTTGAAGGTATTAAATAGAGGAGGAAAACCCATAGGTAAGAAAAGAAATTATTATTAGTATGTGAGATGGCAGGAAGGACAAAGTGAGAAGATAATCAGAGGCGGCAGATATTAATGAGGGAAGTGCAGAGTATGTTGGTTAGAGCAAGTTCCCAAGGAAAAAGAAATCTAGTGGAGAGATATGCACTTGATGATGCTAACCCATAGGATATAAATGCAAAGCATAAAAAGCTTTCCATAAATCTTCAAATTGAAGAGGGGAAATAGAGCTAACCGTGTATTGAAAAGAAATACACTTAATCAGCATTAATTGGAATTTAAGAGTAAGAGGTGGTTGAGTACATGTTCCCATCTTGAGCCAATTGAGGCTGCAAACAACACGTCGCTTTATTGCATGCAAATTAGTTAAGCCTTGACCTTTCCTTTTTCACCGAACGTTGACCATCGGAGGGTGAATCACTAGAGCACCAGAAATATCCTGGACACGCAAGAGAGAAGGCGGCGAAGAGCCAGAGAACCGAAGAGTGAGAGCATCAAAACCCTTAGTGTCATCCGCATGTATCATAGAGGGAACAAGGTTGGAATCATTTAAACAAGTGGATAGCTTGCTGCGTTTAGAGAGTGGTGTATCCATGCAAGGCGAAGTTGCGTCAGAGCAATCAAGAGAAGGGGAATGCTCTTGTGGTTCATATGTAGGAGAAGCAGAAGCAGAAGCAGAACCAGAACTGGAGCCCGAAGAGGACAACTGTCTCTTCTTAGGTGCCGCCGAAGATGTCCCATCAACCTCCCAAATCCGTGGTGGGGATTCATCATTATCATCACCACTTGAACAAGAGGTGGTTTCTCGATAGAAATTTGAAGAAGGAGATGCTCTAGGGATCTTTAAGTCAACCCTAGTGGTACGATTCCACTGAACATTTTTCAGACTGATAATTTTGTGTGAAAACAATATTGTTTTAGCTTCTTCAACTAAAAAGGCTTGAGGTGAAGTGTCCATTTCCCAGAGTCGAGTAGTTACCTTGGCCTCAGCAGGGAAAGAAGAAAGCATGCATCGAGAAGTAAGGTGGCCGATAAATGCACATTTGGTGCAAAACACAACGACGCCCCCATACCGTAAGTGAACCCAAATTCAAAAACCATCAGGAAGCTCAACAAAGAGCCTTGGAACAAGGGGTTTGTCGAGATTAATCCAGATACGTGCTCGCAAGAACGGTAAAACAGAGCCAGATCGCGGGTGAGCATCAAACTTAAAGATGAACCCTACTTTCTCAAGCGCTCACCTAACAACCGTAACCGTATTAAAGATTGTTGGGATGCCCTCTAAACGAACCCAGAGTGGTGCATGATTAAAATTCATAGCCGGGATAGACATTTTCGAACTAAAGTTGTTAAACACCATCAAAGCTCCTTAGAGATTAGCCACGCGTAAGTTGCTTAAACCCTCCCAATCCTCATAATGTTTGCACATGAAAAGAAAGTGTTTACCTACTTTGCGCACTTGAATGTCACCGTTTGTTTTCCAATGAAATTTGACTCATGCAGCAACAATATCAGCATCAAAAATACGATAATCACGAAACCTACGAACAACCGTGAAAGTGAGCATGTCAAGAACTGGAATATGATCAAAGGAAGAGAATTTAATGATTGGCCCTAATCGACAATTTCCAGCATTATAGTTGGGGAAAAAAAGACGAATTTGCCATATGGACAGAGTCACTTGGTGAGGATTGCATAGGTTGAGAAGTACTGAAGGTTTAAGGCAGAAGGAAGAAGAAAGGAGTAAGGAGGATTGGTAGTTAACAAACGAAAGGAAGCTTGAAGAGTGATACTGCTCTTTCTCTTGGGTGTCTAGAGAGAGAGGCTCTCAATTTAGAGAGAAAATAGCAAATATTTTATTTTCCCTTATTCTTACTTTACACATTTTGTTTTTTATTTCATTTTTTTTGTCTTTTCTTTATTTATTTCACCATTTTCCCTTTTGGTTTTGTCAGCTTTTCTCCATTTTCTTTTCCTTTTCTTTTATCTTCTTTATTTGTTAGTCTTGTTTTACATAAACTTGCGACATGTTTAATTCTTTATTGATTAAGTTTTTATTTTGTTTTTACTTTTGTTTTATCTACTCTTGTATTTATTCTCACTTTTAAAACTTCTATTATTATTTAAAACTTAAAGTTATGATATTACTTCTACTTTTTTCATTTCTAACTAATCTGACTTAAGTAATATCTGTAATTGTTTAAGTTGCGAGTTAAGGAGTTACACAATTTTAACTGACTAGAGTTCTTTTATTTTATTTTAGACGAAGGCTTCGTAGGGGATTATACAGAGAACCAGTATTTTCAAGAGTGCGCTTATCAAGGTAATTCGCAATGTCCATCTACTTTAGTATTTTCGTGTAGGAATATTATGTGCTATGTGTTATAAGTGTGATTTTTGTGTACGACTTACTAAATACGTACTATTATAAATTAAAGTTTGATGTTCACATTATGTTACTAACGTCATTAAATTATTAATAGTTATCCTCGTATATACGCAGTCGGGCGCCAGCGACTTACTCAAGTGCCCCCCGAACCACGCGAAGCTGCAACTGTCAAACCAGATTCTTCAATAAAGACTTAATGAAAGTACTCAACTAGAGAGGCCAACGCAACTGCCCCTGCGGCAGCCCAAGAAAGTGCGGCAGTCCAATGAATTCTCAACGAAAAAGGTGCTCTCTGAACCGAATGTGAAAGTTGTTTTCCATCAGACGGTTGTTCCCGTAACTCCACTCTTGACTTGGATTATATATCCAAAAAGGTATGCTCTCGGCTACATATGATTATTATCATTTATAAAACATATTGTTTTGTTATTATTTTTCATTGAATATTATTGTCGCCGCTATTATGATAATAAGTGGGTAACAAGTAATAACTGGAGTTGATAATTGACCTCTTGACATAATCAATTATTAAGTAATTGGTGTTTGTGATTCGATTATGGACGTTATGAATTTTCAGGAGGTTATGGTAATGACTAGTTTTAATGAATATGGAATTAGTTGTTACGTGCTATATTTTTTTGCAACTTTGTTAAAATCCATTAGTCACTTAAAATGGAATGTCAAGAAGGGAATGAAGCCTGCGGAATTGGATCCTCCATAGGTGATGGACAGGTTGCCCTGTTTAGTAGTGAACCTAAGGACGTTTGATCACCGGGCTGCTAATTCAGGTTTTTGATTTCTTTATATTGTTAAAATGATGTTTTGTCTTCCTCCTAATAGGGAACCTTTTGGCCCTCTTTTGCGTTAGATCATTAAGCTGTTAGTGAGGGGTGTTCACACTAGGGACTCTCTGTGAAATATTTTGGTCATGTTATATGACTTTTGGGTCACGACCCAAAGATAAGTAGGTGGTTACTGGGATTAGTCCCGGCCTACTAGCGTTCCATTTCCCTTTCTTAATTAATAACATGTTATGTGAATTTTTGTGAAATTATTGTGGATTATTTATCTATAAACTATGTTTTACGTATAGCTGCACTACTCTAGTTATTAAATTATTTTCAAAACAAAACTGTTATTATTTTATGGGCAAAAGTTGGAATTACTTAGTTTTTACTAATTTTTAGTTTGTTTGTTTCTATTTATTTTTCCGATTTTTTTGCAAGTTGTTGACGAGGGGATTACGTTGGACGTCTGAGAGCAATATAGTTCAGGTTCACCTAGTTTTCGACAACATTAGTCCTAATTTTTGAATATTACTCTTTATTTCAGTCTCGGTAACTTTATGACTTAGCATTGGTAGCTTTGAATTTCTTTAGTAATGGATGTTTAACTTTTCCACTTTTCATTATTAGCCTTGCATGTTTATGCGGCGGTAACACCCTAAAGGTTTGAACGAACGGTTTCTAAAGTCAAATGATGATTTTCTAATCAAATTATTAGTTTAAATTTTTGGGGTGTTACGATTACATGGACAACAAATCTAGTCACCAACTACTTCAGTTGCACGTTGCTTACATGGACAACATTAGTTTCGAACTCATCAGTCCACTTTTGAAATTTTGGACCCTCATGCTCATTTATGTCTATATATATTGACAAAATCAATGAACGTTATTAAATTATGTGAATTAGGTCACGATTGGTCAAAAGAAAAATAATGAGCAAATTTAAAATAAAATATTTGTAGCTAGGAAAACACATCTATTAAACAAGGTATGAAATTGATGAATATGAAGTATAAGAGATATAAACATTAGACAAAACAACAAAATGCTCCTAATTCCTCATCATAACTGTATTTAAAGGCCTAAACATAGTAATTTCCTCTGTATATATCTAGCATATTTAATAGAAGAAGCATGTTTTAAAATTGGCAAGTTCTTAACTTAATCAAAGGCCAAAACATTAACAAAGCAGTAGATAAATCAATCAAGTATCTTACATATAATGTCATTATTGACAAACTCAGACCAAAATTTGATTCGAAAACCAGTTGTAAAATCAAGTGAAATAAAAATCATTCTAGTCTAAATGTATAAGACATTAACAAAATAAGCTAGCATTCTCCATATTGAACACTAATAATCTCATGTCGAATTATTGTTGGCAAACCAAGAGAATTTATCATGTAACGAAACAAGGGATGTTAGACCAAATAAACAAGACAAAAGAAAAAACCATACATTCCTGCTTTTGTCGAAGCAACGAGAGATGGTGGCGTGTCCGGCGGCAGTGGAGGTGTCCCTGCAACTGTTGATGAAAGGAAGTGAATTTGTAATAAATTCCTATAAAAGGAAGTTTTAGATTCCATTATAAGATAAATGATATTCCATAATTACTTAATAACAAATAGCCCTTTCTCATAATCATTTCTAGACAGAAGCACAAAGAAGATAAAGAGAGCCAACAAGGTAAAACGAACAATCAGAGTAAAATAGGCTCTAGCATCTCCACCCCAACCTCATGTTTTGAGCTTTTACTTTTTCCTCTATACGGATAATGTAGGATTTGTTAACTTCTTCTAAACAATATACAAAATACATAAGATATAATTGATCTATGTATGTGATGGGTTTTAAATGTATACCGCAAGTGCATGGTGTCTGTTGTTAGCAGAGAATTTGCAAGTACGGGTTGAATCCACAGGGAGACAGGTTTTTGTAGTTAAAGTTCAATTATAAAGTCACTTCAGATTGGAAAGGGGTGAATTAATAAACCAATAACTAATGAGAATGACAACTACACGAAGATTTAATCAAGGTAATAAAAGCCTAGGGTACTAGTTCGGTCCACCATGCATATATCAATCAAAGCGGTTCAAAATACTAACAAAACCTAGGTCTAGAGTCGAGCAATAAGAGCAGGTGTTAAGCCTACGATCGGGTCATAACGCTCATAATCCAACATATGTAGTACGATCACTAGCATAATCAAGATTAATAGTGTGTCCTTAGCCTCTTATGTATTTTGTATATTGTTTAGAAGAAGTTAACAAATCACATTGTAGTTGGGGAAAAAAAGACGAATTAGGTTCGCAAGACGCAATTCATGAAATTGGCCACTAACACAAATCACGTACAAAGAACAAATCACATTTTATTGCTCTAATCACAACATAAGCAATGCTAAACATACAAATCAAATCATAATATAAGCATGGCTTCCCTCCCTAGAAACCCTAGAAAAGAAACTACTCAGACATGACAATTGAAACTAAAGCAATAACAATCAAAGATGACATAATTAAGATCTAATGAAAGCAATAATCAATATCAAAAAGTAAAGCAAGAACTATTACCTGATCTATGTGAAAGGAAGAAACTTTATTGAAATCTAAAGAAGTTCGAACAAAAATACTTGAGAGAAAACTAAGCGTTTAATTACGAAGCTAAACTAAACTAACATAAACTAAGATAAAACTAAGATCGAAATTAGGTTAAGTATTTATAAGGCAAAGTTTGAAAAAGGAAAAAGGGGAAAAAGGCCCCTCCGAGAAGTCGCCAGGGCGGACTCGCCCGGGCGAGTAGCCTATGCCCGGGTGACTTTGTAAATAATGTTGGTGGCATTCTCCTCTTCGTAGCAGGCACCCGGGCCGGCAGATTGGACGGGCGGGCGAGCTAGGCCCGGGTGGCCGGGCGGCTGACACTCAGGCGATTTTTCACATAGCCTCGAAACTAGCTCTTGGCCCCGGGTGGGCAGTCATGCCCAGGTGGCCGGGCATACACTACAAAGCATCATTTTTTTGCTTCTCTTCATCCCGAGAGCTCCGAAAATGCTCTCGGGGTACCCCGAATCCTTATGTATTCTGGGCAATGCTTCAAAATGGCGGAAAAAGGCATCAGACACTTGTTCTACACAAATTAAGCTTAAAGACACTTAACATACCCAAACATATCAAATATCACAATAAAGAGCTCTTTAGAGCTCTAAATAAGTATTAAACAAGAGGGGAAATGAGGCTAAAAGCCTATATAAAAAAAAAACTTATCAATATGCAACCAGGCTTTGTAATACCCCTAATTTGATAATTATGATTAGTCGCTTGATTTTATATTTGTAAACCTTGAATTCTTTGAAAAGAAATTGAATTTGACTAAAAAATTATTAGAAAGCTAGTATTATTTATTTAGTGAATCATATTGTAATATTGAATTGAATTATCTTGAAAAATATGAAGTATAATTCTTTTAACGAGTTCAAGCTATTATTATTTTGATATGAAATCTCTTTAGTAGTTAAATTATATTTTGAAAATATGTATAGGTGTCTAATCTATATACATATATATAATAAGAGAGGACTATAAGACAATTAGATCAAATTGATTAGAAAGGGGGAAATGGGATTAGATTAATTAGATGAAGTTGGAAAAAGAAAGAAAAAAGAATAGAAAAGAAATGAAAAGGGGAAACAGAGTCCTTAAGCATGAGGAAAAATAAGGAAAGACAATGAGGAAATACACGAAGGGAGGAAAAGAAAAAGATCAGAGAGAAAGTAGAGAGGGAGAAAGAGAAGGCAAAGAAGAATGGTGAAGGAACGGTGGCGGTGGTGTATCTCCGACCATGAAACTCCGGCGACACCAATGGTGAGCTGTAATACCCCGAATTTCTAAAGTATATTATTAGCTTTAAAACGTATTAATTATGTTAAAAATTATATTATTAGCGAAAATACGTGTTAATTTAAATTTTTGAGTTTTATTTAAGTATTGAGTTTTATTACGATTCAAAATCAATCATTTAAAACACGCTAGTTAATTTTGATATAATATTATTTCCATTTAAATATGTTTATCGAAAAATTAGTTTTATTGAATAAATATGTTTATTAAAGGTGATTTAATTGAGTTTATGAAATATTTGTTAAATGTGTTTATTAATATATTTATGATTAACATTTGCTTATAGAATTTAATTATTTCCTTTTGAATTTTACTTGTAAGATTAGCCATCTTGTATCCATCTATCTAGTACATATTTGAGCCCAACTATTTAAGACTCAAGCCCAATCAAAAGACCATTAGCCATTTAATAGTTTAACCCAAACAAAAACAAAAAGGAAAAACAAACCAAACAATAGAAATGAGAAAATCAGACATCTTCTTGCTCTCCTCCCCTATCACATGACTCTCCAACAATGGAATAAATTCAACCATCTTAATTACTTTAGTCAGAATATCTTTGCAAAATCAAGCTAAAAACTGAGCAAATCAGAAGAATTCAGTCTACAGTCAAAAAGCAAATCTCAAAGTTCAACTCTCATATCTTCACCATTAATGGAGCTTGACTCCAAGCTCAAAAATCTGACCCAATCCCTCTATAAATACCCAACTCAACCCACTCAATTACTCAAGCAAACACCATTCAAGTTTGCTTCACTTCTTCTTCCTCCTTTTTGATAATGCCAAAAGGGGAAAGATTTGGTATATAGCACTATGTTAATGCTAGATGTTCATTCTCATGAAATCGTATCATGTTTGCCAATGTAATATTTGCTTATGTTGAGGGGGAACTATTATGTGTTTGTCATCATCAAAAAGGGGGAATTTGTTGGGACACATTGTCCATGTGTATTTTGATGATGACAAACACAATTAGTTGATCTAACATGTTTGGTGAAGTTTTGTTCCAGATGCCTAAACGAAGTCTCGAAGAATCAATTTTCAAACGCTTTAGACTAAGGCCAATTTCCAAATATGTAAAAGTGTGTGTTCGTAAATAACGGATCAAAGTGCTAAGGTGTAATATTAGAGATTGTAGGTATTTTACTTGAGATAGTAAAATAAATGCAATCTATAATATAACACCTAAATAAAACGATTTGCGAAAACAAAAAAAAGGGAAAATCGTTTTTTGAAAAATTGTTTTAAAAATCTGGAATATCTTTTTTCGGAAAAGATAAGTTCTTTTGGAATAAAAAGGTTTTAGAAATTTCTGATTTTAAAGAAAAGAATCTGTCTACAAAATCAGTCCTAATACTATTAGGAAACAAATATCTTAAAGAAGATAAAATCTTCTTTAAAAGATAATTGATTGCTTAAGTTTAGGAAACTATCAAGTGGACAATTCTATCTTTGTAAAGCTTAAAAACTGATTTGAAAAACGTGAGCCTTGACAAAGAGTAAAAAGATCAGAAAATATAAAAGATACGCGTTTCCAGAAATTTTTTTAGAGAGCTATCTTCAGAAACATATCTTTAACCTCTCTGAGATCAGCACTGAGATCTGTGACAGAAAAACACATACTTAAGCTCGATAAATACCTCTAAACTGCTTAACTAAGAAGCACACAAAAAGGGGATTCAAATCTTTCTGTAATTTCATCTTTTATAGAGAGTGTTGAGTTGAGTTCCTAAGGGAATTAGACTTAATTAGGCAACACTTAGAGTTTAGTGTTGGGGGGCACTACTAGGGTTAGTAGTGAGGGAATCAAGTTGTATCAAGAGTTTGGTATTTTGTGATTCAATTAATAAAAGAAAAGGTAGGGTGGACGTAGATCTCAGAGGTGAGATTGAACCATGGTAAAATTGCTTGTCTCGTCTCTTTATTACTGCCTTTCTATTTACCATTCTAGAAATTCTTATCGAATTAACAATATTCATATACACAACTCAAAAGCTCAGAGAAGGTCTCTGAGATCTCGAAAGAAAGTTCGATAAAATTTAGAAAATACCACACTCAATTCAACCCCCCCTTCTTGAGTGTCTCCTTGTGATCCAACACTGCTCTTCCCGACACCACTGCGTCAACCACCAGAACTCCACCCCTTTTTCAGTCGCATGTGCCGCACCACAACATCACCGCCCTCTGTCCGCCACCAGACCACCAGCGGCAGCGCTGCTGCACTGTCCGCACCTCTCTGCCCTCCTTTCACTCACTCTTCCCCTCTCTGTTTTGCGCCACCACAGCACCGCCAAGGAGCCGCTGGTCCAGCCACCCAGAAATCGCCGACCACTCACACCCACCTAACGCCGCCTCGACGCACCCAACGGCCACCCCTCCTGCCTTGCCTCCTCCTTCCTCTTCCCTCTCGTCTTCTTCCTGTCAAATAAAACAAAAGAACTGATTCTTTTTTTAAATCAGTTTCAGGAATTAATATTCCTCCAAAAGTCAACATTTGACTTTTGTTAAGGTATAAAACCCATTAACCTATTTTACTCTTTGATTATTGAAGCCCAAATTTCCCTCCACTTAAATCTGAAATTCTATGTAGCTTAGCCCAACACTTTATTTTACCCATCTTTCTTTACTAGTTTTATTTTGTTTAATTAAAATAAAAGTTCCATTTAACTTTATTATTACTATTAATTTTTATATTAACTTTTCGTAAACTTAAAAATATTTCTAAGTTTCTAAAATAAAATAATGAATAAATTGAAGTTGATTTTCTATGTTTATTTAAATTATTTATAAACGTTTAAGTTATATAAATATTAAAGTTGAAATAAAGTTTAAGTACTTAAAATGATTTTTATAAATAAATTTGAGAAACTTAAACTTCGATTTATAAACTTCTTCAAATAATAAGTTTCTTTAAGTTATCAAAATTATTCAAGTTATATATTTATAAAATCCTAAGGGGTTGTTTAGGAAACTAACTTTAGATTTCGCTTAATTGTAGAATCCGATTGCGTAGACGAGGATTTCCAAGAGTGTTGATTCGTTCATGATTTAGTTTCAAGCACGCTTCAAGAGGTAATTACCAATGTTCATCCACAAGTAAATTCCGTAAGATATAAAACGATTTAATCTTGTAAATATGTGAATTAATTACGTGACTATGTGAATCAAGTATGACTATGGATTTTAAAAGTGGATTATAATTATGGATTATGAATATGAATTATTATATGAATTATGAATTATGATGATGATTGTGGATTATGGATTATGGATTTATTAATTGTGAATTATAATTGTGGATTATGGTTATGAATCTTGGATTATGAATGATGAGTTATGGTTATGGTTATGGTTATTGTTATCAACGTATTATTATTGTTGTTATTATTATTATTATTATTATTATTATTATTATTAAACGATTATTCATATAAGTGAAGTTATTATTATTATTCTTATTATTGTTGTTGTTGTTGTTATTTACTCTATTATTCTTATGGCATTATTAATATGGAAACATTATAAATGGAAAATCGGAAATCATGACTATGTGTAAGAGTTATGACAACTAATTAATGTATAGATTGTTGAAATGGAATGAAGTGCGGTTGTAATTAAAAATGGGATGTTGAACCAGTGTGTGAATTAAAGCTATGACGTTGGATTGACCATTATTGTGATAGGTGGTTAACGGGACAAGTCCCGGCCTATACACGCATATTCTGTTATTGAGATAGGTGGATAACGGGACGAGTCCCGGCCTATACTCACTCGTTCTGTTATTGTGATAGGTGGATAACGGGACGAGTCCCGGCCTATACACACACTTTCTGTTATTGAGGTAGGTGGATAACGGGACGAGTCCCTGCCTATACTCACACCTTCTGTTAATGTGATAGGTGGATAACGGGACGAGTCCCGGCCTATACACATACATATCCTGTTTGTTCTTATAGTAAGTGGATAACGGGACTAGTCCCGGCTTACTAGCATTATCTCCCCCCTACTTAAGTAATTGGATGACATTGAAATGTGAAGTTAGTGTTACTTACGTGCTTATTAAATTCACAAACGTGTTATGCTTTTCAACTCGACTTATATATTACTTTCAACTATTTTAAATTAAGTATTTTTACGGGATGAAGTTGGAATTACTCAGTTTTTCTGATTTTTGGGAGCTTGTCTCTCTTGTCTTTTTCAATGTTTATCTGCAGGTGGGTGGTCGAGGGGAATTATGAGAGATCAACTAGAAGTTGTCATCCACCTAGTTTAATATTTTTCTTCCGCTGGAACTCTGAAACACTTAGTATTTAGTACTTAACAAACTAGTTTAAATTTGGTTGTAAGGATGTTTAACTAAGTTTGGAATGAATATGTTTTGGTTACTTAGCCTTGCACTTAATTCCAAGGAGTTGAGTGCGACGGTAACGCTCCATCCGAATCGAACCCTCGTTGATTTCCCCTCAAACGAGTTTTATTAATATAAAAAGGGTTCGGTTTGGGCGGGGTGTTACATGAGCAATAGGCAACCAACGAGTAAAAACGTGAGGAAGAGAATGGACAAGGAGCTCGTTTCTATGGCTCGTTTTTGGGCTTAGGGCACGTTTTTATGGGCGATTCTCGAACCTTTTCTTCATCTCTAATCTTCCATAGTAGTGGGTAAGTTGAATTTGTAGTTTAAATTCAGTTTTTTTTTTCAAGTTTATGAAGTTAGGGTTTTGAGATTGAATTTGAATTTTGGGTTCTTGATATGAAGCTTTTTAAGTATGAATTGATTATGTAGAAGGTTTAGTTAGATGTTTAGTAGTTAGTTTATATTACTACTTTAATTATTAAACTTGTTGTTGTTGAAAGAAATGAAGTGTTGTAATTCGTAAGGGTTGCAGGTCAGTTTTAGAAATCGCGTTTTAGCCAGTTTCTGGGCATTTTTAGCAAAAATACTATTTCAAAAAAGTTGTTCGTATTGCTATTTTACTCAAGATAGGCTCAAGAAACGCTTGATGTGGACTTAGTAGGAGGAAGTTATGCTCATTTTAAGTTTCTACCCAAAATTTATATTTTCTATAGTCGATTTTACAACTCTATAATTTGTATATTTGTTTCATAATGAACTTTTGAGTATCCAAATGTATATATACGATTCTTAAATGTTGATTTCATATAAAGTAAGATAATTTTACCTAATTTGGTAAGGGTTTTAGTTAGACGATTTTAGTTAGACGTTAGAACATGAAAGTCATTTATATGGTAAAAGAACGTGATATGTTTGTTCGGTGTTTTATGTGAAATTTGGAAAGGTTGATTGCTTTGTGAAATAAAGTTAGTTGTATCCAAGTCTTGTATAACTTACGAAGTACACACATTGATATTGTAGCTTTTGGTTTCACTGAGAAGTCGTTTAGACTGAGGTAGTTGTTTAACTGTGATTCGAAAAGGTAAGATTTGATATTCAGATTTTTTATAGTTTACGTGAAAAGCTTAAAGAGGTAAGATTTCCTGAGTAAGTGTTTTATATAAGTTTACAAGCAAAATATAAAAGGTAAGATTTAAAAACTTTTATAGGTACGAGAAGAGTTTTGTAAGGTTTTCAACTCATTTCTCGAGTATGTTTTAAAAGATAGAAGTTTAGTTTTGAAAGGATCTTTCATAGTTTACAAGAAGTGTTTTTAAAAGGTTTTTATCTCGGTTTTGTTGTGAATGGATGGATTGGAGGATGTTCCTCCAAATATAGATAGTTTGGTTTCCGAACCGCAATTAAAGGAAAGATTATAGAAAGATATTTTGAATAATTTTATGTTTTGAAAGTTGTTGGTATTGCCTATGTGGTATCTCAAGGGAATAATTTCATGTTTTCAAAGTTGTGGGGATAACCTAAGTGGTATCTCAAGGAATTGGAATTTCGTCGGGTTTGTCTCGACTTTACAGATACATAATAGAATAGTTGTGGGGGTACGTTTATCAGTACTTCAGACTTTGATCTTGTAACATCCTGTCCTTAAACAGTAATAAAAATAAAGATAAAATAAAATAAATCTATTAAATGAAAGATCTGTGGCAGCGGAAATACCACTGGGACGGAAATGTTATTCTAAACAATGAAATAGAATAAAAATCCCAAGTCAATAATAATCCTCAAAAATAAACAGGGAGATGAGGTCCCATACCCTCATTCCATAAACATACTAAAATTCCCAAATAAAACATCAAACCATAATCCAACTAAAATAAACTCCAAAAGATAGGAACATCCATAATAAAACTACTTAAGACCCACTAGAAAGGTGGTCTTAATCTTCCTATCATAGTGCTCATCTACAACTACTAGGACCATATCCTTCCTCACAGGACCATGTCTCACTGTCCCAGTCAAGACGGTAACGATCCTAAACTTCCACATCTACAAAGAGATACAACAAACATCCATAATCAGTAGGGAGTAACTAACAGCTCTCTCAGTCCAATTAGGATTCAATTAACAATTTAAAATATGAAGAATGAAGCCAGGCATACACAATAATCATACAAAGCATAAGGAAAGACATACAACATACAACGTAGGAAAGAATAAGACAAGTTAACAACATTAATATTCATTAAACATCATACAAGATAAGGAAAAGGTAGAAATAGTTCCATGAATAGAACGTCAAAAGGGGAAAGAGACTGCAAAATTAGTAAGAGAGAGATAAATAAAGTAATAATTAAATGAGTGAGATGAACGCAAGTGACCCGCAGCCCACTTCCTAAGAGTATGTCAGATCGCAACCTCATGAACGGCCTATGGGTTACGTTCCTTACCGTCTGTGTCTAAGAATGGACAAACCCCCGATGCGGGACAATACGCGCAGTATCTCCCGACCTCTCGGACGACAACATATCCTAAGTTTCTTCAATTTAGGGTAGCACCCTGCTCAGTGCCCCCTCACATCTCGGAGTGCATGTTTAGTATCCTTAGGATAAAATAATCCTTTAGACTACTCAACTCAAAGTAAAAACAATTAAAAACCAAATAAAGTTCTTCAAATTTAAACACTCAACAAATCATCAAAATATTCTTCAAATATTCTTCAAATCATCAAATATACTTCAATTATACTTCAAATCAACAAATAACCATGAAAATCATAATTCTTCAAAAATAAATACTTCAAAATCAATTCTTCTAAAATAGAAAGAATAACTAAGTTAAATGCTCTTCAAAAATCAAGATTTCAAAATATAAATTAAAACGTCTTCTAATTCTAATTCAAACATGAATCCATCAAAGTCGTTATCTGAGTTTGGGTACGAAGTCGATTATAAATTTAATTATATATCTTCTCCGTACATAACTCTTGGCGAAATAATGCTAAGGGTAGTATTATTCTCCCCCGAGCATTATGACGTCGATAACTCAAATTTTAACAAAATATTCAAGACGGTTTCACAACAACATGCATCATCACAATAGTTCAACATTTCATGATTTAACAACTAAACAAACTTTCATAATTAAATACGACAAACTGCATAAATAAAATAATTTTTTTTAAAAAAATAACTTCAATAATGTTGCTAAATACCCCAACTACGCGAAACAGTAAACCAAAAAGGAAAAAAGGGGGAGGCAGCACTGGGTCGCGGGTCGCGATCGGCCTTCGCGAGGCGCGACGCTGCTCGTGGGTCGCAAGCGGCTACTGTCCCCTCTTCACGTTTTGGTACTTTACGTACCCAAATAAATTCACATCCAAAACATGCTCATATAATTCATGAAAGATAAAATATAACTTTAATAACATAAAAATGACATGCTTGAATTAATACTCCAAAGAACAAAATAAATACAAGTCCTTTAGAAATATGAAACTCCACTTATTATCATGCTAAAAACTTAAATAATAATTTCAATTAACTCAATTAAAATTTCAGCAATTTAATATTCATGATAAATCATTTAAAAACATTAAAGATCCCTAAAAGCATATACATCATACTATTAAAAATTAGGGCATGCTTAGGAGTTAAAAACCACTCAAATAAATCCATTTACTTCATGAAAATAATTTCCAGCAATATTAAAAATAATAAAAAGGCCAATAGAACATCTAAATTCATGCTAAATCATATTCCAAGTTAATATAATAAATCCATCATCATTCATACTTCAACCAATTATTAAAAACGATAAATTTAATAAACTAAAATAATTCCAGCGTTAATAAAATTAATAAAAATATGAATCAATGAAATAAATAAAAAGTAATAACCCTAACATGATACTAATAATACTAACTTCATAAATAACGGTTTGAAGTATTCTAAAACATATATTAAAACAATAAAACAAAACCTAACATGAATTCTAATAATAATAACGTTAACATCATAGACCTAATAAGTAAAACACATCCTAATATGATTCTAACATACTTAAATAATTAATTAAATACTAAAGTACTTGAAGGGATGTTAGTTACCTCGATCTACCCGTAGAGTATATAAAAACCGAAAATAAGGGCAATAAAATAGCTAGAAAAACCCCTCTTGAGAGAAATACCAAGAGAAATAAATCCGAACATGAGTCTTGAATTAACCCTTGAATATGAATTTAAAGTCACTAGAAAGTAGGAAATTATGAAGAGCAAGTGGGAAAACCTTTTTCCCCTTTTTCTTTAAAGTAGGTGTGTGATAAGGGTGATGAGAGGAGAGTTTAATTGCTGTAATTTTTAGTTTAGGACAGCAATAATGATAAGAGGAGTAAGAATAAATAATGGCTAAAATAGAGTAGAATAAAGGAGTAGTTGGCTCTCATTGGAGGAAGGGATTAGCTACCAAAAATAAAATATGCTAGCTTCAAAATTCAAAACAAAAATCCCCCTCCAATTCTCCCCTATGGCCGGCCACCCTAATCCCACACAACAAGTGGCTTGTCCCACTTAAGCGGTAAATTAAGCCTTCTAATAGTTTGACCCAAAAATAAAATAATAAAGCTCAAACAAAAAAATAAATACTAAGTACTACCACTACTAAAATATAAATAATAATAATACCACTATAACAATATAAAGCTCAAATAGCAACCTCACAATAATCACAATCACTTAAACACAACAATTAAATATAAACATCCAATACTTATGAAAAATAGTAATACGTTATATAAATTTAGTTTTCAAAATATAAACATATAAAATTATACACAACAACACTTAATATAATTATATATATATGAATAAATCAAGGATATAAATAAATATAACGTAATAAATAATTAATTAATACGCGAAATTTCTAGTGAAATTACGGGGTGTTACAGATCTTCTGCTGCGGTTTGGCCGTATGTAGGGTGTGCACACTAGGGGTCTTAGTCGATAGTTATCTGTAGGGCCTAGCTAGCCCAAAGGTAAGAAAAGTTTGTTCCATTTCCTAGGTTTATAACTCTTTCTTAAGAAAGAATTTGTTTAGAAAAGGAAAAAGGAAAGATTTGAAAAAGGAAAATGAAAGGATTTGATTTAAAGAAAAGTAATAGAAAGGATTTGATTTAGTAACAGAAAAGAACTGTTTTGTTTTATAAAAAGGAATACGGAAAAGGTTTTATAAAGTTACTTATTATTTGGTTTTGAAAGAAACTGATTTGTAGGATATATTTTCAATATATATATCCTACCTGCTAATATGTTTGGCTTTTCAATATGAAATCTTGTTCAGCCAATTTGGCTGATACTACGTGCCGGTATATGCAGGTACATGAAGGTAGTATTGTTGAAGAAGATTCGAATGTGTTATTCCTATTGTTTGTATTACGGCGAGGACGGCCGACTTTATAATAGTAAATATAGTTAAATTGTAATTAAATTAAAAAGATTTGAGTTGTAAAGTCTAGACTGGTTTTGGTTGCTGGATTTTGAGAATACAGGTTTATAAGTGGACGCGAGTCCTAAATTAAGTTTTAGGCGGTCCATTTTACAAATGGAACTCTGCCGGATTTTAATAACAAATCTAGTTGTTTGAAGTATTTTAGGATCCCTTAATATAGTTTATTATAGTTAAAGGTTTTAAAATAGTTATTACAGTTTAAAAGATTTAAATAAGTCAAGGTTTTGGAGCTCCACACTCATGGTGAGTGTGATGGTAATAGCTCAGATTAAGTTTCCCGCTGCATTTAGGGTTTAAGTAGGTTGGTCGTAGATCCGGGTTGTTACAAATGGTATTAGAGCAGGGTTTGTTTGTAGATATGTATGGATGTCCATATCCAAACGTAGGAGTTAAACAAGTTGGAAAAAAATTTGAGTCGATTAAAAGCTAGGAGTAAAATAAACAAAGCCATCGAGAGTTCGCACTTTGCCTTTGTGTTGAGTGTGAATGCTATGTGAGTCATTTGAAGTTGTTGTTCAATGTGATCGACGTGTATTCGAGTATGTGTATACATATAGTTATACATATACGGTTTAAACCATATGTTTAGGGAGCTTGATAGATTGCGCACGAGAAGCGTGTTTTAAGCGAGGAGAAGAGAGTAATGAAGAGAAATGAAGTATTTATGTGAATGAGCTATGTGACAATGTGTGTTTATGTGTATGTATATGGATTGATATCTTTAAGGATTAGTTAGATTGTGCGGTGTCAGCATGTTAAGAATTTTGGGGATAAAACTCATTTGGAGGAGGGGATAATTTATTAGCTTTAGTTCAGATTACTGTTATAATTGGTATTAGGTTATGGTTACTATGGATATATCTTTCATCGTGTTATCATTAATAGTTGCATTAAAGAAAAAAAGTATCATTTGATTTAGATTGAAACTTTGATTTACCTTTGAAACATTTTGAAATAGTTTTGAAAAGGCTTGAAACGGGAAGTATTTGCTTAGAATCAGACTATTGAAAAGTTGGTTTAGCTAAAAAATGAATCGATATAGTTTTAAAAACTTGATTGTTCGAAAGACAACGATTAAAGTTTAATGCCAACAAGTTTACCCCTTTGTAGTTTTTGCTCCTCAATGAACCTAGGCATTGACTTGAAGCGTGACACAAAGATGATGGTGAAATGGAGGCTTGGCTTTTAATTGTGAAGTTTAGAGATCTTAGATTTTAAATGTTTGGTTTTGATATTGATAACGTGTTTGATATTATCTATTTATTTATTTTTATGTTTCGAGGACGAAACTTTTTGTGAGGGTGGTATATCGTAATACCCCTAATTTGAAGAATAGTTTATTAATTGATAATTATGATTAGTTGCTTGATTTTATATTTATAAACCTTGAATTCATTGAAAAGAAATTGAATTTGACTACAAAATTATTTGAAAGCTAGTATTATTATTTAGTGAATCATATTGTAATATTGAATTGAATTATCTTGAGAAATATGAAGTATAATTCTTTTAACGAGTTCAAGCTATTATTATTTTGATATGAAATCTCTTTAGTAGTTAAATTATATTTTTAAAATATGTATAGGTGTCTAATGTCTATATATATATAATAAGAGAGGACTATAAGACAATTAGATCAAATTGATTAGAAAGGGGGAAATGGGATTAGATTAATTAGATGAAGTTGGAAAAAGAAAGAAAAAAAGAATAGAAAAGAAATGAAAAGGGGAAACAGAGTCCCTAAGCATGAGGAAAAATAAGGAAAGACAATGAGGAAATACAGGAAGGGAGGAAAAGAAAAAGATCAGAGAGAAAGTAGAGAGGGAGAAAGAGAAGGCAAAGAAGAATGGTGAAGGAACGTTGGCGGTGGTGTATCTCCGACCATGAAACTCAGGTGACACCAATGGTGAGCAATAGGCAACCAACGAGTAAAAACGTGAGGAAGAGAATGGGCAAGGAGCTTTTTTCTGTGGTTCGTTTTTGGGCATAGGGCACGTTTTTATGGGGATTCTCGAAGCTTTCCTCATCTCTAATCTTCCATAGTAGGGGGTATGTTGAATTTGTAGTTTAAATTCAGTTTTTTCAAGTTTACATATTAGGGTGTTGAGATTGAAGTTGAATTGGGGGGTTTTGATATGAAGGTTTTGAGTATGAATTGATTGTGTAGAAGGTTTAATTAGATGTTTAGTAGTTAGTTTATATTACTAGTCTGATAATTAAAGTTATTGTTGTTGAAAGAAATGAAGTGTTGTAATTCGTAAATGTTGCAGGTCAGTTTCAGAAATCGCGTTTTTAGCCAGTTTATGGGCATTTTTAGAAAAAATATTATTTCGAAAAAGTTGTTCGTACTGAAATTTTACTCAAGATAGGCTCAAGAAACGCTTGATGTGGACTTAGTAGGAGGAAGTTATGCTTATTTTAATTTTCTGCCCAAAATTTATATTTTCTATAGTCGATTTTAAAACTCTATAATTTGTATATTTGTCTCATAATGAACTTTTGAGTATCCAAATGTATATATATGATTTTTAAATGTTGATTTATATGTTGATTTAGACGGTTTTAGTTAGACGTTAAATCATGAAAGTCATTTATATGGTAAAAGAACATGATATGTTTGTTCGGTGTTTTATGTGAAATTAGGAAAGGTTGATTGCTCTGTGAACTAAAGTTAGTTGTATCCAAGTCTTGTATTACTTACAAAGTACACACATTTATATTGTAGCTTTCGGTTTCACTGAGGAGTCGTTTAGACTGAGGTAGTTGTTTAATTGTGATTCGAAAAGGTAAGAATTCATATTCAGATTTTTTATAGTTTACATCAAAAGCTTAAAGAGGTAAGATTTCCTAAGTAAATGCTTTATATAAGCTTACAAGCATAATTTAAAAGGTAAGATTTAAAAACTTTTTAGAGTTTTGTAAGGTTTTATACTCTTTTCTCGAGTATGTTTTAAAAGATAGAAGTTTAGTTTTGAAAAGATTTTTCATAGTTTACAAGAAGTGTTTTTAAAAGGTTTTTATCTCGGTTTTGTTGAGAATGGATGGATTGGAGGATGTTCCTCCACATATAGATAGTTTTGTTTCCGAACCGCAATTAAAGGAAAGATTATAGAAAGATATTTCGAATAGTTTTATGTTTTGAAAGTTATTGGGATTGCCTATGTGGTATCTCAAGGGAATAATTTCATGTTTTCAAAGTTTTGGGGATTACCTAAGTGGTATCTCAAGGAATTGGAATTTCGTCGGGTTTCTCTCGACTTTACAGATACATAATAGAATAGTTGTGGGGGTACGTTGATCAGTACCTCAGACTTTGATCTTCTGCTGCGATTTGGCCGTATGTAGGGTGTGCACACTAGGGGTCTTAGTCGATAGTTATCCGTAGGGCCTAGCTAGCCCAAAGGTAAGAAAAGTTTGTTCCATTCCCTAGGTTTATAACTTTTTCTTTGTGAAAGAAAAAGGAAAAAAAGAATTTGTTTAGAAAAGGAAAAAGGAAAGATTTGAAAAAGGGAAAGGAAAGGATTTGATTTGAAGAAAATTAATAGAAAGGATTTTATTTAGTAACAGAAAAGAACTATTTTGTTTTATAAAAAGGAATACGGAAAAGGTTTTATAAAGTTACTTATTATTTGGTTTTGAAAGAAACTGATTTGTAGGATATATTTTTAATATATATATCCTACCTGCTAATATGTTTGGCTTTTCAATATGAAATCTTGCTCAGCCAATTTGGCTGATACTACGTGCCGGTATATGCAGGTACCTGAAGGTAGTATTGTTGAAGAAGATTCGAATGTGTTATTCCTACTGTTTGTATTGCGGCGAGGACGGTCGATTTGTAATAGTACAAATAGTTAAATTGTAATTAAATTAAAAAGAATTGAGTTGTAAAGTCTAGACTGGTTTTGGTTGCTGGATTTTGAGAATACAGGTTTATAAGTGGACGCGAGTCCTAAATTAAGTTTTAGGCGGTCCGTTTTACAAACGGAACTCTGTCGGATTTTCAGTAGAATTTTATTAATAACAAATCTAGTTGTTTAAAGTATTAATATAGTGTATTATAGTTAAAGGTTTTAATATAGTTATTACAATTTAAAAGATTTTAATAAGTCAAGGTTTTTGAGCTCCACACTCATGGTGAGCGTGATGGTAATAGCCGGGATTAAGTTTTCCCTGCATTAGGGTTTAATTAGGTTGGTCGTAGATCCGGGTTATTACAGGCTTGGCAAAATTGTTTTAAGAAGTACAATGGAATTGAAATAAAAAATACCAGTCGTTAGAAGAAGTAAAGGGAAGCGACCAGTTGGTCTTACGGTCAGGCAGGCTTATACCATTACTCTCACGAGCAGAATAGACGCTTGAGCCTACCTTCGCACTCCTCCGTTACTCTTTAGGAATATCCGCCTCAGATAAACTACCCACCTCGCAGGTTCTTTGCATTGTGTTACTTTTACTATTGGACATGCAAGCTAGAACACGATGGATTGGCGTTACAAATGAAGACATCAAAACAAATTCAAAGCTTCATAGTCAAAACAGATACGAAGAAGAGTACATGCGTAAGAAAACACAGTATTTCAACCCAAAATAACCCAACTTTGGCTAGCAACTTCCTCAAATAACACCTCATAACTCCCAAGTACACCAAACTGAAACACCTAATGGGATTACACCTAGGCACTAAGACACATAGACTAAACATTTAATGCTTTAGTTATTACATCATCAGGGACTGGAACAAGCCCACCAGTACTACTACTACTGGAGCACAACCTAACAAAGAGTAAAACTAGCAAACTAAAACTAGAAGAAGCAGTTAAGAATGCAAAATCTGTAAATAAACCTTGGTAGAAGAAATTAAGGGATAGAGAAAGTGGGCCATGTGTATGATTGTCTAATACATGCGACGATCAAAATCAAGAGGACCCAGGGGCAGACCCACGTTGGAACAAGGGGGGACCACTGTCCCCCCCACTTTCAAAAAAAATCACACGCATCAGAAGGGAGAAAAGGATAGAAGTGTGGGTGACTGGCTGTGGGGCCCAATGTTAGAGAACACGCATAAAAGAAGTTGGGAAGAAAAGAAAAGAAAGGAGAGAAAGGGTCAAAGTGGGGCCCACGTGAGAGTTTGGGAGAGACAAGTCTGAATACAATTAGAGTGGGGCCACAGAGAAAAATCAGTAACTCTTTTAAGTGATACTGACGGCGACGTTTCACAAGCCTACAAAACCTAGCCCCTACTGCTGACTGGCTGACTCCAGTTTTGTGTTTCTGTCGGCGATTACTGCCTGTGTCAGCGGGCCGGCGGTTGGCGGCGAAGGTAAGTACGTATTTTTTTTAATGTTTTTCATATTTTTAAAATTGTAGTTTACAAAATTAGAGTAATAAATTTGTTAATTTATCAATTGTCAATGTTTAATGTTTGTGAATAGAAGCGTGATTTGGTTAATTAGTTTGTGAATAAATTGGGTTATGAATTGGTTTGTTAGGGTGAATTAGTTTGTGAATTGAATTGTTAGGGTGAATTAGTTTGTGAATTTGTTATTGAATTATGAATTGTTATATTGTTAATTAGGTGAATTGTTATTTAGTAGGTACTCGACCTTTTTCAATTGTGTACCCAATTTTTTATTACTAAATAGATTTGTGTTTAAATTGTCTAAATTGTCCCCCCACCGTCAAATTTCTGGGTCCTCCACTGAGAGGACCCTAATATATAGATGAAGCTAAGATCAAAATCAATAAAGGATAAAGCAAAATTTCAGAGAACGCAAAACATGTAAACAAAAATTCACAATCAAAATAAAAAGGCAGGAAGAAGCGGAAATTTAGGAGATCGATCTAAGCCTGCATATTACTAAGATATATCAAAAGAGAGATCAGTCTCGTTATATAAAAATCAAATGTAAACTTTAAAGTGGAGAACAAGCAAATTATAATGGGGATTGTTAAACTGCGCCCACAAAAATACAAAAAACGCCCGCGCTCTTAATTTAAAATACTAATATGCCCTTATTTTAACACTGATATGCAATGCACCAATTCATTGCCCAAATCAATGGCGGCATATCACTAAAATCAAATGGAACGAACAAGCATCAAACTTCAGCTTATTGGGAAAATGGATGAGTTAAAAATGGAACACAACACACCAACTTCAGCTTCTGAGTAACAGCATCATCCATGGAATATAGAATTTCCACCCAAAAAAATTCAGGAAAAATTTAAATCAGCAACAATAGTTAATGAACTCAACCAAGGTAAATTCTCATTCTAAAATCAAAACCCAACTCAAAATCACAAGATAAAAGAAAGGAGCTTCAAACTAGGACAGGTACATTTGAAGAACCGTTCATGGACGAAAGGAGGAAATTGTGTAAATCGGTTCCTGATCTATAGGAGAACCGTTCATGGAAACCGGTTCCTCTATGGAAGAACCGCTCCTGGAAACCTGTTCCTCCATGGATGAATCAATTTGAGGTACCGTTGTCACCATGGAGGAACCGACCTCCGGAATGGATTCACCTATGGAGGAACCGGTTCTTCAACAACGAAAAATTAGGGAAAAAAAAGAAACTAACTTGGAGTTCTCCGGCTAAGAAAACTCGTGCTGGGATTGAGTGTGAGGACAAGAGTGGGCGGTTTCCGTTGCTGGGTTGTGGACTAATGATGGATAGTGGCCTGGTGTTTGTGGGAGGACATGCGAAGGATGAAGGTTTTGATGTTTGTGCGAGAAGAGGGAAAGGGATGAAGGGAAGGGGGGAAGGTTTGATTTTTATTAAGGGAAAATTAGTAAATTACATAATTTAATGTGGGCGTAATTTAGCTCTTCACAATTATAATACTTGGGTCAGGGAGGTGAAAAAAATTATTATTAATTTGTTTGTTTGTTCAAGAGTTACAAGAGTAATTTGTCTATTATTCAGAAGATTGGAACATCATTTTCGTCCCTACTTTTCATATGAGCAGCAGTAGATTGGTATCAGCTTTTTGTTGTAGCAACTATTTGCATTAGCTTTAGGAGTCTTGAGACATTAGGAGTTAGTTATCTACTACTTTTAACTTGGAAAATTCTACATGGTAACCTTATGTTTATGCAAATTCTATATGGTGGACATTCTTATTTTGAATTCTCTATGGTAACCCTTAACTTATTATTATTACTTTCTACAACCTTTTTTTTATTAAAAGTTAATTTTGTAATTAAAAAATTATTTTTAAATTACAAAAACCAACTTTTAATTAGAAAAGCTGATTTAAAAATAAGAGGAAAAAAACAGAAAGCATTCCCCCACCAGCCGACCACCCTTCCGGCCTTTCCCCCCACCCCGTTCAATCGCCAGCCACCCTCTTCTTCCTTTCCCCTGCCACCTCCGACCACTCTGTATTGAGAAACTGATAATCACTCTCCTCGCCAACAGACCCAACAGACCCTCCACAGTCATCATCATCCATCTCCCATCACTCTCACTCGCCAACGCCAGTTATGCCATTTTATCCCCTCTACGCCGGCGGCAGAAATGTCAGTCAACTTAACTCCTATTCCCTCACTCCGATACACTCTCCGGCGGCATGGGAAATGTCATCGATCTTCTGACGGGTTCCGGCCACTTGACGATGCATCAGTAGCATCAATAGTGGAGTATAACACCTTCACCATCTTCTTTGTTGGGTGGTCGAAAGTGGCTTGGACTTGGAGTCGGCTGGTCGGAGGTAGCTGGGGAAGGGAGGGGAAGGTGGCCGACGAATCTGGAGGGTGGGACTGCGGGAGGAAGGGTGGTAGGTATGGTGGGTAAAGCGTTTGGAGTTTTTGTTTCTAATTAAAGAGGAAGTTTTGTAATTTAAATATATTTTTTTAAATTATATTATTATTTTTTAATAGAAAAGGTTATAGAAAATAATAATAATAAGTTAAGGGTTACTATAAAGAATTCAAAATAAGAATGTCCACCATATAGAACTTGCATAAACATAAGGTCACCATGTAGAATTTCCCTTTTAACTTTCCCATTGCAATTACATAATGTATTTGACTTTTACAGGTCTTGAAATGCTAGTAACCAATTCTTATATTCTAAGTGGCATAAACAACTTTTGTCTTGGAATGAATCTAACAACTCCTTCTACCACTTTCAAGTTTCTAAACTCTTTCTAAGTTACATTATTAATGAATGTCATCTCTTACCAATCTATATTCCTAGGTGTTTATTGAGTTTTTTGGGCTTTGATTTTTTAATGAATTGGATATTTTTATTTGCATGAATTGGGAATTGTATTGATGAATGAAATACTTCATCCGTTTGGTTAAAGTGTCACAACTAAAAAACCGAAGTGTCTAAAGGATTGACTTCTTCACAATCTTTTATTTCCGTTATTTACTACTTACAGTAATATTATTTAATTTTTAGGAAAAATTGGATCAAACAGCACAAACTATACGTTTGTTGGACAAAACAACACCAATAAAAAAGGTGCACAAAACAGCACGAACTTTTTCTAATCGGTGCAGAAAACAAAATAAGTGGTTTTCTCACCAAAAATTCTTTATTTCCGGTGATTCTTTAGTATTTTAGCTTTGTTTTTATTTTGCTATCTTTTTCCCTCCACTTTAAATAAACTACTGGATCTAAAAATCACCTTATTTCCTCTTTGAAACCCTAAAATTTTCCCCAAATTGATTTTGTCTATCAAACCCTAGAATTGGAGGATAAGTGACAAATGTTCAGCGAAGATATCAAAAGGAATGTCTACAGCGTATGGGTCACATAAATCAAAAAGCTAAAATACTAAAGATTCACCGGAAATAGGGAATCTCATACCAAAAAAAAACACTTATGTCATTTTGTGCACCAATTAGAAAAAGTTTGTGTTGCTTTGTGCACCCTTTTTTGTTGGTGTTGTTTTGTGCAACAAACGTATAGTTTGTGCTGTTTGATCCAATTTTTCCAAATATTTTTTTTCTTTGTACTTAATTTCTTTAACATAAAATAAAATGAGAATGCATTATTTTTAAGGTCCAAAACTAGTAGTATAGTTTATACTAGCAGTTCTTTGTTTCTATGCTTTTTTGGTTAAGCTGATACATTGACTAATGGATCATTTGGTTTCAAATATTATGGTCTTTTGAAGATATCTAGAGTAAAGAGGATCGGAAAAAGTGCCTTTCTAAGAGGAACAAGAATTCAAAAAGAGCTAGACGTGGGCGACGGTAAATATTCACTACTATATATTAAGATGCACGTTGTGTATTTTTTATGTTTAGTTGGTTTGCACTTTGAAGAAATGTTTTTTTCTAGATGTTGGCACATCTTTGTATTTCTTGTTGAAAAGTCATAGTCTTCAGTTCATTTTACTGATCAATATGTATTCATACTTTGGAATATTTATGAAGCCTAATTATTTGAATATTTCATTTCGTTTCTTGTGTATGTTGTTCAATATTTGCTCATCTCACTACGTTTCAATGACTGACTCGTGTATGCCTTCTTAATTTCTGTATAGATTGTCTACTTACTTAAGTCTGAGTTCAAAGTTAATTATGAATATAGGTGCAACATGAATTTGGTTATGTAATATTTGTCACATTTCATGGTGTTATTAGAACAATGGATAGTAGAGAGAGAAGATGAATGGTTAGCGATAGGTTAGATGAGTACTTGTGTGGGGTTAATGAATGTTTAGAATTTGCCTTTAAAAATGACAATGATAAGAAAGTTCCATGTCCGCGCACAAAATGTGTAAATCGCTTCCATATGGCCAGGGAAGAGATGTTTGACCTGTGAAGGTTTGGAGAATTGAATAATATATTTCACTAAAAGAGGTGTCTATATAAAGCCTTTTACAGAGAGTTTGTTACAAATAAAAGATATAGTTTATAACTAATATTTTAGATACATGCTACCACTACGAGTAGAAGAGAATATCTGTGTAGGTTGTTACAAGAAGATATTAAAAGAAATAATAACAATTAAATAAATTATGAAGATGGATCTTTATCCTTAACATGCCCTCGCAAGATGGACGTCTGTTGGGCAAGTCCAATCTTGATAAGAGGGAGATAGAAACGAGCTTTGGGCAGTGGTTTTGTGACTGTGTCAGCAAGTTGATCATCACCTGAGATGTGTTGAACACGACTGTTGCCGAGCTGAACTTATTCTCGAACAAAGTAGAATGCCAGTGCGAGATGTTTCATGCGTGAGTGAAAGACAGGATTGTGGGATTAGTGGGTAGAGCCTAAGTTATCACAGTAGACATCTGGTGGCTGTGTTGTGAGAGCCACGCTCGGTCAGTAAGGAGCTTAGCCAGATGACTTCGGTTGTGCTGTCCGCAACAGCGCGAAATTCAGCTTCAGTGGATGAACGGTCGAGAGCTCATTGTATCTTGGAGCTCCTAGAGAGAGGATTAGGACCAAGATAGACAATGTAGCCAGTGGTGGAGACATAATTGTCTTTGTCACCAGCCCAATTCGCATCTGTGAATGTGTGGAGTCGTAAGGGTGAGTTATGGTGAATTTGGATGCCAGCATGAAGAGTGCTGTGAAGGTAGTGTAGCAACCGTTTGAGTGCGAGCCAGTGGAGGTCAATGGACGCTTGCATGAATTGAGCTAGTTTAATCACAGCAAAAGCGACATCAGGATGGGTGAGAGAGAGATATTGGAGACTACTAAGGATAGCTCAGTAGTTGGAGGGATTAGTGATAGGTGAACCATTAGATTGGAGGAGGGTGGATGACTGACCATAAGGGTAGAGAAGGAGTTGCAGTCATGCATGTTGTGGTGGGTGAGGAGGTCAAAGTTGTATTTGGATTGGTTTAGGAATACCCTGAGTGTCCATGGTGGGGGGAGAGGAGGTGAGGAAAGAGTGGTGACATGAGCAGATTTGGAGTTGGTTTTGATGGGTTTATGGAGGTTGGGAAATTTAGGATTGGGTTTGATAATGTTGTTGGAGAGACGAGTGGTGATTGTGCGTTGGAATGGGGTGTGGTTGGAGGAGGAGGGGGTGGAGGAGGAGGAGGAGGAGGTTGAGGAGTGACGTTGGGTGAGGGAGCGGGAGAGTTGCATGGGGAGCTGGGCGCGATAGGAGGGGGTTGAACAGGGGGTGGTGGAGTGAGAAGAGGAAGAGTGAGTTGGCACCATTGAGAAGGCTATATGGGTGCAGAAGATGGAGTCGTGGAAGTGCGAGTGGAATAAGGGAAAAAGTGTTCAATGAATTTGACGTGACGAGAAGTGTGGATTTTGGTGGTGGAAGAATCAAAGCAATAGTAGACGCTTTGAGTGGGTGAGTAGCCGACAGAGATGCAAGGGGTGGAGCGAGGTTCCATTTTGTGAGCGGTGTAACGATGTAGCCAAGGGTAACAAAGACATCGAAGCTACGTAGTTTAGTGTTATTAGGTGGTTTGCGGAAGAGAGATTGCAAAGGGGAATGATTTTGGAGGGTGGGAGTTGGGAGTCGATTTATAAGATAGGCGGTTGTGGTGAAGGCGTATGGACAGAGGGTGAGAGGGAGGTGGGCGTGGGAGAGTAAGGTAACCCCGTTACAGCAATGTGACGATGACTACGTTTATCGTAACCATTATGTTCGGGAGTGTGAGGGGGGGAGGTGAGATGCGAGATGCAGCGTCGAGAAGGAAGGGTGTGAGTTTGAGATATTCGCCGCCATTGTCGGAGTATAGTTAGAGGATAGGGCATTGAAAATATTTTTCAACAAGAGCACGAAAGCGTTGAAAAGTAGAAGCGGCGTTAGATTTGCGTTTTTGGGGGTAGAACCAAATGTATTGGTAAAGTGATCGACAAAAATGAAGTAATATTTATAAGAGTCATGAGAAAGTATAGAAGTCGTCCAAACATCAGAAAAAATTAATTCTAATGGTGCAGTAGAAGTAAGAGAGGGTTGGGAGAAAGGAAGTTTATGACTTTTAAGAATATTGCAAGAATTACAAGAATCATAAGAAGACGGAAAATTTAAAGAAAACTGACTGCTAATAATTTTAAGAAGTGAACTAGATGGATGGCCAAGAAGATGATGATAATTTTTTATTGAAGTGGAGATGTTGTAAGTGCGAATGGGTGAAGGAGGACGCCGGTCATAGATGTCGTTCCGAAGCCGGCCTTGGAGAAGAATCTGGTGCGTCGAGAGTTCCTCGACACAAAAGGAAGAGGATGAGAATTCGACAAAAGCATTGTTATCTTGTCATAGTTTAGAGATAGGTAAGATGTTGCGAGAGATAAAGGGAACATGAAGAACGTTATTAAATTGAAGTGTATGAGAGGAGAGATAGAGAGAGAGAGAGAGAGAATGAACCAATGTTAAAATGGGTAGGGAGGACCTGTCCCCTATGATGAGATCGTCACAACCATCATATAGAGCATGGAGAGATAGGTTGTGAAGATCGTTGGTGATGTGGTGAGTGGTGCCACTTTCCATAAGCCAAGAGGAGGATGGAGAGGAGGGGGTGATGTCGTAGTATGGGCTTGCGGAGAGTAGTAGGGACAAGTGGGAGGGGGTTTGTGAGAAGAGGGGGATGGCGAGCGGAACACGATGTGAGAAATGTCTGAACGTCGGGCATTGAGAGATGACATGGCCCATGTTGCGGCACCACTGGCACTTGCCTTTGAAGGGTTGGGGTTGGCGAGGTTGGGGTTGTGGTGGGTGTGGGAGAAGGCCAGTGGGGCTGGAGGAAGGCGAGGGTGGACAGTAGTTGTTAGGGCGGTAATAGGCAGCGTAAACCAAGGGGGGAAAAGTGGAAGGAGAAGGGGTGTGAGTGAGATCAAGTTCATGGCTGATAAGTTTTTCATGGAGTGCGTCGAAGGTGATGAGAGTGTCTCGAGCTTTGACGTCATCGATGACCTTGGTCAAGGCCTTTAAGAACTTTGGCAATGATGTCTTCATTGTCCATGGGTTTGCCTAGGAGAGAGAGTTAGGTGGTGCACGCTTTGATAGCTTGCATATAGTCGGCAATGAGTTTGGAGTTTTAAGTGAGAGAGTCGAGGCGGTGTTTAATTTAGAGTAGGTGGCCACGAGAGAAATTAGCGTAAGTGGTAGCAAGGATGTTCCATGCCTCGTGAGAGGTTTGTGCTTCGACAATGAGTGGGGCAATGGTGGAGGTGAGTGTGCCGAGTAGCGCACCAGTGATTAGTTTGTCTTAGTGCTGCCAAGATAGGTAGGCGGGGTTAGGAAGGGGGGTGTGCCGTCGACAAATTTAAGAAGGTCATAGACGAAGAGTATGGAGTAGATTCGTGTTTTCCATGAAAGGTACTTTTGGGAGGTAAGCTTGATGCAATTACAGAAATTGATAAGGATGAAAGGGTGGGATGGCTCGTTGGGGTTGGGGATGGATTGGTCGGCCATGGTGCTGAGATGAGAGAAGAAAAAATTTGTAGTAGGGATCAAAGGCTCTTATACCATGTGAAGGTTTGGAGATTTGAATAATATATTTCACCTAAAGAGTTGGCTATATAAAGCCTTTTACAGAGAGTTTGTTACAGCTAAAAGATATAGTTTACAACTAATATCCTAGATACATGCTAATCACTAGGAGTAGAAGATAATATTTACGTAGGTTGTTACCAGAAGATATTAACAGAAATAATAAACAATTAAATAAATTATGAAGATGGATCTTTATCCTTAACATGACCCTCTTGCGATAAACTGAATGATTAACGTTTACGATATTTGGTATTGTCATGAGGAATTACTATCTGAATAAATTCCAAATAGGAATGTGATTGCATTTCAGGAACGTATTGGTAGTAATAATGGCACGAGTGAAGTATGTGATATTTTTCGTATTTCTCCTAAAGGACAACCCATGGAGTATGTGAAACTCGGTAGAAATTTTACACCCCTTAATCAACCAATCAACTTATTGTACTTAGGATAAATGAATACATGGAAAAACAATTTCGATCATCTTCTAAACTATACATAACTTTTAATAATTCATTAATTCATCCTTATTGGGAATAGTGTCTCACCGAAAAGCATAATTATGAGATTCAATAATGATGGTCTTGTGAAGATGGTTTTAAGAAGCCTGTGAACATACATTGTTGTTGAACCTAACTAGCAGCCATGCATGCTTGGACAAGCACATGTCTGCTCGGGTCTGCACTCAGGCTGCTCGATAATCAAATATAGTCGAATGTTATATTATTGAATTTACATGGGAAAGCACTATTTGGGCTCTGGTGATCAAGATACCCATGCTTGTGTTTATTTATTGTCTTAACATAAATATTGGCCCTTTGATCACAAATTAATCTCATTTGATCCATGAAGATAATTAGTAGTCATTTTTTGTTTTAGAAGCAAGAACACATTGATCGCTTTTTTTATCACATGATATGCTATTATATGAACTCGTGGTAAAAATCATGTATGCTTCTATCGACTACACTATGCAAGATGTCAATATTAGTGAGCCTTTAATTAGGCTGTTTTGGATTATCATTACCTGATTTGGGTATGTTTTGCCTACTATATTAGAAAAAAAGTTACATGATTTAATAATACTTAAATCTATCATACTCTATTAAATGTGTCTTCTTCCATTCCATTGGTTAAATAATTATTTTTTCCGTTTTTAGATCACTACTCCGTTCGTGAAGGATGTACACCATATTTTGTTAGTTTGTTGGTTGTTAATGACATGAAGCTCAATTGGTGATTAAATAGTAATCCAGAGCACATAATTATAAATATTTTCTAACTAGATTTTGAAGTTGTTAAACTTAGTGAGCCTTTAATTAGGCTATTTTGGATTATGCAACTACACTGTTCATTTTTTATAGAAATGGCAGGTTTTTTGCAAATTGCATGTTCTTCATAATGAACACGAGGTGTACATGGCGTTGTTTATACTGAGTTAGAATGTCGTAGTGGTATTTGAGAAAAATATTCAAAGAATAAATTTTTAGGCTCTTTCTTTGAATACCCTCTAACGACATTTACATCACCTTTTACAGGCAGATGTAGGCTTTAGCTTAAAATACCCTCTAATGGCATTTAAACCTTTATAGGCGAATGTACTAAACCCCACAAAAGCATTACGCGGCATTTAATTCAATGTTGCTATAAGTTTTCGCGACATTCATTAATTCCACTAAAGACTAAAACAAATGCCGCTGAAGTCTAGTTTTGTTGTAGTGTATGATCAACCGCTAATTGACCCGACCAAGCATTCATGCTCCGAGTCTGCCTAAGCCGAACGATTTGCATATAATTTGAATTGTATATGCGTATTTCACTTTTTGAGTTGTAACTATATGAGCTTGAAAGATAAGACATTCAATAAAATAAAATGTACATGATATAAAGTTTCACATCTAGTTCAAAAAATATGCACATTTAGTTGAAAAAATATGCACAAATAATCATTCTCACCCTTCACATTTTAAGATTCTTCGCATTTGATCCTAATTCTATATGTACTCATTATAAGAATCATGTGCGTTTATATATATGATCGGGCTCTAGTTAGAATACTCCTAGTATGAGAACGTTGAAACACTAAATAGTAGTCCATTTTGGTTATGATATAATCCTTTTTTGGTTCCTTGAGGGGGCCAAAATATTTAAACCAGTAAGTAATCTATTTTATCTACAATGTAACTTGTTTTAGTATAGGGTTATCGTTGCAAAAAATATTACTCCCGCTCATGTAATGAGTGCTTTCACCTGAATAATTCCTGCTAGCTTGTATTCCATCAACTTCTTAACGAAGTGAATCAATCCCTACCTTAAAACTTAATTCCCTTAAACTATGTGCCAAACCTGTTATTGCGATTATAAGCTAAGAACATCGTTTATTTGAGAGCATGATATTTAGTGGAATAATACGTCATTTTAGTACAAATATAATACGTACTCCACTATTCCCACCATCCCAAAATAAATTTCTCATTCCTAAATAATATCCCTATTTCTCCAATTAGGTTGGGGTTTCTGTGATAAATGAAGATCGTTTTTCTTATTGGATCGCACCTTATCTAAAAAGGGTCCACAAAATACTCTATAAAGCCAATATCAACAATAACTTATTATATAAATGATCATTAAGGACCCATCCCCCATTACTTCTATTATTGTATGTGTGCAATAGAGAAAGAATAAATTTTTGGAAAAATTATAGAAAGTACCAAGATTTTAGCACTTTTTCAAAATAAAAACCAACGAGTTGCGAAATGTAGAATAAATACCAGCAAGTTATATTTTTCTTAGAAATCCATACCAAATAACAAATATCCGTCTATTTTTCCGCCTTAGAAATCCATACCAACTAACAGAAACCCATTCAACTTCATTTCTGAACAACAGAAAGTCTAAGGTGAGTTAAATTTGGGAAAGAAAGTGACAGAAAAATAGACGGATATTTGTTAGTTGGTATGGATTTCTAAGAAAAATATAATTTGTTGGTATTTTTTTCACATTTGGCATCTCCTTGGTATTTATGTTGAAAAAGTGCTAAAACCTTGGTATTTAATTTCCTAAATTTTTTTACAGCAGAGGGAGTAAAATAGAACATGGATATCCATAATCCTGTAGGATGATTGGTTATACAAGAGAAAAATGATTAAATTATACCAAATTGGGATACTTATTAGTTGCAAAGGAATAAGACTACAATTCTTACGTTCTTATATAAAAACAATCAAACAAACATGCACCAAATAACTCATTATGTTAAGATCTTAACATCATCAGTCAGTATCATCTAGCCTCTAGGTACTACATTATAATGCATGACCTCGCATGAAACACCGTACCATACCGGCCCAGACCATCCGTTGATATGCCGCTTTGTACCTACTACATATGTCACTTTCTTCCACATTATTAGTAAAAAAAGCATTAGTAGAACCTTTAGATTTTTTTTTGACGTGTAGTAGAACCTTTAGATGAATCTATATGTTTATATGAAAAAGCGTGGTTAATAATACATGACATCAAGCCATAGTCACTCTCTCCAACGTACCTTTTAATTCTATGCTATCCATCTACATATACTTTTTTTTAACATGAAGACTAGGACCCATGACCTATGAATTGTGAAGTGAATACTTAATGGCTTTATCTATAAACTATTAATGTTTAAGTTATCAAAAAATTATAGTTACCCCTCAAATATTTAATAAGAACATAAAAGCTAAATCATTCCCCTAAATCCCTTTTGAAACAAATATGACTTCCAAAGTTGTCACCACAAATATGAAATTTATAACATTATGAATAATAAATATTTATTTTATATAAATAAAGTTTCTAATTATATATTACTACAAACATCTACCTAAAATATCACGCGGTCTAATAACTAGTTTTATGTAATTATATATACTGGATATATATTGTATATTTTAATCTTGAATGCTATTACTTAACGTTATAATGTGACGTTATCCAACTACTATGCATATATCCCTATTTAAAAGGTCAAATCCTAAGGTTTAAACTAGTTAAACTATTGAACAATATTATAGAACTAAATTAGAGTTATTTTCACCCATTTCATGCATTAACATCCTTTTTTGTAACAACCATCCTAATTATAGCGGTTGATTAATGGAAATCCTTAGACTTCTCCGTCAAATCTTAATTTAGCGTATTTCACATGTGTATTTATGCAATAATTAGATAAGAAGTTATCACAATTTGTGAAACCATTTGAATACTTCTCAAAAAGAGACCATAATCTTCAAAAAATGTCAAAGTAAAAAGATAATTGAAGCTTGAAAAAATTGCCATCCACTCAGCAAAACATGAAGCTCATAGCTTTTACATTTTTTATTGTGGCCCTCTCTTGTAATCTTTGCTTATCAAAAGATGAAAAGGGTAATAAAGATGAAACTCTCGTAAATGTGCCAAAGCACACCCCAACTAGTGTCGTGGATAGCAAGGGCGGAGTATTTAATATTGAGGAAGTTTGCAAAGGCAATGCCGTGAAGACTAAATGCATCTCGATCCTTAAATCACTTGGAGGTGGCAAGGACAAGGTTAAGCCTAGCAAATTCTCAGATAAAATAGTTAAACACACTCAAAGTGAGTTTGGTCATACTTCAACAAAGGCTAGGAAAGAAATGCGAGAAGATGATGCAAAAGTTGAAGTCAAGAAAGCATTGTCCCATTGCGTGAAATTGTACCTAGACATGAACGATGAGTTAAGGGGGTTATATGCCGTGGGACTTAAGTCTAGCAATTATGGTACCACAGCTGAAAAGTTTAGCAACATGGCTCAAACTTATCCAAAGATTTGTGAGAACGGATTGGTGAAGGCAGGGACTACTGGTAATAAGCTTGGTTTGTACGAGAATTACCAGGATCTTCAGGAGCTTGGCAGTATAGTAGATGTTGTCACCCGTTACGTTTCTGCCCATTCCAAGCAGAAGGCTCCAAGTGATGGTAAAATAGAAAGTGATGGTAAAAAAGAAGGTAATGATAAAAAGGAAGATGATGGTAAAAAGAAAGGTAATGACAAAAAGGAAGGTGATGGCCAAAAAGAAGGTAATGAGAAAAAGGAAGACGATGGTAAAAAAGAAAAAGATGGTGAAAAAGAGGGTAATGGTAAAAAAGAATAAACTAATGCTTATGTTTTTAGGGTTTGTTATTTTTTAATGAGTTTTAAATGGTTAGCTTAATTTTCTAGTAAAGTTATATTGATCGATATTGTGATGTACGGTACCTTTTTCTCCTAGCATTTTTTTATTGGAAATTTATTTTCTATGTAATCGTTGTATATCATACATGGAAGAATCAATTATATTTGAACGATTAAATAATGTTCGATTATTTTCTATCTTATTCGATTTCCAAAACTCACTCTTTTTTTGGTGCTATGAGAAGGGTGCCTCGCCACATGGCATAACCGTTGTATAGAATATCATGATGGCTTGTCGTTTATGTCCGAAGAAGATGGGCCAAGTAAAAGCATTCTACATTAAACTGTTTAAAGATTTATGATGTATTTTTAAGGATAAATTGTGAATAACCACCTGTCAGATACACCAATTTTAAAATAACCACCCCAAATTGTTTTGCATTTAAATAACCACCTCTACTTACGTTCACGTTTTGAAATACCCACCCCTTAACGGAAAATCTTAACACCGTTAATTTTGGGGCTCAATTTTTTTAACTCTCTCCAAAATTTCACTAATTACCTTACTAATCTATAAGTTGACCGGTCAAATCATGATTAGTATTTTAAAAATATTTTTTTATTCAATTATACAATTTTTAAAACTATATATTTTTGATATATGACACGGTAATGGACAAAAATTTCGAGACAATATTAATCGCGTTTTAAAAATGTATAATTGAATAAAAAATTTAAAAAAAATGTTAATCGTGATTCAGTGTCCGTTTTTCGAAAAAACGTGTTCCATCCAAAAAAATTGTCTCGAAGTACGTGCTTGAAAACCCGGCTTGTAGGTACTCGTTTTGTACGGAATCTCGAAATTCGTGCCCATAAAGGTCGTACGGTGGTGTCCGTTTTTCGAAAAACTGTCGTCTTGAGTATTAAAAACGCAATTAAATATTGTCTCGAAATTTGTGTCCATTATCGTGTCATCTATCAAAAATATATAGTTTAAAAAATTGTAAAATTTAATTAAAAAAAAGATTTTTAAAATGTTAATCATGATTTGACCAATCAGATTATAGATTAGTAAGGTAATTAGTGAAATTTTGGAGGGAGTTAAAAAAGTTGAGCCCTAAAATTAACGGTGTTAAGATTTTCCGTTAATAGGTGGGTATTCCAAAACGTGAACGTAAGTAGAGGTGGTTATTCAAATGCAAAACAATTTGGGGTGGTTATTTTGAAATTGGTGTATCTTACCGGTGGTTATTCACAATTTATCCTATTTTTAATCAATGACGATAACAAATTTTGTTGATACATTAGCTTGCTACATAGACTTTTTTTATAAACGATAAAAATATATACAAGTAAAAGTAAACCTCATGCATTGCACTATTTTTGCCGGTGACCATCAATAAAATATGATATACAACAATTATATATGCTGCACATTGCAAGAAATTATCTGATTGACAACCAAAATACTTTAAAAACTTTCGTCGTTCTATATAATTTGCCAAAATTTACCCTAGGAAGATTGGAATCCAATAATTATTCTTTTTTCACATATTAAACACTCGCTGTACAAAAAACATTTCTTAGATTGATCATATATCCCTTTTATTTTCCAAGCCTGCTAGCATATATAACCCTATAGATTTTCTACCAAGAAATTGTAACATAGATAGTAATAGGACAATGGCTCTCTCTCTCAACTTTCTCCTCTCGCTTTGAACAAAAGCGTCGCCATGGCCATGAAGAGTGGAGCTAGGAGGGAGCTGGTGGTCAAAGCTAAGGGCCCTACGTCTGATTCTCAAGCCCTAAAAACGAAGTCTATGGATGTTATTGTTGGTATTGGTGATTTGCGTATGAAAGAGGTTGATGTGCTTCAAACTCCGGAGGAATCTCTGCTGGAGTACATGGTGGATTCTACTCTCAAGCGGAATTTTAGTGACTGGCTATCTCTTATATCCAAACAATCGTCATCTCGGATTGATTGGGATGGAAATGCGGCTAAGAGCTCGAAAGGTAAATCTCACTCTCGCATTCCTATTTTGAATTAGTTTGCTAGTCCTGGGGTATTGGATGACTCTGTGATTGAACCTATGCCTTTAAATGATAACTTGAGATTGGTTGACAATTTGATTGTGAATGATGTTTATTCATCTGAGAAGAATGTTTGTGCCTTTGTTGTTAAGCAACCTGTTAAAATTGATATGGTGGATATTCAGTCTGAATTAGATTACTGGAATTCTGGTTTAATTTGCTATGTTGCTGGAGCAAACCCTCCATTGGCTGCAATGGATGGATTTTGTCGTAGGATTTGGAAAACTGAGGGGGTTGATAAGGTGGCTTTACTAAGTAAAGGGGTATTCATTGTGAGATTAAAGTCAATGGAAAAGAGAGATGCTATTTTGGCTTGGGTTTTTTTTATAATAAGCCTGTGTTTATGAAGCCCTAGACCCCTGATATGGTTGTTGCTAAAGAGCAGTTTAAGGTGGTGCCTACTTGGATTCACCTTAAGCTTGATTTCAAATATTGGGGGGAATCTTGACTAAAGAAGATTGTTGAGCAGGTTGGTGTGTTTGTTAAGGTAGACCAGGCTACTAAGAGTAGGTGTTGTTTACCACTTTTCGTAAACAGGAAACTCCTGGATGAGTGTAAAAGTGTAGGGTTGATGATTTTGGGAGGCTTGTGTAAAGATATAGCTTCGTACCCGATCCTGCAAAAAAGGGAACTCAACCCAGAGGTTTGGGAGATGATTCCCCCTCCGATGCTTAAGTCAATTTCAAGTTTGTATTAAAGGGAATACAGTGTGAGCAGATTTTAGTAGAGTAAGTTTAGAGCATGAGTCTTAGTTACCTTTTTCACCTGAAATTTAGGACTATTTATAGCATTTGGTTTGAAGTAGGTGCCAACCTACCTTAATGGACTCTGATTGGCTGAGCAATCAGAGTGTGCCACGTGTCAACGCTTAATGGCTGCCAAGCCTTATCCAATTAGTGACCTCCTCCTCTTCGGATTTGGGCCTGATTATTCTCTTTAGAGACACAAGGGGGATTTTTTAAGGATTGAGGAATATTCCCTAAAAGGAAGATTATTCCTTTCCTTATACCTTTCTTGAAAGAGCCATATGGGCCTCTGGTAATGTGCCACCTGGAGTAGGGGTATGCCTTAATGACCCTACAACATTTGCCCCTAAAAGGGAATTTATCTGAATCCAATACTGATATATTTCCTTTCATCAGTAATAATCATTCCAGTTTTACTCAAGTAATTTTAAATGTATTGAAGGAAGAAATCAATCAGGCATTGTTGACTACTGACATGCCCCTCTCACTATATGACACATGTCATATTTACTGTGGGAGGGGAGAGTTTTTTTTACCCCCCTATAAAGGCCCCCTTTCCCTCTTCATTTCCTCATTTCATTTTCAAAATTTTGAGAGGATTTTAAACAGAGGTTCTAGAGAGATTTTAGAGAGCGTTTTAGAGAGATTTTTAGAGAGAGAGTACAGATCGTCTGAAGAGTCGCTATGTTCAACGCTCGTCTGTCTCCAGCCTACTTATCAGTATTCGTCAGGTCTCTTTCCTCCTTCCATACTTATTATTTATTCATTTATTCTTGTAAATAAATGGAATCCTCATCCTCGTCCAACACCTTTGGCCGTCCGAGAGAGTGTCTAGGTCCTAGAAATAAACTCTAAACATCCTCGAGTTCTTCTTGAGTTAGACCTTTTTTAGGCGGTCCCTTTGTTTATTTTTATACCCACCAACCTTGTCCGACATCCCAGTCTCTGCCTGTGCAGGGTATTCTGGCGCGCGTCAAGCAGACCGCTCGTTTAAGACGGCAGCTTATCCTCCCTGCTTCTAGCTCTGAGATGGAGGAATCAACCGATCATTGTCCAGAAGAAAACCCCGCTGAGAGTTCAGGACTATCCTCTCATAGAGACGATGACCAATTAGACATTCAACTACAACCCTCTACTGATCCGAGGCCGTCCACTGCTGGTCCGTCAGGAGTCCGAAGAGAGGACATCCCTGTTTATGACGAAGTAGATAACGAGGACCTCGCAGGATATGACGATGAGGTGACGTTCAAAAGTGACGACGAGGTTGAGGATGATGACGAAGTCTTAGGGGAATCTGTAGAAGAAACTGCAGAGGAGGACGAGGAAGGTAGCGAGGAGGAGGGAAGTGCTTCACCCACTCTGTCAGAAATAAGACGATCCTTAGGTGACTTAGCCGACCCTAGATCCATAACAATTGATGGGGCTTAGTTGAAAAAACTTGGGTCTGATCCGAATCATTTATGGGCGTCCATTCCCATGACAGACTATGAATTTGTCATTCCTTCAAAAGGTAAAGTTATTTTTGACGTCAAATGCGGCCAGTTCCCTGTTTATAAGCTGGCCTTAGATTCTGGACTTAGGTTTCCTCTTCATCCTTTCATAAAAGTGATATTGTGCCATTATAATCTCGGCCAAAGTCAGTTGGCACCAAACGCCTGGCACAATATCTTGACCTTTATTGCTACCTGTGAGCTTAAAGGTTATCCCTTTTCTCTGGCCGCTATCACACACATGCATTACCTCTCCAAGATGCCAAAGATGGTTGATGGGTCTTGGTTTAGTCTATGCAACCGTCCTGGATTTACGACGGCTTGGGGAAAATCGTCAAAGATGCACAACTGGAAGTCACACTTCCTTTATCTCCAGGCCCTGACGAAGATACAGCCAAATGCTTTCGGAATACCGTAGTCGTGCGGTTACCAACACTCGACGGGGAGCTCCCCTCCTTGGCCTGGAGAATAAGCACAACGACATGGTTGTGCCCACTTTAAAGTGGTGGAATACCCAAAGGAAGGTTGTCCAACCTTGAAGGGTCCTGCCGCCTGGATACCTTTCAAAGACAGATTTTATAGGAGCAAGTTTTTAGTGGCCGCCGACCTTTGGTTGGGCGAGGATAAAGGTACTCCATTCTTCATAATCTCCCTCTGCCATGGTGTCATGTTTTAAACTAACTTGATTTTCTTTGTGTTGTTTTCTTTTTATAGAGGAAGCCAGATCACTTCTCACTCCTTCCCAAAGAGGAGAGATGGACGCTGCACATTTTGCACGTAAGCTGCGTCTGGAGGCGGCCAAGAAGTCGGCAGAGAAACGGCTAGTTACTCTGGTAAGACATCCTTCTTGTTTGTTTTCCGTTAAAGACTACGATACTATAAGCCAAAAAATAGGGTCTTAGCTTTCGGTTGGCCATGAATAGTGCTAGTCTAAATTTCTCGACCGTTGTGTACTGAGTTTTGGCATCCATGAGTAAATGGCTCACAAAATAAACTGGGGTTTAAATGGCATCCCTCTCAGCTAACAACATTGCACTGACGGCTTCAGGAAAAACGGCTAAATAGGAGAACAGCTTTTCTCATTCAACTAGACTTATCAGACGAGGGAGCTGTTGTAGGTGTTGTTTAACTTTTTGCAAAGCTTCACGTGCTTCTGCTGTCCATTGAAACTTGGCTCTCTTTTTTATGGTTGCAAAGAAATGATAACATTTGTCTCCTGATTTGGAAAAGAATCTATCCAACGCCGCCAGACAGCCGGTTAGACGTTGTTCTTTCTTAATCTTTGTCGGGGGCTTCATATCAAGTATTAACTGGATCTTTTCAGGACGCCTCTATCCCTCGCTGATCTACCAAAAACTTCCAAATGAGACCCCGAAGACACATCTCTTTGGGTTGAGCCTCAATTTATATTTTCGCCAGGTTTCAAAGGTTTCACGGAGATCCTTACCATGATCCTTCTCCTTCTGCCTTTTAACTATCATATCATCAATGTAAGCTTCCAAGTTACACCCCAGCTGGGGTGAAATTTTTTTGTTGATAAGTCTTTGGAAGGTTGCAGGGGCATTCCTCAGGCCGAAGGGCATCATAAGCCAGCCATATAGCCCTTTTTGCGTAATGAAAGAAGTCGTGTCTTGATCCTCAGGCAACATAGGGATTTGGTGGTATCCTGAGTATGCATCCATGAAACTCAGCAAGGCATGCCCAGCCGTGGAATCTACTAGACGATCTAGCTTTGGCAAAGGGAAAAAGCCTTTGGAACAGGCTTTGTTCAAATCAGTGTAGTCAACACACATTCTCCAGGTTCAATTTGGCTTAGGAACCATAACCACATTTTCAACCCAGTCGGGGTAATGAGTTTCTTTAATAAATCCAGCTTCTAGCAACTTTTTGACCTCCTCGTCAACATCCTGATTTCTGGCCGGTCCTAGGTGTCTCTTTTTCTGCCTGACGGGCTTTTTGACCGGGTCGACATTCAACTAATGAACGCCTATCTCCGGATCAATTTCTGGCATTTCATCAGCTCCATATGTAAAGATATCCTAATACTCTCTCAGCAATGAGACTATAACCTCCTGTAAATCTGGCTTCAGAGCTGCCCCAATCTGCAAAGTTTTTTCTGGACGATCCTTGTCCAAACAAATACTTAGGGGAGCCTCCGCAGGTTCTGCATGATTGAGAGTCAATCCCATGATCGCCATTATCGCAGTCGAAGATTCTGGTTCCTCCTTAATTAGGGCAAACTTTCTTTTCTTGTTGTGCAGATCTCTAGACGCCTTCCTTATGGAAGCAACGTGCTGCTCAGGTTTTTCTTCTTTTTTCCCAGACGTTCCACCAACCTTTGTGCCGGCCCCCTTGGTCCCATCAACCTCCATTGGTTCAGCAGCTCTTGACTTCCAAGACGAGGGCCTTAAGGTAGTGAGATAGCATTCTCTGGCTTCCTTTTGATCACCGTAAAGAGTACCAACATGCCCGTCATTGCACTCAAACTTCATGATCATTCAATGAGTGACAATTACTGCCTTGATCTCATTGAGAGTGGGTCGTCCCAAAATTACATTGTACGCAGTCAAATCTTTCACAACCAAGAACTTGGTGAACATCGTCCTACAATGGTCTTTTTCTCCAATTCGGACTGGTAACGACACCGTTCCTATTGGGTGAATCACTCCTCCTCAAAAACCTATGTTTGGGTGATGGACTGGGAGTAGATCACGTTCATCGAACTTAAGCCGTGAGAAGCAATTAGCACTAATAATATCGGTTGAGCTACCAATGTCTATAAGGATTCTTCGCACCTTCAAATTTGCAATCTTCATTTCTAACACAAGAGGATCATCATGGGGGGTTCTGATCTGGCCACAGTCTACTTCACTCACTGTGACCAGGGGAAACGGAACCACCTTATTCTTATTCGTAAGCAACACTTGGCCGAGCCCTCGGACGTAATTCTTGTGTCCTCTCAATGTTGGTCCGCCGGCGGCAAATCCACCAGATATCACTAGGACAACATCCTCATATGTACTAGCACTTTCCTTTTTCTTGATTTGCCGAAAATCCTTCTTTTGAAAACGTCCTTCCCGGGGCATGTATTGGTTCATCTTTCCCTGCTTTGCAAGATTTTCCAATGCTCTCTTTAAATGTTTACACTCATTTGTTTCATGCCCACAATCCTTGTGGAAGTGACAGTACTTGTTTTTGTCTCGATTTTTATAGGGCGTCTTCATCTCGGCCGGGGCTTTGAGCTCATGTTGATCCTTAATCTCCATGAGAATGGAATATTGATCCTTATTGAACTCAATATCCTCAGCTGAATTAGTTATTTCTTTACGTTTCTCTTTTCTGGACGAGGTTGTGCTTGAGGATACCATCCACATCTCAACCTTGTTTAGATTGTTATTTTGTTTTTAAACATGATCTTCAGGCTTCTTGGACTCGGCTGGTTTAGTCTCTGCACAAACCTCGGTAGCGTGTATGAATGCTTCAGCCTCTTGAAGTGCTTCAGCCAGGGAGCTTACTTTCTTCTTGACTAGATCAAACTCAAAACTTCCTGGTCGAAGTCCACGAATGAAGGCGTCAAAAGCCACACCAGCGTTTAAATCATGTATCTGAAGAGCTTCCAAATTAAATCTTTTTACAAAACTTCGCAAAGACTCTTTATGGGCTTGGACAACCTTCCCCAAATGAATACTTGTCTTCTGCTCTTGCCTATTTGCCACAAAATGGCTAGTGAATGAATAACTCCACTCTGTGAAGTTGTTAATGGAATTAGTCGGCAGATTGTTGAATTATTTTTTAGCAACTCCCTTCAGTGTGGCAAGAAAATTCTTACACTAAGTTGCATTGTCCACAGCTTGGACGTACATCTGGTGTTTGTAGGCTGAAAGGTGATCGTCTGGGTCTGTTGTACCATCAAATGGATCGATAGTTGGAAACTTAACTTTTGGGTAAGGTGGGGCTTCCATAATTCTGGCCGAGAAAGGTGTCGGCCACTCTATGAGAAGTTCCCTTAGACGTCTGTCTACTGGAACATCATTTTGCATGCACTCTCGAAAAACTGGATTGGACAAGGTTTCCTCCTGCGACCCCCGCCGATATACGTTCTGATGAGAAGTTCTTCTATAAACAATGGGCTGAATCACTGTCCTTTCCTACCGAGGTTCTTGAAGCGACGAGGTCCTAACCTGCCCCATGGTACGGCTTCTTACCCTCAGAGGTTGGTCCTACATATACGGTGTCGAGTCGGTAGCCGACCTCTATTTGGCTGCCACCTTCTTTGCCTGCAAGTACTCACGGGCATCAGTTTCCATCCGCCGACCATCCACTGGTCTATTCTCTGGGTTTGTGACCACCAAATTCCAATCAAGGCGGCGCGGTTGTTCATTGCAGGCAGGTTGCCTTCCTTTAGGCAATCTCCTTGCTTCCTCTGGTTGCCGAGATCTTCTAGGTCCTGAGACGTTCTCCTGGCAAGCGCCCCTTCTAGGCGTGGGCCTAGATTCTGGCTGAGGCCCTACCCTTAAAATTTGCATGTTGTTCTTTATCTTTTCCTGAACTACTTGAGCCATCCTAGTCTGAAATTTATTTAAAGCATTTTCGAAATGAGCAGCAATAACTGGAAGAGCTGGATTAGGCTCCACAACTACTCCCTGGTGACTTCCTTGAACCATACCGGCAGAATTGTTTGGACGAGGTCCATCTCGTCCCCTCGGCGGACGCTCGTCTTCAACAGTATCATTTACCTGCACCTGTTGACTTAGCCTTTGGGCTCGGTTGGATGAATTACAGTCGGTCATCTCTACGCCTCCCCACAGACGGCGCCAAATGTTGTTTACCACTTTTCGTAAACGAGAAACTCCTGGATGAGTGTCAAAGTGTAGGGTTGATGATTTGGGGAGGCTTGTGTAAAGATGTAGCTTTGTACCCGATCCTGCAAAAAAGGGAACCCAACCCGGAGGTTTAGGAGATGATTCCCCCTCCGATGCTTAAGTCAGTTTCAAGTTTGTAATTAAGGGAATACAGTGTGAGTAGATTTTAGCAGAGTAAGTTTAGAGCATGAGTCTTAGTTACCTTTTTCACCTGAAATTTAGGACTATTTATAGCATTTGGTTTGAAGCAGGTGCCAACCTACCTTAGTGGCCTCTGATTGGCTGAGCAATCAGAGTGTGCCACGTGTCAAACGCTTAATGGCTGCCAAGCCTTATCCAATTAGTGACCTCCTCCTCTTCGGATTTGGGCCTGATTATTCTTTTTAGAGACACAAGGGGGATTTTTTAAGGATTGAGGAATATTCCTTAAAAGAGAGATTATTCTTTTCCTTACACCTTTCTTGAAAGAGCCAGATGGACCTCTGGTAATGTGCCACGTGGAGTAGGGGTATGCCTTAATGACCCCACAACAGTAGGGAGAAGCTGAATTTTGCTAGGATCCTAGTTGAAGTTCCGTTTGACAATGATTTCCAGATCAGATCTCTTTCATAAATGAAAAGTGTTTTGAGGTGGTTGTTGAGGTGGAATATGAGTGGAAACCTGTTGTGTGCTCTAATTGTTCCATGATGGGGCATTCAATGGAGTTGTGTAGAAAGAAACTGACCAAACCTGGTGGTAGACAGGTTTGGAGGGTAAGAAGATTGAGGTATAACCAGTTCACTCTTCTTAGGTGGAGGGCAAGGTTGTTGATGTTACTCCTGATGAGGGTTTTGTTGTTCGTCCCTTGGTATGTAAAGTTAAATCTCTTATTCACGCTGATGTTAATGTCTCAAATGTGTTTGTTGTCCTGAGTTCAGAGATTGAGGTGGGTCAGTTTGAATCCGTTTTTCAAAATGAGGCTGATGTGATTGGTGAGGAAGAAGAAATTCCTCTAGAGGGTGATGGATAGATTAATAGTGTGGACTATGATGGGGGCTAATAGCCCTCAAAAACATAGGGATATTAAATCTGTCCTTAATATTCCTAATGTAGGTTTGGTTTGTTTGATTGAAACTAAAGTAAAGGCTTGTAATATGGGTAAGTTGTATCAAGCTCTCTCTCAAGGTTGGTGTTTTTTAGCAAACTCCAGCTGTCATAAAGGTGGTAGAATAGTTCTTGCTTGGAATCCTCTGAGCTTTGTGGTGGATCTACAGGTTATTACTAGTCAGTTGATCCATGGTTTTATCACTCCTATGAATAGTAGGAATGGATTTTTCTGCACTTTAATGTATGCTCTGAATGATTCTGCTGGTAGGAAAGTTTTGTGGGATGACCTGGTATTGCTTTCTGCTAGATGTAATGGCCCATGGTTGGTAATTGGAGACTTTAATTGTGTAATGCAGGTTGATGAAATAATTGGTGCTCTTGTTTCAAGTAGGGAAACAGAGGATATCAGAAGATGTGTTTTTCAATGTGGCCTGGCTGATCTGAAAGGTGTTGGTCAGTTTTTCACTTGGAATAATAAACAAGAGGGTTCTGGCAGAGTTTTTTATAAGCTTGATCGAGCCTTGGTTAATGTACATTGGCTGGGGAAGTTTTCTTGTTCAGAGGTTAGATACCTCTCTGAGGGTAGCTTTGATCATACTCATTTAGTGATTAATTTCTGCCAGCCTATACCTAATAGGAGGAGGCCTTTTTGGTACCTTAGAATGTGGAAGGAAATGGAGGGTTTTGAGCATATGGTTGTCATAAGTGGACTTTAGGTTCACTTATTTGCATTTAGTTTTAGGTCATTTAGATGCATTTTAGGCCATATAGTTTCCTATTCTTCCCCTTTTTCATCCTTTCTTATAGTCACATGCTTTGCATTTAGTTTTGTTTCATTTGCATGTAGTTAGGTTGCATATAGATCATTACATGTGCATTTTCATCCCCCCTACCCCATCTAACCTTTTCTTGAAGTGTTTAAAGTTAGATTTACAAAGGAAGAGGCTCCAAAACAGGGGAGCGGGCGCTCCAAGAAAAGTGGAGCGGGCGCTCCGTCTAAGAAAAAGTGAAGAAAAGAAGCAGCAGCTTGGAGCGGCCCAGGAGCATTCCTTTCTTGCCCTTATGTTTACGGGGTATAAAAACCCATTTGTAATAATTATCAAAATTAAGCTTTTAATTTCTGAACATTAATTAGTTCTATTTAGAGAGAGTTTTTAGAGAGAGAAGTAGAACTTAGAGAGAGAAACTAGATCTAAGCTTTTGAATGTGGATTATTGAAGCAATTTCAATGGAGTTTAGCAATTGATTTTCATCCATATTTGAGTATTTCTTCTTGATCTTCTCTTTATTTGCTTTTATACTTGCTTTATTTTGGTTTAGCATTTGATTAGTAGGGATTAGTTGTTATTAGCTTTGTTGAGATGATTTTCACCATTGTTAAATCACATTAGTTGATTAAAGCTTTTTCTTTCTTACTTTTCATGGCTAGTGAGTAGTTTACTAGCTAGGGGAATGGGATGACCTAGGTGATCATTAGTTGACCTTAAAAGTCAAGCTTGGGGTTAGACCTAGGTGAAATTAGGTTGTCTAGCTTATTTTATTGCCTTGTTTAATTGATTGATCACCATTTGAACTTGATTTGGGAATCAAAGGTGAAGGATTGAGAAATGAAGCCTTGGATTGACCTTAGGCTAGTCAATAGGTTGACTTCACCAAAAGAATAGGTGATTGACTTCCTATGACCTTAATTGAATCGCTATGAGTTGTGGAAATGCTTGGTTGATTGATTTTACCATGAGAATAGGTAAAATTGGTTGATTAAGTCCTCCTAATTAGCTCGAGAGAGTAATTAGGAAACATTTGAGTTACTTAGTCCCTTAATTGACCCTAATAAATCCCCTTGGCTTGACAAATAGGTTAGTTAATGGTTAACTAGGGATTCCCCTACCCCTAGTGTCTTCCTATAATAGTTTAAACCCAATCTTTTAGTTTAATCGTTAGTTAATTCGTTCATAGTTTCTTATTTGTTCACTAATCTCAAAAACCCCTAAAAATAGACTTAACTCGCTTAATCGCTTTCAAACTTTGGCTAAACCTTGATTCCTCGTGGATTCGACCCTTTCTTGCCCTATATTAGGCTAAGTTAGGTTATTAATTTGGCACGTCCAACGACCGTGTCAGGTTGAGAAGATTTGGCAATCTTCTAGGGTGGGTTCCAGAATGTTTGAATTGGTTAGTTTACTTAAAGAGACAAAGAAGGAAAACAAGAGCTTATGTAAAGAGGCTCTTGATATTGAGGTCCAGGATGCTAAAGCTTATTCTCATATGGTTGTATGCCAACAACAGTTAGGTGCAGACATCCATAATATTTCTATGAGAGAGTTGGAATATGTTGTTACGTCTTAGTATAGAAGAATTCACAAAATGTACCTTGGTTTTCTCAAGAAAAGAACTAAGGTTGCGTGGATAAAGGAGGGGGATCAAAATACCAAATTATTTCATTAAGCAATCAAACAGAGGAAGCTGCATAATAGTATTTACAACATTGAGGATATGAATGGTGTTCTGGTTGAAAGTCCTGAGCTGGTGAATAATGCTAATCTGAAGTACTATGAGGATCTTCTGGGATCTACTTTGTGTGATAGGAAAAAGATACATCATGGGATTTTAGAGATGGGCCCTATGGTTTCTTCTGCGAATCAAGCTTTTTTATTGAGTCATGTTTGTGCTGAGGAAATCAAACTAGCTATGTTTTCTATCTCTAGAGGCAAATCTCCTGGGCCTGATGGTTTTGGAGCACACTTCTTCAGAGATATGTGGCATATTGTGGGAGGTAAAGTTGTGAATGTTTTTTCTTGCTTTCTTCCATAGTGGTAGATTGTTAAAAGAGGTTAATCATACTATTTTAGCATTGATTCCTAAAGTTAAAGTCCCTAAATCCGTTGTAATGTCATTTATAAGGTGATTACTAAAGTTATGTGTAATAGACTGAATGTCATCCTCCCTCAAATAATTGCCTATAACCAAGGGGATTTTATTAAAGGGAGAAGCATTATTGACAATATTATGGTGTGTCAAGATGGGATCAAACATTATGGTAGGAAAAATGCAAAGCCAGGGTGTTTGATCAAAATGGATATGAGGAAGGCATATGACACTATTGATTGGAAGTCTCTTGAAGAGATGTTGTTAGGCCTGAAGTTTCCTACTGAGTTTGTCAAGCTGATTATAAATGTGTCACTACCCCTAGTTTCTCTTTGATGTTGAATGGGAATTTACATGGTTTTTTCAAATCAAAGAGGGGGTTGAGACAAGGTGATCCAATGTCTCCTCTTCTTTTTGTCATTTGCATGGAGTATCTTTCTAGGGTTATGAAGTTCATTGGAGAGAAGGATCAGTTTCACTTTCATCCTAGATGCAAAGAGATCAAACTCAATCACCTTACCTTTGCTGATGATAAAATCTTGTCTCTGTGTATGTTTTGTTACAAGGTTTTAAGTTGTTTTTTGTTCCCTTTTGTGGTTTGAGGGTTAATACTCATAAAACTGTTGTTTATTCTGTTAGGATGATGGAAAATGGTGATCTGACTAGAGTTTTGGATGCATCTGGTTTTACTGTTGGTGAGTTGCCTTTTGGTTACCTTGGTATGCCAATCTGTGCTAGGAGAATTTCTAGTAATGATTGTCAAATACTTTGTGAGAAGATGACTAGTAAAATCAGAATATGGAGCTCTAGGCATCTTTCTTACTCTGCTAGAACCATGCTTGTTAAATTTTATTCTTCTTAGCTTGCATGTTTATTGGGGGCAGATTTTCCTTATTCCAAAGAAAGTCATCGAGCAGGTGGAAGGGATTTGTAGAGCTTTCTTGTGGACAGGTGAATACTTCTCTTCTAAATCTGGTAATGTGGATTGGGAGTTTGTTTGCTCTCCAAAACAGAATGGTGGATTGGGGTTCATAAGGGTTGGTTTATGGAATGTTGCTCTTGTTCGATGAGATTCGAGAAAACAAGTTCTTGATGAGTGGCTTGCGAAGGTTAAGAAAATGAAAGAAGATGGAGCTTCTACGGAGTTTGAGATTGACGATGATGGTGTAGTGGAGTACAAAGGGAGGTGGTGTATACCGAAAGATGAGGAGTTGAAAAGAAAGATTCTGGAAGAAGCTCATGATACGCCGTACTCAGTTCACCTTGGAGGGGATAAGCTTTACAAGGATCTCAAGCATCATTTTTGGTGGTCCAACATGAAACGAGAAGTCGTTGAGCTTATAGCAAAATGTTTGACGTGCCAAAAGGTGAAAATACAACATATGAGACCTGGAGGGAAATTACAACCTTTGGAAGTACCTGGTTGGAAATGGGAGTCCATCTCCATGGATTTTGTGATGGGATTACCACTTACTAAATCAGCAAAGAACGCTATATGGGTTATTGTGGATCGTTTGACGAAAACCGCCAGGTTCTTAGCAATGAAGGATATTTGGAGTATGCAACAATTGGCAAATGCTTATGTGAAAGAGGTCGTGAGATTGCATGAGGTACCAAAGGATATTGTTTCAGACAGGGATTCAAGGTTCTTGTCTAACTTTTGGGGAAAGCTACAACAAGCATTTGGTACCTTGCTTAAGTTCAGCACGACATTTCACCCAGCAACAGATGGGCAGACGGAGAGAACCATCCAGACTCTTGAGGATATGTTACGAGCGTGCGTGATGGACTTTGGAGGATCATGGGATGATCATCTACCGACCATTGAGTTCTCATACAATAATATTTATCACTCGAGCATAGGGATGGCACCGTATGAAGCGTTATATGGACGAAAGTGTAGAAGCCCTTTATGTTGGAGTGATATAAGTAAGTCATCGACCTTGGGACCCGAGATGATCGAGGAAACGACAAGGCAAGTTCGATTGATTCAAGAGCACATGAAGGCAGCCCAGGATCGTCAAAAGTCATATGTTGATCAGAACAGAAGGGAAGTAGAGTTTGAGGTTGGAGAAAAAGTCTTGCTTAAGGTTTCACCGACTAAAGGGGTCATGAGATTTGGTAGAAAAGGGAAGTTAAGTCCACGCTACATTGGACCGTATGAAATTTTGGAACGAATTGGTGAGGTAGCCTATAGATTAGCCTTACCCATGGAGTTAGCCAATGTCTATAATGTTTTCCATGTGTCTCAACTTCGAAAATATGTCCATGATCCTACCCATATCATCCAGCCTGAAACAGTAGAGTTAGATGAAACCTTAACCTTTTGAAGTACGTCATGTTAAGATTCTTGATTCTAAAACAAGAAGTACCCGGAACAAGGCGGTAAATAAGTAAAGGTGTTGTGGTCGATCCCAAACTCTAAAGAAGCAACTTGGGAGACTGAAGAAAGCATGAAAAAGAAATACCCAGAACTGTTTAACCAGGTATGTTGAGTTTTGTGGGCGAAACTCCTTAAGGGGGGGTAGAATGTGATACTAACAAACCGTTTCAGTAAATAAGTATCAATTTTTGAGAGCTAACATAAAAGTTCGAGGACGAACTTTGTGTTTAAGGAGAAGTATATGTAATATCCCGAATCTTTGACGAGTTTGAAATAATTATTTTACACAAATAATTTATTTACATTGACTATTTTCTTCAAAACTCTAATAATTTCCGACTATCTATTTTAATTTGTTGATAACAAGAACTACTTAATTTATTTTCTTAGCTAAACTAATTTATTTTTTTTCTAAATCGTTAAGTATTTTTCTTCCAAAAAAAAGGGGGGAATTTGATTTGCAAACAACGTACGTTACACTTCAGCCTCTTGATATCCCTTACAGCTGAAACTACAATATTTATTTGCTCATCATATTAATATACACCATTAAACCCATTGTCATCAGTTATAACTGAGCTAATAATTAACACTCATCAAATTGCTATGGAAGCCGTTTTTCTATCTTTCAATATGCCTCATATTCCTCTTCCTTTGCTATACATACTGAATCTGTGATCATTTCCATTTCACCAAAACTCAAAGAAGAATATAGTGAATTACTAAGTCTCTTCCTACCTTCTTCCATATCTATTGATTATTTTCGAGCTTAATCAACATACGAAATACCAGTCTTGCATCCATGTATGAACGGTAACCAACCCTCAACCACCAATAAATTACCGGAATCAAATCCAACCCAGACTCGTACCGTGCAACACCGTGTTGACCACCCTTACCTTCTCCCTTCTTCTTCCAAGTTTTGCTTCACCTGAATGAACCCAGAATAGAAATTAAATCATTGTCTCATCCTCTGTTTCGATTTATCAAATCAGATCAGTTTAAAAAATATATATACACTACAGACCGAGAAACTTGCACTGGTCTGAACCTCGGTGCTCCGGCATCCGACCCAACTAGTTTGCTTCTCCGCGCTTGCCCTGTTCTTCTCTCCTTCTCTTTCCCTTTCCACTCTCTGTTTTGGCCTTTGTAGCAAATGCTACGTTGGACTTGAACCAGGAAGTCTAACTTCCTGCTCTTCCTTTTATAAAGCCCTTTTTCTTTTGTTTTCTTTTGACTTCTATTTCTCTTTTCTTTTAGTAATGATTTTTGTTTGGTTGCTTTGTCTCCTTGTGTTTTATCAAGAGTAAAAATTTGTTCTTATTTTCTTTATTACTTAACTTACGTTTGAACTTGTTGTTTTTATTTATTTTTTAAAAAAATTCTTTATTTATAATTTATAACCCATATTGTTAAACCTCTTTCTCAATTACAGTGACGCTACTATACTATTCTATTATGCTTAGTTTTGGGTTGTTTTATTAGTCGACTAATTAGGATTATTATTGTGTTGTTGTAGACGGAGGATACTTAGAAGACGAATTTTAGGTCGACTTTTGCTACTTTACGCGCACTCGAGGTAATTCTCAATGTCCATCCACTTTAGAATCCCGTATAGGAAAATTACGTGCTACGTGTTTACGAACGTGCAATTGTATAAACTTTATTATTATTGTGTAAAGTACTACTATACGTACCATATGACTATATTAGTATTAATATTTTTATTATAATGTTATAAATAAGTACTTTAACGTTAGTCTACTATGATGGTTTTGTACAACTAATGTTATTATGTTGTTCTAAGGGAACTTGGTACTAGTATAATTAACGTTAACTCATGTTATGTTGATGACTATTGGATTATGGAAAGGTTATGATTAAACGATGTATGTGATTTCGGACTTTATGGGTAATGTGACATTGGTCGTTCGACTTTCATAATCAAAAAGCAGATAAAATGTATTATGTGTTATTGTACGTGTATGATGTGGTTTATGTTATAGTAAGAGTTGTATGTTTATTGGCTACCCTAAAATTTACTGATCACGTAAAGTGGAAATATGAAAAGTGATGAAACTTATGGATTTGGATCCTCCATAGGTGAGGAACAGCTACCCTGTGAAGTAGTGAACCTAGTGGCGTTTGATCATTAGGCTACCAACAGGTTGTGAAATTTTATTATTCTGTTATTATCTTCCTCCTAATAGTGGACCTAGTGGCGCGCGTTTGCGGAGATCATTAGGCTATTAGTGAGGGGTGTGCACGCTAGGGACATTCTGTGAAACGATGTTGGCCAATAATTATTATTTGGGTGACGACCCACTGTTGAAGTAGGTGGTTACTGGGACTAGTCCCGGCCTACTGGCGTTCCATTCCCCTTTCTTAATTTAGAGATGATTTTACATGAATTATTTAACGGATTATATTAATGTTTTTCTTTTATGATTGTTTGTGTTCGTGCATATATTATAATATGTTATATATTTTATAAAATTATTTTCAAATTAAAACTATTACTATTTTACGGGATGGAGTTGGAATTACTTAGCTTTTACTAATTTTTGTATGTTTCTTTTTTTTTTTCTTTTCTATTAAATTTTGCAGGTTGGTGAAAGGGGATTACATTCCAAGAGTGAGCGCTCTAGTAGTGTTAGAACCACCTAGTTGGGAAATAAAGGACTATTATGTTTAGAGGGTTTTTGTTTATTTAAGTATCATAGGATTTTGGATTGTTTAAGTCGAGACTATCTAGTTTGGTTTTATTTAATACTTTAACTAATTAGTTTTCAAGTTCTATTATTCTTTAGGAAAAATTGTTTTTAATAAGTCAACCTTAATGCCATCTTCTAAAATTAAGTTCACCTTTGGATAATTCTGGAATAAGTTAAGCTTGTATGAGTATTAACTTTCAATGAGTTCAAGTGACCGTTTACATTAACAACAGGTAATAATTTTCCCCTCTTTTCTTTCCCTTTACCAACCCTCTACACCTATAATCACAATCACCACCACCACTCGATCCCAAACACCACCCCAATACCTGATCTAACTCATTGAAAGTTAATACTCATACAAGGTTAACTTATTCCAGAATAATCCAAAGGTGAACTTAATTTTAGAAGATCACATAAAGGTTGACTTATTAAAAACAATTTTTCTTATTCTTTATTTATTTTAGTTAGCCTTACATTTATTTTCGAAAGAAAATAGATGTAGCGTAACACCCCCAAGGTTTGAATGGTCGTTTTTCATAGTAAAAATGTTGACTTTATTTAATAAAGAACTGTTCAAAATTTTGGGGTTGTTACAAAGATGAATCAAACAAGATCTCACATGACTATGTTTTTCCTCATGTATAAATAACATGGGATGGTCAACGATAGAATGTGAATAGTAAAAAATTTTAAATGTCCCTATTAAACGGAGGGACTAATTATTATCTAATAAAATTACAGCAACTTTAAAAAACTGTAAAACTCTTAAAAATATTTTTAAACTCCATTAAACACCAAAACTTCATCCTTTAATACTTCTTAACATAGTACTACTAAAATAGCCTTTTAAAACTCTAGAATTTAATACTTTAATATTCAGGATTCACTTCAAACATAAAACATTGAATTTAAAATCTATAACTTTATTTAATAAATACCAAAATAAGTAATTTATTTATTAGAACAATAGAGTCAATAATTGTAATGTTGCATTCACTATTTTTATGATGACAAATAATATTTTTAAACTTTAGAATAAAGTGTATATAATTCATTTTTCCTAATTTTGTAATTGTTTATAATCTTACGTACGGACCAAGGAAAAAGTGCAAAATTAAGAGAGAATGATAGTAAAAGTAAGGAAAAAGTGAAAAAGGTAGAGAGAAGGAAATCAAAAGTAGGAGAGAAGTGTAATAATTAGGTGGGCAAACCATCAATTTATGGGAAAAGGTAGAAGTGTACCTGTTAAAAAAATACCCCAAAATGGAAAAATATACATATTAAACAAACGGAGGGAGTACATGACTTGTGGAGAAATATTTCAGAGTTTAACCTAATGCAAGTTATTAATTTGGGATTATATTTTACACGCAAAATTATTATATATATTATTTGATTGATTAAATCTAATAACGTGGGATGTTTATTTTGAATAAAATAAATCTCATGTTATTAGATAGAAGTATTACTTAGTTGTTTGTTGTAGATTGAACGAGTTAAATGCACAAGCATAACAACAATAACAACCCACGCATACTCAGCAACAAACTGCCCAGGTGGTTCCTGGATTCTAAGGAGCCCATCAACAGATTGTCCAGGTGGTTCCTAGATTTTAGGGAGTCAGACGATGACTGCCCAACCGTGTGGTTCCTAGATTTTAGGAAGTCTAGAAACAACTTGCTGATTATGAGGAGCGTGTAACAACCTGCGCACACATTGCTCCAACCGAAATGATGATTATGAGGAACGTGTGGACTAAGCATGCACATGTCATGGAGATATGGCAATGAACATGGGATATTGGATCCTACAATTAAGTAGCGCATAACGACCTTGAAGAGCAAGAATAGGAGGATGTGTAAACTCTTATAAACAGCATAAAGGCTGCACAAAGAACACTAAGACTTTCCAGTATATTCAAGTTCACAAGTACTTAGAAAGTTTTCATTCTATTTACTCTTGTTCAAAAGCAAATATATTTGTATTCGTTTTGAGTGTTAGGTGAGAGAAATAAAATGAGAAACTTGTGTCATTAAGAGAGAAAGAGAAGAATTCGAGTAAAGTCGGGTGAGAAAGACTTCGAGTGAATTCGAGTGAGAAAGTCATCTGTTCAGGGGGAACAATGTGACTGGGAACAAGTTCCTAGAGGAACATTTATAATAGGTTGTAGAGTTGTCAACGCTATTATAAATAAGATAACACATTGTTTCTTCCTTGAGAATTTTGGAAGAATATATTGTTAAGTAATCTCATGTGTCCCTACTCTTTTTACCTTATTCTCTTTTGTTTATTTAAGAGTTTATATATTCCGCAAAAATTGTCTAAACTTCCCACAACTACAATTCACCCCCTCTTGTAGTTGATTTAGGGTTCATACTAGACTAACATGTAATTATTAATCACCAAAAATCAATACTAAGAACATTAAAAACTAATTAATAAAATAATATAGTGGAAAGGAGATGGAAAATGACCGGAAAACAAAGAGGAGAAAATCGGAAAAAGAAAGGGCATTGTATTTGGGATGACGCGTGGCTCGAGGCTACGGTGGTGGTGTAACACCCTGCCAAAATCGAACCCTTTTTCATTTAATAAAACTCGTTAGGGGAAAATCCACGAGGGTTCGACTCGGATGGCATGCTACCGCCGCACTTAACTCCTTAGAATTAATTGCAAGGCTAAAGATTAAGACACACTAAATTCAAATTATTTAATCCTTACAACCAAAATAATTTGTTCGTTAATCATTACTAATTACTAAAGTGTTTAAAGTTTCAGCGGAAGCTAATATCATAAGATAAGTGGAAGACAACTCTAAAGGTTATCTCTTTGACCTGCACAAATACATTGAAAAGAAACAAGAGAGACAAACTCCCAAAAATCAGAAAAACTGAGTAATTCCAACTCCATCCCGTAAAGTACTTAAGTTGAAAATACTTTGTAAAAATAATAGTTTAATAGGGTCGAAAGCATAGGACATATACATGTGTAAATACAATTAATAATCACATAAGTGCATACATACATACATATATATATATATATATATATATATATATATATATATATATATATATATATATATATATATATATATATATATATATATATATATATATATATATATATATATATATATATAAGGTTAATAATCACATAATTCCAAATGATTCAATAATCCATTATTATCCGATTATTTAAGGAGAGAAAAGAGAACGCCAGTAAGTCGGGGTTAATCCCCAGTAACTACTTACTTCAACAGTGTAGGTCGGGGTCAATCCCCAGTAACTCTACATATATTATAATGGCCATAAACAGAGTCCCTAGTGTGCTTCTGACAAAAGACCCTTCACTACACACTTTCTATCTTTTTCTTAATAGATCTTTTCTTCATTCTCCAAACGTTCTTATGCCTCTGTTTCCATCGGCAGCATCTGTGGCAATAGGTTCCGAAATTCAAGTTCTGAATGGAATTCCAGCACACCCGATCTACTTGGATCACAACAAGATAGAAGGAAGACAAGTAACAGAAAATCATCATACTAACCAGAAAACCTGTAGGTGGCCGCAGAACCTCCCATACAGGGCAACTTGTTCATCATTTCCCTCCGGTAATCCACTTTAAGTGATTAAAATATTTTGTGAAAGTCATCTCTTAATCATATACACATATAATCATCTCATTTAACCAAGTGTGAATATATTCATTCCAATATCCATAACTAAATTTATTCACGGCTTATCCAGAAAGCTCATTTTCATTCATATACAAAAACCATCACTTGTAAATTTAATAATTCATCATTTTCTAATTTATCACCAATCCATTTTTAATTTTCATTTTCAAACTTTAATAATAATAAGGGAAAATTAATAGGAATAATCCGAACTATTGCCTGTCTTCTATAATTAATCCCACCTCTAGTAATTCCTAGAATAATCTCAAGTATTTAGGGTATCTTCCCATATTAGTCCTAGGTTAAATGATAACCTGATAAAGAGGTAAAAAATAACATGTTGCACAATTCTATTGGTTTAACAAATAAAAGAAAATTTTTTAAACAAAATCCCCCACCCCACCCAACTCTTCCCCTGCAAACACCCTTTCCCCCTCTCCCACCCTAGCTAACCCTCTCCCAGCCCTCAAAACCACCAATCCCTGAAATCCACCGCCCAAAAAGTCACCATCCCACTACCTAAATTGCACCACCAAAGCCTAAAATCCTCCGCCTAATTCGCCAACCACCCCACCGCCTAAAGTGCACCATCACCACCCTAGCAAAGAAACCAGCCTCCACCACCACAAAAAATCGAACCGCCATCATCCCCCAGCGAAAAACGAGCCACCACCATCACCCTAGCGAAAAACCGAACCACCACCACCACCCCATCGAAAATTCAGCCATCACCAGCGAAAAACGAGCCACTAACAGCAAATAACGAGCCACCAACCGCCAATTCGAGCCACCAACGTCCCACATCGATCCACCAACCGCCGATTCGAGCCATCGCCCCCTCGAAATTGACACAGAAGATGTCCAAGGTGGTAGTGGTGGTGGACATGGGGCGAGAATTGATGGAGGTGGTGCAATTTGGTGGAGGTGCTGCAATTTGGTGGAGGGGAAGGCTGGAGAGGGGGAGGGGGAGTGGTGGTCAGTGGTGAAGAGGAGGGGAAAGGGGTGGGAGGATTTATTAGTTTTATTTTTATTTTATTTTATTTATATTTATATTTTGGCTAACGGCTGTGTGACACGTGGCCACTTATAATGCTTTAATAGGTTGCAGGTCAAGTGAGACTATTTTGGGAAGAGTGATAAAAAATTGGGATTATTTTTAGAATTAACAAAGGTGGGATTAAATAGGGAAGATGACCAATAGTTTGGATTATTCTTGTTAATTTTCCCTAATAATAATAGCATAATAACAATGATAATGATAATAATAATAATAATAATAATAATAATAATAATATAATAATAATAATAATAATAATAATAATAATCATAATGAATAATAACAATAACAATAATAATAATAATTATTATTATATTAAAAATTAATCTTTAATTCAACAAATGCTGAGAATAAAAGATAAGATTATTTATCAAGATCATCGGTAACATTAGCATAATTGTCATATTGTCCATAGTCCATAGTTGATTGTCATGATCCATATCCGTAATCCATAGTCATTATTCATCTTACTAATTGTATTCATAATCCGCATGTAAGTCAATAGTTATAATTCATCATAATTCCATAATTATGATCCACATTTCTAATCATAATCCAAATCACATAGCCAAGTAATTAAGTCGTTATATACTACGGGATCTATGTTTAGATGGACATTGAAAGTTACATAATCCATATTTTAATTCACATAGTCATATAATTAAATCTTTTTATTTCTAACGGGACCTATGTTTAGATGGACAATGGAAATTACCTCGTGACGCGTGCCCAAAAGTTAGATTCACGAACCGATCAACACTCTTGATATTCCTTGTCTAAGCACTCGGAGTCTGCAATGCACATAAACGAGATCTAAATTAGTAACCTAGATAACCAACCCCTGTTTATTTATAAAATAAACGAATTTAAATAATTAATATAACCTTAAAATTTTCCTTAAATATTTCAAATGATTATTAATGACTCAAAGTATACCATTTAAAATAAAATAAAGAAAAGAATGATTTGGAAATCATTTAAATATAGACTAAGGGGAATAAATGAATTTAATTTTAAAAAAATAGGTAGTAAAATGGTTTAGTTAGACAATAATCCCCCTTTTCTTTTAAACGAAATAAGGGAAGGGGGAAAATAAAAACTGATTTCAAAGAATCAGTTTTAAGAAAAGGGAAGGGAAAGAAGGCAGAGGAGAGCAGAGGAAGAGAGAAGAGAAGAAGGAAGGGGATGCAGGGGGTGGGCTCGGGTTTTGCTAGTGATTATCTAGGCGAAAGGAAGAGAGAGGTCGCGAGGGGTGGTTGTGGGTGTTTGTTGTGGTGGTTGAAGTGTGGTGCGAGGTGGTGTTGGGCGAAGGAGGAGGGTGAGCGAGCCAGGGCAGTAAGCAGGGTGTTTGGCGTGGGCTTTCAGGCGGGCTGAGGTGCGGCGATGGTGGTGGTTCGTGGCGGTCAGATAAAGCAGGGTGGCGGTGGTGGCCATTTGGTGGTCCGGTGGCTGGGTTATGGTGGTTTAATATAAATCTTTGTTTTGTTCTCTTTTCTTTACTTTTCAAAATGGAAATCAGAAATTAAAAGGGAGGAAGAAGAAACTGAAGAGAAGAATGAAGTAACATTGAATGTTGGTTTGCTTGAGTTTGTGGGTAGGCTTATGTGGGTATTTCTTGGGGAAAATTTCTGATGTTTGGGCTCTTAGTCAAAGCACCATTAATGAGCAAGATATGGAGGTTGAAGAGAAGATTTTTCTTTTTGACAATGAGCTCCACTTGATCATAAAATGAACTTGAATTTCAATGGTTTTCTGACAAAATTGTTGGTTGTAGTTGGAAGGGAATTCAAGGCTTAAGGATCCCTTTCACACGTTAGAAGGGGAAGAATGGAAGAAGATGGTGATAAGAGCTATAGGTGGTGATAAGCTAGGCGATACGATAAGGTGGTTTTTGGTGATAATGGCATTGTTTGTAATTTAAGCAAACTACTTAGTTTTGTCATCTTATGGCTTAAGGAGTATGTATAAGTTTGTACATTCAATTGGAAATTATGCTAAGTACATGAGATAATAATTTCAAAATAGTTGGCTAAGAAAATTTTAATTATTAGTAATAGCATGAATAATGAAAATAATTTATATCATTAATATAATTAACGTTTTTCTAATAATCGAAATTAATCGTAACAATTCTTGAAAAATGAATTCTTGAAAATTCATATTAATATGTTTTTAGATAAATAAAATAATTTTTTAATTTATCAAAAACTCGGGGCATTACAGGTGGTGGTGCGGGCAGGCGGCGTGTGGGAGTCCGGTTGGGCTACAGTGCTGGGCGCACGGAAGCCGAGAGAGAATAGAGTGAGATTGTGGGTGTGTGGTGGGCGCACGAAACGAGAGGGAGAGAGTGGGTGGTCGCGGTTGGTGGTTGACACGCAAACCGAGGCAAATGAAGGGAGGAAACCGAGAGAGGGGGAAGAGAGGGAGTCGTGCGAGAGAGAGAAAAATAGAGTGAAATATGTGGGGGGTTTTAGGATCTCAATGGGTTTATATAGGTTTGCCAAACCTATTACTATTAGGCTTAGAGAACTTGATTGGACTTTTAGTTTGGGCATTAAAAGATTGAATTGCATTGGGCTCCTAACCTAGCTTTTAAAATCGTTTATACTTCAACCCAAACAAGTTATTAAATAATTTTCGAAGTCTGACCCAATAAAATATTTGATTATTTAAAACATTATTCGAAAATAGCCAACTCTTTGATAATTTAATGGGCAAATTAACAAGAATAATCTGAACTATTGCCCATCTTTGCCCATCTTACATAATTAATCCCACCTTTAATTTTTCTTAAAATAATCCCAATTATCACCCTTCCTTTCCAAAACAATCCCACTTGACTTGGAACTGGTTAAACATGTTGCAAATGACATGTATCATAATGACATTGCCCAAAAAATAAAAAAAAATAAAAATTAAACCCCTCCCTTTTCAAGCCACCCCCCTTCCCCGCGACGACCACCTTTCCCTCCCCTTTCCCGGCAGCTACGCTAGACCCACCCGAACCCACCTAAACCCACCCGAAACCAACATAAACCCACCGGAAACAACTCAGACCCACCCAAACCCACCAAAACCCATCCAAACCCACCGGAAACCACTCAAACCCACCCGAAACCACTCAGACCCACCCGGAACTTCCCCACCACCCTAAAACAACCCCCAGCCCACCGGAAACCCACCCAGACCCACCTGAAACCACCCAGACCAACCCGAAACCCACCTAGCCCCACCCAAAACCCACCTAGACCCACCCGAAACTTCCCCACCACCCTAAAACAACCGCTGACCCTCCCCTTTTTCGGGCATGTGAGACTTTTTTGGGGGTGGGGAGAGGGAGATCGGCACTGGGGGGAGAGAGACCGACAGTTTGATGGTAGTTTCTGGCTGCTGATGGTGGTGTAGGGATGGTGCTGGGCGGCAGTGGTGGTGAGTGGGCGGCAGTGACAGTGGGCACGGGAATAGGGTGGGGTGGGGATGGGTTTATGATTTTTTTTAATTTCATTATTTTTTTTAGAAAAATTGATAAATAAAAAAAATAAAATAATTGGACCAATCATAATACGCCACGTGAAATTGTTAACATGTCTATCAGGTTATCATTTTACCTAAATCTAATATTAGCATATACCCTAAATACTTGGAATTATTTTGGGAATTACTAAAGGTGAGATTAATTATGGAAGACGGGCAATAGGTCGAATTATTCTTGTTAATTTTTCCTAATTTAATTACTTAAATACTTTATCCGTCCTGAAATATAAGTCTTATTTTCTTTTGCACAGTTTCCAAGACGCACCTTTGACCTTCTATATCTTCAATTTCGTATTAGTAAAAAATATAAAAAGTTGATATTATGAAAATATACCTTAAGGCGATTCTAACAAGATCTCGCATTAGTATGTTTTGTTGTACATAAAAATAAGAATATTTGGTGAAATATTTTAAAGTTTGACTCCCAAGAAGGAAAGAGGAATTTTATTATGGGACGGGGGAGTACTAAAAACATTTATAAATATACTTTAAATATAGGGAATTCCATATGGTACCATCTCACTTTTGGCTTTTCCATGTGGTACCACTAATTTTTGAGAATTCTACATGGTACCACTGTACGTAGTCTTATTTTCTATCGTAACATTTCATTAATTAAAATGTTAATTAGAGGTTAAGTAGGGTTAGAATTTTGTCTCGATTTGTGTGTTATGATATGTGTACGTGTAAATTAGCGGTATTAAGGTTTTTAAGGGGTCATTTGGTCTAATTTCATGTCAAAATTAACAAAAATCATCATAGTCAATTTTGACCATAAATTTAACCCTTAAGGGGTCAAAGTAACCCACAAGACCTTATTCGAACAATTTTTATAGCACGCAAACCAAAGCATGTAAATTAGATGAACCCTTAGCCCTATTTGACTCCTAATTTAACCTTTTACTTAGAGGAATAATATGATATAGAATAAGATCAAATTACAATGGTACCATGTAGAATTCTAAGAAAATAGTGGTACCACATAGAAAAGCCAAAATTATAGTGGTGCCATATTTAATATCCCTTAAATATATTTATAAATTCATAAATTTACGGGAGATTACACTTGCGCATCACCTCCCTCAATGGATTTCATCTTTAGTTTATTGACAAAGATGAAGTGTTCATGAGAATTATTCCCAAGGGCCTCGGACCACCGTACTGTTGAGATTCATAACTTATGGGATGGCAGGTTTCATCGATGCTTAAGCCATCACCATGATCTCTTTTGCTTTCCCTTCCCGATGAACCTCTCCAAACGATGGTAGTGTTGTGATATATCGATATCTTATAGAGTTTTTCCCTTTCTTTACAAGCTAAATTGTGCTATATTGATGCTCTTAGGAGCTATTTATGCTAACTATTTCGATATAGTTGTGGTTTGTGTGTTCTATATCATTTTGCAGGTTTTAGGGAAAAACTCCCTATTTACTTGATGTTTTGAGCACCACGCTATAGCGGGAAGTTATGAGGCATCTTTGAGGTCTCAAGATGGTATTTGGACCCCATTATGAAGAAGTAAGTGTGCAAAGACTTGGCGTCTGAAGCCAAGCAAAGCAAGGCAAGAAGAAGACTCGCCCGATCGGGTCGGGCAACAATTCCCCGATCGGGTACGAGTGAAGAATCTGAAGTTAAGGTTTCCCGCCCGATCGGGCGGCCTTGCCCGATGTGATCGGGCGGAGCAATACTTAGCCATTCTTGCTGTTTTTCTGAGAGCTGAAGAAGACATCCACCCGATGGCATCGGGTGGTATTGCCCGATCGGGTGCTGGGGTTGCGGCCCCGATCGGGTGGAATCTGCCCGATCCCATCGGGTGAAGCCTATTTTGTTGCTGCTGGAGACTTGTTCCCAGGCCCGATCGGGCGGCCTTTTGCCCGATCGGGTGGAGGACACGGGGATGCGATTTTCGTTATTTTCCCACTTTATCTTATTGTTTTCTTAGGACCTATAAATACTTTTAGGTTATTTTTATTTGTATCTTTCATATTATTAAACACTTAGAGAGCTCTTAGCCTAGTTTATCATTGCTTTGGATTGTAGAAGAGATTCAAGTACAATTTGAATTCAATTAAAGTTTCCGCTTTCCGTCAATTTGGTAATCGTCTTGCTTATTGCTTTATTCCTTTATCTCAATTACTTTAATTCAATTGCTTATTTCTCAATTAGTTCATGATGCAATTCTTAGGGTTTTCGATTAGTTTTGTTGTTGTCAATTCGATCATGTCTGAGTAGTTCTCTTTCTATGGTGTTAGATAGGGAAGTCATGTTTATACCATGATTGCTATTTAGACTCCTATTGATTTCTAGGGCTTGATTAGAGTGATTGTGGTGTGGTTTGTTCTTAATTAGTGATTAATGTTAGTGGCCAATTTCATTGATTGCTTGTGGTTAATAGTTGTTTGCACAGATCCATCTTACGACTAGAGGCCTAGGACACATCAGTAGTTCTGATTACGTTAGTGAACATGCGGCGTATGTTGAACTATGAGCGTTGAGTCTTAACCATAGCTCAACATAGGCTCTAATCCCCCGACTCTTGACTTAGGTTTTAATAGTAATTGACCCTATTTGATTGGTATAAGCATGGTGGATCGACCTAATACCCTAGGCTTTTATTCCATAGTTAAATCCTCGACTTAATTCGTATTATTTAGCTTACTCATTAGTTCAGTTAATTCTCCATATTTTCATCTGAAGTAGTTAGTTAATTGAATATTAATATAGAAACTCTGTCTCCCTGCGGATTCGACCCTGCTACCACTGACTACCTTAGTTAGAAGACCGTAGGTTTATTTTTGATTAGGTGACACGACTAAAACCTATCATGTTGCCACTCAGGCCTTGTAAGCTTATGATTGTGAGCAAGGACATGAGCTATCATTGCATACATTCCTTTAGCATTCAACTTCACCTTCATCATAGCATTACACTCGGTCTTTGTAACATCAACCCTCCGCTGCTTCTCAATTCCAGCTTCGTTAATAATGACATCGGGAACAGAAACAAAATCACCTTTCCCATTTGAAATTTGTGGCATGAATACACAAAGTACTTTTCCTTAGTCAAATTGACATTTGGTTTACCCATCCTTAGAGGTATACTTCCTAATGCTAAATCGCAACGCTCTGAAATGCATCCAATACAAAACATACATCTCCTCATTTGATTTCTTTTGCAAACTAAGAAGACTACCACTAACTTCAAGCTCATCATCAAATTTATTTCTTGCCACCACTAACTTCAAGCTCATCATCAAATTTATTTCCTGCCACACATATATAACAGTACAAAGGACACCAAGATAGTTTATTAAGTGACCAATTTAAGCCATGAAGGGACTACCAAAATAAATGATACAACTTGACAACCAAAAGTACTTAAATAAAGACAACATATCAAGTACAAAAATAACCTCGAATCAACATTGCATTCCACAACAACAAAACCATAAGACTGTAATTCATCATCTTGCACAACCTCAAATATAAATTGTCCAAACCTCGAATGAAGTGTGGATTCTACGACAATAGAAGCACCTAATTCATTAGAGTTATGTACATTATCCAATAAAAATTATTCAAAACATTCATACATTGCATTCATCTAAGAAAAAACACAATACATTCAGAAAAAAAAAAACAATTCAGTAGAGTTGAACAAAGTGTTCGAAATTCAAAATGAATATTTATTACAATTCATGTTGATTGCATTAGAAAACTACAATTAAATATTGATATTGATTGCAAATTGATTGAATTAAAAAATCAGAGGCTGGTTTAATATTGATTGCAATTGATTGAATTCAAAAACTAGAATTGAATATTGATAGCAATTATATTGAACAAAGGATTCCAAAAAAACATAATTGAAAAAACAATTACCTTAGGAATATGGATCTCAATTGATGTTGAGGTTTACTCAACAAGCAACTCGAAATCAACCGTGGAAAATTGCAAAGTAGTTAATAATGATTCGAAAGCAGCCATGTGAATAAATTCAAACAGAATTCTAATGATTCTCCAACAAAGAAAGATGAGAAAATTGATAGAGAGATGACACAATTGCGAGAGAATTGAGAGCAAATGGAGCTGAGCTAAGCGCCAATGTTTTAAGAATGGTAGAGTTGATGAAATTGGGCTACTTTTTAGTGCTCAATTGTTAGAAAATGACATAGCAATGGCAATGGCAATGCGGCTGGGTTGGGGAATTGAGCTTCTTTATTAGATTGAGCTTCAACTGGTCTAACTTTGAAGCTAAAGTCTGACAATCTTTAAAGATAATTTATACTTCCTCCGTTTTAATATAAGTGATACATTGTCACTTTAACGTATTTTGAGGCAAAATATCTTAAGTGTAATTAAACAATGAAAAGTGACGGATGATTTATATAATTAAATTAATAATCACAAGCTAGAAACCACCACTGCTCCCCTCTCTCCGCCACCCCACCACCAGCCGAAACACCATCCTCCCTCAAAACCACCAGCCTGCCTTCAGAAACAACCCACAGCCGGCCGAAAACACCGACCTTCCCTAGAAAACCACTCAGATCTGGCCGAAAACCACCATCCCTCCCTCACAAACCACTTATACCTAGCCGAAAACCACCAATCCTCCCTTAAAAACACCAAACCCTCCCTCGAAAATCACTTAGATTTGGCCAAAAACCACCACCCTTCCTCACAAACCACCTATACCTTGCCGAAAACCACCAGACGCCTTCGAAAACAACTCCACAGCCGTCGAAAACACCAACCCTCCCTCAAAAACCACTCAGATCTGGCCGAAAACCACCACCCTCCCTCATAAACCATTTCCTTCTTGCTCGAAATCGTCCTCCTGCTTCTCGAAGATTTCTGCTCGAATTTTGGCTTGGTGGTGCCTCGCAATTTTGGCCGGTGGCTAGGATTGCAATTTGGTAGTAGGTTGAGGGGAGGGTGGCTAGGGTTGCGATTTGGTGGTAGGTTGAGGGGAGGGTGGCTGGGGTTGCGATTTTGTGGTAGGTTGAGGGGAGGGTGGCTAGGGTTTCGTCTTGGTGGTAGGTTGAAGGGAGGGTGGCTAGGGTGTTGTTTTGGTGGGTGGCTGGTGGTCAGGTGGTGGAGAGAGATGGGGAGGGTGGTAGGTTGAGGAGAGAGAAATATTAAGTTAGTAGTAATTAATTTTATTAAGATTATATAAATATGGTTTAGTAGGTTTAATAAGGGTAAAATTATAAAATAACACACTAAAACTTACCAAAGAAGGAAAAAACTTAAAGTGTATCACTTATTTCCAATCACCCATTTTTAGAAACTGTAACACTTATATTAAAACGGAGGAAGTATTACCAAACAAGATTATGTATATTATAATTCTATATTCTGAAAGTAAAACTTGCTAAAAATAAAGTTTTTTTCATAATTTTGTCACTCAACCAATTTTAGAATATTTTATTTCTACATTTTATCGTATATCAACCAAAACAACTCCAAACGTTAAATAACAGGGGATAAATGTAATGCCTCTCAAAGGGTAGATCCTACACTCGAGAGTACGATGCGCATGGTACTCTCGAATGTACATTAGGAGCATTTAAATGTCCATCAGTTCAAATTCAAAAAACAACCGCCCCCACCAATATTTAAGATGTTCATTTATTTCATGTTATTGTTCATTCACAAACTTAATATGTTCATTTACGGATATCAAATGTACATGACAAAACTAACTTACTTTTTCCCAAAAATCACTTATCCTCACCCGCAAATTAGATCCTACACTCGAGAGTACGATGTGCATGGTACTCTCGAATGTACATTAGGAGCATTTAAATGTACATCAGTTCAAATTCAAAAAACAACTGTCCCCACCAGTATTTAAGATGTTCATTTATTTGATGTTATTGTTCATTCACAAACTTAATATGTTCATTTACGGATATCAAATGTACATTAGACATTACAAAACCAACTTAATTTTTTTCAAAAATCATTTGTACTCATCATTTTCATTCAAAAATTTTCAAATTCAGAATTTTGACAAAAGGCGAGAATGTACATTAGAAGCATATAAATGTACATCAGTTGTACATTTGCTACTGGTGGGGACAATTGTTTTTTGAATTTAAACTGATATACATTTAAATACCCCGAATGTACATTCGGGCCGGCCCGGGGAGGCGAGGAGGCCACGGCCAGGGCCCAGGACCGGGGGCCCAAACAAGCAGTTTTGTGCTGAAGTTAAGAAAAATTTATGGTCTTCAATCAACTCTTCAAGTCACACATGCATGTTTTCTCCCGTAATCACACCTCCCAATCTCTCCTTAATTGCTTTTTTCATCCTTTAATTTCGCTACTTCCCGATATTCTCAATTGACAACTGTATCAGCCTAATATCTCACTAAATTGCAAACCTTCTATACATAAAAATTATCTTAGCTTTAATATAATGGCAATGGAAGATAATATAGCCGGATGATTATTTAGTCTCCTTTCTCCTCCTTCCTGGTCGGATACGAACTGGCCGATGAAATAGATAGTGCACGACGGTCATAAACAATCTGGTATTCATCTCTTTTTTTGGCTTTAAGACTAATTATTGAATGATTAATATTTACCCACTACAAGTCTGGAAGAAATTAGAAGACACTGCAATCTCGAAGTGGTAATTCTAAATGTTGCTTGAGCCCAATGCCCAAAAAGGTAATCTCTAATTACTTTTTTGGTGCAGTAAGATAAATTATAATAGTATTATAATGAGCTGAATACTCTGTTGATTATGTATTACACTAACTACAAATGACCATGTTTGACATTTCACGTATTTTAAAGTTGTGATTTCTTCTATGATTAAGTTCATGGTATTATTATCTGATTAATATAGTTGTATCTTGTATGTAATATGTCTTTTAAATGTTTGATTTTACATGTTTAAGGTATTATGATTGTGATTTAGTTATTTGGTATGCCCTGCTGTTTATATATATTGATTTGATAAAGGTTTTATGCTTAACTCTTAAATTGAGAATTTAAATTTTGATAAATGTGATGCCAAACATAATTAATAGGGTAAAATTTCATTATCTCATTATACATGTACTAACTATCAAGGAAAATGTGAGGTGCAATAATTTTGAAGGTAATAGACAATAGTAGGGGTTGTAAGTCACGAGTTGGATGAAAAAAATAGTGGTGCATCTTTTCAATACTCCGATTTGGTTAAAATAAAATAAAAAAACATACAATTTTTCATAAAATATGAGTTATTCTTTTATGGAGGTAAAGGGCCCAATTTTATCATTTCGCCTAGGGCCCATAAAACCTCAGGACCGGCCCTGTGTACATTCGATAGTACCATGCGCATTGGACACTCTGGTGTAGAATCTAATTTGCGAATGCCTCTGCCTTGCTATCATCTTAAGAAACGGAGGGGTGACGGACTTCACTCACGAGGCAATGCACTATTCGTGAAAATAGGAGAACGTAGCAATCTGACCCACCACTCGTTGCCATCCATTTCTGAATCCAAGCCACAACTCACAAGTCACAACTCACAACTCACAATTCACAATTCACAACTCACTGAGACGGCGTTCGACATGCAAATTGCAAGAGCAACACACTCTTCAACACCAAAATAAATTCCCTTTTCTACAAATTCAATAGCTCACATACTGTCCAACAATGGCTGTATCTGTTACAGGATTATTGGGAATAACACTATATCCGAAGCCATTATCAGCAGTAGAATGCAGCATAAGTCGAAGCAAATTCAAGTCAATAGTCGGAAACCACAAGAAAGCAGGAGCTTCTCCTCCTGTTATCGGCAATTTTGAGCACTTGTTTGGAGCCGTGAAAAAGGATTGGGATTATTTGAAGAATGGTATGAGTAAAGGTGTTCAATTCGCAAACCAAAATTCACAGGTTTCTAAGATTGTTGAGAAAGTTGATCACGCTCTTTGGCTTCGTAACCTTGAAGACCCTAATTCTCCGCCCTTTCACCACCCTGTCTCCTGGCCTCAACCTTCTTATCCAGGTTTCTATTTTGCTACTACTCTTCTTCTATAAATACATAACTTGATATTATGTAGTCAAAGTGTTAGATATTTCGTTTCTTCGTTTTGGTGCCCTCCTCTTCCCTTGTGATTAATTATAACTTCTTTATGTTTTAATTATTATAAACTTTGCTATGTATGATTTGCTAGATAATGGGATATTGGAGGATATTTGCACTGTCTTCGTCACAATATTTGCTATAAATAATAGGATATTGGAGGATATTTGCTCTGTCTTGATTACAATATCACTTGACAACGCAATAGAGGGATTATTTTCGTCGATTTATCCCTGATTATGTTTTCTAGGTTGTCACTTGAAGGGATTTTTCTCCTGCCAATGTTTGAAATTGAAAGGACTGTCTGAACGGTAACGGTCCATCATTTTACGCCAAAAATACATTTTTGTAATTTTCATGCAGAAGTAATTTATTTCTGATAAAATCACCCAGAGTGTTTATTACAAAGCAAATAGGGTTGCCAATCAAGCTTAGCTATAGTGGATCGGGCCAAAGTAGTGTAGGAGGATTTTGTACTATGGATCACCTCCTTCTTCTAGAATGAATAAGATATTGTGTTAAGAGAAGACAATTCGGGGAAAAAGATATGAGAACTTTAAGTTTATAACTCCTAAAAGTTCGAAAAAGACTAAATATAATTCCACATTAACAATTAGAAGATTCTATGGTCAAAAAGACTATTGGAACAAAGTGTGTAGATTAGGGAGAAAAGTACAAGGATCTTTTATTATATTTTGAGATGCTTAGTATATACGTACCTTAATCAGTATATTTTGGGTAACGGTGTATCGCCTATTTGTATCTTTCCTTTAATCATAATGGGTGGACTCAATGTTATGTTCAAATGTTTGGGCCGTGGGGCTTAAAAGCCCTAGACTAGATTGAATTGATACAATTTAAAATCCGAAACATGGCTAAATCGAAATTAATTTGCATTAATTTTGTCCAAAAGAACAACCAAAATAGGTGGCTAGTTTCTTGCGTTGTCTCATGAAATATAACATGGAGTACATCAACTGTCTAGACCCGAAGCGAGGGATATAGGCACGTGCTTCACCTAATAATTGTTACAAATATTGTAACCTTCTTTTCAAATGAAAATTCCCCGTTATAGTCAACCTTTGAAAACTTCATGAAGTTCTCTCACCACCAACATAGTATTTCTCCCCTCCACCTGGATTTGGAACAAATTGATGAAGGTAATCATCACCACCAAAACTACCGATGCCGATTTGGGCTAACAAAATCAGACAGCCGCCTCCAGTCTCCCACAATGCCTTACTCCTCCTTGAGCACCCTCTTTTGCTTTCACGGTGTGGCGGTTGGAGTCACTATAATAGCCACAAGGACCAATATCCATCTAGTACCTTTGACCTCGCCTTTTTGCTCTACCTTCCTTCCCTTGACCGACATCATCACCGCGTGATGATTGTTGGTGATGGTAGTGAAGGAGTAATGTCCCATATCTACTTTTCTCCATTTCATTTTGCCTGTGGAATGACCACCTATTAAGGGGTGTTCAAGACAGGGTTGTTTGGACCTCCTACTTTGCTTGTGTTTCAGGGTTCAATTTCAGTTATGGAATCCCCAACACATGGTTGTTTGAACCGCTTACATAGAAACTTTAAGCTCGTGTCGTCCACGATTCTATCTAAGTTCATGCTTAGTCGGTATTATTTCGTTGAACGTTTTAGAGAAAGTTCAAATTATTTTAGGCCAATTTTCCTAAGTTTGAGATTTTTTAAATTTTCATGAGACGAATCTAACAAGATCTCACATGAAACATTTTGATAATTATATATTTATCTCTGTGAGAAGTAGCCACCAAAGTTTCTAACTTTGGCCACGATCTTTTTCTCTTTCTAAGTTCATGTTTTTACGCCATTAGCTACTGTGTCATGTTTTGCTTCTATGACTCCATTGAACATTACGTGTTATGAAAGCATGCCTATATTTCACGTTATTGTTAGCCCTAGTGCCTACCATGTTACATGAAACGAAAACGCTTTTTTAAAATTTACAGCCCTATCTGCTGTCTTCCATCTTCCCTTTGTATTGTACTTTTTACTTCATGAGTTTCTTGATTCAGTTTGTGAAATGTAATAATGTCAAAATGCATTTTCATCTGGCAGCACTCTCAGGGATGGATTTGTTGAGCGCTGATCTCCAAGCCTTGGCTGCATATGGTAGTTACTTTTACTGTGTGTCGAAGAACTGGTCAAGGCCACTACCTGAGGTCTATGATGCAGAAGTTGTCTCCAACTATTTCAATTGCAGGCCTCATATAATTGCCCTTAGACTCTTGGAGGTATCCATAATTTTAATATTGATGTTATTTTATGTAGTTGGCCAAGAGGGTGTTATTGATATTGTATATGTGGTTTTCACGTTTGCTCAAGTTTGCATGGACGAATATATGTGGAGTAAGAGAATATATTGAGGATTTTTCTGAAAAAGAAAAATAATGGAAAAGAAGGTGTAGGTAGCAATAAATTATGTGTAACTCAGGTATGCCAAGTTGCCAACACAACCATATTTTCCTTAGTAAGAGTTACTTAAACCTTAACCGTACAAAAATCCCAAAGCCTTAATCCCAAGATGTGAGGTTTGCTACATGAACCAAAACAAATCAACGTAAGAGATAGTTAGTAACAATTGCCTTTTGCATTCATTATCATCCAACCATATTATGCTATCTCCTTACTTACCCCCGTCTTCAAGTTACCTTTGATCTCCCTCACCCTCTTGTGTAGTCTTCGCTTGTCCACCTCTGATTGTCCATATTGGAGCATCTTTCGGTCGACGTCAACAAACAAAGTCGACCCTCCTTCATCCTTATTATCTTTGATGTCTTTTTTTGTGTATTTTCTCTTCTAAAGTAGTTTGCCTTATTCCTAATACAATACAATTCCTCCTTAAATACCATTCACTTATCCCAAAGAACTCTTAGGCATTGCTTTATTTAAGCCATCTTAGTTGGTAGGATTTTATGGTGGGCTCGCCGATATACCTTACCATAGACGAGTCTCCCTCTCCTTCTTATGTAGTCCTCACTTCTCCACCTCGAGGAGCATCTTGTAGTCGATGCCAACCAACAGAGTCAACCCTCCTTCATCCTTATTATCTTTGATATCTTTTTTTGTATTGTCTCTTCTAGTGTCCATTCCAGTTTCCAATTCAACGTTTCCTACTTGGCCACATTTATTGATTTAAATAATTAGAAGTAATACCATAAGATGACAAGAGCCTACCCAGGGAAACAAAACTCGGCCGTTACGTTATGTAACGGCCGTTATGTAACGGATTTTGAACTTGCCGTTACGCGAAATGCCGTTACGTAACCCCGCGATGAAATTCACGTCCAACTCGCCGCGTTGTCCGTTACGTAACGGTGACTCGCCGCATTAGAGCGTTTTTTTACCCGTTACATCCGTTACTATATGAAAATTGGTCAAAAAAAGAAAGGGAATATACGCATAGTAGCACAAAAACTATAGGGTCACACCAACGAAAGGAGAAAAACTTACCATGGGCTTCCAAGTTGAGTAATATATATGATTTAGTATCAATTTTTATATATAAAATGACATAAATCTTATGTTTAAAGTAATCTTATATTCACCATATGTGTAATCCACCAATATGATTGCTTTGGTCAAATTAAGTTATAAGAATACTTATAAAACTTCAAAAATGCCATTTCGAGGTTAAAATTCTAATTGTGTGAATTTTTTGAAAATATTCACGCCGCGTTAACCGCGATTTGTCTTTTTTCGACCGTTACAAGCCGTTCCCGCGTCATCGCGACCGTTACCGCGAACGCGACGATATCCGCGATTTTCTTCCCTGAGCCTACCCCACTCTCCTTCTTCTCATCCAAGAAAGACAACACGATTTATCTTTGAAGGCCGTCTGCCTTAAAACAAGATGAGTTCGAGCGAACCTTCAATAACTCTGGTGCGAAAAGCAACCCATATCACCTAGATGAACCATACAACTCGAGCGAGTTTGATACATCGCGGTTGATAGGGCTGAAACAAAATAACGGCTTTTCTAGAACTCCGGCTTGAACCAGCCCAAAGTTGAAATTCTTTCCAACTTGCAAACCGAATTGATACAACCGTTTTTTTAAAACCAGGCAGACTCAACTGTTTTAGGAAGAATTTCCATGTTTCTGGACATACTAATGTGTAATTTTTTTTTAAAAGTCCATATCCATGTAATGGGTGGAGGATTGAACAAAAGATAAACATAGCTGTAATTTTGTGTCCTTACTCCAAGATTTCACTTTAGTTTGGCTCCATGATGCATGTGTTTCATGGATGAAATATACGTGATTACAGTTAACCTTGGTATGCGTCTCCCAAATTTCGGTAATTCCTTTTGTATATCATTAAAAACTATGTGTAGATCCTTTTGCCTCTTTCTATAATCTTATAATAGACGTCTTAAGAGGTAACTGGCCTCCATCCAAGTTCCTTTACTATATCGTTAAAAACCATGTGCAGCACAACTCAATGTGGATGCAAACATGGGTTATTAGGCCAGGCCCTCGGAAAAGTATGTCGCATGAGGATCAACAGCAATAGGATGAAAGAAGGATTTGTTCGTTATGTTTAACCTAGTCAAATAAGGCATGAAATTATGGGGAAAGAGAATGAAATGTTGGGCCTTTTAGTTGCTTGGCGGAATGATATTACTAGTCAATACCTAGGAAGAAAATCGTCGATGCAGTATGTTCGCGTCATCAATGACGCGGAAACGGCTTGTAACGGTCGAATAGAGATAAATCGCGGTTGACGCGGTGTGAAATTTTTCAAAAACACGCTTTTAGATTCTTAACCTCAGTTTTGCAATTTTGAAGTTTTATAATATTCTTATAATTTGACCAAAGCTATCATATGGTTGGGCTGTACATATGGTGAAAAAAAATACTCAAAACATGAGATTATATCCTATTATATATACTTCCTCCGCTTCAAAATAGATGCAACATTTTGATCAAAAGGGACTATTAGGCAAAATTTCTTAAGCATGCTTAAGTAAATAATTAAGCAATATAATCAGCCACCAACTCCAACCAAGAAACCACCACCGAACCCACTGCCACCACCACCCACTGCCACCTCCACTCACGAAATCACCACAGAAACCACCGCCACCACCACCCACAGCCACCTCCACCGACGAATCCCACCGAAATCCACCCACAGGCCACCTCCACCCAATGAAACCCACTGAAATCCCACCGAAAACCCACTGAAATCTTCCCTCTTCAACCTCCAACCATTCACACCTCCATTTTCTCTCTCCTCTGCAACACGCCATCTGGGTATTGAGCTCAGCAATGGAGACAGCTCATTAAGCACGGGCCACATGCAAACAAACAGATTGTTATCATACCCAGAATCAGAAACGAACAAGAGAGAGAATTATAAAGCACCAAAAACCAAGAAAACAAAACCCAGAATTTGTTTGAACTCTAAGAAAGAAATGCCAAAATGAACATGAGTTTAATAGTGTAAACTTCACCCAGTGGTTCCGATTCTCATCATGGAGATTGGCATTGATGTTCCTATTTGGGTTTGTTGGGAGGTAGTCTGCCATTTTTGGAGGTTTGGTTTTGTGGTGGGTGGCTGGAGATGTGGTGGAGGTGTTGTGGCAGAGGGTTGTGCATGGTGGCTGGGGCTGGGTTTGGTGGTGGTGGTGGCTGGGGCTGGAGAATTTGGTGGTGGTGGTGGCTGGGGCTGGAGAATTTGGTGGTGGTGGTGGTGGCTGGAGAATTATATTATGGGTGTAGGTGGTGGTGTTGGCTGGATAGGGTGGTGGTATAGTGGTGAGAGAGAGGGGTGGCTGGGTAAAATTAGGAGAGAGAGGGGTGGATGAGTATAATTAAATAGTTGTAAGTAGGTTAATTAGTACAATTAAACATACTTTAATGTTGTTAGTAAGGGTGAACCGACAATTTACACACTAAAACTTACTAAAGAAGGAAAAAACAAAGAGTATTGAATCTATTTAGAAACAGCCCAAAATAGACAATGTTGCATCTATTTTGAAACAGAGGAAGTATATAAATTGATACTAACTCATATATATATTGTCCAACTTGAAAGCCTATGGCGAGTTTTCATCCTTTCGTTGGTGTATGCCTACTATTTTTTGTTACAAGGTGTATTTTCCCTTTCTCTTTTTTGACTAATTCTGATAAAGTAGCGGATGTAACGGGTTAATAATGCTCTAACCCGGTGAGTCACCGTTATGTAATGGACAATGCGGCGAGATGGGCTTGAATTCCATTGTGGCATTATGTAACGACATTTTGCATAACGGCAAGTTCAAGGTCCGTTACGTAACGGCCGTTACGTAACGGCCGTTACGTTGCCGAGTTTTGTTTCCATGGTCAATACTACTCATATTATTAGTGCATATCCTATTACTAATCTCGAAGTCATATTGCCAACTTTTTATGACTCTAATAAAGTGAGTGACCGAAAATCTTCATTTCATACATTTCCAAAAATATAATTCAAATTTCATTGCTCTATGGTCTCTATAAATGGATTTCATAGTTATTAATTAATTCATCTCCATTTTCCCCCCATGCATACATTACTTCTAATAACCAAATAAAACTTCAATCAATTCCATGAAGCCTCCTCCAAGGCTCCAATACATATCAATGTTGGTTGTCGATACCCAAAACTCTCTTCCCTCACTAGGTCACCGGCTCGCCTCTTAACGTATTGTCTAATGCCATCTTCATTGCAAGGGCCATACATGGGTGTGGACGTGTGGTGGTGAAGGTAGTTCAACATTTATCTTACATACTAATCTTTATAACTATGTATTCCTTTTCTAGTTCATTTAAAATAACTTCTTTTCTCCCTTTTGTTGTTTTACCTTGTCTTTAAACACTTAAGTAAAGAGTACACATCTATAATTACACGTATGAGTGTGCTCATACATATGAATGTGAGTCTGATTCTTCGTATGAGAAATTGTGTGACTCACTGAAAAGTGTTGTGACACTAGGATAAAGAATTAGAAACTAAAACAGCAACAGTAGCAAACACAATGAAAGAAAACAAATAAAACAATTAAATCCCTTCCTCCGCATGAATCATTTCCCTCTCCCATGCTCTCATTGATCCCACGTAAGCCCATATCGCTTTCAGTTTCCTTCATCCAAGTCATCTTAGGTCTTACCTTACCCCTTAAAATGTTATTACTCCTCCAATATTCAATTCTTCTAATCGGCATATTACTTGGTCTCCTTCTCAAGGGACGACACCCTCTTAGGTAATTTTCCCTCATCGTTTCTTCAATAGATGCAACTCCAGTTTTCTTTTGGATCTCACCTCATTTCTCAATTGGTCCTTTCTTATGTGGTTAGACATCCACCATAACATACACATGTCCTTCACATCCGTCTTATGAACGTGGCATTAGTGTCATATTACAAAGCACGTATGATTGCCGTGCGGTAGAATTTTCCTTTCAATCTATGAGATATGCTAGAATCACAAAGAAATCCGGTGACGCTTTTCCGTCGAGTTCTCCATCCTTTTTTGGGTCACTAATATTCTTATTTTGTGACTTCAACTCCTTCTCATCTAACGCCCCCTTCTCACACATACTCAACACACATATATACATATTCAACGTGATCTTGCATGTTTCTTCTAACTATTCTTTTGAGGATTCGTGGTCCTCTTATGTATATTGCTTTGTTGATGACATTTTCTAATCCAGAAACGCTAGTACTTTATAATTGACCATGCTATTTACTGTAGTCTTTAGAAAAAAATAGTAAATGATGGTTTTTTTATGGTTTCAAAGGTTTTTGCTGCCTTCACTTCTGCTGTGATAAAGATTCGTACTTCAAGTGTAACAAGATTCACCAACTCAAGGACTGATGTGAATGAAAAGGCCAACTTGTCACAGGATGATTTTGGAAAGGTTCTTAAAGAAACAATGCTTAATCTGGGTCCCACGTTTATCAAAGGTTAGCAGTATTCTTAAGCACTGAACAGCATTCCTTATTTGATCTGCTTACCAGCTGCTTCTTGGTTTTGGGAAAGAACATATTTAGTTGCTTATAAGTAATACCAGGGAATCTGTGCTGATAGGTTCTTCTCTTTAATTCTTTTCCCTATCTTTTTTGGTTGGTTAAATGCGTATTTTCTGGTAGTTACAACGCATTGTTGCTTATGCAGTGGGACAGTCTCTCTCAACAAGGCCAGATATTATTGGTTCTGAGATCTCCAAGGTCAGATAAAAAGGCTTTGTGCTTTTCTTCGCATTGTCAATTATTTAAGTGCCAGTTTATTTTCATTTTAAAATCTCCCTTTTTCTCAATGTACTTGCTACATGTTCTTTTTTAAATGTCCCATATTACTTTGTTAAACACCTCTTTTGGCAAGTTTTTCTCTAATAGGCCCTAGAATCCTAGATCCCTTGCCCGCTTTTTATATTTCGCTAGTTCTTTACTTTCCTTTCAAATTTGTGCCAAAAGAAAATGTACCAAGTAATTCGAGATGGCTGTAGAAACCCCAAGCTTGTAAGATTTCATGAGTTCTGGGTGGTCTTCGGAATTTTACCGCGACAACCATTGCCGTGCTGTCTCTTCTACATTGCAACACATCTTTCCTTTTAGTATTTCACCATTCTGAATACTGAATTCACCTAAGTGACTCTGTGACTCTGCACTTTTCACCTTTAGCACGCCCTATGGTCAAAATGTCATGTAGTAAGGGGAATGATGTAAAACACATGATTTTGCTCGAAAATAAAACATGTTTAACTTTCACGGGTCTAGAAAATTGTCAAAATTGAAGGTAATTCTCATATCTGTTTATACTTATCTTAGCCGCTTTTTGAAGATATTGTTGGGGTTAATATTTAAGCTTCAGACCTGAAGTTAAAGTTTTGTATTGGTTACCTATTGTGGGGAACAAAATCCCTAGGAAGACAAAATTATTTCATGAGACCTGGACTCTAAAATTGAATTATTAATTCTTTTTCCATCTTTTTCCACTTGTATTTAAATTTGTTGAACTCTCCTTTCTCTTTCCTATTAACTTTTCTGTTTAAAATACTCGTGCAGGCACTGTCTGAGCTGCATGATCAAATCCCTCCTTTCCCTAGAGCTATTGCAATGAAGATCATTGAGGATGAATTCGGTGCTCCCGGGGCAAGAATTTTCAGTTATATATCTGATGAACCTGTTGCTGCAGCTTCTTTTGGTCAGGTACTCTTGTGCACTAAACTATTGCCAAGGTCTAATCTGCATTGAGGAATTATGAATTTTTAACTGGGAAATCGTACGTTGATGTATGCATTAACAAGTTAGGTTCCCTTAACTTTTTTTCATTTTGCTGGCTATTCAATGTGGTACTATTTTGATCCAGGTGCTAGTTTAATAAGGTTTGTCCTTGCTTAGTCTTCAATAGATTCAACCTAGGGAAGCAGGGATTATAACCCTCTTGGAACTCTTTCCTTTTACATGACTGAATTTTATTAAAGAGAAAATGTTGCAAACCAATGCGTGGTCCCAGTCTCATTGTTAGACTACGTTTTCAAGACTATTGAATCTTTCTTACCAAGCTCTTTGGTGTAACTCACAGGTCTACAAAGGAAGAACATTTGAAGGCTGCACTGTTGCTATCAAAGTTCAGCGACCAAATTTACATCATCAAGTTGCCCGAGATATATATATCCTTCGTCTTGGGGTTCGTGTTGACCTGGTTTTGTATGTCTGACTCATTTCTCTAGAGGAATCTAAACTTCATTTTTCTAGGTTATTTCAGCTTGGCCTTTTGCGAAAGATTGCTAAGAGAAAGAACGATATTTGCTTGTATGCTGATGAACTCGGAAAAGGCTTAATTGGAGAGTTAGACTACAGACTGGAAGCAGCAAATGCGTCTCGATTCTTGGTATGCTTCTATTTCTCATTTGTTTTCCATTGTATTACGCTTGTGATGTATCTAAGTATTGTCACACATCTGTTGGTCTTCTCTGTTCTGTTTTTCTGAAAAACCCTTCTACAGAAGGTAGTAAGCTAGAATAATGCTTGAATTTTCAGATCTAACCGACAGGCTCATGATAATCTAGCTCCCTGGTAGGAGCTGCCTTTGTCTGTATTGGGCTCTGGAAACTTCCATATATCTTTTGGTTGGATTAACTGTCCTTGGTGTTGATTATAGCAATTTTTTAGTCAAAAGGAAGGCAAGCAAAGATAAGGCGAACCAAAGTAGGAAAAACAAATTGAGGGTCTCTTAGCTAATATTCCAAACGAGGAAAAAGAACAGAATTAAATAAGGCGGCAGAAACAAGTCTATTTTAGTTCATGCCATTTCTCTATTGAACTTATTTGGCTTTTCTTTTTTTCTTTTGTTTTTTTTAAATGTGAATTTTCTTCTCCTATAAATTGATCATGATCATGCTGTGCCAACTGTGACCCTTTCAATGTGTTTGAGAATCATATATCCGAGGAAATATAAGGAGTAAAAATATAGAAAAATAAAATTTTATAAATCCATGGAAAGGTTTGACTTTCACTTGTTTGGTTAGTTAGCATGGTTATCTAAATTGTATTTTGGTTTGCTTAGTTTTCCACAATTTCTCCATTGCTTTTGAAGGGAAATCTAAGAAATAAATACCGGACAAAGTATAACTAAAAGATTTACTCATATTTACATAGTTTATTTCTCCAAAAAACTCGTTCCAGCAACCAAACATGCTAATACTGAGAATTTCTTATACTGATCTCTGCGTTGAAGTTTGGTTCCCAAACATACTTTTCATTGGACCTTGGATAAAGTATCATGTTTGTTGTGATGAACACTTATGATGTTGAAGTAAGATTTCCCCTCATGGTGGTTTAAGGCCTTTGCTGGGTTTAAAGCTAGGAGTGGTTCAAGAGTTCTGTTTTAGAATCTTATATGGTGTTGGCAATCAATCTCCAGAAGCTCTTTGGGGTTTGTTCAGATCTGTATTATCTAAGGCCATTGTTTCTGAGGTGTTATTTTGGAATGGTGGCCATAAACATTGAAATGTTACTTCTATGAAGAAGATCATTTCTCTAAGGCTTGTGGAATGCCTTTCTGTTTTAGATGTTTTAATGGAAGGGAATGATGAGATGGCTTCGTGTCATAGCAAGAGCGACTTTTCTGTTCAGAATGCTTCATCCTTGAAAAAGTAGGGTCATAGATTTCCAACTTTTGATATTTGGAAGACAAAAGTGCTTCCTTAGGGCATACTTGGAATGAAGGTAATGTATTAATGGGGTAATAAAAGTCAAATATAGGAAAACTAAGGCATTCAGAGGTGAAGATAAAGGGGATAGAGTAGTGGCGGATAGGACAAGGTGGTGTTGGTTGGGAGAAAATGGAGGAAAGAGGGGAACTATTACCGTTCAAATGAGGGTAATGGTTAACGGTAATAGTTCCCCTCTTTTTTCCATTTCCTTCCTACCAAGACCACCTTGTCCTCTTCGCCACTACTCTATCCCCTTTATCGTCACCTCTACATGCCTCAGTTTTCCTACATTTGACTTTTATTACCCGTTGATACATTAACCTTATTGCTTAAGCTTGTTTTTGTACCTTTAGCTCTTAAAGATAAGACTCCTACATGTCCTTTAGAGAAGGAGCCTCTTCATTACTAGCAGTTGCCGTTTGTGCCTTAAAGAGACGGAGTCCGTTATTCATCTTCTCCTCTCCTTGGCTAATTTCTCTTCAGCACTTATCTTTAATCTTTTTTGAATGTCTGTTAATCATCTTCTCTTTTGTCCTTTAATTTTTCTTTAGCACTTATCTTCAACCTTTTTTGGATGACTTGTGTAATTTTTGATATGTGAAAGATGCTCTTGGTGCCGGGAAATAAGAGGATGAAAGAGGCTAGCTTGCTTAGGTTTGAAAGATGATCCCGCTGACAATTTGGTGGTGCGCAATGGATTCTTGGGGGTCTAGCCTCCTCTGGTGAAGCTCTCAAGTTCCAAGTTTGAGACCTTTTGTATACATGGAGTCAATATTTAGTGACCTTTTAAATTGGTCCATGATAGCTCGAGGGCTTCTGTTTGTTAATGCAATGGAACTTTTGTATACAGGGAGTCAAGATTTAGTAACCGAGTCTATGGAAACAACTCGGTCGTTACATTACGTAACGGCCGTTATGTAACGCATTTGAACTTGTTACGGGAAATGCCATTACGTAACGCCGCGACGAATTTCACGTCTAACTTGCCGCGTTGTCCGTTATGTAAGGGTTACTCGCCGCGTTAGAGCATTTTTTTACCCGTTACATCCGTTACTATTATCTGAATTGGTCACAAAAGTGAAAGGGAAAATACGCATAGTAGCACAAAACAATAGGGACACACCAACGAAAGGAGAAAAACTTGCCATAGGCTTTCAAGTTGAATAATGTATTGGATTTAGAATCTCATGTTTAAAGTAATTTTTATTTACCATATGTGTAACCCATCCATATGATTGCTTTGGTCAAATTAAGTTATAAGAATACATATAAAACTTCAAAAATGTCATTTTGAGGTTAAAATTCTAATTGCCTGATTTTTTTTTTTGAAAAAATTCACGTCGCGTCAACCGCGATTTGTCTCTATTCGATCGTTACAAGCCGCTTCGGCGTCATAGCGATCGTTTCCGCGTCTGCGATCGCATCCGCGATGTTATTCCTTGACCGAGTCTCACACACTTTCCTTAAGTATGTTCTGTTTATTAAGCGGTGACCCCCGCTTTGTATCTTTCTAATCTAGTCTATTATTACTCATGCTCCTCTCTCTTTTAAATGAATGGAATCAATTGATGTAATTGTATAAACTTGTATGCTTTCCTATGTGAATGACTCTGACCCTTTTAAAACGTTTATACAATTAAATTTGAGCCATGTTGTTCTTATAACACATTTTGTTTTCACATCCTCTTACGCTTTTTGTTATTATGGATCTGCTCATCTTCTGTGGAATAGTTAATATCAACAAATTCCTGTGAATTCAAATTTTCACTCTCAAGTTCTACTATTTGAAATTCGCTCCTTATAGTTGTGATGAATGATTCACATGTCCTCAAATTTTAAATCTAAAGGAGTAGAACTTGAAGATATGCTCATATTGTTTGTATATTGCCTATTAATCCTTACCCCCATTTTTTATGTATTATTTGGTTGTCTTTAGGATAAGAGATTGGGATTTTAGCTAAAAAGGTGTAATTATGGGTAATCTAAGAGGCATTGGAATTCGTACAGGTTAGGAATATTCAAATAGAATGTTATACACATTCCCCCATCCCCTTCAAAAATCATTCTAACTGTTTGCTTCGAGCCCTATATCATTTATAGGATTCAGACTGTAGTATTCCCTTTATCCCCTAACTTTCTTTTTTGGTTTGTCTTAGTTACATTTTTCATTTCCTTTATTAGAGTCCACCAATTATAATATTGTTCAAATCTATGTGCCCAAAGAGAAATGGAAAGGATTTGGAGGGACGTAACGGTACCTTTTACAATTTAATGCCAACTTTTTCATAATTTTATCCTTAAAGATGCACTTGTACCTATATAACTAATGAATGTTAATCGAAATTCTCAATAAAACAAGTTAAATTTAGCCATCAAATCTAAGAAATACCCCATCCTCTTGCTAATAAACGTCCATCGTGTACTAGAATAATCTAACCAGTTTTTGTCCTAATTCTGTTAGTGTGTTTTCTCTCCCTTTTCACTGGAAATTTAAAATCATGTAGTTGAAACCAAAAACTTAATTTAGCAAATATCTAATTAACACCAAATTTATAAGGAAAAATTGATTAGAATAATCCAAACTATGGCCGTTTCGCTAAGAATAATCCCAATTATGGGTTACTCCCCGTAGAATTCCAACTATGGGGTAGGTCCCGGTGCATTGACCAAGGTGACTTGAAACTGGTTAATCGGGTAAAATTTGACTTTTCCATTAAAAAACATTTAGTTTTCCTTTTCTCTCCTTTCCACCCTTACCCAACCTCAACCACCACGACCACCACTTCTAGTTTTCCCGATCAGCCGAGCAACCTCCATCCCTGCCAAGCCACCCCTTTCCCATCATCTTCATGCACGACATCGTCATCACCATCAACATCACCGTCTTCTTCCTCATCACCTCCATCAACATCATCACCTGGGAGGTGGTTTCAATCTTCACTTCCCAAACCCAAACCAAGGTCACATAATTTGATATACAATTCGATCTTGTAATTCGAAATTCACTCAAAAGGAGTAAAAAATAAACCAAAACCGACCATAATTCGATGTTTCTAGGTCGAAATTTGGGGGGGGTGGGGGTGGGGTTAGTGAATTATGTGATCCTGACCCAAACCCCGTCGGTTTAATCTTCAATTCCTGAACTCTGCGATTTAATCTTCAAACCCTGTTGATTCCTGAATGCCGTTGATTCAATCTTCAATTCCGACAAAACCCAAACCGGCTCCCTCTTTCCCAAACCCAATTCGAATCTCACCCCTGTCGTCTTCCTCCACGATTTCCACTCCGTAATCTGGGTGGAACCCAGTGAACAAAACATCTCAAGAACAAAATCAGATGTTGAAAATTGTATGAAATTTCAGTTCAAACACATTTAATCCAATACACTATCAAAATTAAACCCATTCAATCCCCTGCAAACTACTCTGCTCCAGTAGTACTACAGCAAAAAATGATACTCTAGTTTTCAATCTCATACAAGATACAACCCAAAGTTGTGTCAGTTTCATAATTTCATCTTTCACCCGTTTATCTTCAGTCAAACAGATTAAGTGGGTCAGTCCATGAACAACCCATTAACAACAAAATCACTCAACAATAAATTAGGTCGGTTGTGGGTAGCGCTGGACTGTGTTTCAGGGTTGGGGATGGGTGGGGTAGGGTTTGGGTGGTCGTGGGTGCTCATGGGTGAGGGAGAAAGTGTGAAGGGGTGGGGAATTAAAAAAAGAAGAATTGTATTTGTAAACAACCAATGAAAGCATGAGGTGTGGCTTTTTTTACACAGGACTAATCCGTAGTTGTGATTATTCTTGGCGGAACGGTCATAGTTGGGATTATTCCAGTCAATTTTTCCAATTTTAATTAAAATCAAATTTACTTTCTAAAAATAGAAGAAAAACATCTCCTTTCATTTCTGTTTGTTTGCCCTAGTTTCCGTTTTTGTTCATTTCTTTTTGTTTGTCCTGCTTAGAATCTTTCCTTTTTTGTTATACAATTTTCTACATTTAAACTTTTCCACTCATTGGTCCCACATATTTATCCAACATTTCTTTCTCTCTCCTTACCCTTTACCCCACATGCCAACTACATTATCTTTCCATCACCATCCTTGATAATTGAAGCTAGAGCAAACTAGACAAAGAAAAAGAAAAGAAGAGAGTACTATGTTTTTATTTTTTGCCTTTTAGAAATTGAACCTTAAAACATACAAATTTAACAAATCTCAATTGATTCCCACTTAGACTTGTGCAAGACTATTGTTGGTCATTGATTCTAAATGAAAGGAGCGAGCCACTAATGTAAGAGGAATTTGCTAAAGGAAGAAACAAATATAGGTATTTTCTAAAATCACTAATGAACTTATAATCCAAAATCTTCTCTATTCCAAAAATATTCAGATTTTATCTAATATCATGACTTTGATAATTTTGTTTGCTTACTCAGATTTCAAAACTATGCAATATTTTTTAGAGCAATTAATTATTTTCATTACCTTGTTTTCTTAGAAGGTTGAGAGCATTTGTTATTTTCGTTATGTAGAGGGGTTTAGCTTTAGAGAGATTTTGGCTTATTAAATTTTTCTTTAAACTACAATATCATAATTTTAAATTGTACAATACATGCACTATTAGATATAAATATTGATCAATAATTTTTCGATGTTGAATTTATTGTGGTATTCATGATTACCTTTTCATGAATATACTATTTCTACATTCTACATAATTTCCGTTGTTGGTTCTTATATACATTCTTTCCCTTTGCTTTTCTCTTTAAAAGTAATCTAATGCTATTATCTCGTTGATGCTTTCTAATAAATTTTGTAGAGGATTAGATTTTTTTTAATAGTTCTCTTAGTCCCTGCATTAAATTGTGTGAAATTATGTGTTGATGATTTCTCTTTTTCAATCTCTTATTTTATAAAATGGACTCATTGCTAACATTGAGCATGGAGATTTGTTTAGGAACATTTTGCTTGAAATAAGTGAGAGTTCATAATTGTGATATTTTATAGGATATGTCATATGAGCTTTGATTTAGCTCCTCAAATAGTGTCTTTTGATTTTAGCGGAAATATTCTAATGGTGACATCCAATAATAATATCAATGGTTCACAATTCCTATTGCATGAGACTTCTGTCGTGGGAGTTTGGTCCACTCTCATCCCAATACTTTAAAATAATCATATTAGATTACATTCAATCGTCAAATACCTTACCTCGAAGGATCTAAAGTGTGATGATTTATTGATTTTTCTTAGCTTTGCTCCGTGAAATCTTGACTGCATCACTAATATGCTTTCAGGAGGCTCATTCATCCTTCCCATTTATTCGTGTTCCAAAAGCTTTTCCTCAGCTAACAAGGAAAAAAGTGCTGACCATGGAATGGATTGCCGGTGAAAATCCAAATGACTTACTCTTAGCATGCACAGGAGCTAAAAATAATGGTTCTGCATATTCTGACTATCAGAAGGTTAAAGCTAAGCAACATCTTCTTGACTTGGTGAGTTAAACATGAATTTTGAGACCGTACCTTTTCTATGGATAGTTATATCTTGTGAGTGCCTGTATGCATGATTTTTGTTACAGCGATGGGCGACATACACTATGACCTTTATAGACCTATTCATTTAGGGTAGGATGGTAGCAGCTGGTGCTGCATGTTTTTTTGCAGAGATATGCTCTGCTGTACCAGTTTGTTAGATTTTTTGTTGATCAAATTCGTTTTAACTAGGGATAGGTTAGTTGGTATTTAATCTAATCTTTTTTCAGAAAGTGATGAAGATACTAATATTGATTTCTTACAGATGTTAGGCGTATCTAGGGTAAATAGCTGGCTTCTAGCAACTAGACGAAATTAACCATGAGATACTAGCTTGGAAATGCCCGTAAACTATATTGATTTTATAATATGTAGCTTGTTAATTACAATGCCCGTTCGACGTACCAGATCATATGGTGCTCCTAATATTACTGCTGCTTTGGGCAACTCTTATATGATGACTCAATGAGGCACTGTGTTAATTTTGGCTGGTTAGTCTTGGTAGCGGCAGTGCGGGTGTTGTAGGAATGCTAGCATGGAGTAGGTTCCTACTACTTCTCTTATGAAATCCAAGCATCTTACATCATGAATACTGATATGCAAAAGGGGTAGATAGTCTTCTGGTATTAGCTTTTTGTTGATGATGTCGTCCTATAGATCTAAAGGAATGGCACTTTTTTGAATCAGTGTTCCTGCCAAGGGTTTCTATGACATAGGCTCATGGAGTTCTTTTCCTTAACATTTGATCAGACAACATACCTCTTGGGCTTTCCTTGGAATGTTTCTGTCGATGTTGAGCCAGTTTTTGGACCTCTCTTTTGTAACATTTCTGTTAGAGGACTCATGATCATTGTTAGACGGCATCTTGGTAAAGGAGATGATGCGGGTGTCGTACCGCCATAAATCGGCCTAGCCCATGAAATATAGTTTGCGGTTTTTATATGATGCAGGTAGTATCACTTCGGTAGATTTGAAAAAATTTACGACGCGGCCGATACGATACGACCTTGTTCCGGGTAACATTTCTCATGATACTCCATATACCCATGTGCTCCTTTTTAATACTAATGACAATTTCTATATCTGAAATAAAAAATATATAAATCAAACAATATGATTTAGATTCTGGATTTATTTTGGGAGTTGATAGAACAGCAACAATGACAATGGCACCTCGATGCCTCTAAAGGGCCCCTGAATGTATCTAACCTTTACTGCACGGTAACAAAGAGGTTGTTTTCATAATTCATATATCCTTTTATTTGCTATACTATGGTTGTCTTCGAGTTCACAGTGAATATAAAGTGCAGACATTGTGACGAGTCCTTTAGTTTAGTCCAATTATAAACTAAAAGTTATTGAATTGACTCCTTCGGTTCTTTGGAATGGAACTTTCTGAAAAGTTTTTAGTGGCGAATACATTGCTCCATAAAGTTTTATTCAATAAAATGTGTCCTTGCAGGTGAGCAAAGGAGTGGAAGCATCACTCGTTCAACTTCTTGAAACAGGATATTTGCATGCTGATCCACACCCTGGGAATCTACGTTACACAACTACTGGACAGATAGGGTACCGTTGAATATTAGATGACCAGAAAATTATTTTATTTTGTCTACTTCAATTACTTTGTTGATGTTATTTCTTTCTGTTGTCTCCCCTGCCAGGTTTCTAGATTTTGGTCTTATGTGTCAAATGGAAAGGAAACATCAGCTGGCAATGCTTGCTTCCATAATACATATTGTAAATGGGGACTGGGGCTCTTTGGTCCAGGCTCTAACCGAAATGGATGTCGTTGTGCCTGGGACCAATATTCGTCTTGTGACAATGGTATTTCAATTATGTCTATTCCTTAATCCCTCCCAAGTCCCAAAACCTTCACCAGAAGTTTGCTTCCTGTGCTTTTGTATGTGTGATGATAGAAATGTTTTGTTCTCCCTTGGACGTGCTTTTCTAAAACGTAGGCAGCTTTTGGATGAAACTTTTGTTAAAATTTGATGAACCCACCATACCTCTAATTCCAGTCATATCCAGAGAATAATTGAACAGTGAAGATACAAAAGTACAGTTGAGAACACTTTTTCCCATCTTACCCTTCAATAACCAATTAATTGCAACATGTTTTCACTTATTCTTTTACACATGGCCACTCACTTTAGAATCCTTTATTTCACAATTATTCACTTTTCTTTCTCTCTCCTACCTTTTCAAAAGCAAAAAGGTAACAAGTCTACACTTTTAAACATCATAAATTCAACAAGATTTCTATCCACTATAACTTGCATTGGTGTTCAGATAGGAACAGAGGAAGGATTAGTTATTGTCAATAACAATATTATTATAATTATTAGTTTTATGTATAATAATTATTATATTATTACTATAATAAGAATAAGTACCATTATTATTATCATCATTCAAAAATAATCACTTTATTTTACTCCAGTCTTATTCGGTTCAATTCAGTTTAACCTTTTATCTTTTTCGGGGGCGGGGGGGGGTTATTTTTCCAATTAGTCTAGTTCTATTGAGTCCAGTTAAGATTCATTTGCATTGCAAGTTGATTCTGCCAAAAAGTGCTCATTTTGCATTGCAAGAACATCTAAGTAGCTTCTAAGTAGTATGTGATATAAATTAACTTAATTCCTGTCAGAGGTCGAAAGTTTATTCTGGTTCCAAGAAAAACCTTGCTTGCTTGTCAAAGTGATTGCATTGCTATTCCTAGGTATCTCAAGACTTCTGATGTCTTAGCTGCATTTTCTCTTTAGATTTGGGATATTATTTGGCCAAATTTTTATGGCCATTGTGTTGGCTTGCAGTTCCCAATATGGTGCTTTGCATACTGCTTCAAACTTTATGGTTTGTTTAAGTCAAGCATGCTGAACTTATGAGGCAGTAAAAATCACTTGTACTACGCCGATTATCAATTACTAGTGAGGATAACTCTTTAAGATTAGGATATATATGTAAATGAAAAGTTACATAGGCTGGGAAACTCATGTACATTCTATATTAGTTGAAATAAAGTATCCCTTCTACTGCCCAGTTAACTATAACATATAATCTGCTGAATGTTGCAGGAATTGGAAAATGCCTTAGGAGAGGTACAATTTAATGATGGAATACCTGATGTCAAGTTTAGTAAGGTAAGATATCGGATATACAGCTGTCTTGCTCTATTACCCTTTACTTGATAGTCTTTGTTGTGGAAAAGATGCCAAAAACTTATACTAAGGTGTATAATCTGAAGGTGAGGAGCATAACCCTCTCTACTGATGCATGTTAAATAAACAACTTGAGGTTAAAGGGTCTTGTGTTTTCTAGGAAGTCAAGGTAAGATAATATATATCTTAGGATTATGGATCCAAGTGTATCTCAAGAGATCATAATAGGATACTGCAATAGCATTTCAGAGTCTTAGCTGAATTGCGATGTGATTATCTAATTTCTCTGAGTTAGTGAAAGTATTGGGTGAGAGACGCCACAAGTTTGATCAGACAAAACAAAAAGGCTTGTAGTATCTTGGTTTTCCGTTTAGTTCTAAAAACAGCTGGGCTGTACCAAATTTTGGTTCTCGGTAATATCAGTCATAAGAAGAGGTCATTATGCCATAAAACAATGCCCTGCAGTTTGGAGTGTTGATTAATGAGAATGTTAATTTCATCATCCATAAGCTACGACTCATCTGTCCAGTATCTGAGATGGTATGTGCAAAAACGATTTTGGAGTTCCACAAACTGAGACTATATGTCCAGACACCGAGCTTATATGCTAAAAAGCTGAGATATAATGTTCAAAAACTGAGATAAAATGCTCAAAACCTGAGATAGAACGCCAAAAACCGAGATAAAATGTTCAAAAACCAAGATGTATGTCTATGAACTAAACGGAAATATATTAAACTGAGTTGTTTTGTCCAAAAACAGATGAAGTTTCCATAAACTGAGAGGATATGTCCTAAAACTGAGCTAGTATGTCCAAGACCAGCAAGGGTATATTCATAAATGAGATGGTGAAAGCACTAGAAAAGAAGGCCTTGACAATCAGTGATTCTTCTCTTTAGGTTCAGAATACTGAGATATTAGACTTTGTTGTCTCTCCTGCATTTATGTTGCTTAGCCTTGTTCCATGAGCTATAATTATTTAGGTCATGTTTGGGAAACTACCCTATTTTCAGTATATTAGAACACGAATGATGAATGACTCCCAAGTCCTATTTTTCTTTTTCCTGATTATTTTATCATTCTTCTGGTCCATCTTTTTAGTATAGTCTATGATCTGCACTTGACTTTATTATTTTTTCTTTATTTATTACTGCTATGGACAGTTTTCTACTGTCTTTTTTATTTTCCAACTATTTTCTTATCTTCATATTTGGGATTCATTTCCTTTGAAGGTCCTTGGAAAAATCTTGTCTCTGGCCTTCAAATATCATTTTCGCATGCCCCCATACTACACACTTTTGTTGCGTTCTCTGGCTTCACTGGAAGGTAATACAATATTATAGTGTTTCAGTATTAGTGGTGAATTTGTATGTAACATACTGTTATTGCTGTTCCAAACACTGCATAATTTGTTTATCCTTTTTAGAGATGAAAAGAACACTAGAAGTCCTGCAATGTAAAGGATAAATTGTGTGCCCAACCATGTTATGCATTAAGTAGAAAATGAGGCTGTGTAGGACCAAAGGCATGTGGCCCGAATAGATAAACAAAACTATGATGTTCCAGCAAAATTACCGGGATTGAAGATTTACTCCAAAGTTTTATTATTCATTTCTAACCGTGGACATTAAATGGCTAAAGTTGCAGGATGCTATATTATATTTTTGCTCTGATTCCTACCAAAAGCAAGGTAATGAACCTGCAAATTAGACAAACTCGCACCAAACTACACCACGTCAAAGATTTTATCAAGATAATATTACAAGCATGCGAGTTCGTGACAAACATTCCAAAAAAGGCTTTTTGTTCTCCAAATTAATTATTTCCTACGTTTTTTTTATACTTCCATCATTGAGTATGTGCACAAGAATTAAGGAGAGGAGAGAGATAGAGAGAGGGAAAAAATGGGACCCGTTTGATTGGAGAGAGGTAGAGAGGAAGTACTTCCATGAAAGGAAATGATGCAAGTAATTTGCAACTTTCAAAAATGGAAAATGATGCAAGTAAAAAAAAAATGGAGAAAGTATTTAGGGCTGGTTGGTTCAAAATATTGGAATGATATGGATTAGGATCTCATACCACGGTGGTTTGGATTGAAAACCCCATACCAATATTAAATTGTTTGGTTCAATTTTGGAATGGATTCTACATCCATTCCAACCGTTTGGTTCATTTTTGGAATGAGTTCTAACTATTTATTTTTCCTCTAAATTATTTTATATTATATTAATTATAATCATTTTTTTCCTCAAAAATATTTTTAATCAATTTTCTTAAGCTGAGCACATTTTTTAAAACAACTATTTTTTATAACAAATACTGGTTTTAAAATTGAAAAAAAAGAAACTCAAAGCCTCCTGACCACCATCCCTATAATCTTTCCACCACCCCCTCCTCCTTTCCGCCACCACTGCGGCGCTAACAATGGCATGGTCTCCGACTGCTACCAGAGTCCTCCTTCGCAACCACTCCTACCATTGCCATCCTTATCGACGGAAGTACGACGACGAGGATGACCCAAACTCCCTTCTTTCCTGCTTTGTCCGTCATCGGCATCAACGACCTCATGGTTGCTGTCACCGGCCGTTGGTGATGAAAACCCACGAGGATCTGTCATCAGTTCGACGACGACCCAACCAAATCGGGCTTCACAATCTGACCCTTGACCCTTGTTCCATCTGAAGCGGACGGCGGGGATGGTGATAGGCGTGACTTAGTAGTGGTGGTGGTGGTTGGTGGCCGCAGGTCGCCGGAGAATATGAAGAAAGATTATGAATTTTTTAGGGTTTGATACTAGGGTGGAATAGAGTTAGAAACTTAAGGGGGGAGGGGAGATTGAGATTCTAAGGGGATGGGGTGGAGATAGAATCCATAGGGTATGAGATTCTACCCTAAAAAAGCTCAACCAAACATTGGAATGGATGTCATTCCATTCCATTCCATTAAAAATCCCCGACCAATTACCCCCTAATATTTAGTATTCAGTCTTGCAAATCATTCTACAAACAAAAGTTGCACCCTTTTAAGTGGAAATCTTGTCATTCCCTATTTCAAACGGTGTGATTGTGTGACTAGCCAAAAAGTCTTTTGATTTAAAAATAATATTTTACGTAGGTGAACGTGCTTTCATGCTCCTAAGAACTAGTCCATCCTTGACTGGTCTACCGTATATAAGGGTTTGCCACTGGGCAAGGCTTGAGTCACTTAATAAGAGTCTTATCTTAGATCCTAGAGGTTCGGGGTTCAAATATTACCAAATGAGGGTACTTAGGGGTGGGAAGGCCTTTACCTTCACCCCTAGGTAACATAATCAAGTGGTCGACAATGTCGTCTTTGACATTCTTTCGGCCCGGAGAAAAAACTACAAATGGGCCTCTAAACAGTGGAGACACATTTCAACTATCAATTCCTTACAAAAGATTTTATTAAGGACCTCATTATTGATTACCACCGTAAGGGAGAACGATGAATTGAAGCAAGATAAAATATGTAGGCATGGTTGTGGGTTTAATTAGGAAGAATAAAAAGGATAAAATTATGAACGTTAAGTGAAGCATGTTAAGAATCATAGTTATGAGTTCTAGAGAGAAGTTGAGAACTAAATAAAATCCGAGAGAAAAGTTGGATGAGATCATGCAAATAGAAGGGCTATGAAATACAAAATAACTCGATATAAGTAATTGAAATTGAATAGTAAGAGTGTGTTTTACTCATTGTTATTAACGTCTATTAAAACTGTTTACTTCAACAAAGCAGGAAAAAAAAACTCAAAAAGGTGGGGCCTTTCAAAGAAGGCCGAGGAGCCGTCGTTCATGATTCTCATGCCATTTACGCGTCAGAATAAGGGCAAATCAAGGTTGGTAACACACCTATGAGGAATGACAATATGTAAGGGAATTAGGGAATTAGTTATCGAGTGAGAAAGAGAAGGGCAGGGAAAGGGAACTAGGAGTAAGGATGTCAATGGAGCAGGGTGGGGCGGATGTTGGCATTCCTATCCCCATCCCCGCCTAAAAAACTCATCTCCATCCCCGCCCCATCACCCATGGCGGAGGAAAATCTTATCCCCATCCCGCTCTAACGAGGACACACCAAAAACTATCCCCGTCCCATCACCCGCGTGGATTCCCATACTTGCCTTACCCCCGCTAGACCCGCCCCAACCCCCGTCTCATCCCCGCTCCATCCCCGTTCCAATGCCGGTTTACTACATTTTTTGGGCCTAGATAAACAAATGGTAAAAACTTTTAAAAAGATAATTTACATTGAAAATAAATTTCTTCAATACACGGGGATAAAGCGGGGCGGGCGGGATGGGGCGGGGCCAATCTAACATCCACACCCGCCCCATCACCCACGGTGGGTATTGTTTTTATCCCCATCCCAGCCCTATCAACCACAAAACCTTCCCCCATCCCCGCCTAACTGCGGCGGATGCAGGGCGGGTCTTCACAAAACTCGCCCCACTGACATCCCTAACTAGGAGTAATATAATTACAAGGTAATAGGAATTAACGATTCATCAAGAAAATTTGTGGATCTTTTTGTAAATATTGTGAGTGTGGAGACCGTGGAAAGTCTTCTGTTTTTGCAGAAATTACTAAATACAAAGATACAATTACGCTCTCTTCAATCTGTATTTCTTCTTCTCCTATCCTTTCTACATCTATGTTTTGTCCTACCCGCTTATAGTACATCCTACTCCACGAGATTTGGTTAGGGTTCTTTCTTAACCCTTATAAATATAGACAAAGAGACTATCTATTGATAAGAGGTTTTTAGTGTGTCGTTAAGGCACCAAGAACCGCTTTCCAAACAATATTATAATCCTAACAAACAACTACTATGAACGTAGCGATGATAAGTCAAGGGTCGAACCACAAGGAAAAAGGGATTGACTAAGGTCTATTAAGTCTAAAACTACCTAAGTGAAGGGTAAGTGAAGGGTAGTTGGGGGTGTGAAGGATTGAGTAACTATCAACTAACAACTAGCAAGGAATAACAACTAACAATAAGTAATAAAAGTAAATATAATAAGCCAAACACTAGACTTCGGGCTACTCGTATGAATCCGGGCTAGGCAACAACTACCAATGCAATTAAAGTTCAAAGGCGAATGTCATGCAAAGTTAAGTTCTCCTCTAAAGTACTCGAGTCCTCTCTCGAATGATCCTCAAGAGTAATCAATTAATCAATCAACTAGATCCTCTCTCGAATGGTCTCTAGTCAATTGATTAATGGATTTAAAAAGCTTGGAGAACCCGTAATACAAGGATCCTCTTAATTTCTACCCAATCTCTTGATCTAGAAATTAAGTTGATTCAACGGAATGACAAAGAAATCAATAATCAATTAAGAGGAATTGAAATCTAAAAGCGCTAGCATAAACGTGATCAAGATCTACCCGAGGATGACAGAACACCAAAATCAATGCATAACAATCAATAGAAAACTCAATTACATGAACATCATAATTAAGCTCTTAATTCATGCTAGCGCCCAAACCCTAGATAATGAACTGCTCACTATTCATCGATTCTAAGCAAAAGAGATTAACAAATTAAACATGGTTGACAAAGAAAATAAAATAGAGTAGAGTTTGAAAGAAAATACTTGAATTAATTCACCAATCGAATCTTCAATCAAAGTAGCAATGTAAGAAATATAGGGTTTTTTGGGAGTTTAGAGGGAGATAGAAAAACTAATTAGAGTGCTAAGTGTCGAATAATACAAAACAAAAACGCATAAACTATTTATAATATTCCAAAAATAAAGACGGAAAATCGGGAAAATTCCGAACTACAGGTCTACACGGGCGTGTAGACCCGATTCTCTGAAATCAGCTTCTTCAGAAAGCATCTACTGTTTTCATGAAATTCAGCCAACACGGGCGTGTCAAAATCAACATGGACGTGTTGGCCTGACTTTCTCAAATTAGTAGGCAAGCAGTAGCACGACTGTCTTCTTGGAAAAAGCCAAACCCGGTTTGTCAACAGACAACTCAACTTCTAACGATCATATCTCTTTCGTCTCTTATCGGAATTGGGCTTATGACCTGTTGTTGGAAAGCTAACGAAACGAGCTAACACCTCCTGCTGGAATTACCTTAATCCGATTTATGGATAAAAAATTATGTCCATTTGAAGTTCATAAGTCCACAACTAGTCTTCCAATGATCAAATGACTTCAAAAACCTACCAGTTAGCCTGGAAATCATCCAAAAACAACTAAACAGATAATGAAACGATAATATAACTCAAAGGTGACAAAAACCATGCAATGATAGGTTTAAATGATCTAAACTACATGCAAGGACACTAAAAATGACCTACAATTAAATACAATAAAGTGCTTATCATCTATATATGTACGTATTTATGAATTCTATGAATATTTATATACTACCTCCGTTTCACAATAGATGCATCATTTCCTTATTGTGTACTATTCATAGTTTAGATTTTGGTTGGCTTTGGTGATTTACATTTTAGGAAAAACATAATCGTGTGGGGTCTTGTTAGATTCATCCCAATTTGTATTTTTTTAACATCCAATTTTTATAATTTTTACTTATTGATAATTGAAGATATTAATGTTTAAAATATTGGATTGGCAAGCGTGAAAAGTACAAATGATGCATCTATTATGAAACAGAGGAAGTATATGGATGTTAAGACAATGTCATTTGCACAAACATCCATGCATGCAAGAGAACCCTAAAGAACACATGTAACAAACAAAGAATAAGTTGAAAACGTAACTGCCGGTAGTCTGTCTTACATGCCGAGAACTACAGCTTCCATTAATGCACTTTAATGAGGGTAGCCCTGTTGATTATTATGTTTTTCTTTGTATCTCAGGTTTAGCAATTGCTGCTGATAAAAATTTCAAGACTTTTGAAGCTGCTTACCCTTACGTTGTGCGTAAATTGCTAACAGATAATTCTCATGCTTCGAGGAGAATTCTGCACTCAGTAAGTACTAAGTTGTTTGCGTTTATAATGGTGACTTCGTAAAAAAATATTCATCGACCATGTAAAGCATAGATTTAAATTATTTGACTGGATGTCTTTGAAGTGGTAGGAGAAAAGAAACTGTAATTATGTTTTATGAGCAAACCTTGTCCTAAAATCAAAAAGACAATTAAAAACATACGTAAAAGTAAGGTGATGAGTGAAAGTAATTAACAGAAATATTCTACAATTATCAAACTTGAACTAATAATAGAAAAGGCATTTAACTCACCCAATCCATGACGAAATGCATTTATAAATAATTAAGTCATATAAAAAAAAATACAGTATGACCAGAGGCATGCTTATCACTAATCTACACTCATTATTGTATATCTCATGAAACTTAAATTGCTCCCCCAATTATGCTCTTTCTTGAATATGACACTGGTCTTTCTCTTTTTTTGGAGTTTTTACAATTACATTAGAGTAAACTTTTACAATAAGAATGTTTAGAAGGTGAACGTGAGACTATGAATATGAAGTACGTATACATTTAAAGAGAATAGATGGGGATGAGGGTTAGAAAGGTAAAATAGATAAGAACACGAGGGCAAAGATGGTGAAGGAGGGAGAGAAAGGTTAAAGATCTGGAAGGACAAAATTGATGTTGAAACTAGAAAAAATTGCTTTAGAAAACCCAAATGTGTAATATAAAGGCCCGTTCGGTATCACTGTGATTTTCAGTTTTTTGGTTTTTTCATTTTCAAAGTCATATAATATATGTCCAATAATGAATAAAAAATTAGTCAAATTTATTGGCAACATGATGATTTTGAAAACTGACAACTAAAAGTGAAAACCACTTTTTCTGGTTTCGTGTTTTTGGTTTTTAGTTTTTAAAAAAACTGAAAACTGAAAACAAAAAGCGATACCGAACAGGCCCTAAGGTGATCGTTTCTGATTTGTAGGTATAAATCTGGTATTGGTTGGTTTAAATTGTAACCTTAACCCTGTAAGGTGAGATATGATGAACTATTTTGTTGTCTGGATTGAGCTTAGAAATCTTCGTGAGAGCGTGTAATGGATGAAATATCTTAAATCAATTTTAAAGAACAAGGCATGGGGCTAGTAATTGTAACCTACAACCTACTTAGAGCATATAAAATGAATTGTGTGTCCTCACTAACGTACACTACCAGTTTCCTTGTTAGTGTAAGCTATGGTTCTAGATTGATTGTGAAAATTGTTCCCACAACTTCCCATTCTAGCCCGTCGCTTTCCTTCAACCTAAATTATATTTACTGGGTAAATTTCTCACCCAGAATACTGTACTGACATTTCACACTTTTCACAATTTTACACTACGGCCGATACGATACGGTATGGCCTTGTTTTGACACCATAGTCATTACTGTATTTTGCATCATCTTCCCCCCCTCCCCCTCCACATGCCAAAAGATTGCAAAAGAAAGAAGGTTGATTGCAAGATTTAAGGAAAAAATAAGAGGTGGGCTTACACTTTGGGTCCATTGAAAGAAAATACAAGCTTTGCAAAGTACATGGTGTAATATCTAGGTTAGAAGTTTTTAAACCTTGTGTGTTTCACAAGAGAATTGGTGGGGAGCTTGAGCTACTGATTATTAACTTCCTATTCCACCATGGATTCAATGTTAAATTGTTTTCCCTGGTTCTAACTAACCAACCTTTGTTTACAGCAAGTTCGTATACCACTACGTTATTATCCTATTCCCATCTTCCATGAGCTCCTCTTTCGAGCAACAACAGTGAGTTCAATGTCTACTTCAACAATTCTTCTCATTCCAGCTTGCTGTGGTTAACATGTTTACATTTAAGTGAAAAGGTCCTTGCTGCAAATTGCTCTCCACTTCTTAATTCCTCTCATAGCTTCCTAGATATACACTTCCAGTCCGCATCCTTTTTTCCGCACCGATTGAAATGTAGGAATGTCAGTGCGATGTGTTTGGTGGATAGGTCCACTGTCCACATTTGTCTAATTAATGGTACGGGAATACCTAGAGGTTTTGTGAGCCGTAGGACGAGGATGGGAACAGAGATTTTGGTACCCTCCATGGGTGATAGGGCGGGTGTGAATTAGAAAGTGTGAGTTTGAAGTTGTACTCGACCATACTGTCATATGCTGAGGCAGGGGAGTTCTAAGTTTGGCCAATTTGTGAAATTTCCAAAGTTCCTCACTCTATATTCTGAGGGAAAGTTGAGCTACTTTTAAAAAAAAGGAAGAATTCATGCAAGCTTTACAGATGATGGGCCCCATCCCCGCCCCATTACCCATGGTTGGTAAAAGATCCATATCTATCTTGCCCTCGATATGCACGAAACTAATACCTTCCCTGCCTTGATATCCGCCTAGCCCACCCACGTTGATTTCTAGCATATCATCCCAAATTTGAAATTATTCATTTTTTTTCATAATTTCTAAATAAATCAAGAAAGTATTGCAGTAGAGCTTATGGATAGACGTGGTAAAATGAAAAGGTTTTAACTTAAAACAATGAAGTTTTAACTTATAATCTTATCGTGTAAGCTTTTAATTTAGAAGTGTAAGGTGCTAAAATTTCAAAACTTAACACTTTTAAGTTAAACCTCAAGAGTTTTTTCATAAGTTCCATACGGTGTCTCTATATGCTCAAAAATAAAATAAAAAAGCTTATAAAATAAAAGCTAATTTTAAAATGTGTGGTGATGCATGGTGCGAGGACGGGTGCGTTGATATGGGGTGGGATGGAATGGGTATGGTGCAACAGTGGGCTCAAATTTTATCCTGATCCCTTCACCACCACCCACTTACATATCCCCCAAGCTCATCCCTTTGACATCCTTCAAACTACGGGCTGAAAGTGTTTAGTTCAGTGATCATTAACTGCAATGTTTAATCTTGAGGAGATTAAATCTCACCTAAGAGCTTTCAGACCTAGGCCTCGCTGTAGCAAGTTTAAGCTTTTATAGAAGTCCTAGAATAAAATTGGGGTCAATTCCACATGGAACAAAGTTAGGGGGCAATTTTTCTCATCATGAGATAGTTATATTGCATAATTGATGGAAGTTTTTCCCAGTAACGTCATCAACAATTGTTATTTTGAATGTACACTTTGAAACACATCTAACAAGGTCCCACCATCCCACATGATTTTGTTGTTCTAACGTTAGAAAAATTATACTGTGTAAAGTTTTGCGAAGTTTGACTTAGAAAAAGCAAATATTTTATGTTTTTAAACAGAGGTATTATATTATGCATTATTTACTTGCCCCATATCTATTTCTGGACATGAGAAATGGGAACACTTTTTGTCAAAGAGCATGTTTAGTACTCTTCGCATGTATATCTATAGAGAGGAATATTTTTCGGCTGGTATGCATAGTTCAAAATTGTAAAGCATATGTCGTACCTTCAATTGCTCTGTGATTACCACCTCCCCTCCTTATTTCTGATTTAACTTTAGGAACAGTATTGGAATCATTCCCACTATACATGCTCTCTGCAGGTAATATTAAATAAGAGGCGTGAATTCCAATGGCAGAGACTTGTTCTTTTTTTGAGAGTAGGGGCAACCAGGTACGATGTTGTATTTATAAATATTACTCCTGTTTATATGACTCAATTGTGTTGATTCCTTCTAGTGTTTCATGATCAGATGAAAGTGATGTGAAGCTATTGTATAAAATCAATGACGTTGTTCCCATTCAATTAGAATAAGAATACAGGGAAAATCATAGGAATTGGAACATGGTATCTTTAATAATCTTGCTATGCAAGTATTGGTAGGTAAACCAATAAGCACATCCTTTTGAATGGTTTGGAAAAACTTTTCATTTCTATGGTTTCTAGATCTAAAGAAAAAACACTTAAGAGTCCAAAACTAAGAACATACCTAGTAAGTTGTTGAATACACCTCACTCCATCCTCGAAAACTCTTCCTATGATGTTTGGGCATGCATATTAATACTTGTAGGGGCGTTTGGATAGGGGGCTTGAAGAAAACCCTTATTACCTTTATATGATGTTTGTTTGTTGATTTTTTGCAATCACTTTTACCCTTAGTTGATTTCCCACCCTACCCAAAGGTTTGGGATTACTCATATCCCTTTACACCACAACCACCCACCCCTACCACAACTACCACCTCGGCACCCAGCCCTCCATAAGCACCACCTCACTCGATTTCCATGACTTGCCACCACCCTAGTACCCCCAAGAAATCCCCACACCCCTCAAACCACCACAACCCCACCTAATCCTACCCCAGCCCCATAATCCACGTAACCCATCCAAGAACAACAACCTAGGTGCCCTTAAACCACCTTAGGTGCGCACCCCAACCCCACCCGAATTCTCACTCCACACCCCATAGACCACCCCGTCCCTCCCGAAAACTACTATAACGCCATCGGAAGTCCCACCAGCGCACTGGAAAACCTAAGGCACTCCCTATAAACCATCTTAGACGCCCCAACATTCTAGATCTGAGAGACAAAAAGATGAAGACTTGTTTGAGCGAGAAAGATAGAGCGCGTGCCGGAGAGAGAGATGTGGGGAGTGATGAAGAGAGATGCGGTGCCGAAGGCAAATTTTGTTTACTCTTTGTTTTCTCAAACCAAACACGTGGGATAATTAAGGGGTTTGCAACTCTTCTCCTTCTCTAACCCTTACTTGATCCCTTTCCCTTTCCTCTTTTCCAACCAAACACCTTCTTAGTATTTTGGGGTAGGCTTTTGTTGTAGATAAGAATAGAAATTTATTGACAGTTAGCGAAGGGTGTTAATGGAGGGTGTCACATCACCATGGGATGTGCACAGAGGTGGTAAACGAATCGGATCGTGCCAGGTTTGATGTTGTACGAGTATCAACCCTGAACACGGCCCATTTAACAAAACACATCATTGACTTGAACCCGACCCATGTAACCCGTTTAACTTATATACGTTGCATATTGCTTCCAGCACCCAAACCCTCTGATGTTTTAAGATTTATTGGTTTCGTTCGTAAGCACATATTTTTGTAATTATGCGCTTATATAACTGTAAGAGGTATATGATACTGAAAGAAAACAATTAAAAACATTAAGAACCCAGTGAAAACAATTCAAAATCTTTACAGATCACGTGAACCAAATTGCCATAGAATAACATCATATCAACACAAGAGATTTTAACTACTACAAGGGCTAAAGATTAAAGAACTAACCACTAAAATTTTCCAACCTCAAATCCTTTTCATTCATTTCATCTTCGAACAAATTAGGATCCTCAAGTTATGTAATTTTAGTCAGACCCTTACTCTTACTCTTGAGTCTCTCTTTGAACCCAAACCAAATGTAGGTATTATCTACTCATCCACCTTTGTTAGAGAGAGGGCATTTACATAGAGAAGATCAAGAAGATAAGTCCAAGATTAACAGGAAAATCTATAAGAAATAGTATGATGGTGCCATGGGAGAAATAAAAAGATGAGAGACATTTGATTCAGGGAGAGAGGTAGAGAAATTGACTCTTTTGGTGCATTGAGGTTTTATATGACAGCTACTCTGTTGCTAGCGTATGAAAGTATCTCTTATTGGGTTTTAAAAAGGATGTTGGGCTGTAATTAATTTTGATGATTCATGGCCAATTCACCAACTCAAAGAACTAAGAATGCAAACTGATGGTAAACAAGTTCACAGGTCATTTTTGGGTTACAACCTCTTACCTGAACAGGGTAACCCGCTTAATAAGCGGGTCGAGTCTTGTCAACCCATCTTTTTATACAGGTTAAACTGACCCAAACCCGTTTATTCGTGTCGGTTTAGCGAGTTTTCACCAGTTGCAGATATGGGAGAGTGTGTCAAAGAAAGAGTTACGGGGTGTCCACACCATGTTGGGCGGAGATCATATTCCTTTCCTATGATTGGAACTCTTTAGTGTACATCTCAATAAAAATCTGAATATATTATTGTGGACGTAGAGAATACTGCTTACAAGGTTTTCCGACTTAGAATTGCATCCTTTGGAGTTTCCAAATATGTATTGCGACATCCAGTGGATAAGGTTTCCGCATCATTTCTTATGCAAAGTAATATGTTGCTGTGGAAATTTACCAAAGAATAAATCCAAACAATCTAGATTCTAGAATATGCCCATTACATATAGCATTTAACATGTGGTGGTTGAAACTTGTGCAAACCTCCCAAGTCCCAACCACCGCAATCAGTGATTTTTCATACTATTTTAATTTTTTTGGGCGGGAGAAAGGAGAAAGGGGGGGGGGAACCTAGATAAGGATGTTGGTATAACCAACACTACGTCTAAAGGGCTTTTGAATGGGGAAGTTTTAAGAACGGGAAACGGGATCATCTGCCTTGATTTTCTTTATAAATGATTTTCTTTTTTTCCCCAATTCTTTTTTTCTTTTCTAAAATCTCTGTTGAATAAAACCCTCACCCATCAACGGTTTTTAAAATCTCCTATTCTCGACACACACTACAACTTTCTATCATGTTCCAAGTTCCACTAGCCACCATTAGCCTTTATCCCCACAAACACCATAACCTCCACCATAAACTATGAACCACTTTCCAGAAAGCCATTTCCTTAGCCCATAACCTGCAACATCTCAAATGCATCGCCATTTCCTTAGCCCATAACCCGCAACATCTCAAATGCATCGGCAGTAGACGAACATGCACAACGCATAGTGGTAAATGGCGATGAAGTTTATCAATATCCCGACTTTAAGTTGACAAATCACACGATTTCACAAACCTACCGGGTCCTACGACTAGAATCGCAAGTAGGATTGAAATTGTTGTAGAATCACAAGTAAAATCGGTAGAATCATTTAGAATCTTAGAACATATTTTACCGATTTTACTAAAAGTCACTACAATGGTCATCCTATCACATTTTTTAAGGAAAGGGGTACTCCAACAATCCCTTATTTTTTTCCAATTAGGATCCAAAACTAATCAAGAGGACAATAGGAAAGGAGTTATCGTATCCAAAATCTTACTACAACTTGAAATTTAGTTGTTGTGAAGGTATTTTTCTAATTTTCTCAAAGCTTGTAATTTTTGCTCTCAATTTTTATTTCTTTTTTTTTTTGTAATCTTGGTTTTTCTTGACTACTTTTAATAATTTGTTAACCTAAGTTGTTTGTACGGGTGTTTTATATTACATAATTATATTAAGTTCATTAGCTTACTACCTAAAACTTCTTGATGTAGTGATGATGTAGATAATGGGGGGTTTTAAATATTTCATACTCCCTTCGTCCCACATTAGTTGCAACACTTTCCATATATGGCCGCCTCACATTAGTTGCAAGCTTGCAACACTTCTATATTAGGCATGGACCCACTATTTTTTTAATAATATGTCATCTTACATATAACCCCAATCATTTATTATTTAATGTTAAAAAACATTAAACTACTCACACATCCACCCACCTACCAATAAATAATTATTCTATCACTTTCTATCACATCAACCTTTATAATAAATTAATACAACCTATACCCTACTCTACTAACTTCCTAGAACTTTGTGCCCAACCTATTGTTGCAACTAATGTGGGACGGAGGTAGTATGATTATTTTTTTTTTTGTGTGATGGGAGTCTTTATGAATGCTGAAGACAAAATATCATTTTAACTTTTAGTTTTATACGTACACTCGATATTTCAAGATAAAATAAAATTAAAACATATTATATGTGAATTTATTGATAAAAATATGAGTTATGTATGCGTGTATTATCAATTACTACAAAGTTATGAATGACGTAAACTAATATTCATTGTTGAACTAATCTCCACTAAACCTAACGTATTTTGTAAACTTATCTAGATTAATTGGGAACAAACCCTAAATATGTAAATATGTAGGTTGCTTGATGTAGATTTGCCAAGGTAAAACCACATATGCCCACCAAATAATTTTCTCTTCAACCAATTATTATTGGGATTATCTAATTGTTTGAACTTCACTTAGTTTTTGTTGAATTATACTAATTTTTCTTGAACTTATTTGAATAAGTTGATGAAAAAGACCCTAGCTGTGTAGTTCCCATGTGCTTAGGTGGTTCCTACTAAAACAAATTCGAACAAAATATTTGTTTGTTCTAAGACACAAACCAACCCGCTGCTTGTTGTATCCTCCTAAGTATCAAAAGTTCTTTTAACCATGTCAACGCATTAATTATCTCTATTATACTTCTTCCGTTCCTTAATAAGTGACACACTTCCTTAATAAATGAGCATTATTTTAAACATTAATATATATAATTATCAATAAGTAAAAATTATAAAGTTGATATTAAAAAAATACATGTTGAGACGAATTTAATAAGTATCCCGCATGATTATGTTTTTCCTAAAATGTAAATTACCAAAGCTAATTAAAGTCTAAATTGTGAATAGTAAATACTATGCAAGTATGTCACTTATTAAAGAACGGAGGAAGTACAATGGATGAGGGGAATGACACCAAAAAAGATTCTAATTGTTTTAGTAATTCGATAATTAATCGTATCACTAATTAAATTTTTAACCGCTTTTGCACCCATTGTATGCAGTTGATGCTAGTAATTAGGGGTGTTCAAAACCGGATACCGGATCGGATCCGGTCCGGAAATCCGGATATCCGACTTTCCGGATAATGAAAAAAAGATATCCGGATCCGGTCCGGATATCCGAATTTCCGGATTTCCGGATCGGATAACCGGATAATCCGAATTTATAAAATTTCTAATTTTTTTTTTAAAAAAACCTGTCAAAGTATAAGTTCCTGCTCAATGCTCCAAAATATAAGTTATTACATTCCAATGCTCAATGCTCCCAAAGCTTGTTTTTACATTCCAATGCTCAATGCTCCAAAATATAATCCCAATGCTCAATGCTCCCAATTGTTTTTTACAAAAAAAAACAAGTTCATGCATTATCCTCTTCATCCTCGCTCTCATCAATCATCTCCATATCAATATCAACAAATGGAGATTTAACTCCTTCATTATCATCAAAAGATGTTCTGACCTTCTGCAAGAAAACCAACATAAACTCCTTCATTATCCATGATACAATGATGAAATTACTTTAATAAAACTGAAAAATAACTTACTGAAAAACCAGGTGGAGCTTCTAGATTCGAACGTCTTTTACTCTCCATCTAGACTTGAGAACTAGAACCTGAAATAGGCGTATATAAATATTAAATCACAATGCATTCTTATGGGCTTGTGAAACGCATGATTTTGCTCAAATCCAAAATTTCAAATGAAATTCATGTTGCCAAATATAGCATAAGGAAATTCTAACCATAATTAACTCTCCTACTAACGTTCTGTCATCACCTATGAAGAACAAGCCATAACAATAATAGTAGTAGTACATCAGAAACTTAAAGCTGTTTCTTTCGGAATGATTAATGTTTGAATGATGAATCTACTTTCACACGTTTGATCAAATTAAGACAGCAACAACATTCATCAAACACTTTTGTATGCACATCAGAAACAACCACCAAACTAAAAACACAAATTAAAATTACAAAAAGATGATGCTAAATCATAATAAATCAAAGCAAAAATCCAAAACGAAATCAACAGTTCTACAAATAAAACAAAACACATCAAACAAAAAAAGATTTCTTACCGACGACGACCGCCTGCCTGAGAAGACGACGGACTAGAGGAGAGCTGAGAGAAGACGGCGAGGATTCGCTGACGGTTGACCGTCTAAGGGAGATGACCGACGACGACCGCGTGAGCCTTGAGGGGAGATGATGACCGACGGCGACGACCGCCTCAGCCTTGAGGGGAGATGATGACCGACGACGAGTCTTGAGGGGAGAGTTTAAAACTGAAGTGAGGAGTTGAAAACGGCAGTGGAGACTTGGAGATTTGGAGTGACAGTGAGAGGAAATGAGGAGTTAGGTTATCTAAAATTTTAAAAATGTTTTTTTTAAAAAGATCCGGATATTCGGATTATCCGGATTTCCAAAACACGTATCCGTATCCGATCCGAATATCCGATTTTAAAACCGGATATCCGATCCGAATTATCCGAATTTTAAAAACCGGATCGGATATCCGAAATTATTGTTCGGATATCGGATTTTTCGGATCGGATTTTTTTGCACACCCCTACTAGTAATCACATATCACAACGACGAAGGGATTGAACAAACCAATAATTAAACTAGGACATATGAACGCTTACTTGAAAAACCCCTCTTAATGCAGAGTAAGGGAATGTTACACAACCCCAATTCCAAAGTCTCATACGAGCACTAAACAAACCGAACAACAGATAACCATACTTAGCAATATATGAAGGAGAGAAGTGAAAAGCCAAGAAACAGGTGTCTGTTGTGGGCTAAATTCAATAGCACCTCGTCAACTTTAGACGTAAGGCACAACAATGGATGATGGTACTTTGGGATGTCAGTTACAAAAAAATTGTTGGACCAAGTCAAATACTCAAGAAGTTGTGTGCCCTATAAATTAGGTATATGACTTTGTACTATGGAGATATGGATGTATCGAGAAAGATATGGTCAAATAAGAAAGGGGAAAATGGAAAGATAAGGGGAAGACTTCTAAAGAAAAGGGGTTCCTAAATGCCATTTCCTTGCCAAAAGAGGCCTCAATGTATCAAATTAAATCCAAGTTATCACTAGGATTACTTAATTTTTGGGTTTGGTTGATTTTGAAAATACAAAGATTTTTCAAGGACTAATCAACACTAGTTGTGCTAAAGGTGTTGATTGAACAAGCTTAGGTTAAGCTACGAGCTTTAATCCATTATGAGCATGATTATTTATATTTAATGATACCTTAAATAATCATTAAATATGACTAATTATGTTAAATAGCTGAATTAGTTTATAAACCATGCCTAAATTATTGAGTAGATTTCACGGTTTTGTTAAGTCTTAACCGGTTTTGTAAGGCAGCTTAAGGGGGCGGCTTAAAACTGATCTTTAAAGGTCACCTCATGCTTGGAGAGCTTCATTTGGACGTCATGCATGTTCACATGAAGTCATATGGGCATAGGACCTTGGTGCAATGAGCTTTGAGAGCTTAAGAGTGAAGGAAGGCAAAAACGTGATTCAGCACTGTACTAGGTCTCTGCAAATCCTACTGCGAAGGCTGTAAGTTTTTGAGGATATTTTCCTTAGTTTATGTAGAAAATCTCCCATTGGTATTTTCTATGTTTAAGATCATCCAATGGCTTTATTTTACAATTTTCAGCATATGTATTTTATTTTCCTTTTTTAGTTAGGCAAATGACATCCAAATGACGCCTTTTTTGGTATGTTGTAGCTATAAATGTCTAGTTTGTACCCCTTTTGGAATCAGATCATTTGAATTAAAATTGAGCCTTAGGCGTCTGTTGCACTAAGCTGTGCGCATAGTAAAATTTCTGGTCAGTTTCGACCAATTCCAAAATCTTTGCAATTCTAACGAACTAAATGTTGAATTAGTTATTAGAACTAAAAGTAGGTTGATATTAGAGGTTAATTGTCACAATACAACCTTTAGATTGGTGGTTAATTGGGTTGTTGTTAGTGGCGGTTGTTCATTCATCGAGCAAAGATAATAATCAAAATTGTGTTGCGATTGTTCTTTTCCAATCTTAATGCTCTCATTGGCTTAAATATCATTTGGTATCAGAGCTAAGGTTGTTTTGAGAGCATTTTAATCATCTTTTAAACGTCCTAAACACAAGCCTTAAACCTAAACATAATCCCCTACCAAAACCGTACCTAGTCTAAGCCCAAACACACTTCTTTTCTTTCTTTCTCAGCTACATTTCTTAGTGGTTGTATCTACTATGAGTGAAGGTGAAGAAAATTAGTGTAGCAGAGGTATGTCTTTGAATGAAGCAAGGATGGTTGGCTTGAAGAATCAAATGGCTACGTTGGGTGAACAAATGGCCAATGTGCTGAATGCTCTTGGAGTTATGAACTTAGGAGGTAGAAGGGGAGCACGAATAAGGGGAGAAATCATAGAAGATGATGAAGCGGCTTATGATACTAGTAGGAAGTTGTCTCAGTAGAACCAAGGATGAGAAGGCAGCCACAAAAGACAGATGAGTCATCAAGCTCGATGTCCGTGAATTTGATGGAGACCGTAATCCTAATGTTTACTTGGAGTGGGTGACAAGGCGTGATCGGATTTTTGAGCTTAAAGAGTATGATGATGCCAAAGCTTTCAAGGTTGTAGTGGCTAATCTAAAGTATCCCTTTGGTGGGAGAATGTTGTCCTAGCTAGGGCAAAGAAGCACAAACCAAAGATCAAGAGTTGGAAGAAGCTTGAGAAGAAGATGAAAGAGAAGTTTCTACCCTCTACTTATACTCTTGATTTTATAACCAATTGTCTGAATTGTATCAAAGACATAAAGGAGTGGAAAACTATATTTATGAGTTTGAAAAACTTAAGATAAAATTAGATATCCAAGAAAGGGAGAAGCAAACTATGGCTCGTTTCTTAGGCGGATTGGAGAAAGATATTGCAAGGAAGATGGAGTTGCAGCCATATACAACTCTAGAAGAAATGTTCAAGCTTGCTATAAAGATCGAAAAACATCAAAAGGAGAAGAAAACAAGAAAATGGTGTGGAGAGACACTAAAGAGGAAGATTCACCTAGCTCTTCCTTAGTTGAAACAGTGAAGAAAGAATTCAAGAGAACTGCTAAAAAGGACAATGTTAGTGTTTTAAATGTCTAGGATATGACCATTATGCAAGTGAATGTCCTAACAAGAGGGTAAAGATGGCGGATGTTTTAGGGTGTCAAAGTGTTTATCAAAATTTCTTTTGAATGGTTGTTGAAAATGACTAATGGTGTTTAAAGATGGCTTAAGTGTGATGGATTTGTTTTGTATGTTAAAACTGTATGAATTTTCTCGTCCATCATGTTTTGCACGCCTGTCATACAACCAAGGCCTTCCAATTAAGATCTCACATGCATCCATTGGCCAAAAATCACATAGCACTTGTTCCTGCAAAATATTATTAATAGAAAAACATATTAGTGCTCTTTTCAAAACTTCCATTAGGCCTTTGTTGTTAAGCCATTGTAGTCGATATGGAAATGGATGATCATAGGTTGGATGTTTCAATTTTTCAATCATGTTCGTTGTCACAAAGTTAGCACAACTTCCACTATCGATAATTAGTAAAAACACGCTATCTCCAACATTGCAATCTGTTTGGAACACCCTTTTCATTTCATTTGAAGCTGCTTCATCTCGAGGTTGAGATCCCTTCGTCGCCACGAGTAGCGGTTCTCCCAAAACTGGTCCAACTATCACCTCCATTTCTTTTTCTTCTTCTGTGCCCTTCTCACTTTCGGCCTCCTCTTTGGACGCCTCATCTATGGCCTTAATGTCAACAAGAGTTTTTACCCTCTTGTTAGGACATTCACTTGCATAATAATCATATCCTAGACATTTAAAACACTTAACATCGTCCTTCTTCGCAGTTCTCTTGAATTCTTTCTTTAGTGTTTCAACTAAGGAAGAGCTAGGTGAACTTCCTCTTTAGTGTCTCTCCACACCATTTTCTTGTTTTCTTCTCCTTTTGATGTTTTTCGATCTTTATAGCAAGCTTGAACATTTCTTCTAGAGTTGTATATGGCTGCAACTCCATCTTCCTTGCAATATCTTTCTCCAATCTGCCTAAGAAACGAGCCATAGTTTGCTTCTCCCTTTCTTAGATATCTAATTTTATCTTAAGTTTTTCAAACTCATAAATATAGTTTTCCACTCCTTTATGTCTCTGATACAATTCAGACAATTGGTTATAAAATCAAGAGTATAAGTAGAGGGTAGAAACTTCTCTTTCATCTTCTTCTCAAGCTTCTTCCAACTCTTGATCTTTGGTTTGTGCTTCCTAGTCCTAGCTTGAACAACATTCTCCCACCAAAGGGATGCATACCCCTTTAGCTTAGCCACAACAACCTTGAAAGTTTTGGCATCATCACACTCCTTAAGCTCAAAAATTCGATCACACCTTGTCACCCACTTTAAGTAAACCTCGGGATTAAGATCTCCATCGAATTCATGGACATAGAGCTTGATGTATCAAAAATCATCCGTCTTTCGTGGCTGCCTTCCCATCCTTGGTTCTTCTGAGATAACCTCCTCACTAGTATCATAGGCTGCCTCCTCATCCTCTACGTCTTCTCTCCTTATTTGTGCTCCCCTTTTACCTTTTAAATTCATATCTCGAAGAGCATTCATCACATTGGCCATTTGTTCACCTAACGTGGCCATTTGATTCTCCAAGCCAATCATCCTTGCTTCATTCAAAGACATGCCTCTCCTAAACTGATTCTCTTCACCTCCGCTCATAGTAGATACAACCACTAAGAAATGTAGCTTAGAAAGAAAGAAAAGAAGTGTGTTTGGGCTAGGTACGGTTTTGGTAGGGGATTGTGTTTAGGACGTTTAAAAGGTAATTAAAATGCTCTCAAAACAACCTTAGCTCTGATACCAAGTGATACATATGGATTTAAGACAATGAGAGCATTAAGATTGGAAAAGAACAATCGCAACACAGTTTTGATTACTATCCTTGCTCGAATGAACGAGTAACCACCACTAACACCAACCCAATTAATCACTAATCTAAAGGTTGTATTATGACAATTAGCCTCTAATATCAACCTAATTTGAGTTCTAATAACTAATTCAACGTTTAGCTAGTTAGAATTGCAAAGATTTTGGAATCGGTCGAAACTGACCAGAAATTTTACTATGCGCACAGCTTAGTAAAACAGACGCCTAAGGCTCAATTTTCATTCAAATGATCTGATTCCAAAAGGGGTACAAACTAGACATCTATAGCTACAACATACCAAATACTGTCGTCATTTGCCTAGCTAAAAAGGAAAATAAAATACATATGCTGAGAAACGTAGCTGTTTTCAGCAGCCTCCACGAAAATTGTAAAATGAAATCGTTGGCTGATCTTAAACATAGAAAATACCAATGGGAGATTATTCTACATAAACTAAGGAAAATATTCTCAAAGTAGGATTTGCAGAGACCCAGAACTCTGAAGTACAGTGCTAAACACGTTTTGCTGCAGTGTTTTGTCTTCCTTCACTCTTAAGCTCTCTAAGCTCATTGCACCAAGCTCTTTTGCCCATGTGACTTCATGTGAACCTGCATGACGTCCAAATGAAGCTCTCCAAGCATGAGGTAGCATTTAAAGATCAGTTTTAAGCCCCCTTCAGCTGCCTTACAAAACCGGTTAAGACTTAACAAAACCGTGAAATCTACTTAAGCAATTTAGGCATGGTTTATAAACTAATTCAGCTATTTAACATAATTAGTCATATTTAATGATTGTTTAAGGTATCATTAAATGTAAATAATCATGCTCATAATGGATTAAAGCTCGTAGCTTAACCTAGGCTTGTTTAATCAACACCTTTAGCACAACTAGTGTTGATTAATCCATGAAAAATCTTTTGTATTTTCAAAATCAACCAAACCCAAAAATGAAATAATGCTACTGATAACTTGGATTTGATTTGGCAAGATGCACCTCCATCACAATGTGTGACCTTCAATTAGCTCATGCTGACTTAATACATTTGATTTTCAGTTTAAAATGCATCTTTGGATTTGGGTCACTTAGCCAAATGTAGGCACAGTTTCCTGAGAAATCGGCAATAGAAGGTTTCTTGGTTCTATAAGCTCAGCCTATAGTAATATCCTACGTGGCTACATGTCCAGGCTACATGTCCAGGGCTACTGCCTATGTAGGGGTCCATATTGAGTAGTGATGGTGGTGATTATAGTGTTGGTCTCATTCTTGCTCAGTGCCTTAGTTGATGTAGATTAAGTTCCCATTTTCATGTTTAGGTTTAGGTTTCTTACTCAAAGACTTCTAAAGAAAATTGACCCCATGTAATTTAGCAAGTATAAGATAATTTGTAAAATAATTATCTTTTGTTGATGATGCTTCTTTGTTGAAGAATTTAGATATATTGTTGATCTCTGATATATAAGTATCTTACCTTATTGGAGATTGTCTGATCTGTATAAAATATTTTCTGCTGGGGCGTCAACCACTGACAGGAAAAGCTTACCCAAGGTTGTGGAGTCTCCTGACGATGCACCGTCAAGGTCTGCTTCGAGTGGCGCTAATAATATCTTTGATGTCGCAACTTTTGTCTTGCAGCTCTTACCTTCTAAAGATGGTACTGTGCTGAGAAGGCTGCTGATGACTTCTGTAAGTTACCACAAACTTGATCCGTACAGTAATAATAGGTTTAAGTTTTCATTGTTATTGCAATACGATAAGTTGTTGCAAGTAGAAATAAACGAAGAATGGGATAGTAATTTTGTGTAATAATGCTAGTGAGATATTGAAATATAGGCACATTTAGTATTTAAAATCCGTAAATTCTTTAAAAAGGTTTATGATTTGCACACTGGTATGACAAGGGAATTTGGGCTCCTGTACGAATTTCTGAGTTTAATAGTCACACAGACACCGTCCCACATGCCCCCCTTACCGGGCCCCAAAAAACAACAATAAACAATAACAAACCCTTAGCCGGGTCGCTAACATGAATCGTTATAAGATATCTCTGTGACAGATGAAACAAGTAAAGCAAGGAATAACTTTTAAAAAGTAACTAACCAAAAAAAAAGAGAAAGTGAGGGGAGTAAGACAAGAGAAAACATGAGGAACAAAAAAATGAAAGTGGTCAGATAGAAAACCAAAATTTTAGTGTATAGAACTAAAGTTTGAGAATGTCTTGTCGGAGAGGTCTTAAAAAAGATTTACAAAGGGAAACAAAGGTGGAGAAAAACAAATGAAACAAGCTAGAACACCTTAAGAAAGAGATTAAATAAGAAAAGAAAGGATGTTGAAGGGAGTTAAGTTTGTAAAACAAGTAAATGGAATCAAAACGAAGAAAGAGCTTCTCCACCCTCCACTCTACCCCAATCAATGCCATATCTTCCAGTAGACTCGTATTACTCTCAATCACACTCATCCAAGTTTTTTCTCTGGCTTCTTATTTCCTTCACAATGTCTTCATTTTGCCATTTTTCAAGCTGCAACAAGCTGGGAGAGACCTCCAATCATAGCCACTTATGCAAGAAGGAGGAAGGTGCCAACAGCACTCACAGAAGCACACCAGCAGTAACACCCTAGTCTAGTTAACTATGTTAGTTAATTAGCTGTGTTGGTTTAAGGGCAAGTTAGTCCTTTCTTAATTGTGCTGTAATTTCTGTTATTCTCTTAAGCCCTGTCAGTTTTCCTCAACAGAATTTTGTTACTTTGTGTGAGGGATGCAGGGGATCTAGTCTCCTAGTTTTGCGTATAAATAAGGATGATGAAAGCTGAATGAGATATCAATGAAATAGTGGAGACTGATATTGGGAGAATTCCTCATCTTCTCGAATGAATGAGGGATTATAGCTAATACTTCTAGTTTTAGCTCATAATCAACTATCTTAGTATCTTTTCTGTGTGAGAATAGCTTGATTTGTTCAGTTCTTACCAACTTGGTATCAGAGCTATACGAATCTGGAGAGAAAATGGTGACTGGTGGAACAAACTCTCAAAGAATCGAACAAATAGAGATGCAATTGAATGAATTCAAGGAGGAAAATGAAAGGAGGATTGCAGTGGTGGTAGAAAGGCAAAACCAGCCAATGCAAGAAGCTTTGGCAAAAATGGCAGACGCCATAGCCAAACTGACTGGAGAGATGGGAGCTCAGCGATACGCACTGTTCTGGTTTCAGTGGGAGAACCGTCGTCGGCCGATTAAGCGGTGGGAAGAGCTTAAGGGTTTGCTGCTGAGGAAGTTTCGTTCGACGGCCACTGGTTCTCTTCACGAACAGTGGTTGGAGCACCGTCAAGGTGGTAGTGTGGTGGAGTACACCAAGAAGTTCGTTGAACTCTTGGCTCCATTGAAGGAGGTTCCAGAAGAGTTGGCAAGAAGCCAGTATATAAGCGGGCTCAAGGACCCGATCCGAGACGAGATCCGCGTTTTGGCCCCTTTGGACTTGGATCATGCAATGGATCTAGCCCATAAGTTAGAAACCAAACTCATCAATGCTGAACCTAGAAGGTGGGCCGTGAGATCTGGGCCAAACTTTGGGTCCACTAGGAGCTTTAATACAGGCCAACACACTTTCTATTCCCAAAATCAACCCAAAACTTATTATTCCCAGACTTTTGCCCCAAACACAAACCAAAACACAAACTCAAACACAAACAACCAATCTTCAACCCAATCACATGGCTCCCTTCAATCTACAGCATCCAATAACCCAAAACCCAATTATAACCCAACATTTCCACGAAGCAGGGGAATTGTGAGAAGACTAACTGAGGCTGAAATGCAACAGAAGAGGGAAAGGGGATTGTGTTTTAAGTGTGATGAAAAGTGGAATTTCAACCATAGATGTACGGGAAAGGAGTTGAGTATGTTACTCACCTCGGAAGGAGAGGAAGAGGAGGAAGAAGAACAGGAACCAACAGCTGATGGGGTGGACTTTGAAAGTCAACCTGAGATATCCCTAAATTCAGTAATGGGGTTAACTAGCCCAAAGACTCTCAAATTAAGGGGGGTAATTAAAAACACTCCAGTGGTGACTCTGGAGCAATACATAATTTCATTGCAACTGAGCTTATGGAGAGGTTGGCACTTACCATTACCAAAAGCAGACCATTTGAGGTAGCTTTGGGCACTGGTGATACTGTCCAAGGAGAGGGTGAATGCAGATCAGTGGAGTTGCAGATACAAGAGGCCACTGTCATAGAAGATTTCCTACCTCTTGCCTTAGGAAATTCTGATATCATTTTAGGTATTCAATGGTTGGAGAAATTGGGTACCATGAGTACCAATTGGAAGACTCAAACCTTGAAGTTCCAATTGGGTGGGAAGGATATAACACTAAAAGGTGATCCATCCTTGGGAAGAACAGGCATCTCACTTAAAGCCATGATGAAAACAATTCGAAAAGAGAAAGGTGGAGTACTACTAGAGTTGAAACTGATCCAAACAGGAACAGAAGCTAGTGTTGACAAGGAGAGTCCAGTAGAACCGCCTAAGTTACAGCAGCTCTTGCACAATTTTGACCAGGCATTCAGGGCCTCCCTCCTATTAGAAATCATGAGCATGCTATTGTAATGAAACATGGGGAAAATCCTATAAGTGTTAGACCTTATAGATATCCTCAATTCCAAAAAGATGAACTAGAAAAACTTATAAAAGATATGCTACATGCTGGAATTATTCAAGCCTCAACTAGTCCCTATTCTAGTCCTGTATTATTGGTGAAAAAAAAGGATGGCTCGTGGAGATTTTGTGTAGATTATAGGGCTCTAAACAAGGCAACTGTGCCAGATAAATTCCCTATACCTATTATAGATGAATTACTTGATGAATTACATGGCTCCACTATTTTTTCTAAGTTGGACCTCAAATCAGGGTATCACCAAATTAGAATGAAAAAGGAAGATATCCCCAAAACAGCTTTTAGAACTCATGAGGGTCACTAATAGTTTCTTGTGATGCCATTTGGCTTGACAAATGCCCCTGCCACCTTCCAAGCCTTAATGAATGATGTCTTTAAGCCTCATTTGAGAAAATTTGTGCTAGTATTCTTTGATGATATTCTGATATACAGTAAAGACAGTGTTGAGCATGAGAAACATTTGGAAGTGGTGTTGTCTCTTTTGCAAAAGAATGGGTTATATGCAAATAAAAAGAAATGTGAGTATTGGAAAGAAGAAGTTGCCTACTTAGGTCATGTGATCTCAGCTCAAGGAGTGCCTGTGGACCAGGCTAAGATTCAAGCCATCTCAACCTGGCCTCTTCCTACCTCCCTAAGAGAATTGAGGGAATTTCTGGGGCTCACAGGTTATTATAGGAAATTCATAAAAGGATATGCTAACATAGCTTAGCCTCTCACCATGCAACTGAAGAAAGACAACTTTGGATGGACAGATGAAGCCACTATTGCCTTCCAAAGGCTCAAGCAAGCCTTAGCCACAGCTCCAGTTTTGAGCATGCCCAACTTTGCACTTCCTTTTGTATTAGAAGCATCTGGATTTGGGTTGGGAGCAGTTTTGTTACAACTTGGGCATCCAATTGCTTACTATAGCAAGACCTTGGGGCCAAGAGCTAGGGCCAAACCTATATATGAGAAAGAACTCATGGCTGTAGTATTGGCAGTTCAAAAGTGGAAGCATTACTTAATGGGGAGACATTTCTTCATACACTCTGATCAACAGAGTTTGAGATACCTCATGGAGCATAGGGAAGTTGGGACAGACTACCAAAGGTGGATGAGCAAATTGATGGGGTTTGATTTTGAAATCTCCTACAAGCCAGGGCCCTCAAATAAAGTAGCAGATGCCTTATCAAGAAGAGAGCAACAGTAGAGCATAATAGCTTGATGACCACTTGTTTCTTAAAATGGGATAGCATACAAGAGGCTATCAAGGGAGATGAGCAACTCCAGCAACTGACTGCTGCAGTAACTACAGGGGCTCTAACTCCAGCAAATTATACAGTAGAGGAAGGGCTGCTGAAATACAAGGGAAGATTAGTGTTACCAGCTCAATAAATTGAGCAGATTCTAAAAGCTTACCATGACTCTCCCATGGGGGGTCACTCAGGAGAATTTAAAACATATCAGAGAATTGCTTCTAGGCATGAGGAAAGGAGTAACCAGATATGTGCAAGCATGCCCAACATGTCAACAACAAAAGACTTCTACCTTGAAGCCTGCAGGATTGTTGCAACCCTTACCTATTCCTAATTAAGTTTGGGATGGCATCACTATGGACTTCATTGAGGGACTGCCCAAATCAGGAGGTTATGACACTGTTCTGGTGGTGGTGGACAGGCTCTCCAAGTACAGCCACTTCCTTCTTCTCAAACATCCTTTTACTGCATGTGGAGTTGCTGCAACTTTTGTGAAAGAAATAGTCAAGCTACATGGATTTCCTAAGTCCATTATCTCTGACAGAGATAGGGTGTTTATGAGTCTGTTTTGGAAAGAGATTTTTAAGCTTCATGGCACTACCCTCAGCAAAAGCACAGCTTATCACCCTCAGACAGATGGACAGAGTGAGGTAGTCAACAAATGCTTAGAAGGATACCTCAGGTGTTTCATCAATGGCCAACCTAAAACTTGGGCTCAATGGGTTCCTTGGGCTGAATTTTGGTATAACACCTCCTGGCACACCTCCATTCATTGCACACCTTTCAAAGCTTTGTATGGAAGGGATCCTCCTCATCTCTTCAAATATGAAAGAGGCACTACTATGGTGGCTACCTTGGAAGAGCAATTGATAGAGAGAGATGCTATCTTGGATGAACGAAAGTTTCAACTGTTAAAGGCTCAAAATCACATGAAGCTGCAGGCTGATGCTCATAGAAGGGAGGTGAAGTTTGAAGTTGGGGATAGAGTCTACCTTAAACTGAGACCTTATAGACAGAAATCTCTTGCCAAGAGACCATTTGAGAAGTTAGCTGCTAAATTCTATGGGCCTTTTACCATAGTAAGCAAGGTGGGACCAGTAGCTTACAGACTCTCTCTCCCAGCACAGGCCAAAATCCATCCCGTGTTCCATGTGTCTCAACTTAAGAAGGCTTTAGGAGGGCAGCTTATTCAACCTACTATCCCTACTGATCTCTCTTCTCAGCTCATCTTGGATGTAGCTCCTCAAGCTGTCTTGGGAGTGAGACAAGTTCCACAGGGGGAGGCAAGTGTGACTGAAGTGTTGATTCAATGGCAGCACTTACCTGTGCAGGAGGCCACTTGGGAGGAATTTGCATTGTTGAATTCTCAATTTCCCTCCTTCCACCTTGAGGACAAGGTGAAAGTTTGGGTGGGGGGTAATGCAACAAGCTGGGAGAGACCTCCAATCATAGCCACTTATGCAAGGAGGAGGAAGGTGCCAACAGCACTCACAGAAGCACACCAGCAGTAACACCCTAGTCTAGTTAACTATGTTAGTTAATTAGCTGTGTTAGTTTAGCTGTGTTGGTTTAAGGGCAAGTTAGTCCTTTCTTAATTGTGCTGTAATTTCTGTTATTCTCTTAAGCCCTGTCAGTTTTCCTCAACAGAATTCTGTTACTCTGTGTGAGGGATGCAGGGGATCTAGTCTCCTAGTTTTGTGTATAAATAAGGATGATGAAAGCTGAATGAGATATCAATGAAATAGTGGAGACTGATATTGGGAGAATTCCTCATCTTCTCGAATGAATGAGGGATTATAGCTAATACTTCTAGTTTTAGCTCATAATCAACTATCTTAGTATCTTTTCTGTGTGAGAATAGCTTGATTTGTTCAGTTCTTACCACAAGCCTCCTAACTAATGCATCACTTGCTATACGTCTTACTGTCCGAACCAACTTTGGCAATATTCCCCTATCTTGATCTTGAAAGGTGTAACCTCTGCCTCTTGTCCTATATCTCACTCCTCAATCCTGACTTGTCTGGCTTCACATCCCACATAACATACACATTTCCGCTAAATTCATCTTATGAACGTGACAGGTTTTACGGCCCAATATTCAATGTCATACAACATTGCTGGCCTAATTATCCTGTGGAAAAATTGGGTCATGCTAGGATCACATAGAAACTTTGTGGCAGTCTTCCACCTCATTCAATTGCTATGGTTTTATGATCCACGTCTCCATCATATCCCCATTGTTTTCGAAAGTGAATCCTAGATAACAAAAGAAGCCGTAACCTTGAACTCTCTTCCCGTCTAATGTAATCATCCTCGCCTCCTTTGTGTCTCGCTTCCATACTTCTAAGTTCTAACTGACTTTAATCTTACACTACAGATATTGTCTTATTTCAGCACAACCTAAAACCTCTCGAAAGACACCTTCTTTATATCATTAATCGACAAAATCTCATGCATATATAGCGGTTTTTTAGCATAGCGGTTACTGGTTAGAAGCATGGTATACCGTCTTAAATTAACGCTGTCCATTCGCCAATGACTCTAGCATAAAGGAACAGGCCCAAGTGCGGAACCTTAGTGTACGTCAAACAAATATGGAACTCTTCTCCCTTCCTACCACTAGTATGTACATTGATGCTAACTCCTTCATACATATTCTTAAAGATGTGAATATATTTCTGTGAAATTTACCTTCCTTATTTATGCCTACCAAAGTCTCGCATCTTGTGTCTGTAGTACTTATTTTGACACACATATGTTTATTAACTTAAGTTGGTGATGTGCCATAATTTCTAATAGAATCTGACTCAAGATGGGACACCTAGTAGGATAAGAGATCTTTAATGTTCTTTCGAATACCTTAGGAGTTTTCTTTAGATAACACAGGGAGGTCAGAAGCGAGAGTCTCCAATGTCCATCTTTGGGGTGCCTTGTAAAATAGTTAATTGTTGAGGGATAAAAATCCTTTGGAGGTCATATGAACGTAAAATTATAATGTAAGTAGCACTTTCTCTCAAGATGGAGGTGGTTCATTCACAACAAGAGCCTTTGTGACTTGTGCAATTGGTATTGAATTATTAGAAAGGTACTCCAGCCTCCAGTCGCTCCAGTCCAGAATAGATTATCCACTTTCCTTTTTGGTTGTCTCATAATAGATCACCCGCTTCTATGTTAGACATGGAACCATAATCCGATTTACTTCTTTCCTCTTGCTAACATAATACGATCATGAACTGCAATCAAATCCACTATTTTGTTCTCTGAAGCATAAAATACCCACCACCTTCATTCACATCACCTTTTTGTCACTACCAACAAAACAATAGCTTACCAAAGTAGTCTCCTAAAACATTGTCTCACTTCTCATGTAGGTAGTCTGTGGGATCATTTATTATTAAAGGTCATTCTTCGGAGGTTTTTATCCCAGGAAAAGCTTATCTGGGCCTTTATATATGCTTTCGAGTAGTGCTGTTCTCTGACAACTCCCCCCCCCCCCCGGGATGGAAAATAATAGATAAACAAAGTGATAGAATATAGGTGTTGGGAAGTAATTATTTTCCTCTTACAATGTACACCTTGTCTCACTCCGTCCTGATTTCTCTGATACCTTGTCATTGTTCCTCTCTTGAGGTTTTTTTAGAGCTCTTTGAGCTTAATTTCCAGCCATTAAGGGGTTTCATGCTCAGTTTATGTCTACGTCTATGTTCTGCTTAATAATTTATGCGTTGGCACCCCCAGTTGTGATTTTTAGTTCTGACATGCTAAGCTGCTTTAATATAAGGATATGTTCCTCTAAACAGGATGGCACATCATTGCTTAGAGCATTTCTATCAGAAGACGCTGTCATTATCCGCCAACAACTTTGTAGGGCAATCGCAGATGTACTCTATCAGTGGATGGATGGGGTTGTCCGGAAGGATCCTTGTGTCACTACATCATCTCATTCGTTTGCAGCACAATGCAACTATCAGTTGCTCCTAACTGATCGTCGCCTCAAAGTGGTTTTCAGAAAGGTCCTCAATGATGCAAGACGAGATTGGATGTTGATGCTGCGTGTTTGTTGGACAACCCTTGTCATGTTTGTCTTTGCTACCGCGATGGCTTGCCATCGGTTAATGATTTCTCTCTCAGAAGCCCATATGCATCGAATATCATTGACTCCTGTCAAAGTTATGGTCAGCAACTAGAAAACATTGACAAATGGCGAGATATATTGGCGGTTATGAAGCACTATTTAGTGCCGAAGTGAATGTGATAGTAACCTGATAAATTTGGTCATCACCAGAAAGGACATTTATTGGGTTATTCTAAGTTAACTAGTTCGAAGTTGGCAATATGTTCTTTCAGTGAGGTTACACATTTTATAGTTGGCCTTATTCCAATCTTGGATGAAACAATTATTCCCAGTCACAGTATTATCTGTACTCGAGTTTTTTCGACTAGAAATTCAAAGGTTGTACGGTGTGCAAGCATTGTAGATTTGAATATACAAGTTAGAATGATTCTCTATTCTCCTATTTTCATATTTCAAGTGATTATTCCAATTTTGAGACTCTGTCTCGTTGTGCAATACCTTTCAGCATAATATTAATAATATGGTTGTTTTTCGATGAAAGTCAGTTTGACTAGTTTGACTTTAGTATGGTAAGATTATTTATTTGAATCTGTTGAACTTAGTGCCAATGTGATTTTCAAAGTGAGTCAATTCAAAAACTATTTAAAGTTCAGATTCTCAGTTATAACATTTATATGTCAATTATATGAACTAGAATCAAGTAAGTTATACTATATTATGTTATCTTCTAGATTGCGAGTTCATACAACAACAACATACAACAACAACAACATTACCCCAGTGCCTCAAAGGCTCCCGCCATAAGGCGAGGTAAGGGGGCTTGGATGTACGTAACCTTACCCTTGTAGATTGCGAGTTCATAGAAGAACTTTATTAACTATTTTCTGCTAGTAAGGCTGAGCTAAAGACAGTTTTATTTTTGTTCGTTACTTTTTTATATAATAACTAGTACGTTTCTCTTTATATTAACAATAAAATATTCTTTTCCTCGTTGATGACATTCAATTTTTTTTTGTCTATTTCTTGTTTAAAAACGTGTTGGCAAGTTCTTTTAATTTTTAAACCTAAAAAACGAAATTGCTCAAAAAAATGCAGACAACGACGAAAAACAAATTGTTAGTATATATTTTTGGTATAGTTATATCTGTGAAAACCTAAATGCATCACAATTTAAGATCTCACTACATGAGTGTAAGTCAGACGAACAACAAAATATACTCATTTTAAATCTTCTAAAATTGTAGATGAAATAAAAGATCTTGTACAAAACCAGACATTCACAAAAATTGAGATCTCCATTAATTAGAGTCGACAAATTGAAATAGTTAAATTTCAAACTAAAAACAAAAAAAATAGGAAACCACAAATGTGAAAAACATCATGTTTTCAATAAGTTTGATTAATGGAGTATATCATATAATTTTCAAATAAAAAAATAAAAATAAAAAAGGAAAATTTGTCAAGAATAAGTCAACCTTTGCGTTGACCACTTTTAACAAGTCTACCTTAATTTATTCCATTAACAAGTAAACCTTGTACACCTTTTTGCTTTTAACAAGTTTTTTTACAGGTTACTTGTTACTAACTTCTTAGTTTGGGTCACTTGTCCACGTGGCTTGTTGTAATAGGTTTAAAATAGTTAATTATTTTCATTTTTAATAAAAAAAAACATTTCCCCCCCTCCCATTCACCTGCCAGCGTGCACTCCCCTCCCCTACCTTTCACCTGCCAGCTAGCCACCAGAACACCACTGCAATCCACCCGATCCCAGCCACCAAACACCACGCCAACCCACTGCCTTTAGCGAAAAAGAACACAACTTCTCAAAGGAGGAAGCTGGAGGAAGCGGTGGTTGGAGCAGTATACAAAAAACAAACCCATATAAAGAATCTGGAGAGCATCACATTCAGTCATTCACAGTTGCTCCTCCTCCTCCTTTAATCTTAAAACTGATTATTCTTTGTTGATTTTCACGACTTTCAACTTAATAGTTCAATTTGGTGTGTTTCTGGATCAAAAAGGCGAATCACATGTTGAAATCGGTGCAATCAGTGATAATGAAGGTATAAGCAAGGCAAATCTTTGTTTTGGTTTTGGAGAACCTTGTTTTCTTTGGCAATCGTGATTGAGTTTGTAATAACTTGTTGCTTGTGAGTTTCAGTGCATGTAATTTACAATGTAATTGTAAGTGGTTGTCTGAAGTTCTCTGATCTAAGTTAGTCAACTTTTTTTTGATTCAGTCATTCTGGCTTTTTAATTGTAAGCGGCATGCCGACTTTTTGGTAGTTTAGGGATAATGATCGAATGTCGAGTTTCGGTTTTTATTACGAAGAAGGATGGATTTTTCTTATGGGTGAGCCATGGAGGGTTTCAAGGTTTCCTTGATTACCAAGGAGGGGCTGACTAGAAGTGTAGAAAGTTTGCCAAGAAAACAAGAAGATCATACTGCCGGAATGGGTGGGGGAGGGTAGGTGGTTGGCTGGGGAAGGGTGGTGGGAAAGGTGGTATTTAAAAGGGTGGATAGAGATAGTAAAACATTTGGGGTGGGGGAGGACGGATATGGGTTTTTTATTTTATTTTTTTTAATTATAAATTTTAAATTTAAAAATGCTCAATGAAAGAGTGACATGTGTCACTTTAACCTGTTTAAAAGGTTATAAGATGTGTTAGCCGGTAAAAACTTGTTAAAAGCAAAAATGTGTACAAGGTTTACTTGTTAATGGAATAAATTAAGGTAAACTTGTTAAAAGCGGTCAACGCAAAAGTTGACTTATTCTTGACAAATTTTCATAGTGAAACCGAACAGGCTCTAAACTTGGTTATCATCGAAAAACAATTTCACCTTGTAATTATTTCTGATACATATGATTATTTGTCACAACAGAGCTCCACCCAAGTGGGTGGAGTTTCAAAATTAAATTGGGAAGGGCCTCGATAAACTGCATCAATGACTTTATTTTCTACCAAACTATATATGCCCATATCACTTCCTCCTCCACAGGTCGTCGCATAGGAGCCATAAAACTCATCACTGTCGTCAGTAAAATAAACAATTAGGTATACAACTGCGTTGATGGGAAGGTGATGCGTCTACAAAGAAGGTAGAGTTACGACCAATAAATAATGCCCGATTCCCAATATCCTTGACTCGTCTAGCATTTCCAGTGTCGACATTCAATTCAATTAAGTCACTAGATTGAGTCGAATACGTTTTTGTGTCATCCGGGAAGTCGACATGTCTATGTATCACTAACAATGTGCTAAAACCTGATATCAATATGTAAAACGGATGAGCAATAACTGCAAGACCTTGTGAAACTATATTTGCAATAATTCGTGGTATTCGCTTTGGTTGCTGACTTCCATAGGCAATAACTGGTCCATAATGATCAATGGAATAGAATTCACCCCTGAAAAAAAGACATCGTTGACATTTCGAATCTCAAAACCCAAATTAGGTCCACCTTTGTTGCCCGGGTTTCCAAAAGGCGATGAACTTATAATGGTCGTAAATCATGGCAACCTGAAAATCATCCAACGAGGATTGCCTGCTACTACAAGAGAATATAAATTTGGAAAATAAACCTAAATAAGATTCGTTGTCCCAAAGATCATTACGAGAGAAGGGATCAAAAAAAGTGATATACGCTTGTTTACGACTTACCCCAATCAGCCATCCTTTCGAACATAAATACCTGCGATGGTCCTCGGGGTCGTCGTCGAATCGAGATAGATCGATCTTGAGAAACATGCGTTTCGAGAGGCTATAAAATTGGCGATATGGATTTGTGGGAGAGTCAACAAGCATCAACCACGGAAGTTGAGTGGTTTTTGATGGGAAAAAATTTGTATAATTAACATCCTTAATTTCAGATCTCCAAAAACAACAAACCTCTTTAAAACTTTCAATATCTTCAATGTCATCATATTAGTACGTATCGGATCATATTAGGCAAGAAAATATTTCTTTTATGGCATAAGATACACAATTTATATTTAAAAGGCAAACCTGGTCCGACCTAGTTCAAAACACGCAAATGGACCAATCCGAAATTTGGATAATAGAAACAGGCAATCCGGTGACCGGACCAGTAAGTTCATGTTCAGCACTAGCTAATAGTGGTACGGTCTATTTTCAGTCCAGACCGTTTTTGAACAACTCTATAAGCATGTACACCTCCGTTTTCTTCGTTGTACCATATTAACTTTTGCCGTTGCCTTAAACATTTGTTTCTTGTAATGCCCACCCCCTTCCACACTCATGAATAATTCCTCATCTTCCGCTTGATAATTGATATGATACACTAATCCTACGACTAAATCATTTGGTACTTAATTACGATATGATAAATGAAGAATAAAAACCTAGAATTTTAGACAAAGAAAAACGGTATAATATATTGCTAATTGATAAGATACAATAATCTTAACACTAAATCATTTGGCACTACATTGATAACCTGTATTGATATGTTGCTTTTAAGTATTACCAATTAGTTATACTTAATTACCGTAGTTTACATTGTTTGCATCGTGAGTACTATCTTACTCATTGGTATAATATATTGCTAATTGATATGACACTAATCTTAACTATCTAATCCATCGATCTAATGTATTGATGATCCATGTTATACGTTAATATTAACTATCGTATACATTAATCCATAGATCTACTGCATTGATCTTAATCATCTTAGACATTGATGATCAAGTATGCTGATGATTGATCCAATACATTGATCTAAACTATTTACATTGATCTAATATGTCGATGAATGATCACTGATCTATCTGATACACTAACTTAATTATCTTCCACAATATTATTCAAAATATAACTGTAATTCTCTAAGTCAATAAGTATGAAATGATATTAAATAACAGCCAAATACTTTTAATAACAAAACTTAGGGGTTCCATAAAGTTGTGCAATGAGCCCAATAGTATATTGGTTTGTATATTTCAAATTACGGAGCTAGTTCCACAATGTTGTTGCAAGTTACAATTGGTCCAACTCCAATCCAAGTATATCCAATAACCTTTTGGTGCCGACATTCTAGAAGAATAACACAATTATCAGAAATAGAGAATATATACTCCATCTGTCTCAGAATACTTGTTACATTTATTATGGCACAAATTTTTATCTGATAAATGGTAGGCTGGTTATCAATTACTACCTCTGTTCTATGTGTATTGCAACCTTTGACATTTTGCACTATTCATACACTACCCTTTGACCTTGTTTTGTGATTTATACACAAGGATAAATATAGCCATGTGGGATCTTGTTAGATTCGTCTCGATATATGCTTAATTAATATCAACTTTTTATAATTTTTACTTAAATAAAATTAGATATATTAGCGTTTAAAGTAGTGCGTTGGGAGGCGTAAAACTCCCTATGTTGCAATACATATGGAACGGAGGTAGAATTATTTTATCTAAAAAGTAGATGTGATAGGAGTTAGTGGGGGTATTATTTTAGTGGACGACTAAATACCACCCTAAATACTATAGGTAACGCCATAAATACATATGAATTTCTTATAAACCCCCTAACATTATACATACTCTTCTCACTCTACTTCTCCTACCACCACACCCACTTTTGACAACCACCACCACCACACCACCCCAACCACTGCCACCACCACCACCACCAACCATCGCCACCCCAACCACTACCCCACCGCCGCCACACCAACCACCACTAACATCGTCTCTGCCCCACCGCCACCACCACACCACCGCCATACCACCGCGTGTAATACCCCGAATTTTCAAAGCTTATTTTATTATTTATTTACTGATAATTCAACTTTATATGATAATAATATTTATAAAAAAAAAATTGATTTCATTTAGTTTTGAATTATTTAACGATTTTATTGAAATGATTTATTTAGTTTTGAATTATGTAATGATTTATTTAAATTATTTAATTGAAATGTATTTACAAAACTAAATATTCATTTTTATTAATTCTAATTAATGTAATTATTATTGGATTTGAAGTAATCATTTAAATTGTGGGCATTCTTACTTAATGGTCCATCCATATTAGTTATCCATATAGAGCCCAACTCACACAAAGTCCAAATACTAAGTCCATGTAACATTTGTTTTGCCAAATAAAAAAAAGGGAAAAGAAAAGGCAAAAAAGAAAGCTGTGAATCAGCAAGTCTTCATCTCCCTCCTTCCTTCCCCTTCTCACGCAGGAACAGAGCAAGCACACACACAAAAAAAAATAATCAACTGATCAACTACTCTTGTCAGAGAGTTGAAACTCAACCACAATCTTAGATTTTCTGATCAAGATCAACACTATAGTCAAAGAAATCTCAAACACCATACCTCACCATACTCACCATTAATGGAACTTGACTCCAAAGCTCAAAATCTGACCAAATTGTTCTATAAATACCAACCCAAACCCATTCAATTGCTCAAGCAAACCACACTTTCAAGGTTTGCTTCAACTTCTCCTTCTTCTCTTTCAATTTCTGATTTTTGTTTTGAAAAATAAAATTAAAAATTAAAACTCTAAACCACCTCTGCTTCTCCACGACTCGCCGGAACCACCAAACGGCCACCACCGCACCTCCGCCCAACCACCAAAAATCGCCAACCCAAAGCCCTGTTCTTCGCCGGAAAACCGCTGCACCACCATCACTCATTTCCTCCCCCCTTCGCTGCGTCTGCTCTTCTCGCAGCCAGCCCGCAACTCGCCCCTCAACCCGCGAAATACCGCAGCCCAGCCACCCCGTCGGCTGCCTGCGCCCACTTCACCTCCCACCTCCGCCTGAACCAGCCGCCTGAACCTGAGCCACGCCGCCCAACCAGCCGCCCCTCTTCCTTCTCCTCTTCCTGCCTTGTTCTCCTTCCTCTGTTCTTTCCTTTTTGGCTTCTCAACTGATTCTTTGAATCAGATATTCTTCCCCCTCCCCTTTTATATTTCTTTTTTTCTTTTTAAACAAAAAAGAATGTTTTCTTTTAAATTATCTATTTAGTTTATAAAGTTACTTTGTTTAGATATCATATTCTAAGTTAAATTGATTTAGTCCTTTTAATACTTAAAATGATTTCTTAAATGTTTCTAAAATGTGATTTTGAGTTATTAATAATGCTTTTAAATAATTAAGGAACTTTTCAAAGATTAATTCGAATTACTCGTTTATTAATAAAAAGGGTTATTTAGGTTACTAACTTAGATCTCGTTAAAAACTCGTTGTAGACTCCGAGTACGTAGACGAGGATTATCAGGAGCTTTGAACTGTTCGTGAATCTAACTTTTGGGCACGCATCACGAGGTAATTTCCGATGTCCATCTAAACATAGATCCCGTAGTATAAATATAATTTCATTACGTGACTATGTGATTAGAAATGTGAATTATAATAATGAAAATTATTATGAATTATAACTATTGATTTAAATGTGGATTATGATTAGTAACATGACTAATGGATTATGGATATGAATAATGACTATGGACCATGGACTATGAACGATATGACAATTATTCCAATGTTAACGACGATCTTGATAAATAATCATATCTTTTATTCTCGGCATTTGTTTAATTAAAGATTAATTGTTAATGTTATTATTATTATTATTATTCATTATAATAATATTATTATTATTACTTATTATTATTATTATTATTATTATTATTATTATTATTATCATTATCATTGTTATTATGCTATTATCGTTATTAAAAGTTTGAGAATGAAAATTAAAAATGGATTGGTTATAAATTTGAAAATGATGGATTATTAAATCTACAAATGATGGTTTTGTACATGAATGAAAATGGGCTTTATGGATAAGCCGTGAATGAATTGTGATATGGATATTGGAACGAATATGTTCACACTTGGTTAAATGAGATGATGTATATGCGTATATGATTTAAGTGATGACTTTCATAAAAGATATTAATCACTTAAAGTGGAATATCGGAGAGAAATGATGAACAGGTTGCCCTGTATGGGAGGTTCAGCGGCCACCTACAGGTTTCTTTGTTACTATGCTGATTTTTCTGTTATTTGTCTTCCTTCTATCTTGATGTGTTTCCAAGTTAGAAGGGGTGTGCACACTAGGGACTCTGTTTTGGCCATTATAACATTTGTAGGTAGTTACTGGGGATTGACCCCGGCCTACACCCTTGAAGTAAGTAGTTACTGGGGATTGACCCCGGCTTACTGGCGTTCTCTTTCCTCTCCTTAAATAAACGGATAATACTGAATTATTGAATTAATTGAAATTATGTGATTATTAATCTTATATATATACGTATGCACTTATGTGATTATTAATTGTATTTATATATGTATATGTGCTATGCTTTCGACTCTATTAACCTATTATTTTCACAAAGTATTTTCAACTTAAGTATTTTACGGGATGGAGTTAGAATTACTCAGTTTTTCTGATTTTTGGGAGCTTGTCTCTCTTGTTTCTTTTCAATGTATTTGTGCAGGTGGGTGATCGACTGGGGGAAACAAAGAGAGAATTTTTAGAGTTGTCATCCACATAGTTTTAATTTAGTTTCCGCTGAGACTCTGAGACGTTATATTAATTAGTGTTTTGTTTAAACAATTTAGTTGTTGTAAAACTTAATTTAATTTGAGTTTAGTGTGATGTTACCCATTAGCCTTGCATTTATTTTCAAGGAGATAAGTGCGGCGGTAGCACGCCATCCGAGTCGAACCCTCGTGGATTTTCCCCCAACGAGTTTTATTTAATGAAAAAGGGTTCGATTTGGGCGGGGTGTTACACCGCGCCACCCCACCGCCACCGCCACAAAATATGACCGGCGAAAAAAAGTCCATAGAGGTAAGTGTTGTGTGGCACAAGGCTGACCATAAAGGTGAACCTTGTGTGGCATAAGGCTCACCACATGGTAAGCCTTGTGTAGCACAATGCTCGCCTTTATTTTTTTGTAATTTTCAAATTCAGTAAATTATATATGTTTATTTGTAATATTTATTTGAATAAAAAATTGTATATTTGTGAACAAAAATCAATTTAATTAAATATTATAAATTAATTATCTTAAAAAACATTAAATTCAATTAAATATTACAAATATACATATATATTTTACTGAATTTCAAATTTACAAAAAAAAACCATTAAAAGGCGAGCCTTGTGCTACACACGGCTCACCATTATGCAACACAAGGCTTACCATGTGGTGAACCTTGTGCTACACAATACTCGCCTTTATGGACTTTTTTTTATTGCCGGTCATATTTTTGTGGTGGTGGCGGTATAGTGGCGAAGGTGTGGTAGTGGTGGGGCGCGGCTGTGCGGTGGTGGCGGCGGTTGGGGTGGTGTGATGGTGGTCAAGAGTGAGTGTGGCGGAAGGACAAGTAGTATGGAAGAGTGATGTGGGATAAATTGGTAATTAGCGTATTAAACACAGGGCGTTAGTAAGAAAATACAGGGCGGCATTTAGTACAACCATGAGGACGATTAAATGAGGCCCTAAATACTCTAGGTAACCCCCTAAATACATATGAATTTCCTATAAACCCCCTAACCTTATACATATTCTTCTCACTTTACTTCTCTTACCACCACACCCACTTTTGACAAACCACCACACCACCGCCACCACCACCACCACCCATCGCTGCCCCAACCACCACCCCCACCGCCGCCACCCCAACCACCACCAACGCCGCCGCCACCCCCACCGCCACCACCACACCGCCGTCACTCCAATGCGCCATCCCACCACCACTACCACAAAAATATGACCGGCGGAAAAAAAAGCCCATAAAGATGAGCCTTGTGTGGCACAAGGCTCACAACATGGTAAGTCTTGTGTAGCACAAGGCTCGCCGTTTAATGAACATTTTTTTTGTGATTTTCAAATTAAGTAAACTATATATGTTTATTTCTAATATTTATTTGAATTAAAAATTGTATATTTGTGAAAATAAATTAATTTAATTAAATATTAAAAATTTATTATCTTAAACAACATTAAATTCAATTAAATATTACAAATATACATTTATAATTTATTTTTTAATATACATATAATTTACTGAACTTAAAAATTACTAAAAAAACCATTAAAAGGCGAGTCTTGTGCTGCACAAGGCTCACCATTATGCCACATAATGCTTACCATGTGGTGAGCCTTGTGCTACACAAGGCTCGCCTTCTGACACAAGGCTTACTATGTGGTGAGCCTTGTGCCACACAAGGCTTACCATGTGTGGTGAGCCTTGTGCTACACAAGGTTTACCATGTGGTGAGTCTTGTGCTACACAAGGCTTGCCTTTATGGAATTTTTTTGTCGGTCATATTTTTGTGGCGGCGGTGTGGCGGTGGTGGCGGCGGTGTGGTGGTGACGGCGGTGGGGTAGTGGTAGTGGTGGTTATGGTGGCGCTGGTGGCGGCGGATGGGGTGGTGTGGTGGTGGTCAAGAGTGAGTGTGGTGGTAGCAGAAGTAGTGTGGAAGAGTGATGTGGGATAAATTGGTAAATAGTGTATTAAATATAGTGCGTTAGTAAGAAAATACAGGGCAGCATTTACCATAACCCTAAATTAATAGTGGGACCTTTCCAAATAAAGAAGTGTAACAAGAATTCTGGGACAAACAAAAAAGAAAAGTGTAACAAGTAATCTGGGACAGATGGAGTAGCTTTTAACTTTTCATTCCAAAACATTAACATAATTGATTTGATCTAGAGTTTCTATAACTTATAAATAATAATAATAACATCAATTCTTTACACATTTACACCCATAAGTAAATAAAAGATAATAATAATACATTGATATCTGTACTTTTTATAACCGAGGAATTTCTATAATTTTGTTGCAATTCACAATTGGTCCAACTCCAATCTAAGGGAGGAATTCTTCGTATGTTGAGTTGAGATTTAAATGGGGGAAGTTCCTCATTGTGACTGGTGTTTGTGTTTTCTCAATTATGATCTATCGTGATTTATAAGAGCACTTTATGGAAAGTAAATAAAAAATAAGGTTTTCGGTAAGTGTTATTCGCCGAGTTTAGGTTGAGCTAACAATGTCTCAACCATTTATTTAGTAGTTGGGAGTATGTTAATAAATTTTCTTTCCAATTGCCTTCCTTCTCGGTTTGTTACCGAGTTAGGGGTATGTATACTAGGGGATTTGCTTATTGGCTTATCTAGTGAGTTTAGCTAGCTTATTGGACTTTAATACTTCCTAGCTAGTTCCTACTCACAGGTTTCAAAATAATTATATTTGAAGGTATTTGCATAATTATTTAGGAAGGAAGAAAAATTGAAAGTTGATATTGCTAGAAATTTATTTCATTTTAATGAACTTTTAAGATATTTTGATATAGCTTACCTACACATTGGATGGTTTTTCCTTTAGTACAATATGAAATCTTACTAAGTCTTTTGGTTGATATGTCGTGTTCAACACGAAGGTGGTTAACTCATGTTGGGATAAAGAGTGCGTTGAATGTATTTATGATTAGTAGGCTTTAATAAAAACTTTGTTGTTATTCACTTGACTTTAGAATTTTTTATTCAGTCTCTAGCATTTAATTACATTCTAGTTAGTTGGCCTACAGTAATTATTTAAAACTGATTAACTATTAAATTCAATTAGAACCATTATAGCCTTGCGGTAATTATTATTAATTATCTTAGCCTAGCGCCTTTGAAGTTTCCTTGAATTATATATTATATTATAATCTAAAAAGTAACGGAAATTGAGGGGCGTTACACAGGGTGCATACGAATGCTCGATAACCATTGAAAATTCGCAGAACAAACCATAAGTGCACTAATATCATTCACCCATTTGAAAAATCATAGATCTTGAAGCTTCTACAAGAGAAGAGAAAACGCACCAATGGATTGAAGTCATTGAACAATAAACTCTCATAAAGAGATGCAAGCATCTCTAATTTATTGGAAACATAAGACTATACGTAAAGAAATTGGGGCTTACCATCACCGATCGATGTCACAACCCTGTAATTGAAGATTCAATGATGAGGGTTTTTAGAGGGAGGGAGAAAAGGAGGAAAAATGTGCGGCTAATTAGGTAAGTCATTTAATTAAAAGGTTTAAATAGGTGACATTTTAATCTACAATTATACAATCTATAAATGTATAAACAAATATGATAGAAAAATCAAAATAAAAAAACTATTTTTGTTGGTAAGGCTGAGATTAAGACACTAGTTTTATTTTTGTTAGTTACTTTTTATATAACAACTAGTATGTTTCGCTTTATATTAACAATAAAATATTATTTTCGTCGTTTTTGACCAATTTCTTAAGTTAGTATATTCGATCATATTCTGATGATATATTCAACTTTTTGTCGATTTCCTCGTTAAAAACTTGTTGTCAAGTTCTTTCAATTTTTAAAACCTTTGATGAAATTGCTCAAAAAGTGCATGCAACAACAAACTCAAATTATTAATATAAAATTAAGGTATAAGATATCCGTGAAAACCTAAATGCATCACAATTTTAAGATCTGCTACCAAACTAACAACAATACTTTATACTCATTTTAACTATTGTAATCTAGTGCGCAAAATAGTTCTTGCTAATATGTCGTCTTTTTTTTATTTATAATTGTAGATGAAGATAAAACATTTAAAAATTGAGATGCTCCATAAAAAATGCATTATAACAAGAGTCAGAGAAATTCAAATAATACAATTTTCAAACTAAATTGGGTTATCATCCAAAAGCAATTGTAATCCACTTCATGATCATACTTCATACATTCTTTTTCTCTTAAATTTCTTTTGTTCTCAATTCTAAATGCCATTTTCTATTTCCATCTTCCTCTTCCTTATATTTTTCTTTTCCATTCTTTCTTTCCTTTATGTTTTTTATAATTTACTCATCTTTTCACCTTCTGGAATTGTTGGTGTTGGTCCAAGCTCGGTGATATGGTTTTCATCAGTATATGATGTTTTGACATTAAGTAATAGCATAGAGGTTCGGTGGAAGATATTGTAATCTGAGGTAACTGTTCGTGGAGAATTCAGAAATTGTCGTATTGGTGTATATAAAAGTTTGGAAGGCAGCGTCATGGCTGCAGATGCGTTGTTGTTTGTGTTGTTACATTGGTGCTTGTAGATGAATTTTGGTGACAGAAGTTGTGTTTCAGTGAGTGTATGTAGATATTAGAAAACTACATAGTTGTTCCTTTATTTGATTTCTTTCTTTTTTTTATAAAATCCTTTCGGTGAGATTCGATGAGGCACTATTGCAGTATGTGTGACCGTATCTTCGAAAATGACGGGGGTTTCAGTGTCCATAATGAAATCATTACTCACAAGGGTCCCAAGGGGAAGTGTGTTGTTTGCAACTACAGATTCCGCTGGCAAGCAGATGTCACAGCTCATCAACAAAATCCAGGCGTTGCGCACTCTATCCTTGGCATTGGTCAAGGCCATCAAGGCCATGATCAAGGTTAAGCCAGAGACAATGCTAACTGAGGTAAAAATTCATACTTGTTTAATAACCTTTTCTTTATATCCAGTCAGCCTGAAGTTTGTGAATATTGTTTGTGTGTAAGAATGGTGTCCCTGTGTGTGTGAACATCGTTTATTCACTTCTTTATTGTTTGTGTATGCTTCATGTTTTTGGTTGAATTGTGTGTCTGTGTGTGTCGTTTTGTTCTAGCATTATAGAATGTTTTTTATAACGATTTTGTCTGTAATTGGAGTTTGATCGTGCTTCTAGTGATTTGAAACTGATATATTTTAGTAACCCCATCAGTTCGAAATTAAGACTTGGTCACATTTGTAGTGGCTGTAAAGATACAAGCAGCAAACGTCAAAAGCCATAGCGTCAGCTACAAGTTATGGGCCTCCCCGACCCGAATAGGATCACCTAGACACCTAACTCAATAGTGTGAACTTAAAGCTGAGAGGGGAAACCGAAATAAAAGTTAATTATCAACAATTAATGAGTTTTTTTTTTTTTAAAGAACTTTATCTCATTGGTTTTAATATTTCCCCTCCCTCTTTTGTGGTACTATGATCTCCATGCTCAGGCCTAATAGCATTATTGTTTTAGAAAATTAGTTGCTTAACAATTTAGTAGTTAGGGTTTATGGATTTAAGACACATGTAGGATTTTCTGTCACTATCATTTTGTTTCTATAAACAACATAGAACAACATATGCTAATTAGTTTTTCTATAAGCACAAAACTTATACATGTATATACAATGCGAGAAGAACTTCATTAACTTAGTGTTAGATTTCCTACGTATTTCATGCTCGGGAGTTACAAGAGATATGTTAATTCCACTTACAAAATTTTCTAAACATATTCTATGGTTAATTCACCTTTAATTATTTACTTAATATTTAATACCACCACCAACTAGTTTTAGTAAAATATGAATTATGATGTTTTGGCTTATTAATTGGACTTGCTAAAATACGATAAATCTGAGCCCTGTAATGGTTACAACCTCTAAGTTATAAAATAGACAAGACCTATGATGGGCCAGGCTTTTCAGCAAGCATAGAGCAATTAGGATTTTTCTAGTGCTATCCCAATATTTAACTATCTATATATGTTTACGCCGTTGAGAGAAGAGTTCCCTAAAATTCCTCTTTATATCGTGAAACAAAAAAAACTATCTATAACTGTTGGTATGTTATTCATAGCTGATGATTATTATTGTATTAACTTAACATGAAGAATCATTATGAACCACAACACTACTACAATGAACTTCACCAAAAAAAAGGAAAAATTGTTAGGAATAAGTCAACCTTTGTGTTGACCGCTTCTAACAAGTTAACCTAAAGATATTCCATTAGCAAGTAAACTTTGTAGCCACTTTTGCTTTTAATAAGTCAAAACCGGCTTTTACCTATTAGTAACTTGTTTAATAAGTTAAAGTGACACATGTCACTCCTTTATTGAACATTTAAAATTTAAAATTTATATTTACGAAAACAATAAATAAAAAACAAAACTTTTTCTGCCTCCCCCATCCACCCCAAAATGTCAAATGCCTCCGCCATTGAAATCCACTCTCTCGAATTCACAAACTCTCTAACTTGATTGATTCAAGTTCCCCTTATAAGCCCAAAAAACCACCATTAAGACCTTAACATCACCACCTCTAAACTCACTCACCCAAAAAACCACCGAAAGTCACCTATTCCCATCCCTGAACTCACTCACCCACAATTCTCCCCTCCTCCCACCATATTAAGACCTTAACATCACCACCAATAAAATACCTAGGGAAGAACGAGTTGGTGTTCCACATTATTTACTTGGTGATATTGACTCAACGATTCACGACGAGTTTACCCCTCTTTAATACCATTTTCGTGCTTCTTCTATCATTTAAGATATTACCTCTCGCAACAAGCTCCCATTAGTAGTGGGGGTTCACACTCATTAATATATGCGCTTTTAGCTGAAAACTTTGACGTATTTTCCGGGTTACAACCAATTTGCACCGAGTTAAGGTACAAGTGTTTCTTCCTTTGGATCGATGTCTCCATACCAGTATTGAATTAGTACTTAATCAAACGAGTTGATGATATGCTTAACTCAGATATGTTAGACGAGTTATGTGAATTTTACAGCTCAGAGATCGATTCGATGGAGGCAAACAGAGGGTTGAGGAAGCAATTATTTTAGGAATATGCAATAGTCCATCAAAAAAAACATATGGGTTGGTTTCTTTGACGGCTGTTAAATGGGGCGTCTATATGGAGGTTGATGCCGGTGGATTGGGGTTTAGTCTTCAATGGTGGGATCATAGGAGGAAGCAGGTTGTTGTGGCAAGGAGCTGAAGGTGGTGGTGGTCATGGTGGTGGAGGGGAAGGAAGAGGAGAGAGAAAGAATAAAGGAGTCGTATAAAATAAAAAAATAATTAATTAATTGGAAATAATTGGAACAAGAAATGTGGATAAATCACCTAAGCTAACAAGTTAGTACTAGGTAACCAGAAAAAAAACTTTTAAAAGCAAAAGTGGCTGCAAGGTTTACTTGTTAATGGAATATCTTTAGATTGACTTGTTAGAAGCGATCAACACAAAGGTTGACTTATTCTTGACAATTTAACTATCTATATATGTTTACACCGTTAAGAGAAGGGTTCCCTAAGATTCCTTTTTATATAGTAAAACAAAAAAAACTATCTATAACTGTTGGTATGTTATACATAGCTGATGATTATTATTGTATTAACTTAACATGAAGAATCATTATGAACCATAACACTACTACTAGTGAACTTCACCCAAAAAAAAAAGTACGGCTTTTGCTTCGGTTCTAACAAACGTGCGTGAGGTAAGAATATAAGATGATCTGATTATGTGTTTGTGTGGAATAGTGGTCATAGTTGGCCCAAAAGGTAATGGAGTACATACATAATGTCTGCCTAAATTACTGCGTTGAAAACCTATTGTTCGAACTTAGAAAATAATTCCTTGAAAGTCTGTCTAACTAATAGAACACACGTCAAATGTCTGTCTAAATTATTGTGTTTGAAAACCTATTGCTCATGTCATTTTCCGCTCAAATACCCCACTAAAATTTAAAAAGATCTTCAGGAAACCTTTAGGGGTGAGGAGTATGAATACTATGGGGAAATACCTGGGGTGCCCAATGGATGTTGATGGAAGAGCAACAGCGGATTTCAATGGCATTGTGGAAAAGACCACCCAAGTCTTGGAGTCATGGAGGTTCTGCAAATTATCACCAGCTGGGAAACTCCTGCTTCTCAATTCCATCCTAGTCATGCTAGCGGCGCATATTATGTATATATATAATCCCCCAAAAGGTAACAAGGAGACTTTCTTCCCTATTCCTGAAGTTCTGGTGGGCGTCATCTTTGGAATGGAAACCAATCTATTGGAAGAAGAAAGATTTGCTTGAGGTCCATAAGAAAGATGGTGGACTTGGCCTGAGAAATATTGCGGCGTTCAACCAAGCCATGCTGTTTAAACAAGCATGGAGAGTGCACCAAAACCCTGACTCCCTCATTGCCAAATTTATTACTGCAAAATACAAGACGGACCCAATCACTACTTTAGTAAGGAATGCAGAGGCGCCACTTCCAGGTAATGCATCTTATGCCTTTAGGAGCCTGTTTAAAGCCACGAGGAACATGGTACAGGGACTAGCTTTCAACTAGGAAATGGTAAGAAAATAAGAATGTGGGAGGACAACTGGGTAAGAACAGAGAAGTTACAGAGAAGAGCTCAGGAGGAACAGCCCGATCGAATTCCAGAAGTGGTCAGGGAGTTTGTAAATCATGATGCCACATGGAATGTGGGGCTGGTTAGGAAATGGGTGGAGAAGGAGCAGGTGGAGAACGTCTTGGCAACATACATCCCAATGGAGGAAACTGATGATAAGGTTATCTGGTCTTTGACCAATAATGGGGCCTACTCGGTTAAATCGGGATATTGGTTAGCTCTGAGAGGGACAAGGAAGGAACAGGTTTGCGACAGGTTTTGGAAAAAGTTATGGAGCTCCTCTCTGTTACCGAGGTGGAAGATATTTATCTGGAAGGTTGTCAATAATGCAATCCCGGTGAGGACTACGAATGGCAATGGGTAGGGTCTGGGTCGGGTCAGACCCAGACCCATTAATTTTTTCAAGACCCAGACCCGACCCAGACCCATTGGGTCTAGAATTTTCAGACCCAGACCCAGAGCGTTTGATGGGTCTAGGGTCCTTTTGAATTTCAAGTTTAATAGTATTTTTAATCTAATAAATTTATTTTGCCTATTTTATAGGTTCGTGTGACCATGGTTAACGCTTATATCGAAATAATTAACATAATATAGTTCATAAAATCTTAAAAATGTTTAAACTTACATTATTACATGTCTTAAAATGGAGTCACAAATTGCAACTTTATTTTTTTTTGAACTTTTTTGTGTAAATGGGTCTGTGGGTAGGGTCTGGACCGGGTCTGGGTCTGATATAGTTGGACCTGAACCCAGACCCGTTTAACAACCTCTAGACCCAGACGCGACCCAGACCAATTGGGTCTAAAAAAGTTGGACCCAGACCCTTATAAATGGGTCTATGGGTCTGGATCGGGTCTAAGACCCATTGCCATCCCTAGTGAGGACAAATCTAAGCAGGCGGAAAATTATAGTAGAGGACACTTGTCAGATTTGTCATGATGGCAGAGAATCCACAGAACATCTGTTCAGAGATTGTCCTATCACTAGCAGAATTTGGGCAGCAGGGAGCTGGGGAATTCGATCCAACCAACAAAACCAGCCTCCTATAGAACTGTGGATTAAGAATCTGTGGAGCTATCTTGTTAAACAAGGAGAGGAGCAAATGGTTCAGTTCTCTACCACCTTGTGGGCCATATGGATTCATAGGAATGCAGTCACTTTAGGAGCAGGGTGGTGAATCCGAAGCAAATTTTAGAAATCCAAAGGGGTTGCATGGCTAGATGGAGGAGTCTTATAGGGGGGAGGGGTGATGGGAAGAGCAAAGATTGTTCTCTTACTAATACTATAAGTAGAGGAGTGCAAGAAACCTATTGGGTGAATGGCAGCCCAGGGGGACATTATGGTGTTACAATTCAAACGGATGGAGCCTGGAAGAAGCCCAGCAAAAGAAAACAAGCAGAATGGGGAGCAGCTATAGGATGGGCAAGTGAAAATCACCAGCCGGAGATCGCGAGAGGAGAACGAGTATTCGCTACATCAGCAGTGCAAGCGGAAGCTAAAGCTGTACTCAGGGGACTTCAGGAGGCTACCAAGCATAGCAGGAACATCCATGTGAAGACGGACTGCGCGATACTAGTATCCGCGCTTCAGAATCCTGTCTCGTGTCCAACACAACTACAAGCCATACTTAGTGATATAAGGTGTATAGCTAGTAAGTGTTCGTATTTTAAATGTAGTAAAGTAGCTAGATCTAATGTGTCTATGGCACACGACCTAGCCACGAGAGCTAGGAAAGGTGTTTTGTAGTGTGTAAAGTAGTTTGTTTCTCAACCGCCAAAAAAGAAAAAGAAAAAAAAAAGTCAGTTTATAATAGTATCAAATTCCTACTATTTTGACATCAAACCTATTAGGCTATTACCTGTAACCCACAGAACAAACGCCTTGGACACTCACACACACAGAACACAAACTCAACTCAATCCTTTTTCTTTGTCTACTCAATGTAAAGGATAAGCCTGATGAGGAAGTTAAAGCGTATCAACAGACAGCATTAGAAAGCAAATTAGCTAGCAAACTAAAAACTCAAGGATAAATCATCATTCTACCCAGGGCAACTTTTACCCTACACCCGACACCCAAAGTTATTCATCTGCTTATTGCTCATTTATAAACTCTAAATGACCAAAACTACAATATCGAAAGAGTTCCAAATGAGCAAATGAGCCAAAAATAACTTGGGTGTAGGATGAATGAGCTCGAACTAACTGATCAATTGGCCAACATGCAACCCAAATTGAAGTGAATTCCTGGAAACATCTTACACCATAAAGTCTATGAAAGTTTCAACATTAGTTATAACTCCAAAAACAAATTGCAATTGCTGTTGTTTTCAGCTTCTGCTTCCCGGTTCCTATAAAATTTATTCATATAATGTATGATAAACAAAGTAGATCTTTGAAGTAAGCATTGTATATTCTTCGTGATAAGTAACTAGATTATCAAATAATTTACCACATTCAAACAACTCATCCTATCACTTAACAGCTCAATTTTCATAACTCATAATCTAACGCATGGACTAAAACTAAAGCAAATAAAGAGAGGTAATCTCAAAGAAACAACTAATTTTGTGACCCCATTTTCATTCTTTCATTCTCAGCCATTTGAGAAAATACCTTAGTAGCAAGCATATTATCATCAAAAAAGCGTGCATAAGGATGACCCTTAGGCACAAGCCTTTTATACTTATCAAATTGCTTCTCTGCTTCATCTTTCTTCCTCAACAATGTGTATATTATCCCTTGACACAAATAAGGCCTAAAATCTCTTGGTTCCTCCTTCACTAACTCCTCATAAACCTTCAATGCTTCATCATAATTCCCTTCAATGACTCGAATTTGAGCAATCAACAGCTTAAAATCCCTCATTTCTTCATTCTTTTTCTCCCTCTTACACCTCTCCATTGCCTCTTGTGTCCTTCTTGCCACTTCCTCCAATTCCTTACCACCACCACCACTTCCTGATTCGCCCCCGCCCTGCGAAACCGCCATTACAAGACCATGAAACGCCTCGACACGAACCGGGTCCTTTGCTATGATTTCTTCAAAACCGGCTTTCGCCATTTCAGACTCTCCCATGTAACTATACATATGACATCTCAGCAATGGCCACTCCACATCCTCTGGTTCCAACTCAATTAACCTGTTTAGAACTTCCACAGCTTCAGGAAGCTTCTTATTCTTAATCTTAGCTTCCATTAGTGACTTAAGCGCTTCGACGTCGGCCGGGTTCGACGCCACGAACTCCTCCAGCGTTTTCTCCCTCTCCTCATTGGAAACACCATCTTCTTCACTTTCCTGAGTCAGATTCTCAACCATAGGTGGTGAAATTGGCTGAGCTTTTGCAGTGAATTGATTGTGACCCAACAACCCAGAGAAGAAGATAGCTGTGGAAGCTACAGCAATGGTAAGAGGGGTTTTGAGAAGAGAGAAAGGGTTTTGGGTTTTGGGTTTAGGATTGACAGACATAGAAGAAGAAGAAGAAGAAGAAGAAGATTGAGAATTTGAAGATGATAAAGATCTGATTTTGAAAGGGTGAGAAAAGTGGGTTTTGAAGGAGATTGAAGAGATGGGTGTTGTGAAAGATGGGCGTTGGTTGCGGAGAGAGAGGGGTAACAATGGGTGCTGATTGTAATTGAGTTTATTCAGAGCCTCCATTGTTGATAGCTTGGTGTTTCTCAGGTAGTTAAGTATTAGGAAGGCAGTAGAATTTTGAATTTGAGAATTGCAGAGGGGGATGAATATGAATATAAGGGAGGAAAAGATAGAAAAACCCTCGCCTCTAACAAATCGAAATTCAGAATTGGCAATGTTGAGGAAATGGAAATATGAGAAGCCAGAAACAAACCTTTTTCTTGGGGAAGCTTGTAGGTTTTAGGTTCTTACTATCCAATACTACTTTGGCCAACATCTATGTTGAGGCAGTTTAGGCCCAACATTCATCCTATTTCTCTCATATCCTCTCTTTTTTGAAACTTTCACCAATTCTCCAACGATTTGGTTTACTATAAGACTGTATTAGATTACGTCTTAACATCAGACCAGCCCAACAAGCAAATTAGAATCTCAATTACGCGCATCACTCACTAAACAGCCCGGAGATGTCTTATTATTTTTATACAATATTTTCAACTAACTCGAATTACTTAAAAGAGATCAAACTCTTTCGAACTTAATGTGTATCGTAATTTAATAGAGTATGCTAGTACATTTATTTTACCTAAACTTGATTGAATTTAAATTAGTTTGGATGATTTTCGGTATTTTATTAATTCAAGCCGGCTTCAATATATATATCTAATAATTTTCCATGGTATCTAAATTGAATTAGATGGTGCCTTTACATGTCCAATTCGGGTGGGACTTAGTGGTAAGTAACATTATTTTCTTAATTAACTCTATTAGTTTAAAAGTGATAAAACTCAATTGGCCTCGGATGTTACTCAATATTAGATTTACTTAGGGTCTGTTCTATTCAACGTAAAATAGCTGAACTGAAATTGAACTAAACTGAATTGAACTAATCTGAACTGAAATGAAATAAATAGTAATATGTGAGAGTAAAAGTGTTATCCAGAGCTGAACAGAACTGAATTTAACCGAACTGAACTCATGAACTAAAATGAGCTAAATTGAATTGAAAATTAGCTGAGAGAACATGTCATGTTCTCTTCGGCATAAAATAGTTGAACTGGTCTGAAATGAACTAAACTGAAATGAATAGTGATATGTGAGAGTAAAAGTATTGTCCAAAGCTGAATTTAACTAAACTGAACTGAGCTGAATTTAACTGAAAATAAACTGGGAAAAACAGGCCCTCAAACCTCATTAGATCTAAATTAAATTAGTCGGTTCAATTGAAATCACTTTAGTATAATTCAATTTAGTTCAGTTTAACTCATTTATGTTAAATAAAACATGCTCTAAATAGGTAAAATATAAGATTTTTTGCAATTTAAGAAAAATGTATCATAAGTGGATCTTTATTCAAAGTATTTTTCGAGATGAATCTAACGGTGCAAAAATTATAATTTTATGAGATTTGAAAGGAAAGTTATGATTAATTTAATAATTTTTATATTGATAGTGTGTTTAGATAAGGAATATAAACTTTTATTTAGGATATAATTATTCTTTTTAATTATTTTTGATGAAAAAATAAATTATTAATTTTATATACATAATAATGATGTGGAGCAATGTGGTGTATCCTTTCGGTACGGCTTTATTATCTAGTATAGAAATTAAATTATTTATATACATAATAATGATGTGGAGTGATAGGGTTTTAGTCGTATCACCTATTCAAAGATAAACCTACAGTCCTCTAACTATGGTAGTCAAGGGAAGCAGGGTCGAATCTACAGGGAGACAGAGTTTCTAAATTAATATTCAATCAATTCAGCTACTTCAGATGAAATCAGAGAAGAATTAACTGAACTAAAGATTAAGCTAAGGAAGACAGATTAAATCGAGGAATTGACTATGGACTAAAAACCTAGGGTATTAGGTCGGTCCACCATGCTTATACCAATCAAATGGGGTCAACTACTATCAAAACCTAAGTCAAGAGTCGGGGGATTAGAGCATGTGTTGAGCTATGGTTAAGACTCAACGCTCATAGTTCAACATACGCCGCATGTTCACTAACGTAATTAGAACTACTGACGTGTCCTAGGCCTTTAGTCGTAAGACGGATCTGTGCAACCAACTATTAACCACAAGCAATCAATGAAATTGTACACTGACATTAATTACTCAATAAGAACAAACCACATCACAATCACCCTAATCAAGCCCTAGAAATTGATAGAAATCTAAATCACAATCATGGTATAAACATGGCTTTCCTATCTAACACCCTAGAAAGAAAACTACTCAGTCATAATAAAATTAACAACAACAAAACTAATATGAAACCCTAACAATTGCATCATGAATAATTAAATAAATAAACTAAGCAATTGAGAATAATAAAAGAGATTAGGGCAAAGAAGAATACCAATTGACAAAAAGCAGAAACTTTTATTGAAATCGAATAGGTTCAATCACCTTTAATCTAATCTAAAGTGTTTAAACTAGGCTAAGAACAATAAGAAATAAGCTAGAGTAAAACTAGAATAAAAGATGTCCCTAAATAATGAGGAAAAAGGGTACTTATAATACCCCTCAAGTTAACTAAAAACGGAAATAAAAAAGTGAAAAAGTGCGATTTAGGTACCAGACCCGATCGGGCCCGAGCACAGTACCCGATCGGGCCAAATACAAATTTGCCTCCTCTTGTTCTTGTGGCCTGGCGCAGCAGCGTAGAGATGAGATTAAGGTCCACCCGATCGGGCCTTGGGCAGCCACCCGATCGGGCCGAGACACAAACAGCCCAATTTCTCCTCTGGGCTTCTGGTAGCAGCAGCGTAGCAAATGTGAAGTAAAATGAGCTGGCCCGATCCAGCACCCGATCAGGTCTGTGATCGGGTCAGCAGCAACTTGGCTTAAATACGTCTTCTTGGCGTGGGGAAGCAGCAACTGACATTGGATCATCCACCCGATCGGGTCGGGCGGTCAACACCAGATCGGGTCTGGGCACATTGGTGCTCGCCCGATCGGATCAGGCATGCCTTGCCCGATCGGGTCCGCAACATCTATACCCGATCAATATTTCTTCGCCCGATCGGGCTATTTTAGCCCGATTAGAGTACGGATTCCTCCTTTTTGACTCTTTGGCTCTCTAAACTTCACGTTTAGGGGTCTTGGGACCTCCTAAACTATCCATAAAGCTCGTGAGCCGTCCTACGTGTCCCGTAACATCTCGTAAAGTCGTGGTTGCTTCCAAATGGCTCGGGAATAAGGAGAAATCTCCCTAAAACCTGCAATTCAACACTAAAACACGAAACCACAACTATATACGATAGTTAGCACAAAATAGCTCCCAAGAGCTCCAATGACGCACAAATTAGCTTGTAAATAAGGGAGAAAAGGCTATATAAATACGTGATATCAAACTCCCCCAAGCTAAACTTTTGCTTGTCCTCAAGCAAACAGAACATGGACATGGAATAGACTGCCTCACCCCATAGATAAAAACAAATCAAAGCTCAAAATATTTTCAAGACTAAGAATTGTTCAAGCAGGCAAAAATCAAGTTTGGCTAATCAAATCCATCCAACCACCAATCATCCAAGCAATTTATCAAACTCAAGCATCCACAAGGCATACAAGTCCTGAAAAGGCTCTCACAAGGGTGTCACTCCTCTCAATTTTGTGGCAGGCAAAGAATGTGCCCGAACACTCGCCAACCCGACCATAAGTACCCTTCCCACTCACACTCTCATGTGTTTAAAAAGGTTCAATGACTCTCATCCTAGTCAAGTCGACTCAATTAGCAGAAATACTCTTTAACTTTGACAAACTGACTCGAAATCAATCAAATGAACAATGCAGACACAAGCTCAAGAGGACTTTATAAGGTTGTAATGGGGCTTAGGTAAGAGGTAGGGGATACTTTTGGGTAATGTGGTGGAAAAACCAAGAAAGGGGGAGCATAAATCATTCAAACAAGGCCTAAGGTGGCCTTCACAACTCCCAACAATCACCATAAAACCATGCAAAGTAACCCAACTCTCATAAATCAATGAAAAGCTCATAACAAACCCAATTTTCTAGCAATGAAGCGAATATTCCTTTATGAACGTACGTGAATGAAAGAACTTGAATTCTTTTGAATTTTCATTTCATTTTTCTTTCATTTTTCTGAACTTCATTCACGCAACTCTAAACTTGCTTTTTCTTTTCTTTTTCTCACTCTCAAACCACAGCAAATACACTTTTAAATTCCTCAAAAACCAAACTAGACCAACAAACCAATCTCAAACTCAACCCATACAAAAGCTCCCCCAAGCTAGGCTTGGAATAATATCAAGTGAAGGCTTTGGGCTCATAATAGGGGTTTAAGTAACACGAAACAAGTCATTAGGCTCAGCGGGGCTAAGGAGGATAAAAGTATATCAAAAATTCACTCTGAAGCTCAAGAATAAGACAGAAGAACGCCTCTATCACAGCAAATGCTACAAGTAATCGAAAATCAGACAAGTACGAAGTCAAAGTCAAGATCAATCCACTAAAGAGGAACTAACACACAAGAATAGACTGGATAATAATATGAATCCAATAGGCTACAAAGAGGCCTCACAGTCTAACCAATTCAGGTATGCAGCACAAAGTGGTCTAATATAATCCAAAAATGCTCGAAATCATAGCAATCAAACATCAAATCATAGCCTCAAGATCACAAATGCCCAGCTATCCAGAAAACAAAGTCAAATCATTTTCAAATAGAGCACAACAAGGGGCACAGGGAGGCAACTAAACCAGTCATGGAACCATATTTTTTTGATTTTTTTCAGAATTTTTCGAAAGCAGTAAATCTATCCTAGAAAGCAGTAAAAGAGATATTGAATACAAACAGAACTCCTCCCCCAAGCTGAACTTGGCAGTGTCCTCAATGCCAAAAGGTGATAAGGACTATGTCAAGAGGAAAAACAATGTTAGTACCCTCACTCTCGCTCACAAAAAGGAAAAAAATAAAAAGAAAAGGAAAAGGGAAAGAAAAATACGAGTTGCCTCTCGCACAGCGCTGGTTTATAAAGGTCTCGCACGACCATAATACTCCCTCTCTCAAATAGGAGGGCTTGGCAATGAGTGCCACCCTCATCAAATATCTTTCTTCTCCAAATGTTCTTGACAATGCCTCCAGACGGTGAGGCAACCTTAGGTGGAATTGGAACCTTCTCCACACCTACTTCATCCAAAACCTCATCCCTACAACAAGATTGTTCAAGCATAGGTGCCTTAACAGCATTGGTTAGTTTAAACATCACTTTATCATCACCAACACTTAGAGTTAAAGACCCAGTCTTGACATCAATTACAGCACCAACAATACACAAAAATGGCCTACCCAAGATAATAGGAATCTGGGCATCCTCATCCATATCTAATACCACAAAATCAACAAGGATATAGAATTTCCCAACCCTAACAGGAACGTCCTCTAAAACACCTAGAGGGTATTTTATAGAACGATCCGCCATCTGTAAAGTGATTTGTGTGCATTTAAGTGCTCCCATGTTCAGTTTCTCAAAAACAGATAATGGCATAACAGAAACAGAAGCACCTAAATCACACAAAGCCTTATCAATAAAAATAGGTCCAAGATGGCAAGGTATAGAAAAACTACCAGGATCTTTTAACTTTGGTGGGGTTTTATTTTGGATAAAAGCACTACACTCTTCAGTAAGAGCGACACGTTCTATCCCACCAAAGTTTATTTTCTTAGTGATCATGTCTTTCAGAAATTTGGCATAAACAGGCACTTGGGTAATTAAATCTGTGAATGGAATCGTTACCTCAAGGTTCTTGACCATAGCCAAGAACTTACCAAACTGCTGATCGACCTTGGACTCTTGCATCCTGTGAGGAAAAGGTAGCCTTGGTGTAAAAGGCGTTTCAGAAACCTTCTCCTTTTTCTTCCCTGTCTGTTCAGCTTCTGCAGACAAATCGACTTCGGACGTCGAATTCTTTCTTTTTCCTTCCTCTACCACCCTCTTCTTCCCTGCAGTTGGGGTAACCTCATCAACAGGCACTAAAGGGGCATCATATGCAATGCCACTACGAAGAGTGATGGCATTCACATGTTCTCTCTGAACGGGTTGCCCTGGCAATTCCCCCTGCCGCCTCTGAGCATTAGAGCTTGCTAATTGTGCAACTTGAGCCTCGAGAAGTTTGATGCTTTTCTCTTGGGCTCTTTGTGCTTCCTCATTAGATCTTTTCATGGCTAGCATATGTCGCTCTTGGGCTCTTTGTGCCTCCTCATTTTCCTTTTCACTTCAGATATGGGGGGCTCTTGTGGGTTGTTGTTTTGTGGAGGTGGGGTGGAAAAATTTTGTGGGGTTTGGAAATTATTGTGGTTGTGGAAGTTTTGTTAAGAGGGTCTTTGAAAGTTTTGTGGGGCCTGGTAGTAAGAGGGTTTGGGATGGTTTTGTGGAGGTGGAGGATGGTGGTTTTGTGGGTTTTGGTAGCTATGTGGAGGTTGGAAATTTTGTGGTCTCTGTTGGAAGGCATTTGCTTGCTCCATCTGAAGTTGACTGAACTGACAGTCATGCCCAAAGTGACCCTGAACACCACATACCTCGCAGTAAGATGAGGTAATGGGTGCTATGACAGACATATCATTAATGCTCAAAGGAGGTGCTGCTGAGGAAGAGGAGTTGAAGGTGTTAATTTGTTGACTCAGTTTCGCCATCTGCGAAGTCAATAATGCAATGGCATCTACCTCCAGTACCTTCCTCGTGAGGCTTCGGGAAGTGGAATCATCATTGGCTGCGAGGTTTGATAGAAACGCGTAGCCTACATCCACTTCCTTATCCAGAAAAACTCCTCCTGCAGACGAATCAACAATACTCTTCGTCTGAGACTGCAGACCATTGTAAAATGTCTGCGTCAAGAACCATTTGTCCATGTTGTGGTGTGGACACTCTCTCTGTAAATCACTAAACCCAGCCCACGCTTCCCGTAATGTTTCATCAGGCTCTTGGGAAAACGTGGCTAGTTTATTTCTGATTTCTGCTGTTTTTGTAGGTGGATAATACTCTCTCAGAAACGCAGCAGAAATCTCACTCCATTCTGTTTCTTTCACATCGTTCAACCACTTCTGGGCTCTATCTCTCAATGAAAACTCGAACAACATGACTTTGAGTTGATCTGGAGTGACACCGGCATGTTTAACGGTTCGACAAAGTTGTTGAAACCGTTGCAGATGATTTGCCGGATCTTCAGTAGGATGCCCACCAAACTGATTTTGCTGGACCATGCTGATGAGTCCAGGCTTAATTTTAAAATTTGCCGCGGCAATGGTGGGCATAGTAGGTCCAGTGGAGAGACCATCTGGGTTGGGTACCCCATATTATTTCAGTGACTTTGACATGACTGAACTCAAGGTGTCTGTTCCAGAGGTGTTCAGCTGAACAAACTGCTTTTCTATCTGATTTTTCTTTCGGATCCGCCTGATTGTCCTAGTAAGATCGGGGTCCGCTGGAATGGGGGAACCGTTTCTTTGAGACCTGGGCATACAAAAGAAACAAAAAGCAGCAGTAAAACGTATCTCGATTGAAACAATGAAGTTCGAATGAGGTACAGAGAAGTAGACCAAATAATCAAATAAAAATTTAGAAAACTAGCCGTCTCCCCGGCAACAGCGCCAAAATTTGATAGAGTTTTAGTCGTATCACATTTTCAAAGATAAACCTATAGTCCTCTAACTATGGTAGTCAAGGGAAGCAGGGTCGAATCCACAGGGAGACAGAGTTTCTAAATTAATATTCAATCAATTCAGCTACTTCAGATGAAATCAGAGAAGAATTAACTAAACTAAAGATTAAGCTAAGGAAGACAGATTAAATCGAGGAATTGACTATGGACTAAAAACCTAGGGTATTAGGTCGGTCCACCATGCTTATACCAATCAAATGGGGTCAACTACTATCAAAACCTAAGTCAAGAGTCGGGGGATTAGAGCATGTGTTGAGCTATGGTTAAGACTCAACGCTCATAGTTCAACATACGCCGCATGTTCACTAACGTAATTAGAACTACTGACGTGTCCTAGGCCTCTAGTCGTAAGACGGATCTGTGCAACCAACTATTAACCACAAGCAATCAATGAAATTGTACACTGACATTAATTACTCAATAAGAACAAACCACATCACAATCACCCTAATCAAGCCCTAGAAATTGATAGAAATCTAAATCACAATCATGGTATAAACATGGCTTTCCTATCTAACACCCTAGAAAGAAAACTACTCAGTCATAATAAAATTAACAACAACAAAACTAATATGAAACCCTAACAATTGCATCATGAATAATTAAATAAATAAACTAAGCAATTGAGAATAATAAAAGAGATTAGGGCAAAGAAGAATACCAATTGACAGAAAGCAGAAACTTTTATTGAAATCGAATAGGTTCAATCACCTTTAATCTAATCTAAAGTGTTTAAACTAGGCTAAGAACAATAAGAAATAAGCTAGAGTAAAACTAGAATAAAAGATGTCCCTAAATAATGAGGAAAAAGGGTATTTATAATACCCCTCAAGTTAACTAAAAACGGAAATAAAAAAGCGAAAAAGTGCGATTTAGGTACCAGACCCGATCGGGCCCGAGCACAGTACCCGATCGGGCCAAATACAAATTTGCCTCCTCTTGTTCTTGTGGCCTGGCGCAACAGCGTAGAGATGAGATTAAGGCCCACCCGATCGGGCCTTGGGCAGCCACCCGATGGGGCCGAGACACAAACAGCCTAATTTCTCCTCTGGGCTTCTGGTAGCAGCAGCGTAGCAAATGTGAAGTAAAATGAGCTGGCTCGATCCAGCACCCGATTGGGTCTGTGATCGGGTCAGCAGCAACTTGGCTCAAATACGTCTTCTTGGCGTGGGGAAGCAGCAACTGACATTGGGTCGTCCACCCGATCGGGTCGGGCGGTCAACACCCGATCGGGTCTGGGCACATTGGTGCTCGCCCGATCGGATCGGGCATGCCTTGCCCGATCGGGTCCGCAACATCTATACCCGATCAATATTTCTTCGGCCGAACGGGCTATTTTTGCCCGATCAGAGTACGGAAACCTCCTTTTTGACTCTTTGGCTCTCTAAACTTCACGTTTAGGGGTCTTGGGACCTCCTAAACTATCCATAAAGCTCGTGAGCCGTCCTACGTGCCCCGTAACATCTCGTAAAGTCGTGGTTGCTTCCAAATGGCTCGGGAATAAGGAGAAATCTCCCTAAAACCTGCAATTCAACACTAAAACACGAAACCACAACTATATACGATAGTTAGCAGAAAATAGCTCCCAAGAGCTCCAATGACGCACAAATTAGCTTGTAAATAACGGAGAAAAGGCTATATAAATACGTGATATCATGGAGCAATGTGGTGTCTCCTTGATACGAATTTCTTATCTAGTATAGATGTATAAGTTCAAAGACTAAAAATACACCCTGACATGTTTCTTTCTTTATCTATTTTTATGTATAAGTTTAAAGACTAAAATACACCCTAACATGTTAGAGCAGCTACAGTGGTTAAGCTAAATTGTTTATTGATTACTTTGCCATGTGATAAGTGGACTTTAGGTTCACTTATTTGCATTTAGTTTTAGGGCAATTAGATGCATTTTAGGCCATTTAGTTTCCTTTTCTTTCCCTTTTTCATCATTTCTTATAATCTCATATTTAGCATTTAGTTTAGTTCATTTGCATATAGTTAGGGTGCATATAGGTTATTGCATTTGCATATGCATACCCCCCCCCAATCTAATGATTGTTTGGAGTGTTTTGAAGATATACAAGCAAGAAAGAGGCTCCAAACAGGGGAGCGGGCGCTCCATAGGAGGAGGAGCGGACGCTCCATGGGTCAAGACACGAAGACAAGAAGACAGTGGCTTGGAGCAACCCGGGAGCGTGCTAGGAGCGAACGCTCCAAGCCTGGAGCGGGCGCTCCATATCGCAAGGAGCGGGCGCTCCAGGGCCCAGGCTCCCTATTTTTGTTTTGTCTTTTACGGTTTTGCCCTTATTTCTACGGGGTATAAAACCAATTTTTTAATGATCTTAATACTATGCTTTAATTTTTGAACTATTATTAGCTTAATTAGAGAGAGTTTTAGAGAGAGTTTTAGAGGTTAGAGATATAAAGTAGATCTTGAATTGTGAATTGAAGCTTTGGAAGCTATTTCAATGGAGTTTGGTAATTGATTTTCATCTATCTTTGATTATTTCTTCTTACTCTTGTCTTTATTTGCTTATTACTTGCTTTATTTTGTTTTAGCATTTGATTAGTAGTGATTAGTTGATGATTAGCTCATTTATGTTGATTTTCACCATTATTGAATCACAAATGTTGTTTGAAGCTTTTTATTTTACCTTTTTCATGGCTAGAGAGTAGTTCCTTAGCTAGGGGAAGGGGATGACCTAGGTGATCATGAGTTGACCTTAAAAGTCAAGCTTGGGGGTTAGCCTTAGGTGAAATTAGGTTATCTAGCCTATTTATTTGCTTGTTTAATTGCTTGATCACCACTTGAACTTGATTTGGGGATCAAAAGTGAAGGATTGAGAGATGAAGCTTTTGATGGACCTTAGGCTAGTAAATAGGTTGACTTCACCATGAGAATATGTGATTGGCTTCCTAGGACCTTAATCGAATCGCTATGAGTTGTGGAAATACTTGATTGATTGATTTTACCATGAGAATAGGTAAAATTGGTAGATTGGGTCCTCCTAATTAGCTCGAGAGAGTAATTAGGAAATATATGAGTGACTTAGTCCCTTAGTTGACCCTAATGAATCCCCTTGGCTTGAAAAATAGGTTAGCTAATGGTTAACTAGTGATTCCCCTATCCCTAGTGCCTTCCTGTTATTGTTAAACCCAATCATTTACTTTAATTGTTAGCTAATTCGTTCTTATTTTCTTAGTTAATCAATTAATCTCAAAAACCACTAAAATAGACTTAGATCTCTTAATCGCTTTCAAACCTTGTTTAATCCTTGCTTCCTCGTGGATTCGACCCTTTCTTACCCTATATTAGGCTAAGTTAGGTATTTAGTTTGGCACGTGCAACGACCGTGTCAAATTTTGGCGTCGTTTCCGGGGAAGCAACGGATTACATTGCATTGAATTGTGATTTTTGAGTCTAAGTCAACTCTATTCCCCCTCCCCTTTTCTATTTTTATTTTTCTTTGGTTACCGATTGGTTGCTTACTACTTGGTGGTAAGCCCTTGTGTTACTAATCTTTCCCTTGAGCTTTTGTATTTGCATGTCAAGAAGGTTACGAGGAGATCCATTACTTCCAATTGACCACAATCTTGAGGGCACTTTACGGGAGTTGAGGAGGATTTTTCGGGAACCCAGGATACTAGCTACTAGTGAGGAGCAACCGAGGGAGGTGTTTGAGGAAGACCAATCTCGTTCTTCAACTTCTAGTATAATGGCGGAGGATCCACCCGTTCCAAGAGCTTTGAGGGACTATGGTCACCCCGAAGCATTTGAGCTCAAAAGTGGGATTCGGAGGCCGACAACAACCGCTAACTTTGAGTTCTCTCCACACTTGATTAGAATGATCAAGCAAGAGCCTTATGGAGGATGTGCTCATGAGTGTCCACTTGACCATTTGGCGAAATTTCTTGAGCTTTGTGCCACGGTCAAGCAAAATAATGTTACTCAAGAGTTCGTGAGGCTTAATCTTTTTCATTTATCTCTCACGGGGAAAGCCAAGAAGTCCCAGAGAAGACTTCCGAGGCTAGGAGGAAGATCTCTAATTTCATACAAGATGAAGATGAGAGTTTGAATGATGCATGGGATAGGTTTAAAGACCTCCGAAGGTCGTGTCCGCACCATAGGTTTAGTCAATGGTTGTTGATGCAAAGTTTCTATGATGGGTTGCTTCCAATGACTAGAGCTAGTCTTGATTCCGGAGCGGGGGGTCAACTCACCAAGCTACGGGTTGAAGATATTGAGCCCACCATAGAAGAGGTTGTGAGGCATTACTCTTGGGGGAACACAAGCAAGAAGGCTAGTGGTAAAGGGAAGTATGATGTGGAGGCCATGGATCATATCCATGCTAAGCTAGACACTCTAGCTAAGAAACTTGAGAAGGTGATGTAATACCCGAGAAAATTAAACGTGTTTAATTAAGCAAAAATCGTAATTAATTAAAATTTTCTTTAATCATATATGTATATGTTTATATATAAAGCGACTTATTTAATTTATTAACGTTAATTAAAATTATGTTACTATTATTTCTAAATGAAAATTTATTAATTTTAAAGTTATGAGTTATTAGTTATAAGAATAGTAAATTAGAATGCTATTACTAACAAGTTAATTAAAAAGGAAAAGAAAACTAATTTACAAATGTTGACTTTCTCATGTTGACCTTCACCACCTCCTTCCTCTTGAAGCTATGGAGGAAATCAGTAAAAAATTTCCTACCTTACTAAGCAAACCCCTCTCCAAGAAAACCTTTCCCCAAGCAAATTCACTTCTAGACCCTTCTATAATGGCTATAAATAGCTAAGTTTACAACCCAAAACAACACTTCAAACACTACCATCTCTTTCCCCTCCTTCCCGCCAATCTCCTTCCTCTCTTCCTCTGATTCTTTCCCCTCCCCTGCCTCCTTTCTGACTGCGCCACCACACCTCCCCGGACCGCCAGAAACGCAGCAAGACACCGCCAGCGAGCAGGCTTGCACCCACGCTGTCGCTGCAGCCTCCCCTTCGCTGCACTCGTTCTCTCTCGTCCCCTCTGCTCTTCCCGTTGTTGCTGCCCGAAGCAGCCTTGTCGTTGTTGACGCCAGGTCCACTGACTGCCGCCTACTCCTCTCCGTACTCGCTGAGTCGCCGGAGCTACACCGGCCCACCTCCTCTATTTCTCCCTCCTGCTGCTCTGTGAGCATAGGTTACCAAGTTACCTGCTTTCCTTTTTTTTATTGGTTTTGTTTTACATTAAGTTATTTAGTTTATTAGTTAAATACCTTACTTAATATTAGTTTATAATTATACTTAAATCTGATTTTAGTTAAGTAAAAACCACTTTATTTAAGTTATGTTTATATATACTAGTTTATGAACCTTAATAAAACTAACTAAAATTTATGGGCTAATTGTTTTAGTTGTTTATATCAAATTATTTAGATTATTTTAAAATTATTATTACTAGCTAAATACTCTAGATTAGTATTGGATTTAAATCTGATTTTTAATTTAAGTAAAGCTTCTTGTTCAAATTTTGTTTATGTGTACTATATTATTAACCTAAGTTAATCTAGCTAAAGTAAATGGAGTAATTATTGGAATTTTTTTAGTTATTTTCTTAAAATAATTACTTAGTTTTGGTTATAAATATTACATTAAAGTTTTTCAATAATAGTTATTTACTTTAAAGTTTATTTAATAAAACTAAGTTATGTTCATATAATTACCTTATTTTAATAGTAAACACTTATTTTAAATATTATGAGTAGTATCTATATTGAAATATAAATCAAGGAGTCACTTTTAATATTATTAATATATTTGCTATGTTTTTTTCAAGTTTAATAAAAAGGACAAATTATTATGTTTAGTTTCTAATTAAAAAGTAAGTAAATTATAATGTTGAAATATTTCTTACGAATTATTATTTACAAACTATTTATGACTTTCTAAATACTATTTGATAAAATATATGAATTCTCTTTTATATTGTTTAAGTAATAAAATTAATGAATTATATTTCAGTTTATTTATTAACTCAATAATAATTCTAGTATTTAAAGAGTATATATTTATATTTTATAGTTTACGCCTTCAAGTCATTAAACATGTATCTATGTGAATTATAAAGTAGTAATATTTTCTACTTAAATGAGACATATTACTTAATTATGTTGTATTTAATAACCAAATTATAAAGCCCATAAATCTTAGCTTATAATATTAAGTTACTAAATAACGAGTAACTATTAATAATGAGCCTTATGATAAAACCTCTTTGGAACTTATTAAGTTTCAATAAATTGTACTTTTAAAAGGATTCACATGACGGAAATGGTTCGTAAAACTTAGAATATATAAATGGTATGAAATAGAAATATGTTTAAGGTCTACTAAGAATTAATAAAGTTATATATATTAATAAGTTATGGGCATAATATTAATTTAAGGATAATGTTATGAAATAAGCCAACGAAAGCCAAGTACTTAGTTAGTCGATTAGCTACTAATAAAATAACACGCTCCTTAGATAGAACGTCCCTCGGAGCTCTCGAAGAACGATTCACGAAGGTCTAAAGGTTATCGTACTCCGGATCGAGGTAACGTCTACTGCTAACACCCACAATCCCCTTCGAAGTGTGATTATGAAAACGATTTGCAATATAATAAGCGTGTTTATTACGATAATGTTTTCTGTTATGTTTCCTTACTTGGATTGTGGGATGTTTCTAAATGCTTTTCAATGTGCTATGATTAAACTATGCATATCGATTTGAAGAAATAGAGTATGAATGCTCAATAATGTTTTAATGAATTTTAGAGCTCCTTCGAAGCATTGATGTATGAATAAGAAAGGAAAACATGATAAATGAAAGTGAAAGAGGTTCTGGCTACATAGTTCTGAAACGCATTATTCTAAGCCGTACACCCGAAAGGGGTACCGCATTGTTTATGTATGATTCTTGGTACCAGCCGTATTCCCGAAAGGGGTACCGCATTGTTTTCTGGCTGTATTCCCGAAAGGGGTACCACATTGTTATGGTCGTATTCCCGAAAGGAATACCGCATTGTTATGGCCGTATTCCCGAAAGGGGTACCGCGTTGGTGGGAGGCGTCCCACAAGTCTATGGTTGCCAGCTACCAAAGTTAAAATGTTCTGTTAATGGAAAATATATTGATGTTATTCTTTTAATGATGAAATGGAATTTTATGAAACGCTTTTACAAATGTTTTACTATTCTCTTCTCCCTGTTTGCAACTAAAATGAATTGAAATGAATTTACGATGTTAGGGTAGTATGTTACTGGGCCTCGGCTCACGACGTTTTGTTTTCATGTTTTAGGTACTCACGGGGAAGACGGCATGGCGTAGAAGTGAGGATTAACATAGTTCTTAGAATGTTCACGGTTTCCATTTTCTAATAACCTTTATGTAAGACTAAGAGGATGCTAGCTAATTCTCAATTATGTTTTTGTCACCCATCACGCATGTTATTTAATTACCTTAATGTCACGTTTTATGTCGCCTTGTGCTTTTCTAACGGAAAGTACGGCGGTAACGCACCGACTATCTAGGTCCTCCGCTGCTAATGCTAGATTAATTAACCTAATAATGGTGATTAGAAGTCGGGGCGTTACAGGTGAACTTGGCATCTCCAAGCCAACCACCTTCCCAAGCTTTCTCTTGTGAAATTTGTGGGGGCACCGATCATGCAAGCTCTTATTGTGGAGGATCTACGGAACATGTAGCATGGGTTGGTGGAAGGCAAGAGGGGCCTTCAAACTTCAACAACCAAGGGAGGTGGAACAACCCCTCTCAAGGATCATGGAAACACCCCCCACCACAAAATCACAACAACTACTTCTCCAACTTTCGACCACCCGGTTTCAACCAACCACAACAAAGACCACCCTTTGAGCCTAACCCACCAAAGCCTTCATCACTTGAGTCTACACTTCAAATTTTCCTAGCCCAACAAACCAAGACCAATGCCGATAATGATAAGAAGTTTGGGGATATTCACTCTTCCTTGCAACAAATGCAAGCTCACAACAAAATGATTGAGACCCAAATTGCCCAAATTGCCCAACAAGTAAGCAATTATTCTTCTTCTTCTACTAAATTCCCAAGCCAACCCGTGATTCACGAGCATGCTAAGGCCATTACTTTGAGATCCGAAGCAAACTATGAGGGGCCTAATATGCCTAGTGAGGTGAATGAAAGCCCGAAAGTTGAGAAAAGGGGGAGTGAAGGGGAGGTTGAGAAGCTTCTTGAAGAGGTAATTGTGGAGGATGAAGGTGATGTTGTACTAAGCCAAGAGCAAGAGGTTCATAAGCAACGCAAAGAGGCTAGTCAAGCGGCACCCAAGGCTTATGTGCCTCCTGTTCCTTTTCCTCAAAGGCTAGCTAAGAAGCAACTCAATGATAAATTCATGAAATTCTTAGAAGTCGTGAAGGACTTCAAGTGCACATCCTTTTTCTCTAAGCCATGGCTCAAATGCCTACTTATGTCAAGTTTATTAAGGAGCTCCTCTCCAACAAGACCAAGCTCGAGGAAAGTGCCACCATTGCTTTGACCGCTGAGGTTAGTGCCGTACTTTAAAACAAGCTCCCCAAGAAGCTTGAAGATCCGGGGTCATTTTCTATTCCTTTGGAGATTGGGGACTTGGAGCCCAAGAGGGCCTTGGCGGATTTGGGGGCAAGTGTGAGTTTGATGCCCTTGTCCATCGCTAAGCAACTTAATTTTGAACTCAAGCCTACTAGGAGGGTCATTCAACTCGCCGATAGATCGGTGAAAGTTCCGGTTGGAGAGTTGGAGAATGTGCCGGTCCAAGTTGGAAGGGTCTTCATCCCTTGTGACTTTGTGGTTATGGAGATGGAGGAAGACTCCCAAGTTCCTCTTATACTTGGGAGGCCTTTCCTTAAAACGGCCGGAGTTCTTGTTGATATTAAACGAGATGTGCTCACTTTAAGAGTAGGAGATGAGAGCATGTAGTTTGCTTTCAAGCAATCATTGAAGTCTCCAATAATGGAAGAGGTGAAAAGGATAGATAGTTTTGATGAAGAGGTATTGAGTTTGAAGGGTATGAGGGGTAAGAAGTACCCCTTGGAAGATGTACTTTTGGGAGAGGATTTGGAAGACAATGAGGAAGGGAAAAACTTCAAGCTTGCCATGGATGCCTCTCCAACCTTGTGTGCTAAGGAGGAGAAGATCGAAGCTCTTGAGGTGCCTTCACCTAAGGAGGAGAGTTCTAATCCTTCTCCCAAGGTAGAGTTGAAACCTCTTCCCCCTTCTTTAAAATATGCTTTTCTTGGTGAGGGTGAGACTTACCCGGTAATAGTCAATGCTACAGTTGAAGGCACTCAACTTACTCAACTTCTTGATGTCCTTTGGGAACATAGAAGTGTCATTGGGTATATCATTGAAGATCTCAAGGGGCTAAGTCCTACCCTATACATGCATATATTTAATCTTGATGACGATCATGCTTCTTCTATTGAGCCTCAAAGGAGGTTGAATCCCAATATGAAGGAAGTGGTCAAAAAGGAGGTTTTGAAACTCCTTGAGGCGGGGATAATCTACCCTATCTCCGATAGTCGGTGGGTTAGTCCCGTCCATGTGGTGCCTAAAAAAGGAGGCATGACCGTCATCACCAATGAAAAGGGTGAGCAAATCTCCACTATATTGGTGACCGGGTGGCGTATGTGCATAGATTACCGGAGATTGAATAAAGCCACCCGAAAAGATCATTTCCCCATTCCCTTTATAGATCAAATGTTGGAAAGATTGGCTGGCCATTCCCATTTTTGTTTCCTTGATGGTTATTCGGGGTTCTTTCAAATTCCCATCCACCCCGATGACCAAGAAAGGACTACATTCACTTGTCCATTTGGTACCTTTGCTTATCGAAGGATGCCATTTGGCTTGTACAATGCGCCCTCTACATTCCAAAGGTGCATGGCCGCCATCTTTTCCGACATATTGGAAGATACCATTGAGGTATTCATGGATTACTTCTCCGTGGTAGGTTCATCTTTTGACGATTGTCTCAAGAACTTGAAAAATGTGCTTCAAAGATGTAAAAAGATGAACCTAGTGCTTAATTGGGAGAAGTTTCATTTCATGGTTGAGGATGGCATTGTGTTGGGACACAAGATTTCCCAAAAGGGAATTGAGGTAGATAGGGCCAAGATTGAGGTCATAGAGAAGTTGCCCCCACCTACTACAATGAAGGGAGTGCGTTCTTTTTTGGGACATGCCGGCTTCTATCGCCGGTTCATAAAGGATTTCTCTAAGATTGCTAGGCCTCTATCTAGCCTCTTGCAAAAAGATAATGAGTTTCTTTTTGATAATGATTGTATGAATGCTTTTGAGACTTTAAAGCATGCCCTTATTTCCGCCCCCATTGTGCAAGCTCCGGACTGGAGCTTGCCTTTTGAACTAATGTGTGATGCTAGTGATTATGCAGTGGGAGCCGTTTTAGGGAAAAGAAAAGAGGGAAAGCCTCATGTTATTCACTATGCGAGCAAGACACGTGATTCGGCTCAAAAGAACTACGCCACAACGGAGAAAGAGTTGTTGGCGGTTGTGTTTGCCTTTGATAAGTTCCGGCCTTATCTTGTGTGCTCCAAAGTGGTAGTGTATACGGATCACTCGGCTATCAAGTATCTTATGTCCAAGAAAGATGCGAAGCCGCGGTTGATTCGTTGGATCTTGCTTCTTCAAGAATTTGACATTGAGATTAGAGACAAGAAGGGAACGGAAAACTTGGTGGCCGACCACCTTTCCCGGTTGCCTTTGGTTGAAGACTCCCCCTCTCATGAGCTTCCCATTGATGATAGATTAAAGGATGATCTCCTATACTCCATCAAAGCCCTTGATACCCCATGGTTTGCCGACATGGCAAACTACTTGGCTTGAGGGATCATTCCTTTTGAGTTTACTTATCAACAACGAAGGAGGGTCCTCCATGATTCTAAGTTTTATGCGTTGGAGGACCCACTTTTGTTCAAGCGGGGGGAGGATGGTTTATATCGGAGATGCCTTCCCGATGATAAGATCGCAAGTGTGATAGAGATATGTCATTCATCCCCTTTTGGAGGATATATGGGCGCCGACAAGACCGTTGCCAAGATCTTATCTTGTGGATTGTGGTGGCCCTCAATGTTCAAGGACGTTTGGGGCTTTGTGAAAGCTTGTGATAGGTGTCAAACGGTCGGCAACATCTCTAAGAGGCATGAATTACCCCTCACCAATATTTTATAATTGGAAGTCTTCGATGTTTGGGGGGTAGACTTCATGGGACATTTCCCTTCTTCGTTTGGTAACTCCTACATTTTAGTGGCGGTTGACTATGTCTCCAAATGGGTGGAAGCAATCGCCTCTCCTACAAATGATGCTAAGATAGTTACCAAACTCTTCAAGTCCGGGATATTTCCGAGGTTTGGGGTTCCGAGAGCCGTGATTAGTGATAGGGGATCCCATTTCGTCAAAAAGAGTTTCCAAGCACTCCTCTCCAAATATGGGGTGCATCATAAAATGGGGCTCTCCTATCATCCACAATGTAGCGGCCAAACGGAAGTATCAAATAGGGAGGTGAAGCTCATCTTGGAGAAAACTGTAAACCGGTCTCGCAAGGATTGGTCATTAAAGCTCGATGATGCTTTATGGGCTTATAAGACGGCTTTTTAGACACCAAACCCCCTACAAGCTTGTGTATGGCAAATCATGCCACTTGCCGGTTGAGTTAGAGCACAAAGCATATTGGGCCATCAAACTTTTAAATTTTGATCTCAAGTCATCCGGGGAACGAAGACTTTTGGATGTACATGAGCTCGAAGAGCTTAGGCGGGATGCCTATGAAAATGCTAGGATTTACAAGGAGAGAACTAAGGCATGGCATGATCGAAGGATAATGAAGAGAGAGTTCAAGGTATGAGATAAGGTCCTTCTCTTCAACTCTAGGCTAAGACTCTTTCCGGGGAAACTTAAGTCTAGGTGGAGTGGATCGTTTGAAGTAAAAATAGTGTTCTCGCATGGAGCGGTGGAAGTGTGGAGCAAGGAAAAAGGGACGTTCAAAGTAAATGGGCAAAGACTCAAGGTATACCACGATGGAACCCAAATTGAGCACATTTGTCACATAGCTTTGGATGACTACCCCCTTTCCCTATGAGAATTTTAATCTAGGGAGGTCAAGCTAATGACTTTAAAGAAGCGCTTACGGGAGGCAACCCGGGTTCTTAGCTTTTAGAAAAAGAAAGTGTAAAAAAAATGAGAAAAAGAACGAAGAAACAAAAACAAAGATATGAGAAAAATACAAAAAAAAAAGAGAGAGGAGTGAATAAGAGTTTTAGTGTGTGAGAAATTAGAGGAAGAGTGAAGAAGATGAGAAATTTGGTTAAGTATTGGAGAAAGGGAGGAGCAGCGACCCCCCCAAAGCCTAAGGAGGGGCGCTCCCCCAGCGGAGCGGGCGCTCCATATGCACAAAAAAAAGAGAAGGGAGGCAGGAACTTGGAGCGTTTGGGGAGCGTGCATGGAGCGCCTCGCTCCAGGCCTGGAGCGGGCGCTCCCATTTGGCTGAAGCGGGCGCTCCCTTTTAACTGGTGTGGGCGCTCCCTTTTAGCTGGAGCGGGCGCTCCAGCTCGTTTGCACGCATTCTCGTTTTTTTTTCATTTTCTCACGTGACTCTTATTATTAACCCCCCCCCCCCAATCCGTCCATTTCCTTCGACTCATCCTCACATCACCCTCATCCTTTCACTCTCATTCACTCATTCATCTCTTTCAAACCCAATTTCTCTCTCTAAACTCCATTAAACCTCCAACTTTAAACCTCCATATCTCCTTCATTTCTCAACATTTTCACTCCTTTCCTTCACAAAACCTTCATCTTTTCTCCTCCTCTACACAAAGCCCCAAATTCAAAAAAATCGTCATCACTTCAAAGTTGAAGTTTGGGGGAGATTTCTTGAAGAAAAAGGTTGAGGAACACGGTTTAAGCTTAAAGGCACCTACATTGTTCGCAATTGTGGAATTTCTTCACCCCTCTTACAGAGGGAGGTAAAACCTAACCCTAACTTTCATTTTTCTTCTAGATTTGGACTAGAAATTTGAAAATATGATGCTTGTGGTGTTTCTTGTGGACTTAGCTGGTAGATTTAGATAGATTTTGATTTTTAATTGATTTTTGGATTTTTTGTGTGATTTCTTTCATTCTTTTTTTTTGGTTGCTTACTCCTTTTAGCCTAATTTTTCCTAGTTTCTTTTGTTTTTAATTTTTCTAGTTTCTTTTCATTATTTTTTTTTCTTAATTTTTAATTTGATTTTTGTCTTAGTCGGTGCCCTTATTTTCGTGCTTATTTGTTGGGTTGAGATCGTGGTCTTTTGATTTCTTACAACCATCTTGGTTGATTTATTCTCTATAAACTTGACACGGTCGTTGCACGTGCCAAAAAAATATATTTAACTTAGCCTAATATAGGGTAAGAAAGGGTCGAATCCACGAGGAAGCAAGGATCAATCAAGGTTTAAATGTGATTTAGCGAGCGAAGTCTATTTTTGGTGGTTTTTGAGATTAATTGATTAACTAAGAAACTATGAACTCATTAGCTAACAATTAAAGAAAATGATTGGGTTTAACTATAATAGAAAGACATTAGGGGATGGGGAATCACTAGTTAACTAATTTCTAACCTATTTCTCAAGCCAAGGGGATTCATTAGGGTCAACTAAGGGACTAAGTCACTCATATGTTTCCTAATTACTCTCTCGAGCTAATTAGGAGGACTTAATCAACCAATTTTACCTATTCTCACGGTAAAATCAATCAATCAATCAAGTATTTCCACAACTCATAGCGATTTGATTAAGGTCCTATAAGCCTAACACCTATTCTCATGGTGAAGTCAACCTATTGACTAGCCTAAGGTCCATCAAAAGTTTCATCTCTCAATCCTTCACTTTTGATCCCCCAATCAAGTTCAATTGATGATTAAATAATTAAACAAGCAATTAAATAGACTAGACAACCTAATTTCACTTAAATCTAACCCCCTATCTTGACTTTTGAGGTCAACTCATGATCACCTAGGCCATCCCTTCCCCTAGCTAGTATACTACTCTCTAGCCATGAAAAAGGTCAAATAAAAAGCTTCAAATAACATTTGTGAATCAATAATAGTGAAAATCAACATAAATGGGCTAAACATCAACTAATCAATACTAATCAAAGGCTAGAACTAAATAAAGCAAGTAATTAAGCAAATATAAGATAGATGCAAATCAATGGCAAAACTCCATGGAAATACCTTCAAAAGCTTCAATTCATAATTCAAGATCTACTTTATCTCTCTCAACTCTACTTCTCTCTCTAAAACTCTCTCTCTAATTAAGCTAATAATGATTCAGAAATTAAAAGCATCTTCTAAGATTATTACAAAATTGGTTTTATACCCAATAGAAATAAGGGCAAAACCGTAAAAGACGAAAACAAAAGATACGGAGCCTGGGCCTTGGAGCGCCCGCTCCTTGTAACTTGGAGCGCCCGCTCCAGGCTTGGAGCGCCCGCTCCCTGGTCGCTCCAAGTTCCTGCATCCTTGTCTTCACTTCTTGACCCATGGAGCGCCCGCTCCCTCTCCTATGGAGCGCCCGCTCCCCTGTTTGGAGCCTCTTTCTTGCTTGTATATCTTCAAAACACTTCAAGCAAACATTAGATTGGGAGGGGGGTGTGCATATGCAAAGGCAACAACCTATATGCACCCTAACTATATGCAAATGAGCTAAACTAGATGCTAAACATGAGATTATAAGAAATGATGAAAAAGGGAAAGAAAAGGAAACTAAATGGCCTAGAATGCATCTAAATGTCCTAAAACTACATGCAAATAAGTGAACCTTAAGTCCACTTATCAAAACTCCAAGCATGTTTCGTTTACGCAAAAAAAATAAAAAAGACCAAGGCTCCTCTTCCCAAAAGAACCAAAAGGGCACCCTTCCGGCCCTTACGTTCGTCAACCCCGACCATAAACGTCGGTATGACGAACTTAAGCACCAGAAGATTAAGGCTTCAAAGTTCTTCCATGGTGACACCCTTGATAGTCTAGGGATAGTGAGTGATGTAAGGCGTGCCTTGTTTTTTTTGGCATGGAACGCTTTTACACATTTAGCGCTTTGACGTATGAGCGCCTCACATTGGAATTCTTAGCCTCTCTCGAGAGAAGTGAGGTTGATGGACAAGAGGGGGAGTATGAAATCTCCTTCCAATTGTTCAATCAACCCCAATGTATCTCTTTGGTGAGGCTTAATCAAATCTACCAATGTGATCCATCAAAAGCCATTCGAAATCCCGAGACTTGGCAATACCCCGTCTACTATCAAAGGGACGTATTTTGGCATGATATTGCCGGATACGCCCCCTTTGATCCAAAAACGGGTTACTCCTCTCACATGCATTCCCCCATCCTTCGATACATTCACCGCCTCTTGGTTACTGCCATTTTTTCAAAAAACGAACCAAGTAAGGTAGCATCGGAGGAGGTGAGTGCACTCTTCATTGCCTCCCATCACCCTAATGACATTGGGGGCAAGTTGAATTTCGGATTTCTATTTCTCCAACAGTGTCTTGCTATACGTCGTGGAGAACTATTTAAATCCGATATTCATTGTGGGGGGATGGTTACTATCATTGCTTCCGCTCTTGGGTTTGGGGAGCAATTTTCTTTGTTGACTCCAGTTGATGAGAACCCCTTCCTTGATTTGAACTATATTAGAGCCGCCGGGTGGATTAATTTTACCCCTGATACCGCGCGGTTTGTTCGGAAGGTAAGGGGTCGTCATCATTGTTAGCTACCACACCCGGAGGTGACCACATTTGCCGCGACGGGGAGGATGCCGATATTTTTCTCATCCCTTATGAGCCCCCCGTCGGGGAAGCCCAGGCCGGAAGCGACAACTTAGCTCCTCCTCTCCATCGCGAGGAGCCGAGTTTCAGCCGTTGTGCCTCAGTGTCGTCCTGCTCTTTTGACTATGAGAGGGCCTATCACAGTCTTGCTCTCAACGAAGATCGTATGATGAATACGATCCAAGGAATGAGAGAGGACTTGAGTGGTATGATGATACAAACTAATGCAATGTATCATAACCACGTGGAGAGTGGAAACGTTGACCCCTATGTCAACTTTCCAAATTGGCCTCCTCAACATGGGCCGGTACCGGGATGGAATGAATGCCAACCCACGTACCCGTATTGGCCCCATCGCGACCCACCCTATGATTGGCGAGCACCCGAGGGTTCCAACCCCATGGGTGATCCCGCCTATCCCCACCCCTACGGCGCTTGGCCGCCGGGCTACACGGGCGGTTGGGAGCTTCATGGCCCCGCCCCCTTAGCTTTCTACGGCTCGATGCCGCGCCCTCCCCCTTCGGGAGACATGCCACCACCTCCCCCTTCGGGAGAAGGTCCATCTCACATGGACGAGGACTACTTACTCTTGCCCCGCTCCCCCTTTACTTGTTTTGCATGATTGCACCGAGGACGGTGCCTTGATTGTTTGGGGGGCGTTTTTATTTGATTATGCTCGCGGGATGTGGCTTCTTTTTGAGGATTTGGGGTGTCTTTTTGGGTACGCGTGTTTGAGAGAATGCATTGGTAGGCCGGGTTTACGGGGCATGATAGGAGAGTGTGCTTTATTGATCATTGCCTTGAGGATTTAGACGAAAAGAACCGTGGTTGACTGTTTTTCCTTGTTTATTACTTGTATATGACTACCTCCTTTTTCTACCCTTTTTGTTTCCTTGTACATTGTTTATGCTAAATTCTTCTTAAGGCAAAACTAAGCTGGGAGCTACAGCTAGAGTACTGCTAAGTAGCTGGTAGCTGCTAAACACAGCTAGTGACGAGCAAAGAAAGCAAGAACAAAGAGAAGAACAAGACACCAAGGATGGTGACGCGGAAACCAGTGGAATAAGGGAAAAATCGTGGGTGGCTTTGAGTCCACCAATCCACTATATTCTTGATTACAACCCTAGTATTTCTGTAACTAAGTATTTCGTAAGCTTAAGAACAATGTTTCAATCTTAGAATGTAAGTGCTGAATGCGAAAAAGCTTGTGTCCTCTATACAATCATTTGAGCTATATATAACAAAGACAATATATCCGTTTGAACCAGCTTTAGCAACGTCTTGTAACCGCTCTTGAATCTCCATTCATATCTGTAATTAATGCTATTTAGCATGATCTTCGCTGATACTTGTCTTTCTGTACCTTTAGCTTTGATTCTTCCGCGAGATTCTAGGCTTTGATATCTTTGACTCATAACACCTTTTAAACGGTGCTGTGTTCCTTAGCTAGGAAGCATTAGCTAGTTCTTCTTAGCTGGTGGGCCTCAAGCTGGATCCCTTAGAAGGAAGTCCTAACCTGGGAGTTCATAGCTATAGTGACTTTCCAACCTGCATACGTAGCTGTGTAATTTTCATGGTATAACAATTGCCCCTAACTTGCAGCTTGCACTGCTGGTCTTGCGTAGTAAAGCTGCAAGTTATGATTTCAAGATAAAATTTTAACATAACGTTTATCATAAACGATAGAATTTCAAGAGGCGAAAAGATTAAATGAAGCATGCTTTAGCTTTAAAGATCTGAGCTAATCATTTACTTAAGTCCATTTAAGTCAAGTAATAAATACTAGCATTTTTTCTGTCAAATTAGCTTAAAATCAAAGAGATCTTCGAAAAGATTTCACTTCCGTTTATTCTTCTCCCTCCTTTGGTAAGTTTGCTCTCTCTCTCTCTTCTTTTCCCCTTTCGCCCTTCTGCATGCCTCTTAAACAATCTGCTAGGAAGAAAGTTTTCTCTCCTAAACTTACATCGATGGGTAAAGCAAAAGACAACGTAGCTTCTACCATCATTTGGGAAGATATAGAAAACATTAGGGCTAGAGGGGGTTTCCCAGAGAGCACAAAATTCCTAGTTCCTGATGAGTTAGAAAACTGCGGACAATCTTATATGTTTTTACGAATACCCTTTCCTACTAGGGTATTGTTTTGAGTTTACTCCTTTGATACGCTCTTTCGTAGAGGTCTTAAACTTTTCTTCTGGCCAGCTGATGCCATGTTTTTGGAAAATTTGTTTTACTTTCGAGTCAGCCACTAGGGGTTGGAGTCCGGTCTTCGCCCTAGAAGACCTTCTCACCATTTACAGCCTTAAGATCATCAACCCTAACAACGTCACTCTAAAACAGAAGCCAAAATACCCTAGTCCTGTGGAGGGAACTGGTGCTTCAGAGTCTTTCTGGAAGACTCGTTTTTTCTTTGTTGCCAAGGATTCCCTTGGTGAAGCTGGGGCTTTTCTTCCTCTGGCTGGCCTGCTGGAGGTATTTTACTGTATTTCTCTTTTTTTCTTCGAGTATTTTATTAACTATGGTCTTAACCTTGCCTTTTTATAGGTTCTTATGAAGCTGTGGAAAGCCTTGAAGACAGAGACGAAAGAGCAAAGGTTTTTCTCAGCATCTCCCTGGACAAAAGAACCTATACTCCCCCTTTCAAAGCTATTCCCGTTTCTTCTCTGACCCCTGCTACCTCTGGGACTAACTCCATGACTTAAGGTAGGCTAGTCCTTCAGTTTAGTTTATTTTTAGGGTTTTGCTAGGTACAATGTCTCAGTTACTATTTTATTGTTTTTGTGCAGTCAAAGGTAGCACCTTGTCCCAAGCTGATGCTTTGGCTCGGCTAAAAAGGAAGAGGTCGAAAGTTCCTGCTACCTCCACCCAGTCTAAACTAGCGACGCCTGCTAAGGTTGCTACCTCAACTCCTAGCATGCCTCCCCCTATTATCAAATTAGATTTGGACCATCCTGTTCCTGGCTCTTCTACAGTTAACCTAGCCATGCCAACTGACTTCCTATCTGAAGATGGGATAAACAATGGTATATGGCCTCATGCGGAAAAGCTATTTTTCCCTGCTGCAGCTAAATGCCTCAGGTCTAAGGATCCTGAAGTGATGATGAACCACGCGGTTCAGTATTATCTCCAGGTATAACTTTTACCATGCCTTAGCTTTTTAGCTTTTAAGCTTTTGTTCCCTACCTTTCTTATGTCCTAACATCTTTGTGCCAGACTCTCCAAAACTGCCTGGTAGCACGCTCCAGCTTGAGAGTTGTTGCTACAGTGACTGCTCAGCCCAAGGTTTCCCAAGCTGAGGTTGCTACTTTGAAGGAGGAGCTGAAGAAGGCATAGAAGGAAGGGGCTCATGCTGAGGAGCATCGCAAAGTTGAAACGCTGCTTCTAGAAAAGGAGAGAGAGGCGAAGAAGCTTTCTGCAGCTTCGGCGGAAGCTGAGATTGCTGCTGCTAGGGAAGAAGCCAAGGTGGCTACCATGAAGCTGGCAAAGGTGGTGAAAGAGAGGGATGTCCCGAGTGCTCAGCTGGTGCATCAGAAGGAGCTTAACTTAGATAAAATGGAGGAAGTTCAAATTGTTGAACCTGCCAAGCTGGCGTACCTGATGTTGTTTGGGACTCTGGAAAACAAGGAGCTGCACAAATATACTGATGCTTTCCTAGCTACTATGGGGAGTATTGCAGATCTTAAGGCTCTGGCTTTGGGCCTTAACCCTCTTAAGAAGGAACCTTCTACGGCTGATTCTTCAGCTAAGGACCTAGCTGAGGCCTCAGCTAAAGCCGTAGCTGATGTCCCTGTGGAGCCTTCCAGCAGTTCTGCCCCAGCATCTGAGGTACCTGAGCAGATGCCTACAGCTAACCAGCTCGCTAGCTAAGGACGTAGCCAGTTTAACCTCTTCAAACATATTTAATTCCTTTCTTGTCAAACAATTTAATTTTTGCTTTGGATGCTTTTACCACCAGCCAAGGGACTGGTGTGTCTTTAAACAAGTTTAACTTTTGGTACATATATGCATCTTTAGATCTATAGTTAAATGAGCTAGCTGCTTTATGTTTTTACCTGGCGTTCTTGATGCCAATGTCTTGTGTGATGGGCCGAGTTACTTAGGCGTGTAGCCTTTAGCTGATGCAACCCTGGTAGCTTAGTTCTTTGATAGCTTCTTCCCAAGGTGTCTAGGTGTACTTGCGTCTTTAGATAGCTTAGGAGGCTGGGTAGTGCTCCCACCTGCGGCTAGTCTTGCGGTACCTGCACGTGTTGACTAGGCCAAGACAGCCATTGGCTATGCCAACGGCTCTCCGATGCCTAAGTCAGTAAGGATTCTAGGAAAACCTTTATAAATAGAAAGAGCAAGGAGGATAGCCTAACCGGGTGTTCCTTGGCTTTGCTTAGCAATTTTTCCTACCTGGTGTAACTGTCTTGTTGGTCACTTGAGTCATTGTAGTTGACAACTTGATGTTTAGATTGTTATCCAGTTTTTTAAAAATGGTAAATTTTTAGATGTGACGCGTTCCAGCTTCGTGGCACAGCTTTCCCTTCTGCTGTACCTAGGCGATATGCTCCTTTACCCACTACCTGTTCAATCAGGTAGGGGCCTTCCCAGCTGACACCCAGCTTCCCTGCATTTAGTTCCTGGGTATTTTAGAAGACTTTCCTTAAAACCCAGTCTCCTTTCTTGAAGACTTTGGCTTTCACGTTTTTGTTGAAGCTACGGGCTACGATCTGTTGCTGTGCAGCCATCCTAACTAGTGCACTGTCTTGTAGTTCTTCGATGGTATCTAATTCATAAGACAACTCAGAATCGTTTAACTCAGAGGTTAAGAGCCCATACTTGGCAGTTGGTATGGCTACTTCCGTTGGCAACACAACTTCACAACCATAGACTAATGAGAAGGGGGCTTGCGCTGTTGCTCCCCTAGGCGTTGTTCTGTTGGCCCAGAGGACTTTAGGCAGCTCTTCTACACACTTACCTTTTTTAGCCTTTAACCTCCTCTTGATGCCATTAATGATCACCTTGTTGCTGGACTCAGCTTGTCCATTAGCTTGTGGATACCTGGGTGTTGAAGTTACCAAGTTGATGTTCCATTCGTGACAAAATTGTCGCGTTTTATCACTTATAAACTGTGATCCATTATCACATATAATTTCACTAGGTACCCCAAACCTGCAAATAATGTTAGTATGTATAAAAGCAATAACCTCCTTATCTCTTACCCGCTGGAATGCACCAGCTTCGATCCATTTAGAGAAGTAATCAGTTAAGGCTAGCATAAATACTTATTGACCTGGTGCAACTGGTAGCTTCCCTACTTTGTCCATGCCCCACCCCATGAATGGCCAAGGTGTTAATGTGGGGTGTAATGGTTCAGAGGACTTGTGTACCATTCCTGCATGCTTTTGGCAACTGTCACATTTAGCTACGTACCTCTTGGCATCCTTACGCAATGTTGGCCAATAATATATAAAGGATAAGATCTTGTTAGATAAGCCCCTTCCTGCTATATGTGAGCCACATTCTCCCTCGTGAAACTCTTTGAGGGTAGTTTCCCACTGCTCTTTTTCTAAGCACCTTTGCAACATATCCTGCTTAGCTGCATGTTTGAATAGGACCCCAGCTATTACCTGGTACCTGCTAGCTTTCATGCGTAGCTTCCTTGACTCCAGCTTGTCATCTGGCAGTATGTCCCTTTCTAGGTAATCCAATAGTAGCTTTGTCCAGCTATCAGTACCTGCTTCATCACTAATGCTGAATACATTGCTTACCTTCTTGTTAATAGCTGGTGCGGCTAAGTGAGCGATGGGAACATTGCTGAAGCTGCATTTCCTAAGTGCGGAGCCTAGGTTAGCTAGTGCGTCAACCTTGGTATTATGGTCTCTTGGTATCTGTTGTATGGTGAACTCTTGAAAGAGTAGCATCTTTAACTTGACCAGCTCTAAGTAAAGAGACATCTTCGAGTCTTTAGCTGCGTATTCTCCTTTTACCTGGCTAACGATTAGCAAGGAGTCACTATATACCTGCAACCTGGTTGCCCCTAGGTCATGAGCCACGGTCATACCTGCAATCAAAGCTTCATACTCGGCTTCGTTGTTAGTAGCTTTAAAATCACAACAAATAGATCGAACTATCATGTCCCCTTGTGGCGACTTTAGGACTATACCTAGCCCAGCTCCTCTAAAGTTGGAGGAACCATCTACAAACAGTTTCCAGCTACCTGTAGGTGTTACCTGATTAATGTGTCGTACTTCCTCATTCTCTGAGGAAGCCAGGTTAGGACTGAAGCCAGCCACAAAGTCAGCTAGGGCTTGTGATTTTATAGCCGTTCGAGGTTGGTACCTGATGTCATAGGCGCTTAGTGATACGGCCCATTTGCTCATCCTGCCAGTATATTCAGGTTTGCGGAGCACAACTTTTATGGGATAGTTAGTCATAACACATATAGGATAAGCCTCAAAATAATGTCGGAGTTTCCTTGAAGCGGTATATAAAGCTAATATCAATTTTTCTAAAGAGGTGTACCTAGTTTTTGCATCAAGCAAGGACTTACTGATATAATACACGGGTAGCTGCTGATTGTCAGCTTCCCTAGCTAGGACTGCACTAACAGCCGTGCTGCTTACATCTAGATAAAAGTTTCACCTTGCTTTGGTTTGGAAAGTATGGGTGGAGTGGCTAGATAAGCTTTGAGTTGTTGTAAAGCAACTTCGTGTTCTGCAGTCCAATCCAAAACTTTATTTTTCTTAAGTACATGATAGAAAAGATGACACTTATCTGACGATCTAGAAATAAAACGATTGAGTACTACAACTCTTCCTGTCAGCTTCTGGACTTCCTTCAGGTTTTTGGGTGATTGGATATTGATGAGTGCTCCGATCTGATCTGGGCTAGCTTCTATTCCTCTCTGCGTAACTATGTAACATAGGAACTTACCAGCTGGTACCCCGAATGAACATTTTGTTGGGTTCAGCTTCATGTTGTACTTTTTCAATACATCAAAGGTATCCTGTAGGTGAGACACATGATCTCCAGCTTGCTTAGATTTGACCAGCATATCATCGATATAGACTTCCATTGTGTCCCCTAGCTGCTTTTCAAACATCTTGTTGACTAGGCGCTGGTAGGTGGCACCTGCATTCTTAAGACAAAATGACATAACTTTATAATAATAGATACCTCTTTCGGTCATGAAAACCGTTTTTTCTTGGTCTTCTGGTTCCATCAAGATATGGTTGTATCCTGAGTAAGCCTCTAGGAATGTGATTATTTCATGCCCCGCTGTAGCATCCACCAAGGCGTCTATGTAAGGCAGGGGAAATGGATCTTTGAGGCAAGCTTTGTTTAAATTTGTGAAATCTATATAGACTCGCCATTTGCCATTCTTCTTTCCCACCACAACCACGTTAGCTAGCCAGTCAGGATACTTGACTTCCCTAATCTTACCTGCTTGCAGCAACTTTTCTATTTCCTCGTTGATGATCAGGTTGCGTTCAGGTGCGAATTTCCTTCTCTTTTGTTTGATAGGTTTATGGTTTGGATCCACGTTCAGCTTGTGAGTGCAAATTGAAGGATCAATTCCGACCATGTCTTCATGCGTCCATGCAAAGCAGGTGATGTTGTTTTTGAGGAATTCAATGATCCTGGCTTTTTCCTCTGGTGGTAGGGATGCTCCAACATGTACTGTCTGTTCCGGTTTTGCAGGATCCAGCACCACTTCTTCAAGGTCCTGTTCTTCGTGTTTGCTGGGTGCAGGATGCTGCTGTAATTGCTAGATGTCCTCCTTCTTGGGTTTGAGAGAGATGTTGTAGCATTCCCTAGCTACCTTCCTGTCCCCCTTGATCTCTTGCACTCCCCATTAGGTGGGGAACTTGATAGTTTGGTGGTAGGTGGATGGTACAGCTTTCATCCTGTGAATCCAAGGTGTACCCATAATAACATTATAAGCTGAAGGACAATCTACGACACTAAACCTGGTTTGCAGATTGACTCCTTTGGCATAGGTGGGCAATGTGATTTCACCAGTGGTGAGGGTAGGTTCTCCGTTAAAACCGTACAGGATTGTTGACTTCTTGATGATATCCTCTTCACGCAGTCCCATGCTTTTTATGGCATTCTTGAATATGATGTTAGGTGAGCTGCCATTGTCTACCAACACTCTCTTGATCAGGCAGTTGCTGATGGTGAGGGATATGACCAGCCCATCATGATGATCAGCTTCCTCAGCTTCCTCGAAGCTGATGGTCATGCTTCGCAGCTCTCGTTCCTCCTTGCTTCTGTGCTGGATAGGAGCTGCTTTGGAACCTTCTCTAACGAATCGCTTAGCTGCAGAATAGGTTAGTCCACAAATTTCTGAACCTCCAAAGATAAAATTGACTACCTTGTCATGGGTTGGATCAGGTGGTGGCCCAGCTGGCTTGTTGCTGCTGTCCTTGCTAGGTTCATCCTTCTGACCCTTCTTCCCCATGAGATGTTCTAGATAGCCCTTTTTCAGCAGCCAAGCAACTTCCTTCCTGAGGGCTTTGCAATCTTCAGTCAGATGGCCATGGTCACCATGATAGCTGCACCACTGGGAGGTGTCTTTTTGACCACCGGGCTTGTCGGTCTTCCTGGGCCACCAAGCTGCTGAGCCTAGCTTTTCCAAGGCGTTCACCACTCCTCCTGCATCAACATTAAAGCAGTAGGAAGATAAAGAAGGGAAATCTATATTGTTAGACCTGCGAGGAACTTCCCTAGCTACGGTGCTAGCTTGATCACGCTTCTGGTATGGCTGATGGGGCCAATCATTCCTCTTGTTGTTGTTATTATTGTTATTCTGAGTCTTTCTATCGTAGCTGGATTCTCCTCCATTCCTGGATGCATCATCCTCTTCTATGCGGATTTCAGCCATAGCTCTAGCCCTAACTTCTTCAAAGGTACTACATGGATACCTGGTTAGTTCCTAATATAAGCGGGACATAGGGATCAAACCTCTTCGGAATGCTTTGATAGCTGTTGGGATATCCAGGTTCTTAACAGAAATCATTTCCCTGTTAAACCTATCCAGGTACTGGCATACAGCTTCGCCTGTTTTTTGTATAACGCGATACAGGTCGCCTGTGTGTTTCTCCAGCACCCTGCTGCTAGCAAATTGCTGATAAATTTGTTAATGAAAACAGAAAAATTAGGGATAGTACCAGCCTGAGGGTGATGAGCCATTGTAAGGCAGGTCCACCTAAGGTGGCTCCAAAGGACTTGCACATTGTAGCTTCAAGCAGGCCTTCTAGGATAGGTAGAGTCCACATCTTCTGCTTGTACTGGTTCACATGGTCATATGGATCTATGGTCCCATCATACAGCTTTCCAAATGGGGCCAGATGCAGCTTTTTTGGAATCATGGCTCTAGCTATCTCTTCTACGAAAGGTGACTTGGTATAGCCATCAGGGGTCTCCTCACAAACGGGTGTAGGTGCCCCTGGCATCTTAGCTAGCATCCGCATCATCTTCCTATTCTGGGACTCAAGAAGAGCTAGCTTTGCAGCTGTGGGATCTGTCTCTTCCAGGTTGGGGTTTTCCGGAATGTCCTCAGCTTCTTCATCAGCACTAGCCTCTGAATCAGTCAACTCCAAGATTCGAGGTGACATGCCAGTGCGTCGTCGTGAAGATTTCTTGGTGTTACTCTTAACTGATTCCAGTTCTTTTTGAAAGTTCTCAATGACCTTATTGGATTCTGATTGAGCCTCCCGGAGGGATTCAAGAGCAGCTTTCATTTGCTCGGGAGTGAATTCAGCCATTTTGAATTGGATGTTTTAAGAAGAAATTGATAATGATAGATTAGATATGAAATCTAGCTGTAGGCCCCACGGTGGGCGCCAAACTGTTTATGCTAAATTCTGCTTAAGGCAAAACTAAGCTGGGAGCTACAGCTAGAGTACTGCTAAGTAGCTGGTAGCTGCTAGACACAGCTAGTGACGAGCAAAGAAAGCAAGAACAAAGAGAAGAACAAGACACCAAGGATGGTGACGCGGAAACCCGTGGAATAAGGGAAAAGCCGCGGGTGGCTTTGAGTCCACCAATCCACTATATTCTTGATTACAGCCCTAGTATTTCTGTAACTAAGTATTTGATAAGTGGACTTTAGGTGCACTTATTTGCATGTAGTTTTAGGGAATTTAGATGAATTTTAGGTCATTTAATTTCCTTTTCCTTCCCTTTAGAGTAATTCCTTAGCTAGGGGAAGGGGATGAACTAGGTTGATCAAGAGTTGACCTCAAAAGTCAAGCTAGGAGTTAGATTTAGGTGAAATTGGGTTGACTAACCTATTTAATTTCTTGTTTAATTGTTTGATCATCAATTGAATTAGATTAGGGGATCAAAAGTGAAGGATTGAGAGATGAAGCTTTTGATGGACCTTAGATTAGTCAATAGGTTGACTTCACCATGAGAATAGGTGTTAGGCTTCCTAGGACCTTAATCAAATCGCAACGAGTTGTGGAAATACTTGATCGATTGATTTTACCATGAGAATAGGTAAAATTGGTTGATTAAGTCCTCCTAATTAGCTCGAGAGAGTAATTAGGAAACATATGAGTGACCTTAGTCCCTTAGTCGATCCTTGTCCATCGCTAAGCAACTTAATTTTTAACTCAAGCCTACTAGGAGGGTCATTCAACTCACCGATGGATCGGTGAAAGTTCCGGTTGGAGAGTTGGAGGATGTAATGGTCCAAGTTGGAAGGGTTTTCATCCCTTGTGACTTTGTGGTTATGGAGATGGAGGAAGACTCTCAAGTCCCTCTTATACTTGGGAGGCCCTTCCTTAAAACGGCCGGAGTTCTTGTTGATATGAAGCGAGATGTGCTTACTTTGAGGGTAGGAGATGAGAGCATGGAATTTGCTTTCAAGCAATCAATGAAGTCTCCAATAATGAAAGAAGTGAAGAGGATAGATAGTTTTGATGAAGAGGTCTTGACTTTGAAGAGTTTAAGGGGTAAGAAAGACCCCTTGGAAGATGTACTTTTGCGAGAAGATTTGGAAGATAATGAGGAAGGGAAAAACTTCAAACATGCCATGGATGCCTCTCCAATTTATTGTTCTAAGGAGGAGAAGATTAAGGCTCTTGAGGTGCCTTCACCTAAGGAGGAGAGTTCTAAGCCTCCTCCCAAGGTAGAGTTGAAACCCCTTCCCCCTTATTTAAAATATGCTTTTCTTGGTGAGGGTGAGACTTACCTGGTGATAGTCAATGCTACACTTGAAGGCACTCAACTTACTCAACTTCTTGATGTCCTTAGGGAACATAGAAGTGCCATTGGGTATAGCATTGAAGATCCCAAAGGGCTATGTCCTACTCTATGCATGCATAGAATTCATCTTGATGACGATCATGCTTCTTCTATGGAGCCTCAAAGGAGGTTGAATCCCAATATGAAGGAAGTGGTCAAAAAGGAGGTCTGGAAACTCCTTGAGGCGGGGATAATCTACCCTATCTCCGATAGTCGGTGGGTTAGTCCCGTCCATGTGGTCCCTAAAAAGGGAGGCATGACCGTCATCACAAATGAAAAGGGACAACAAATCTCCAATAGATCGGTGACCGGGTGGCGTATGTGCATAGATTACCGGAGATTGAATAAAGCTACCCGGAAAGATCATTTCCCCATCCCTTTTATAGATCAAATGTTGGAAAGATTGGCGGGCCATTCCCATTTTTGTTTACTTAATGGTTATTCGGGGTTCTTTCAAATTCCCATGCACCCCGATGACCAAGAAAAGACTACATTCACTTGTCCATTTGGTACCTTTGCTTATCAAAGGATGCCATTTGGTTTGTGCAATGCGCCCTCTACATTTCAAAGGTGTATGGCCGCCATCTTTTCGGACATGTTGGAAGATACCATTGAGGTATTCATGAATGACTTCTCCGTAGTAGGTTCATCTTTTGATGATTATCTCAAGAACTTGAAAAACGTGCTTCAAAGATGTCAAAAGATGAATCTAGTGCTTAATTGGGAGAAGTGTCATTTCATGGTTGAGGATGGCATTGTGTTGGGACACAAGATTTCCCAAGTTGCCCCCACCTACTACGGTGAAGGGAGTACGTTCTTTTTTGGGACATGCCGGTTTCTATCGCCGGTTCATAAAGGACTTCTCTAAGATTGCTAAGCCTATATCTAGCCTCTTACAAAAAGATAATGAATTTGTTTTTGATAGTGATTGCATGAATTCTTTTGAGACTTTAAAGCATGCCCTTATTTCCGCCCCCATTGTGCAAGCTCCGGATTGGAGCTTGTCTTTTGAACTAATGTGTGATGCTAGTGATTATGCAGTGGGAGCCGTTTTAGGGAAAAGAAAAGAGGAAAAGCTACATGTTGTTCACTATGCGAGCAAGACACTTGATTCGGCTCAAAAGAACTACGCCACAACGGAGAAAGAGTTGTTAGCGGTTGTGTTTGCCTTTGATAAGTTCCGGCCTTATCTTGTGTGCTCCAAAGTGGTAGTGTACACGGATCACTCGACAATCAAGTATCTCATGTCCAAGAAAGATGCGAAGCCGCGGTTGATTCGTTGGATCTTGCTCCTTCAAGAATTTGACATTGAGATTAGAGACAAGAAGGGAACGGAAAACTTGGTGGCCGACCACCTTTCCGGGTTGCCTTTGGATGAAGACTCCCCCTCTCGTAATATGCCCATTGATGATAGCTTAAAGGATGATCTCCTATACTCCATCAAAGCCCTTGATACCCCATGGTTTGCCGACATGGCGAACTACTTGGCTTGTGGGATCATTCCTTTTAAGTTAACATATCAACAACGAAGGCGGTTCCTCCATAATTTTAAGTTTTATGCGTGGGAGGACCCACTTTTGTTCAAGCAGTGGAGGATGGTTTGTATCGGAGATGTCTTCCCGATGATGAGATCGCAAGTGTGATTGAGAAATGTCATTCATCCCCCGTTGGAGGACATATGGGTGCCGACAAGACCGTTGCCAAGATCTTATCTTGTGGATTGTGGTGGCCCTTTATGTTCAAGGACGTGTGGGGCTTTGTGAAAGCTTGTGATAGGTGTCAAAGGGTCGGCAACATCTCAAAGAGGCATGAATTACCCCTCACCAACATTTTACAATTGGAAGTCTTCGATGTTTGGGGGGTAGACTTCATGGGACCCTTCCCTTCTTCGTTTGGTAACTCCTACATTTTAGTGGCGGTTGACTATGTCTCCAAATCGATGGAAGCAATCGCCTCTCCTACAAATGATGCTAAGGTAGTTACCAAGCTCTTCAAGTCCGTGATATTTCCGAGGTTTGGGGTTCTGAGAGCCGTGATTAGTGATAGGTGATCCCATTTCGTCAAAAAGAGTTTCCAAGCACTCCTCTCCAAATATGGGGTGCATCATAAAATGGGGCTCTCCTATCATCCACAATGTAGCGGCCAAACGGAAGTGTCAAATAGGGAGGTGAAGCTCATCTTGGAGAAAACCGTGAACCGATCTCACAAGGATTGGTCATTAAAGCTTGATGATGCTTTATGGGCTTATAGGACGGCTTTTAAGACACCAATTGGCACAACCCCCTACAAGCTTGTGTATGGCAAATCATGTCACTTTTCGGTTGAGTTAGAGCACAAAGCATATTGGGCCATCAAACTTTTGAATTTTGATCTCAAGTCAGCCTGGGAACGAAGACTCTTGGATGTACATGAGCTCGAAGAGCTTAGGCGGGATGCCTATGAAAATGCTAGGATTTACAAGGAGAGAACTAAGGCATGGCATGATCGAAGGATAATGAAGAGAGAGTTCAAGGTAGGAGACAAGGTCCTTCTCTTCAACTCTAGGCTAAGACTCTTTCCGGGGAAACTTAAGTCTAGGTGGAGTGGGCCTTTTGAAGTAAAAACAGTGTTCCCGCATGGAGCAGTGGAAGTGTGGAGTGAAGAAAAATAGACGTTCAAAGTAAATGGGCAAAGACTCAAGGTATACCACGATGGAACCCAAATTGAGCACATTTGTCACATTGCTTTGGATGACTACCCCCTTCCCCTATGAGGATTTTCATCGTAGGGAGGTCAAGATAATGACCTACAAAGAAGCGCTTAGGAGGCAACCGGATTCTTAGCTTTTAGAAAAAGAAAATGTAAAAAAAAATGAGAAAAAGAACGAAAAAAGAAAATATGAAAAAAAAGGTTGAGAAAAATACAAAAAGAGGATGCCGAGATTTTTCTCATCCCTTATGAGCCCCCCGTCGCGGAAGCCCAGGCCTCACGCGGCAACTTAGCTCCTCCTCTCCATCGCGAGGAGCCGAGTTCCGGCCGACGTGCCTCAGTGTCGTCCTGCTCCTTTGACTATGAGGGGGCCTACTACAGTCTTGCTCTCAACCAAGATCGTATGATGAATACGATCCAAGGCTTGAGAGAGGACTTGAGTGGTATGATGATACAAACTAATGCAATGTATCATCACCACGTGGAGAGTGGGAACGTTGACCCCTATGTCAATTTCCAAATTGGCCTCCTCAACATGGGCCGGTACCGGGATGGAATGAATGCCAACCTACGTACCCCTATTGGCCCCACCGCGACCCACCCTATGATTGGCGGGCACCCGGGGGTTCTAACCCCATGGGTGATCCCGCCTATCCCCCCTACTGCGCTTGGCCGCCCGGGTACAGGGGCGGTTGGGAGCCTCATGGCCCTCCCCATTATGGAGACATGTCACCACCTCCCCCTTCGGGAGAAGGTCCATCTCGCATGGACGAGGATTAGATCCTCTTGCCCCGCTCCCCCTTTACTTGTTTTGCATGATTACACCGAGGACGGTGCCTTGATTGTTTTGGGGTGTTTTTATTTGCTTATGCTAGCGGGTTGTGGCTCATTTTGAGGGTTTTGGGTGTCTTTTTGGGTACGCATGTTAGAGAGGACGCATTGGTAGGTCGGGTTTACGGGGCATGATAGGAGAGTGTGCTTTATTGATCATTGCCTTGAGGATTTAAATGAAAAGAACCGTGGTTGAACATTTTTACTTGTATATGACTTGTATATGACTTTCTCCTTTTTATATCCTTTTTATTTCCTTGTATATATCTTTTTGCTTTGCTTTTCTTTTTATTTGCTTCTTTTCTCCTCTAGGTCTTCGACTTGCATGTAGTATAGTTGCATATCATGTTAGTTTTGCATGTAGCTTATGAATTGCATATAGGACTTGCCTTTGGTAGTTTGCATGTATGTTTTTTTTTTTTTGCATCACCTAATTAAGGAATGACTCTATGTTTCGACTTTAGAGGTTAGAGGTTGGGAACCTGACTTTCGAGTAGGGGTGAATTAGCTTGAGTGTCTTATGTGCTCGTTAGGAGTATTAGGGGTGCTTTAAGCTTGGATGCCTAGGTCTTGGTACGAATAGACCCCTCGATTGTCCGAGACTCGCCTTTAGCGTGAATTAGTGTCTCTATTTCCCTATAAAAAGCCTTTACTCTCTCCCTTGACCTTGGATAAGCCCTTGAGTGACCTTGGGAACCCTTCTAGCCCAATGAAGTGTAAGGCTAGTAGCCTTTTAAAAAAAAAGAGAAAACAAAACAAAACAAAAACACATAAAAATGAAAAAAAAATAAAGAGAAAAAGAGCCCTTTTTGACCTATTGGATCGAATAAGTGGTGCATAAGAGCCCACAAGGCTAGTAGCCTATAGTTATAAAAATTCATGCTTTGGCCCCTAGAGATTCTCCAATGCCTTAGGTATGAGCTACCTTACCCTCTTATCGCGTCTTATACCGAGTGCTCGGTACCGTGCCTCAGAAACATGACTATCGAGTGACAGGTAGACCGCGTGAGGAGGTAGTCTGGGGCCCTTGCATTCAAAAAAAATTAAAGTTCACTAGTGAATAAATATGCTAGCTTGGGGGATCTTGTGAGCTTGTGGGGCATGATTGGTACTAGGTTGAGAGTTTTTCCAGTTTGTAGGGAAAGGTTTCACTTAGGATCAATGAGGGCTTATGTGATAGTTGAGGGACCTCTAGGACGATCATTTTCTTTGCACACTAGCTTAGACCACTCCTTTGACCCCTACTTTGTGGATAAGGAAAGACGGCTATGAGCTTTGAAAGTTGGTCGAGTTCTCTCATTGCCTTGACACCTCTATTAGGACGAGGACCTTGATTTCCGTGATGCCTTTCTTAGTTTTTGTTGCATAGGTTTCCTTGAGATTGTTAATTGCTTGAGGACAAGCAATTGGCAAGCTTGGGGGAATTTGATAAGTGGACTTTAGGTTCACTTATTTGCATGTAGTTTTAGGGCATTTATATGCATTTTAGGTCATTTAATTTCCTTTTCCTTCCCTTTTTCCTCATTTCTTATTATCTCGTGTTTAGCATCTAGTTTAGCTCATTTGCATATAGGTAGGATGTATATAGGTTGTTGCATATGCATATGCATACCCCCCTCCCCATCTAATATTTGCCTTGAGCATTTTGAAGGTTATCAAGCAAAAAGAGGCTTAAGAGATCCTTTTAATTTCTGAATCATTATTAGCTTAATTAGAGAGAGAAACTTTAGAGAGAGAAGTAGTTTTTAGAGAGATAAAGTAGATCTTGAAATCCATTTGAAGCTTTTTGAAGGTATTTCTATGGAGTTTTTGATTTGATGTTCATCTATTTAGAGTATTTCTTCTATCTCTTTGCTTTATTTGCTTATTTACTTGCTTTATTTTGTTTTAGCCTTGATTAGTGTTGGTTAGTTGATGTTTAGCTCATTTATAATGTTTTCCACCATTGTTGATCTTCTATTGATAGCTCAAGCTTTTCATTTTGCTTCTTTAATGGCTTTAGAGTAATTCCTTAGCTAGGGGAAGGGGATGAACTAGGTTGATCAAGAGTTGACCTCAAAAGTCAAGCTAGGAGTTAGATTTAGGTGAAATTGGGTTGACTAACCTATTTAATTTCTTGTTTAATTGTTTGATCATCAATTGAATTAGATTAGGGGATTAAAAGTGAAGGATTGAGAGATGAAGCTTTTGATGGACCTTAGATTAGTCAATAGGTTGACTTCACCATGAGAATAGGTGTTAGGCTTCCTAGGACCTTAATCAAATCGCTACGAGTTGTGGAAATACTTGATCGATTGATTTTACCATGAGAATAGGTAAAATTGGTTGATTAAGTCCTCCTAATTAGCTCGAGAGAGTAATTAGGAAACATATGAGTGACCTTAGTCCCTTAGTTGATCCTAATGAATCCCCTTGGCTTGACGAATAGGTTAGAAATTGGTTAACTAGTGATTCCCCTATCCCTAGTGTCTTCTTATTATTGTTAAACCCAAATCATTTAGTTTAATTGTTCGCTAATTAGTTTTTGTTTTCTTAGTTGATCAATTAATCTCAAAAATCACCAAAAATAGGCTTAGCTCGCTTAATTACTTTCAAACCTTGCTAATCCTTGCTTCCTTGTGGAATAGACCATTTCTTGCCCTAAACTAGGCTAAGTTAGGATTATATTTGGCACGTGCAACGACCGTGTTAGTATTTCGGATGGCATTAGAGGAATCACATTGGAAGATCTCATTGAGCCTCCCCAAAGAGATACATTGGGGTTGATTGAACAATTGGAATGAGATTTCATACTCCCCCTCTTGTCCATCAACCTCTTTTCTCTCAATAGAGGCTAAGAATTCCAATGTGAGCTGCTCGTATGTCAAAGGGCTAAAGGTGTAAAAGCGTTCTAAGCCTAATACATATAAACAACGCCTTACATCTAGCACTATCCCGAGACTATTTAGAGTTTCACCATGGAAGAACTTAGAGGCCTTGATCTTCCGGTGCTTAAGTTCGTCATACCGACGTTTATGGTCGGGGTTGACGAACTTAAGGGCCGGAAAGGTCCCCTTTGGGTTCTATTGGGAGGAAGAACCTTGGTCTTTTTTACTTTTTTTCGTTTACCAAACATACTTGGAGTTTGAAGAGAATAACTCAACCAAGATGATTATAAGAAATTTAAAAGACCACGGTCTCAACCTGACAACCAAGCACGTAAATAAGAACACCAACCAAGGCAAAAATTCAAAGCATAAATGAAGGAAAAACAAAAAGAAATAATGAAAAGAAGCTAGAAAAATTAAAAATAAAAGAAACTAGGAAAAATTAGGCTAAAAGAGTAAGTGACTAGAAAGAAAAAATGAAAGAAATCACACAAAAAATCAAAAAAATCAATTAAAAATCAAAATCTATATAAATCTAGCAGCTAAGTCCACAAACAACACCACAATCATCATATTATCAATTTTCTAGTACAAATCTAGAAGAAAAATAAAAGTTAGGGTTATGTTTTACCTCCCTCTTTAAGAGGGGTGAAGAAAATCCACAATTGCGAATAATTTAGGTGCCTTCAAGCTTCAACCGTGTTTCTTAACCTTTTTCTTCAAGAGATCTCCCCCAAACTTCAACTTTGAAGTGATGATAAATTTTTGATTTTGGGGCTTTTTGACGAAAATGGGTTCTTTGTGTAGAGGAGGAGAAAAGATGAAGGTTTTGTGAAGGAAGGTAGTGAAAATGGTGAGAAATGAAGGAGATATGGAGGTTTGAAGTTGGAGGTGTAATGGAGTTTAGAGAGAGAAAGGGAGTTTGAAAGGGAAGAATGAGTGAATGAAAGTGAAAGAGTGAGGGTGATGTGAGGATGAGTGATGGGGAAAGGGAAGGAATTTGGGTAAGTTGGTAAGGTGGCACGTGAGGATAAATGAAAAAAAAAACGAGGAAGCGTGCAAATCGAGCTGGAGCCCCCGCTCCAGCTAACAGGGAGCGCCCGCTCCAGGAACGCTCCCAAAACGCTCCAACTCACTGATCCTGTGCTCATTTTGTACGAAGGACGGAGCGCCCGCTCTGTTTTCTTAGGAGTGCCCGCTCCTATGGGGGAGCGCCCCTCCTTAGGACTTGGGGGGTCGCTCCTCCTCCAATCTCTATACTTAGCCAATTTTTTTGGTGTTTTTCACTCTTCCTCTAATTTCACTCATCTAAAACCTCTTATTCACTCTCTTTTTTTTCTTTCTATTTTTTTTTGTATTTTTCTCATAACTCTTTTTTTTCATATTTTTTTTTTTACACTTTCTATTTCTAAAAGCTAAGAATCCGGGTTGCCTCCCGTAAGCGCTTCTTTAAAGTCATTAGCTTGACTTCCCTATGATGAAAATCCTCATAGGGGAAGGGGGTAGTCATCCAAAGCAATGTGACAAATGTGCTCAATTTGGGCTCCATCGTGGTATACCTTGAGTCTTTGCCCATTTACTTTGAACGTCCCTTTTTCTTCACTCCACACTTCCACCGCTCCATGCGGGAACACTGTATTTACTTTAAATGGCCCAATCCACCTAGACTTAAGTTTCCCCGGAAAGAGTCTTAGCCTAGAGTTGAAGAGAAGGACCTTGTCTCCTACCTTGAACTCTCTCTTCATTATCCTTCGATCATGCCATGCCTTTGTTCTCTCCTTGTAAATCTTAGCATTTTCATAGGCATCCCGTCTAAGCTCTTTGAGCTCATGTACATCCAAAAGTCTTCGCTCCCCGGATGACTTGAGATCAAAATTCAAAAGCTTGATGGCCCAATATGCTTTGTGCTCTAACTCAACCGGCAAGTGGCATGATTTTCCATACACAAGCTTGTAGGGGGTTGTGCCAATTGGTGTCTTAAAGGCCGTCCTATAAGCCCATAAAGGATCATCAAGCTTTAATGACCAATCCTTGCGAGATAGGTTCACGGTTTTCTCCAAGATGAGCTTCACCTCCCTATTTGACACTTCCATTTGGCCGCTACATTGTGGATGATAGGAGAGCCCCATTTTATGATGCACCCCATATTTGGAGAGGAGTGCTTGGAAACTCTTTTTGACGAAATGGGATCCCCTATCACTAATCACGGCTCTTGGAACCCCAAACCTCGGAAATATCACGGACTTGAAGAGCTTGGTAACTACCTTAGCATCATTTGTAGGAGAGGCGATTGCTTCCACCCATTTGGAGACATAGTCAACCGCCACTAAAATATAGGAGTAAGATCCAACGAATCAACCGCGGCTTCGCATCTTTCTTGGACATAAGATACTTGATGGCCGAGTGATCCGTGTATACTACCACCTTGGAGCACACAAGATAAGGCCGAAACTTATCAACGGCAAATACAACCGCCAACAACTCTTTCTTTGTTGTGGCGTAGTTCTTTTGAGCCGAATCAAGTGTCTTGCTAGCATAGTGAACAACATGTAGCTTTCCCTCTTTTCTTTGCCCTAAAACGGCTCCAACTGCATAATCACTTGCATCACACATTAGTTCAAACGGCAAGCTCCAATCCGGAGCTTGCACAATGGCGGCGGAAATAAGGGCATGCTTTAAAGTCTCAAAAGCATTCATGCAATCATTATAAAAAACAAATTCATTATCTTTTTGCAAGAGGCTAGATAGAGGCCTAGCAATCTTAGAGAAGTCCTTTATGAACCGGGGATAGAAACCGGCATGTCCCAAAAAAGAACGCAATCCCTTCACCGTAGTAGGTGGGGGCAACTTCTCTATGACCTCAATCTTGGCCCTATCTACCTCAATTCCCTTTTGGGAAATCTTGTGTCCCAACACAATGCTATCCTCAACCATTAAATGACACTTCTCCCAATTAAGTACTAGATTCATCTTTTGACATCTTTGAAGCACATTTTTCAAGTTCTTGAGACAATCATCAAAAGACGAACCTACTACGGAGAAGTCATCCATGAATACCTCAATGGTATCTTCCAACATGTCCGAAAAGATGGCGGTCATACACATTTGAAATGTAGAGAGCGCATTGCACAAACCAAAAGGCATCCTTCGATTAGCAAAGGTACCAAATAGACAAGTGAATGTAGTCCTTTCTTGGTCATCGGGGTGGATGGGAATTTGAAAGAACCCCGAATAACCATCAAGGAAACAAAAATGGGAATGGCCCGCCAATCTTTCCAACATTTGATCAATAAAAGGGATGGGGAAATGATCTTTCAGGGTGGCTTTGTTCAATCTCCGGTAATCTATGCACATACGCCACCCGCTCACCGATCTAGTGGAGATTCGTTCTCCCTTTTCATTTGTGATGACGGTCATGCCTCCCTTTTTAGGGACCACATGGACGGGACTAACCCACCGACTATCGGAGATAGGGTAGATTATCCCCGCCTCAAGGAGTTTTAAGACCTCCTTTTTGACCACTTCCTTCATATTGGGATTCAACCTCCTTTGAGGCTCAATAGAAGAAGCATGATCGTCATCAAGATGAATTCTATGCATGCATAGAGTAGGACTTAGCCCTTTGAGATCTTCAATGCTATACCCAATGGCACTTCTATGTTCCCGACGGACATCAAGAAGTTGAGTAAGTTGAGTGCCTTCAAGTGTAGCATTGACTATCACCGGGTAAGTCTCACCCTCACCAAGAAAAGCATATTTTAAAGAAGGGGGGAGGGGTTTCAACTCTACCTTGGGAGGAGGCTTAGAACTCTACTCCTTAGGTGAAGGCACCGCAGGAGCCTCAATCTTCTCCTCCTTAGAACAATAAATTGGAGAGGCATCCATGGCAAGCTTGAAGTTTTTCCCTTCCTCATTATCTTCCAAATCTTCTCCCAAAAGTACATCTTCCAAGGGGTCTTTCTTACCCCTTAAACTCTTCAAAGTCAAGACCTCTTCATCAAAACTATCAATCCTCTTCACCTCTTCCATTATTGGAGACTTCATTGATTGCTTGAAAGCAAATTCCATGCTCTCATCTCCTACCCTCAAAGTAAGCACATCTCGCTTCATATCAACAAGAACTCCGGCCGTTTTAAGGAAAGGCCTCCCAAGTATAAGAGGGACTTGAGAGTCTTTCTCCATCTCCATAACCACAAAGTCACAAGGGATGAAAACCCTTCCAACTTGGACCAGTACATCCTCCAACTCTCCAACCGGAACTTTCACCGATCTATCGGCAAGTTGAATGACCCTCCTAGTAGGCTTGAGCTCAAAATTAAGTTGCTTAGCAATGGACAAGGGCATCAAACTCACACTTGCCCCCAAATCCGCCAAGGCCCTCTTGGGCTCCAAGTCCCCAATCTTCAATGGAATAGAAAATGACCCCGGATCTTCAAGCTTCTTGGGTAGCTTGTTTTGAAGTACGGCAGTAAACTCGGCGGTCAAAGCAATGGTGGCACTTTCCTCGAGCTTGGTCTTGTTGGAGAGGAGCTCCTTAAGAAACTTGGCATAAGTAGGCATTTGAGACATGGCTTGTAGGAAAGGGATGTGCACTTGAAGCCCTTTTATGACTTCTAAGAATTTCATGAATTTATCATTAGGTTGCTTCTTTGCTAGCCTTTGAGGAAAAGGAACCGGAGCCACATAAGCTTTGGGTGCCGCTTGACTAGCCTCTTTGCGTTGCTCATGAACCTCTTTCTCTTGGCTTGGCTCAACATCACCTTCATCCTCCACAATTACCTCCTCAAGAAGCTTCTCAACCTCCCCCTCACTCCCCCTTTTCTCAACTTCCGGGCTTTCATTCACCTCACTAGGCATCTTAGGCCCCTCATAGTTTGCTCCGGATCTCAAAGTAATGGCCTTAGCATGCTCGTGAATCACGGGTTGGCTTAGGAATTGAGTAGAAGAAGAAGAAGAATTGCTTACTTGTTGGGCAATTTGGGCAAGTTGGGTCTCAATCATTTTGTTGTGAGCTTGCATTTGATGTAAGGAAGAGTGAATATCCCCGAACTTTTTATCATTATCGGAATTGGTCTTGGTTTGTTGGGCTAGGAAAAGTTGAAGTGTAGACTCAAGTGATGAAGGCTTGGGTGGGGTAGGCTCAAAGGGTGGTCTTTGTTGTGGTTGGTTTAAACCGGGTGGTCAAAAATTGGAGGAGTAGTTGTTGGGATTTTGTGGTGGAGGGTATTTCCATGTTCCTTGAGAGGGGTTGTTCCACCTCCCTTGGTTGTTGAAGTTTGAGGGCCCCTCTTGTCTTGCACCTACCCATGCTACATGTTCCGTAGATCCTCCACAATAAGAGCTTGCATGATCGGTGCCTCCACAAATTTCACAAGAGAAAGCTTGAGAAGGTGGTTGGCTAGGGGATGCCAAGTTCACCTTCTCAAGTTTCTTAGCTAGAGTGTCTAGCTTAGCATGGATATGATCCATGGCCTCCACATCATACTTCCCTTTACCACTAACCTTCTTGCTTGTAGACCTTGTGTTCCCCCAAGAGTAGTGCCTCACAACCTCTTCTATGGTGGGCTCAATATCTTCGACCCGTAGCTTGGTGACTTGACCCCCCGCTCCGGAATCAAGACTAGCTCTAGTCATAGGAAGCAACCCATCGTAGAAACTTTGCATCAACATCCATTGACTATACCCATGGTGTGGACACGACCTTCGGAGGTCTTTGAACCTATCCCATGCCTCATTCAAACTTTCATCTTCATCTTGTATGAAATTAGAGATCTTCCTTCGAGCCTCGAAAGTCTTCTCTTGGGAGTAGAACTCATCAACAAAAGCCGACGTTACTTGTGCCCAAGTAGTCAAGGAATCGGGAGGTAGAGATTGTAGCCACTTCTTGGCTTTCCCCATGAGAGAGAAATGAAAAAGATTAAGTCTCACGAACTCTTGAGTAACATTATTTTGCTTGACCGTGGCACAAAGCTCAAGGAAGTTCGCCAAATGGTCAAGTGGACAATCATGAGCACATCCTCCATAAGGCTCTTGCTTGATCATTCTAATCAAGTGTGGAGAGAACTCAAAGTTAGCGGTTGTTGTCGGCCTCCGAATCCCACTTTTGAGCTCAAATGCTTCGGGGTGGCCATAGTCCCTCAAAGCTCTTGGAACGGGTGGATCCTCTGCCATAATACTAGAAGTTGAAGAACGAGATTAATCTTCCTCAAACACCTCCCCCGGTTGCTCCTCACTAGTAGATAGTACCTTGGTTCCCGAAAAATCCTCCTCAACTCCCGTAAAGTGCCCTCAAGATTGTGGTCAATTGGAAGCAATGGATCTCCTCGTAACCTTCTTGACATGCAAATACAAAAGCTCAAGATAGAGATTAGTAACACAAGGGCTTACCACCAAGTAGTAAGCAACCTATTGGTAACCAAAAGAAAACAAAAATTAGAAAAAGGGAGGAGGAATAGACTTGAATTAGACTCAAAAATCACAATTCAAAGCAATGTAATCCGTTGCTTCCCCGGCAACGGCGCCAAAATTTGACACGGTCGTTGCACGTGCCAAATTTAAACCTAACTTAGCCTAGTTTAGGGTAAGAAAGGGTCGATTCCACAAGGAAGCAAGGATTAGCAAGAGTTGAAAGCGATTAAGCGAGCTAAGCCTATTTTGAGTGATTTTTAAGATTAATTGATTAACTAAGAAAATAAGAACTAATTAGCTAACAATTAAACTAAATGATTTGAAATTAAACTAAATGATTTGGGTTTAACAAATATAAGAAGACACTAGAGATAGGGGAATCGCTAGTTAACCAATTGTTAACCTATTCGTCAAGCCAAGGGGATTCATTAGGTTCAACTAAGGGACTAAGGTCGCTCATATGTTTCCTAATTACTCTCTCGAGCTAATTAGGAGGACTTAATCAACCAATTTTACCTATTCTCATGGAAAAATCAATTGCTCAAGTATTTCCACAACTCGTAGCGATTCGATTAAGGTCCTAGGTAGCCTAACACCTATTCTCATGGTGAAGTCAACCTATTGACTAACCTAAGGTCCATCAAAAGCTTCATCTCTCAATCCTTCACTTTTGATCCCCAAATCTAGTTCAATTGATGATCAAACAATTAAACAAGCAATTAAATAGGTTAGTCAACCCTATTTCTCCTAAATCTAACCCCCTAGCTTGACTTTGGAGGTCAACTCATGATCTACCTAGTTCATCCCCTTCCCTAGCCTAGAAACTACTCTAAAGCCATTAAAGAAGCAAAATGAAAAGCTTGAGGTATTAAATGAAGATCAACAATGGTAGAAATCAACATAATGAGCTAAACATCAACTAACCAACACTAATCAAAAGCTTAAACAAGATAAACAAGTAAATCGACAAAATAAAGCAAAAGATAGAACAAATACTCTAAATAGATGAACAATAAATGGAAAACTCCATAGAATTACCTTCAAAAGCTTCAAAAATGGTTTCAAGATCTACTTTCTCTCTCTAAAATTACTTCTCTCTCTAAAGTTTCTCTCTCTAAAATTACTTCTCTCTCTAAAGTTTCTCTCTCTAATTAAGCTAATAATAATTCTGGAACAAAACTAGATTTATACCCCGTAGAAAATAAGGGCAAAATCGTAAACATGAAATAAAACTACTGAGCCTGGGCCAATGGAGCGCCCGCTCCATGCTTGGAGCGCCCGCTCCCCAAACGCTCCTGGGTCGCTCCAGCTCACCGATCCTCTGTCTTCATTTCTTGACCCCTGGAGCGTCCGCTCCATATCCTTAGGAGCGCCCGCTCCCCTGTTATAAGCCTCTTTTTGCTTTATAACCTTCAAAATTCTCGAGGCAAATGTTAGATGGGGAGGGGGGTATGCATATGCAACAACCTATATATACATCCTAACTATATGCAAATGAGCTAATCTAGATGCTAAACACAAGATAATAAGAAATTATGAAAATGGGAAGGAAAAGGAAGTTAAATGACCTAAAATACATCTAAATGCCCTAAAACTACATGCAAATAAGTGAACCTAAAGTCCACTTATCATGCAGCTACATTATTTTAGAGCTACAACTTTCTCAATGGTGAGCTATAACACATGTAACTAGAATAGTCTCATATGCCAAAAATATCTAACCAAATTTCTTTTACTTTAATGCACAAAGAATAAATTTATTTTTAAAATAATCATTTTTCCTTTTTTAATTGTTTTAAGCTAGTAGCTTATTCTAGCTACCTAGCTCACTTGAACCATAATGTCCACTGGTAAGCTAGTTGCTTGAATTTTTACATTATTTGCAAGCTAATCCTTTTTAGCACCATTGTGGATGCTCTTAAGAAGCCTCAAACTTTTAAAAGCATACATCCTAAAAAGCAAAACTTTATCATAATTAGCGCCTTGAGATGTCCGCAATCGATCTCTTGTCAGATCGCTACTATTTTATATTAGTTTTAAAAAATAGCAAAAAAAGTGGATTTTATCAAAAGTAGTAAGCTGAGTAGAATAGAAGTAGCATCAACACACGAGTTATCCGCTATTATGTAATTGCTCTTCCTATTAATAATATTGACCTATTGTTTCCAAGAAAAAAAATAAAAGATACACAAAGTGCATAACAATTTAAAATGCAAACAAGAAATAAGTATCGATGGATGTCGTCTAACTAGCAGAAAAGTAGCTCGATGCCAACTCATCTTCGAATTGATAGGTTATCCTAAACAAAAAGGGGTAACTTTGTTATCAGAGAGGGGTCATATGTTGTAATAATAGGTTTATATTATGCTGAGAAAGGAATAACTCTAAACTTAGCAACATGTCGCTTTGGTTACTTTGATTAGAGGGGGTCATTTTGGTTATTATCTTCTGTTGTAATTAGACAAGTGACTTGTTAAATTAACACTCAAATAATTTATTATGCACCAAGACCAATTGTATTTCTATAACTGGCATCATCTTTTGTCACTAGTTGTACATGTGGCATTTACCAAAAAAAATTCACACTAATCGTATGAAATACTTTGACGATTCCCTTTCCTACAAAATTTCCTTTCTTCTGCTTTCAAATTGTTTCGGGTCAAAGAAACACAGTAGAGTTTTATAAAGTGGGTTGGATCAATTGTTGGTGACGAGGAAGTCTTTATCTGCTAATCTAAAAAAAATGGTCAATGGTAGTACCCGAGAACGATCTTCCGATATTTAAGTCAAAAAGGCGAGTCTCGACGTGCTTGAATGCATTAAACATTAAGATAAATTAACAGGAATAATCCGGTCTATCACCCGTCTTTCATAATTAATCACACCTTTAGTAATTCCCAGAATAATCTCAGGTATTTAGGGTATCTTCCCATATTAGTGCTAAGTGAAATGATAACCTGATAAAGAGGTAAAAATGACATGTGGCACAATTCTATTGGTTTAACAAAAAAACCAAAAAATTAAAGAAAATCCCCCACCCAGCTCTTCCCATGAAAACACCCTTTCCCCTCACCCTCCCTAGCCAACCCTCTTCCAGCCCCAAAATCCACCAAAGCCTGAAATCCACCGCCTAAAAAGCCACCACCCCACTGCCTAAATTGCGCCACCAAAACCTAAAAACCACCGCCTAATTCGAGCCACCACCCCACCGCCTAAAGTGCACCACCACAATCATAAACCACCACCACCCTAGCAAAAAACGAGCCTTCACCACCACAAAAATTCGAGCTGCCACCACCCCTAGCGAAAAACGAGCCACCACCATCACTCTAGCGAAAAACCGAGCCACCACCACCATCCCAGCAAAAATCGAGCCACCCCAGCGAAAATCGAGCTATCACCAGCGAAAATCGAGGCACAAACCGCCGACAAACGAGCCATCAACTGCCTTTTCAAGCCACCAACCGCCGATTCGAGCCACCAACGTCCCATAATGAAATTCGAGCTATCAACGTCCCATAGCGATCCACCAATCGCCCATTCAAGCCCTCCACCCCCCCCCCCAAAATTGACACGAGAGATGTCGAAGGTGGTAGTGGTGGTAGATATGGGGCGAGAATTGATGGAGGTGGTGCAATTTGGTGGAGGGGAAGGCTAGGGGAGCGGGAGTAGTGGTCAGTGGTGAAGAGGAGGGGAAAGGGGGTGAGAGGGTTTTTTTATTTTTTATTTTTATTTCTATTTTATATTTTTGGCCAATAGATGTGTAACAAGTGGACACTTAGACTGGTTTAATAGGTTGCAGGTCAAGTGGGACTATTTTGGGAAGAGTAAACAATAATTGGGATTATTTTTAGAATCAACAAAGGTGGGACTAAATGTGGAAGATGACCAATATTTTGGATTATTCTTATTAATTTTCCCTAAACATTAAATGTCATTGTAGAAAAAAAATGTTACTTGATTGAGTTTAGAAAATTGATATTTATAGGTACCATCTAGATGACGCCATTATGAGAAAAATGACCAAGAGTCAACGACATAGGCTATGAAGCCTGGTTTCAGGAAAGTCTAGGGGTATTTTGGTATTTTTATGTTAGTTTCCTTGTTGGGCCTATTAGGAATGGGCCCGGACACAATTAGAACAATGCTTCGGACGGGAGCTCGAGCGCCACACCTAGATCGGAATGTATTTTCATCATTTTGAGAGACTTTTGCATGTTGGAAGAGCCTTTATTAGGTCACGACACTTTATGCGTGAGGCTATGTCGAAAGCATGTTATCAAGGCACATTCCACCATGTCAAGGTAATTTAGATGGCCCTTGGTGATCTGGTCAAAGTAGTATTGTGATCCTTATTTTGTGCTTGAAACATCCTCGCTCGACGAAGTTGTTGATCGAGGCATCCTCGTTCCTTGCTCGAGAGACTTAACTGATCGAGGCACTCCCGCTCAATGTAATTTTATTCGAGGTATTCTCGCTCGAGGTACTTTTATTTGAGGCACCTGTACCTCATGTACCTTAACTCGCTTGCTTTGTTTAGTCGAGATGGCTACCTTAATGAATGAGCTTTTTGACATGCTCATTGTACGTGCCAAATCAATAACCTAACTTAGCCTAGATAGGGCAAGTAAGGGTCGTATCCACGAGGAAGCAAGGTTAAGCAATGATTGAATTTCGATTAAGCGAGCTAAGTGATAAGTGGACTTTAGGTTCACTTATTTGCATGTAATTTTAGGGCATTTAGAAGCATTTTAGGTCATTTAATTTCCTTTTCCTTCCCTTTTTCATCATTTCTTATAATCTCATGTTTAGCATTTAGTTTAGTTCATTTGCATATAGTTAGGGTGCATATAGGTTATTGCATTTACATATGCATACCCCCCTCCCCCATCTAATATTTGTCTTGAGTGTTTTGAAGATTTACAAGCAAGAAAGAGGCTCATAACAGAGGAGCGGGCGCTCCATAGGAGAGGGAGCGGGCGCTCCATGGGTCAAGAAGTGAAGAGAAGGAAACAGGAACTTGGAGCGACCCAGGAACGTGCAGGGAGCGGACGCTCCAATCGTGCAAAAGAACAAGAGGCTTGGCCGGAACTTGGAGCGTGATGAGAGCGAGGGTAGAGCGCCCCGCTCCAGGCCTGGAGCGGGCGCTCCCTGTTAGCTGGAGCGGGCGCTCCACCTCGATTTGCACGCTTTCTCGTTTTTTTTTTCATTTTTTCTCACGTGCTTTTTTTTAATTACCCCCCATCCGTCCCCTTTTTCCCTATCACTCACCCTCACCTCACCCCCATCCTTTCACTCTTATTCACTCATTCTTCCCTTTCAAACTCCCTTTCTCTCTCTAAACACCATTAAACCTCCAACTAAAAACCACCAAAAATAGGCTTAGCTCACTGAATCACATTTAAACCTTGATTGATCCTTGCTTCCCCGTGGATTCGACCCTTTCTTACCCTATATTGGATAAGTTAGGTTTATTAATTTGGCACGTGCAACGACCGTGTCAAATTTTGGCGCCATTGCCGGGGAAGCAACGGATTACATTGATTTGGATGTCGATTTTTGAGTCTAAGTCACCCTTTATCCTTCTTTTCACTTTTTCTTTTTCCCTCCCCCTCTAATGATGAAATTCTTGTTATTGCTAACCCCTTGCTTAGCTATGGTTTTGTAAGCAATTGCATCTTGGGATACATTTTCAAGAATGGCAAGTTTCTCGATTCCTCAATTCGAGAACGAGTCATTTTGGAGGTATTACACTTGGGTGGAAGATTCTATAGTTGTGAGCTATGGGAGGTTTGTGAAGTAATCTATGTCGGTTTGAATGATTTCACTCGATGCGTGGTTGAGGATATGCATCATGGAGAATTTCAAGCTCTTTCCTTGAATGAAGCTTGGGATTATTACAATTGGCTAGCTCAAGAAACGTATGAGTGGGACATGGGCACAAATCTTAGGTTAGTTCAACCGGACCAAGGTATGCCTCCACCTCATTCTCCTAGTTGTGATGAAATGCATTCTATGAATAATGATTCTTATTTATCTAATGATTGCATTAATCACAATGAAATCTCTTTTGCTAGCAATTCAATTTCTCACATGCCAAGTCATGATACTCCCCATCCTTCTTCTAATTGTGATGATATGTATTGTCATGTGCTTAATGTTGGGTCTTACAATGATGCTTCTCCCCTTGTTGATAACCAAAGCTCTTCTCTACTTGATTCTACCCCAAAATTGCATGATTTTATTCCTCAAATGCTTGTCGAATATGATAATCTTATTGATGCTAGTTTTGAGGAGCTCAAGTATTATGTGAAGGGAGGAGAGAAATATTGTGATTTATTTGATCAAATCAAGAAGTTGGTGAGTAGACGTGACTCTCTTGAATCTAGATGGAAGGAAGATGCCCGAGAGCGGTCTCAAGGATGTGAGGATGAGCGTGAAGAGTCCAATAGAGATGAAAAGGAAAAAGACGGTGAAAATGATGTCCACGAATCTATGTCTTTGATTGAGAATGATGGTGATTCTTCCTATGAAGAGAACGAAAATGCATCTAGGGAGACTCATGTGCCTTATGTTCATGGATTTTGGAGTAGTGATGATGAGGATGAGTCAAACCTAATTTGGTTTAATCCAATTCATGAGGATGAAGGTGAGGATTGTGAAGACATTTGTGAATCCCTTGATTCCCTTTTTACCCCTCCTTCCCTTATTGACTCCAATTTTCACTTTTCTTCCATCCCACCTCAATCGTCAAATGACCATGATTCCTTTGTGAGAGAAGAGCCTTTGCTTGTGGTTGGAGATGTCAATGATGAACAAGGAGAGAAATATGAGGTTGAGGGAGCATGTGAAAGAGTCAATGCGGAGATATTATGTGATGTGAGTGAGGTTTTAAGTGTGGAAGTTGTTCCTATTCAACCCCCTCACATCCCTTTTTCGAAGAGGCTTGATCTCATTCCTTTTTTCCCTATTTCTTTTCCTTTTGTTCCCAAATCAAAACCACTCGAGGAGTCTCCCATATCTCTTGACCCTCCGGATGTTCTTGTTGACTCCATGAGAGCAAAGGTGTATAGTAGTGATAGTTTTTCTTCATTATCTTTTTCTTCGTTTTATTTTGGTTTTGATTCTTCTTATTTTCTTGATTTTTGTTTTCATTCCCCCACCTTTTTGCTTTTCTCCCCATTTAGGCATATAGTAATGTATTACTTTGTGCATGCTTGGCTTCTTACTATTGCCTATTTGGTCTTTACGGAATTGTGCGCGGTTGCATATGACAAGTCATTGCGATCGTTGAGGTCTTATTTACTAGACACCACAATTCCTCTTTGTAAATAGGTTTTCCCTTTTTCTTTCTTATTTTTCTTTCTATTTTCATTTCTCCCCCCCCCCTCTTTTCCTTTCTTTCTATTCTCCTTTCCTCCCCCCCTCCCCTTGCCTTTTTGACTTGTTTGAAGCATTGAGGACAACACTTCATTTAAGCTTGGGGGAGAGGGCATTTTAGTTTGTTTATTTTCCTTTTAGGTTTCATTTAGGTTGCATATAGGATAATAAGAAAAAATTTCAAAAAGAGCAAAAAGATTTTGCATCACTTAGTCAAGGAATGACTCTATATGACGATCTTAGAGGTTAGAGGTTGGGAACTTGGCTTTTGAGTAGGGGTGAATTAGCTTGAGTGTCTTATGTGCTCGTTAGGAGTATTAGGGGTGCTTTAAGCTTGGATGCCTAGGTCTTGGTACGAATAGACCCCTCGATTGTCCGAGACTCGTCTTAGCGTGAATTAGTGTCTCTATTTCCCTATAAAAAGTCTTTTACTCTCTCCCTTGACCTTGGATAAGCCCTTTAGCGACCTTGAGAACCCTTCTAGCCCAATGAAGTGGAAGGCTAGTAGCCTTTAAAAAAAGAAGAGAGAAAACAAAACAAAACAAAAACACATAAAAATGAAAAAAAATGAAAAGAAAAAGAGCCCTTTTTGGCCTATTGGATCGAATAAGTGGTGCATAAGAGCCCGCAAGGCTAGTAGCCTATAGTTATAAAAAAAATTCATGCTTTGGCCCCTAGAGATGCTCCAATGCCTTTGTTATGAGCTACCTTACCCTCTTATCGCGTCTCATACCGAGTGCTCGGTACCGTGCCTCAGAAACATGACTATCGAGTGAGAGGTAGACAACGTGAGGAGGTAGTCTAGGGCCCTTGCAATCAAAAAAAAGAAGTTAACTAGTGAATAAATATGCTAGCTTGGGGGATCTTGTGAGCTTGTGGGGCATGATTGGTACTAGGTTGAGCGAGTTTTTCCATTTTGTAGGGAAAGGTTTCACTGAGGATCAATGAGGGCTTGTGTGATAGTTGAGGGACCTCTAGGACGATCATTTTCTTTGCACGCTAGCTTAGACCACTCCTTTGACCCCTAACTTGTGGATAAGGAAAGACGGCTATCAGCTTTGAAAGTTGGTCGAGTTCTCTCATTGCCTTGACACCTCTATTAGGAGGAGGACCTTGATTTCGTGATGCCTTTCTTAGTTTTTATTATTGCATAGGTTTCCTTGAGATTGTTAATTGCTTGAGGACAAGCAATTGGCAAGCTTGGGGGAATTTGATAAGTGGACTTTAGGTTCACTTATTTGCATGTAATTTTAGGGCATTTAGATGCATTTTAGGTCATTTAATTTCCTTTTCCTTCCCTTTTTCATCATTTCTTATAATCTCATGTTTAGCATTTAGTTTAGTTCATTTGCATATAGTTAGGGTGCATATAGGTTATTGCATTTGCATATGCATACCCCCCTCCCCCATCTAATGTTTGCCTTGAGTGTTTTGAAGATTTACAAGCAAGAAAGAGGCTCATAACATAGGAGCGGGCGCTCCATAGGAGAGGGAGCGGGCGCTCCATGGGTCAAGAAGTGAAGAGAAGGAAACAGGAGCTTGGAGCGACCCAGGAGCGTGCAGGGAGCGGGCGCTCCAATCGTGCAAAAGAACAAGAGGCTTGGCAGGAGCTTGGAGCGTGATGAGAGTGAGGGTAGAGTGCCCCGCTCCAGGCCTGGAGCGGGCGCTCCCTGTTAGCTGGAGCGGGCGCTCCAGCTCGATTTGCACGCTTTCTCGTTTTTTTTCATTTTTTCTCACGTGCTTTTTTTTAATTACCCCCCATCCGTCCCCCTTTTCCCTATCACTCACCCTCACCTCACCCTCATCCTTTCACTCTCATTCACTCATTCTTCCCTTTCAAACTCCCTTTCTCTCTCTAAACTCCATTAAACCTCCAACTAAAAACCACCAAAAATAGGCTTAGCTCACTGAATCACATTTAAACCTTGATTGATCCTTGCTTCCTCGTGGATTCGACCCTTTCTTACCCTATATTGGCTAAGTTAGGTTTATTAATTTGGCACGTGCAACGACCGTGTCACTAAGTCTAGTTTTGGGGAGTTTTTGAGATTAATAATCAACTTGGAATCTAAGAACTAATTAGTAAGCTAATGAACTAAATGACTGAATTTAAAATCTATAAAAGGAACATTAGGGATAGGGGAATCACAAGTTAACCAAGTATTAACTGATTGGCAAGCCAAGGGGATACATTAGGGACGATTTAACTCAAATATTTTCTAATCACTTTATCGAGCTAATTAAGAGGACCTCATCAACCGATTTTACGTATTCTCATGGTAAAATCAACTAAATAAGTATTTCCACATCTCATAGTGAATCAAATAAAGTCCTAGGACGTCAATTACCTATTCTCATGATAAAGTCAACCTATTGACTAACCTAGTTCAACTCAAGGCTTCATCTCTCAATCCTTCACCTTGAGTTCCCAAATTATGTTCAAAGGGTGATCAATCAATCAAACAAGGCAATTAATCAAGCTAGCCAACACAACCTCACCTAAAACATACCCCCCCAAGCTTGACTTCTATGGTCAACACATGACCAAAGAGGTCATCCCCTTCCCTCTAACTAGTAAACTACTCCTAACCGTGGTAAAGATCAAATAAAGAACTTGAAGGAACAATAAAAGTTCATCAATGGTAGAAATCATATTAATAGTGCTAATCATCAACTAATCAAGCTTTAATTAAAGTAAAACTAAGTATTAAAATCCCCTTAAAACCCTCCTTTGAACTTGATCAAGAAAATATCCTACCAAAGACACCCTCTCAAGATTGATTTTGAGAGTGAGAGGTAGAAAATTGGAGTATGAGGTGGAAGAGACTAGGGACAAGGTGGAGACAGTTAAATCGGGCATTGAAGAGACATAGATATGAGGAACATAATACTAGGGTCATACAGACAATCAGGAAGAGTCAGAGACTGGCAGAGCATAAGCTCCCAAGGGACGTGGGAGAGAGTGACATTCGTGAGAGATTGATTCTATTGTTACATCCTTTACTATTCGCAAACACCCCTAATCTCAATCCCTTCTCTCTATCTAAGGATATTAATGATTTGAATTTTTAGATTTGTGCTTAATTAACCGTTGAACAATTGCACTATTTTCTTTTCATTTCTTCTTTTCTTTCTTGTGTCCTCCTAAGACACAAGAATGCTTGAACAATTTTCATTTCTTTTAATTTCTTTTCTTTCTTATGTCCTTCTGAGACAAACGAATTCGTGAATAATTGTCATTTCTTTCTTCATCCATATCTTGCATCTCTTTTGGCTATTTGAACTTTATTCCTGATTGCTTCTTGCGTTGATATGTTTGTGCCTGCTTTAAATGCTCTCTTTATGTCTGGATGGCTAATATTATTAGATGTTTATTATAGATACTGCATGAATCATACCATTGTTAACTCTTTGAGTGCTGCAGGATTCACTATTTAGTTTTTTATGATGACAAAACGGGGAAGATTCATATTGGCATACTTGAAAAATTCTGATTTTGACTTAGTTCCTACTGCTTATCTTGCTTATCTTCTTCTCTTCCTTAGTCATATAAATATTCTTTTATTCTATTTTCTTTCTTCATTCTTTTCTTATAGTTTCTTCATTTCTTTTTGTTACGGTTAGTAAAGTTTCTTTTACTATTTGTTGCCAATTATTTGCCATCATCAAAAGGGGGAAATATTGTTGTATTCAAATAATATTTTTAGACTTTATAATAAGATGTATATATATCGTTTTTATATTTTATGTGTTTGGAAATAATTATTTTAAGTTTAACTTGTGGAGAAATGGTTAAGAGTTTAACCTAATCAAGTTATTTAAATTAATTATTATTTGCACTCAAAATAGAATTATTATTATTTACTTTGAATTAACCTAATAGTATGGAATATTATTTTGAATAAAATAAAATTCCATGATATTAGATGGAGTATTTTTATGTGTTTTATTTAACTTAGCCTAGTTTGGGGCAAGAAAGGGTCGATTCCACAAGGAAACAAGGATTAGCAAGGTTTGAAAGTAATTAAGCGAGCTAAGCCTATTTTTAGTGATTTTTGAGATTAATTGATCAACTAAGAAACCAAGAACTAATTAGCTAACAATTAAACTAAATGATTTGGGTTTAACAATAATAAGAAGACACTAGGGATAGGGGAATCACTAGTTAACCAATTACTAACCTATTTGTCAAGCCAAGGGGATTCATTAGGGTCAACTAAGGGACTAAGTCGCTCATATGTTTCCTAATTACTCTCTCGAGCTAATTAGGAGGACTTAATCAACCAATTTTACCTATTCTCATGGTAAAATCAATCAATCAAGTATTTCCACAACTCATAGCGATTCGATTAAAGTCCTAGGAAGCCTACCACCTATTCTCATGGTGAAGTCAACCTATTGACTAACCTAAGGTCCATCAAAAGCTTCATCTCTCAATCCTTCACTTTTGATCCCCAAACCAAGTTCAAATGATGATCAAGCAATTAAACAAGCAATTAAATAGGTTATACAACCCAATTTCACCTAAATCTAACCCCCTAGCTTGACTTTTGAGGTCAACTCATGATCGACCTAGGTCATCCCCTTCCCCTAGCTAAGAAATTACTCTAAAGCCATAAAAGAAGCAAAATAAAAAGCTTGAGATATCAATGGAAGATCACCAATGGTGGAAAACATCATAAATGAGCTAAACATCAACTAATCAACACTAATAAAAGGCTAAAACAGAATAAACAAGTAATAAAGCAAAGTAAAGCAAAGAGATAGAAGAAATACTCTAAATAGATGAACATCAATGGAAAAACTCCATAGAAGTACCTTCAAAAAGCTTCAATTTGGTTTCAAGATCTACTTTATCTCTCTAAAAACTACTTCTCTCTCTAAAGTTCTCTCTCTAATTAAGCTAATTATGATTCAAAAATTAAAAACATAATTCTAAGATTATTACAAAATTAGATTTATACCCCGTAGAAATAAGGGCAAAATCGTAAAAGACGAAATAAAACTACGGAGCCTGGCCTGGAGCGCCCGCTCCTCACAACATGGAGCGCCCGCTCCCTGATCGCTCCTGGGTCGCTCCAAGTTCCTGATTCCTTCTCTTCACTTCTTGACCCATGGATATGGAGCGCCCGCTCCCTCTCCTATGGAGCGCCCGCTCCCCTGTTATAAGCCTCTTTCTTGCTTGTAAACCTTCAAAACACTCAAGGCAAATATTAGATGGGGAGGGGGGTATGCATATGCAAATGCAACAACCTATATGCACCCTAACTATATGCAAATGAGCTAAACTAGATGCTAAACACGAGATTATAACAAATGATGAAAAAGGGAAGGAAAAGGAAATTAAATGACCCAAAATGCATCTAAATGCCCTAAAACTACATGCAAATAAGTGAGCCTAAAGTCCACTTATCACGACGGTAGCATACCCATCGAGTCGAACCCTCGTGGATTCCCCCATATCGAGCTTTATTAAACGAAAAAGGGTTTGGGTCGGCGAGGTGTTACAAGTAGAGGCTAGAGCCGACAAGTGATAAAAAATTGGTTAAATGGGCAATTGCTACTTGCTAGTTGCAACATTTCGCTTTTTCTTTCTTAAAGAACTCATCCCTATAAAATACTTTTTGCCTAAAAAGTAGAGTAGACACATGTGAGATTTGCTCATGACATTTATATAGTTATTATCGAAGACCATAAATTTTTTATCATACTAGTTGTGGGACCGCGTGCTAACGCACGCGGTGAAATTGATTAGATAACACATTAAAGAAATTTAATTTTCATTCCTTTATTGTTTGAAATTGCAATAAAAAACATCAAGCGCAGCAATAACTTGTTATGGTCGACTAAAAAGGTTTTATCGTTTGCTGTGGACGGGTTGTATACTCCATTAGTTTCGCTGTTTCTTCCTCCGTTCAGGGATTCAAACCTGACCTGCTAGAATCAACAGTTATAGATTTAAGAAGAACTAAGAATTTAGGATGAAGAGGAGGTGTATTGGTTTGGGAGAGCAGGAAGATGAAGAGAGAGGTGTATCGGTTTGGGAGAAGAAGACCAAACAAAACTAAAGTTTAAATAACAAACTAACGTGGGTTGTTAAGAGTATGACCACCATTAATAAAATTCAGCCCATGAAAATGCAGCCCATCTTAAAAATCCACAACTATTCATTAGGAAGGTTACTATTCATTAGAATAGTAAATCCTTATTCACCATATGCAAATACCAACCGTAACATTGGTACTTCGTGTGAGGTTACTTTCCAAAAATTACCACCTATCTGAACCCAATAACAGTAGCAACAACTTGTAATTTCTTAAAAATTTAAAAAATGCCATTAATATACGAACCATTTACATATATCCAACATAAATTATGAAAAATTGATGGAAAATATTCTACCTTTGCCAGGTCTTCCCACAATGGTCCCTATTTTTGATAATTTAGCAATAATTCCGCCATTTGGGATACATCTACTCAAATTAACCTTTTCAATCAATAACCTATTTGACTTAACTGGTTAAAAAACATTGACTTTAATTTTCTTTTTTTTTTAATGAAAATTGTTAATTTTCTTTTTTTAAAATAACACTTCGCTCCACCCTACCTCCTACCCCTACCTAGCCTTCCCACCCCCTCCCTTCCCCCACCCTTGAAACCAACCTCGACCACCATTGAACTACCTTCTTGATCCCATCAAAAATAACACTAACCCCCTGAAGCCACCCACTCCCAGTACCAATCTAAACCGCCATGAAACTACCCTCTCTGCCCAACTGAATACAACACTAACCCAACCCCACTCCCGTTACCAATCTAGACCGCCATGGAACTACCCTCTCTGCCCAATTGAAAACAACACTAACCCCCTGAAACCACCCCACTCCAGAAACCAACCTAAACCACGATAATTTTTGGTAATTCATATCAAGTTAATATTGTTATTCTCAGAGACTAATATCGGATTTATGCACCATTTGCAAATAACAACGATAATTTTTATTGAGTTAAATTTTAAAATAACCTCCAATTTTTACCAATAACTACTCGTATAAAAACAACTTGTGCTTTCTTCAAAATTAGAAAATTGCATTATTATACAAACCATTTACATATATCCGATATACTCCCTTCGTCCCATAATCTTTTTTCCGTATTCCTTTTTGAGTTTGTCCAAAAAATGTTCTTCTCATTTCTACACTTTCCATTCATATAGTGTATTTTTCCCCCAAAAGACCCTCATTTAGCGACATTTATTCCCATTTTGTCCTTGTTAAATGCTACATCCGTTTTTTTTATTGACTACCCTTTCCTTTGTAGAAAGTTTAATATTAATGGCTAAACTTCTCCTTTTTTTTCTCCTTATTAGTAACTTTTTCTCTCTATCTTTCTTCTACCATTTTTTTCTTACACATTTTTACTCACTCACTAAAGTTTTACCTAAGAGTCCGTAAAATGAAAAGTGTAACCAATAGAAAAATGGAGGAAGTATAGAATATCCCAATTTTGCCCCATACTTTTTTGGTACAAATAGGGACCACATTACAACATTCAAATTTGGACCATAAGTTTTTCCTTTTCAAACGTTGTCATAAAAATGTTATTTGTACTTAATAGAACCATATCCTCCAAACTTTAATTTTAGCGAAAAATAATAAACAGAAAAAAGATGTAGGGCGGAGGGAGTAGTAAATTAGACTTGAATGTCACTCATGTAGTGATGCTGTGGTGCGTGGCGCATGCGTGGTTCCCCTAACCCACCCCACCCAAGCTCACTTAAAAGAAAGAGTCTAGTCTCTTCTCTCAAGAGGAAGTGAGTGAGATGAGAGAGGGCGGCAACCATATTTTCTCCTCCGAAATATGTTTGGCGCTCTAAACTCTTTACCCCAAACCTCCCACCTCCCCCCACTCTCTAGTCTCTACTTCCCGTTAATCCCCTTCACTCCAAAATCCCCACCATCCCAAAAATGTCACAACCATCACTCCCTCCATCAATCCCCCCACCACCTCTCCAACTCCCCAACAATGGCGGAGCCCTCCTAAACAAAAGCGGTGCTCCAGCTCCATGTCAGGTCCGCTGTGCCGGTTGCCGTCTCATATTAACTGTTGCTGCCGGTGTTACCGAGTTTGTTTGCCCTACTTGCCGCTTACCTCAGATGCTCCCTCCTGAACTCTTGACCAATTTCCGCCCTCCTACTCCTCCGACCACGACTACGACGCATCTTATGCTCCCTCCTCTACCTCCTCCTAACCCTAACCCTAACCCTAACCCTAACCCTAACCCTAACTCTACTGCCTTGGTTCCTGTTCCTCCTCCTGTTCAGGCTCAAGGTATCGATCCTTCTAAGATGCAGCTCCCTTGTGCTAACTGTAAGGCTATCCTTAATGTCCCTCATGGCCTCTCTCGCTTCAAATGTCCTCAGTGTGATATCGACCTCGCCGTCGATGTCTCCAAGATTAAGCAGTTTCTTTTTCCTCCTCCCGTTGAAGAGGTCAACGAGGTCATCATCTCACTCTCTTTCCTTTACTGTCTTTGCTTCTAAGTACTTCCATTGGATTTTGCGTTTCAACTCTGAATTTTTCTATCTTATGGCCTACCATATGCATGCTGCAATCCTCTACTTGCTACTGTTATTCTAAGTACTTGATTTGTTTTCCTTTGTTTGCTTGCTTACATTAACACTGTGTTTGGCATTTTTTTAGTAGAGGATAGGAAAATAAAGGGAGAGAAAAGAAAACAAGAGAAAATAAAGTAATCATAGTTTCCGCTGTTTGCTATTTTCGGGGGATTTGGTTAGTCTTTAGTAAAGGAAATGAACGGAAAGGAAGAGGAAAAAAGGGCAAAAAGCCTATTAGCTTTCTTTCCTTCCAACTTCCTCCGATTTTGGGAGGAAAGGAAAGGAATGATTTAAAGGTATTTTTTTCCATCCACTTCCTCTCATTTCCCGCCAAAAGTTAGAGGAAGAAATGGGATTAGAGATGGGAGAAAGGAAAGAGGAAGGTGGGAAAATGAGTTTGCTCACCATTTAGAGAGGAAAGTGTTTCCCCTTTATGAAAACTGTTTCCGATCATTATAAGAGCTATTTGTCGCCCCTTATAAAGCGAAGGAAAATGGGAACTAGTTTTCCAGGAAAACAATTTCCTCCCAACCAAGGGGAGCCTATATATTAAGCCTACTTCTTTCTCTATCAAAAAACTTGCTTGAAGCTTTTGGGTATCATGGTTGCAACTCTATCAGTGGGATTGAACATATCCCTGGAGGGAGACCTTTGGTCAAATAATTTATGAGTGATAGTAGCTGCATTGACTAATTATGGATACTATATCATCTCACATCAAATAAAATTTATTGTTTTTGTCAAGTGATTCTCAGCACCCTCAGTCTATAGTAGAAGTATGTCTCTATTGTCCATATGGCACCAGCATTGATGTGCGCTCTGCCACTCTTAATTGCTATGTCTTGGAAGCTATTTAGTGTTAGCTTTGCCTCTATATTAAGAGAGATTATTTCTTGTTGGAGTTGGTCTATTCAATGGTTTCTATTTGATATTTGTGTTGAATTTTCATTTAGATCGTCTAGCACAAAAATTCTTCATGGTATATATACTTCTATCTCCATTACTTTGGGAGTTGTTTGAGTGTATCTCCTCTCCTGTGAGGAGATAACTTCCAATTCAAAAATTATCTGATTTTTACAAGCTAAGCATGCTCCTTTCTGAAAGGAGACTACACAACATAAATAAAACCCTAAGAAGCTTATAATTTAGGCCTTAGATTACATAAATAAAAGGGTGATATTAAAACCGGACAATTCTTAAGAAAAGCAAGCACGCTGTATCAGAGTCGCAACAATGGCTTTGATACAACCGGTCGTTCTGGGGGTCCTAGCCTCTTCGGAGCCAAAGCTTGGAAAATTGTGGTAGGATCATGCTAAATGACATGATCAATTGTGCAAGAGTTGCATGACCCCCATACTATTCCGCATGATCTCATGCTGTTTTACAGGCCTCCCTTGGGTAGCTCAACTTCTAAATGATTGTATCTCCCTCCTTTTGTATATCTATCTCGCAAATATGACCTAGTGCTGGAAAACACTCAGACTTAACTTCCATCTCCTAAGTGATTTAGCTCTCCAAAAGTTGGCCCATGCATGGGGATGCAAGCGTTTGAATTTAATATCAGCTTTAAACTTTTCCATCTACCACCCTTAAACTTCATCAACATATGTAAGCTTCCAAATGCAAACCCAAGCCTTTAGAAGATTCATCACTCATTTTAAATCAAGCTGCACCATTAATTGAGTAAATTTCATCCAAGATACCGATATTGAAGCCATAATTCACCAACTTAAAAGCTGAATTAGGACTACAAAATAAGCGCTAGTGGTGGGCATGGATGCTCCTACATCACCATAATGTTGGGATTTGTATTCCCCTTTTGGGCTGAGGGGAGGGGTTTTTTGTGGCTATGGGAATGGTTACATTGTGACTCTTAGTTTATATTCTTTTTTCATTCTTGATCATTTTGTTGGGAGAGTAGGTATTGACTTTGTGTTTATTTATTATTTCAGGTAGCTATTGATGTCGAACAAGAGGAAGGTGAGGGTGGAATGGCGGGGGAGACGTTTACAGACTATGTGAGTGCCTTTTTGTGAATAATTGACCTTCATATTGCAAGTTATGCTTGGGAGCTCTCTCAGGTGGTATTCTACTTGGAACTTTCAAAATTATGATTTGAACTTGAGTGTGTTCAATGTGCAGCGACCTCCTAAACTCTCAATAGGCCCTCCTCACCCTGATCCAATCGTGGAGACATCATCCTTATCTGCAGTTCAACCACCTGAACCTACTTATAGTTTGGAGATTAAGGATGAAATTGTGCAGTCCAAGACGCTGTCTTGCTTACAGCTTGAAACATTGGTCTATGCTTCTCAGGTTGTTCTTACTACCAATTGTATATGTAACTTGTCTGTGAGTTGCTGCTTTGCTGATATGATATGTCTAGTTTTTCAACAGAGACATATGCAGCATCTTGCTAATGGTGATAGGGCAGGATTCTTTGTTGGAGATGGTGCTGGTGTGGGAAAAGGCCGCACTATTGCAGGGCTGATATGGGAGAATTGGCAACATGGAAGGAGGAGAGCATTGTAAGTTTAAGGTTGAACTATAATGTGGTATAATAATAGCTGTTTTCAGACAGGCAGACTGCCCGGGATACCCTTTTATTTCTTCTTGGTGATTGGGGTGGCGGGTGGGGGAGGTGTTCATATTTACAAAACTAGAAAGCCGTACGTTATCTTCAATAATTGGAAATCTTGGAATCCTTAATTATGTAATATGTTCCTCCTTATTGTGGGCACTGTTCAATGCTTTCATCTTTTCAATCACCATATTGGTGCTGGATTATATAACTCAACAATGTGATTGCAGCAGTAACAAAAACATTTTCCGTCAGCAAGAAAGCTGCATGAAGAGGGGAAGTCCCACACTCCCACTCCATAAAGAAGTAGCATAAAGTCAGAACACCCAAAATTATAAGAATACATTGAAGTGTATAAAAACCTAAAGCAAGGGACTTACTATAAGCAAAATAGTAAATTGCAGTATTTACAAAATTGTTGAGGTTTTGGGAGAAGGGGAGAGAAAGAAAGAGAAAGGAGGATAGATCTATTTGTTTGCTTCAACATTCTCGCTTTGAAAGGATGTAATGTCTGTTAGTTTTTCTCGGGGGGTGGGACGGGGGTGGAGGACCAATTACGGTAACTCATTAGTCATAACTCTCTTCTTGTATGCCATTTTCTTTTTAGAGTTTCCGTCTCAGTTCCAAATTTGCTTCATAGAAGAAACAATCATATTTTGCTTATGTCATGTATTGTTTCCTCTCAATTGACCATGTGTAGGTGGATATCTGTTGGTTCAGACTTAAAGTTTGATGCACGAAGAGATTTGGACGACGTAGGTGCAACAAGTGTTGAAGGTAAAATGTTCATGTTGTTGGTGAGCATAGCTTGTTATTTCTAATTAGAAGGCTAGGCTAGATAAAATTCTTTTCATAGATTCTATTGCTATAAACATGCATAAAGAGTGCCCTAAAATATGATTAAACGAACAATATCGGTTACTTTTATGAAAATTTGCTGATGCATTAGTTACATGAAGCATTTTTTTCCCTTTATTGATAAGTCAATAGGGTCAGTTATGCTTTAACTTAACGGAAATTGTTTTGACATGGGTAGTCCAGTTTTTTCATTACGCAGACCTTATTGCCTATAACTGATGCTAGTCAATCTATGCCAATCTTAGTTTTAAAAAGCGCGCCTGAGGCGCGCCTAGGCGGCAAGCGAGGCGAGGCGCGTGGAAAAACGCCTCCGGCCATCGAGGCGAGGCGTTTTTCTAGAGGCGCGTGAAGGCGCGCTTTTTTGGCCGCCTTAGAGCAGGCGCGAGGCGCATTGCAACCAGCGCCTTTGGGGATGAGAACAAGATAATGTTAGATCTGAGTTGAAAATCGAAAAAATTTAAGTATTGTCTTCCAATTAAATCTTACCTAGGCTTTAAAACTCAGATTCGAGCAAAACCCCTCAATTAATTTCATAAAATTGCTTCAAATTGAATGCTTAATCGGAAAACCCTAATTTCAAAAAACCCTAAACTGCGTTAGATACACTTTACGGCCACTGCTTGGCCGGCGACAGCGGAGATAGCCGCAGAGAGAGCTGCCGGTGGTTTCTGGTTCAAGACCTGCCGGTGGGTCGCATAGGTGAAGAGTTTCCAGGCATTCTCCTGTTCCTTCCCCTTTCCTCTTCTGCGAATCAGTGTTCACAATTTTTTTTCTTTTAATTAGTCAACTAAAGTGTAAAAGTAACCCTAACCACCCACCTACCCCTACTACTCACATGCTCCCAGCCTTTTAATACGTGCTTCCCAGCCCTTAATATAAAAAACCTTTTTTTTAATAGTAAAATTATAGTTGGACTAATTACTAAAAATTAAGCTCTTTCCCGTCACAAAAAAAGCACCTAAGACACATATAAATAAAATTTTAAAAAAAATTGCGCCTCGCCTACGAAAAGCGCGCGCCTTCGCCTTGCGCCTTGCGCCTAGGCTCCAGGGACTCTTTGCGCCTCGGTGTGCCTCGCGCCTTTTAAAACTAAGATGCCAATATATTAGGAGGGGTCTAAGCCCATATGAGCCCCAAATGTCTTTCCTTCCTACAGAAAAAAGGGTGGGGGAGGCATTGAAACAATCAACCAGAGCCTTCAGTGATTACTGAGTATTGTCGGAAAAAAGTTGGTAAATAGATTAAGGCTGTGAAACTTGAAGATGGGAAAAGTATAAGTCCGTCCTCATGGTATTTTCCCCCATGGAAAATCTGACTAGTTGACCGAAGCGTTAAGTGATGATTAATGAGCTCATACTGTGGTATATTGTTATGGGCTTTTATAAGATATACCTATATGGAGACATAATTTAGTTTGATCTCATATAATAATAAAGGATAACTTGGGAAGTTTACGTAATTTTGACTTCTGTTTTAAGAGGTGGACATTGTTTTTGGAGCATACAAAGACAGTAAGAGAGAAAAATATTACAGGAAATGGGAAAGAAAGGAATTGTTGGATTCGATCAGGAAAATACGATAAGAAAGAAGGGGGAAGGGTACATGAGCTCAAACAAAGAAAGTTGAAATGGTAATGTTAGCTTATGAACTTAGTTTGAAAATGTTAGCTTATGAACTTAGTTTGAAAATGTTAGCTTATGAACTTAGTTTGAAAAAGCGCGTCTGAGGCGCGCCCGGTCGCTAGGCTAGTGGAGGCGTTCGACAATTCGTCTCCTCCTACCCACGCGCGGCGTTTTGCCTCAGGCAAGGAGAGGCGAGCGCCTCATGCCGCCTTGGCGCCTTCGGTAGAGAGTCACGCGAGAAAACGGGAAAAAGTAGATCTGACGTTAATTGTCAAAAACATTAAAAAATCTTCAAATTTACACTTACCTTAGCTTAAATATACTAATTCGAGCAAAAGCCCCTTCTTAATTACATAAATTTCCACCAAATTAAACCCTAATTTTGAAACCCCTAAGTTTGAGGGAAAACCTCAATTAACAAAATGGGAAGCTTTTGGTAGCAACCACCTAGCTGGAGGTGATAGAGGGTGCCGAGCAAACACTACCTGCGGTCGCCATCATCGGAGCAGAGGTCACTTTCTGTTCTCTCTCTTCGATCTGTGTCCCTTCTGCTCTCCTTTCCACTCTTTTTAGGCATCTTCTCTGATGCGATTTTACTTTACTTTTTTTTTCCTTTTTCTTTTGTGTTGGCTAATGAGACCCAGTATTGGAGTGAAGTATGATGGGTCATGTTATTGTTAAGTAATTCAGGATTCCAGTTTTTCCTTTTCAATTTTAAAGGTTGTTTAAGATAAGCATGTATTTATTTCCTTCTTTTTAAAATTTAAACGGTTGTGATTTTGAGTATATTAGATGTATTTAGATAAAGGGCTTATCTATTGAAAAAAATATTAGTATCATAAAAATATTTTCTTAAAATAAAAAAAGTGCGCCTCGCCTACGAGAGGCGTGCACCTTCCCCTTGCGCCTCACGCCTAGGCTCCAGCGACACTTTGCGCCTCGGTGCGCCTCGCGCCTTTTTAAACTAAGCTTATGAACTACTGTTTGAGGGAGCTCAATAGTGGATCTGTATAATTTGTGGATAAAGGTGAATGATAATTTGGCTAATTTTGTAATATATTTCCGTTCAAGCTCTTTAGCTCGGATTTTGCAATTAGAACCAGTGTGGGAAATCGGGAGTTGCTTTCTTCAAATATCTAGCGTGGTTGCTGGTTGGTGAACAAATTTCTCGCTTTCTTTCACTTTCCAATTTACCTTGCTTTCTTCCAATGGACATAAGACTTATTTCTAATACTCTAAATGGACAAATTTCTAGGCTTCAACCAAGGTCCCTCAAAGTAGTATGGTAATGTGAAATTGCTTGTAAGTATCCATGTTGGATGCTTATAAGAGTCTTAGCAGTTATCAAGAGTGCAAACAATGTAGCATATATGTATATTTGTTCCTATAGGGATTCTAAACATTTATATTTTCGTTATAATCTTGCTCTTTATATGACTTGCACTCAAAAGTTGAATATAAATTAGGCTATGGGTTTATTGTATTTTGATCTCAAGGAGCTATTTTAGTGAGTCTAGTGGGGGTAGTGGGACTGTGGGAGCCTTACTTTACGACTTCAAAAACCTATAGGAAAGGGATTTTGAAATTGGAAATAGAGGAGTGAGTCGGAAAGACCTCTAAAATTAGTGTAGATGACACACCGTGGAGTGACTTTAAGATGTTTGTTAAGTGCCTTTTGAGGTTGTGAAAATGATCTGACCGGGTTCTTCTCAATTAAAATATGTGTTGAAAGTGCTGTTATTGTTACCATATCAATTTGATCCTAAGATTCGTTGCTCTGTACATATAGTTGCATCTTATTTAAGTTTTCAAACTATATTACATCAAATTATATTTGGAACTTATAGAGCTTAGAGAAGATCAAAAAGATTTAATTGCTTCCTATCCCACAAATTAAGGCTAGTAAACGTTTTAATGGTCTGTAAACCCAAACTTCGATAATAGCTTTTCGGCATCGTGTGTCGATAAACGTAGTAACGCTTTCGCGAGTATATGTCACGATAATCTTATATAGTGTATCTACTTATTGTAACCATTTTAACTTTTACAAAGTGGTCAAATTTCCTAAACTAGAAGTCTAGAACATATAGAGACTAATTTTTTTTTGGGTGAGATGATGAAGGAGGTTACCTCTCTTGGAAGTGATTAAAGAATTTTTTCTTCCATGAGGGTGTTTGTGGATATTGAGAGTTATCTGGAATCACGTGTTTGGCTATGTTATTGCATTTTCTTCTGTGCAAAATATGTTTTGTAGTGAGATTTTTATACTTAAAAGTTTGTATAATTTTTAGAGGAAATTGTTTGCATGAATTGTGATGACATTTCCCGTGGTGGTTTACCTGTCGCTAATCTTCCCCCGAATAGCGAATTGTGACCCTCGAATTAGTGTTGGGCTGTTTTTAGGGTGAATTGCGAATTCAAAAGGCAAATTAGGTATCAGTGGTTCAAGTTCAACTATTTCCCTGTTATTTTGAAAACTTTCCACAATAAATGAATGAGCTCTTTCATACTTAGTGAGCCTCTTCTTCCTGTTTATAGTATGTTACCAACCCTGTGATGTCTCCTCAATCAATGAAAGGCCAAGCTAGAAAGATCTTGATGTTATTAACATCGTTGTAGAAATATTGATGTGTTTGATGTCATCAAATGTTACAGCCCTACCATCCTCTTTGATTAATGAAAGGCCAGTCTAGGCATGGTTCGAAAATACAGATTCAGTTTCGGAAACGGGAACGGTCGTGGTTTCGGGGTAACGGAACACATATGCTGGTCGTGGACGGCGTTTGCTGTTGTCGCGCAGGAGGAATTTAGTTTTAAGAGTTTTTTTTGGTCTTTTTGCTTCAATTACTCTAAGGTCTTAGTGGAGTTATATAGGATTTAGTGGTGCGGTGGTGCCTTTTCTTCTCTTTCTTTCCTCGTCTTTCAGTCATTATGGGAGGTAGACTAGTGCTACTATAAAAGTAAAAATAAGGAATATTTGGAAAAAAATCTGCAAAAAACTTGCAAAGTGACGTTTTGTAGCCGATTTCGGACGAACCCTTGTTGTCACGGGCTTAGTTTTAAAAAGCGCGCCTGAGGCGCGCCTAGGCGCTAGGCGAGTGGAGGCGTTCGTCAAATCGCCTCCTCCAACCCAGGCGAGGCGTTTTGCCTCAGGCGAGGAGAGGCGAGCGCCTTATGCCGCCTTGTGAGAGGCGCAAGGCGCGCCGCCTTGGCCGCCTTTGGCAGAGAGTCGCACGAGAAACAGGAAAATTGTAGATCTGACTTCAAAATGTCAAAAACAAAAACAAAAACTTCAAATTTAGACTTTACCTTGGCTTATTATACCAATTCGACCAAAAGCCCTTTATTAATTGTATGAAATTTTAGCAAATTAAACCCTAATTTTGAAACCCTAAGTTTTGGCAAAAACCCTAATTTTAAAATTCGAAGCATATGCTAGCATACACCTTGCCGGAGGTGACAGAGGATGCCGGAGAACCTCTTCCCAGGCTTCCGGCCACCATAGCTCCGGTGGTCGTCGTCAGAACTGAGATTAAGTTTTAATTCTCTTTCTTTGTTCGATCTCTGTGTCGCTTCTCTTTCACGCCTGCACTGTACTTCACTATTCTTTTTCTTTTGCCTTTTTCCTTTTTATTTTATGTTTGGTTAATGAAACTGAATAGTATTAGACTAAAGTATTGGCAATATAATGTTACTGTAACTCTGTGAGTAACTTAGTACTATACACTTTCTCTTCTTATATTTTAAATGCTGTTATTCTAATATAATCATGTTAGTATGCACTTCCTTTTTAAAATTTTATGGGGTGTTATTTTAAGTAAATTGAATGTATTTAGATGAAGGGCTTATCTTTTGAAAAAAATATGAATACCACAAAAATATCAAAAATAACAAAAAAAAGTGCGCCTCATCTACGAGAGGCGCGCGCCTTCGCCTTGCGCCTTGCGCCTAGGCTCCAGAGACCCTTTGCGCCTCGGTGCGCCTCGCGCCTTTTAAAACTAAGGTCACGGGTGATATGGCCGAAACGGTCTAAATATCAGGCTTTTCAAATCCACCTTGTTGAATTGGTCGAATTCGGTTCGCCAAAGTTGAAAACCGTTCCAACTTGGGCAAACCGTTCCGATACAGCCGTATTTTTGCACCATGAGTCTAGGCCATCTTGATTTCATAAATGTCAAAAGAAAAATGATTGGGATATTCCATGTCGTCAATTACAAGAAATGTGAATGCACCCCCTAATTTCTGCATATATGACGCCTTGTCTACCTACATTTGTTTATTTTTGGTTTGATAATTTAACAAGTGAAGCAATAACATTTGCATGTTTTTGCAGTCCATGCTCTGAATAAGTTGCCTTATGGAAAGCTTGATTCTAAATCTGTTGGAGTTAGAGAGGGTGTTCTGTTTTCAACATATAGCAGTCTTATTGCGTCTTCCGAAAAGGGGAAGTCTCGCTTGAGCCAACTTGTCCAGTGGTGTGGTGGAAGAGATTTTGATGGTCTTGTCATATTTGACGAGGTATCAGTTTGTCTCCCTTTCCAAAATATGAAATAATGATGTTGATATCATAATGCTTTCAGTTTGTAATGGCTTTTCTTTTTACATACCAGTGTCACAAGGCTAAAAATCTGGTCCCTGAAGCTGGAGGGCAGCCTACACGTACGGGTGAAGCAGTTCTAGAACTTCAGGTGCATTCTTCTAAGTTGAAAATTAGATATCTACTTCAGTAGTGTACTTCTTGTCACATTTCTACGTTGTTAGTAGGTGCTCCCAAGAGTATCCTTGAACAATTCTTTGTTTTTATACCTCTCAGGGGGCATTTGGTTACCATAGTATCAGGATTAAAACCACGATAGTGTGGATGGAACTTGATTCCAGATACTATGTGTTTGGCTCAATGCTAGATAAATATAATCTCCTTTCCAGTTGTTTGCTTTGAAGCATTTTGGAATCAAGACCCACAGGTTTTGTTATGTTTATCTAGTTTTTTTGTTGGAACTCGATTCCTAATACTATGTGGTTGATTATAATCACCTTACACACTGTTTGGCTTGAAACATTTTGTCATCAAGAATCAAGACAATCTTTTATGTTTATCGTAGTTACTTTTAACAATTTACTTGTGTCACTTGGAACTTCCTCCCTTAAAACTTTTGATGTTTGTTATCGTTTGATAATTATGTATGTCAGAGTGAAATTTTTGAGTTCAACAACCTGAACCCTTACTATAAAAATGTTTTGCAAATTTGTACAAGTTTAGAGTAGGAATTTTCAGAGAAAGTTATTTCATATAAAAAACTAGCATCTTGACCAAAGTAAGGGACATATCGTCATGCAGCATTGTTAAAATTGTTACCCAAAATGCTACAAGAGCTCTAGTTGTAATAAAAAATCATATATCATAGCCAAATATAAGTAACTAGACGTTATGGGTTAATAGGTGAAGCACGGCTTCTTTCTTCTCATCACTATTATGACTTAAAAAGAAAACATCCAAAAATGGATTTGATGAAAAAAAAACTCGGGGCTCTGATTTTGCTGCACTCATATAATAACTTCTTGTTTAGTTGTACTGATGGTGTTCCTAACCATTGCTAAGTCCTGCTAATTCAGTAGCCATATGATCTACAAAAGTTGAGGAGGTTTTTTTTCTTATTGCCTTTTGGACCCTTTTCTTTCTTTGCTGTCTTAGGAGGAGGAGGAAGAAGATGAGGGGAGGAGGTTGTGCTGTAGTATTATTTGAAAAGGTTGATTGAGATAGACACTATCATTATTACCGAGTTTAACAATGTTCTACTCAAGATTGTTGGTAGAGTTGTGTAGCAACTTAGATGCATTGTCATTAGCTCTATGTATATCAAAGATATGGATGTTTTAGGTTGACGCTTGTCCAGTTCAACTATGTATTAACTCCTTAATCTTAATTCACAATTTTCGAGAGTGAAAGTTGTCTAGAACAATGTTTGTGCTTATGTGCTTTGTGAGACAAGAAGTTACTTATTTATGCTTTGTGAGCTGGCTAGCTTCGTCTGGTATAACTTCTTTGAGGCTGCTTGATCAGTGCAGTATCTCAGCCTCATAGCAGTCATTCTGCTACTCTTTTATATGTAGATGGATCTCTTGAGTCTTAACTCTGGCTGCTATAATTTGAATAAAACAGGACAAACTTCCTGAAGCACGTGTAGTTTATTGTTCAGCTACTGGTGCATCTGAGCCACGCAATATGGGCTACATGGTTCGCCTTGGTCTATGGGGTGACGGTACATCTTTTTTGAATTTTAAGGATTTTCTGGGTTAGTATTCTCTCACTTTGAACTGAGTCTCTTCTCTTAATTATGGGTGATGGCGTGATGCTACATTCTTTTTTCGTTCTTTTCTGAACTCTAAATGCACGACTTATTGAACAATAATTCTGTTTTTCGTGATATAGGCAGCATAAATTAAGGGAAGAAACTAATGTTTTTTTTTTAATAAACTGAAATGCAAAAAATGTGCTTCATATTCAAGCATTCAAGAGGCTTGATACTCTCCCAATGAACTCTTAAAAAGTTCTTAAAATTCAATATCCTCTTTCACTTTGTACTCTCCTCTATTTATAGAAATTCCCCCGTAACTAACTCCTTAGCTTATTTCTCAAGCCACTACTTAATTGCATTTCCAAAAGCACCCCTCCCACTAAATCGATTCATTACATTACCGGCTGCCCAAACTTCCACCTCCTTCTCAATATGAATAGTAATCATGTTCATCTTTTCCAGACCATGGATGAAAAACACTTTTCAATATTTGGCATCCGAACCAATTAGCAATTATCAATGTATTTTTGAAGTTGAGGAAATGCATATCCTTGTTGATAAACTGTAAACCTTGTTGTGGAGAGGGCGGACGTATGAATTTGATTGAGTGAGGGTAAAAGGATAGTGTGAATAAGTGGGCTTGATTGTGGAGAAAGAATTATGGGCATGGTGGTGGACCTTAGTTATGGGTTCGATGAGGAAGCTACATGTGGGTGTCTTAGTTTAAAAAAGCGCGGGCGAGCAGAGGCGCAGGGTTGATCGCCTTTCGAAAGTGAAGCGAGGCGTTTTCATCAAGGCGCAGCCAGGCGCGCGCCTTTGGCCGCCTCTGGCAAAGCGTAAGGCGCACGCCTTTGACGCTTATCGATGAAACATGAGAGAGATGAAGGAAATCTGAGTTTAACTCTCAAAAATAGTTAAATATCTACAGATTAAAACTTACCCAGACTTTAAGATCTAAATTCTACCAAGATACCTCATCTAATTGCATAAATGGCATCAATTTGAATCCAATGTAAAAAAGCCCCAAATTGGTTAGACCCTAATCCGCAAATTCTGGAGGAATTGTCAATCTAAGGCTTGCAAACATAACTGAGAGTGTCGATAACTGAATCTCCTTTGACATCGGCGCCAAAAACCTCCGGGACCGGGATCATCGCTGGTAAGAAAGTGAGCAGCGCTGGAGATATGGGTTCATCTTTCTTTTTTTCTTTGATCTAGTGTGTTGTGTTCAATTGTTGTTAACTATTCTTTGTCTTTGTTTTACCTTTCAAATTTTGTCTTGTGGCCCCCTCTGAGAGTACAATTCACGTGAATGCAAGTAATAGCCTCCCTTTTTGTTTTTTCTTTCTAGTAGGCCCCCATTTTCTTTATAGTATATATTTGTTCCTGTATATTAATTAAGAAAAACACTAGCAGTGTAAAGGGATGAGATGGGCCAATGGCAGAATATTAGAGTTTTTTTTAAAAGTAATTCTCTAGTACTATAAATTTTGGCTACAATGAGAAAAAATAAAATTAGATAAATAAAAATTAAAAGTGCGCCTCGTCTACGAAAGGCGCGCGCCTTCGCTTTGTGCATAGGCTCCACAGCCCCTTAGCGCCTCGGTGTGCCTCGCGCTTTTTGAAACTAAGATGGGTGTTGAGATGTATGAGGATGGGTTTGGAAAACATGAGATGGGTAACTAAGAGGGTGTTTAGTTTGCTGTTGGAATTGGTGTTTTGTGGGCTGGAGGAGGGAGGAGGGAGTGGACAGCTTGGATGAAAAAATGTTAGGTTTAAGAATTGACGGGTGGAGAAGTGCGGGTTGTAATTGGAAGGCGTTTACCTGGGTTATGTGGCACATTGAGGTAATTCAATAGATTTGTTAATTTGGAAGGCGTTTACCTGGGTTATGTGGTACATTGAGGTAATTCGCTAGATTGCTTTGCGTATGTGCTATAATTGCTTATCTTTGATGTAGGGGAGAAGTGGAAGAGTTTCCTTTTGAAAGGAGTTTACGTGTGTGATTGATTAAGAAATGATGATTTATTAGCTTAGGAGAGACCGTAGTGATGATAAGTATGATTTTTTCAAATTCAAGTAGAGTTTATTATAGTGCGTGCTGGGGAATCTAGTTGCTTGATAATGCTCCTCTCTTTCTTTGATGATCTTGTTTAAGAATCATGTCACTCTTCTAGGGGTGTTCTCCATGGTTTGTGCATTAGAGATCCATTTAGGGAAGTCCTATGGTATCTGTTATTTTTGGACCCTTCTCTCTGATTCTTTTATATTACTTGCTAAGTTTGTATCCCCAAAGTTGAGCATTACAAATTTAATTAACATTGATTAACAACGAGGAAACAAATATGAATAAAATAAACGGATCACCCAAGATCACATGCTAATTATATCACATTCTAATTATATGTACCAATCAGGAGTTTATAAAGAATAACAACTTTTGATGTGGAAATTGTATGACCTTCCTCTAGAGATTCTCATATATGTGAATTGATCAAAGAGAACATATTGAAGATTGAATTGAGCAAAGAGCACTGAGCACATATTCTAAATCGGGTTTTTAAGGTCAATGGGTCATTTTAAATTGCGCCACTAGTAATTGGATTTTAATGGAATAGTTTATCTGGATTGCTATGAGAAGATTGTTTCATAGTTTGAGTGTCCTTGCCATTTTTCCACCATTTTTCTACTTGTTCGATTATCTACATATTTCACTGAATCCACTTCATTGTTGTACCAAAATTAGCAATCAAATGTTATTATGTTTAATGTGATATTCTTCTATGTAGTTGTCAAAAACCAAATTTTAAGGACTTCTACTAATTAATCGAAGATACCAAAGGGTTAAGGTTGTTCAATGGCAGATCTTAAAAGGATAAAAGTCAAAGTGGAATGAGGGGAAAAATATCAGAGGGAATATTATTTTGAGGACCTTCTGTGGCTGGAGTCAAGAGCTTTTCTGTGTTTTTCAAAGCGCGGTCATGCTTGACTCTATATATTGAGTTCTTGTATATTATGTCTACAATTTTTTTGGCTTGGGAGACTTGTAATTGTCGTGGAGACACAAGATATTTTGTTTTTAGTCAACCTTTTGGGGGAAGTATCCCATGGTAATCTGCCCCCCTTTCCCAATCAACCCCTTATTCCAGAGTTCCGTTATTTTAATATGGTTTTTTTTCTAGAGTTTCTTTTGATTTAGTGTTTGTTAACCTTTTTTTACATGTCATTCCTGGTTAGCTAGAATGTATCATATGTTTTTATATGTGATGCATATATAGGTGCACTAGAGAAAGGTGGAGTTGGAGCACTGGAACTTGTTGCCATGGACATGAAAGCAAGGTAGTGTGTCTTGCGGTTTGTAGTGTATTGGTCATGCAACTGATGTTGACGTTGTCTTTTTCTACCTCTCAGAGGCATGTTTGTTTGTCGCACCCTTAGCTACAAGGGGGCTGAGTTCGAAGTTGTAGAGGCACCATTGGAACCCAAGATGACGGTATGCAGAATTCTTATTATTCATTAAATTAATAAATCTAAATTGCGTAGTTAAAGCTGCTCTATCGTAATATTGTTTCTATTGTGACCGAAGAATACTTATATTTTAGCACTCTATTTTTTCTTTTCTTTCTTTTTCTTTTGGATGGGGGTGCTAAACTGACAACCGCTTGTCATGGCAAGGGGAAAGGTAATCATTTTTGTAGCAAATATAGCTTGTTCAACACTTTCTCAAGCTCTTTAGCTTTGTTTAGTCAGCATGATGATGTTTTACTGTTATTAGCTAAACTTAAACAATCTACCTTTTTGCTACTTGTACTTAGAGTTGATACCTTTAATATGGAGCAGCTCGAAAGTTTGGGTTCACATCCCTCTCTTGTGTATCACTGTTAGCTATAAGTTACTGCTCTAACAGAATTTGGTAGATGCAGAGGATGCCCTGAGGCTTTGTCATCTGTTTGTGGATTTTAAAATGATATAGAAGGCTATGCTATGCCATTTTAAGTCAATCCTCTGTCTCTAGTTCTCAGTTCTAGCTTTTAGGAGTACAAAATCATAATGTAGCTAGTATTGTTTCTTACTTGTGAGAGGAATGCTGTGTTGATAATTTAGGCTGTGTAGTAGTTGCACCGCTCTTATTTGTTCAATCAAGTTGTTGCATCATTCATCTCATCTAAATGATGGTTGCACAGCTTCTTCTGAAGTTTGACTTTGGGAAAACTTATGATTGGCTCAGTTGGGGCTCCTTAGGTGAGGTGCTGGCATCATATTGGTTTGGTTGTGGGGGAAGTATATTTGTTACGGTGTTCTCTTTCGAATATCTTTCAATTTTGGTGGTTGGATGGCTTAGAAGGTAGTTTGAGGCTAGGTTGCATGGTTGCTGGAAAGGTAAGGGATGGAAGTTCAAAATTTCAAGATGCGGGCACACATAGGATTCTACCTCGACAGTTAACTAATATAAATAGATATAATCAGAAAAATGTACTTCCTCCGTAACATAACGTTTGCAACAAGTCATTTTGCACGCTTTTTAAGGAAGAGATTTAATGGTATAAACTAGCAAATTAGGCAAAATAATTTTAACACAAGTAAGAATGAGATTATAGATTACTAGTCTTAAAATGGGTTTGGCTAATTTGCTTGTTTACACCATTGAATCGCTTTCTTAAAATGCGTGCAAAGTGACTTGTTGCGATCATTTTGTTACGGAGGAAGTATTAAGTACTGACAATTATCTTACCATCATAACATGGAAATTGCAAACACGTTCACCATAACGGTCACCATTGACGTGGAAGCGGCTTGTAAGAGATGAACACAAGGGATTGCTTCAATGCGTCATGAGTTTGTAAAATTAACATTAAAATGGATTTCAACCTCAAAATTGCGTCTTTTCTAGTTTAAGAAGAATTCTTTCAACATGCTATTACCAAATTTATTTTGATTAGGTTATATATGATGAATGAATAATTATTGTAGCCGTGAATGCCCCGTCCTATTATTCATAATATGTAAACAAGTTCAGATATATTGCCCACCTTATAAGGTCACGTCTCGTCCTTCTCACTTTTGTGTGTTAATTATGTTTTTCCGGAGAGTTTTTGTTTTCCTTTTCTCCATCTCTGACCAATTCTGATAAGTAACCGACATAACCGACAGAAATCGTTATAACATTGCAAGTCAGTAACAAAATGAGAAGAACGTGCTTTTTACGTGGCGTTACGTAACGACGTTTCAAGGAATTGACAAGTTAAAAATCCTGTACATAACAGTGTTTACATAATGGGACGACGTAGTTTTGATTCCATGGCTCACACAAAGCTGCAAGTGCTAAAAGCTACATATCATAAAACGAGCTACATTTGATGATTTTATATTCCGCTACTAAGAGAAAATTATTATATACATATGGCCCCCCTTTTTTAGGTATACTAGAGGGTACTTATTTTTGCACATATGGCCCAAGTTATGTGGGTATACTAGAGAGGATTATCAAAGAGTACAACTGGCGAAAAGAACACTGACATCTAAGGAGCGAGAAAGGAGAGAGAGCTCTAAGGCTGAAGCTGAAGAATCGCCCCTCTATTCCAAAAATGTGGATGAGGTAAGGGATTCCAACAACTCGCAATTCGTTTGGATAGGAGGATTTGGAAGGACATGGAGAGAAAAGAAAGGAGGAATATATATATATGCTTGTTTAGATACAACATGGGTGGAGAAAGGGAAGGGAATGGGAAGGATTCAATTTCTCTCCCCTCTTTAAAACAAAATCCTTCCAAAAGATTGGAAGGGAAATGCAAGCTCACTCTTCCCTCTCCTCCATCATTGCTATCTAAATAAAGTGTGAGGGAGAAGTAGAGAACGAGATAGTTTCCGGGAGAGAGAAAAGAAGGACCAGGTTGCAGACTAGTGAGTGGAAATGATTGGTCCTACTCAGAAAACTAATGTTTTTCAAAAGTTCTGACAGGGTCATCTAAGTCTGGTTGTTGATACTTTGAGGCTGTTTCCTTTATAGGGTGAGCGATTAAGGTATGATGGAGCAATTAGGAAGTCGACAGTGTCTACCTTTGCTTTTTTTGGGTTTTACTTTTTGCCTACTCTCGGATGATGTAATTAAGTCAAAAAGTTCTCTCTTAACCATGAGCAGAATTGATGTTATGCGGTTTCAGGGACTGGCATCTTGCTTTAGTTGAGAGAAAGTTGTTTCCCATTTCCAACGGTCAAATATAGGTTGAAGTGGGTAATATAATCAGTAATCCTTTTCTACATCTATAATCTATTCCCTGTCTGTGTATGACCTTGCAATATCTGGGTTCTAAACAAGAGAGGGATGTTTACAACGACTACAACCTGCCTTGAGAGGCTTAACAGTTAACACTATGATACATCTAAAATTGGGCAAATAAAGTTTTCATCTCTTAGATGTGTGTCATTGGGGCTTTGCGAGATGGGCAATATCTCTTCTTGAATCCTGATATGGTTACTGTCCACGTAATAAAATGTTTGCGATTAGGGGTTGTCCTATGGTTTCACGTCTTGATGATCTATTTCGGCACATTTGCAATGACATGTGCGGTGACATGTGCAATGTTTGAGAGGAATTAGGGTATCATTAAGTTTTCACGTCCAATTTTGGTATAGCTGGAATCTAAGTTTTAGTCTGTGAGGTCTGAGCCTCTGTTGACACTTCTCAATTTGTCAAGAAATAGCTCTATGATAGCTCCAAGGAATGAGCCTTTTAGACCTTTGCCCTCCTTTTGTATATGAGTGGTAGCCTTCTGGTATCTTCGTATTAATTCTTTTTTACGTTATCGAATTATTGATCATCTTTGAGAACTTTTTTTATGTGCAAGGATATTATTACATGAAAGTCGAAGCCATATGAAATCGTTCTTTTGGAGTGAGCTGCGACTTTTAGCCATGGTTTAATTTGCTGGCATAGTTGGTCTGCTTGTGAGATGGATAGATCTTTTACGTTTTAGACTTTTAGTAGATGTCTTGCTTGGAGGTGCGTGGGTTCAAAGACTTGCCGCAGTCACGATGCACAATTTTACATGCTTTTGAGTATCATAGTTTGTGCTGGCAAAGAAATTATTCCTATTGAAAGAGAGCATCAGCCAGTGGAATAGAGATGTCTTTGGGAACTTAGCTAGGAGCGTGGACAATCGGAGGATCAGTTCAAAGTTTTGGATGAAAAGCACCAGCAGCATTCTTCATTTTGGCGTTACTAATATTTAACTTATGTTTCTACTTTTATAATACTGCAAAAAATTTCCTATGGGATATTGTTGAGTTTGTTTAACGTCGATTAAGATATCTACTTTTCCGAACTTCTACTAAAACAAGATTAGAATGGAAAAATTGTAGGAATTATCCCAACTATGACCGTTCCGCTCCATATCTCTTTTCTACATTGCAGAGTCCTTCGTTTATCTCTCTCTATCATTCTCGTCGCACAGGCTCTTGGAAATCTTTGCAACCCGCCCTTGGTTGCGTTTATTCTAGAACAGAGTATTAGTTTCTAATAAGAACCGTAGTGAAAACTACAAAAATAACCATTGGATCAATTAAATCAAGGGCCATGAACGCGCTTGAGAAGCAGTCCAGAGTAGCTAGCTTAGTTTGACATTTTTGAATCCCTATCTAAGGGAGTGATTTTGGCCCGTCTTTCGTGCAGGCCCTTGATTTACTGAAGCATACGACTGCTGCTGGGTTTGCGGTTCTCATGGGAACCTCACCCAATATATATACACACACACATATATATATATTTATACATAGTCTGAGGGTCGTTTTCTTCTTGATTATCCTAGGTAGCTCTTTCTTTCCTTGTGCATGGGGCTCATGTTTTCCTTTTGAAACAGACATTTCGGCTTAATAAATAACATTCGTGCAGGAAGTATATAAGAAGGCAGCTGAGTTTTGGGCGGAGTTGCGTGTAGAGCTACTAACAGCAACTGCATTTCATACTGAAGAGAAACCTAGTTCTAGTCAGCTGTGGCGATTGTATTGGGCCAGCCATCAGGTCTTGGACACAATTTATTATTTTGATGGTTGATTGGCTATTTCTAGGATTCTTTGATCAGAGTTCTCACTTTTATGTTCTGCTTATTCGGTGTTTGTTTAGCGATTCTTTAGACATCTGTGCATGTCAGCTAAAGTCCCCACAGTTGTAAAACTTTCCAAACGAGCATTGGAAGAGAATAAATGTGTAGTTATTGGCCTTCAGAGCACGGGAGAGGCACGAACGGAGGAAGCTGTTACAAAATATGTGAGTATTTTTGAGTGGCATTAGCATTTTTTTGAGTGTCATGTGGCTCCATAATTCGTCGTGTAATCTCACCCGCTTCTCTGTATTCGTTCTGGAATAGGGCCTTGAACTTGATGACTTTGTTTCCGGGCCTCGTGAGCTGCTACTCAAATTTGTTGAAGAAAATTATCCTTTACCCGAAAAGCCTGAACCTATTCCAGGTCTATGATCTATATTGCTTTATTTTTTCTTCTATCATGCTTGTTATCTACTTTATCTTCCTCTACAGCCTTCTTAAGAGGTGGTATTTGATAATTTAATCCGTAAATCTTTTTTAGCAGGGGATGAAGGTGTGAAGGAGCTTCCACGGAAGAGGCACCCAGAAAATCCCGATGTTTCATTCAAAGGGCGAGTTAGAAAAGCTGCTAAATGGAAGGCTGTAAGCGATGAAGAAAGCTTTGGTGAATCTGAATGTGAGCTTCTTAACCTAATACTTTCTTTTCATTCGTGCCAAATTTTGGAAACAATGTAGTTACCTGTTTATCATTGGCCTTGTTTTATACTTCAACAGACTGACCTGATTTTGACGAACATACTTTGGATGTAAGGAATAGTTTAAATGCAAAACAGCGGTTTGTACTCTGATAAAAACTGCTAGAGTTCCCTCTTATTCCACCATCTGGTATTGGGGTTTTTTTAATAGGCTTTGGATGAAGGAGGTGAGGAAATAACTTCAATGGTCAAAGCCTAGGGGTAGAAATCAGAATTGCCGTATTTTTGCTTTGTTCTGTGTTGTCAGCAACTGGAAATCCTATCGTTTGTTGTATCTTGTGAGCTGGTGCTGCCAGAATTTTCTACTAAAATTCGTTATCGAGTTAACAGCGTGGTTTGCTTTGTGCTTTCTTTGTTTAACACGTACACTAAACTTTAAACTCTTCTAGGTTTGACCTCGTCAATGCGTGGACTGTTATTGGTATCTTTCTAATGACTGATAAAACTATTCGAGTAATTTTTAAACGTTAAGCATGTGGTGATCTCCAACCACTATGTTCTCTCGAACATAAAATATTGATTTTCTCGTGAAATGCTTTGTCAATATTTCCAATTAAGGATGGTCATTCATTCTGAATTAGATCTGATTCTGTAAAAGTGATATTTTGACCTGAATCTTATAGGAGGTGGTCTTTATTTAAGACTTGACGACTCCTGATCAAATCCGATCATTACTTCCTTCTCGTTACAACAACAACAACAACTACTACTAAGCCTTTATTCCCAAAAAATGCCCTTAGTGGGATTTGATCCCATGACCTTGAAGTCATGAGACCAAACTCTTACCACTAATAGATTAAAATTTTATCATTAAGGGTATATTTGGATTGAGAGTAATGCATTAAGGGGTAATAAAAGTTGAACATAGGAAATCTAAGCATTTACAGGTGATGATAAAGGAGATAAAGTGGTGGTGGGGAGGATAAGGTGGTGTTGTGATCCGAAATCAAGCTAACTGAAAGGCTATTTGGTTCATGAACTGGTTGCTCTTGTGTTAGAAGCTCTTGGATTTTCTCCTTTTGCTTACAAGCCCGAGTTGTCACATGCATTACTTGGATACATGAATGAGGCTCAAATGAAGAATCAACAAAGAGGACGAAGACGTGTGCATGAGCAGCCCAAAATTCTGTTTTAGGCATCCTATCTTTTGTTTTACAAGTTAAATATTGCATGCAATAAAGCAAGAGAGTTATTTCTAAAAGAAAGTATGTTTAGGGGTTTAGGAGTTTTGTTAGCTCTTCAAATGACAGCCTAATGAAGAGGATTTATTAGGAGTTAATAGAGGCCTAAAATAAGGAGCATGTGTAGCTTCTTTGTCTTCAGCCTTACAGACGTTTTATAGGGTCTTTTTGTGATCTTTTAGACTTCTTTTGCTGCTCCTAATCCCTATATAAGAAAAGCTTATGGGACTATGAAAGATTTCAGTGATTATAAAAAAACCTTGTGTAAGCTTTCTCTTTGTGTTTGTCCAAAGATTAAAGTATCCCTTATTGCTTTTTGTTAGTCTTGAGTGATAACCTTAGGAGAGATTGAGCGAGTCTTAGCTCTTATCTAAAACCCCAAATCATTGAGGAAGTTCTTGTGATTTGGTCATCATCCTTGTTTTCAGTGTTTAAAGTGTTTTTGTGAGTGTTCTTGTTTCATTGAGTTTAAAATCATCATCCATCTCATTGGAGGGTGTTTTTAGACTTACATCATATTGGCATGAAAAAAATGGAAGAAAAATGGGAACTATTACCTTCATTATGGGGGTAATAGTTACTTTGGGGTGGTGGTGGGTAATTATTACCCTTGTAATGAGGGTAATAGTTCCCTTCTTGCTTCCATTTCCTTCCTACCAATAGCATCTTATCCTCTCCATCACCACTCCATCCCCTTTATCATCATCTCTAAATGCCTTAGTTTTCTTATGTTTGACTTTTATTACCCCATAATGCATTAACTTCAATCTAAGCATGCCCTTAGGATTTTATAGTACTCCCCTTATTTAACTTGTTTCATACGGAGTTTAAGAGCGGTTGTTTGATGGTTGCATAATTACAAGTTACAACAAGTCATGTGAGTCCCTATTTAAGTAAGAGACAAAAGTTTTTTAGTGGGCAATTAAAGTTTTGAAGGTTTAGACTAAAAACAACTAAAGAAGGAAGTGGAACAACTATTTCAAATACCGCAAAGCAAAATAAACAACTTCAAAATGGAGGAAGTGTAACTTTTTTCGAAAACTCGATTTTGTGATCCTAATTGATAAATTATTTTCTGTCCCAATTCAGATGCAGCACACCCTTGTACATAATTTTGATTAAAAGCTGGACATAAGCTGTATTAATTTATCATAAAAGTTGATGTGATAGAGGATGGCGGGAAGTTTTATATTTGTGTTCATTATGCCAATTTTTTTTTTTTTGGGGGGGGGGGGTAGGTGAACGGAATAGTCGGATATTATTTTAATTTTGCACCTTTCAAGGTGCTTCCTACTTCTCCATTATTTCTTGTTAGGTATATGTATGTTTTCTTTCCACCCTATCTTTCCCTACTTGTTTGACACACTTAGTTTGGCACTCTCACAGTCTCACAACTAATTCCTCTCTTTAAGTTAAATTAACAAAAATGACCCATTATCATTCTCTCTCTTTCTTCCTTGTCTTGGTTTTTGTTGCCACGGTAAATAGCAAGATGAAGATCTTTGTTAACTGGAGGGAGTTCAAAACTTTTTGTTTGTCACATTCCCCTTTTCTTTGCTTTTCAACAAGCTTGTATAGATTATTCAGTGAGTAGGCAGTTTTGTCTCTTTGCATGTGCGGTAGGAGTAAAGGAGAGGGGTGTTCTGGGGGGTCATGTTAACGTAAGAGAAAATGGAACAATTATTTAAGGACAAAACAAAATGAAAAAAGGGGCAGTGGTAACAATAAATAGCCAAACTGTATGAACGTCTTCATCCTAATAATCTATGATTTTTTTTTATATGGCTTCCTAAAGGTTATGACAATTGGCATTAAATAATGGCTCCAAGTTTCACAGTCTTATGAACTGTTTTTTTGAGTTCTTCTCTAAATATTAGTATGTGTTTGGTGTATTTTTGTGGAAAATATTGTATCTCTAAAGATCTTTGAAATGAAGACTTTTCCAAGATTTTTCACTTACAATTTTATGGATACGATAGTGACTTTAAAAAAATAGAGATGTTCTACAAATGGTTATCTTCACCCGTTTTTTAAAGAATTTGACGGGGTGTAAGGTGAATCAAAGTGAGTGAAGTAAGTGAGATAAAACATAAAGAACACGAAAAAGATGAAGGTGTAAGGTTGAATCAAGTAAACTCTTATCATTCTCAATCACTCTCATCCAAGTTTTCTTAGGTCTTACCCTACTCCCCACCATCCCGTCACTGGTCACTCTTGAAGCCCCCTAACCGGTGCATTGTCCATCTTACATGTCCAAAATACATACGATTCTCCCTCATCTTATTTTCAATAGATTTAACCCCTAATTTCTTCTTAATTATCTCATTATATAACCAATTCTTTCTTATATGGCCACTCATTATGGGACAACATTCCGTGCCATACACCATTGCATGCTTGATGGAATTTTCTCTTCAATCTCAGGATCACATGGGATCATATGGGAACCCGTGACACTTTCCTCTTCAACTTGATTATATGAGCCACATTTCCATCCAATTCAGATTTTTTTGGATTATAAATCCTAGATAGCAAAAGAAATCAGAGCCTTGGACAAGCTTCCCATCTGTGATCTCTTATCTTTCATGTCTCTAACCCGCCAAAGCCTTGAGGTTCCAAAGTTTGTCTCCACCATTCCAACTTACATTCCACTCCTTCTTTCGTCTCATTAATCAATATTGTATTCTCCATTAGAGGAGTGTTGACAGCTTGACACCACTTTTGTAGGTGACATTTTCATATTCTTATCTTATAGTTCTTTCCCTTTGTTTGTCTATGTGATTCATACTTACATTGTGCAACACCATGTTTAGTATATATTCTACGAGGTTGACCTTGGGGGAAAAAGAAAAATATTATGATATCACCGCACTATAGTGATTAGTAGCCTACTCAATCTACTAGCTCTTCAATTATACATCCTAGTATGCATAAACATTTCATTTAGAAGGGGACCATGGAAGGAATATATGCTTAAATGCTTGAAAACAGGATTAGTAGTGTAGTACTGTAGTCCTTTTTGTTAACACATAAATTTCTTCTTGCTGTTGGTGATTCTTTGTCCAGATTTTTCAGCTATTTTTCACTCCATTGTTGTCTGCTTTGGCACATGCAGCTGATGTTGATAACGAATCTACTGAATCTGATGACGAGTTTCAGATCTGCGACATTTGTAACGGCGAAGAGGTAATCAGATTTTTTTGAATAATATGCAGTATTATATTTGTTGCTTACTGTTTTACATCATCTGAAACAGGATAGAAAGAAATTGCTCAAATGTGCCTGTTGTGGCCAATTAGTTCATCCTTCTTGTTTAGAACCACCTGTACCAGATGTATCTGAAGAATGGACATGCAACTCATGCCAGCAAAAGACGGAAGAGTATCTACAAGCAAGACGTGCCTACATAGAGGAACTCACAAAGAGGTTTTGGATTAATTCCGTCTCCTTTCTTTTGTTCTCTCTTCTGTTTCTTTGTTCTGCACTGTTTTTTTGTGTCCGTTTTTAGTGGTTCCCCTTCAATCTGGAGGCGTAATGTGCATTTGGGATGTGCGCTTAGGTATGAAGGAGCTGTTGAACGGAAAGCGAAAATTATGGAGATTATTCGGTCTCTGGATCTTCCAAACAACCCATTAGATGACATTATTGATCAGGTAATCTCAACATATTGTACTACTCCTATCCAAACTTGTTCTCTCTTTAGTTATTAGTTATTTCATCTGCCCTTTTGGCTTTCTTGCTAAGTTCAACTTCCATTTTATTGCTTGCTGTCTTCCTTTTTTTTGTTGCTACTTCATTTTTGTAAGCTTTTGTTCAAAGTCATTAGTTTTCATTTTTACAATTCATCCTTTCTGGAATGCCCCATAATAAACTCTACACTTCTATATCAAGTAAACTTTTCTATTGCCTCTATCAGGATACTTCCTTTACTTTTGTTTCTTCCTCTAACGAGGGCCAAATTTCAATATTTTAATTTACATTTAACAACTGTGCTTGCCAATGCAATAATCTGATATTCCTTAATACATATACATGAAGATGACGTTGCTGTTAAAGTATGTATGCTCTCTCGCCCCAAATTAGATGTAACACACCCCTATGCACCTTAGTTTAAAAAAGCGCGCCTCAGGCGCGCCTAGGCGTCAAGCGGAGCGAGGCGCACGATGAAACGCCTCCGGCAACCGAGGCGAGGCGATTTCCAGGAGGCGCACAAAGGCGCGCGCTTTTGACCGCCTTAGAAGAGGCGCAGGCGCGTCGCTTCTGGCGCTTTTGGGGGAGAAGTGCAAGATAAGTTAGATTTGAGTTTAAAAGTTAAAAAAATAATGTTTTTTCTCTAAATTGAAACATACCTAGGCTTTAGATCTCAAATTCGTGCAAAACCCCTCCATCAATTTCATTAAATTGCTTCCAATTGTATGTTAATTATGAAACCCTAATATTTAGCCAAACCCTAATTCGCGTTTCAGATAGCGGTTGACAAACGCTGCCTCTTCGGTCATAACAAATGATGCCGACATCTCTTTCTGAGCCAGAGGACGCCGGTGGTGAAGCAACCTCCGGTTGTCGCCGGTGGTGAAGCCTCCTCTGGTTCTTTCTTACCTTTTTTCTTCTGGGTTTATTTCTCAAATAATGCTATCTTCTGCTATGTGTGCAGTGCAAGCCCAGAGTCACGTGACCCCCTTAAATAAAATATTACAAGATGTTCTTTTTCACGTGACTCATCTCTCTTTTTTCTTTTAAAAGTTTTTATATCTGCTTCACCTCTGAGCAGTCAGTGCCTCACTGGTCTTGGTCAGTAGTAGAACTGTAGAAGAGTAACAGGAAGAGGTATATTTAAGCTCTATAAATCTTTTTTTTTTCAAAATATATGGGCTTTTCTGAAGAAATTACTACCACAAAATAATAAAATAATAATAAATAAAAATGCGCCTCGTCTACAAGAGGCGCGCGCCTTCGCCTTGCCCCTTGCGCCTAGGCTCTAGAGACCCTTTGCGCCTCGGTGCGCCTCGCGCCTTTTAAAACTAAGCTATGCACATAGTTTTAGATAGTAGATTAAGTGGGACATATGCTGTATTAATTTATTGTGAAAAAGTGAGGGTAGGGTAGGGTAGGGTAGGGTAAAGTATTATTATGATGTTTAACAACATTTAAGAAAGGGATGGGGTATAGTTGTAGGCAGGGAAGAAAATCGCGGATATCATCGCGTTCGCGGTAACGGTCGCGATGACGCGAGAACGGCTTGTAACGGTCGAAAAAAGACAAATCGCGGTTGACGCGGAGTGAATTTTTTGCACAATTAGAATTTTAACCTCAAAATGGCATTTTTGAAGTTTTATAAGTATTCTTATAACTTAATTTGACCAAAGCAATCATATGGGTGGATTACACATATGGTGAATGAAAGATTACTTTAAACATGAGATTTATGTCATATTATATATAAAAATTGATACTAAATCATATATATTACTCAACTTGGAAGCCCATGGTAAGTTTTTCTCCTTTCGTTGGTGTGACCCTATAGTTTTTGTGCTACTATGCGTATATTCCCTTTCTTTTTTTGACCAATTTTCATGTAGTAACGGATGTAACGGGTAAAAAAACGCTCTAATGCGGCGAGTCACCGTTACGTAACGGACAACGCGGCGAGTTGGACGTGAATTTCATCGCGGGGTTACGTAACGGCATTTCGCGTAACGGCAAGTTCAAAATCCGTTACATAACGGCCGTTACGTAACGTAACGGCCGAGTTTTGTTTTCCTGGTTGTAGGGTGATAAATATTAACGCTTGGTAGATCCATGCCTAAAGTAGAAGTGTTGTTATCGAATTTGGGACGACCGTATAAGGAAAGTGATGCATCTGAATTGGGATGGAAGGAGTAGATGTTCTTTTACAGATTTCAGACGTGTTCTTTAGTGAGTCATACCATAAGGTGCGATAGAAATTTAGGCCGAGACATATGTTATAGATCATTCGATTATTATACAAGCTTCTATGATCTATTGTTAAGTACGTTCTTTGTATCTATACAAATCAATTTACATAGAAGATACGATTATACTCATATTTTAGTAATTATAAATTTTTAGAACCTTTCATTATATACGAATTACTAAGGTAATTAAAAGTATACTTTAAGGTCTGATCGAAGTTATGTTTCTCCGAATACTTAAATACACATGACATAATGGATATTTTTAATTTATCAAACCACACGGCAATGGTGGCGAAGCCTTTTTTTTGTTTATAACTGTGACATAGTGGCTTTTTTTAACTTATTAATTCACGCTGTAAGGGCTGCTCAGCATGTGGTATACACTGGCAAGATGTTACTTAGGTGACACTACTTGCGACTACAACTTTGTTTCGTGGCATAAATTTAAGAGAAACCTATCAGAAATGGAGGGAGTATGTAGCAGGGAAGAAAATCGCGGATGCGGTAACAGTCGCGGTAACGTGAAAACGGCTTGTAACGGTCGAATGGAAACAAATCGCGTTTGACGCAGCGTGAATTTATTCAAAAAATTCACATCGTTAGATTTTTAACCTCAATTTTGCATTCTTGAAGTTTTAGAAGTATTCTTATAAATTAATTTGACCAAAGCTATCATATGATTGAATTGCACATATGGTAAATACAAAATCACTTAAAGCATAAGATTCATATCCTATATTATATCTAATAGATACGAACTCTATATATTATCTAACTTGAAAGCCTACGACAATTTTTCTCCTTTTGTTGGTGTATACCTACTATTTTCTTGAGACTATGTGTATTTACCTTCCTCTTTTTTTTTGACCAATTCCGACAAAGTAACAGACTTAACAGGTAATATACGCTCTAACGCGGCAAGTCACCGTTACGTAACGTACAACACAGCGAGATGGGCGAAATTTCATCGCGGTGTTACGTAATGGCATTTTGCGTAACGGCAAGTTCAGAATCCGTTACATAATGGCCGTTACGTAGCGTAACTGCCGAATTTTGTTTCCATGTTGTGTAGTAGTTATTGTCCTTTAACATCCTTTCTTCCCATTTAATTAAATCTCTCTTCTGTGCGTCTGTGAAACAAAACTTTAAAAATTAAATGTTCTAGCTATGCATAAGATTCCAAGTATTGAAGTTCTTGTAATGTGTAATTCTTCTTTGTTAGTTTCAATTTCTGAAGATTATAGGCTTATTTCATTTGTTACTAATTTTCAGTGAAGATTCATGGTTTTTCTGTCCCTCCTCCCCCCTTGCATCAATAAGCCTTCTTTTACTAAGGAAAACATTGTGCTTCTGCGCTCGTTCTCGTGGATCCGCACGACTGGTATTATATTGGTTCGTGATTGGTTGCACACAATTTCATGGAACTCTGTCTTTCTCCAAGATTGCGACTGGTCGTGCTTAGCTTCTTTTTGGTTGCTTTTAGTTGAAATTCCACCAATTGTTACTTCTCTATTGCCTTTATGCCTTGTCACATCTATTTTAAGATGCTTATTGAGTTGAATGTTCACCTTGATTTGGGGGTTAAGGAAGAGGTCTTTCTGAAAAAAGTTTATAAGCTTTGTAGCTGCATTTATTAGGTAGCTGCTGGCTGTTGCAACTTTTTGTGGCTTTCCCAAGAAATGATATAATCTGTTCAAGAGAGTCCTTCGTGTAATTGGCCTAAAAAGACATCTATGGACTGGATTACAAGGGTCAGTCACATGGTTCAAAAAATGCGGTTTCAGTTGCGGTGACAGTGGTTGTCGTGGAAACAGAGATGATGCCGTCTTCGTAACGCCAAATATCGGCCGAGGTCACGAGATATCACTTGAAATCGGCCTAAAATGCAGTTTTGGTACACCTTTACAATGCGGATAGTATCGGTTAGATAGATTGAAAACCTTTACAATGCAGCCGATACGGTACGATGCCGGAGTGTTTTGACATCATAGCCAGTCATGCTAAAATTGGGATTCATTAACTGCGCGAATATTCCCTTGTGGAGTACAATGTCTCTGTACTTGTTCAGTTTTTATGGAGTGATGTACTCAAATTGAGTTGCCTTCATTTTTTTTGCTTCTCCCTCCTCATTTTGGGCATTAATCTGTGAAGCTCTAAACGTTCATCCGAAAGTGTATATAAGTCAATCTATGTTAACCTTGGGGAACGGATCATCGTCTCTAATTTTGCATCCTGGTTTAACATGGAGGCAGTGGTATTCCCTGGACTGGACAATGCCATTTCTCTTATTGTAATTGTGGCCTTCAAACCTCATCTCGTTTTCCAACACCTCTCTCTCCCCCTCTCCCCAAAAGAAAAAGAAAAAAGAAATTGAAGCAGAATACAACCACCCTTGGTGACGTATCTGATTTGACTTGCAGGATAAATCAGAGTCTAGAATCTAATTCCTGAAATAATTGTATGTATGGAGGGTTACTAATCAATTTGGCCGAGGTAAAATCTATATGCTGTTTTCATCTGTTCAAAGTTAAGATTGATGTTAAATAAGATCATTGTACAAAATTGTCTAGATTGCACTATAGTGTCTTATTTTTCTTCTATTTATACCCTTAGTTTTAAATAGCGCGCCTCAGGCGCGCCTAGGCGTCAGGCGAAGCGAGGCGCGTGGAAAAACGCCTCCGGCCAACGAGGCGAGGCGTTTTCCTAGAGGCGCGTGAAGGCGCACGCTTTTGGCCGCCTTACAGGAGGCGCGTGAAGGCGCACGCTTTTGGCCGCCTTACAGGAGGCGCGCCGCTTGTAGCGCCTTCGAGGGTGAAGATCGAGATAAAGTAAATCTGAGTTGAAAATCAAAAAACATGAAGTTATTTCTTCGAATCAAAGCTTACCTGGGCTTTATATCTCAATATCGAACATAACCCCTCAATTAATTTCATTAAATTGTATCAAATTGAAGGCTAAATTGAAAACCCTAATTCGGAAACCCTAATCTTCGTGAGTGTTAATTGACGGCCGTTGCTCGGCCGGTGACGGTTGAGATTGCCGCAGACCTTGCCGACGGTCTCAAGTCTTGCCGGCGGTAGGCAGTGAATAGGTTTCAGGCGAGTTCTCGTTATCTTCATCGTTTCCTCTTGTGTGATGTCTGATTGTTTGGTGTGTTCAAGTTTTTTTTTTTTTTAAATCTTGCTGACTTCAAAAAGGTAACCACCCACCCACTAGACTAGTACTACTCACTAGTTTAGTCAGTAACTCATTATCACATGTGACATAGAAAAGCCTTTTTCCCTTTTCTTTTGAAAATTTAATATAACTGGATTAAGTATAATCAAGTATGCAAATAAAAAATATTGAACATAAAAATATTAAAAAATTGCGCCTCGCCTACGAAAAGTGTGCGCCTTCGCCTTGCGCCTTGCGCCTAGGCTCCAAGGACCCTTTGCGCCTCGGTGCGCCTCGCGCCTTTTTAAACTAAGTTTATACCCCCTGCTTTCTAGTTTCCCTTGTGATTGTGATGTCTTGTCAAATGTTTATTCATGGCCGGATTTGAGATTGATTCTTTTTGAACTCTTTTTGTGTGCTTTCAGTGGCCTTGTCAAGAATTTTGCGTGAATATATTATAATGTGATCAAAGTCAGCTTTGTGCTTATTACTTTTGCTTAAATTCATACATGTCTTTTTCTGTGAAAGGAAGATTCTTGCTAGTCCAAGGATATGGGTTTACTTATGACTGAATGCGAATGTGCAGCTTGGTGGTCCTGATAGTGTTGCAGAGATAACAGGAAGGCGGGGCATGCTTGTTCGAGCCTCATGTGGTAAAGGTGTCACCTATCAGGCACGGAATACGTAAGTGTGCATTAATCTGGAACCCATCCTTTTTGCACACCTATATTGCAATGTAAAATCAGTCGTCAAAGGTCAAAATGTCCTTTTTCGTGGCTCGTTCCTAGTGTTCATGGTATGAATTGAATGAATAATTCTGAAATGTATCCCATGAAGGGGTATGTTCTGTACTTTCCATGTGTAATTATATGCATACAAATTTGCAGATGAGATTGTGGACGAAATTGTCTGAAAAAATAGAATGGTTTTCGGTAGTCTGGACAGGATGTATGACCTGGATCCAAATCTTTGTCAATTTTTTGTTGGCAATATGAGAATATCTCTTCCAATTCAATTAGATGAGAAATCTGTAAATTTCTTATCGTGGTTATAAGAGGTTTTGGGGAATCCCCTACTTGATATATTAAGGGATTGGCTAATCATCGAAATTTTTTTTGATTTCAATTAATCAATTTTTGTGATGCATCCATTGTTGCATTAGATCCAAGGGTTTTTATTGACCTAACTGCAAGGATGTGGCTAAGCTGTCTCTTTCTATCTCTTTTCAACTTGGTGGATGAACAACTAACATTACCTAGAGTTATCTTATTATAGTGCCTTGTATGTATCTGTATGCTCTTGCGAGGATTATGGTATTTGTTCTGGCTGTTCTAAAAAAGAGAGCTTGCGAACTCTACTTGAGCACTTAGCAGAGGTTGGAAATTTCTATGTTCGGACACGAGGAGGCTAATGGCCTTGAAAAATGTTCTAAGCTTTTATTCCAACGGGAAAGAAATAATGAGTATCACCTAAGTTCATTCTAGGAAGATTAATGCTGTTGGGAGCTAGAAAATAAAGGCTAGGGATCCTTCTGCTGAATATCTTGATAGATGAATTTATCTAGTTTTTAAAAATTAGAAAAGATCTATATTTTGAATATTACCTTGTTATTTATAACTCCTAAGTCTTTCCAGTGGGAAAGGGGAAACGAAGAATGCAAGCCAGATTTGGTTCATCATACATCTGTTGTGTATGTATATTTACTTTGAAGGGAAGGCTTATGTTTCTGCTCAAGTTGAGGCCAGTGGTGTATAATGCTTTTGCTAATTGCTTAGTGAAATTTCATACCCCACCTCCCAAAAGACTTTGAATATCTTTGGGCACAAGTATTAAGAAAAGCTTTGTGGTGAGCCTATTATGAGTAAAGTATTACTAAAATATTATGCAAATGGTTTTTACAGTTGGTGGAGAGAGAAATAAATGATAAAAAGCTATTGAAAGGGGAAGGATAGTATTGTTTTGATTGGCGGACCCAATGTTATAAAGGAAATGGGCAATATAACGGGAAAGCCTGGGGGGTGGCAGATGGAATACTTTTGAAGGGGGGGGTTGGGTATGTCAGTTGCCGAAACCCATGTGTGAATGGAATTCTGGGTCAAAAGATGCTCTTCTTATTTGTGGTTTTACTTCTTTTTATTTTTTTCTTGTTTTAGGAAGGATGTGTCCATGGAGATGGTGAATATGAATGAGAAGCAGCTTTTCATGGATGGAAAAAAGTTTGTTGCTATCATATCTGAAGCTGGATCAGCTGGTGTTTCTCTTCAAGCTGATCGAAGGGCTATAAATCAGGTATAAATTTGACATATTAGTCTTTTTTTGCTATCTGATACAAACAACAGTAGTATTGCATTTCATGCAAAGTTCAATCTTACATCTGCAACGATAATACAACTGGGATTCTTGTTTGACCTTTATTGAGATTTGACATGTTAGTTAATGGATGACAGTTAACACTTCCTTTTCGTTACCTTTTTCTATCAGAGGAGGAGGGTTCACTTAACTTTAGAACTTCCATGGAGTGCTGATAGAGCAATTCAGCAGTTTGGTAGGACCCATCGGTCGAATCAAGCCTCTGCTCCTGAATACAGGTGTGTTTTTGTTATAATCCTTCCAATGTTGTCTTTGTAAATTGTCCTCTCAGCTTAACAAAAGGGTTAACATTGTTGAAAGATCAAAAGCCTGGTTCAATCTGCTTTTGTTGTTTCAAATAACTGGTTATGCTTTGAAAAGGAAAGGTTTCGTTAAAAACTTCTTAGTGAATTTGTTAATTATCAGGGTACAAGACCTGAGTAGTGATATTTGACAAGTGGATTGTGCAGTGTCACTTAATATTTAGGAAAAATTAACTGGAAAGTCAGGAATAATCCAAACTATTGCTCGTCTTCCATAAATAATCCCATCTTTAGTATTCCCAAAATAATCTCAAGTATTTAGGGTATCTTGCCATATTAGTCTTAGGTTATATGATAACCTGATAAGTGGATTGGTACGTTTTTTAATTTTTTTAAATCATCGATTTTTTTTAAAAGTAAAAAAATACTAAAACCCACCCCTCCCCAGTCCCTACTGTCACAACCACTATACAAATAACCCCCCTTCCCAGCCGCAACCACAACCACAGTGCCCACCACTTCTTCACCCTCATCCTTAACTAACTTCCGAGTAACTTTCTGATTAGGGATGTCAATGGGGCGGGGCGGGGCGGATGTTGGCATTCCTATCCCCATCCCCGCCTAAAAAACTCATCCCCATCCCCGCCCCATCACCCATGGCGGGGGAAAATCTTGTCCCCATCCCCGCCCTAACGGGGACAAGATAAAATCCATCCCCGCCCCATCCACGCGCGAATCCCCGCACCCGCCCCATCCCTGCCCCATCCCCGCGCGAATCCCCGCACCCACCCCATCCCTGCCTCAATCTATTAGGGTTAAGGGAGAGGGAAAACAAAAGTTTAAAAGTAATTTTGGATTTTAGCCTTTGGAAAATAAAAATATCGAATGAAAGCAGTAAACAACTAATAACATTTAGGATTTTAGGCCTTTGGAGAATACCTATGGCAGGGCTTAGACGGGGCGGGCGGGGATGGGGCGGGGCGGGCGGGGATGGGGCGGGTATGAACTAACATCCACCCCCGCCCCATTACCCATGGCGGGGATGCTTTTCATCCCCATCCCCGCCCCATCCCCTGCGAAACCTTCCCCCATCCCCACCTAACTGGGGCGGGTACAAGTCTCCACAAAACCCGCCCCACTGACGTCCCTATTTCAGGTATGTAGCGAATTCAAAAGGTGAACTAGATAGATAATTAGGTAACACTGAGAACCACCCCTTACCAGCTGATCGAAACATGTTTTGTAGTTTTTCTGATCAATGTTTTTTTGCTTGCTACTCTGCCTCATTAATTAAAATTGGTTTGGAGGCATATGTTTTCTAAAGGGAATTGAGCTCATTTATTGATCATCGAGGCTCTTCATGTTGAAATCACTTGATATTGTGAATTATCTCAGTTCTTTAGAGTTGAAAGAACTAATTCACCTGCTCTCTTATGCTCATGCAGACTCCTATTTACTAATCTTGGTGGTGAAAAACGATTTGCGTCTATTGTAGCCAAAAGGCTAGAATCCCTTGGAGCATTAACTCAAGGGGACCGCAGGTATATGGGATCCCTGTTCTGTAGTCTTTGTGAGCTTAAACTTCTCTTATACACTAGCTTTCTCTTGCAGGGCGGGACTTTCTTTAAGCTCCTATAACTATGACAGCGCCTATGGGAAAAAGGCGCTGATGGTGATGTATAGAGGAATCTTGGAGCAGGTTTCTTCTGTCTCATATATCTGTGGCTATGCTTAGGTTGAGCCTAATCTTGTTAAATAATTTATTACTTTGTGCTTCTTTTTGAATTACAGGATGCCTTGCCTGTTGTGCCTCCTGGGTGTTCAGCTGAAAAACCAGAATCAGTCCAGGACTTCATATCCAAGGCAAAAGCTGCTCTCGTGTCTGTTGGCATTGTTAGGGACTCGGGTAAGGTTTATCTCTTTGTTTAACATTTTTATTTGTATCATCTTTCTTGAGATTAGACCCAGCTAGCATTTGTTGTCACACCATATGCTTTGGCTTTTCAAACATTCTTTTTTATTCATTTGTAATTTTTTACCTTTACTTGAACTTTCATTTTTACATAATGTACAAAAAGAAGGGTAAAATAAAATATTTATACCACAAAACAAGAATTTTTTTGTAAAATTATAAAAATGAAAAATAAATAAAGCTGTGCCTCGCCTGGTGAATGCACCTTCCTTTACCCTGCGCCTCGCGCCTAAACCTTTAAAATTAAGGAGTTGAGCTTGAATAAATGGATATATCTTGTGCATGTGTGGGCAACTTTGCGATAGCATATCTTGTTGAGGTAGTTTTTAGGCATTACTAGCTTGTCATGTGAACTTGGCCTCACTTCAGTCCATCGATTTGTAAAATGATTTGAAAACCTCAGTTTGGAGAAACCCTAAATCGGAATGTGGTAGCATTTATTGTAGTTATCTCGCTGACTTTGACTGTGAATGTCGGAGAGCCATCTCGGGTACATTCTGTTGTTGGAAATTGAGATCCCTCTCTCTGACTCTCTGATATCTGTCTCGGGCTCTATCTATTCGATCTTACTCATCTTTCTCTCTCCCTCTCTCTCCCTTTTGTCTTTCCTTTTTCTTACATTCTCTTCAATCTGAAGGGTGGCTCCTTCTTTCTCCTTCATGTTGGCGCTCGGCTGTATATGACCTTTGACTTGTGCCCTTTCTTTTCTCTTTTCTTGTATGGCTTGAAGGCCCTCAGTGGAGAGGTAGAGAGTAGTCATGTGACCCTTCTTTTTATCTATGCTTTCCTTGCTAAGTTTTTCATTTCTGTGGAGTACGACCGTAGTTGTGCTACTGATCAGTGGCCTTCGTTAACTATATGCAATGATGCTGACACTATGATTCAATAATATCTTTTATTTCGGCAACATCAATTCCGGATTGATCTAATGGAGCTTACTATGTCAGATAGATGGAACGAAGAGTCTTATTGTCTATTTTTTTTGTTGACTTTGGTTCATCTTTCTGAAGGTAGTGCAAAAGAATCTGGAAAGTTTTCTGGTCGTATAGTTGACTCGGATATGCATGATGTTGGTCGTTTTCTCAACCGGCTGTTAGGATTGCCCCCTGAGATCCAAAACAGGTCTTGGCCCAGTCCCTATATGATTGTTCGAGTAGTACAATAAAATATTTTTTGGGTTTTGATTTGTAATTGTTCTAATTCAGGCTTTTTGAGTTGTTTATCAACATCCTTGATGTAATTATTCAAAATGCGCGAACGGAAGGGAATCTGGACTCCGGGATTGTTGACATAAAAGCTAATATTATTGAACTACAAGAGAAACCAAAGGTTTTTTTTCTTCCATTCGTTATGTCAGCCTATTACTTTGATTCGTATGTTGACCTTTGTGGCTTTCAGACTGTTCATGTGGATCAAATGTCTGGTGCATCAACAGTACTGTTCACCTTCACTCTTGATCGTGGGGTCACTTGGGAGGTAACATTCAGCATCTTTTTGTATGCGTTTATTTGTTCAATAAGTAATGATTTCTCACATAACTTATATTACACGCAGTTCGCATCTAATTTGCTCAATGAGAAGCAAAGAGGAAGTCTTGGCTCAGCGCATGATGGATTCTATGAGTCTAAGAGAGAATGGCTTGGAAGGCGTCACTTCCTTTTGGCTTTTGAAGGGTATGCTCCATTGTGATTGTACTTTTTGAGTAACAGGACTTTGTTGAATTGGTGGGAACTTATCTAGTGATATAGCAGACTGATTGGAGTACTCTCTTGTAAGATTAAGAGGTCATTTAGCTGACAAGGGAAAGGCACAGTGTAAAGAAAGTGACGAAAGAAAGCTAGGAGAGAGGAAATTTACAGAGGAGAAAAATAAACGATTCCCTTACATGATCTTGACAAAAGAGTGAACAAGTCAAGATGAAACTGAAAATTGTGAACTTAGCTGTATCTACAAAATCTTGTATGTAGGTTATGGCATTTGGTAACCTTCAAATTCTTTCCTATTTTTTTTTATTGTAGAGATGTGGGAGCAAAGGGCATGGAGTTAGATAAACAAAAAAAAACTAAGAAGTACCTGAAGCTCAAGTTTTTTAATCGGCCTTTTTTAGTCTACTATTCTCCTAGCCTCACAGGTAAAACCAAGTAAACTTATGTCCACCATTCAGGATATAAAATATTACCAGTGCAAAATAAATTGGTTTCTAGTGGAGATGTCTTGCATTTTATGACTTCAGGAAAAGAGTAGAAAGATCTTGTCTTAAATGAGATCTTACTTGTGAAATCATGATAGGTCGCCCATTGCAGATAAACTTTGATAAGATTAGGGGCTGAGAATCTACTTTCTCTTTGTAAAGTATTTCAATTTATTACTTTACTCATACTCCATTTATTCGTCTTTAACTCATTACCTAAACCAGGCTAGCCCTATAGTTTTGGTCAAGAGGGGTATCTGGGATGGGATAACATGCCCTGCCATAATCTTCGATTCAGAAGGAATTCAATTTAGAAAACTTGTTCGACCCTATCCTGCTTGTAACCTATAACTTCCAAATATCATAAGCCTGATACCAAAGTATGCTTTTTCCACCTGCCTGTGCCCTCAATTCCCACTCACCATGTTGCTCCCTAACTCTGCCACTTGCCTGGTCACCTGGTCGCTTCGTTTCCAAAGTCATCTTCTCTCAGTTATTTGAACGCCACATCTTAACAAGCACCCCTCCCACCACTGCTCACCTGACCTTCCTGTATTCATCTATATTCATTCCACTACTGGTGACACGAAATTTGAACTACCGAACTGATACCAACCGATGTATACTGGTCTTTTAAAAAAACAAAACATTTTTGGCCGGTTACCGCTCGCCCAAGTCCGGTGGTACGTCATGGTCATCATGGTCACTTTTGTCGTCGTCATGGCTGGAAATCTTGAAGCTCTTCGGTTTTGTCGAGCTTTAAAAGTCCAGAAGTTAGAATGGGGAGGGAGACATTGGGAAGGGAAAAGGAGAGCTGTGTCGTAGTTAAGAAGTGGTCGGTCAGGATTTATTTTCAATTTTACCATGAAAAATGGGGCATTGGGAATCTGGGATTTTAAACCTCAGACCTATATTTTCTTTTTGGGCAGAGCTTTAATTTTTTATTGGTACTTAGCAGTTGGCCTAGTGGCTTAGTGGGTGGGACAAGTTTAATTTAACAGTTGACCTAGGTGGGTGATAACAATGCATGTTGTTATTTGTAATAATAAAAAGGGGGGTTACCTACTCTTTTAAAACATAACAAGTGAGTTAGCGCATACGTTAGGTGGTGCAATCTCCCTTAGTAGTATACTACCTCCGTGTTTTTTTTAAAGTGCTACAGAGAGAAAGGGCACGCAGATGAAGGTAGTTTAGACTTTAGAGAGAAAAAGTGGGTACCACACTTATTGGAGGAAATGACAAACTAATTAAATTAACTACTTCAATTAACAAATAATCCACCATCCCCACCCAACCTAGACCCACCACCCCCACACAACCCAAACCCCCCAGAATCCGCTGAATTTACCAGTCCACCCGCCGGATCCGCCGAAACCCCCACCCCACCCACCAGAACCCACCGAAATCGTACCCCACCCACCAGATCTGGTTGTTTTAAGTGCCTCCACCGCCCAAACCCCTTTTCATTGTCACCACCACAATGCATTCGACCACCACCACCAATTCTCCACCATCACCGCTCCTCCCACTGCGACCCCGTCACGACAACCATAAAGAACACAAACAAGCCCAAACAAGCAATCCTTCGAATCAAAATCGACCACCCGTACACCACCAAATCGACCACAATCCCACCACAAACAAGCCTTCGAATCAACCATAACCATGTTTTGGTGACGAAAAAAGGTCGTGGTGGCGGATCTTGTGGGTTTTCGAAGGTGGGTAATTGTGGGTGTTTGAAGAAGAGAGGGGGGGTTCGAAGATGGCTGATTCCTGATTGTGGCTGGAGAGGCTGTGTCGGTGGATTCTGGGGGTGTTGTGGTGGTTTTGGCGAGTTCCGGTGTGTGGGGGTGGTGGCTCTGTGAGACTTTGTCGATTGGGGGGTGGTGGTTATTGGTTGGGTGGGGGTGGTGGTTATTGGTTGGGTGGGGGTGGTGGTAAGTCTAGGTTATTGAGGAGAGAGATGGGGAGGATGGTTACTTACGTGAGTTGCTTAATTAATTAGATTAGTGAAAATAATTAGTAATGGCATAATTGTAATAAAATGCAAAAAGGTTTCCACTTATAGTTATGTAGCACTTATTTTGATCTTTCCTAAAAAGGAAACTAAGGCACTTATAAAGAAAAGGAGGAAGTATATTACATGAATTATTAAATATTATAAAATTTCAGTTTATTATTGTAATATCATTTTTTCTACTGTGATAGTAATTTTGGTGGTATAATTAATCATTAAAAAGGATTGAAAAAACAAATATGTATTGCGATGACCGTATTGCGTTTTTCTAGCAACGTATCCGTTCCTCCGAAACTGTAACCGTGTCTCCAAAACCGCAACCATTTCCGCTTCCGCGACCGAAACCATATTTCTGAATCGTGGATGAGAATGAGACTAAAGTCTTGACGTTGTGAAATCATGTATACTAGTGTCTAGTTGTTTGATCTTTGAGTTAAGGCTAAAATGAAATTACTAGACCTAGACTTGTCGAAAATCAATCTGAATTAAGCAGCTAAAATGTCGTGACTTGAAACAAGAAAGTATCTGAACTTGAAAACCCCAGAAATCCTTGGTCAAAGATTTCCCGACCTGCATATAACCCAAGTACCCAACTAACGTTAAAGACATTGCATGTCGACCAATAATTTGAACTTATTAGAATTGTCCGGTCAACCATCATAAGATACATTAACTTTGTGTTAGGATTTCTTTTGTTGGACTTGAGCAATTAAGCATCATTTGTATTTTGATTTGTCAACTACTTACTATTTGTGGGAGATGTGTATTAGTTTGCTATATACATTGTCCTAGAAATGGTAATAGAAATAGCGTATCTAATTAGCTTTACTTATTAGGTCCACTAAACCTGAATGTTTTTGGTGTTGAATCAACTTACCCGAGTGTGACCATGACCTGAGCTTGAAAAATCTGACATTAAACCGACAGGTTTATAGGTCCAGTTTTCTAAACAATTAATGCTATAAATAAGTGAAATGGTCCATACACTTGGATTATGTTGAAGATAAAAGATACTCATTTTCTCTTAAAATACATTTTCTCTTCATCTTCTTACGGATGATCATTTGGAAGATATTTGGGTGAAAATTAGATGTGATTGAATATAGTGTCTAATGGTATATATTATAAAACTAAAAGAAATTAGATTTGATTAAAAAAAGGAGCAATTCTATGTTTGAGAGGTGGTCTGACCTAAAGCAAGAGGAGGCAACATACTATCCTGAACAAATCCATGAGCCATGAGCTAGAAAAATTGGGTGCTTCAATAATTATGGACGAGTCATATTTGATCCCCAGTCATACTTAATTGGCCAGAAGAGGCTAACTGAATAATGGGGACACATTGACATATTGAGAAGGCTGGAGATCAATGTTTTTTTGGCTAGTGGAGTATGATAGATGCATTAGTAGCCATTCGTGAGTGCTTTTAGTGGTTGGGTGGGGATTCGGAAGACATTTGAGGTTATTTGGCAGTGGAAGACGTGTTGTTACTGTTTGGTTTGCAATAGAGCTATAGAAATGGAGTAAAACCAGAAGAAGCTAACTGAAAAATGGGGATAGATTCACATATTGAGGATGCTGGAGATCAAGAATTTCTGGCTAGTGGAGCTTGGTTGATGCCTGGCTAGTGGAGATCAAGTCATTTATGCGTGCTTATAGTAAATGGTGGGGGATGGGAAAGCATTCGAGGTTATGTAGTCGTGGAAGACGTATGTTTACTGTTTGGTCTTCAATAGATCTATGATAATGGAATAAAGTTCCCATGCCTAGAGTTTGTTTTTTGGATCCCACCACTTCACCTCCAAATTGGGCCTTCGTGTGGTTTCCTAGTGGCAAACATTGAATAGGGGGTTGAGGTTATTTTATTGTTCTGTTTTCTTTTATTCTCTCCCTTGTGCCTCTATATAATTGTTTTGAAAAGGAATTGCACCTTTCGGGAATCACATCAACTGAAAGTTGGGAACAAAATGAAACAAAAAATATGTAACCAAATGTTACCAAAGGAAATGTGATAGTTCTTATTCTATGAGTAATTTTGTCCATTCTTGTTTTCCCGAATAAAATAGGATCACCTTGGTACTTCGTCGACTTCACTATGATTGTCACAATTGATTTTCACTAATACAAAGAGAGTGTAAAGAAAAAGGAAAATTGTCACTATATGTTTAAGTTTGGAAGTGTATACTGGAAGGTTGATTTATTTATGAATGATCTCAAATTTGGTGATACCCTCCCCATATTGGTCTATGGTTATTCCTCTTTGTTTTGGGTCCAAATTCCTATTTTCTCCCTCCTCTCTCCTTTCACTCACACTGGCTAATTAGTGCATGTTAACTGATTGTTTTACTAGTTTTATTGATAAAATATGAATTGGACCTATGTAAGGAGGTTATCACTAATCAAGATTAGTGATAATTTCATATATAATCAAATTTGGGGTTAATGAGGGAAGACGCCCCAAACTTACAATATCTGGTGACAATTTCCCAAACGAAACAAAAAAAATCAAAGGTAATAACTTCAGTTGAGTAACGTCAAATGCACAGATAGAAATAGAGGAACTTCGACAATTATGTGTAAACATCCCAAAAGTTGAAAATATTCAATCATAGTGTCGTAGAGGGATTATATTGTTTCTGTTTGCTGTTATGCTTAGTAAATATATTGATGATATCTTTTTGTCTTCTGTTTGTATTAGTCTGAGCTGGTTCAACCGATGAACCTAGACTCTGATCTGACCTGTATTATATAACTGCTTAACCGATTCTTTCCTTTTTCTCCCCTTTCTATTTCAGCTCTACCTCTGGGTTGTGTAAGATAGTTCGTCCTGCTGTCGGGGAGGCAATAAGGTAAATATTGAATCTGAACATGCCCTGTACATCGTATCTTTACGACTATTGACCCATGACAGTTGTTTCTTTCATCCAGGGAAATGCCTTTAGGTGAACTTCGAAATAAGTATAGAAAAATTTCTTCCCTGGAGAAGGCTCGCACTGGGTGGGAAGACGAATATGAAGTTTCATCTAAACAGGTGAAGTGTAGTGTGTCCATGGTCATTATGAATACTTGTGGTGTTAAAATGCAGGAAGTTGAGCAAGTACACGTGTTAAGTACATTTGATATACATTTTCAGTTATAATGTTTTCTAATGCCCTGTCAATGTTTCGAAATCGTGCAAGTCCAGATTTTGAGTCCAATCAGTAGGCTATAGAATTGCCACTGTGCTCATATGTCAAAACGACATCATTAAAAGAACATGTAGCAAGAAGTAGAAAACCATAACGTAGAATATGGATTATAGAAGAACATCTCTCTTCATAGAAGGCTGGAAACAACTTTATGGTATGAGTGGGTGCGCTTTTATGGACCACATGCCCTTTGCGAGTTCCTTCGTGTTGCAGCTGCATCCAAATTGAATAAAAGAAATTTGCCCCCACAAATACACATTTACATAGTAATATCTACTCCTAATAATAGTGCTCCCTCTATCAATTCTGTACTGTTTGAGTTTAGATATCAAGGCCTTTTTACTATTGTTCTTGATCATCACTGATAAATTTGTTTTTATATTATATCTTATAATTTAAGTTTTTTGTACCAACTCGTACCTGATTCACTCCATGCCGCGTTCGGCGTATCCGATTATGTACCTCCTATTGTTACGAATTGCGTTCCAGGTAACACTGGTTTATGGGCAGAGAGCCAGAGAGGGGTTAGGGTAAGGCTGACGCCATGGGTGGCTTTAACAGGTTGAAGGTCCTAGTTTTGGGTCTGTGTTTCTTATTTGCAATTTTTTGTTGACACTATCCTTTTATTCTTTGATGATATTGCTAGGTTAAAGATGTTTCTTGTGCCTCGAGTGTGTTTGGAGGTTTTGAAATAGGGAACCCGTCAGCGGAGCTGATTTTGAACCCGAATCTTGTTCTTTCTCGGGTTTGCTTTATAGGTGTTAAACCTAGAGCTCCGTTCTTACATATTGCGGGGTCCCTTCTAGATCCCTATAATGCAAAAACTGTTCTTACTGGATGGAAAAGGGTGCGATTTTCTGCGGGTCTATCAAGCATTCCTTTGTGTTATATATCTATTTTCAGGGGGCAGTGGGTCTTGGTTTTCAGAATTTGGTTCCAGAAACATCATCTTGGTTGGGAATTTAGTGTCCAGAAAATTTAATACCATTACCATTGTGTCATTAGATGTGTGTATGGTCTTAGAAAAATAATGGGTGCTTTTGGAAATTGGAATGATTCTTTTGCTGCAGTCCCTGCAAGATTTATCTCCCTGGCATCCTTGATGTTCGTTTTCATAGGCTTATCTTGTTGGCGAGTGTTTTCTTTAGAATGTTTGGACTGGAGGGTTTGGTTAGGGAACCTTTAGGAGCTTCGTTCATCTAGTTCGTTTTATGACCTCTTTCTCATCATATCTTTTGTGACTTCTTTCAGAGTTTCCAGTTCTCCCTAGGAATGCTAAGTCTGAAGAAAATAAGGCATTTAATGGAAAATTACAGAAACCAAAACCTAATACGTGGTCCTTGTGTACGTTGCTTTTCCACATAGTGGGATTAGGAGCCATGTTTTTATAGTTTTTGACGTGTTCAAACGCTCTTATGATGCATCTTCAGGTTATTCATTAATATGAGTCATAAGAAAAAATTTCTATGGTAGGCTGCCTGTAAGGCAATCCTATGGGTATTATGGACAGAAAGGAGTGGGTGGAGTTCTAGAGGCATCTTCTAGTTGGGACTTTGGAGACTTCACAGCCCAGTGGTGTTTCTTGCTCCATTATTGTGTTTCCATTGGAAGTTTTTCTTTGTCTAAGCTGAAGTGATATGTGTGATCAACAGCTTTTTTTAAATAATTGTTCATTGCAAATGTTAATTGCATGATTTCTTTGCCTTCCTCACTTTTTACACGCCTGCTACATAAAATCAACATATTGATATACACATTTTCTTGCAATTAGGGTTAATAATTGGTGAGGCTGTTGCAATTGTGTGTTTTAATATTTCCACTTCTGTTGCAGTGTATGCATGGTCCCAACTGCAGGGTTGGTAGCTATTGTACTGTGGGGAGAAGACTGCAAGAAGTAAATGTTCTGGGTGGCCTGATCCTTCCTATTTGGAATGCAATTGAAAAAGCCCTCTCAAAACAGGTACCGTGGATCATGTTGGATCTTTCAACTCCCTACTTCCCCTTCTTTGGGTGAATTAAATGTGATTGTTTTGTAGAAGTCCAAGGCATAGCAAGGTAAAGCGATAGTTTTTGAACAGTAACTTACTGTGCATAGTAACTTAATTTTCCTTATTAGCTCTCGATGCTTTTGTTTATCCCTTTATGCTGCCTCTTGAATGTGCTTGCTGGTTGAATAGTTTCTTTCTTTCATAATTAATCCCAATTCTTTCAAGGACAACCAGAAAGCTCTATGATTTTTAGCTCCAACTGCCTTAGCCGTAGTGTGTTGATTTGACTATTTTTTGGTCTCATGTCCAAATCCTGTTTTTACCTAGGATGATTTTCTCTTTTGAAACTTAATCCTTAGCTGGAGAGTTTTCATTAGTAAATGTATTCCCTATTTACATGGAGTACACTAAGAGAAACTTAATCCTAAGTGCACCTCTAATCAAGTTCTAGACTAATTCGGAAAATCTAGGATTAAGTTTTAGCAAAATTGGATCATTAAAAGAATAAAGGGGCACATGTTTTTGGTAGACCGGGACATATGATTGTGTTTCATTGCATGGCTTCGGTACTGCTTTGGCTTGCACCACCGCTTGCCACCGAGGCTTTTCGTGCTACTTTGCAAAAGTCATCTGCCTTCATGGCTATAGTCACGTAATAATCAGATCACAAGTTTTAATAGTGATCAAAGGTATGCTTCAAGTGTTTCCAAATATATTTTATTATGCCTCATGAACCGAGTCTCTGAAGAAAAATTGCCTCCATTTTAATTTGAATTATCAAGACCAATGAAGAAGCAAATTGATGGCTTTTGCTTATTTAAAGTAATGAATTAGCTTGTTACCTAGACATCAACATAGCTTTCCATCTAAATGAGTCGAATGCCATGATTTCAAGTTCATGATCCACGCAAAGGACCATAAGGCCCATAACTTCATCGAACGTAAGTCCAACCATACTTTATTTTCGAACCTTCAAGACGAGCATCCTGGATGCCAATGCAAGGATAACAAAGAGGTAACTTTGCAAATCATGTTTTTATGGCAAAACACTCTTAGACTTGCTAGAATTGATCTTCACGCATACCTAGAGTCTTAAATAATTTTCTACAAGTGAATCCGAGTTTCAATCAGATTCTAATGACTTTCTTTTGAACGACCTAAATATTGTTCCTTTGCATCACTATATTATTAAACTATGAAGTAACTTTGCAAAATTTGTTTTTATGGAAAAAGACTCTAAGACGTGCTAAAATTGATCTTCATGCACAAGAGTCTTAAATCAATTTTCTATAGGAGTTATCCAAGGGAATTTGAGTTTTAATCGGATTCTAGTGACTTTCTTTTGAACGACCTAAATATTGTTCCTTTGCGTCACTATATTATTAAACTATGCATCCTTATACGCATTGTGTGGACAAGCGAAATGGATTTCGCGTAGGAGTGTCGTGTCAATTCATGGAGCTTCCTTTTAGCTTGGTGGTGATTGAGAAATATGGTGGAGGAGGGAAATCATCGATCCTTGTTTCAAAAATTAGATATGTGTCTACCTCTTTCCACATAAGTTGTTTGGTCATGGCCTAAAAAGACGCCCATAGTTTGTTCAGATAGTCATCATGGGAAATAGGGTATCCATCAAAAAGAATTTTATAAAAAAAATCATGCTGGTCAAAAAAGCATTAGGTTCCTTTAAGCCAAAAAAAGGAAATAGGGTATCCATCAAAAAGAATTTTATAAAAAAAATCATGCTGGTCAAAAAAGCATTAGGTTTCTTTAAGCTAAAAAAAGGCTGTGTATTCCAAACTTTTTGGGTGAAATTTTAACTCATTCTTTTGTTTTATAAAATGTTAAATTCTGGGAAACACGTTCGATATGTATAGCCAATTGAGCAACTAAGGCTCTATTCTTTTAGGACTGAATAGAAAGATTTACTTGTTTAGTATCCTATTCTATTTTACTCAGACACGGATTGAGTGTCACTCGGATACGGGTCCAGTGTCCGCCTTTTGAGAAAAACCTTTAAAAACCAGTGCCGCCGCACGACACGACACCCATTGGGTAAATGAGGCGGACAAGATCCTATTAATATTGTTTAACTCAAAGTTCACTGCAATTGCATTCAATCCAAAACCCAGTTTTATAGAGCACACGTAAGACGCGCCCTCTAGACCAGTATAGGCGCAAAACAAAATACATTCTTAAACACACGCGAGGAGAGGTGTGTGCTTCTTGCCAATTTGCACGAGGCGCAAGGTGCATGCCCCTACCACTTTACTTTTGGTTAAAAAAGTGGGGAAGTGCGGGAGAGGAGAGAGTGTAGATGTGAGTTGAAAACTCAAAAGAATCCAAACTTTGTATTTAAGTTGAACGTACCTTGGCTTTGATTTACCCATTTCGAGCAAAATCGTATATTAGTTGCAATAAGTTACATCATCTTTTATGTTGAGTGAAGACCCTAATTTGGGGAAAAAGAAAAACCCTAATTCATGGCGACTAAGGGCCATCTACTCAGTGCTGGCGAGCCATCTCCCAAGTATATCTCCGTGGCCCTATGGGTGAACGAGGTTCAGGTAAGTCCTCTCTCTTTTCGATTTTCTCTTCTTTTACTGCATTTCATATCTCCCTTTGATCCACTCTTCAACTAATGCATCTCCTCTGATTCTTTGATCTATTTTTATTCTGATGTTGTTCTCTTTCTCTACTTCCCACTTTCTGAACGATTGTGGGATTGAAGACTTCTTTTTTCTTTAATGTCAGCTTTCCCCGTGAGGGGATGTTATTTTGGAGTTGAAGTGAAATGGGTGTGAAAATGAAATGGGAGTCTCCCCCCCTGCTAATGTTGACCAGGAAGTAAAGTAAAATTCCACGCTCTCTCTTTTCTAACTTCCTCCTTTTTTCTTTACTTGCACCATTTCCCATTTGGAATTCACCATTTATTTTTTGGACAACTCTGGACCTCTCTCCTATCCTATGGATCTACTCTGTATATGTCTCCTCTCCTTAAATGTTGTGCATTAATCTAATGGTGCAAGTATTACAAAAACAAAATTACTATATTACCCTTACTAAATATAATTAACATTACTTAAGGTTACTTCATTCAACCTAATTACCCCCACTAAATTAACCTAACCTAACCCCCCATCCTCATCCCCACCCCCACCATTTCTCTACCATCTTCACCTCTCCTCCCCTTCTCTCAACCTTCATCTCCCCTTCTCTCAACCTTCAACTTTAAAAACCACCGGCATCACCACTAATCACCGCCAAGGCCGGACTCAACACCACCCATCAAGGCCGAAAACACCACCACCACCTCTGAAATCGTCCGAAAACACCAGCCCCAAGGCCGAAAACACCACCACCACCTTTGAAATTGTCCGAAAACACCAGCCCCAATGTCACAAACGGCCGAAAACACCACCTTAAAGCCCAGAATCGGCCGAAAACACCATACAAAGAACGAAAATGGCCACATCTGTGGTGGTGTGCGATTTTTGGTGTGGTGGTGTGCGATTTCGGTGGTGGTGTGCGATTTGTGGTGTTGTGGTGTGTGATTTGTCGTGTGGTGGTGTGCGAATTCGGTGGTGTGGTGGTATGCGATTTGTGTAGTGGTGGTGCGGTGGTGGTGCGGTGGTGTGCGATTTTTGGGAGGAGGGGTGCTGTTTGTGGTGTTGTGGTGGTGGTGGTGCAGTGGTGTGCGATTTTGGGGGGGGGGTGCTGTTTGTGGTGGTGGTTTGGTGTTGTGGTTTGTGGTGGTGCGCTGCTGTGCGATTGGGGGGGGTGCTGTTTGTGGTGGCAGTGAAGGTGGTGGGTGATGTATTCTTCATAATTAATTACATAGCAATTGTCCCCACTCCCCCTTAATTATATACCCAAACATTCACCTAATACCTACTTAAAAATTTTGCATTGGTTTCCTTTTTTTAGAAACCTTGCAACTAAATAAAAACGGAGGTAGTATTTTTTTTTACATTAACTGAATTAACTGAGTTTAATACCACACATAAATATTATAATTATAAAGCAAAAGTGTGCCTTGTCCTATGAAAAGGCGTGCACACTCCACTGACCCTTAGTGCGCCCTCGGTGTGCATTGTGCATCTTGAAACTAAGGTCCAAAGAACATGGCTTAGTCACTTTGGTTGACAACATTTTTAACTAAGGTTGGATGATGTATACAAAAAGCATCTTGATAGGCGACTATATTGTAGTTCTATTTGAAATCTGCCGAACTTGGTAAAAGAAAAGAAAGGGAACCTGAATAGCGATACCGAGAAGAACTCTCGAAAATTGATAGACAACTAGAAGACAAACTGAGCTCAATGTGGCCACTTACCAGCTCCCCTCTTGTTCTTTCGGCCGATCTGGCTAAAGTAGACGACTTGTCAAGGATGATAAAGTGAAAGAAGAGTCTAATGATGGGTGGGTACGAGGGTTTATTAGTGGCATGATGTTTTTATCGTCTAACTTAAATGGCAAGCTCCGTGTGGTATTTAAACTTCATTTCCCTTCACTATCTTCTGTTCACGATAGCTTGTCAATTGTTTCCTATGGCTATTGTGAGTCTTCGAGCCACAAAGCAGGAAAGGCTCTTTGCTACCTTACCAAACTGCGCTGGTGATTCGTAAATTCGCAATAACTTGTCTAATGACACCTGCCTCTGAAAATCAGTTGCCCGCCCATAGTTTGACAAGATCGGCAAATTTAAAATTACAAGCTCTTTCCTAGACCTTTTTTCACATTTACCAAGAAAGTCGATTGCATTCCGAATTTCGACCATGTCTTGAATGCCCATTGTGCTATATCTCCAAATAAATGTGACAGAGAAAGTGGGTAAAACCAAGGAGGTTAGAGAGAAAGTTGGGGACCATTAAGGAGTAAAGAAGGTACTTGATAAAAAAATTGGCAAAATAAAGTTGAATTATATTCTAATAATCATCCCCACACCCCACCCACTATCCCGCCATCACCAATACCACCATCACCACCACTACCTTTCAGCCACCAAAACCAGCCCACAAGCTGTGGTTTCACTCTTGCAACCACCGAAATCTATACCACCTCAAATCGATAACCAGAACCCACCGCAAACCACACAAACCAAATCTGAAACCACGGACCACCCATCAACAACTCCGACCACTAACATCCATCGTCAACACTGCTTCCACTACTACTCATCGTTAAACCCCACCACCATTAACACAACTTCTATCACCACTATATCAAAAATTGAAACCAAATTGGAAACAACACCACCCCCATTATACGAAAGTGACCAAAGGGGAGAGAGAGTGAATGGTCTTCTTTCCTTCGTAGATCTAGTTCCTCTTCTTCGGTGTTCTTGTCCGTGAAGACACTGGAGATGAAGCGGCGCCGTTGATGGTGCCATTGTTTCTTAATGGCAACGGTGGTGGCCGTTGACTTGAGGTGCACAATGGACTGTTTGTTTAAGCAAGATAATTCTGTGAGGTTTAGCGGGTGTGGTTGTTTGATGAGAGATGGTGGTTTTTTGGTGGGGTGGCTTGGTGGTTTTATGAGAGACGGTGGTGAGGGTGGTGATTTAAACTTTAATGGGAGAAGGTGGAGGTGAGATTTGGTGGTGCTGGTAGTTTAATGGGACTATGGTGGTGAGGCGGGGTGGGGTGGGCAGTGGAGAGAATGGTGGGATGAGGAGAGAGAGGGGTGAGGGTGTCATAACTCATGTTAGGGGGGTTTAATTAAAATTATGTTAGAGGGTAATTAGGAACTTTTAGTTAGGTCAGTAAGGGTAAATATGTAATTTTACAGTTCAAAACTTTCCATTTCAAGCTGTGTGTCACTTATTGTGGCATTTCCATATAAGGAAAGTGTGTCACTTATTTAAAAAAGGAGAAGGTACGATATTAGCAATACTAGTTTTGCCCAAGAATCAACCCAACAAATGAATGTGAGCAAAGAAGAGAGAACTTATTCTTCTACCCTTATGACAATTCCGTCTATAAACCAAAGCTGATACCAATAATTGATGCGTATGCAGGCCCTGCTAAGCAAAATTACGCAATAATAATGGGGATATAAACATTAGCATAGTGCACAATTTGTTCAGATTAGCTTTCTCTGAAACGAAAGTAACATCACTAATTGAAAAGCTGAGTAATATATCTAAGAATGTCGCAAAGACTTTTACTTCTGATTCACAAAGGAGAACAATTCGAAAGCCATAAGGCCAAAGTTTCCTTCAGCTTGAAAGGCGTCAACTTAAAGGTCACAAGAGTCTTGCGAATTACACTACACTTACGATGATTACAAGAGAAGTTTAAGCCTAAGTAATTGTTTTAATCTTGGCCCTGGATTTCTTTTGTGAAAGTCTAGGATCGAGTTTCAAAAAAAAAGGGAAATAAACGAAGGAGCATGTGGTTGCGGCACGGCCATGGAAACAGGCTCTGTGGTTGGTGCAAGGCCATGGCACAGGCTCTGTGTGAGAACTATCTGTCTTGATGCCAGTTGTTTAGCTGCAATGGCATGCTATGGTGCACGTCTTGTCGCGATCCAGATTTTCAACCACTTTTTTGACCTTCATTGCCTTGCAATAAAATTCCAAGTTACAAATACTCCATGGCGAAATAGTGATATTTCAAATCAAGACCAAAGAGATTAAAGGTAGTCATTGAGAATGCATTCCATCTTGTTATCTGATGTCACCTAAATTTTCACGCATAATTTGAGGGGCTTTGCAACTACCTGGAGCACATGTTGAGAACAATGATCCTCTTTCTCAAGGCACTCAGGCACAAGTATATGTAAAATCGTAACCGAGTTGTGCCTAAGGCACTGTAATACAGCCAGGGAAGAAAAGAAGCGGCCGTTACGTAACGTAAAGGGCGCTTTGTAACGGATATGAGATTGGCCGAAATGTTAAACACCGTTATATAACAGCGTTATGAAAATCACACTCAACTCGCCGGTACTTCCGTTACGTAACGGATAACGGCCGTTTTTCTCCGTTACGTAACGGGTAACGAACGTTATTTTCAGTCAAAGGATTGTCATCTCTTGGGGAGATGATAAGGGCTAGAAGGAAAAAAAAGCAGAGATTTGACAAAAGAAAAATCTGATTTGAATGGAGTATATCTTTTACTTATCTTTCATTTGTTCACCTTGATATGCATTAAATAGCTCTTCACCAGTGGGTGCTAATTGTTTGCTTCGATTTTCATCCTCCTCTTATGTATTGTATGGTGCTTTCATCTTGAGATTTATGAACGAATTAAGCCAAGGTTGTTATTTATTTTTTCAATCCCTCTTTCTCTCTCTACTTCTAGCTTGGTGGATGAAAATGGGGGCAGGGGAAGTAAACTGGAACTGAGTCAGTGGGGAAGGAGGAAGGAAGGTTCTAGATCTGTTTTTTTAAATTGAAAAAATGGCTTTTGAGTTGAGTGTAAACGTGGGTTTGGGGATTGGTATAGTTTTATTTACTCTTTAACTTTTACTGAAGTTTATTAGTTTACACTTTATAGAGATGGCATTTGTTCTTATATTTATACTATTAATCATAATTTGTAATTTGTTGAACTAGCTAATCTGAGTGTATTAGTTTATTTTAATATAAAACCAATATCTCTCTATTGTTTGGACCATTTGATTTAGAGTTAGTATTTGTGCTGTTAACTATTTGCTTTAATTCAATATGAAACATAATTAAAATTTAGTAATGTTACCGCGTTAACGCGACCGTTACCGCGAACGCGACCGTTTCCGCGATTTTCTTCCCTGATATACAGCACAAATGTTAACCATCTCTATCCTGTGGGATGTGTTGTGGCTTTGGAATACTATTTAATTCATGTCCTTTGAAGTTCTCTTATAAAAGTAATAAGTCGGAACCCCAACGTTCTTGAGTTGATACGGGAATATGATGCCTGTTATGATAATCGGAACCATATTTTTTCTATTCAATATGCATTTCATTATGACTTTAGTTAACTAGAAAAATCGTGCCTTGCTGGTGTGGGGTGTTGCTTTGCCTCTCTCCTATGCTTTGGCTCAAGGACAATCAAGGTCTTTATTGCTTCAATCCATGTGATGCCTATTAATTTGGGTGAAAAGTGGTCCTTTTGTATTTGTATCCTGTATGTATCTTGTTCTTGCGGAAATAGAAATGGAGGATTGGTGAATGGAGGAGGAGGTTGTGAAGATTCGGTGGGAAAAGAAGTTGGGGCAGTCACAAAATACAAATCACTGAAGCAATGTGACTTGAGCATTAGGCTTCCTTGTTTTGTTAAAATGGATTCATGTACTGGCATTTAGTTTTTTAACAGGCCTATGTTTTCTGATTTACTGTTGTATCTCATATAAAGGATTGGTGTTTTCTGTCCATAATGTGTTTAGTCTTTCGATTGCTCTACTTGTTATGGAAAAGCTCTTTTAACTTTACCATCTCAATCAACAGGCCCGCCAGAGTCATAGACGGATTCGCGTTGTGCGTATAGAGACAACAACAGATAGCCAACGAATTGTGGGGCTCCTTATTCCAAATGCAGCTGTTGAAGCTGTACTTGAAGGTTAATTATGTCCCTAAGCACAATTGTGTTTAGCCCTTGATCAATTAGATTAATGGATCACCTTATTCATTGGACTTACATTTCTCTTATGTTGTCTTCTTGTGTTGTGTGCGTGGTTGGGGTTGGGGTTGGGGTTGGGGTTGGGGGTGTGAACGGTTGTGCATGAAAGCGGTTGTGAAGTGTCTCTGAAATAAGATTCGTGTCACTGGTGAGATAGTCAATTATCTTTTGTGGTGTGGTATTGTTTGAGTTTGTGTTATCGCAGACCAAGTGCCAGGGGTAGGTGCTTTCACTAGGCGCACCAATGACTCCCCAGACTCCACTGTTTTTTTTTCTGCCATCAGCAGCTCGTTTTGTGGGGTTGGGGTTGGTGGGTGTGAACAGTTGTGCATGAAAGCGATTGTGAAGTGTCTCTGAAGTAAAATTCATTTCAAATGGTGAGATAGTCAATTATTTTTTGTGGTGTGGTATTGTTTAAGTTTGTGTCATCGCAGACCAAGTGCCAGGGTTAGGTGCTTTCACTAGGCGCACCAATGACTCCCTGGACTCCACTGTTTTTTTCTCGCATCAGCAGCTCGTTTTGGGAACCATGTTTCCTAAGGGATGCTGCTTTCTTTCTGTCATCTTCATTGTGTGCTGAGGTAAAAAAATAAATGTTAGGGGGCATTTGGTTAGTGGGTTACAGGAAAGGGAAAGGGAGTAGGTTGATTCCATTTCCTTGAAAATTGTTTTTGCCTTTTCCTTTGCCCCTCCATTACCCTACTCCGTCTCACTTGATCCCCCAGCCCCCTCAACCTCCACTAGCCCGTCTAAGCCACCCTCACCAACTCACCGGCAAGCTACATGGCGGTCACCTCAAAAACTATTGCTACCCCAGCAGACCTACCCCCGTCGTTATTGAGTTAGAGGTCAGTCAAACACCTAGTAAGTGACCCCATCCCCTCCCGAAAACCACCCTCATCCCATAAATACCCCCCCCCCCCACAAAAAAAAAAAAACCATCCCATCGGAAGCTCACCCCCACCAAACCGACAACCCCGAAAGCCATCCCAACCCCCCCCCCCCGCGCCGCGCACACAGAAGACACCTACACCCGCACCAAAACACCCTGATTGATGTAAGAAAAGAGAGAATAGGGGGCGCCAGCGAGAGAGAGAGGAGAGGGTGCCGAAGTTGGTAAGCCCTGGTGGCTGCCGGAGAAGGGGAAGGAGGAAAAAGACACTTGTCAACTTTTTCCCCTTATTTTACCAAACAAGTGTTTAAAAGAAGGGTTTGAGTTTTCTTTTCTTGTTTAACCCTTTCTTGAAGCCTTTCCCTTTCCCCTCTTCCACCAGACGGACCCTAAGGCTTGGGTGGGTTGATTTCAACTGAACTTGTCCTCTAATGGCTGGTTTTGTTCAAAGTTTGGGTTGGCGTTGCTTTCCATTCATCAACCTTTGTACCCAGTCTCAAGTTCTTATAGCTAGGTTATATTCTTTTACTAGTTGTGAATATGTGACAGTCTTGCTGCTAACTGCAGATTTGGCTTGGGTTGAAGACATTGATGACTAATGCATATCCAGCAAAGCTATTTTCCTCCATCTTGTGATAGAAAAAAGTGTCAGCTGAAACTGTTGGAGCAAGAAATGCACATTGTTTACCTGCAAGAGTTGTATATACATGAGCCGATTTTTTTTAGTGAAAGCTGTATCCATTTTTCAGTGCATGATGTGCGATTTCATCATTCTTGTAAAGCTTTAGCGTAATTGTAGAGCACAAAACACTAGCCTCATGATGAACTAGGCTCAGTGGTTTTGCCTGCTTATTATTAATGATATAGTAAGCGTCTTCCAAGAATATTTTTTTTTTGAAGGAAAGGTCAACAAAACAAGGGCGGAGTCTCTCAAATATTTGCTGTTTGATGTTATATAAGAAAATGTAAAATCTAAGTAAAGGTTTGCATTTTTTTCGTGTCGAAAGTCGAATTGACACGAGGCCCGACTTGAATCGGATATGAAAATATTGGGTTCTGAACACAATCTTTGTAAGCAAACTCGTTTTTAACTAAACTTCAAAAATTCGTAATAAATTGGGACAAATTCGATCGAACTTGTTTTTGACCCGTTCAATTGAAAATTTATACTACGTTCCATATGTATTGCAACATAGGAGTTTTACGCCTTCCAATGCACTACTTTGAATGTTAATATCTTTAATTCTATTTAGGTTAAAATTATAAAAAGTTGATATTATTAAGCATATATCGAGATGAGTCTAACAAAATTTCATATGACTATATTTATCCTTATGTATAAATCGCAAAAGAAGGTCAAAGGGGAGTGTATGAATAGTGTAAATGTCATAGGTTGCAATGCATATGGAACGGAGGTAGTAACTTTTAAATTGATGAATGAAGTTGTGTGAACTTTTCCTGATTAATTTTCTTGTATTATATTTTGAAGTAGAATTAATTAGCAAGTACACAGGTAAAAGTAATTATAAATGACTGTATTTAAGATAATAAGCATTGTAATGCACACATTTTACAAGTACACACGTTATACAATTCTTTACCTTATTGGTTATTTCAAACATGTATATAGTGGGTCTTGAACAAGTATTATTGGACCCAAACTTGAAAGTTGATCGATCGAAATTTACTTGAACCCGAAATATATTAACCTTAATCCCGTAACAATTGACCTGTTTGCTAGGTCTATTTGCATCTTGTATTATCAAAGTAAGGTTCTTTGCAACTTTGATTTGCTTTCCATCCGATAAGCAAGGCCTCGTGCACCTAATCTACAGCTTTGCAGTATCCCTTGTCTTACGGGATGGGAGGCATAGCCTGCTTTCAATAGAGACTAATTCACAGAAAGTGGTATAATTGGTTTCTGAAAATATGCTTAAAAATTGTATCATTAGGGCATTCCACATAAATTGGTATACTCTCGCAAAAATTGATGGTAGTATATTAATTCCTTTGATGACCAGAAGTAAACAAGCATTTTTATGGGCAACGACTCTAGTTAGGAGGGCATAAGTGTTTCGGAGGTTATGAGTTGGAGGCTTCGAGCACTCAAACAAAGACATCGAAGTAAATTCCAGCTACAATAGAGTGACTTTTAGAAGATTTATCAGAAGTCAAAAGGACATTGACAATCGCAAACTAGCCATGCATGATTTCACTACCTTGTTTCATTTGGTTGTGTGGAAACATATAAATGTCATATGATTTCTCAATATGTAATTCAAATTTTGAGGGTGTTTCAAAAAGGTGTTAGAGTTTAAGCTTATTCTAGGCTCGCGTAAAGATCTTCACATCTTGACGTTGTTAATTAAACCATGATTATATTGAACTAATTAAGAAAAGGTTAAAATGAGTCAATTTAAGTTGAAAATAAGCCAGGTGTGCCAAGGAAAGTTTTGGGGTGATAACCCGATATCTTTTATTTGGAATAGTGAAATTCCTTGTAATGTCTTGATTAAGGCGACAATGAATAAGAGTTCCTTCTACAGAAGATAAATTTGTGTGAGTGGGATATGAAAAGGGGTTTTGTGAACTAGGTGGATTACTTTTTTTTTTTGAGGGGAACTAGGTGGAGTACTTGATAAAGGTTCTATTTTATGATGCAAAAGCATCTACCTTAGCCCTGAGTTTTCTTGTAAGCAAGGATGGAAGGGTGAAAGTTTATTTTTTGAGTTTGATTAACACTAACATTCCTAAAGTGCTAGTTAAACAAGCCAAAACTAAGCTACAAGCCTTTAATCCTTTTTTAGCATGATTATTTTAATGATACCTTAATCCATCATTAAATATGACTAATTATGTTAAATATAGTGTAAAGTAGCTTGATCAGTCCATAAACCATGATTAAAACGCCTAAGTACATTTATGGTTTGGTTAATGCTTTAATCGGTTTGGTAAGCAAGCTTAAGCTGGCTTAAATATGGCTTTAAAGGGCCACCTCATGCTTAAATAGCTTCACATGGATGTCATGCAGCCACACATGAAGTCACATAGGCATTGGAGCTTGGTGCAATGAGGTTTAAGAGCTTAAAGAAGAGGATATCCAAAACTAGCAAGGAAACCCGTGTTGCAAGAGTACTTTTGCTTAGTTCTGGGCTCTTGCAAATACTTATGCAAATGTTGAAAAAATTGGAGGATATTTTTTATTGTTTATGTAGAATAATATCCCATTGGTCTTTTTCGCTATTTAGGTCCAACCAATAGGCCTAATTAACTATTTACCCGGAGAACTGCTGAAAACCACTACTCCCTCAGTCCCATATTATTTGATACACTTCCTATATTCATTCGTCCCATATCAATTGATATTATTCTAAAAATAGCATGGTCTTACACTAAAAATATATAATTTTTATTATGGGATGGGTGCACATTTGTTCTATAGCATTCTCCCTCTTTAGCTTTTTATTTTACTTTTGCAATACACCCATGACCCACATTTGTCACATATTGTACTTAATGGACTTAAATAGTACCAACAAGTAACTATTCACAATAAAATAAACAAGTCAAATAACATTACTAAAACTCTGTTCCGGTGAAACCGTATCAAGTAATATGAGACGGAGGCAGTACTTTTTTCACCATATGTATTTTATTTTCCATTTTTAGCTAGGCAAATGGCATCTAAATAACGTCATTTTTTGGTATGTTCTAGCCTTATAAGAGCATTGTCACCCATGGTTGAAAAAAATCTTATCATCCCCCTCCGTCTAAATTATCTCACTCATCTTTAAAAAATTGATCATGTTCATGGTTATTTTCACCAAATGCATCCCACTCATTGTCAATAAAAAAATTGTGCATCCCTCTCTTTCCTACTTTTTTTACTATTCCTCACTATGCATTCTCTCTCTTAACCTTTATATATTTATATAATATAAAAATATATTTACATATGAGCATACAACTTTATACAAAATATTAAAAAATTATTTTTGAATATTGTTAAGGAAAAATTGCCTAAAATAATGCAACCTTTTTCCCGTTCGCAACTAATAATGCAACCTAAAGATTATTCTGGAATAATGCAACCTTAATACCCCATTTTTTTTCAAACAGTAATTTTTTTTAAAACTTTAATTCTAATTAATATATTAATATAAAAAATAAAATAAATAAACTCCCCCCATCCCACCCCAGCCCCACCCCTACCCGGCTACCCCAACCCCGAACCCCAGCCCCGTCCCCGCCCCCAGCCACGAAACGCGCCACTGCCACCACCCCAGGGTGGATTTCGACACTCAATGTGAAGACAGCAGCGGCACGACGATTGTTTCCTCCACCGCGAGCGAGTTCTTTCTCGGCTTCGCGTGTACAAGCCTCGACCGAGAGGGGTTGTTGTGGTGGTGATGGAAGCGCCATTTAGGGCCGAATTTAGGGCGGGAGGGGTTTACCGTCGACGAGACGAAAATAGGAGTCCTCATTGGCGGCGAGAATGGAGCGGAGAAGGAATCATCGCCGGAGAAATTGAAGACGAAATCGGAGGGGTTGGTGGGGACGGTGGAGGAAGGTGGGAGAGGTAATGATGTGGTGGGACGGTGATGGGGACGGTGGAGGAAGGTGGGAGAGGTGATGGGGACGGTGGTTGTTCTGGGGTGGGGTGAGGTGGGATGTGGGTGGTGAGGAGAGAGAGAGGGGGTTACGTGGGGTTGGGGTTGGGGCTGGGGGGAGGGATAGTTAGTTTTTTCTTATATTCTTTTTTTTTTGTTATTTTTTGTTATTATTTTATTTTTAAAATTCTTTATGAGAGGCAATTATTATGCGACAAATGTCCCATTTTACCCATTGTTCAAGTCGTAACCGATTTTGTGCTGTTTAAAATAAATGGGGTATAAAGGTTACATTATTCATTATTCCAGAATAATCGAAAGGTTGCATTATTATTTGCGAATTGCCAAAAGGTTGCATTATTCTAGGCAATTTTTCCTATTGTTAATCAAATTTTTTTTTTTTGAAGACAAAAATTTTAGATTTTTTGTAAGAAAATGCTCTTCAAGTATCAAAAAACACTGTATAAAACGTTTTTGGGAGAAAACAATTTATTTTGAAATATTTCAATATATAGCAAAATGGATGTCTATTTATATATTTCGAGAATATATGACCGTGGTAATTTTTTTATTTTTTTTACTTTGTAGATTTTGAAATATCGCTGTTTTAATTTTGTTTTTATTACCACTCTAACGCATGCCACGTGTCGCATTTTGGTTGAGCCATGCGAGACTGATGCGTCTGACGTGGCCTTACTTTTTCAGTTATTTTTCTCTTTTTTTGCCTCGCTTTTTGTTGGTGGTTGGTTTTTGAAATTGATCATGAGATGGTTGGTTTTATTTTCAATCATCCCATGGTTCACTCTTATGACCATTTCAACGATGAGTATGGGTGATTTTTCGTTAAACACAGCTCGTGATTCACTTTCATGGTTTTTTCAACCATGAGTGAGGGTGCTCTAAGTCTAGTTTGTAATTATGTATCATAAGTAGAATTTGGACATCATTTGGGCGTTCAAAACGTTGTTACACTAGAGTTGTGTGCTTATGTAATTTTGGGATCAAGTTTGATCTTTCTTACAAATATTTACCTTCTTTCAATCTAACGTGGATTTGGTAGATAGATATTAAAGTATGTTGTTATTAGAGGCTAATTGTCATGATACAACCTTTAGTTTGGTGGTTATTTGGTTGGTGTTAGTGGTTATTGTTCGTTCATTCAAACAAGGGTAGTAACCAAAGCTATTGCGTGATCATTTCTTCTATATTTGCGATCTTAATGCTCCAAATAATTATGTATCATTTTATGCTTTGCATTCTACATTTTGTTTGGTATTTGAATCTATAGAAGATCATGTTTTGCGGCTGCTCATCGGGCATGGAGAAAGGAAGATGCCAAGGACTGATTATACAATAACGATTATTTATGAGTGGCCTGGTAGTGTTTCTTGATATATTTGTTGATTGATTGACAATTTATTGAGATTGATGACAATATGAATAACTTTTCAAGTTGGGATATGCCATGAGGGAGAGTAGTGAGGTAAGAAATACATATACTACCTCCGTTCTTTTCTACTTGCAATGGTTTCCTAAAACGGAATTTTCCCAAAGGTTGCAATGTTTCTTTTTCTTTCCTTATTTAGTTAAAAAAAAACCCTATAAAATTACTATATTACCCTTACTAAATATAATTAACATCACTTATTAAAATATAATGATATATTATTAATAATTAATCTTAACTCATTCAACCTAATTACCCCACCAAATTAACTTAACCCCCACCCCCACCCCCACCCATTTCTCTGCCATTTTCTACTCTCCTCCCCTTCTCTTAACCTTCCTCTGTAAAAACCACCGGCATCACCACTAATCACCGCCAAGGCCGGAGTCAACACCACCACCAAGGCCGAAAACACAACCACTAACTGAAATCGTCCGAAAACACCACCACCAAGGCTGAAATTAACCGAAAACACCACCACCAAGGCTGAAAATGGCCGAAAACACCACCATCAAGGCCAGAATCGGCCGAAAACACCACCACAAAGAACAAAAAACGACCGAAAACACCACCACCGAAGCCGGAAACGGCTGAAATTACCACCACCAGGCTAGATTTGTTGTCCCTAAACTCTATATAGCAAAAAATGGCCGAAAACGACCGAAAACTGGGTTGTTGTTGTTGCTGTGGTTGTTGGTGCTCGTGGTTGTTGTTGTTGTTGCTCGTGGTTGTTGATGTTGTTGCAATTGGTTGTTGTTGCTGTGGTTGTTGTCGTTGTTGCTCTTGGTTGTTGTTGCTGTGGTTATGGTGTTTTTCTGGGTAATTTGCGGTGGTGTTGTGGTGTTTTTCTAGGTAATGTGCGGTGGAGTTGTGGTGTTTTTCTGGGTTTTCGGTGGTGTTGTGGTGATTTTCTGGGTTTCTGGTGGTGTTGTGGTGATTTTCGGATGGAGTTGGGTCGAATTGGTGGTGGCGTTATTTGCTGGTGGTCAAACTAGCGTGGGGTGGTTTTTTAGTGGTCGAATTATGGTGGGGTGGTTTTCTGGTGGTGGTTTGGTGGCGGCAGTGAAGGTGGTGAGTGATGGTGGGGTGGTTGTCCGGTGGCAGTGAAGTTGGTGGGTGATGATATTCTTCATAATTAATTACATAGCAATGGTCCCCACCCCCCTTAATTATATACCCAAACATTTACCTAATACCATACTAAAAATTTTGCATTGGTTTCCGTTTTTCATAGAAATATTGCAACTAAATAAAAACGGAGGTAGTATTTTAAAGGAAAAATTGCCTAGGATAATGCAACCTTTTGGCGATTCGCAAATAATAATTCAACCTTTCGATTATTCTGGAATAATACAACCTTAATACCCCATTTATTTTAAACAGGACAAATGACCGGTAATCTGAATCATTGGTAATTTTTATATAAAACTTTAAATTTTAATTAATATATTAATATAAAAAATAAAAATAAAATGAACCCCCCCAAAAAAGCCCCCCCCCCCCAGCCCACCCTCCCACCACCCACCACAACACCAACCTCCCCCCACCCCACACCCACGCAATGCCCCCCCAAACCCCCCTCCTCGTCGCTGTGCCGCCGCCGGAAGAAACCACCTTCCCCCGCCTTCGCTTAATTCCCCTCTCCTCCTCGAGGCTGCGCCACCACAAACTCCCCCATTTTGTTAAAACACTTTGAGTGTGGTGGTTTTCGGCAGGGGTGAGGGGTTTTCGAGGGATGTTGGTGATTTTCGGTTGCGGCTGGATTGTTTGGGCGGGGGTTGGGTGGTTTTCACGCGGGGGTTCGTGGTTTTCGAGGTGGTTTCTTGGTGGTTTTGGGGGGTCGTGGTTGGGTGTTTTTCGAGGTGGTTTCTTGGTGGTTTTCTGGAGGTCGTGGGTTTCTGGGTGGTTTCGATCGTGGCTGGGAGTCGGAATGGGGGTGGGGTGGCGGTGGCTGTGAGTGGTTGTGGCCGTGGGTGCTGAAGTTGTGGTAGCGGCTGAGGTGGGGTGGGGGGGTCGGGGATTCTGGGTGCGTGGGGTTAGGGAGGGGGTGGTAATTTTTTTTGTTTTATCTTTTTTATTTTTTAATTATTTTATAAACCAATTTATTAGAACCAATTATAAACCGACACGTGTACCACTAAACCCATTCTTCAGGTTATAATTGATTTTATCCGGTTTTGTCCTGTTTAAAATAAATGGGGTATTAAGGTTGCATTATTCTAGAATAATCGAAAGGTTGCATTATTATTTGCGAATCGTCAAAAGGTTGCATTATTCTAGGCAAATTTTCCTATTTTAAATAATATTACATATTTTTGAAATTGGTTATATGAGTGTGAAAATAGAAGAATGTGAATCCAAGTTGTATGTGAAAACGTGTAAATGCTCTAGGGTTATTTTAATTGTTTCAGGGGAGGGGGTTGGGGTTGTTCCACATGGTGGGGGAGGTTGGGCAGCATCGCCGACTGTTCAGGGGGGTAGCTCGGGGAAGCGTCGCCGATTGTTCAGAGGGTGGGGTAGCTCGGGGAAGCGTCGCCTATTGTTCAGAGGGTGGGGGAAATTTTAGTTGGTGGCCCTCAACTATTGCGTTTTCTACTTGCTAATAAATTGTTTTTTGATTTCCGCAAGTAATCCTGTGATAATGTTTAGTTATCAAAAGTAACCTTATGAGAGAATATTCCGTCAATTTTAATAATAAAATAATTTTTTAAGATTCATTTACTTAAATAAAAATCTAATTAATGATTTTAATTTTTTCTTACTTTCACCTTGACCACCAACTATCCCCACCCCTTCCCCACCCACCCTCCGCGCCACCTAAGCCCCCCCTTACCCGCATCGTCATGCTCCCCTCCCCTCCCCAGCCACCCCATCCCCACCCTTATGCCCATCCACCACAGCCCTGGGCACCGCAACCACCACTTCCGTGCACTGATCGGGCAGAAATGGCCCGATCGGGCGAAATATTATGATCGGGTACGAAAGTTGCGGACCCGATCGGGCAAGGCGTGCCCGATCAGATCGGGCGAGAACACATGTGCCCAGACCCGATCGGGCATCTACCGCCCGATCCCATCGGGTCTAGTGCTGCTAGGTCTTATTGGGACGCTGCGGAGGAGGCGAGCTTGCTGGCACTTTTTGTCGCCAGACCCGATCGGGTGACTACCGCCCGACCCGATCGGGTGGGCCGTTTTTCTCACCCTATTGCTGCACTGCTGCTGCCAGAGCCCAGAAGCGAAGTTGGGAGAATTTGTATGTGGACCCGATCGGGTACTGTGCTCGGGCCCGATCGGGTCTGGTGCTTTATCGCGCTTTTTCACTTTTTGTTCCCGTTTTTAGTGAACTTGAGGGGTATTATAAATACCTTATTCCTCATATTTTTAGAGATCTTTTCATTCTAGTTTTTCCATAGTCCTTAGTTTAGCTTTATTTTAGTCTAAACACTTTAGATTAGATTAAAGGTGATTGAACCTATTCGATTTCAATAAAAGTTCCTGATTTCTGTCAATTGGTATTCTTCTCTACTCTTTATCTCTTTAATTACTTTGATTGCTTAGTTTAATTATTTAATCATTCATGATGCAATTCTTAGGGTTTCATATTAGTTTTGTTGTTGCCAATTCGATTATGAGTGAGTAGTTCTCTTTCTAGGGTGTTAGATAGGAAAGCCATGTTTATACCATGATTGTGATTTAGATTTCTATCAATTTCTAGGGCTTGATTAGGGTGATTGTGATGTGGTTTGTTCTTATTGAGTAATTAATGTCAGTGTACAATTTCATTGATTGCTTGTGGTTAATAGTTGTTTGCACAGATCCGTCTTACGACTAGAGGCCTAGGACACGTCAGTAGTTCTGATTACGTTAGTGAACATGCGGCGTATGTTGAATTATGAGCGTTGAGTCTTAACCATAGCTCAACATAGGCTCTAATCCCCCGACTCTTGACTTAGGTTTTAATAGTAGTTACCCTATTTGATTGGTATAAGCATGGTGGACCGACCTAATACCCTAGACTTTTATTCCATAGTTTAATCCTCGATTTATTCAGTCTTCCGTAGTCTATTCCTTAGTTTAATTAATTCCTTCCTGATTTCATCTGGAGTAGCTGAATTGGTTGAATATTGATTTAGAAACTCTGTCTCCCTGTGGATTCGACCCTGCTTCCACTGACTACCTAGTTAGAGGTCCGTAGGTTTATTTTTGATTAGGTGACACGACTAAAATCTATCAAATTTTGGCGCCGTTGCCGGGGAGACGGCTAGTTCTCTAAGTTTTTATTTAATTTTTTGGTCTACTTCTCTGTACCTCATTGGAACTTCATTGTTTCAACCGAGGTACCCTTTACTGCTGCTTTTTGTTTCTTTTGTATGCCCAGGTCCCAAAGAAACGGTTCCCCCATTCCAGCGGACCCTGATCTTGATAGGACAATTAGGCGGATCCGAAAGATAAAGCAGAAAGACAAGCAGTCTGTTCAGCTGAACACCTCTGGAACAGACACCTTGAATTCAGTTATGTCAAAATCACTGAAGTCATATGGGGTGCCCAACCCGGATGGTCTCTCCACTGGACCTACTATGCCCACCATTGCCGCAGCAAATTTTGAAATCAAGCCTGGACTCATCAGCATGGTCCAGCAAAATCAGTTTGGTGGGCATCCTACTGAAGATCCGGCAAATCATCTGCAACGGTTTCAACAACTTTGTCGAACCGTTAAACATGCCGGCGTCACTCCAGATCAGTTAAAGGTCATGTTGTTCGAATTTTCTTTGAGAGATAGAGCCCAGAAGTGGTTGAACGATGTGCAGGAAACTGAATGGAGTGAGATTTCTGCTGCGTTTCTGAGAGAGTATTACCCACCTACTAAAACAGCAGAAATCAGAAATAAACTAGCCAGTTTTCCCAAGAGCCTGATGAAACATTAAGGGAAGCGTGGGCTAGGTTTAGAGATTTACAGAGAGAGTGTCCACACCATAATATGGAAAAATGGTTCTTGACGCAGACATTCTACAATGGTCTGCAGCCTCAGACGAAGTGTATTGTTGATTCGTCTGCAGGAGGAGTGTTTTTAGACAAGGCAGTTGATGAGGGTTATGAATTCATATCAAATCTTGCAGCCAATGACCATTCATCATCTAGGAGTTTGACTAAGAAGGTACTTGAAGTTGACGCAATTTCATTGCTTACATCTCAGATGGCGCAACTAACTCAGCAGCTAATGAAGTCTTCTAGTCCGACACCTCCACCCATGAGTATCAATGCTATGTCTGCAGTAGCACCCATTACCTCATCTTACTGCGAGGTATGTGGTGTTCAGGGTCACTTTGGGCATGACTGTCAGTTCAGTCAATTTCAGATGGAGCAGGCCAATGCCTTCCAACAAAGACCACAAACCTTCCCCCCTTCACATAACTACCAAAACCCACAAAACCATCAACCTCCACCTCCACAAAACTATCCTAAACCCTCATACCATCAAACCCCACAACATTTCCAAAGACCACCACCACAAAACTTCCATCATCCCAATAACTTCCAAACTCCACAAAATTTCCACACCCCACCCCCACAAAACCACAACCCACAAGAGCCTAGCAATTCTGAACTGATGAAACTGATATTGTCTATGCAAAAGGCAAATGAGGAAACACGGAGGGCCCAGGAGGAAGCAAGGAGGGCCCAAGAGAAGCACATCCAACTTCTCGAGGCTCAAGTTGCTCAGTTGGCAGAATCTAATGCACAGAGGCAGCAGGGACAATTGCCAGGGCAACCAGTTCAGAGAGAACATGTGAATGCCATCACTCTTCGTAGTGGCATTGCATATGATGCCCCTCCAGTGCCCATTGATGAGGTTACCCCGACTGCAGGGAAGAAGAGGGTGGTAGAGGAAGGAAAAAGAAAGAATTCGACGTCTGAAGTCGATTGGTCTGCAGAAGCTGAACAGACAGGGAAGAAAAAGGAGAAGGTTTCTGAAACGCCTTTTACACCAAGGCTACCTTTTCCTCACAGGATGCAACAATCTAAGGTCGATCAGCAATTTGGTAAGTTCTTGGCTATGGTCAAGAACCTTGAGGTAACGATTCCATTTACAGATTTAATTACCCAAGTGCCTGTTTATGCCAAATTTCTGAAAGACATGATCACTAAGAAAAGAGACTTTGGCGGGGTAGAACGTGTCGCTCTTACTGAAGAGTGTAGTGCTTTTATTCAAAATAAAACCCCACCAAAGTTAAAAGATCCTGGTAGTTTTTCTATACCCTGCCATCTTGGACCTATTTTTATCGATAAGGCTTTGTGTGATTTAGGTGCTTCTGTTTCTGTTATGCCATTGTCTGTTTATAAGAAACTTAACATGGGAGCCCTTAAATGCACACAAATCACTTTACAGATGGCAGATCGTTCTATAAAATACCCTCTAGGTGTTTTAGAGGATGTTCCTGTTAGGGTTGGGAAATTCTATATCCCTGTTGATTTTGTGGTGTTAGATATGGATGAGGATGCCCAGATTCCTATTATCTTGGGTAGGCCGTTTTTGTGTACTGCTGGTGCTGTCATTGATGTCAAGTCTGGGTCTTTAACTCTGAGTGTTGGTGATGATAAAGTGATTTTTAAACTAACCAATGCTGTGAAGGCACCTATGCTTGAACAATCTTGTTGCAGGGATGAGGTTCTGTATGAAGTAGGGGTGGAGAAGGTTCCAATTCCACCTAAGGTTTCCTCACCGTCTGGAGGCATTGTCAAGAACATTTGGAGGAGAAAGATGTTTGATGAGGGTGGCACTCATTGCCAAGCCCCTCCTATTTGAGAGAGGGAGGATTATGGTCGTGCGGGACCTTTATAAACCAGCGCTATGCGGAGGCAACTCGTATTTTCTTTTCTTTCCCTTTTCCTTTTCTTTTTATTTTGCTTCCTTTTTGTGAGCGAGAGTGAGGGTACTAACATTGTTTTTCCTCTTAGCATAGTCCTTATCACCTTTTGGCATTGAGGACACTGCCAAGTTCAGATTGGGGGAGGAGTTCTGTTTGTATCCCCTATCTCTTTTACTGCTTTCTAGGATAGATTTACTGCTTTCAAAAATACTGAAAAAAATCAAAAAAATATGGTTCCCATGACTGGTTTAGTTGCCTCCCTGTGCCCCTTTTTGTGCTCTATTTGAAATTGATTTGACTTCGTTTTCTGGATAGCTGGGCATTTGTGATCTTGAGGCTTTGATTTGATGTTTGATTGCTATGATTTCGAGCATGTTTGGATTATATTAGACCACTTTGCGCTGCATACCTGAATTGGTTAGACTGTGGGCCTCTTTGTAGCCTATTGGATTCATTTTATTATCCAGTCTATTCTTGTGTGTTAGTTCCTCTTTAGTGGATTGATCTTGACTTTGACTTCGTACTTGTCTGATTTTAGATGACTTGTAGCATGTGCTGTGATAGGGCGTTCTTTTGTCCTTTTCTTGAGCTTCAGAGTGAATTTTTGATATACTTTTATCCTCCTTAGCCCCGCTGAGCCTAATGACTTGTTTCGTTTTACTTAAACCCCTATTACAAGCCAAAAGCCTTCACTTGATATTATTCCAAGCCTAGCTTGGGGGAGCTTTTGTATGGGTTGAGTTTGAGATTGGTTTGTTGGTTTAGTTTGGTTTTTGAGGAGTTTAAAAGTGTATTTGATGTGGTTTGAGAGTGAGAAAGAGAAAAGAAAGAAAGCAAGTTTAGAGTTGCGTGAATGAAAGTTCAGAAAAATGAAATAAAAATTCAAAAGAATTCTAGTTCTTTCATTCACGTACGTTCATAAAAGAATATTCGCTCCATTGCTAGAAAATTGGGTTTGTTATGCGCTTTTCATTGATTTATGAGAGTTGGGTTATTTTACATGGTTTTATGGTGATTGTTGGGAGTTGTGAAGGCCATCTTAGGCCTTGTTTGAATGGTTTATGCTCCCCCTTTCTTGGTTTTTCCACCACATTACCCAAAAATATCCCCTACCTCTCACCTAAGCCCCATTACAACCCTATAAAGTCCTCTTGAGCTCGTGTCTGCAATGTTCATTTGATTGATTTCGAGTTAGTTTGTCAAAGTTAAAGAGTAAATCTGCTAATTGAGTCGACTTGACTAGGATGAGCGTCATTGAACCTTCTTAAACACATGAGAGTGTGAGTGGGAAGGGTACTTATGTCGGGTTGGTGAGTGTTCGGGCACATTCTTTGCCTGCCACAAAATTGAGAGGAGTGACACCCTTGTGAGTGCCTTTTCAGGACTTGTATGCTTTGTGGATGCTTGAGTTTGATAAATTGCTTGAATGATTGGTGGTTGGATGGATTTGATGAGCCAAACTTGAATTATGCCTGCTTGAACGATTCTTAGTCTTGAAAATGTTTTGGCTTTGATTTGTTTTTATCTTTGGGGTGAGGTAATCTATTCCATGTTCATGTGCTGTTTGCTTGAGGACAAGCAAAGGTTTAGCTTGGGGGAGTTTGATATCACGTATTTATATAGAGTTTTCTCCCTTATTTACAAGCTAATTTGTGCGTCATTGGAGCTCTTGGGAGCTATTTTGTGCTAACTATCGTATGTAGTTGTGGTTTCGTGTTTTAGTATTGAATTGCAGGTTTTATGGAGTTTTCTCCTTATTCCCGAGCCTTTTGGAAGCAACCACGGCTTTACGAGATGTTACGAGGCACGTAGGATGGCTCATGAGCTTTATGGATAGTTTAGGAGGTCCCAAGACCCCTAAACGTGAAGATTAGAGAGCCAAAGAGTCAAATGAGGTTTCCGTGCACTGATCGGGCAGAAATGGCCCGATCGGGCGAAATATTATGATCGGGTACGAAAGTTGCGGACCCGATCGGGCAAGGCGTGCCCGATCAGATCGGGCGAGAACACATGTGCCCAGACCCGATCGGGCATCTACCGCCCGATCCCATCGGGTCTAGTGCTGCTAGGTCTTATTGGGACGCTGCGGAGGAGGCGAGCTTGCTGGCACTTTTTGTCGCCAGACCCGATCGGGTGACTACCGCCCGACCCGATCGGGTGGGCCGTTTTTCTCACCCTATTGCTGCACTGCTGCTGCCAGAGCCCAGAAGCGAAGTTGGGAGAATTTGTATGTGGACCCGATCGGGTACTGTGCTCGGGCCCGATCGGGTCTGGTGCTTTATCGCGCTTTTTCACTTTTTGTTCCCGTTTTTAGTGAACTTGAGGGGTATTATAAATACCTTATTCCTCATATTTTTAGAGATCTTTTCATTCTAGTTTTTCCATAGTCCTTAGTTTAGCTTTATTTTAGTCTAAACACTTTAGATTAGATTAAAGGTGATTGAACCTATTCGATTTCAATAAAAGTTCCTGATTTCTGTCAATTGGTATTCTTCTCTACTCTTTATCTCTTTAATTACTTTGATTGCTTAGTTTAATTATTTAATCATTCATGATGCAATTCTTAGGGTTTCATATTAGTTTTGTTGTTGCCAATTCGATTATGAGTGAGTAGTTCTCTTTCTAGGGTGTTAGATAGGAAAGCCATGTTTATACCATGATTGTGATTTAGATTTCTATCAATTTCTAGGGCTTGATTAGGGTGATTGTGATGTGGTTTGTTCTTATTGAGTAATTAATGTCAGTGTACAATTTCATTGATTGCTTGTGGTTAATAGTTGTTTGCACAGATCCGTCTTACGACTAGAGGCCTAGGACACGTCAGTAGTTCTGATTACGTTAGTGAACATGCGGCGTATGTTGAATTATGAGCGTTGAGTCTTAACCATAGCTCAACATAGGCTCTAATCCCCCGACTCTTGACTTAGGTTTTAATAGTAGTTACCCTATTTGATTGGTATAAGCATGGTGGACCGACCTAATACCCTAGACTTTTATTCCATAGTTTAATCCTCGATTTATTCAGTCTTCCGTAGTCTATTCCTTAGTTTAATTAATTCCTTCCTGATTTCATCTGGAGTAGCTGAATTGGTTGAATATTGATTTAGAAACTCTGTCTCCCTGTGGATTCGACCCTGCTTCCACTGACTACCTAGTTAGAGGTCCGTAGGTTTATTTTTGATTAGGTGACACGACTAAAACCTATCATCCATGAATCAGTTTTTCCACGTGAAGAACTATTCGCCGCCCTAAAATATCCACGCAACGCCCTAATTTATCCTAATTTCCTTCCTTGCCCTCTACCATTCATTCCTTACCCACTCTCTTCAATCTCACTCTCTTTCACTCCACTAACACTGAAATTCTCACTCTCTTTATTGTCGATAATTTTTCGGAGAATGGCCGGTGATGAAAATTTTATCACCGATAATTTTTTTTTTATAATTTCGAAAACGAAGAAACGTGTGAAAAACACGATTAGGCCATGGCCAGGACGTGTGAAGAACAAGTCCAGACCATGGCATAGTCGTGTTTTTCACACGTCTAGGCCATGGTGTAGATGTGTTTTTCACACGTTTCTTGTTTTTTAAAATTCAAAAAAAAATATACGATTGACGGTATTGCATCACCGGGCATTCTTCGAACGATTACCGACATAATTTCGCAGTCGAATAGTTTTGGGGAGAAGAGTGAGCGACACTTGAAGGTGGGAAGAGTGTCAGTGATTAGAAGAGAATAAATTAAAGAAGGGCAATTATGTCTAAGTAGGGCGTCGCATGGATATTTTAGGGCGGCATTTAACAACCCCTTTTTCCACCTCCCCTCTATATTTTGTTTATTTTTTTTTTTAATAAAAAAGGTGTTTTCTTGAATTAATTTGTTTTATTTTAAAAATATTTTAATTATTTTAACTTAGTCTTTTTATTTATTTAAAATGATTTTGATATATCTTCAAACTAAAAACATTTGATTTATTACCATCTTTGAGTAATTAATATTGTGGACGAAAATTTCTTTTTATTTGTGGAGTAAAGTCAACAATCGAATTTTCCAAATATATAAATCCAACTAACCCTACAAAACCCACAACCATTACAAAGTAATAAAATAATATAATCCAATTCCGACTTATCAACGAAGCTCATAGTCTTTGTAAAGTAATGAAATAATATAATTAAGGGAATAACATGATAACGATTCATGATCCAACCAATATATGAATTAATAAATAAAAAATTCTCTTCCGAACATGCCTGTATCAATCATCCATAAAATCATGTAATAATTTAACAATAGACAATTAACTTGCTTCACACAAAGGCATAAAACACGTAATTCCATAAACCATAAGCCACTAATACATATGATACTATATGATCCGTAATCCTTAGAACATGATACTAGTCTAAAACGCATAGACATGTACGTACCTTGTATAAACAATGTTGGATGCCGCGTAAGTCCTCAATTTAATATCTCCGCTTACCAATTACTTCCTCCGTTTCTAAATAAGTGATACATTTGCATAGTGTTTACTATTCACAGTTTAGACTTTGATTAGTTTTGCTGATTTACATTTTAGGAAAAAAACATAGTAATGCGGGATCTTGTTAAATTAGTCTTGCGAATTTTTTTAATATCACCTTTTGTAATTATTAGTAAAAATTGTCAAAAACCACCTAATAAAGTCACTTTTTTTTTTTTTTGAGAGAACCACCTCAAAAACGTTTTATTATTAAGCTGATTCCCATGATTTCTATTTGCTAATATATCATTAAGCCTAAGTTACAACAATCTTTGTTTATCCAACAATGGTAAAAGGAGGAGACTTTCCAGATGGAACGATATCTTTTTGGGTGGATCCAAGATTGGAAGTGGGCTCATTATCGGTTTCACTAACCATCATTTTGAAAAGGGTCGGAGGTAGGGACATCTGGTTAAGGAGGCTCGCAATGAGAGCTGAGTTGAACTTGGTGAAGCTTGATGGGTATGACGATGTAATGGTGTAACACCCCGACAATTCTCTCTTTATAAAACATATAATTTTCCCAACTAAAATCCCAACTAAAATCGAGAATTATCAAGGCATTATCTCCTGTGTGAAAATGTATCGGCTTACTCAGAGTATTGCAGCGGAAAACATTAAATAAACTTTAATAAATACTTAAAACATAATAATTATCAAACTAATATCCAAACCTCGAAAGTAATTCAAAACCAATCAAAACATTTAACAACAAATAATCCATAAAACAATTTAATTAAAATAACGTAAAGGTAGGAAACAAATAAAATAATAAAACGATCTCCCAACATCGCTTCCCAAGTCCCAAACGAATATTTGAGATGATGCATCATGCCTTCAAACCTGTAGGGAAATACTCCATTGAAAAATGCTCGCCAATAAAGGGTTATCACAGGCTCAATAGGCACAACCATGATCGACACACAGAAAAGCACGTACTCAGCAAAGTTGAGTACATACATAAATAAAATAAAACACGAAACCTAATCATAATACTACTAAACAATAGAACATGATCAATAAAAATACCTCACGACCCCAACTCGTAAAATAAGACTTGACTCCACAAGACATACAACATGATAATCATTTAGTAAATTGAATAGATAATGGATCGAGTTGTCCAACCAAAAACCAGTCTTCAAAATGAAAGACCGAGTTACGGGCGCGACTCCGTAACCCCTTGACCAACGATATCGAGAAACCTTTAGAAATAAAAATAAGGTACGGTGATCAATCCGACCCCAAGAAAAGCCATGTGCTACCACCATGTACTCCAACTCATACTAGTCCAGAACTTCAGACATGCACAAGTCTAAAGCTATTGCTATTCACTTCCACTTTAAGTATTAGTAAGTTATTTGATGTTATAGCAGCATTTTTCAGGCCTGATCCTTCGGGCACCCTAGAAGCTGAAGACCCAACTCAACTAACTGATAAATTATATCTGGAGGAAGCGCACAAACACGCTCCATGATACCCTGTAAGACATATTTAAGAAGAGTATTTTGATATAACATAGGTTTACAAATGCAATTGTACGTACCATTGCTGGCTTTTCCTGAACTCAGTAAGCACCGGATATATGTTCTCGAATGCAGTGTAAGTCTCTTCTCTCACCTGCATACCACCAAGACAAACAACCATCCACTCAAGATTTTTGTTATTTTTGAGTATTTCCCTTCTCTTACCCGCGGGGGGGGGGGGGGGGGGGGGAGAAGGGAAAATGAGAAATTCTTTTCATCACGAAACAATTGATTATACAAGAATTTCTGTGAAATTCAATATAGGAGTATTAGCAAAAGCAAAACATTCATATACTGTGTTTTTCTATTGTTGGGTTGTAGATCAATAGCCAATTATAGTAGAATAGAAAGTTTGGTTAAACAGTGAAATAGTCATGTATGTCAAGACTCAAACCGAATCCCTTCATTTAAAAAAGATGTCGGGAGAAGATATATAACCTTGGCTCCAGTGAGTACGGTCTTCCCTGACACAAATATAAGAAACACTATCTTGGGTTGTTTCATTCGGTAGATCAAGCCAGGAAATAGTTATGGTTCATACTATATTCCAGAAACAAAAAGAACAAACATTACACTATGTTCTTACCATTGCAAAACTCCAACTAAATACATATAACAATCAGAATTTGTGCGTATATAATCAACCAAGCGGCCCAAAAGAAGAGGAGCAGTGAAGACTGAAGGGCATCATAATATTGCATGCTAGCTCTAATATGAAGGATAAAGTGATAATACTTACACTAGAGAAAGCACCATGAGAATATGCAAGCCCCTCCAACCTAATAGGAAACTTAACATCACATGATCCGACAATATTTTATATCTTGAAATCCTGCACAAGTAAAATTGCAACTTGTGTTAGAAAACAAAATTTTCACATCCACAAGCAATATAAACGAATAGCAAAACTGCATTAAAACGTACCTTATGGGCTGCTAGTTTTGACTGATTTTCACTCTTAGCACCAATGCAAACCTTTACAATTCATCACAAGTAATCAAGTCAAGTCAGATTACAGAATTGAGTAAACTCTAATCTTTTTAACGTTCGCACCACAATTTTAACAAAAAATCACAATAGCTACGCCCCAATCACAATTGAAATAAAAGTAATGCAAGGAAGTGATATAACAACGTAAAGCAGCATCTGAAATGATATGTTAGAGACAAGTCAACACCAAACAACTCTCAAGTTTTCCGTCGCACAAACGATTCTTCAAGCTGTGGTTGTCCCTCCACAGCCAAGGAGGGATAAAGCCATTTTGAATTCAGACATTCCTGAAGGAATATGTCCTTAGACAATTTCCGCAATTACTGAATATAAATAGGATTGTATTTATTGAGATAATATAGTTAATTATTTTAGTAACCGTATTTGCTTGCTAGAGAATAAATTACGGTTGGTAGACAAATTGGTTTGGGCTACAACTAATATAATTAATCCTATGAGGTCACACTAAGTAACACCAATTAATAAATAAATAAGCCCATAAAGGCTTGTAAGGGGCCAGCCACTATTAGGGTGATTAGGGTTTCTCTTAACCTAATCTCTGTCTATTATATATAGATATAATAAGAAGAGAGATAGAACAATTCAGTTAGTCAGTAACTTGATACAAAAGAGAGAAAAAGAAAAACCCTTCTCCCTCTTTAGTCTAGGCGCCTATCCCATCAAAAGTAAGAGAGTGAATAGTTCATACTCTTCCGTTCTAGCAGACGTGGGTATTAATCGGTGTTCGTGGACTAAATAGAGGAATTACAAGTGTAGTTCTTTATCTCTAGATCTGTGATAATACTTTGCAGTATTCAAACCTTACATACCTGTTCAAGTCGTGAATAAAAAGGTTTGTGTATTCTCTATTCTATGTATCGATTCATATATTGTTATGCATGCGATTCTGTTATAGATGTTAGGAAATTGTTTCCTGAAATTCCGCTATTCGCATCTATGAATTCCTACAGTGGTATCAGTTTTAGCCTCTTGCATAACTTTATATGCTCAAGTTCATAATTTTAATTCAATTCAGGGAGGATTTTTAATATGTGTTAATTTGCAAGATTAATATGTTGATATTAATAAATTGAAAAGCATAAAATTATGAATTTTATGTTAAATATTGCCCAATAAATTGTTTTTGGTTTAATTTTCGGAAATTTAAATCGAAAATTTTGTTTTTTGTTCGACCTAGTTTGGTCGAAATTCTTGCTCCCAAATTCAGCAATTCAACGAGTTTGATTTGTAAAATAAAATTAGGGCTTTGCTTTGTCTTGCTTTCAATTGCAAATTGATATATTTAATTTTGATTTTCGTTGCGAAACAAGGAAGTTTGATTCGAAACAAATTTAAAACCCTATTTTTTCCCTAAATCGGTTGAATTGGGTGTTAAATAGCGATTTAACACTCTAATCTGTTTTAAATGTTAAATTAAATGGAATTGAAACATAAAGCATGATTTTTTAAGTACGAATTCACCTAGAAACCATTCGAATCTGTTCGAAATAGACCCAGAATTTCCGAAAACTGTTCGAAAATCTGGTCTATACTCGTTTTTTTTTTCCGGCGCGTTTTGGTGGTCTTCCCGGCGACGATAAGCGACGCAATCTGTTGCACCGTTTCGACCGGAAGTTTTCAGGCGAGCGAAGACCCTCCTCCGGCGAGGGGCACGCGTGAAGGCATCCTTGTTGGTTGCGTCTGGGAAGGCTGCGTGGGACACAGCAGCCTCTGTGTTGCTTCTTGCGGGCCACAGCGGGCTGGGCTGGGCTATGGGCCAAGCTCAGTCCAATTTTTTTTTAATTTTGTTAATATGATTAACATTATGATTTATGTTTTTTGGTTTATTTTTGGGCAAGTTTTATAAATTTCCAAATTATGCAAATTAATATTAATGCAGATTAATATCATATTAAAGTTGTAATTGAATTAAAAGAATGAAAGTTTTCTTATTAGTTATATTGTTAAATTTGTTAAGATGGCTAATTTTAGGAAAATTATTAATTCGATTAATATTTCCTAAATATTTTCTAACTTAAAGTTGTTAAGTTTTTAAAAAAAAATATATAATGAAAATTTTTATTTGCTCATTAATCGTTAATAGAGTAAATAAATTTTGTATTTATATAATTGTGTTATTTTTACTTGCAGTTTATTTTCTAAATAAATGCGTGAATGTTTTATATATTTTTGAAAATATTTGTTATTTACCCATTAAACGTTAATGGAGTAAATAAGTTATGATTTATAATATGATGATATTATATTTCTTTCATGAATGCATATAATATGTCTGATATTATACTGCGTCGATATCTTTTATAATATGTTGATATTATAATTTTGCTTAGATGTATATTATAATATGTTTGATATTATATTTGCACAATCGTGACTGGTATGGCCCAAATTAGGATAGAAAATACGATCTGTGCATCGTTATGTATTTTTGTAATTAAAATACGATCTGCGTATCGTTTGTATTTATGTAATTTAAATTCTTTGCTTAGAATAATTTAAATGAAGATCGAGATTGAAGTTCCATGGAGAATCAAGGATGGAGATCCAAGAAAGTCCCAAGGGAGGATTCATGAAGATTAGATTTTTAAATTTAGGGGCCATACTAGGATCGCGTTTTGAGTTCTTCTTTGATTGCTTATGCGTTTAATTTCATTTAAATGCTTGCTCAAGTTTATGTGTGGTTATTTATGTAATGAGTTCACCTTGTAATATAACCAACATAATAAACTTGAGTCCCCAAAGGTGATATTGAGTTTAAATGCTTTTCCAAACAACACCTATAAAGCCTTAGATCATGAGTAATAGGTTCTGCCAAAGCAGGGTGTTGCTCATAATTCCGAGGATAGTAGGGTAGGTTTTTTGAAACTTACAAGTTAATGTTTGGTTTGACTCAACAAAATCATCAAAAGACAAAGTTTTGGGTTTTGAAGCAATGAGGTAGAGTTAATAAAGAGTTATTAACCTGCCTACCAGGAATTATAATTAGTTATAATTAGTAAAATGCTTACTTACCTTAACTACTATATTTTAAAGGCAGGGCCAAAGTCCGTTTAATTATAGTGGGAGAGAATCTTGGTTATTTCTTTATTCAATGGGGATTTTAATTTTGAATAAAGGCTTTGTAGTCAATTAAAATTTGTTTAATTGCTGTTTTTTGATAAATATTCATTGAACCTTGCTTTATATTTTGTTGTAGTTATCATGTCTAATTCCAACAACAACAACGCCTCTGCTTTTAATCTGCGTTCTGTACTCGATAAAGATAAACTAAATGCTACCAACTTTCTAGCTTGGGAAATGGCTGTGAGAATTGTTCTCAAAGCCGAAGGAAAAGAAAGTGTTCTTGACAATCCACTCCCTGGACCCTTGCCAGCAACTGCAACTGTAGCTGAAAGGAGAGCTAAACAAACCTTAGAGGCTAATTCTGTGCAAGTAACATGTTTGATGCTTGCTTGCATGGAACATGATTTTCAAAAGCGTTTTAAAGATCTAGATGCCTACACCATAATCCAGCAGCTTAAGACAATGTTTCAGAAAAATGCTAGGATGGAAAGGTTTGAGGCACACTATAAGCTACTAGATTGCAAGTTGGGAAAAGGAAAACCTGTTGGTCAGCATGTGTTCGATATGATCGGACATTTTCAGATCATGGAAAAATTGGGCTTTCCTTACCCAAATGAACTGGCTACTGATATTGTGATCAGGTCCTTGCCTGAAACATTTCAAAACTTTCGTTTGAATTTCTACATGCAAGGAGGGGAGCCTACCTTGGAAGAGTTACATGGTATGCTTGTTCAGGCTGAGAGGAGCTTACCTCCTGAACCCGAGCATAAAGATGTTCTGATGGTTAGGAAGGGTAAACAGTTCAAGAAGAAAGGGACTCCTAGAGGGAAGAACAAGGGCAAATCTGTTGCAAATGTGACTCCTAAACCAAAAGCTACTCCTAAGGCTAAAGTAGCAGCACTACATGAGTGCTACCACTGCCACAAGATTGGCCACTGGAAAAGGAACTGTCCCGTTTATCTGGAGGAGAAGAAGAATGGTGCTTCGACTTCAGGTATATATGTTATAGAAGTTAATTTAGCTACAACTACTTCTTGGGTATTCGATACTGGTTGTGGTTCTCACATTATTAGTAATGTGCAGGGACTAAGAAGAAGTAGGAGTTTGGGCAAAGGTGAAGTAGATCTCCGAGTGGGCAATGGAGCACGAGTTGCTGCTTTGGCTGTTGGAGATTATAGTTTATATTTGCCGTCTGGTTTAATATTAGAACTCAATAATTGTTATTACGTTCCTGTTATTACCAAAAACATAGTTTCGGTTCCAGTTTTGGATTCTGAAGGTTTTTCATTTAATATTAAGAATAATTGTTGTTCTGCGTATTTGAATGATGTTTTCTATGTTTCTGCTAAATTATCACATGGTTTGTATGTTCTAGACTTACAAAATCATATCTATCACATAGACAGCAAGAAACGAAAAACAAATGATTCAAACCCTACTTACCTATGGCATTGTCGATTAGGCCACATAAGCTCAAAACGCATAGAGAAGCTACATAAAGATGGACTTCTCAAATCATTTGACTTTGAATCTTTTGATATATGCGAGTTTTGCTTGATGGGAAAAATGACTAAGTCACCTTTTACTGGCTCAAGTGAAAGGGCCAATGACCTTTTAGCTCTCATACACACTGATGTATGTGGACCTATGAGTACTACGGCTAGGGGAGGGTACAGTTACTTCATCACTTTTACTGACGATGTAAGTAGATATGGATATGTCTACTTAATGAAGCAAAAGTCGGAATCGTTTGAAAAGTTCAAACAGTTCCAAAATGAAGTGCAAAACCAGCTTGGTAAGAAAATCAAGGCATTGCGATCTGATCGTGGTGGTGAGTATTTGAGCCAACAATTTGGTAATCATTTGAAAGATTGTGGAATACTTTCACAGCTGACTCCACCAGGAACACCACAATGGAATGGCGTTTCTGAAAGGAGGAATCGGACCCTATTAGATATGGTACGATCCATGATGAGTCTTGCTGATCTCCCCATTTCCTTCTGGGGTTTTGCTCTAGAAACAGCTGCATTTACACTCAACAGGGCTCCTTCCAAAGCAGTAGATAAGACTCCATATGCGATATGGACAGGAAATGTTCCTAAGTTGTCTTTTCTGAGAGTTTGGGGATGTGAAGTTTATGTGAAACGTTTGATTTCTGATAAACTTTCACCCAAATCTGACAAGTGTTTCTTTGTGGGTTATCCCAAAGAGACCAAGGGGTATTACTTCTACAACCGTAGCGAAAACAAAGTGTTTGTTGCTCGCGATGGTGTCTTCCTTGAAAAAGAATTTGTTTCCAAAAAGACAAGTGGGAGAAATATATATCTCGAAGAAGTTCGAGATGAGCAACAAATGGATGGGGTTAACACCCCATTAGAGGCGGCCCGGCATGAAAATGCTCAGGAGGTGGTGAATCCTATCCACGAACCTCCTACCGTCCCACTTGGATCTAATCCATGCGAAGTTTCTGAGTCTAACGACCGAGATCCTTCTCCTGTTGTTCCCCAACGTAGATCTAGTAGGACCATCATTCCGTCAAGGAAATTTATTGATTTTCTCTTAACTGAAAATTCTGAATTAACGGTTTTAGAAAGTGATGAACCTACTAGCTACAAAGATGCTTTGGAGAGTCAGGACTCCGACAAATGGCTTGAAGCCATGAAATCCGAAATGGAGTCTATGTCTGAAAATCAAGTATGGGACTTGGTTAATTTGCCTGATGGAGTAAAACCCATTGGATGCAAATGGATTTTCAAGTTGAAAACAGACAAAGACGGAAACATTAGTGTTTTCAAAGCTAGGTTAGTGGCAAAAGGTTTCAGACAAGTTCATGGTATAGACTATGACGAAACCTTCTCCCCAGTAGCCATGCTAAAATCCATTAGGATAATCCTTGCGATTGCTGCATTTCATGACTATGAAATATGGCAAATGGATGTCAAAACCGCCTTCTTGAATGGTTTCTTGAAAGAGGATGTGTATATGACGCAACCTCAAGGTTTTGAAGATCCAGAAAATCCAGGGATGGTATGCAAGCTTAAGAAGTCCATTTATGGACTAAAGCAAGCATCCAGGAGTTGGAACCTCAGATTTGACGAGGCAGTCAAAAAGTTTGGTTTCCTCAGAAATGAAGAGGAATCTTGTGTATACAAGAAATTGAGTGGGAGTAGTATAACCTTTCTAGTCTTGTATGTGGATGACATACTTCTGATAGGAAATGACAAAGTCATGCTTGAGTCAGTCAAAGGATGGCTTAAGAATTGTTTCTCTATGAAAGACTTAGGAGAGGCAGAGTACATTTTGGGAATCAAGATTTATAGAGATAGATCTAAAAGGCTTATTGGACTTAGTCAAGAAACTTATATTGATAAGGTTCTTGCTAGGTTCAAGATGGAAAACTCTAAGAGAGGTTTCATTCCCATGCAACACGGCACATCACTTGGCAAGACTCAGTGTCCATCAACACCTGATGAGGTCAAGAGAATGAGTAATGTTCCCTATGCTTCAGTGATAGGTTCCATTATGTATTCTATGATTTGCACTCGACCAGATGTTGCATATGCTTTGAGTATATGTAGCAGATACCAGGCTAACCCAGGTGACGCACACTGGATGGCTGCAAAGAATATCCTCAAGTACTTACGAAGAACTAAGGATCACTTCTTGGTATATGGCGGAGAAAGAGAGTTGGTTGTTACTGGATACACCGATGCGAGCTTCCAGAGTGACAAAGATGATTTCCGATCCCAATCTGGTTTCATATTTTGTCTTAATGGAGGAGCTGTGAGCTGGAAGAGTTCCAAACAGAGTACCATCGCAGATTCTACAACAGAGGCAGAGTACATTGCAGCGCCGATGCGGCAAAGGAAGGTGTTTGGATCAAGAAGTTCATTTCAGAACTTAGTGTGGTCCCTAGCATTGAGAATGGTATTGAGTTGTTTTGCGACAACAATGGTGCCATTGCTCAATCGAAGGAACCTAGATCACATCAGAGATCGAAACACGTGCTCAGAAAATTCCATCTTATTCGAGAGATCGTTAGTAGAGAGGATGTAAAAGTAAGCAAGGTTCACACTGATGAGAATGTGGCAGACCCACTTACTAAACCGCTTGCTCAACCTAAGCATGAGAGTCATACTAGGTCTATGGGGCTGAAACATATGGGAGAATGGCTTTAGGTTGTTTACTTCTTGTTTGCAATTATAAAGACCTTCATTATGTTCTGAATATTTATCAATAAAATAAAATGTTTATTTCTTATTTAATCGTTTGGTTTAGGGTTGAATAAAATGTCCAAATAATTTGTGAATTCAAATAGGATTTATCAAAAAGTTTTGATAATGGAACCCTATAAAGTGAACTGGATCACAACATTATTTAAAAGTCCCTAGTCCAAATCACTAAATTGGACATAAGTGATTTATGTAAAGGCTAGTGTATAATTAATTGATAGCGCAGTTCCATGGGCTATGGAAACATAGAGATGTTTAATTGATTATATGGATGTATATTCGATACATTGTGACTTGACCTAATTAGATTCTAAAAGTAGAATCAAAATATTATATATATTTGGTGGATTCCTTAGACATGGTATGTCATGATTACCACAATATAATTGGTTTAACCTTGACATTGTTAAACGCCGTGCCGTAAAAGGAGGTTATAAAGGCAATGTTCAGGTTAACTAAAAGTTGAGTGGGAGTTATGGTCATACAAGAGTGGATAAGTCCTCCTATCAGATAGGAATGGTGTCTGGGCCTCTTGATGAGCAAGAACTGAAAAATTGCATGGCCATGCGGAATGTGATTAAAGTGTTAATCCTTTATGAGAACAGTTCGAACTCAGCAATCAAGAAACAAAATTTGAGAATGACATTGTGTTATCAAATTTGGCATTAAGAGACTTAAGGAGTTTGACATTGCGTACTTGTCTTACGGACAAGTGGGAGATTGAAGGAATATGTCCTTAGACAATTTCCGCAATTACTGAATATAAATAGGATTGTATTTATTGAGATAATATAGTTAATTATTTTAGTAACCGTATTTGCTTGCTAGAGAATAAATTACGGTTGGTAGACAAATTGGTTTGGGCTACAACTAATATAATTAATCCTATGAGGTCACACTAAGTAACACCAATTAATAAATAAATAAGCCCATAAAGGCTTGTAAGGGGCCAGCCACTATTAGGGTGATTAGGGTTTCTCTTAACCTAATCTCTGTCTATTATATATAGATATAATAAGAAGAGAGATAGAACAATTCAGTTAGTCAGTAACTTGATACAAAAGAGAGAAAAAGAAAAACCCTTCTCCCTCTTTAGTCTAGGCGCCTATCCCATCAAAAGTAAGAGAGTGAATAGTTCATACTCTTCCGTTCTAGCAGACGTGGGTATTAATCGGTGTTCGTGGACTAAATAGAGGAATTACAAGTGTAGTTCTTTATCTCTAGATCTGTGATAATACTTTGCAGTATTCAAACCTTACATACCTGTTCAAGTCGTGAATAAAAAGGTTTGTGTATTCTCTATTCTATGTATCGATTCATATATTGTTATGCATGCGATTCTGTTATAGATGTTAGGAAATTGTTTCCTGAAATTCCGCTATTCGCATCTATGAATTCCTACAATTCCTAAACCTAAGACTACATGAGAGCTAGTCTCAACATCACCCAAAGAACACTGCTAATAATTCAAATGAATCCCTATTGGTAAAACATGGATAAATACCTCCGAACCTCCATTATCTACGGCTAGCTATTCCATTTCAAACCTCAAAATTAAAGACGGACTAACTCATATCGGCAATGTTCTAGAGTCTAAACATAACTAACTAAGCAGAAGTGAAGTCATATTACATTATTGAATCTTAAACGCATATATTAGAATCTTATAAAAATAGCCTCTAAAACACAATCTGCATTGTAATACAAACTCTATCTAGGGTTGTACTACAATCAACAACACCAAAACCAGAATCTCCGCATAGCAAACAAACATATAATCATATTACATATAATCATACTACAATCTTAAACGCATATTTAAATCATATAAAACAAACACAAGGGGAGTCAACAAAATCGAAATATCTAATTAGGTTAAACGCACAACACAATCATAATAAAAACAATCGAAAATCGCTAAAATGAAGGAAGATCCACAATCGAGAGAGATAGAGAAGAGATTTATACCAAAATAAGATCGAAAAGGATATTTTGGTCAACTTTAACAAGTTCAGCATCCGAGCTCTTGAGTTCATCATCAGCAGCGAAGTTAGAAGAAGAATAATCTTCATAAGAAGATTTAGTAGCAGCAGCAACGGGGTTCTTACAGTACTCCATCATCTTCGAAATATGACTTTAGAAGAAAATCCTTAGCATTCCATTCCAAATCGCCAGATGCTCCGTCATTCAAACCATGGCTAGCATCAAATGTGCCGAAAGAAGAAGAAATTCAAAATGAGATCCACAACCTTAATCCAACCTATAAATCTAATATTAACTGAAATAATAATTAAAATTTAAAATGAAAACCTCTTTCTGAAGTGAGATAACTCCACCACGGCATCCTGGAGTGAGATAGCTTTAAGGAAGACCTGATGGCGTTTCCAGCGAACCGAACGTTATTGAAGATGGAATGTGGATGGAATGATAGATAGGAAAGGGAAATTCAGCATCGTCGACTTCAAAATTCTCGCCATCGGAGGATTTGAGAGTCATTGAGCAACTGCAATTGATGAAGAGAAGAAGATAACCCTAGTATAAAGAGAAAGAGAATGCGCGATGTCGTGGCGCTTTCTACTTTTCTTTTTTAATTAGATTAAAAAGGCTTAGCTGCGAGCCTTTAAGGAAGCCCGCGTCAAAGGGAAATGTTCGGGAATTTAGTTACGGGCCTTACTTGAAGCCCGCCTCAAGATGTAACTTAGCCACAGGCTCTTAGTGAGGCCCGCAGCTACTGAATACTAGCTACGGGCTGTTCACATAGCCCGCCGCTAACGGGGTGCGGCAATAGGTATTTTTTCCACTAGTGTAACCATCTCCTTTCTCTCATATTGAGATCCTTCTAAGTGAAAATATACTTCAAACTCTTATGGTCGGTGAATATCTTCATAGTCGATCCATAGAGATAATGTCTCCAAATCTTCAATGCAAACACAATAGCAGCAAACTCTAAGTCATGGGTAGGGTAGTTAGACTCATACAGCTTCAACTAACCCGATGTATACACAATCACCTTCCCATTTTGCTGTAACACACATCCCATACCATTTTTCGAAGCATCACTATATACCTCGAATCCATCATTCCCATCGGTCAGAGTCAAAACAGGTGCAAAGGTTAAACGATCCTTTAAAATCTGAAAGGCTTTCTCACAATTTTCATTTCATTCAAACTTCGACTCTTTCTTTATTAAAGTAGTCATACGTCTCGCTATCCTTAAGAAATCTTTTACAAACCTTCTATAATAACCAGCCAATCCCAGAAAACTTCTTATATCAGACACATTTTTCGGTCTAGGCCACTCAGTAACGGCTTGTATCTTTGCAGGATCCACAACAACTCCTTCCTTAGATACATAATGACCCAAAAATGCAACTTTCTCTAAACGGAACTCACACTTAGAGAACTTGGCAAACAATTGATTTCTCCTAAGCGTCTCCAAAATAATCCTCAAATGCTCATAATGTTCTTCTTTATTCTTCGAGTAAATCAAAATATCGTCAATGAATACCACGACAAACTTATCTAAGAATTCATGGAAAATCCTATTCATCAAGTCCATAAATATTGCAGGTGCATTGGTCAATCCAAATGGCATCACAGTAAACTCATAGTGACCATTTCTCGTTCTAAAAGAAGTCTTAGGTATATCCTTATCGGCTACCTTCAATTGATGATACCCTGAACGCAAATCAATCTTCGAGAAAACGCTAGCTCCATTCAACTGGTCTAAAAGATCATCTATCCTAGGCGAAGGATACTTGTTCTTAATAGTCACATTGTTCCACTCACGATAATCAATACACAACCTCATACTACCATCCTTCTTTTTCACAAATAAAACAGGTGCTCCCCAAGGTGACGCACTAGGTCTAATGTAACCTTTCTCCAACAATTCTTGTAATTGAGTCTTCAATTCACTCATCTCAGAGGGTGCCATCCTGTAGGGTGCTTTCGAAATAGGTGCAGTACCAGGAACTAATTCTATGGTAAATTTAACGGCTCTCTTAGGCGGCATTCCAGAAATCTCACTTGGAAACACATCTAAGAACTCATTCACAATAAATACATCCTCAATTCTCGACTCAACTTCCTTGCTTACATCTCGCACACTACACAAGAATACTTCACAACCTTTCCTTATCAACTTCTTAGCTTGCATAGCAGAAATGATCCCGAAACTCTTAGGTTTCCCAAAACGTCTGTACGAAATCGACTTTCCCGAAGGACTATTCAAAACTACCCTCTGATCTTCACAATCTATCTTAGCTTTATAAAAACTAAGCCAATTCATTTTTAGAATAACATCTAGGTCTCCCAAATTGAATTCTATGAGATTAGAAGGAAAAGTACAACCTCCTATCTTCAAAGGTAAGTCTCTAAACATCTTAGTACACTTCACAACTTCTCCAATAGGAATACTAATGGGAAAATCAACGACTTCAAAGTCTACTAGGCCCAAACTCTTAACAACAGACGACGAAATAAAAGAATAGGTCGCCCCAGAATCAAATAACAACAGTCTACTGCCAATGGAGTTGATAGTACCAGAAACTACATCAGCGGACTTTTCAGCTTCCGTACGACTCATCACGAACAGCTTCCTTGGAGCTTTACTCTGGTTGTTGTTGTTCCCATTCACAGGCTTAGTGTAGCTTTCATGACCAGTCTGTGACCCCGAAGGTTTCGGTCCTTGGTTGCTAGCTTGGTTATAACCAGATATTGCCTCACTATTGCCTCCATTGGCATTGTGTTCACGTTTCTACTTCGTGAAACACTCGAACTCTCTATGTCCCTTCTTCTGGCAGTAAATTTCCATTACAGTCTCTACCAGGGTGGTTCTTGTTACATCTCTTACAATAGTAAGTCCTCTCTGTAACACCCCCACAATCCCTCCATTTAAAAACCTCAATAAAATAGAGAAACTGTGGAGATGTTACGCCACACATGATAATACGTAAGGCTAAACAGAGAATACAGCGGAAGTCTTTTAAACCATAACTTGAAATACTTTAATAAACTCACAATATAAAATTCAATAAATGATTTATCAACTCAAGAACTACCCCATAATAGTTCCTTAAATAAAACAAACAAACAACTTTATTGAAATAAGTGTTTATGCACTAAAATTCTCATCTTGATGCTCATGACCCCCATGCACAGCAACACCTGTACCTGAAACTCAACCTCTAAGATCTGCTCGCCATTCACAAACACATTCATGAATGGGTCGTCACAGGGTCATTGAAGTAAAACAATAACCAAACAAACAAAACACATACATCAGCAACACTGAGTACATAACACCACTAAGCTAATGCAATAAAATAATAATATATGCAATCCTCAAATAAATCGGCTTGCTCTTCTCATGATTCTAAATGCACAACAAGGACTGAACTAACTAAATTCATTCTTTAATATATATTGGCAATGAACGGGCACCGTCCCCCACTTGGAGTAATATACGGGCTACTATTTCTTGTGTAAGAGATTACACACCTCTTACTAAAAAAGTAAAGTTCCATGAACTTCAAATAACTTGACTGGAGAAGTACACGCTTGTTAGTGAAATGAAAGAGAGATTGAGAGTGAGCCCCTAGACTCAACATCTCGACAGAGACTATGAGTGACACCTAGTCCACTCGATAACCTTCTTGATAATTTGGAATTCCATAAAGCTTTCTTGATAAAATAAAAGCAATAGCATCGTCATGCTATGCCAATGCAGGAGTATAGTTACACACTAACTCCCCCCCCTTATGTTCAATACTCATGGGGGATCCTACCCAAGAGTTTTATTGCCAAAGTTCGATATGTGAGACACACACGACTAATACAAATAAGCATATAAATTAATTTATTATCTTTCTTTATTAAGTGATAACAACAAGTATCACAAACAACCTCAATTCTTATTCTTTCGAGCTCTTGCTCAACTTCTTACTTGAATGACTCCTTGAGTCCTTTCTTCTTTCTTAAGGATCCATGATCCAACCAATTGAGTCTTTGCTCAATGGTTAACTATTTATGGGACCTTTCTCAATACTTATAACTACTAGTGAGACCTTGCTCTATTCATGAAAACTTGCTCAATAAAAACAAACTACTCATGAGACGTTGCTCAATAAATACTCATGCAAGCCAAAGCTTCAAGAATAACATAAGTAAACTTTAATCATTCTCAAAAGCAATAAACATCCATAGCAATTCTCAAATGATATGAATAACTGAAAAGTTCCATTCCTAGTCTCCTTTCTGTGTTCATAACATGAACTCAAACAATCTTAAGGCACAAGCCTCTCCTTACTTCTCATGCTTAACAAATAATCCTTATAAACCACTAAGGTCAATAGGTCAAAGTGTATGTACCTTGCTACTACAATGGAATCACCAAACAAAAGTCTCAATTGCTTTTGTAATGCTTGGAACCTACCAACAAAGAAGTACTAATAATTAGTACTTAACAACAAATAATTCAAGGCTACTAATAAATAAAAACCAGCTTTTAAATAATAATAATAAATCTGATTATTAAAACGCTCTAAAAACTCTTTTGAATCATAAAACTTAAAAACCTTTACTAGTTGAAAAAAACCAATACAAATTAATGCTTAAAACCTCATAAAAACTAATTATTTATTAATTACAATATAACAGTAATTTAATAAATAAATATAATTTTTTAAAAAAACTAGAAGTGGTTCGAAAAACCACTAGCAAAACCGCACCAAAACCCTCGACCGGCCACCAACGAGGACTTCGACCACCGCATGGCAGCAACGTCTGGGTCACTCGACGAACGCCGGCCGATCACCGTCCAAGGTGGCTCCCGGATAAACGCATGGGAGGCGCACGAACGAAAAGGAGCGAAAGAAAAAGAAAGAGAAAGAAAAAGAGAAAGAAAAGGGAGAAAAATAAAACCCTTTGCTTCACTTGAATGCTTGAATGATCCTCCTACAAAAATCAATGGAGAAAATAAAATTAGAACTTGAATCAATGGAGGAATTGATGGAGAAATAAAACTAGGGTTTGAGAGAGAAGAGAGAAAAAGAGGAACCCTAATTACTCATTGTGATGATGAAGGCTAGTAAATGATGGAGGAACCCTAATTCCTCCTTTTATAGTGGAAAAAGACTACATTTTGGTGAAAAGACCAAAACACCCTTAATGATAAAATTTATCAAAATACCCTTCTTCTTGAAATTACTAAAATCCCTTTTAACTAAAAATACTAATTTTTAAATAGCTTTAATACTTTAAAAAATGATTAAAACTATTTAATTAAATAACTCAAAAATATGGGGGATTACAGTCTACCCCCCTTAAAAGAAGTTACGTCCCGAAACTTAAACAAAACCTACTCTCTTTTCCAAAATCTTTACTTTGAAAACTCGGGAGTATTATGCCCCAATAAAGTAATTCTTTCTAAAGAAGTAGCCAAATAATACGCTACTAAGTAAAATAAGTAGCTAGTACGCTACTAAATAAAATACGTAGCCTAATAATACGCTACTAAATAAAACTTTTGCCTTGAATGGTCAACTGAGAAAATCTTACTGTGCTTGAAAAGTTTTCCTTGAAAACTCTAAAAATCATGCATAAATGCAATAAATTCTTACTAATTCTAGGAAAACGCACGCGCGCACTCTACCCCCCTTAAAAGGAGTTACGTCCCGGCACTCAACTCACCTAGTCGAAAAGTTCGGGATACCTCTTCCTCATGTCATCTTCGGCCTCCCAGGTAGCCTCCTCAGTACGCTGGTTAGACCACAAAACCTTGACTATCTTTATATCCTTATTTCTTGTACTTCTCACTTTAGAGTCCAAGATCTTCACTAGTCTCTCTTCGAATGAAAGAGTCACATCCACTTCTATAATCTCGGGGTCTAATACGTGAGACTTATCAGGCACATATCTCTTTAGTTGGGATACGTAAAACACATTATGCACCTTTCCCAAGTTATTTGGCAAATCCAGACGATAAGCCAATCTTCCAATTCTTTCAATAATGTCATCAGAACCTATAAACTTTGGGCTAAGCTTTCCTTTTTGCCCAAAACGCATCACCCCTTTCATAGGTGAAACCTTGAGTAATACTTCTCGCCTACTCGATACTCACTATCTCTTCTATTCTGATCAGCATACGCCTTTTGACAATCCTGGGCCACCCTCATCTTCTCGCGAATATATCTTACTTGATTAATAGTATCTTCAATCATTTGCTATCCCAAAGCCTAACACCTATTCTCATGGTGAAGTCAACCTATTGACTAACCTAAGGTCCATCAAAAGCTTCATCTCTCAATCCTTCACTTTTGATCCCCTAATCTAATTCAATTGATGATCATGCAATTAAACAAGCAATTAAATAGGTTAGTCAACCCAATTTCTCCTAAATCTACCCCCTAGCTTGACTTTGGAGGTCAACTCATGATCTACCTAGTTCATCCCCTTCCCCTAGCCTAGAAACTACTCTAAAGCCATTCAAGAAGCAAAATGAAAAGCTTGAGGTATTAAATGAAGATCAACAATGGTAGAAATCAACATAAAAGAGCTAAACATCAACTAACCAACACTAATTAAGCTAAAACAAAATAAAGCAAGTAAATAAGCAAATGAAGCAAAGGGATAGAACAAATGCTCTAAATAGATGAACAATAAATAGAAAACTCCATAGAAATACCTTCAAAAGCTTCAAAAATGGTTTCAAGATCTACTTTATCTCTCTAAAATTACTTCTCTCTCTAATTAAGCTAATAATGATTCTGGAATTAAAAAGATATTCAAAGATTATTACAAAATTAGATTTATACCCCGTAGAAATAAGGGCAAAAACGGAAAAGACGAAATAAAACTACGGAGCCTGGGCAATGGAGCGCCCGCTCCTCACAACATGGAGCGCTCACTCCATGCTTGGAGCGCCCGCTCCTACATCGCTCCTGGGTTGCTCCAACTCACTGATCCTCTGTCTTCATTTCTTGACCCCTGGAGCGCCCGCTCCCTATCCTTAGGAGCGCTCGCTCCCCTGTTATACGCCTCTTCTTTGCTTGATAACCTTCAAAACTCTCAAGGCAAATGTTAGATGGGGAGGGGGGGTATGCACATGCATATGCAACAACCTATATATACATCCTAACTATATGCAAATGAGCTAATCTAGATGCTAAACACAAGATAATAAGAAATGATGAAAAAGGGAAGGAAAAGGAAGTTAAATGACCTAAAATGCATCTAAATGACCTAAAACTACATGCAAATAAGTGAACCTAAAGTCCACTTATAAAATTCCCCCAAGCTTGCCAATTGCTTGTCCTCAAGCAATTAACAATCTCAAGGAAACCTATGCAATAGAAACTAAGAAAGGCATCACGAAATCAAGGTCCTCGTCCTAATAGAGGTGTCAAGGCAATGGGAGAACTCGACCAACTTTCAAAGCTCATAGCCGTCTTTCCTTATCCACAAGTTAGGGGTCAAAAGAGTGGTCTAAGCTAGTGCGCAAAGAAAATGATCGTCCTAGAGGTCCCTCAACTATCACACAAGCCCTCATTGATGCTAAGTGAAACCTTTCCCTACAAAATGGAAAAACTCGCTCAACCTAGTACCAATCATGCCCCACAAGCTCACAGGATCCCCCAAGCTAGCATATTTATTCACTAGTTAACTTCTTTTTTTTGATTGCAAGGGCCCTAGACTACCTCCTCACGCGGTCTACCTCTCACTCGATAGTCATGTTTCTGAGGCACGATACCAAGCACTCGGTATGAGACGCGATAAGAGGGTAAGGTATCTCATACCTAAGGCATTGGAGCATCTCTAGGGGCCAAAGCATGAATTTTTTTATAACTATAGGCTACTATCCTTGTGGGCTCTTATGCACCACTTATTCGATCCAATAGGCCAAAAAGGGCTCTTTTTCTTTTCATTTTTATGTGTTTTTGTTTTATTTTGTTTTCTCTTTTTTTTTAAAGGCTACTAGCCTTACACTTCATTGGGCTAGAAGTGTTCCCAAGGTCACTCAAGGGCTTATCCAAGGTCAAGGGAGAAAGTAAAGGCTTTTTATAGGGAAATAGAGACACTAATTCACGCTAAAGGCGAGTCTCGGACAATCGAGGGGTCTATTCGTACCAAGACCTAGGTATCCAAGCTTAAAGCACCCCTAATACTCCTAACGAGCACATAAGACACTCAAGCTAATTCACCCCTACTCGAAAGTCAAGTTCCCAACCTCTAACCTCTAAAGTCGAAACATAGAGTCATTCCTTAATTAGGTGATGCAAAAATCTTTTTGAAGTTTTTGATTTTTTTTTAAAAAGCTTACATGCAAACTACCAAAGACAAGTCCTATATGCAATTCATAAGCTACATGCAAAACTAACATGATATGCAACTATACTACATGCAAGTCTAAGACCTAACGGAGAAAAGAAGCAAAATAAAAAGAAAAGAAAAGCAAAAAGGATAGAAAAAGGAGAAAGTCATATACAAGTAAAAATGTTCAACCATGGTTCTTTTCATTTAAATCCTCAAGGCAATGATCAATAAAGCACACTCTCCTATCATGCCCCATAAACCCGACCTACCAATGCGTCCTCTCTAACACACGTACCAAAAAAGACAACCCAAACCCTCAAAATGAGCCACAACCCGCTAGCATAAGCAAATAAAAACACCCCCCAAACAATCAAGGCACCGTCCTCGGTGTAATCATGCAAAACAAGTAAAGGGGAAGCGGGGCAAGAGGATCTAGTCCTCGTCCATGCAAGATGGACCTTCTCCCGAAGGGGGAGGGCCATGAGGCTCCCAACCGCCCGTGTGGCCGGGCGGCCAAGCGCCGTAGGGGGGATAGGCGGGATCACCCATGGGGTTAGAACCCCCGGGTGCCCGACAATCATAGAGTGGGTCGCGGTGGGGCCAATAGGGGTACGTGGGTTGGCGTTCATTCCATCCCGGTACCGGCCCATGTTGAGGAGGCAAATTTGGAAAGTTGACATAGGGGTCAACGTTCCCACTCTCCACGTGGTGATGATACATTGCATTAGTTTGTATCATCATACCACTCAAGTCCTCTCTCAAGCCTTGGATCGTATTCATCATACAATCTTGGTTGAGAGCAAGAATGTAGTAGGCCCCTCATAGTCAAAGGAGCAGGACGTCACTGAGGCACGTCGGCCGGAACTCGGCTCCTCGCGATGGAGAGGAGGAGCTAAGTTGCCACGTGCGGCCTGGGCTTCCGCGACGGGGGGCTCATAAGGGATGAGAAAAATCTCGGCATCCTCCCCGTCGCGGTCAAATGTGGTCACCTCTGGGTGGGGGAGGTAACAATGATGACGACCCCTTACCTTCCAAACGAACCGTGCGGGATCAGGGGTAAAATCAATCCACCCGACGACTCTAATATAGTTCAAATCGAGGTAGGGGTTATCATCAACTGGGGTCAACAAATTAAGTTGCTCCCCAAACCCTAGAGCGGAAGCAATGATAGTAATCATCCCCCCACAATGAATATCAGATTTAAATAGTTCTCCACGGCGTATGGCAATACACCGTTGGAGAAATAGAAATCCGATATTCAACATTCCTCCTACATCCCTTGGATGATGGGAGGCAATGTAGAGCGCACTCACCTCCTCCGAGGCTACCTTACTTGGTTCTTTTTTCGAAAATATGGCGGTAACCAAGAGGCGGTGAATGTAGCGAAGGATGGGGGAATGCATATGAGAGGAATATCTCGTTTTGGGATCAAAGGGGGCGTATCCGGCAACATCATGCCAACATGCGTCCCTTTGATAGTGGACGGGGTATTGCTAAGTCTCGGGATTTCGGATGGCATTAGAGGAATCACATTGGAAGATCTCATTGAGCCTCCCCAAAGAGATACATTGGGGTTGATTGAACAATTGGAAGGAGATTTCATACTCCCCCTCTTGTCCATCAACCTCATTTCTCTCAAGAGAGGCTAAGAATTCCAATGTGAGCGGCTCGTATGTCAAAGGGCTAAAGGTGTAAAAGCGTTCTAAGCCTAAAACATATAAACAACGCCTTACATCTAGCACTATTCCGAGACTATTTAGAGTTTCACCATGGAAGAACTTACAGGCCTTGATCTTCTGGTGCTTAAGTTCGTCATACCAACGTTTATGGTCGGGGTTGATGAACTTAAGGGCCTGAAGGGTGCCCTTTGGGTTCTTTTGGGAGGTAGAACCGTGGTCTTTTTTACTTTTTTTTTTTCGCGAACGAAACATACTTGGAGTTTAAAGAGAATAACTCAACCAAGATGATTTTAAGAAATTTAAAAGACCACGGTCTCAACCCGACAACTAAGCACGAAAATAAGAACACCAACCAAGGCAAAAATTCAAGCAAAACTGAAGGAAAACCAAAAGAAATAATGAAAAGAAGCTAGAAAAATTAAAAATAAAAGAAACTAGGAAAAATTAGGCTAAAAGAGTAAGTAACTAGAAAGAAAAATAAAAGTTAGGGTTAAGTTTTACCTCCCTCTTTAAGAGGGGTGAAGAAAATCCACAATTGCGAACAATTTAGGTGCCTTCAAGCTTCAACCGTGTTCCTTAACCTTTTTCTTCAAGAGATCTCCCCCAAACTTCAACTTTGAAGTGATGATGAATTTTTGATTTTGGGGCTTTTTGAAGAAAATGGGTTCTTTGTGTAGAGGAGGAGAAAAGATGAAGGTTACGTGAAGGAAGGTAGTTAAATTGTTGAGAAATGAAGGAGATATGGAGGTTTGAAGTTGGAGGTTTAATGGAGTTTAGAGAGAGAAAGGGAGTTTGAAAGGGAGGAATGAGTGAATGAGAGTGAAAGAATGAGGGTGAGGTGAGGGTGAGTGATAGGGAAAAAGGGGACAGATGGGGGGTAACAAAGAAAAAGGGCACGTGAGAAAAAATTAAAAAAACGAGAAGGCGTGCAAATCGAGCTGGAGCGCCCGCTCCAGCTAACAGGGAACGCCCGCTCCAGGCCTGGAGCGGGGCGCTCCGCCCTCGCTCCCAACACGCTCTAAGTTCCTGATCATAGCCTTCCTTTTTGCGAAGGACGGAGCGCCCGCTCCGTTTTCTTAGGAGCGCCCGCTCCTATGGGGGAGCGCCCCTCCTTAGGCCTTGGGGGGGTCGCTCCTCCTCCAAACTCTATACTTAGCCAATTTTTTTTGGTGTTTTTCACTCTTCCTCTAATTTCACTCATCTAAAACCTCTTATTCACTCTTTTTTTTTTTTCTATTTTTTTGTATTTTTCTCATAACTCTTTTTTTTTTCTTCATATTTTTCTTTTTTTTTGGTTCTTTTTCTCATTTTTTTTACACTTTCTTTTTCTAAAAGCTAAGAATCCGGGTTGCCTCCCGTAAGCGCTTCTTTATAGGTCATTAGCTTGACCTCCTTACGATGAAAATCCTCATAGGGGAAGGGGGTAGTCATCCAAAGCAATGTGACAAATGTGCTCAATTTGGGTTCCATCGTGGTATACCTTGAGTCTTTGCCCATTTACTTTGAACGTCCCTTTTTCCTCGCTCCACACTTCCCCCGCTCCATGCGGGAACACATTTTTTACTTCAAACGACCCACTCCACCTAGACTTAAGTTTCCCAGGAAAGAGTCTTAGCCTAGAGTTGAAGAGAAGGACCTTGTCTCCTACCTTGAACTCTCTCTTCATTATACTTCGATCATGCCATGCCTTAGTTCTCTCCTTGTAAATCCTAGCATTTTCATATGCATCCCGCCTAAGCTCTTCGAGCTCATGTACATCCAAAAGTCTTCGTTCCCTGGATGACTTGAGATCAAAATTCAAAAGCTTGATGGCCCAATATGCCTTATGCTCGAACTCAACCGGGAAGTGACATGATTTGCTATACACAAGCTTGTAGGGGGTTGTGCCAATTGGTGTCTTAAAAGCCGTCCTATAAGCCCATAAAGCATCATCAAGCTTTAATGACCAATCCTTGCGAGATCGGTTCACGGTTTTCTCCAAGATGAGCTTCACCTCCCTATTTGACACTTCCGTTTGGCCGCTACATTGTGGATGATAGGAGAGCCCCATTTTATGATGCACCCCATATTTGGAGAGGAGTGCTTGGAAACTCTTTTTGACAAAATGGGATCCCCTATCACTAATCACGGCTCTCGGAACCCCAAACCTTGGAAATATCACGGACTTGAAGAGTTTGGTAACTACCTTAGCATCATTTGTAGGAGAGGCGATTGCTTCATTTGGAGACATAGTCAACCGCCAATAAATGTAGGAGTTACCGAAAGAAGAAGGGAAGGGTCCCATGAAGTCTACCCCCCAAACATCGAAGACTTCAAATTCTAAAATGTTTGTGAGGGGTAATTCATGCCTCTTGGAGATGTTGCCCACCTTTTGACACCTATCACAAGCTTTCACAAAGCCCCACACGTCCTTGAACACAGAGGGCCACCATAATCCACAAGATAAGATCTTGGCTACGGTCTTGTCGGCGCCCATATGTCCTCCAACGGGGGATAAATGACATTTCTCAATCACACTTGCAATCTCATCATCGGTAAGACATCTCCGATACAAACCATCCTCCCCCCGCTTGAACAAAAGTGGGTCCTCCCACGCATAAAACTTAGAATCATGGAGGAACCGCCTTCGTTGTTGATATGTAAACTCAAAAGGAATGATCCCACAAGCCAAGTATTTCGCCATGTCGGCAAACCATGGGGTATCAAGGGCTTTGATGGAGTATAGGAGATCATCCTTTAAGCTATCATCAATGGGCATATCATGAGAGGGGGAGTCTTCAACCAAAGGCAACCGGGAAAGGTGATCGGCCACCAAGTTTTCCGTTCCCTTCTTATCTCTAATCTCAATGTCAAATTCTTGAAGGAGCAAGATCCAACGAATCAATCACGGCTTCGCATCTTTCTTGGACATGAGATACTTAATTGCCGAGTGATTCGTGTATACTACCACCTTGGAGCACACAAGATAAGGTCGGAACTTATCAAAGGCAAATACAACCGCCAACAACTCTTTCTCCGTTGTGGCGTAGTTCTTTTGAGCCGAATCAAGTGTCTTGCTCGCATAGTGAACAACATGTAGCTTTCCCTTTTTTCTTTGCCCTAAAACGGCTCCCACTGCATAATCACTTGCATCACACATTAGTTCAAAAAGCAAGCTCCAATCCGGAGCTTGCACAATGGGGGCGGAAATAAGGGCATGCTTTAAAGTCTCAAAAGCATTCATGCAATCATTATCAAAAACAAATTCATTATCTTTTTGCAAGAGGCTAGATAGAGGCCTAGCAATCTTAGAGAAGTCCTTTATGAACCGGCGATATAAACCGGCATGTCCCAAAAAAGAACGCACTCCCTTCACCGTAGTAGGTGGGGGTGATAGGTTTTAGTCGTGTCACCTAATCAAAAATAAACCTACGGACCTCTAACTAGGTAGTCAGTGGAAGCAGGGTCGAATCCACAGGGAGACAGAGTTTCTAAATCAAAATTTAACCAATTCAGCTACTCCAGATGAAATCAGGAAGGAAATAATTAAACTAAAGAATAGACTACGGAAGACTGAATAAATCGAGGATTAAACTATGGAATAAAAGTCTAGGGTATTAGGTCGGTCCACCATGCTTATACCAATCAAATAGGGTCAACTACTATCAAAACCTAAGTCAAGAGTCGGGGGATTAGAGCCTATGTTGAGCTATGGTTAAGACTCAACGCTCATAGTTCAACATACGCCGCATGTTCACTAACGTAATCAGAACTACTGACGTGTCCTAGGCCTCTAGTCGTAAGACGGATCTGTGCAAACAACTATTAACCACAAGCAATCAATGAAATTATACACTGACATTAATTACTCAATAAGAACAAACCACATCACAATCACCCTAATCAAGCCCTAGAAATTGATAGAAATCTAAATCACAATCATGGTATAAACATGGCTTTCCTATCTAACACCCTAGAAAGAGAACTACTCACTCATAATTGAATTGACAACAATAAGACTAATATGAAACCCTAAGAATTGCATCATGAACAATTGAATAATTAAACTAAGCAATCAAAGTAATTAAAGAGATAAAGAGTAGAGAAGAGTACCAATTAACGGAAAGCAGGAACTTTTATTGAAATCGAAATAGGTTTGATCACCTCTACATTAATCTAAAGTGTTTGAATTAAACTGAGAGCAATGTAGAATAAAACTAGTCTAAAACCTAATGAAAGATGAATAAAAGATGATTGAAAGATAATGAGGAAAAAGGTATTTATAATACCCCTCAAGTTCACTAAAAACGGGAACAAAAAGTGAAAAAGCGCGACACATGACCCCAGACCCGATCGGGCCCGAGCACAGTACCCGATCGGGTCAAATACCAAAAGCTCCCCTTTTGCTTCTCGTGGTCCACGCAGCAGCAGCGCGCTATGCAGACGAAAATTAAGGTCCGCCCGATCGGGCCTTGGGCAGCCACCCGATCGGGCCTGGGAGCATTACAGCCCAGCACAAGCGCCTCGCAAGCAGCAACAATATAAGACCTAGCAGCACCTGGCCCGATCGGGTCGGGCACACTATGCCCGATCGGGTCTGGTGCACTGATGCTCGCCCGATGCGATCGGGCGTGACTCGCCCGATCGGGTCCGCAACTTCTATACCCGATCATAAATACTTCGCCCGATCGGGCCATTTCTGCCCGATCAGTGCACGGAAAACCCCTTTTGACTCCTTTGCTCTCTAATCTTCACTTTTAGGGGTCTTGGGACCTCCTAAACTATCCATAAAGCTCGTGAGCCATCCTACGTGCCTCATAACATCTCGTAAAGCCGTGGTTGCTTCCAAATGGCTCGGGAATAAGGAGAAAACTCCATAAAACCTGCAATTCAATACTAAAACACGAAACCACAACTACATACGATAGTTAGCACAAAATAGCTCCCAAGAGCTCCAATGACACACAAATTAGCTTGTAAATAAGGGAGAAAACTCTATATAAATACGTGATATCAAACTCCCCCAAGCTAAACCTTTGCTTGTCCTCAAGCAAACAGCACATGAACATGGAATAAATTGCCTCACCCCATAGATAAAAACAATCAAAGCTCAAAACATTTTCAAGACTAAGAATCGTTCAAGCAGGCAAAATTCAAGTATGGCTAATCAAATCCATCCAACCACCAATCATTCAAGCAATTTATCAAACTCAAGCATCCACAAGGCATACAAGTCCTGAAAAGGCTCTCACAAGGGTGTCACTCCTCTCTATTTTGTGGCAGGCAAAGAATATGCCCGAACACTCACCACCCCGACCATAAGTACCCTTCCCACTCACACTCTCATGTGTTTAAGAAGGTTCAATGACGCTCATCCTAGTCAAGTCGACTCAATTAGCAGAAATACTCTTTAACTTTGACAAACTGACTCGAAATCAATCAAATGAACACTGCAGACACAAGCTCAAGAGGACTTTATAGGGTTGTAATGGGGCTTAGGTAAGAGGTAGGGGATACTTTTGGGTAATGTGGTGGAAAAACCAAGAAGGGGGAGCATAAATCATTCGAACAAGGCCTAAGATGGCCTACACAACTCCCAACAATCACCATAAAACCATGTAAAGTAACCCAACTCTCATAAATCAATGAGAAGCTCATAACAAACCCAATTTTCTAGCAATGGAGCGAATATTCTTTTATGAACGTACGTGAATGAAAGAACTAGAATTCTTTTGAATTTTCATTTCATTTTTCTTTCATTTTTCTGAACTTCATTCACGCAACTCTAAACTTGCTTTCTTTCTTTTCTCTTTCTCACTCTCAAACCACAGCAAATACACTTTTAAATTCCTCAAAAACCAAACTAAACCAACAAACCAATCTCAAACTCAACCCATACAAAAGCTCCCCCAAGCTAGGCTTGGAATAATATCAAGTGAAGGCTTTTGGCTCATAATAGGGGTTTAAGTAATACGAAACAAGTCATTAGGCTCAGCGGGGCTAAGGAGGATAAAAGTATATCAAAAACTCACTCTGAAGCTCAAGAATAAGACAAAAGAACGCCTCTATCACAGCACATGCTACAAGTCATCTAAAATCAGACAAGTACGAAGTCAAAGTCAAGATCAATCCACTAAAGTGGAACTAACACACAAGAATAGACTGGATAATAATATGAATCCAATAGGCTACAAAGAGGCCTCACAGTCTAACCAATTCAGGTACGCAGCACAAAGTGGTCTAAATCATAGCAATCAAACATCAAATCATAGCCTCAAGATCACAAATGCCCAGCTATCCAGAAAACAAAGTCAAATCAGTTTCAAATAGAACACAACAAGGGGCAGAGGGAGGCAACTAAACCAGTCATGGGAACCATATTTTTTTTTATTTTTTCAGTATTTTCCGAAAGCAGTAAAACTATTCTAGAAAGCAGTAAAAGAGATAGAGAATACAAACAGAATTCCTCCCCCAAGCTAAACTTGGCAGTGTCCTCAATGCCAAAAGGTGATAAGGACTATGCTAAAAGGAAAAACAATGTTAGTACCCTCACTCTCGCTCACAAAAGGAAGAAAAATAAAAAGAAAAGAAAAAGGGGAAGAAAAGAAAATACGAGTTACCTCTCGCACAGCGCTGGTTTATAAAGGTCCCGCACGACCATAATCCTCCCTCTCTCAAATAGGAGGGGCATGGCAGTGAGTGCCACCCTCATCAAACATCTTTCTCCTCCAAATGTTCTTGACAATGCCTCCAGACGGTGAGGCAACCTTAGGTGGAATTTGAACCTTCTCCACCCCTACTTCATCTAAAACCTTATCCCTGCAAAAAGATTGTTCAAGCATAGGAGCCTTAACAGCATTGGTTAGTTTAAAAATCACTTTATCATCACCAACACTCAGAGTTAAAGACCCAGACTTGACATCAATGACAGCACCAGCAGTACACAAAAACGGCCTACCCAAGATAATAGGAATCTGGGCATCCTCATCCATATCTAACACTACAAAATCAACAGGAATATAGAATTTCCCTACCCTAACAGGAACATCCTCTAAAACACCTAGAGGGTATTTTATAGAACGATCCGCCATCTGTAAAGTGATTTGTGTGCATTTAAGGGCTCCCATGTTCAGTTTCTTATAAACAGACAATGGCATAACAGAAACAGAAGCACCTAAATCACACAAAGCCTTATCAATAAAAATAGGTCCAAGATGGCAGGGTATAGAAAAACTACCAGGATCTTTTAACTTTGGTGGGGTTTTATTTTGAATAAAAGCACTACACTCTTCAGTAAGAGCGACACGTTCTACCCCACCAAAGTCTCTTTTCTTAGTAATCATGTCTTTCAGAAATTTGGCATAAACAGGCACTTGGGTAATTAAGTCTGTGAATGGAATCGTTACCTCAAGGTTCTTGACCATAGACAAGAACTTACCAAACTGCTGATCGACCTTGGACTGTTGCATCCTGTGAGGAAAAGGTAGCCTTGGTGTAAAAGGCGTTTCAGAAACCTTCTCCTTTTTCTTCCCTGTCTGTTCAGCTTCTGCAGACAAATCGACTTCAGACGTCGAATTCTTTCTTTTTCCTTCCTCTACCACCCTCTTCTTCCCTGCAGTCGGGGTAACCTCATCAATGGGCACTGGAGGGGCATCATATGCAATGCCACTACGAAGAGTGATGACATTCACATGTTCTCTCTGAACTGGTTGCCCTGGCAATTGTCCCTGCTGCCTCTGTGCATTAGATTCTGCCAACTGAGCAACTTGAGCCTCGAGAAGTTGGATGTGCTTCTCTTGAGCCCTCCTTGTTTCCTCATTTGCCTTTTGCATAGACAATATCAGTTTCATCAGTTCAGAATTGCTAGGCTCTTGTGGGTTATTTTGTGGAGGTGGGGTGTGGAAATTTTGTGGAGTTTGGAAGTTATTGGGATGATGGAAGTTTTGTGGTGGTGGTCTTTGGAAATTTTGTGGGGTTTGATGGTATGAAGGTTTAGGGTAGTTTTGTGGAGGTGGAGGTTGATGGTTTTGTGGGTTTTGGTAGTTATGTGAAGGGGGAGGGTTTGTGGTCTTTGTTGGAAGGCATTGGCCTGCTCCATCTGAAATTGACTGAACTGACAGTCATGCCCAAAGTGACCCTGAACACCACATACCTCGCAGTAAGATGAGGTAATGGGTGCTACTGCAGACATAGCATTGATGCTCATGGGTGGAGGTGTCGGACTAGAAGACTTCATTAGCTGCTGAGTTAGTTGCGCCATCTGAGATGTAAGCAATGAAATAGCGTCAACTTCAAGTACCTTCTTAGTCAAACTCCTAGATGATGTATGGTCATTGGCTGCAAGATTTGATATGAATTCATAACCCTCATCAACTGCCTTGTCTAAAAACACTCCTCCTGCAGACGAATCAACAATACACTTCGTCTGAGGCTGCAGACCATTGTAGAATGTCTGCGTCAAGAACCATTTGTCCATATTATGGTGTGGACACTCTCTCTGTAAATCTCTAAACCTAGCCCACGCTTCCCTTAATGTTTCATCAGGCTCTTGGAAGAACGTGGCTAGTTTATTTCTGATTTCTGCTGTTTTAGTAGGTGGGTAATACTCTCTCAGAAATGCAGCAGAAATCTCACTCCACTCGGTTTCTTTCACATCGTTCAACCATTTTTGGGCTCTATCTCTCAGTGAAAACTCGAACAACATGACTTTGAGTTGATCTGGAGTGACGCCGGCATGTTTAACGGTTCAACAAAGTTGTTGAAACCGTTGTAGATGATTTGCCGGATCTTCAGTAGGATGCCCACCAAACTGATTTTGCTGGACCATGCTGATGAGTCCAGGCTTGATTTCGAAATTTGCTGCGGCAATGGTGGGCATAGTAGGTCCAGTGGAGAGACCATCCGGGTTGGGCACCCCATATGACTTCAGTGATTTTGACATAACTGAATTCAAGGTGTCTGTTCCAGAGGTGTTCAGCTGAACAGACTGCTTTTCTTTCTGCTTTATCTTTCGGATCCGCCTGATTGTCCTAGTAAGATCGGGGTCCGCTGGAATTGGGGAACCATTTCTTTGGGACCTGGGCATACAAAAGAAACAAAAAGCAGCAGTAAAACGTACCTCGATTGAAACAGTGAAGTTCCAATGAGGTACAGAGAAGTAGACCAAATAATTAAATAAAAACTTAGAGAACTAGCCGTCTCCCCGGCAACGGCGCCAAAATTTGATGGGTTTTAGTCGTGTCACCTAATCAAAAATAAACCTACGGACCTCTAACTAGGTAGTCAGTGGAAGCAGGGTCGAATCCACAGGGAGACAGAGTTTCTAAATCAAAATTTAACCAATTCAGCTACTCCAGATGAAATCAGGAAGGAAATAATTAAACTAAAGAATAGACTACGGAAGACTGAATAAATCGAGGATTAAACTATGGAATAAAAGTCTAGGGTATTAGGTCGGTCCACCATGCTTATACCAATCAAATAGGGTCAACTACTATCAAAACCTAAGTCAAGAGTCGGGGGATTAGAGCCTATGTTGAGCTATGGTTAAGACTCAACGCTCATAGTTCAACATACGCCGCATGTTCACTAACGTAATCAGAACTACTGACGTGTCCTAGGCCTCTAGTCGTAAGACGGATCTGTGCAAACAACTATTAACCACAAGCAATCAATGAAATTATACACTGACATTAATTACTCAATAAGAACAAACCACATCACAATCACCCTAATCAAGCCCTAGAAATTGATAGAAATCTAAATCACAATCATGGTATAAACATGGCTTTCCTATCTAACACCCTAGAAAGAGAACTACTCACTCATAATTGAATTGACAACAATAAGACTAATATGAAACCCTAAGAATTGCATCATGAACAATTGAATAATTAAACTAAGCAATCAAAGTAATTAAAGAGATAAAGAGTAGAGAAGAGTACCAATTAACGGAAAGCAGGAACTTTTATTGAAATCGAAATAGGTTTGATCACCTCTACATTAATCTAAAGTGTTTGAATTAAACTGAGAGCAATGTAGAATAAAACTAGTCTAAAACCTAATGAAAGATGAATAAAAGATGATTGAAAGATAATGAGGAAAAAGGTATTTATAATACCCCTCAAGTTCACTAAAAACGGGAACAAAAAGTGAAAAAGCGCGACACATGACCCCAGACCCGATCGGGCCCGAGCACAGTACCCGATCGGGTCAAATACCAAAAGCTCCCCTTTTGCTTCTCGTGGTCCACGCAGCAGCAGCGCGCTATGCAGACGAAAATTAAGGTCCGCCCGATCGGGCCTTGGGCAGCCACCCGATCGGGCCTGGGAGCATTACAGCCCAGCACAAGCGCCTCGCAAGCAGCAACAATATAAGACCTAGCAGCACCTGGCCCGATCGGGTCGGGCACACTATGCCCGATCGGGTCTGGTGCATTGATGCTCGCCCGATGCGATCGGGCGTGACTCGCCCGATCGGGTCTGGTGCACTGATGCTCGCCCGATGCGATCGGGCGTGACTCGCTCGATCGGGTCCGCAACTTCTATACCCGATCATAAATACTTCGCCCGATCGGGCCATTTCTGCCCGATCAGTGCACGGAAAACCCCTTTTGACTCCTTTGCTCTCTAATCTTCACTTTTAGGGGTCTTGGGACCTCCTAAACTATCCATAAAGCTCGTGAGCCATCCTACGTGCCTCATAACATCTCGTAAAGCCGTGGTTGCTTCCAAATGGCTCGGGAATAAGGAGAAAACTCCATAAAACCTGCAATTCAATACTAAAACACGAAACCACAACTACATACGATAGTTAGCACAAAATAGCTCCCAAGAGCTCCAATGACGCACAAATTAGCTTGTAAATAAGGGAGAAAACTCTATATAAATACGTGATATCAGGGGGCAACTTCTCTATAACCTCAATCTTGGCCCTATCTACCTCAATTCCCTTTTGGGAAATTTTGTGTCCCAACACAATGCCATCCTCAACCATCAAATGACACTTCTCCCAATTAAGCACTAGATTCATCTTTTGATATCTTTGAAGCAAAATTTTCAAGTTCTCGAGACAATTATCAAAAGATGAACCTACTACGGAGAAGTAATCCATGAATACCTCAATGGTATCTTCCAACATGTCCGAAAAGATGGCGGCCATACACCTTTGAAATGTAGAGGGCGCATTGCACAAACCAAATGACATCCTTCGATAAGCAAAGGTACCAAATGGACAAGTGAATGTAGTCCTTTCTTGGTCATCAGGGTCGATGGGAATTTGAAAGAACCCCGAATAACCATCAAGGAAACAAAAATGGGAATGGCCCGCCAATCTTTCCAACATTTGATCAATAAAAGGGAAGGGGAAATGATCTTTCCGGTTGGCTTTATTCAATCTCCGGTAATATATGCACATACGCCATCCGGTCACCGATCTAGTGGAGATTTGTTCTCCCTTTTCATTTGTGATGACGGTCATGCCTCCCTTTTTAGGGACCACATGGACGGGACTAACCCACCGACTATCGGAGATAGGGTAGATTATCCCCGCCTCAAGGAGTTTCAAGACCTCCTTTTTGACCACTTCCTTCATATTGGGATCCAACCTCCTTTGAGGCTCAATAGAAGAAGCATGATCGTCATCAAGATGAATTCTATGCATGCATAGAGTAGGACTTAGCCCTTTGAGATCTTCAATGCTATACCTAATGGAACTTCTATGTTCCCGAAGGACATCAAGAAGTTGAGAAAGTTGAGTGCCTTCAGGTGTAGCATTGACTATCACCGGGTAAGTCTCACCCTCACCAAGAAAAGCATATTTTAGAGAAGGGGGAAGGGGTTTCAACTCTACCCTGGGAGGAGGCTTAGAACTCTCCTCCTTAGGTGAAGGCACATTAAGAGCCTCAATCTTCTCCTCCTTAGAATAATAAATTGGAGAGGCATCCATGGCAAGCTTGAAGTTTTTCCCTTCCTCATTATCTTCCAAATCTTCTCCCAAAAGTACATCTTCCAAGGGGTCTTTCTTACCCCTTAAACTCTTCAAAGTCAAGACCTCTTCATCAAAACTATCTATCCTCTTCACCTCTTCCATTATTGGAGACTTCATTGATTGCTTGAAAGCAAATTCCATGCTCTCATCTCCTACCCTCAAAGTAAGCACATCTCGCTTCATATCAACAAGAACTCCGGCCGTTTTAAGGAAAGGCCTCCCAAGTATAAGAGGGACTTGAGAGTCTTCCTCCATCTCCATAACCACAAATTCACAAGGGATGAAAACCCTTCCAACTTGAACCGGTACATCCTCCAACTCTCCAACAGGAACTTTCACTGATCTATCGGCGAGTTGAATGACCCTCCTAGTAGGCTTGAGTTCAAAATTAAGTTGCTTAGCGATGGACAAGGGCATCAAACTCACACTTGCCCCCAAATCCGCCAAGGCCCTCTTGGGCTCCAAGTCCCCAATCTTCAAAGGAATAGAAAATGACCCCGGATCTTCAAGCTTCTTGGGTAGCTTGTTTTGAAGTACGACACTAACCTCGGCGGTCAAAGCAATGGTGGCACTTTCCTCGAGCTTGGTCTTGTTGGAGAGGAGCTCCTTAAGAAACTTGGCATAAGTAGGCATTTGAGACATGGCTTGTAGAAAAGGGATGTGCACTTGAAGCCCTTTCATGACTTCTAAGAATTTCATGAATTTATCATTGAGTTGCTTCTTTGCTAGCTTTTGAGGAAAAGGAACCGGAGGCACATAAGACTTGGGTGCCGCTTGACTAGCCTCTTTACGTTACTCATGAACTTCTTTCTCTTGGCTTGGCTCAACATCACCTTCATCCTCCACAACTACCTCTTCAAGAAGCTTCTCAACCTCCCCTTCACTCCCCCTTTTCTCAACTTTCGAGCTTTCATTCACCTCACTAGGCATCCTAGGCCCCTCATAGTTTGCTCCGGATCTCAAAGTAATGGCCTTAGCATGCTCGTGAATCACGGGTTGGCTTGGGAATTGAGTAGAAGAAGAAGAAGAATTGCTTACTTGTTGGGCAATTTGGGCAAGTTGGGTCTCAATCATTTTGTTGTGAGCTTGCATTTGTTGTAAGGAAGAGTGAATATCCCCAAACTTCTTATCATTATCGGCATTGGTCTTGGTTTGTTGGGCTAGGAAAAGTTGAAGTGTAGACTCAAGTGATGAAGTCTTGGGTGGGTTAGGCTCAAAGGGTGGTCTTTGTTGTGGTTGGTTGAAACCGGGTGGTCGAAAGTTGGAGGAGTAGTTGTTGTGATTGTGTGGTGGGGGATGTTTCCATGTTCCTTGAGAGGGGTTGTTCCACCTCCCTTGGTTGTTGAAGTTTGAAAGCCCCTCTTGTCTTGCACCAACCCATGCTATATGTTCCGTAGATCCACCACAATAAGAGCTTGCATGATCGGTGCCTCCACAAATCACAAGAGAAAGCTTGGGAAGGTGGTTGGCTTGGGGATGCCAAGTTCACCTTCTCAAGTTTCTTAGCTAGAGTGTCTAGCTTAGCATGAATATGATCCATGGCCTCCACATCATACTTCCCTTTACCACTAACCTTCTTGCTTGTAGACCTTGTGTTCCCCCAAGAGTAGTGCCTCACAACCTCTTCTATGGTGGTTTCAATATCTTCAACCCGTAGCTTGGTGAGTTGACCCCTCGCTCCGGAATCAAGACTAGCTCTAGTCATAGGAAGCAACCCATCATAGAAACTTTGCATCAACATCCATTGACTATACCCATGGTGCGGACACGACCTTCGGAGGTCTTTAAACCTATCCCATGCCTCATTCAAACTTTCATCTTCATCTTGTATGAAATTAGAGATCTTCCTTCTAGCCTCGGAAGTCTTCTCTTGGGAGTAGAACTCATCAACATAAGCCGCCGTTACTTGTGCCCAAGTAGTCAAGGAATCGGGAGGTAGAGATTGTAGCCACTTCTTGGCTTTCCCCATGAGAGAGAAATGAAAACGATTAAGCCTCACGAACTCTTGAGTAACATTATTTTGCTTGACCGTGGCACAAAGCTCAAGGAAGTTCGCCAAATGGTCAAGTGGACACTCATGAGAACATCCTCCATAAGGCTCTTGCTTGATCATTCTAATCAAGTGTGGAGAGAACTCAAAGTTAGCGGTTGTTGTCGGCCTCCGAATCCCACTTTTGAGCTCAAATGCTTCGGGGTGACCATAGTCCCTCAAAGCTCTTGGAACGGGTGGATCCTCCGCCATAATACTAGAAGTTGAAGAACGAAATTGATCTTTCTCAAACACCTCCCCCGGTTGCTCCTCTTTAGTAGATAGTACCCTTGGTTCCCGAAAAATCCTCCTCAACTCCCGTAAAGTGCCCTCAAGATTGTGGTCAATTGGAAGCAATGGATCTCCTCGTAACCTTCTTGACATGCAAATACAAAAGCTCAAGGTAGAGATTAGTAACACAAGGGCTTACCACCAAGTAGTTTGCAACCTATTGGTAACCAAAAGAAAACAAAAATTAGAAAAGGGGAGAAGGAATAGACTTGACTTAGACTCAAAAATCACAATTCAAAGCAATGTAATCCGTTGCTTCCCTGGCAACAGCGCCAAAATTTGACACGGTCGTTGCACATGCCAAATATATATACCTAACTTAGCCAATATAGGGTAAGAAAGGGTCGATTCCACAAGGAAGCAAGGATTAGCAAGGGTTGAAAGCAATTAAGCGAGCTAAGCCTATTTTGAGTGATTTTTAAGATTAATTGATTAACTAAGAAAACAAGAACTAATTAGCTAACAATTAAACTAAATGATTCGGGTTTAACAATAATAAGAAGACACTAGGGATAGGGGAATCACTAGTTAACCAATTGCTAACCTATTCGTCAAGCCAAGGGGATTCATTAGGTTCAACTAAGGGACTATGGTCGCTCCTATGTTTCCTAATTACTCTCTCGAGCTAATTAGGAGGACTTAATCAACCAATTTTACCTATTCTCATGGTAAAATCAATTGATCAAGTATTTCCACAACTCGAAGCGATTCGATTAAGGTCCTAGGAAGCCTAACACCTATTCTCATGGTGAAGTCAACCTATTGACTAACCTAAGGTCCATCAAAAGCTTCATCTCTCAATCCTTCACTTTTGATCTCCTAATCTAATTCAATTGATGATCATGCAATTAAACAAGCAATTAAATATTTTAGTCAACCCAATTTATCCTAAATCTACCCCCTAGCTTGACTTTGGAGGTCAACTCATGATCTACCTAGTTCATCCCCTTCCCCTAGCCTAGAAACTACTCTAAAGCCATTCAAGAAGCAAAATGAAAAGCTTGAGGTATTAAATGAAGATCAACAATGGTATAAATCAACATAAAAGAGATAAACATCAACTAACCAACACTAATTAAGCTAAAACAAAATAAAGCAAGTAAATAAGCAAATGAAGCAAAGGGATAGAACAAATGCTCTAAATAGATGAACAATAAATAGAAAACTCCATAGAAATACCTTCAAAAGCTTCAAAAATGGTTTCAAGATCTACTTTATCTCTCTAAAATTACTTCTCTCTCTAATTAAGCTAATAATGATTCTGGAATTAAAAAGATATTCAAAGATTATTACAAAATTAGATTTATACCCCGTAGAAATAAGGGCAAAAACGGAAAAGACGAAATAAAACTACGGAGCCTGGGCAATGGAGCGCCCGCTCCTCACAACATGGAGCGCCCGCTCCTACATCGCTCCTGGGTCGCTCCAACTCACTGATCCTCTGTCTTCATTTCTTGACCCCTGGAGCGCCCGCTCCCTATCCTTAGGAGCGCTCGCTCCCCTGTTATACGCCTCTTCTTTGCTTGATAACCTTCAAAACTCTCAAGGCAAATGTTAGATGGGGAGGGGGGTATGCACATGCATATGCAACAACCTATATATACATCCTAACTATATGCAAATGAGCTAATCTAGATGCTAAACACAAGATAATAAGAAATGATGAAAAAGGGAAGGAAAAGGAAGTTAAATGACCTAAAATGCATCTAAATGCCCTAAAACTACATGCAAATAAGTGAACCTAAAGTTCACTTATCACTCACTAATGTCATTCCAACATAATGGACTACGACATTTTCTACCATATAAAGCCTTGAAAGGAGCCATCTTAATGCTCGAATGGTAGCTATTATTGTACGAGAATTCTATTAGAGCTAACATATCATCCCAAGTCTTAGGATAATCTAAAGCACATGCTCTCAACATATCTTCAAGAGTCTGAATGGTCCTCTCCAATTGACCATCAGTTGCTGGATGAAAAGCCGTACTCTTAAGCATGTCGGTCCCAAAAGCCTTATGTAAAGCATCCCAAAAATGAGATAAGAATCTCGAATCTCTATCTGACACAATTGTGGAAGGAATTCCATGATGCCTCACCACTTGGTCCACATATACTCTATCACACTGATCCATCGACCAGTTATCTCTCATCGGCACAAACTTGGCTACCTTAGTTAGTCTATCTATGATCACCAACACCTTGGTGTATCCCTTTGCTGTCTTGGGAAGACCTACGACAAAATCCATTGCTATGTCATCCCACTTCCACTTAGGCACTAGTAATGGTTGAATCGTTCCCTGAGGTCTCTTGTGTTCACTCTTGACCTTTTGGCAAGTCAAACATCGAGCAACAGATTCAGCTATTTCTCTCTTCATATTGTTCCACCAGAACATTATCTTCAAGTCCTTATATAACTTATCCCCTCCAGGATGGATAGAATAGGTCGTATTATGTCCTTCTTTCATCACTTTCTCTTTCAACTCGGTGTAATTCGACGGTATACACCACCTTCCATTGAATCGGATACTATCATCCTCATAGATACTAAACTCCTTTGTCTTCTTCTCCTCGATCAACTTCTTAATCTTCTTCATCTCCTCATTCCCTTCTTGAGCCTTTAAAATCTCCTCATTCAGTGTTGATTGAATTGAAATAGCATTCAAGCATGCTTCCACTCCACCACTTCCAACAACTTCAATACTAAGCTTCCTAAACTCCTCACACAACTTTTCTGGCAATACCAAAATACTCAGACTATGGCTAGTCTTGCGACTTAGAACATCTGCGACTACATTCGCCTTTCCTTCATGATATATGATCTCGATATCATAATCATTCACCAACTCTAACCACCTTCTTTGCCTCATATTCAAATCTTTTTGAGTGTACAAGTACCTCAAACTCTTGTGATCGGTATACAACTTCACCTTCACTCCATACAAGTAGTGTCGCCAAATCTTAAAAGCAAACACCATTGCGGCTAATTCTAGATCATGGGTTGGGTAATTCACCTCATATGGTTTCAATTGCCTAGAAGCATAGGATATAACCTTTCTATTTTGCATCAAAACACATCCCAAACCATTCTTTGATGCGTCACTATATACTTCTAACTCAGCATTTTCCTCTAGCAACGTCAAAATCGGAGCTGTAGTCAACAACTCCTTAAGCTTATAAAGGCTTTCTCACACTCTTAGGTGCATAAGAACTTCGTCTCTTTCTTCATAAGACTAGACATCGGCTTAGCTATCCTCGAGAAATCCTTCACAAAACGCCTATAGTAGCCAGCTAGACCCAAGAAACTCCTTATGTCAGTGACATTCCTAGGTGTAGACCATTCACTAACTGCTTTTATCTTTGCTGACCCCACAGAAATTCCATCCTTCGACACAATGTGGCCAAGAAACGCCACTTCTTCCATCCAAAATTCACACTTCGAAAACTTTGCGTACAACTGATGCTCTCTAAGTGTAGACAACACTAACCTTAGGTGCTCCTCATGCTCTTCTTTATTCCTCGAGTAGATACGGATATCATCAATGAAAACCACTACAAATTTATCCAAATACTCTCGAAACACTCTATTTATTAAGTCCATAAACATCGTTGGTGCATTGGTTAACCCAAATGGCATCACTATGAACTCGTAGTGACCATACCTAGTCCTAAAGGTAGTCTTTGGTATGTCCTTCTCCGCAATTTGCAATTGGTGATACCCTAACCTCAAATCAATCTTCGAAAATATCGAAGCTCCTTTCAACTGATCAAACAAATCATCAATCCTTGGCAACGGGTACTTATTCTTAATAGTCACCTTATTGAGATCCCTATAATCGATGCAAAACCTCAAGCTCCCATCCTTCTTCTTCACAAACAAAACAGGTGCTCCCCACAAAGAGTAACTAGGCTAATATACCTCTTCTCAAGTAACTCCTCTAGTTGCTTATTCAACTCCTTCATCTCTGCTGGAGCCATTCTATAGGGTGCTTTCGATATCGGTGCAGTTCCAGGAACTAGGTCTATGGTGAACTCCAACTCTCTCTGAGGTGGCATTCTAGGTTTGTCTTCAAGAAATACGTCTGGGAACTCATTCACTACCTCCACATCCTCTACCCTAAGGTTTTGTTCTTCCACCCTCTGCACACTACATAAGTATAACGGTGCTCCCTTACCCACTTGCTTCACCGAACTCAAAGCTGAAATGATCTTGATCCTATTCCCTTCTGATTTTCCTTTAAAAGTCACCTTCTTTCCACTCTTATTCCTCAATCTCACTTTTTATTCTCCACAAAGAATCTCGGCTTTATATTCCTTAAGCCAGTCCATTCCCAAAATAACCTCCAAGTCATCTAAAGGAAACTCTATAAGATTGGTTTCAAAGTCTACATCCCTAATTCTCACAAGGACATTCTCATATACTCTAGAGCAAGTCACTATTTCCCCAGATGGTAACATAATCGGTATCTCAACAGTCCTAGGTTTCTCTAAACCATATTTAGAAACAACTAACTTTGAAACAAATGAAAGCTCAGTTCCTGAATCAAATAAAACATTAACAGAAGTGGAGTTGATATAAACATTACCCGAAACTACGTCTTTTGACGCCTCAACCTCACTAGCACTGATCACGTTCAACCTCGCAACAACAGGCACACTCGGTCCAGCTCCACTGGAAACTGTCTTGTTATTCCCATTCTGCTTGTTCCCACCTTGATAGTTCCTTCCTCCTGGATGGTTTCAATTACCCTGACCACTATGGCTTCCACTCTTTCCCTTAGTCCTCAACTCATGGTTCTTTGCAAAACATTCATACTCTCTATGACCTGATTTGTGGCAGTAGTTACACTCCAGTGGTTTTCCTTCACAATCCTTCCCAGGATGATTGTAGGGACACTTCTTAAAGAAATACATTCTTTCTCCTCCTTTCTTTTCCTTATTAGAGCCATTGCCTCCCTTCTGTTGCTGTTGATAATGGCCTCCGTTCCTCTGGCCACTAGCTTGTCATCCTTGGTGAAAGTTGTGTTGGGGCTTGAACTACTTGTCGTTCTTTTGAAAGTTCTGACTTGGATTCTCCTTCTTTTTACTAGTTGAGTTCTCAACTCCAGCTTGTTTCAAATAGGAACCTAAATGAGCAGCCCTATCATACACTTCCTCTAAGGTCTTGAAAGTCGCACCTCCTGACCAAAGCTTCACCTCAAGATTAAGACCAGTCTCAAACCTAATAGCCTTTCTCTCCTCAGTAGGCACTAACTCTGGAGCAAATTTCATCAACTCAACAAACTTGTCATAGTACTGCTCTACAGTCATGTCCCCTTGGTTCAACTCATCAAATTCAGTGGCCTTTTGCCTTCTCAGAAAATTAGGGTAAAACTTCTCCTTCATAGCGGCTTCAAAAGCCTTCCAGTCAAAGTTAGGCCTCGCTAACAATGTCTCCTTGTGTTGTGACCACCAAAAGTCAGCTTTTTCCTTGAGGTAATATGCAGCTGTAGCTATCTTCCTACTTTCTGGGCATCTAATAGCATCAAATAACTTCTCAAAATCTCTAAACTAGTTCTCAAGCTTGCTAGGTTCACCCTTCCCATCATAAGAATACGGTTTGCTATCATTAACCCTCTTAAACCAATCAGTAGGTTGCTTCTTCGTAGAACGTCTCCTAGCTAAGTTCGAGGTCGCTCGAACCAAATTCCTTATCTGAGCATCAACTCTAGCGTTTCTGTCGGCCATTGATCTGCCCAAGGAAAGAAAACGCGATTCAAAAATCCTTCTATTGACCCCTAATACAAGTCATAACTACTAAGGAAACGTCACATTGACATTTAAACTAGGATTTCCTTCTCAAGGAACTACTATACTTACTCTCTTACTAGAGTAAGCAAGAATTATCACTACCTTGGGGTGACTACACCCCTAGGAGTAACTAGAAGCAAACTATAGTCCAAATCGGACTCCAAACAAAGCAGATAATACTATAAATAACATTGCAATCAAACACTTAGTCACATCAAACACACTTAAAAAGAAACATACTACTAAACCTTAGAACTCCTTCTACTATAAAGTGAAGACTTAGTGACTAAGGCGATGCAAATGCATATGCATATCCCTTCCCTTTTGAAAATAACTTGAAATATGTTTAAGTTTCAAAAACTTTTCTAAAACGCACTTCAAACAAACCTTGAGAAATCAAACTTTGAGAAATCAAATCTTAAGAAATCAAACTTTGAAAATCTTAAAGAACCAAAACCTTAAAGCTCTGATACCACTTTGTAACACCCCCACAATCCCTCCATTTAAAAACCACAATAAAATAGAGAAATTGTGGAGATGTTACGCCACGCATGATAATACGTAAGGCTAAACAGAGAATACAGCGGAAGTCTTTTAAATCATAACTTGAAATACTTTAATAAAATCACAATATAAAATTCAATAAATGAGTTATCAACTCAAGAACTACCCCATAATCGTTCCTTAATTAAAACAAACATAAACCAAAATAACTTTATTGAAATAAGTGTTTATGCACTAAAATTCCCATCTTGATGCTCATGATCCCCATGCACAGCAACACCTGTACCTGAAACTCAACCTCTAAGATCTGCCCGCCATTCACAAACACATTCATGAATGGGTCGTCACAGGGTCATTGAGGTAAAACAATAACCAAACAAACAAAACACATACATCAGCAACGCTGAGTACATAACACCACTAAGCTAATGCAATAAAATAATAATATAGGCAATCCTCAAATAATTTGGCTTGTTCTTCTCATGATTCTAACTGCAAAACAAGGACTGAACTAACTAAATTCATTCTTTAATATATATTGGCAATGAACGGACACCGTCCTCCACTTGGAGTAATATACGGGATACTATTTCTTGTGTAAGAGATTCCACACCTCTTACTAATAAAGTAAAGTTCCATGAACTTAAAATAACTTGACTGGAGAAGTACACGCTTGTTAGTGAAATGAAAGAGAGAGTTCCATTCTCAAATGATAGGAATAACTCAAAAGTTCCATTCCTAGTCTCCTTTTTATGTTCATAACATAAACTCAAACAATCTTAAGGCACAAGCCTCTCCTTACTTCTCATGCTCAACAAATAATCCTTATAAACCACTAAGGTCAATAGGTCAAAGTGTATGTACCTTGCTACTACAATGGAATCACCAAACAAAAGTCACAATTGCTTTTGTAATGCTTGGAACCTACCAACAAAGAAGTACTTAACAACAAATAATTCAAGGCTACTAATAAATAAAAATCAGCTTTTAAATAATAATAATAAATCTGATTTTTATTTTAAAACGCTCTAAAAACTCTTTTGAATCATAAAACTTAAAAACCTTTACTAGTAGACAAAGCCCAATACAAATTAATGTTTAAAACCTCATAAAAACTAACTATTTATTAATTAAAATACAGCAGTAATTTAATTAATAAAATAATAAATAAAAATATTTTTTAAAAAAAAAACTAGAAGTGGTTCGAAAAACCACTAGCAAAACCGCACCAAAATTCTCGACCGGCCACCGACGAGGACTCCGACCATCGCATGGCAGCAGCGTCTGGGTCACTCGACGAACGCCGGCCGATCACCGGCCAAGGTGGCTGCCGGAAAAACGCACGGGAGGCGCACGAACGAAAAGGAGCGAAAGAAAAAGAAAGAGAAAGAAAAAGAGAAAGAAAAGGGAGAAAAATAAAACCCTTTGCATCACTTGAATGCTTGAATGATCCTCCTACAAAAATCAATGGAGAAAATTAAATTAGAACTTGAATCAATGGAGGAATTGAGGGAGAAATAAAACTAGGGTTTGAGAGAGAAGAGAGAAAAAGAGGAACCTTAATTACTCCTTGTGATGATGGTGGCTAGTAAATGATGGACGAACCCTAATTCCTCCTTTTACAGTGGAAAAATACTACGTTTTGGTGAAAAGACCAAAACACCCTTAATGATAAAATTTATCAAAAAAACCCTTCTTCTTAAAATTACTAAAATTCCTTTTAACTAAAAATACTAATTTTTAAATTGCTTTAATACTTCAAAAAATGATTAAAACTATTTAATAAAATAACTCAAAAATATGGGGATTACACTCTCATGCTTGGCCCCATCACTAGACCCTTAGCCATTCCTGTTCTGGAATTTCCATTCCCATTCCTGTTCCTCTTGTAATTACCTTGACTTCATTTAGCTTAGAAATCTTTCCTCTTATCTCCTAGGGCAACGTTTTTCTTGTATGTCACGCCTAGTCTGCAATCCATAAATATGAGCGGCTCCCCCATACACAACATCTAGGGATGTAAAGGTTTCACCTCCTAACCCCAATTGAATTTCCTTAGTCAAACCTTGCTCAAATCTTTGAGCTTTCAATTACTCGGTGGCAAATACTTCAGGTGCAAATCTAGACAAAGCTATGAACTTGCTGTAGTACTCAGAAATAGACATACTCCCCATCCTAAGATTAATGAACTCTTGGGCCTTTTGCTTCCTCATGAAAGCAGGGTAAAACATTCCTCTAAGAGAAGTGGTGAAGGAATCCCAATTGAAATCAGCCTCGACACTAATTCTAGTCCCGTTTTCCTTCCACCAAAGATCAGCCTCATCTTTCAATACATCACAACATGATCTACGTTCATTGCCGCAGGGCAATTCACAGCTCCAAATATCTTGTCGAATTCTCTAATCCAACTCTCCAAGAAAGTAGGGTCAGTCTGTCCCTTAAAATAAGGCGGCTTAACTTTAGCTAGCTTCTCAAACATATCGTCTGTAGTGTCAGGACGTTCAGTTCTCTCTTGGGTCAAGCTCTCTGCCAAAAGACGAATGGCAGAGGCTAGGGCGACATCATTGTTGGCCATCGTACTGCGTCACCTATGAAAAACATATACGTCTAATTTCAGGTCACAATTCATAACTAATTGCCATTCTACGAAGGCATCGAAAAGAAAATTGATCATACAAGATCGACTAAAGAAAATAGGTTCAACGAAGTTTGACTTGGATTAAGTCCAAAGTACAGACAATTTATTTGGAACAAATCCAAGCACTAATGAATTTATTTGGAGTACATCCAATCTCAAACAATTTATTTGGAATACATTCAAGCACAAACAATTTATTTGGAATATATCCAAGCTCAAACAATTTACCATTACTTGCACAATCATGCAAGAATTAAATAACCAACCATGAGAAATAAAATAAAATAATTCCCATTCTCGTACTAAATAAATATTGCTCAACTCATATAACCAAAAGAATATTTTATTTCTGCCAAAATAATAACAATAAATATTTCCTCAATTCATAACAAGAATTCACTATATATAATTCCTCAAATGAATAGTACCAAAATAAATAACTAGTGTAGCATAGCTACCTTATACAAAAGAAATGCTAAAATAAATGACATCAAAATAAATCTCAAGGACTAACATCATGATTTCTATCCTTATTTGTATTGTACTTCTCAGGAGTGAATAATTCATTTTCAAAGTCATCCATGTCCTCAATCACACATTTATAATTTGGCTCTTCAGCTCTAGTTGTCGTCCTAATACGTTTAGGTGAAGGTTCATAGATGTACTCGATCTCATCTTTCACTATTAGTATCATCATTAAGTATATCAGCCAGAAAGGCATCATAAATATCTTTACGGGTATGACCTCTAGCTTGGTCGAACTCTTGTAACATCTCATCATCACTCTCAGTAGCTACTCTTAGAATATGGCGTAATCCAACCTCTAAGCTAGTATAGCTCTCAAGCACAGACTCCGTGTCAGACTCGTCATCACTAAGTACAATAGGATTGTAAAAACTTCCAACTCGATCGACTTCACTATCAGACATGCCTAAAGGTCCATCTACTGTTGAGCAAGACATCTACAAATGAACAACGTTCACTCTTAGCGTGTATTCCCAACAATAACAAAAATAAATAAATAACCTCAAAATAAATAAATCAACAACCAACCAAAAAGAAACATGTACTCAACATGTAAACATGATTAAAAACTTCAGACAATTATACACAACCAGACATTCAGACAAAAATGACTCAATAAGTGTGCAGACTAAAATAGCTGAACAGACTACCGATACTAAACTAACTGAACAGACTCAAAATAAAGTAGCTGAACAGATTAGCAAATAGAAAATAAACTAAACATAACAAAATAATGCAGACATATGATATTTCTATTCTATATGCCCATCCGAAACTACCCATCTCACTCAAATAAAATAAATAAGCAAGACAAAAATAATTTTCGAAATCTCAAAAATTTTCGAAAATACTCAATAAATACCGAAAAAATATAAAAATTTTCGGACATATAAAAGTAAAAATTTTGGACAAAATCCGAAAATTCCAAAATAATAAAAGGAAGTAATTAATTAAATATTTCAGAAATTCTAACAAAAACAGAAAAATAAATAAAGAAAATAGGAATAAAATCAAAAAATTAAATAAATTCGAAAATAAAATTTCCAATTGAAATAAAATTTAAAAATGAAATCCCCATCAAAATAAGATTCGAAAATAAAATTCCCTTCAAAATAAGATTCGAACCTTTTTCAAAAACAAACCTCAAATTCATCAAAATAAATTTAAGAAATGAATAAGTAGGAGCTTACTTTCATAAAAATAACTTTGAAAATAGCTAGGCCAGTTTTAGTTAGGCGCCTAAAAAAATAGTTTTGGCACGAAGGGCCGATAAAACCTTAAGCTTCAAGATACCACTTTGTAACACCCCGACAATTCTCTCTTTATAAAACATATATTTTTCCCAACTAAAACAGAGAATTATCAAGGCATTATCGCCCGTGTGAAAACGTATCGCGGTATCGGCTTACTTAGAGTATTGCAGCGGAAAACATTAAATAAACTTTAATAAATACTTAAAACATAATAATTGTCAAACTAATATCCAAACCTCGAAAGTAATTCAAAACCAATCAAAACATTTAAGAATAAATAATCCATAAAAATATTTTATTAAAATAACATAAAGGTAGGAAGCAAATAAAATAATAAAACGATCTCCCAACATCGTTTCCCAAGTCCCAAATGAATATTTGAGATGATGCATCATGCCTTCAAACCGGTAGGCAAATACTCAATTGAAAACTGCTCGCCAATAAAGGGTTATCACATGATCAATAGACACAACTATGATCGACACACAGAAAAGCACGTAGTCAGCAAAGTTGAGTACTTACAAAAATAAAATAAAATATAAAACCTAATCATAATAATACTAAGCAATAGAACATGATCAATACAAATACCTCAAGACCTCAACTCGTAAAATAAGACTTGACTCCACAAGACATACAACATGATAATCATTTAGTAAATTGAATAGTTAATGGATCGAGTTGTCCAACCAAAAACCAGTTTTCAAAATGAAAGACTGAGTTACGGGCGCGACTCCGTAACCCCTTGACCAACGATATCGAGGAACCTTTAGAAATAAAAATAGGGTACGGTGATCAATGCGACCCCAAGAAAAGCCATGGGCTACCACCATGTACTCCAACTCATACTAGTCCAGAACTTCAGACGTGCACAAGTCTAAAGCTATTGCTATTCACTTCCACTTTAAGTATTAGTAAGTTATTTGATGTTGGACTCTAAACAGACAAAAAACACATAACATGAATACAACAAATATTCCTCTTTTATCTTAGGATTAAATAAGTGATCAAACAATTTCAATTGACCAAGAATTAATCCTCCAAATTTATTTGTTGACTTAAATCAACAATCGAATGTCCAACGACAATAAATATACATACCCTACAAATCCCTCGGTCTTTGCAAAGTAGTAAAATAACCATAACCAGTAATAATCCAACTAACTCATAAAGTCCTCGGCCTTTGAAAAGTAATAAAATATCCACTAAGGGAAATGATACCAAAATCCATAATCCAATAACAAAATACTATTAATCCAACTTCACATGAGGGATCAAAATATAGATACTTCCAAACAACATGCTTGAATCAAACATCCATTCAATCATGTAATAAACATAAAGGCAATTAACATGCTCAACAACACGTAATTCCAGTTCAATAGCCACGTATGAACCATAAAAGGGTCCCTTATACATGATACTATAAATAATCCTAATCCTTAGGACATGATACTAGTGTAACACATAAAGACATGTACGTACCTTGTGTAGACAAAGTGAGAGGCAACTTTAAAATTCTCGAAGTAGCCTAAAGTAAATTCTCCACCTACCAAAACAATAATACAACAATGAATTAATATTCTAATTAATTCACAGCAATATAATTTATTTTAAAATGCTTCAAAACTCGTATTAAAATGCTTTAAATACATTAAAGTTCTAACCTTTAATAACCTTTAATAACCTTTAATATAATACTCATAAACCTATACTTTAAAACCTCAAAAATCATTACTTTAATACTTAAAACTCACTTTAAACCATAAACAATAAATCTGAAATTATAATTTGTATTCACAATAAACAAAAATTAGATTTTTAATAATTCGAATAATAAAGTTTTCAACTTTATTATAAAAAACATATAAAACTCATAAAAACTATAACTTTAACATTAAACTATAATTAAACATTAAAGTAAAGGATAAGAGTTAAGAAATAACCGAAGAAAACCAGAAAAACCAAGGAAATACGCATTAGGGTAGCGTGTGGGCTGGCGGTGCGGTGGCGCGTGTGCAGCACGCGCGGCTGGGTTGCGTGCTGGCTACTGTGCCCGGACGAGAGCGAGAGAGGGAGAGTGGGTGCGTGGCTGTGCTACGGCAGTACGCACGGCAAAGCGAGAGGGAGAGCGGCGAGTGGTGTGGGAGCCTCGCCGAAAACGCGAGTGAGGGTGAGTAGTGGCCGACACACGCACAGAAATCGAAGGAAGAAAGAGAGGGAGATGGGGCGCCGGTTTGGGGAGAGAAGGGAGAGGAGAAAATAAAAAGTGTATAATTATGGTTTGGGGGGTACTTATAGGTTTTGCCTAAAAACCTATGGCATTTAGGTTAGCTTAGGTTTGGGCTCAAGATGATCATCAAACTTAAACAAATGGTTTGGGTTCCTCAACCCTACATTAAAATTTATTTTAAACACGACCCAAAAGTTTTAAATAATATATTCAATACTTAAAATCAACCCAATAATATTAATGACTATTTAAAACGTTTAAACAATCATTTGACTTTCAAAATAGTCAATACTTAAATAATTAAATAAAATAAATATATAAATGATTATAAATATACTTTAAATATTTATTTATAAAATTCATAAAATTACGGGGGTTACAAATAGGGTGTGAATGGTCATATGTCATTCAAGGAGAGAGAATTAAGAGATGATGGTGGTACAGAGTTGGAGTGAGTGAGTTGAGAATGAGATCATGGGAAGCTGAGGATGAGATTGTAATTTCACAGTAACGATGACGTTTAGGTTATGTTGTGGTGGCTACCGCCATTAAAATGGATGGGTTGGAAATGCTGGAGTTTTTTTAAAAGTAGGGGTGTGTGGTGCTAAAGCCTAGAGAAGGAATGATGGAGGTCCATCTAGCTCCATTGATTCCAAGACTAAGAACATGGTTGCTTGTGTGTTAAGGGATGTTCTGAATTCCCTTAAGTCTATTGAATCCTTTAAGTCCTTTGAAAGTGTCCTTAGCTTAGTTAATTAATTATTGACTAAGTTACTATCTTTAATTGCTTTATTAGGGAGTCTAGATAATAAAATATTCTCTTAGTTAATTTAATGTCATATTAGATTAACTAGGATAGTATTAGTTGAGTTGTATTTTCATTTATGTTAATTAGAGAGTCCATTAGGGTTGTATGACTAATGTTGGACGAGTGAAGAGCTATAAATCAGCAAAAGTGGTGCCTAACCCCAAGAAGCTTCCAAGAAGATCAACTAGGAGCAAAGATAGGAAAGGAATCTCTATCCTTTCCACAAAATGGGAGGCCAAGCATATAAGATCAAGCAAAAGGAATCATTTTTCCTCCAAAGTCTATCTTAGGCGCCTAACTCTATCATTTAGGGTTTGGCTTCCTACTTTGAATTGATAAGTGAGTACATCAAGGAAAATGATAAGAGAGGATCGTCCAAAATGGTGAAGCAAAGCAAGGGATCGACCTTCAACCCTAGTTAGGATAGATTTTAGCTTAATTAATTTTTTATTATTTTAATTTCAGTATTTTTTTATCTAGAGAGTCAAGGACATGTATTTAAAGGGACATTTCATTTCAATAAAATAATTGGACGTTTAAACCTTAAAACCTTGAGTTTTACTTTGCTTTGATTAATTCCTAATTAATCTAGGCGCCTACGCTAGCTTGATTTTGAGCTTGAATCAAGTGGTGAACTTAGGAACCTTAATTTGACTTAGTGGTGCATCTGTATCTAAGTTAACTTAAGTAAAGCTTAACTATCATTTCATAATCATAATCAAACCTATTCTGCCTATCATATAGCCAGAATATAACATCTTGGTATCAGAGCCAACACATATCCTAGCCTAAAATCGCCCAAACACAAACCCTAAACACAATGTCTGGAACTAGCCAAACCAACGAACAGTTACAAGAAAGGATCATCATGATGGAGGAAGAGAAACGTGATAGTGAGGCTAGAATGGCCTTGCTTCAAGATCAAGTGAGGAGAATGTCTTTAAGACTAAGAAAACAAAGAGGAGATGAATCCTATGGGGATTCAGAGGGAGATAGTGACGAATCATCTAGGGTTCCATCCATCCAAAATGGTCAACGAAATTTCAATGACTTTTAGGTGGATCTTCCTGAGTATGATGGTAGATTAGATGCATATGAGTTTGTAGAATGGTTAAGGACTGTGGAAAGAGTCTTTGACTACAAGCAAATTCCGGAGGATAAGAAGGTCAAGCTTGTTGCTCTCAAGCTTAGGAAATATGCATCAACATGGTGGGCTAGTAAGTGTAGCAAGAGAGAAAGAGAAGGGAAGGAAAAGCTTAGGGATTGGACTAAGATGAAGAAATTACTCAAGAAGAAGTTCTTCCTACCTACTATGTCCAAGAGAACTTTTCCAAGTTCCATCATCTACAACAAGGTTCGAATTCAATGGAGACTTATGCAAGGGAATTCGAGTCATATCTCATGAAGTGTGAAGTACAAGAGGATGAACCTCAAACTCTGGTAAGATTTCTTGGTGGTTTGGATGTTAAGATTGCTAACATAGTTGAATTGCATCCTTTTTCTACTTTAGAGGATTTGATCATCTTGGCTCATAAGGTGGAAAAATAACAAAAGAGCAAAGGAAAGGTTGAAGTAGCTCGTTCTTACCCCAAACCTAACACCTACTCTAAACCAAACACAACCTTTTCTAAACCTACCCCAAATTCGATCCAAAAATCCCCAAACACTCCAAATACTTTCACCCCTAATACTTTCACCCCAAATAGATCTACTAGGAAGTGTTTTAGGTGCCAAGGAGGAGGACATATTGCTTCTGAGTGTCCTAACAAAAGAGTTGTAACCCTAGTAGAGTATGAGGCCCTAGATGAGGCAGATGATGTAGTCATGGAGGCGTGTGAAGAGGAGGAATATGGAGAAGAGATTGTTGGTCCTGATGAGGGTGAATTCTTGGTTGTTAGGAGAGCCTTGAGTGGAGTGGTAGATGAAGAGAAGTCACAACAAAGAGCGGCCATATTCCATACTAGATGTACTGTTGAGAACAAGGTGTGCACCTTGATTATTGATGGAGGGAGTTGTACCAATGTGGCGTCTCAAACTATGGTGGATAAGTTAAAGCTTTCAACTACTCCTCAGCCTAAGCCATATGTGATTCAATGGCTTAATCAAGGTAAAGGTATCCAAGTTACTAATCGTTTACTATTATCTTTTAGTATTAGTAGTAACTATAAAGAGGAGATTTGGTGTGATATTATTCTATGGATGCTTGTCATGTGTTGTTAGGGCGTCCATGGTTGTTTGATAGGAGAGTCATTCATCATGGTTACAAGAACACATATTCATTCACTAAAGATGGAAAGAAAGTAACCCTAACCCCTATCATGTCTATCCCTACCTCTAAACAACATTCCACAAAAGAAAAATATCATTCACTCACCACTTTATTAAAATCTGATTATCATGAACTTAGTCCTTTTCATGAATTATTGTTAAATATAGATCAAAAGGAACAAGTTGATAGTAATCTAGATCACCCTTTGCTTGTCCCATTGCTTGAGAACTACAAAGATGTCTTCCCCCATGAGATACCTCACGGCCTACCCCCTAAAAGAGACATCCAACACAAAATTGACCTAATTCCTGGAGCTATGTTGCCTAATAAGCCTGCCTATAGAACCAACCCTAAAGAAACTGAAGAGATAAGGTGTGCACCTTGATTATTGATGGAGGGAGTTATTCCAACTCTCTTAATTCCAAAGAAGAATGGTGAATGACGCATGTGTGTGGATAGTATAGCTATTAATAAGATCACTATTAAATAAAGATTTCCAATTCCAAGATTGAATGATTTATTAGATGATCTTAATGGTTCCAATGTGTTTTCCAAGATTGATTTGAGAAGTGGATACCATCAGATTCGAATTTGTGAAGGGGATGAATGGAAGACTGCCTTTAAGACAAAGGAGGGATTGTATGAGTGGCTTGTTATGCCCTTTGGATTGTCCAATGCTCCAAGTACTTTCATGCGCCTAATGAATCAAACTATGAAGCCTTTTCTTGGCAGATTTGTAGTTGTTTACTTTGATGATATATTAGTCTATAGTATGAATGAATTTAGCATGCAAAACAATTAGAGAAAGTGTTTAGTGTGTTGAGGGACGAATGCTTGTATGGTAATTTGGAAAAATGTCACTTCTTTTCTAGTCAAGTTGTGTTTCTAAGTTTCATTATCTCTAAAGAAGGGATCAAGGCTGATGATAAGAAGGTCCAAGCAATCAAGGAGTGGCCTACTCATACCTCAATACAGCAAGTTCGAAGCTTTCATGGACTAGCTTCCTTTTATAGGAGGTTTGTTCGAAATTTCAGTGCTATTATGACTCCAATTACAGAAATCACAAAGTTAAAGAAGTTTGAGTGGAGTGAACAAGCCAACAAGGCGTTTGAGGAGGTAAAAGCTCAATTAATTAGTGCTCCTATTTTAGCTTTACCTAACTTTATTGAAGTTTTTGAAGTTGAATGTGATGCATCTGGCGTGGGAATTGGAGCTGTTTTATCTCAAAATGGAAGGCCTTTGGCCTACTTTAGTGAGAAGTTGAATGAGGCAAAGAGGAAATATTCGACCTATGATAAAGAATTATATGCTTTGGTTCGTGCTTTGGACCATTGGAGACATTACCTCATTGCTAAGGAGTTCATTCTCCATTCTGATCATGAGGCTCTTAAGTACCTTCAAAGCCAACAGAAATTGCAACCTAGACATGCTAAGTGGGTGGAATACCTTCAAACATTCCACTTTACTATCAACCATAAGGCAGGGAAGATGATTAAAGGTGCAGATGCCCTATCTAGGAGGTACTTATTGCTTTCTACCTTAAGTCCTAAGGTGATGGGACTTGAGTTGTTGAAAGAATGCTATGTAGAGGACAAAGATTTTGGTGTGTTGTTTGAAAAGTGCCATAATCTTCCAAGTGGAGAGTATTACCTCTTAAAGGGATTTCTTTTTAAGGGAAATCGCCTATGTATTCCAAGGCATAGTATGAGAGTGTCCTTAGTAAAAGAGTTTCATGAAGGTGGACTTACTGGCCACTTTGGGATCGAAAAGACTGTTATGCTTGTCAGTGAGTACTTCTTTTGGCCTAGAAAGGCTAAGGGTCATCTACTACCCCAAGGGTTGTTTATGCCTCTTCCTATTCCTCAAGCACCATGCATGGGAGGATGTGAGCTTGGATTTCATTACAGGATTACCTAGAACCCAACGCCAAAAGGATTCAATCATGGTGGTGGTTGATAGGTTTTCCAAGATGGCACACTTTGTGGCGTGCCACACTACTAATGATGCTGTTTCTTGTGCTAACTTGTATTTCAGGGACATTGTTAGATTGCATGGAGTGCCAAAGACGATGGTTAGTTAGTGATCGAGATCCTAAGTTCCTAAGTCACTTCTGGCTTACACTTTGGAAGAAGAGGGGAACAAAGCTCAAGTTCAGTACCTATAGCCATCCTCAAACTGACGGCCAAACAGAGGTCACCAATAGGACCCTAGGAACCCTAATTCGAGCCCTAGCTACAATACCTCATGCTGAATTTGCCTACAATCGAGTTCCTAGCAAGACTACTGGCCTTAGTCCATTCTTTGTGGTCTATGGTCAAAACCCTTGCACCCCTATTGACCTAGTCCCTTTCCCTACCACCACAAAATATAGCCATGAAGCCGAAAATAGAGTGAAGGAGATCCAAAAGCTTCATGAGTATGTGAGAGGCAAGATTGAGAAAGCTAATGAGAGAACCAAGGAGAGGATTGACAAGAAAAAGAGAGATGTCCAATTCAAAGAGGGTGATATGGTTTGGATTCATCTAAGGAAGGAACGTTTCCCTTCTAAACGAAAGTCCAAAATTAGCCCGAGAGCTGATGGTCCATTCAAAGTGATTGAGAAGGTCAACAACAATGCCTACAAGATCGAGTTGCCAGGAGATTATGGAGTTTTAGCCACATTCAATGTTGCTGACTTGAGTCCTTTCTATGATGATGATGAAGAGCTACCAAGTTTGAGGTCAAACTCCTCCAAAGAAGGAGAGGATGATGGAGGTCCATCTACCTCCATTGATTCCAAGACTAAGAACATGGTTGCTTGTGTGTTAAGGGATGTTCTGAATTCCCTTAAGTCTATTGAATCCTTTAAGTTCTTTGAAAGTGTCCTTAGCTTAGTTAATTAATTATTGACTAAGTTACTATCTTTAATTGCTTTTTTAGGGAGTCTAGATAATAAAATGTACTTTTAGTTAATTTAATGTCATATTAGATTAACTAGGATAGTATTAGTTGAGTTGTATTTTCATTTATGTTAATTAGAGAGTCCATTAGGGTTGTATGACTAATGTTGGACGAGTGAAGAGCTATAAATCAGCAAAAGTGGTGCCTAACCCCAAGAAGCTTCCAAGAAGATCAACTAGGAGCAAAGATAGGAAAGGAATCTCTATCCTTTCCACAAAATGGGAGGCCAAGCATAGAAGATCAAGCAAAAGGAATCATTTTTCCTCCAAAGTCTATCTTAGGCGCCTAACTCTATCATTTAGGGTTTGGCTTCCTACTTTGAATTGATAAGTGAGTACATCAAGGAAAATGATAAGAGAGGATCGTCCAAAATGGTGGAGCAAAGCAAGGGATCGACCTTCAACCCTAGTTAGGATAGATTTTAGCTTAATTGGTTTTTAATTATTTTAATTTCAGTATTTATTTTCCTAGAGAGTCAAGGACATGTATTTAAAGGGCACATTTTATTTCAATAAAATCGTTGGACATTTAAACCTTAAAACCTTGAGTTTTACTTTGCTTTGATTAATCCCTAATTAATCTAGGCGCCTATGCTAGCTTGATTTTGAGCTTGAATCAAGTTGTGATCTTAGGAACCTTAATTTGACTTAGTGGTGCATCTGTATCTAAGTTAACTTAAGTAAAGCTTAACTATCATTTCATAATCATAATCAAACCTATTCTGCCTATCATATAGCCAGAATATAACAAGGAAGGAGGAAGGAGATGAGATAGAAGAAAGAAAAAGAATATTTTAGATAGCTTGTCTTGCAAGAGACCGCCTAATTATAACGTTAAAATTAGGGAGGCCCAAGCCCAATAAAATTAGGCAGGCCCAACAGCCCATCCACTCTCTCCTAGTTTCCTTCCTAGACCAACACTTCCATTATTGTTGTGTTAGTTTTTACTCTCTTTTGGCACCAGTTTAATCTCTTTTGGCACCAATTTAATTTATTTTGTGGTCATTTTAATTTTTTGATTCCTTATTTAGCCCTTTAACTGAATTTTAGCTATAAAATCTTATTTCACTAATTTGTTTCATTTAGGCACTAGTTTAATCTATTTGGTTCCTAATTCTACCCATTTACTATTTTAACTTTGTCTTCCATAGAAACATAAGAGACTACATTAACATATATCAAATAAGAGACTACTTTAATCCATTAAATCGCTAAGTGAATCCGTTTATAGCCTACTTTTCTACCCTAGGAAACTTTTCTTTTATAAACCCTCTATCAAGGGCATTCCCGTTAGTACATACAAATCCCTCCTACTTCATCTTCTTCACCACTTCACTTCATCATCATCATTTTTATCTCTCTTTCCCTCCCCATTTCTGCAACTCCCCCCAAAAAACCTACTTTCACACAAACCATGGAAACTAACCTCAAATTTCTAAATCCAATCCATTAATTGCGCTAATTCTCTCTCATCCATCTCCAAATGAAGATGACGATGATTTCTTCATTGATGATGTTTCCTCTAATGGCTCCTTCGAGTTTGAGTTCTCTGCGCGATTTGATTTGCCGGCGCCGGAGATCGTCTGTGATGTCGTCTGATGATCTCTTTCTTAATGGTGCGTTTGGTGGTTGCAGCCGGACTGGGAGGAACGAAAAGAACATAAAGAGGAACAGGGAAAGAAGGAAGGAAGAAGGAGAAATAGAAGTTTTGGGTGATTGGGCTTTATTATCTATTGAGCTTGGGCTATCTAATTTATAATTTAAAATTAGGCAGTCTTTCTCAATAATTTGTGCATTTTAGAAAATAAATCAAAAATCAAAAATCAAAATTTTTCAACGAGTAAAACATGTTCCAGGTTGTTTGATTCGTTTAAAGTTAATACCCCTACAAACTTGACTTATTCTAAGATAATCTAAAATTTGACCTACTATCCACGGATGGTCCAAAGGTTAATTTATTACACAAATTATTGAAAGAGCAGGTCTACTTTTAACTTAAAATTAGAGCAACCTAAATTCACATTCTATTAACACTCTTTCGATTTAAATCTATCCCAACACTATTCATTTATCTTTAAAATATTAGACTTATGTTTTATCTAATTTTAATTTACAAATAGGCGGTCTCTTACAAGACAAGCTGAATTTATTATTGACGATATTTACTATAATTTTTGCTCATAACTTTGTTTTTCTTGGTCCCACAAGGAGACCCATCCCTTTCTATATAAACTCAGCAACCCGGCCATGCCACTCTCTTCCCTTCTTATAACTTCCCCTTAACATCACCCTGCTATTATTCTCAATCCTTTACTCGTACACATACTAACCTCCCCTCTCCCTTCCCTCCCTTCCTCTTTCCTTCTACTCTACAACACAATCAACAAACCAAGACAATAAAAGAAACAAAACAAAATGTGCCCTTTGGACACCAAGATGATCACCTCCAGCTCTGATCCTCATATTTCCCCCTCCATCGACAGCCGAGCTGTCCTTCAATCTACCTGTAACCGAGTTCCGACACTCGAACGTCGAAACTCTCTGAAAAAGATCACACCAAAAACCCCTCCACCACCACCTCCACCACCACCACCAAGGGCAGCTGCTAAAGCGAAGCCGCTACGAGCTTCCTCAGCCTCGCCCACGTCTCCTAAGCTTAGGTCCCCTAGACCCCCAGCTATTAAACGTGGGAATGAGAATAATGGACTCAATTCTAGCTCTGATAAGATCACACTTCCTAAGAGTACACTCACACGTTCAGTTAGTAGTTTGGAGAGAAAGAAATCAAAGAAATGGGGTGTGAATAACAATAACAATGCCATTGATCCTTTATCAATTGACCCATCTTTGTTGTTGGGTTATTCTTCGTCGTTGATTACAGAAGCGCCTGGAAGTATAGCTGATGTAAGGAGGGAACAAATGGCGCTTCAAAATGCTCAAAGAAAGATGAAGATTGCTCATTATGGAAGGTCCAAGTCTGCTAAATTTGACTCTAAAGTTTCTCCATTAGTTGAGTCTCTTGAGAATATTAAAACTTCAGAAATTCCTGTTTCACAAAGAAGATGCACTTCTGTTACTCCCAATTCTGGTAATTTTTACTTCTCCTGTTTTACTATCATTTTTATTTTGTGTCTTTTAGTAAACGTTTCTCTCTGTTTTTTAGTTTTTTATAACCAAAAATCAAATTAGGGAGATGAGAAAAAAGGGGTTTCCAAGTTTATGAAATAAATTTGATTATCTATAGGACTAATATAAGCTTCTTCCAATTATTTACTTAACGTTAAAAACTACCTATTAAATGGGACATCTTTTATAATTTTTGTTTAATTTAACTACTTTTTTATATGTAATGTTAGCAACTTTTAATGTTAAAACTAATTTTTGGATGAAAAAGAACAGTTTTTTTGCTTTAAGTAAAGAGAGCGAAAAGGTTGATTTTTATTTTCTAATTACCAGTTTTAAGGGGAAATTAAGTTTTTTTTATTTGGAAAATACGGAGTTTTAGGGAGTTAAATTGTTTTGTGAATCAAATACCACCCATTTAGTTGGAAATCCTACTTATTTACCTAGTAAAAACAATTGATATTGCATACACGCTTAATTTGAACAAAATTACATCAGGTAATAAAACTTAAGTGCATTTGAAAAGATCGTTAACTAGAATTATAAATTAATACTTGAAAGTTCTAGATTATGGTATACAAATAAGATTAAGCAAAAGTAATGATTAATTGAAGCATTGGGTGATGGTCTGGAAATGCAGATCCTGTATTTGTTGCATATCATGATGAGGAATGGGGAGTAGCAGTTCATGATGATAAGTAAGCTTCTGCGCCTACCTTCTTCTCTGCGGTTCTTAGAAAAAACTGCAGCAAAAAAAGAATATATTATACTTCTCAGTGATGATGATTGTTACTAAAGTTTTATGTACTTTTGGTGCATGTTTTACTATGTAGGATGTTGTTTGAATTGCTAGTTCTGAGCAGTGCACAAGTTGGCTCAGATTGGACATCCATTTTAAGGAGACGTCAAGACTACAGGTCTCTTTTTTCCTTCTTTTCTCTGTTTTATCTTTTGGAATTCTCTAACTAAACAATTCTAGCATTTTGTTCCCGTGGTCATGATGACATGATGCGTTCTCTTCAACTGAAACGTCTGAAATTATCTGAACTCGACTTATTACATGTGACTCAACCTGTCACTTTTAATTTCCCCGTACACTTAAATGGATCAAACCTGATCAAACCCGAAACTTTTTTTTTAAGGTCAAGAAAACACACCCTTGATAGGACTTGTATTCATTGTTGTGAAATTACTTTGTTCTCTAAGAAAAAAAGGTTTTTTGCTTATGGTAATGAATAACCTTCATGATGACGAACATAGTGTAGTTTTGTAGCAGAAATTCATGTCAATCACCATATGATATAAGTGTCTTTCTTTGCTTTTTACATCATCATCAGAAACCAATGTTGTCTTGGCTGGGAAACAATTTTTGAAGAAAATGACATATTTAGAGTTACCAACATTAGTTGCTTATCAAACATGTAGTTATAAGGACATGTATAAACTAGTATTCCTTTGTCCTTGTTTTTACTTTTACGGCTATGCTAGACATTATTCTATAGACTTAATGTAGAATAAGCCGGTTAGGTACATAATTTGGTAGTTGAAAGAGTAATGCTTAAGAAATAGTTTAATTTCCATTTCAGGGATGCGTTTTCAGGATTTGATGCAGAAATTGTGGCCAACTTCACTGAAAAACAGATTATATCAATTTCCACGCAATACACCTTTGATATAAGCAGAGTTCGAGGTGTTGTTGACAATGCCAAACGAATTATCGAGGTAAAAGGACCTTCTTTTTATCATATGCTTGGTTGACTTGTATAGTCTTCATCCTACTTTATTTTTAATAATCGTAACATTTTGATTTTTGTACACTTATGTATTCTAAAGATAGTCCGGCTGCCTGGAGTATGAAAAGCATAACAAAGCATGATAAATTTTACCGGACAATTTTAAATGCTTTGTGCTTGCTTGAAACAATATGTCACACTTTAGTTTTCGATACTTGAAACATTAAGGAATGACACTAACAACTAAGGAAAAGGAGAGAGGCGTATGCAATTTGTCTTTGCTGATCATGTTTAATGTATTGTTCAATGTACTTAAAAACATAAACATAATACATATATTTTCTACTTATACACATTTTCTATATTATGTCTCCTATTGTAGTGATAAGGTGCAATAGTAGTATAGTGCCATATTCATGTTTAACAACTCGACTAGAAAGGTAGCAATTTGTAATAGTAGTAAAGTACCATATTTGAGGTTGAGAAGCTAGAAAAGGAATCAAGAGACTAGAATCTTTTGGCCCACAACTTCAGGATAAGAAACTGATAAAGAACATAAAGACTTATAGGGAATGTATAATATAGGTCCCCTGTCTCCATTGCAACGGTACAGCAGTTAGAATGACATATTCAATTCCGTTACACATTCAATTTTTCTAGTATTTCTTTTGTCATTTTATAGTATGTATTTTTGCAGATCAAAAGGGAATTTGGTTCATTGGACAATTACATTTGGGGATTTGTAAACAACAAGCCCATTTCTCCTCAATACAAGTTTGCATACAAAATCCCAGTCAAGACTTCTAAATCGGAAAGCATTAGCAAAGACATGGTGCGGCGAGGGTTTCGAACCGTTGGCCCATCCGCTATGCATTCGTTCATGCAGGCAGCCGGACTCACCAACGACCACCTGATCACTTGCTTCCGACACCTCCAGGCCACGGCATTGGCGGCCCGCGCCCCACCGTCCTAACCAATTGTAGTAGAAAATTGTTACATTATTACAAAGCATACGGCTTCATAGTAATTAAGACGCTTGACCTATAACTCAACATGCTTGTGTAGTACTCCATATTTAACAAGGCAAAACAGAAAATGAATTGAACTAGTGGGTTGTCAGTTGTATGATACTAAGATGCTTTGGATTTTTTATTTTTTTTTTTGTTTTTGGTAGTTAGACGTGGGTGGGTTGTTATTGAGAAGCAAGTTTATTGTATAACTTTTATCCTACATTCGGTTGTATGATGATCATCATATACTTAATTTTTTGCTCATTATTCATTGCTCAACTAAAAAAGTTTAAAAGGTAAATTTCGCACTGTATGAATAAATGAGCAAAAAATATCTTTATATCTAAAATGTTCATCCTACACGCGAATATAGTTCAATGATTTGAGTGTATTGTGTGATAATGTTTAGAGAATCTTGAGATAATTTGAGGAAGAAGAAAGAAGGAATTGAGAAACAAGCAGGCCATGTGATGAAGGGAGGCAGAGCATGTGTGAAGTTGTCAGATCGCTTTTGATGATATGAAGAAGGCCATGTGACCCATCAACACTTTGCATTATTTGAGAGAACTTTAACAGGCTGTGTGATCGTGTATGCAAGGGTAGTGGAGAGGAGCCTTTGATATGTAGGACCAATTCCACTTCCCCCCTTTATTACTGATACTCATCTCATTTCCTTTTCCTTCCCACATCATTTGGCTTGGATACCATTACCATTGACATTTCTTCTTATTTGTTTTTCTTTTATTTTGTTTGTTTAGTTTTTCTATCTCTTCATTACAACATTTGCATATTTGTAGGACCAAGGGAACTCCTAATTTAATGTAGCATCGTAATTCGTATAGTTGATTTGATCTTGTACTCGTGGGTTTTATCCCTTGCTGCTATTTCGCTTTATTAGAATTGTTATATATATTATATATTATAATTTAAGTATTGTCCATATAAAAGTTTAAAAATTAATATTTTAATTATATACTTTCTCTATTTTTTGTAAGTCACACCTTCCTAATACGGAAATGTCATCACAACTGACACTGAGTCTATAATAGGAAATTTTACACGACAAATATATATAACTGTCCTTACTCAATCAAATTAGATACACATAATTCTGCAGGTTTTCTGTGCAACATGCCACATAGATATGAACTGTACAGCACGATGCGTGTACATCAAACACTAACGTCGTGAGTGGAAAAATTAAAGACCTCGTTTGCCCTACCTTATGTAAAGCAGCGAACAAAATTCACCAACCTCGTTTGCCCATTAATGACTTTTTAAGTTTCATAAATTTCTGGGAAAATTAACCTCAAAGGTTTCAATGTCAGATACGAATTCATCAACTCCAATAGAGAATACAACAGATACGAGTACGAAAGAATAATTACTACTAAATCTGGGTTTGGCGAACAAAATTCATAATGACAGCGAAAAAGAAGAGATTATCAATAACTTTTTGGTAAAAAATAATTTTTTCATTTTAATGAGAAATCTAAGAACACTAGTTATTTTAGATGAGTGTTACTTAGTTATTTTAGACGGGGTTATTTAGTATATTAGGTGGGGTCACTTGTTATTTTAGTGCGGGTTACTAGGTATTTTAGATTGGGGTTACTAGTTATTTTAGTGCGGGTTACTAGGTATTGTAGATTGGGATTATTAGGTAATTTAGTGGGGGTTACTTGATATTTTAGATTGGGGTTACTGCTAGGTGAGTTAATGGGGAGTTAATGGGGGTTACTAAGTGAGTTAATAGGGGTTACTAGGTATTTTAGATTGGGGTTACCCGCTGTTTTTAGTAACCTCATGCACATACTCTAGTAACCCTCTACAAAACGCTTGGTGACCCCCATTCACCAAAACACTTGGTATCCCCTATTCAATTATCAAGTAGCCCCCCATAAAAATACTCATTACCCCTCACTAAAAACACTTAGTACCCCCCTAATTAACTACCTAATAACCCCCACCTAATACATAGTAAGCCCGATGCAAAACATCTTTCAAACCCATCTGAAATACTTAGTAACCCCATCTAAAAGTAGCTAGTAACCACTGTAGACACTAAAAATTTATTAGTGTTTTACATTAAAATTAAATCAATTAATTTTGAGTTAAAAGAAATAATAGCTCAATTTAATTAATTTAGCCCACCTAAATAAAGCCCAAATTAAATAAACATAATTTGAGTTGTAAAATATTTGGGCCTGTCCATATAACTAGTCCAGAACAGATGGTTAAATGGACAAGGTAAAAAGACTACCAAGTCATAAACGGGCTCAAGCCCACACCACCAAAAGTCCATGAAGGGTCTCCATCCCCTATAAATAGACCTCTGCATCTTCAGTTGCAGGGGTCGGAAAAATCATTATTCTCAAGAGCTCACAAATTTCTCTTGGAAATCCTCTCTAGAAGTAGTCAATAAGCACATCAAATTCGTGCCGACTGTTCAGAGAAACTCAAACACATTCGACTGAGATTCAAGCTGTGTCAGCCCTCATTCGAATAAACCCAAACAAAAACTCAAACTCAGGTTGACGTTGACAAAACGTCACCCTACACTCAAACTCAGGTTGACGTTGACAAAACGTCACCCTACACTCAAACTCAGGTTGACGCTGACAAAACGTCACCCTACACTCAAACTCAGGTTGACGTTGACAAAACGTCATCCGACACTCAAATTCAGGTTGACGTTGACAAAACGTCATCCAACATTCAAATTCAGGTTGACGTTGACAAAACGTTGTCCTACACCCAAGTCAAGGTCGTCATCAACACGTGTCGACATCAAGCTGCGGAACAGAATCAGAGGACTTAGTTTATTTTATATAAACTGTAATACAGAGATTGTACCCAACACATTATCAATATAAATTTATCTTTGTTACCTTATTTCTTGGTTTATTTATTTAGACTACGAAATTTGCCGTATACAAATTTTGGCACGCCCGGTGGGACATCTCTGCCTCTCATCTCTGTTTCACAAAGAAAAAAATCAACTACTATAAGATCAATGGCCTCAAGGAAGAACATTGTTGAGTTCACTGACAACTTTGACGCTACCCAGCGAAAGACTGTGACGCTGGGTGATTTCATTGCCGACCAGACTCTTGGTGTAAACACAAGAGGAATGAAGAAAGTTGCTGTCGCCACTGCTGCTGCAAGCCTTCGAGCTGCGACAATCCCTACCCGTCGACGCAAATCAGTTAGGCAAACTGTTTCTGAAAATGCCATCACGTCTTCTTTTCGCAAAGAGCGTGAAGTGCCAGTGTTTGGCTCTAGCTCTGCAGCTGAATCTGACCAACCATCTGTTGCTCCCCTCAAATGGAAGCAAACTGCAACTGAACGGTCAGAGAGATTGGTCGTTCGTACCAGTCCCCTCTTTAGCCCATTTAGGGTTGACGGTGATGCTGAATCCAGTAGTGATTCCTCTGCCTCTTCACCTCTGGAGACCCCTGACATAGAAAGATCATCTCAAGTCTCTAAGTCATTCACTGCTGCTGTCATGGTGACTTCAACAAAAACTGTTGAAGAGCAACTTGCTGAGATGAATAATCTACTGCAGAAATTGGTAAAAGATGGAGAAGAAAAGGATGCTCAAATCAAGCTTCAGAATGATCAAATCGCTACCCTGAACAAGAAGCTTGAGAAAAGTTCAATGGAGGGATCATCTAAGCATAGTGACAGTGAAAGCGGAAGTGAGAGTGATAAATCTGTAAAAGACAACTCTCACATTCCATTGACTGCTAAACAAGTCCAGGATATGATAGCTAACGCTGTCAAAGGTCAACTTGGGGAAGGTTCTCAAGGTAGTCAGCGCTATGTGAAACCTTACACCAAGAGAATCGATAGGTTGCGTATGCCTCAGGGTTACCAACCCCCCAAGTTTTAGCAGTTTGATGGGAAGGGAAGTCCTAAACAACACGTCGCCCACTTTATAGAGACGTGCAATAATGCCAACACTACAGGCGACTTGCTAGTTAAGCAGTTTGTTCCCTCCCTCAAAGGCATCGCCTTCAACTGGTACACAGACTTATCTCCGGAATCTATTGATAGTTGGGATGAAATGGAGATAGAGTTCCAGAATAGGTTTTACAGCACTCAACGTGTAGTTAGCATGATTGAGTTAACTAAAACTCATCAATGGAAAGATGAGCCGGTGATTGATTACATCAACCGATGGCGCGCTCTGAGTCTAGAGTGCAAAGACCGTTTGACTGAAGTATCTGCTGTTGAGATGTGTATACAGGGAATGGACTGGGACTTACTTTATAACTTGCAAGGTATAAAGCCTAGGTCTTTTCAAGAGTTGGCTACTCGAGCTCATGACATGGAGCTCACCATAGCCAATAATCGTGATAAAAGTCATGCTTCTTATGAAATGAAGAAGGAAAAGAAAGATTTCAAGAAAGGCGACAAATCTTCGAAAAGTTCAACTAAGGAGTCGATGTCGATCACATCCACTTCTGGGCCTGTCAAGATTTCTGTAAAGGCGAGCACTGAAGACAAAAGGAGCTCATCCTCAAGAGAGCCTAAGAAGGATAGGCCCACTTTAAAAGAATTGCAGGCAAAGAAGTACCCATTCCCAGATTCTGACTTGTCTGGAATGCTAGATGACTTACTTGAGAATAAGGTCATCGAGCTTCCCGAACCTAAACGGCCTGCGGATGTTGGCAAGACTGCCGACCCCAACTACTGCCGATACCATAGGATGGTTAGTCATCCCATCAAGAAGTGTATAACACTTAAAGAAAAAATCATGCAACTAGCAAAGGATGGAAGAATCGAGTTGGACCTTGATGAAACAGTTGAGACTAATCACGCATCCGCCGTGATAGAATCTCCATGGCAAGCTCAAATTTTGCAGTTCGGAAGTTTGGAGCCTGTGATTGTGTATGTGGCAAGACCAAGTACTCCAATGGCCAACATGTCACATGTTGAGCATGAAACTTTGGTTATCGCCCCTCACGAAGAAGATGACGAAGGGTGGACATTGGTCACAAGAAGGAGGCCTAGAAAGCAAACAAGGCCACAGTCACAACCTTTCCGCCGACAAAAGAAGCAATAAAGGAAGAAGGGCCCTAAGCGCTCGAAAGGGAAGAAGAAGCCAAAGAAAAGTGTCAAGACACAAGTCCTTCCCATTGATTTACTTGAACAAGAACCGCTTACGCCCATAATCTTAGAGGAATTCTTTCCTGAAGATTACTTCACTGTGGTTACTGTCAACATTGTCTCCTTTGTGGAGAATGAGCAAGAAGTAATGGAGGACAATGAGGAAGATAATTCTCCTACTGAAGAGAGCAAAGTGTCTTTCAAACTGACTCTTCAACATTCCAGAACTGAAATGGACCCAAAAGTTTTAACTGTATTAGAGGCCCTTCCAACGCGGATGGGATGGGGGCAAATCTTCAAATTGCCTCGAGAAATGCGTCAGCAAGTGGCTCATGCACTTCAACAACCAGAATTATATGTTGACAAGATAAAAGGGGTTGAGGAACTCATTGAAAGCTCTGCTAATTGTGCATCTTGTAACTCTGCCTTAGCCTTTACAGATGAGGATATGTTGTTGGGTTCAAAACCTCACAACCGACCATTGTTTGTCTCTGGCTACATACTTGAGCAAAGGATCAACCGCATTTTAGTAGATGGAGGCTCAGCTGTCAACATCATGCCAAAAAACACCATGATTGAATTAGGGATTACAATGGAGGAGTTGTCTAATAGTCGTATAGTGATTCAAGGATTCGATTTAAATAGTCAGCGTGCAATAGGCATCATACGCCTAGACCTGAGTATGGGAGAACTAACTTCATCCACCCTCTTCCATGTGATTGACACAAAGACATCATATAAGATGTTGCTTGGAAGGCCTTGGCTACATGAAAATGGTGTAGTCGCATCAACCCTCCATCAATGTCTTAAGTACTATCGTGGAGGAGAGAAGAAAATAAATGCCGATGTTAAACCCTTTAGCAAAGCAGATTCCTACTTCGCTGATGCTAAGTTTTTTGAAGATGGGGGAGCCTCAAGTGAGATGTTACCATCCCAAATTACCTCGACAGGTAAAAGGGGCGTTAAGAAAAATGAAGATGTCCCTTCATCTTCAAACTCTAGCAAGCCACCTAGTAATGCCAAGCAACAGTACATGGGAATGACGAATGAACAAGGTGTTACTCAACCTATGAAAGACGTGGGGGCAACGTCAAGAACTCCAGTCTTGAGATATGTTCCTAAGTCTCGTCGTAAGGAAGGGAGTCCCCATTCACAGGATGCCAAGATACAAAAGTTGAACCAAAGATAAATGCACGGGTGGACGTAGGTACTCTTCAAACTTTGAAGACTGAAACAATGCTTCCCTTGTCTAAGGCCAACCAAAGTCAAATTTGCAAGCCTCCAATCTCAGAATCTGAGGAGATAACTAGAAGAAAATGGCTTAATAAGGGTAGATTTGATCCTAATGCCTATAAGCTCTTGGCAAAATCTGGGTATGACTTTGAAAACCCAGCACCTATGGGGAAGCTAATTGAAGCAAAATCTCATGGACTTAATGACACGCAGAAGAGATTACAAGAGAACGGTACTGTGGTTCAACCGACTAAATTAGGTTTGGGGTTCGATCCTCCAAAACCTATTCGGATTTCTGCACGACATAGGAAGAATATTCCTTCTACACAGTATATTACTGCTGAGGAGGCCGAAGAAAAAGAAGGTGAAAATAATGCAGCTAATCCAAGGGTGTCAGTTTTTGATCGATTGCAACCACCTGCCCCTAAGAAGCGTGAATTCGTATTTGGAAGGCTTAGAGGGAATGGAAAGAAAGAGAGTGCAGTTTTAAAAGGTCACATTCCACATTAAAACACTCTCCCTTTTAAGAAGAAAGCACAAGTTTTTGATCGTCTAGGCGTGTCAGCCTTAAGTAACCATCGACAAAGGCAATCAGTGATGAGTCGCATTGGAAGGAGGAACGACAAAATTAAAGAAGACAGTGAACTTAAGAGTGTTGTGCCTTCTCGCATGAAGCGCACACAAGTGGTAGACATCATCGAGCATGGACCCTTAAAAGTGAAGGGGAGGGTTGTGGTACATACCAACCAGAGTACCCCGTCTGACAGAAAAGAAGAGGAAAATTTTGAACTTGTGTCTTCACATACATCTTGGCAGCTACAGATTACTTTTCTAAATGGGTAGAAGCGATCCCTCTTCGGGAGGTCAAAAAGGAGAATGTTGTTGACTTCATTCGTACTCACATTATATACAGGTATGGAGTACCCCGACGAATTGTCACTGACAACGGAACGCCGTTCTACAATAAGTTGATGAAAAATTTATGTGAGAAGTTCAAGTTCACTCAACATAAGTCATCGATGTACAATGCACCTGCAAATGGTTTGGCCGAAGCTTTCAACAAGACGTTGTGCAAGTTGTTGAGCAAAGTTGTTGCCAAATCCAAACGTGACTGGCATGAAAAAATAGGGGAAGCTCTCTGGGCATACAGAACAACATACAAATCCGCAACACAGTCAACCCCATATGCGTTAGTGTACGGTGTTGAGGCTGTTTTACCCCTAGAACTTCAAATCCCTTCATTACGAATAGCAATACAAGAAGGTTTGACAAGTGATGAAAATGATAGCCTTCGACTGGCCGAGTTAGAAGCACTTGATGAAAAAAGGATTCAAGCACAACAAAAATCAGAGTGCTACCAGGCCCGTCTGTCACGCGCCTTCAACAAGAAAGTCAGACGTCTCTCCTTTCAAGTGGGAGATATGGTTCTAGCTGTAAGAAGGCCCATCATTACTTCTCGCAAAACAGGGAGTAAATTCACTTCAAAATGGGATGGTCCTTATGTGGTACAAGAGGTCTACACTAATGGAGCCTACAAAATTATCGACGCTGAAGGATTACGTGTAGGACCTATCAATGGCAAGTTCCTAAAGAGATATTATTCTTAGAGTTGTAAGCTCATGTAAGCTCCTAAGTAGGAGGGTAAACTACTCATGCATAAAAGAAAAAAAAATTTGCATCACCCGAACTACGTTGGCTTGATCTTGCAATGTTATTTGATAATCATTTTGCAAGTACGTAGGCAGCTTGGAAAATAAAAAATTTCAAGTGCAGCCACCACCACAAAAAAAAAAAAAAAAAAGGAAATACTCCTGGCCCGCAAGAGTATAAACTGTGAACGGCGAAATAAAACAATTATTGTAATACTCCTGACCCGCAAGAGTATAAACTGTGAACGGCGAAACAAAAAAAACATTGTAATACTCCTGGCCCGCAAGAGTATAAACTGTGAACGGCGAAAAAAAATAAAAATCATTGTAATACGCAAGAGTACAGATGGTGAACGGTGAAACAAAAAAAAACAATATTGTTTGTTAAATTGGTGGAACATGTATCGAAACAAATTGGTTGAGCAAGCAAATAATCACTTCATGTACACAAAAAGGGGGGTTAGGCCACATACCTTAAGAAAATGGAAGCAAATACCAAGATCAGATGGGTTACAAGGACCATCTAAAGATGTCAGGTTCACCGTGCACACACGATGACCTGACACCTCTGATTGGCTCACATGTGTATTCACGAATGGCCAATCACGATGAAGTCCCCTCTTCAAATCTTCGTAAGGACCATCTAAAGATGTCAGGTTCACCGTGCACACACGATGACCTGACACCTCTGATTGGCTCACATGTGTATTCACGAATGGCCAATCACGATGAAGTCCCCTCTTCAAACCTTCATAAGGACCATCTAAAGATGTCAGGTTCACCGTGCACACACGATGACCTGACACCTCTGATTGGCTCACATGTGTATTCACGAATGGCCAATCACGATGAAGTCCCCTCTTCAAATCTTCGTAAGGACCATCTAAAGATGTCAGGTTCACCGTGCACACACGATGACCTGACACCTCTGATTGGCTCACATGTGTACTCATGAATGGCTAATCACGATGAAGTCCCCTCTTCAAGTCTTCATAAGGACCATCTGAAGATGTCAGGTTCACAATGCACACACGATGACCTGACACCTCTGATTGGCTCACATATGCATTCACGAATGGCCAATCACGATGAAGTCCCCTCTTCAAACCTTCGTAAGGACCATCTAAAGATGTCAGGTTCGCCGTGCACACACGATGACCTGACACCTCTGATTGGCTCACATGTGTGCTCACGAATGGCCAATCACGATGAAGTCCCCTCTTCAAATCTTCGTAAGGACCATCTAAAGATGTCAGGTTCACCGTGCACACACGATGACCTGACACCTCTGATTGGCTCACATGTGTACTCACGAATGGCCAATCACGATGAAGTCCCCTCTTCAAGTCTTCATAAGGACCATCTGAAGATGCCAGGTTCACAATGCACACACGATGACCTGACACCTCTGATTGGCTCACATGTGTATTCACGAATGGCCAATCACGATGGGATCCCCTTCAACTTTTCTCACATCCTGCAAAACATCAGGAAGAAAAACAAAAAAAAATGCAATACATATATGAAAAAAGGGCATTTAATTAAATAAAAGAAAAATAGAGACATACTCAAAATGTATCCCGTCAAATTTTATGTGTCAACGGCAAAAGGTGAGTCGCGCACAAAGAAGAGAAAAGCTACAAAAAAAAAAGGAAAGAAGGCAAAATTAACACATGAATCATCACTGATCATAGATGTTAATTCATATTTGTCAATGACTTGACGTCAGTCAAAAAAAAAATTTTTTTTGCAAGACCGTGAAACATCATATAATCAATATCGCATGGTAATGTGATGATTAGAGTAGTTACAAATAAAAATAAAAAAAGGAAAGTTCGAGTGTGCGTTAATGGCATAGGCTATTAAATAAAATCAAAGATGGCACATAAATTATTAGTGACCTCCCAAATCAAGAATACCAAAGCAGTCACACATGTGATAAAATGAGAAAATAATTCCTGCCCATCTCCTAAAAAACCAACAGTTTCAACAAAATAACCAAAACCCACAAATTCCACAAAAAAAATCACCATATGGAATTACCCCACAAAATCCATACTTTTAATCCTGATGATCCAAATCTACAATTACAACAATCAAATCCACTCCAAACTACTATGGGTAATCTACTTCACTGTAGAAATCACATTAGCAATCCTAGCAAAATCAACAGACTTTCTCGTCCGCATAAATGAACCACTTTTATCAACATCACTCCAAGACTTCTATGATAAAAGATGCTTGTTAAGATGGAATTGCAAAACAGCATGATGCTTACTGATGACAAAAAGAAATAGTATAATACTTGAGTGAAACATCATATTGGGAAGAGAAACAAACATAAGAAACAGAGTACGGCGACGAAGTTACAACACCTGCTTACGGATGAATACAGGAAGATGACTGCAATTGGCTTCGTCTACTACTGTGAATCAATTGAAAGGCATTATTTTTGCAAGAGCCATATTTATCAATCAAAGAAAACAAAGAAACATATTAAAGAGAAGAAGCTCAAGCACAAATACTTACTGGTTCAGTTGATTTGGGCTAGTGAATTTCAATGATGATTGATATAATTGAATAGCTTAGCGCTGACCCAACTTAAGATACACTTCAATGCCTAAGTTTAGACGCATGGATATAACATAGTTTTTGTGCAAATCTTATATAGATTTAGGTATTATTAAAAGTCCCTTCTTTAATAAGATTAAAGTTTGACGGAAACTTATCAGATAGTAAAGGATATATTTTCATATATCCTTTTACTTTTCTTTATCCGATTAATCAAATCTTTTAAGCTAAAAGATGATTAAGATTCTTGGATCCAAAGGATTGTTAGAGTTGTACTTAGTTAATAACTCATAACACAAAACAAAAAAAAATCCCAAGTCAAAAATCGAATTCGTCGAGACCCCGTCACAATCAAACACCCCGAAACGTGTATGTGACATAGTCTCGAGGGGGCAATTTGTAGACACTAAAAATTTATTAGTGTTTTACATTAAAATTAGATCAATTAATTTTGAGCTAAAAGAAATAATAGCCCAATTTAATTAATTTAGCCCACCTAAATAAAGCCCAAATTAAATAAACATAATTTGAGTTGTAAAATATTTGGGCCTGTCCATATAACTAGTCCAGAACAGATGGTTAAATGGACAAGGTAAAAAGACTACCAAGTCATAAACGGGCTCAAGCCCACACCACCAAAAGTTCATGAAGGGTCTCCATCCCCTATAAATAGACCTCTCCATCTTCAGTTGCAGGGGTCGGAAAAATCATTATTCTCAAGAGCTCACAAATTTCTCTTGGAAATCCTCTCTAGAAGTAGTCAATAAGCACATCAAATTCGTGCCGACTGTTCAGAGAAACTCAAACACATTCGACTGAGATTCAAGCTGTGTCAGCCCTCATTCGAATAAACCCAAACAAAAACTCAAACTCAGGTTGACGTTGACAAAACGTCACCCTACACTCAAACTCAGGTTGACGTTGACAAAACGTCACCCTACACTCAAACTCAGGTTGACGCTGACAAAACGTCACCCTACACTCAAACTCAGGTTGACGTTGACAAAACGTCATCCGACACTCAAATTCAGGTTGACGTTGACAAAACGTCATCCAACATTCAAATTCAGGTTGACGGTTACAAAACGTTGTCCTACACCCAAGTCAAGGTCGTCATCAACACGTGTCGACATCAAGCTGCGGAACAGAATCAGAGGACTTAGTTTATTTTATATAAACTGTAATACAGAGATTGTACCCAACACATTATCAATATAAATTTATCTTTGTTACGTTATTTCTTGGTTTATTTATTTAGACTACGAAATTTGCCGTATACAACCACCATCTAGAATGCATAGTAACATCCAATTTATTTTCTATTGCAAATATCTGAATGTAACTCCTGTATACTCTTAGTAATTATGCTGATTTAAAACTTTCTACGTACATGAATTTTTGGTAGAATTTAATTTGATGTATATGAAGGAAGCTAACAAACTTCCATGAACAAGTAGAACAAACATCAGACAATCTAGAAATCCAAATTGCAAGGGATGAAGAAGATATAAAAGGAAGCTTGTTTGGTTTTACAACAAACACGTGGGAAGACATATATGAAGCATACAAGAAACATGCTCATATAGTTGGATTTGGAGTTAGGAAATCATCAACTAGATACTCACAAATAAGTTAAAAAAAAATGAAATCTAAGGAACTTGTATGTTCTAAACAAGGATTTAGATGCAAACTAGTTCGTAAAACCAAATCCACTTCTTCACTAACAAATTGTAGCAGCACTGACAAATGAAAAATAAAATAGAAAATAAAGGGAAAACAAGTAGCAATCACAAGAAATGGATGCGTGGCTTATCTGAGAGAAAAAATGAATGAGGATGTTACTTGGGAGTAAGATCAACATTTAATAAAGCATAATCATGAATTCACAAGAGATCAGATGATATGATTTACTTAGAAAGATCGGAAAGAAAGATGACAATAGAAAAGGCTCAAGCGATTGACTTGATGTTAAATACTGAATTGGGATTTGGGACCTACACAATCATTTAATTTGATGGCTCGTGAAGTGAGAGATATTCAGTCGGTTGGTCACACACTAACATCTCACTACAACTACATCTCAAGGAAAAAATGAAGAAAATTGAAGGTGGAGATGCACATCATATCATGGAATATTTGTATAAAAAACAAGAAAAAGATCCTGGTTACTTTTCATATTCAAAATGGGAGGAGGAGATAAAAAGACAAACAAGTTAACTACAATTTATTGGAGGGACTCCCAAATGCTCGAAGATTACAAAATCTATGCGATGTAGTAGTTTTTGGTACCACATTTCCCACAAATAAGTATAATCTTATTCGTGCCCCAATCGTTGCATTGGTATTAATAACCATTGCCAAAATGTCATGTTTCGATGTGCATTGATCGCAGATGAGAAAAAAAAACTTTTAAATGGGTTCTAGAAACATACAAGAAATCCATGGCTTGTGTTTACCAAATTACAATCTTCACGGATCAAGATTTAGCAATGGCAAAAGCAATAGAAAAGGTGTGTCTTCTGTTTTTATACCCTCAATTGAATTATTTTGTTATATATGTTGATGTATATATGTTTCTAAGTAGAAAACCCCCTCTCTAGAAGATTAGTAACCCCCATTTAACTTGTCAGTAACCCTAATTTGATCCCCCTTTAACAAAGCAGTAACTCCCCTTCTAATAGGTCAGTACCCCCCCTTTTACTAGTAATAAGTAACCCTACTACTAGAAAGTTGACTTTAAGTAACATATTTTGGTAACACTTTTTGAATGATAAATATTTTGCTCAGATTCGTAACCTTTAGTAACACTTAAAAAATACGTAACATTTTAGTTACCACTTTTGGAATAAGTAACATTCTAGGTAACACTTTTAAAATAAGTAACATTTTAGGTAACACTTTTTAAATATGTAATATTTTAGGTAACACTTTAAATTAGGTACAATAATTATCTAAATTAATACTCTATAAGTGTTGCATTTCTTAGATAAGTAGTGTTACTTGTGTTGTAGCCTTGTAGGGTATATACAATTAATAATTTATATAATTCAATAAAATTTGAATAGTTTTTTTTTAAAATAGCAACTAGCGCTAATCCCATTTAACATAATTAAGCGCCTTTTATGTAAATGAAAAAAAATCTAAGTAAAATTTCGAAAAAAAAGAATATGGGTTAGATACTAATAGAATATATGATATAAATAATTTTTTAAGTAAATTTTGGAAAATAATATTTTGATAAAATATGGGAAAATACTAAAATACATATGACACGAAATCCAAAATTTATAGGACCCAATTTCCCGTGCAAGTGATTCGTACAAAATTAATTAGTTACTAAGAGATCTATTGAAAATGGAGTCAGAAGTAAATTGATTAGTGTATTAGCTCACTATATCTTTATATACATTTTTTAGAAATAAAATATTATATTCTAATATTGATTAAACTTGTGACTAAGTACATAATATAATATTATTGATTTTTTTATTCATTTTCTGTAGGAAAAGGTCAGGAATTTACCTGAACAATAATTTCTAAAAAGTATCAGACATAGAGATATAATACATAATAAATAAGATCTACATAAAAGGAGATAGTACAATATTTTTTTCCCATGCATCATTTGAAATTGGAATGATTTGGATTTCTTTAAAAGTCTGACAGAACAATCCTACATATTATTCTCTATATTTTGTTATGGTGACATTTGTTTTTTCACCAGGACCAAGGAAAAAGGTAAAAAGGTACAGCGAAAGGTAGATAATGTAAGGAAAAGATGCAAAAGGTCTTATAAAAGACAGTCTAATTTTAATTTATAATTAGGCAATAACCCAATCCCAATAGAAAGAAGAGAATGAAATACCTTTTTGAATAAAGTGATAAGCTTTTTGAACAAAGGGGTCGATGGGACAATTAGTTTAATTTTAATATAAATTTAAACCACCTCTTTTAATAACTTTTTCAATAAGAGATGTGCAATAGTTTAAGGAAAAATGGAGAAGTGTCCCTATTTATTTAAAAAAGAAAAAACTTAAAATTGACAAATATCCCAATTAAAATTCATAAATTTTGATTACATAATATTCTATATCGATTGTAATAAAAATTCGATCACCTTATTCATTGTGATCATGAATAATTATGGAGTTAAAATTTACAGATATGGTTAGTGAGTCTGTGATAAGTTTGAGTAATAAAAATTATTTTATGTAAATTAACTTACCCTAAGCAATCTATGTGATTTTATTTTAGTGTGAATTGTATATAAAAAAGAAAATCATACAAACTATTATGATAGGGTATAAGTCACCTGTACAATGCACGCCTGCATAGGTCATAATCATGATTTATTATTATCTTAAATTTCGTTGAATTATAACTCAATCATTATTCATTAAGATATGAATACTAATACTCTAAAATAATAAAAAAATTGTGCAATTTGCACGGGTCTGAAACCTAGTTATAGTATATTTTATTATGTAATAGTTTTTGTATTTTGTGATAGTATATTTTCCTGTATTAGTTTCTTTTTTAATAGTTTCTTTCGTTCATGATAATGTCTTCTTCCTATGATAGCTTCTTCAGTATATCTTCTTCTTTGTAAGTAATCAAATGGCATTTGTTGAGCATATCACATGAAATATTGAGCTAAAGACACTACTACTTTAGAGGGCTAATGTAACCCTTAATTTGCAACATTTTTACAAAAGCGTTGCAATTGAGTATCTAATGCAACACTTTTTTATAATAATGCAACGGTCTTAAACTAAGCGTTGCAATAGAGTATTAAGTGTTGCCTTTTTAGAGCTATTGCAACGCTTTAGTTAGGGGCGTTGCATTTGATGTAATCAGAATAGCCAAATCTTAATTTCACGTTTTTACGCGCACGATTGAGTGGCGCTTGAATTATTTTGGCCAAATTCAAAATCCCCCAAAATTAAACATTTCCAACACCCAACCCCCCCCCCCCACCCACCCACCCACCCAAACACTCCAAAACATTCCCAAAACACTTCATCCTCAACATTTGGTTCTGGTTCCTGTTCTAATTCTTCCTCCTCTCCTCCTCCTCCTCCTCCTCCCGGCGATGCCCTAATTCTGCGAACATTGTCGGCAACATCCGAGCAAAGCTCGTCGGCAACCTCCGCGCGACCACCACCGCCCTCGAACCGATTTCCTTACTCTTCTTAACGGTGCTAAATTGTTGCTGGTATATGCACTCTCCCTCTCTTTCTCTCTTCCATCACCATTTCTTTCACTTCTTATTCACTAATAACTTCAATGTTTCCTTCTTCTTCTTCATTGCAGTTCTTCTAACTTGCGTTTCCAGAACTGGGGTATGAGAGATGAAAAAGCTCATGGACCAGAAGCAACAACAATAACAAGAAGGGATTTCTTCAGTTGATTATGTTCTGGTAGATAGTTCTTTACCTTCTGATCAGACTTTCATTAGAGAAGATTGATAATTATAGGAACAACATATCTTTGATCTTTCCCTTTTTTCTACGTTGTTGAATATGGTTCTGTTTGAGATGAATTCTGGAAGAATATATGAAGTTCATCAAGTTGAATAATTTGCTATACTGTGTTGAATTTCTGCAGGAGAATTAGGCTTGGGTACTTGGGGTTTGTATAATGCATGCCAAGTGTTTGTTGTATTGTCTGAATGAAAATTTTGCACCACTTAGTATGAATGATGCGAGAATGATTAATAAATGCGCTAATTTTACCTTTTATCTCCATTAATATATGTTACATTACTCATTCTATCATCAAAAAAGGGGTGACACTAATAGTTTCATGGAACACTCTCAGAATTATCTTAATCTTTATTGCCCACCTTCGAGTTATTCCGGTACGGCTATAGCTTGTTCGACTAGTTGATTTGGGCTAAGATATGTCTTATGAGCTCTCAATTACTTTTAATGTTTCAGCTTTGCCTATTTTTAATATCTGCTGGAATTGTTGGTTTCTGGTCCATGTTTTGTGTATGCAGAAGCGTACCTCGTTTGGAATGCTGGAAGAGTGGAGGTATCTACATTGTTTTTCTATCTACATATTACTTTGTTCTTTTACAGTTAGGTATAACTAATATTTAGCAAATGTCCAACTTCTGATTTTAGATTATGAATACAGTATCAATAACTCCATGCTAGTTCATTTATGTTTTATTATTATTTTGAATATCAGTGGCGATACTTTTAGAATTGGTAGAAAAGATATTTCTAAAGTTGCTCTGTATTGGACTAGTTTTGATGGATTTCGCTCTGTATCTATACTCAGCATTGCTGGTGAATGATATTAAGCATTATTATGAAACAATTGGCTTGTGCTGTGGTATCTGATGTAGATCACTTTATTACTATATCTGCTTCAACATCATGTAGTTATAATCTATGTGCACAACGTTTTAGATGTTAAGTGTCATCACTTACTAGTTACTACTTAGGGTGCGTTTTCTTCATTCATTTTTGTTAACCTTCACTTACTACTTAGGATGTGTGTTCTTCAACCATTTTAGCCAAACTTAACTTACTACTTACGGTGTGTTTTCTTCATCTTATTTGTCTAACTTGATCTCGACTAAACATATATGAACTAATTGATCATAGATGCTTAGTTTACAGGAAGTATTGGCATTTATGACACGGATTGTAGCTTTGGTGCAAGGAGCAACACAGACTTAAATGGGTATACTGAGCAGCACGAACTATAAAGTTGGGTATGCTAATGGCCCATTGTTGTAGAATCTGTTGAATATCGACGAATCTTTGTTTTTTTTCTATTTTTTTCATCCCTCCCCCCCCCTCCCATCAAAACATTCGTCCTCTCACCCTCATCAAAACTATTCATTTTGTGTTTGTTAATGGCGACAACACCATTAAGATCACCACTACACCATTTCCCATCAGCATTTCTGAAATAGGGTTCAAAGAAAGACCAACAACGATGTCGCATACCACATTTCAATTCACCTCCTTCACCCTCTGATCCTTCCTCTAACTCTAAACAATGGTTGAAACATCTGGTGATAATCATCTTCTAAAACCCACGAAATTACGAGGGACTGAAACAATTACTAATGGTGGTAATGGTAACGGAAGTGCGAGGAGAGAGAAGAGTAGGTTTTGGATTGCTTTATCAAGAGATAAGATTAAAGAAGATATTTACTCCATGACTGGTCATAATACTCATAAACCTTCTCGTCGTCCTCGTGTAGGTTTTTGCTCCTTTTTTAATTATTTTTCGTCGTTGCAAAGCTTGTGACGCTTCATCCTTGTAGCACCAGCTTCAATGTCATTTTAATTAATTTTGTTTTGGTTTGGTTTGGCAGAATGTGTTTCCAGCGTTATGGTTGGTTGGGGTTGCACCGGATGTGTATCGTGGTCTTGATGTTCCTCCTCCTAACGTGTGTTTGTTGTTTTATTTTGTGGATTTAGTTTTATTAGGGTGAATATTGATCTGGCTTGTTTTCTGCAGAGGTAGATATGGACATAGTTGAAAGTAATTTTTTGCTTAATTTCTGACTAGTTGGACAGGTAATGTATTCCTTTGAGTAGTGTGAATTGTTGTAATGATTTAGGGTTGGGTTGTAAAGAATGTTGTTTTGTTCTAATTTTGCGGGTGCATAGATATGAAATGACCTAAGGAAGGAAACTTTGATTGTTTTGGAAGCTTGTCGATTGTCGTGTTCGAGCCTCGATTTGGAGGTATAGTTCTCTGTAAAGAGGGTAGTTTGAACATATGGCTATATAGAACAAAGATGTCCATTGACCTTTTGCTTTATATTTTGGTAGGGCTAGAAAAAGCGCAAGGGCAAGGGTTTTATAAGAACACATTTTTTGCACCACCCTATCTCGGCCAACCACCATAGAAGCATAAAGGTATGGTTTTTTCAGTTTTCTTAATTTGGTTTAACATCCCTTCTTGTTTCATTACATGATAAATTCTCTTGGTTTGCTGACAATAATTCGACAATTATGAGATTATTAGTGTGTTCAATATGGAGAATGCTAGCTTATTTTGTTAGGGTCTTATATATTTAGACCGAATGACTTTTATTTCACTTGATTTTGCACCTGGTTTTTGAATCAAATTTTGGTATGAATTTGTCATATGACATTATATGTAATAAGGTTGATGCTTGTTTGATTTATTTACTGCTTTGTTAATGTTCTGGCCCTTAATTAAGTGAAGAACTTGCCAATTGTTAATGAGTTGCTATGTGTGATTGAAAGTTCTTTGACAACTTATGACTATTGGATGTCATTGATTGCGGCTAGTTTTAGGTACATGTTATCATATGTTCATAATTTGGAAGGCCATTTTACAAAGAAAACGCTACCAATTTTTGCTAGAATTTTACCTTTTATCTCCATTAGTATATGCTACATTACTAACTTTAATTATAAACATTGTAGGTGGTTTTGAATGATGAGCTTGAAGATAATGCATGTCGTTATGGATCCGATCAATCATTGGGTGTTAGAGACAAGCGACTTTGGCTCGCTTTAGTTTCTATTCCAAGATAACTTTAGATTTGTGTTAGTTTAAGTTTTTATTTTATGTAAGTTGATGAAACTCAATATACCGTAACTAACATCTTATTTTAAATTGTGTTGAACTTGATTATGGAATATATTTATTGTTGGTTGTTCACTAGTATTTGTCAAGTATTATATATGTGCTTCAAATGGTACAATTATAGATATATATATATATGATTATACCATAATTCAGCAGCTGCATAATAGTGGGGAAATATACCAGTACATCAGAAACGTTGCATTTGCTTATATATTAAGCGTTGCAACTTGATAAAACGTTGCTATTGTAATGTGAATATAAGCGTTGCAATTGTCTAACAAACGCAACGCTTTAAGACCTATTGCAACGCTTTAATGGAGTTTCAATCCAGCGTTGCATTTGAAGGGACAAAGCGTTGCATTTGATCAAATGCAGCGAAACCGTATGCAGCGCTTTCAAAGCGTTGCATTTGATCTGTTGCAACGCTTATAGCCACATAATGCAACGCTTTTAGGGGTTGCATTAGCTCTTAAATGTAGTAGTGAGAGCATGTAATAGTCATAACTATAGTTACATAAAATGATAGCTTACATAGCCTAGTTGGTCAGCTTAGCTAGTTTGGTTAGTTTGTTATAAGCTGAGATAGTTTGTTAAAGTTTGTTAGACTCTTAACAAAGTATCTAGCATCTTAGCTTGTTATAAATAAGAGCCTTAGCTCATCTTTTCAATTCATTCAATTACATAGAAATCTCTCTACTTATTGATAAGAGGTTTTTAGTGTGTCGTTAAGGCACTAAGAACCGCTTAACAAACACAATTTATAAACCTAACGAGCGACTACTAAGCATGTAGTAATGGCAAGTCAAGGGTCGAACCACAAGGAAATCGGGATTGACTATAGTCCACTAAGTCCAAAACTACCTAAGTGAAGGATTTTTGGTGGTTTAAGATTGAGTAAGTAACCGACTAATTGACTAGCTAATGAATACTGACTAATAAACAAATAGGAGGATTAATATGATAAGGAAGACACTAGAGCTTGGGTTACTCGCATGAACTCGGGCAAGACACGACACAAATGCAACTACGAAGTTATAGAGAATAACATGCAAGGTTAAGTTTCCCTCTAAGGTCCTTGAGTCCTCTCTCGAATGGTCCTCAAGAGTAATCAATTAATCAATTGACTAAATCCTCTCTCGAATGGTCTTTAGTCAATTGATTAATGATGTCAATTTGATTGGAAAACCCCTAGATAGGTTCCTCTTAATTTCTACCCAATCTCTTGGTCTAGAAATTAAGTTGATTCATGGGAATGACTAGACAACAATAATCAACTATGAGTAATTGAAATCTAAGCCCTAGCATAAACTTGATCAAGGTCTACCCTAAGGTGTCAAAACACCAAGAACAATGCATATTAGACATGAATAAAGCAATTACAAGAACATCTACATTAAGCCCCTAATTCATGCTTTCACCCAAACCCTAGATTAGAAACTACTCACTAATCATGGATTCTAAGCAATTAAGATTCAATAAATCAAACATCATAAACAAAGAAAAAAGATTAAAGGAAAGAGATAGAAGAGAAATTACATGAATTGATTCACGAATTCAACCTTCAATAATCAAACAATGGAGTAACTAGTGTTTGAGAGAGTTTAGGGCTAAGAGAGAGTTAATTAGAAACTAAGTATGAAGTAATGTCGAAAATTAAGCTAAGAAAACTAATTAACAGACTCATTAATGTTTGACGGACAAAACGGGTCAAAGCCCGAAAGCAGGTCCACACGGTCGTGTCAAAAACGACACAACCGTGTAGACCTGTTACACAAATTCCTCAGCGCCCTTACAAAGTTACTGCTTCAGTGTAGAAACTACTACACGGTCGTGTCCAAATCGACAAGACCGTGTACCTTGGCGTCCAAATCTTTCACAAAGCCTTCACAGCTACTGATTGTGTGCTCAAAACACTAGACAGTCGTGTCCAATGTGACACGACCGTGTAGACCTGATGCTCCATACTCTTCTCAGGATGACCAAACCCACTGCCTGCGCACCCAAATGACTACACGGGCGTGTCCAAAGTGACACGACCGTGTAGACCTGACGTTGAACATCCTTTGCTTGGCAGTTGCAAACTGTTTCCCCAAATGAAAAGCTACACGGTCGTGGCCAATTCCACACGACCGTGTAAAGCTGCTTCAATGCATTCCAAGCTCTAGCTTCCATCCACGGGTCTCTAAATATCCAAAGTGCTCCAAATACCTGTTAGTTAGTCTGAAAATCATCCAAAATAACTAAACGAGTAGTGAAGTAATCATTAAGCTCAAAGTAACCAAAACCATGCAATGCAAGACTAAAATGCTCTAAATCTATATGTATCGACACTAAAAATGCAGCATGGATAAGCACAATAAAGTGCTTATCACTTATCCTCTCTAAATCTATGATCATATGCTCTTTCTATGGAGCTTTATTTCAACTTTTATCATGGTACCAGAGCAGGATTCTTCGAAACTGCTTAAAGATTAGTTGCTTCGTTGTATTCCGCATTTCCATATCCAAACCTTGATTGATTTAATCAAGTTTCACAATCGAAATTCAGAAATCAAATATCTATTCGTTTTTCTCTTACAATTCTTGATTCCAAAGGGCTCAAGAAACCGACTCTAACAATAGTAATAGAACATTGGATCCTTCTCAAGATCCAATCAGTCCATATTTCATTCATCCATCTCAGGATACTAGCCTCAGAATGGTTTCAAATTAGTTCAATGGAACTGGATATGCAGACCGAAAGAGATCTTTATTGATCAGTCTTTCAGCTAAACAAACTTGGATTTGTTGATGGATCAATCTCAGAACCAACAGCTTCAAACTCATTACACTTAGCTTGGAAAAGATTTAATGATATGGTTATATCATGGATTCTTAATTCATTGGAGAAGACAATAGCAAGGAACCAAGGAGTGTTCTATTTTTATCAATAGCAAGAGAAATTTGGCTTGATTTAGAAGAGAGGTATGTATGTTCATCTGGACCTCAATTGTTTGCTTTACAACAAAATCTAAATGAGTTAACACAAGGTAATCTCAAGATAGCTGAGTATTTCACACAAATGAAAATGCTATGGGATGAGTTAGATGCTGTTAATCCATTGCCAATATGTACCTGTGGTAATTGTACTTGCAACACTACTCAAAAACTAGTGAAACATAGAGAAGATCAGAGATTAATACCATTTTTAATGAAGCTGAATGATGAATTCTCATCTGTTAGAGGCAATATTCTCATGATGCAACCATTACCTGCTGTTACACAAGCATATAGATTGTTAGTTCAAGAAGAGAAACATAAAGAGGTTGCTAATTTTTCATCTAGCAACACAGAATCTCTAGCATTTGCTGCTGATAGAAGAAACTTTACTGAAAAGAGAAATTATAGATCTCATAGTCAAGTTAAAATACAAAATGAGAGAGTTTCTAACAAAAAATATGAGTGAAAATAAACAAGAGAAACTCTGCATATTTATGTGAGCATTGTCAAATGGCAGGGCATTCTACTGAATGATGTTGGAAGTTGCATGGTTATCCCTCAACACATAGGCTGGCATCTCAAAACAGAAGAACGACACCATATAGCCAGAGTAATTCAATGTCTCAAAATGACACATCATCCAAGAATCTAGTTGATCATCAGAATTAAAACGCTTCTAACCAAACTTCCAATGCTGTCAAGAATCTCACAACTGAGCAATACAATCAGCTCCTTTAATTGCTTGGAAATTCACAACAACACCAAGAAACACACAATGAATCAGCTATGGTTGCAGGTAATTTCTGTCTGTTATCCAATGTTGGTCTAAATTGGATAATCAACAGTGGTGCAACAGATTATATGTGTTATGATCTCTCTTTGTTTAGCTCTTATGGAGTTCTTCTTGGCCAACCTCATACAGTAACCATACCAAAAATGAAAATAGTCAAGATCACACATATAGGGAGGGTCAAAATAAATAATTTTCTTTCATTGACTGGTGTTCTATATGTACCAGATTTCAAGTTTAATCTGATCTCATTTCAAAAATTATGTAAAGACATTTGTTGTACTATCACATTTACTCCAAATGACTGTTTAATTCAGGGATCTCACCTGAACAAGCATCTTGGTGAAGCCAAAGATGGACTATATTTCACTCAAAGTACTACTTAACACAGAGAAAAACATCATCCTGTCATTTCTTGTATAGCAACTACTATGGATCAACAGATCAAGCTACTTCATCTCAAATTGGGACATATACCTTTTACTCAAATAAGACATATCAAGCCTGAGTTCACTACAAAACCTGTTACACTCGGTGATTTCTGTCAAATTTGCCCACAAGCCAAACAACATAGGCATTCTTGCCCTACTAGTAGTATTAAAACGGATAGACCTTTTCAGTTACTACATTTAGATGTATGGGGGCCTTATATTGATTCTACATATAAAGGATGTAAACTTTTTCTTACAATTGTGGATGATTTCAATAGATTCACTTGAGTTCATCTTACGAAATCCAAAATTGATTCAGTGTCTATTTGAGACAAATTTCTTTCTTATATACACACTCAATTCAATTCTAAAGTTCAGAGTATAAGAACTGATAATGCCAAAGAGTTGTGTGAAGGATCTATGAAACAACTCTATCTCAGCAAAGGTATACATCGTCAAACAAGTTGCAGTGATACACCACAGCAGAATGGGTTAGTTGAAAGAAAACACTAGCATCTGTTAGAAACTGCCAGAGCATTTTATTTTCCAGTAAATCTACCTTCCAAGTTTTGGGGTGAGTGTGTTCTTTCAGCAGCATTTCTCATCAACAGAATGCCTCTAAGCAACATTTCTTTCATCACTCCTTATGAGAAAATCTTTCACCAAACTCCCAACTATGATCTCCTTAAAGTTTTTGGTTGCTTATGCTTTGTCTCTACCTCCAATGTTCATAGAACCAAGTTTATGCCAAGAGATATTCCTCATGTGTTTATTGGATACTCTTCTTCTCAAAAGGAGCACAAAGTCCTTAACCTTGACTCTCACAAAATCATAGTATCTGGGGATGTTGTTTTTCATGAACAACATTTTCCTTTTCATTATTCTTCTAATCCTAGTTCCAAACCTATACAATTTTTCCTTCCTCATTCAACTGAAACCCTCATTGATGATTTTATTTTCCCTTCTCCTTTTCTCTCTACATCACATCCAGTTCCTTCTCCAACTATATCATCTCCCATCTCTTCTTCTTCTCCTCTCTCGCCTACCATCTCTCATTCTAATACTTCTTCTGAATCTGAGACTCCTATACCGTCTCCTCCTTCTTCTCCTAACTTACTAGTTATTCTCACTGAATATTTTCCTCCTGTTAGAATGTATTCTAGACCTCACAAAACACCAGTTCACTTATAAGATTATGTTTGCTCTTTCAAACCTAGAAAAACCAACACTACTCATTGGTGTAACCTTGTTAAAAACACCTCCATTCCTGTACTTCCACCTCTTCCTATTGAACCAACTTCTTATTCTATTGTTGTTAAAGATCCTCTTTGGGTTGCTGCTATGAATAAAGAGCTACAAGCTCTCACTAACACTCATACTTGGGGTGTAGTTGATCTCCCACAAGGTGTCAAACCCATAGGTTCTAAATGGGTTTACAAAATCAAACTGAACTCAGATGGTAGTATAGTCAGGTATAAAGCCAGATTGGTTGCAAAAGGTTTTAATCAAAAATATGGGAGTGATTATCTAGAGACTTTTTCTCCAGTTGTCAAGATGACTACTATTAGATGTCTTTTTGGCTCTTGCTGCACATAAATCTTGGCCTATCTACCAATGAGATGTTAATAATGCCTTTTTACATGGTGATTTGATTGAGGATGTTTATATGAAGATTCCAAAGGAATTATCCTATCCTTCTAGCAAAGTTTGCAAGCTTAAAAAGAGTCTCTATGGCCTTAAACAAGCCTTTAGCAAATGATTTGTTAAGCTCTTACATGAGCTCCATCATCAAGGCTTTATTCAATCAAAGAATGACTATTCTTTGTTCATTAAGAAACAAGGCAATTTTGTTACTTATGCTGTTGTGTATGTGGATGATATCATCCTTACAGGAACTGATAAGATTTCTATTGATGCTCTTAAACAACATCTTCATCATACCTTTAGTATTAAAGAGCTTGGCCTCCTCTCTTATTTCCTTGGTATTGAAGTTCATCATTTCCCTGATGGACTATTAGTTACCCAAGCTAAATTTACTAATGACCTCCTCCAATTTTGTCTTGATCATAATCTTATTTCCCCTAAATCTGATGTTATTTCTTTGCCCTTAAATCTCAAATTGACTTCTTCTACTGGTTCCCCTCTTTCTGATCCTCTTTTATATAGAACCCTTGTTGGCAAACTCAATTTTCTTACTCATACTAGACTTGATTTAGCATATACTGTTCAAACTCTCAGTCACTATATGCATCTTTCTACAACATCCCATTTCTCTGTTCTTCTTCATACTCTTAGTTATGTTTCTCATTCTAAAGGCCAAGGCATTTTGCTTAAAGCTACTGATCATCTCAAACTCCAAGCTTATAGTGACTCAGATTGGGGAGCTTGCTTGGACATAAGAAGATCTATTTCAGGATATGATCTTTTGCTTCGCAATTCTCCTATAAGCTGGAAGTCTAAGAAATAATATGTTGTTTCCAGATCATCTAGTGAAGCTGAGTATAGATCCATGGCTGCAGCAGCTTCTGAAATCAATTGGGTTGTTAGACTCCTTGAAGAACTTGGCTTTATTAATCTCAAACCTATCATTCTTCATTGTGATAATCAATCTTGCTCAAAATCCTGTTTTTCATGAAAGGACTAAGCATATTGACATTGATTGTCCTTTCACAAGAGATAAGGTGCTACTGAGCTAAAGAGCATGTAATAGTCATAACTATAGTTACATAAAATGATAGCTTACATAGCCTAGTTGGTTAGCTTAGCTAGTTTGGTTAGTTTTTTATAAGCTGAGATAGTTTGTTAAAGTTTGTTAGAGTCTTAACAAACTATCTAGCATCTTAGCTTGTTATATATAAGAGCCTTAGCTCATCTTTTCAATTCATTCAATAAGATTTAGTTTTACATAGAAATCTCTCTACTTATCCTCTCTCAACATATGCTCTTTCTATGGAGCTTTATTTCAACTTTTATCAGCATTCTCTCAACATTTTTTTGGTATAATGAAATGATAGAGTCATATTCATATTACATCGTCATCTGCTCCTACAGAAACAACATTATCATGGTAATGTGATCCTGTTATAAATTATGAGTATAATAACTTTATTTATTTAAATAGAATTGGAGAGAAGGATATCATATCCGGAAGTACGACAAACATCACATTTGAAGGATTGTATTTATTGCGATACTTTCTCAAATGTCTTACAAGTAGATGTGATAAAAAGGCAATAGGTGACATATTTTCTGAAGGAATTGTGTCCTCGACTCTAATGCAATTACTAAATATAATACGAATCGTATTATAGAGATAATAATTCATTTAATTGGGTTATCTTTACGTCTTGCTAGAGAACGCTATAGACCTTTGGGTTAGTAAATAATAAACCCGAAGCCCACTTAAATGGATCCTACAATGTCACACATAATATTTGGATCAACAAAAGAAAAACCCATAGCCCATAAAGGATATAGGGTAGTCGGCCCAAGAGGGAGATGAGAGGATATTATTTGACCTAATTATTCCTATATAAAGGTCATGCAGTCAGAAAATAAGATACATTATATCTCCTTGTTTTCTCCTGCTCTTTCTCTCTCTCAAGTGACATTACTCCATAAAAGAAGAACGATTTCTTTCTTTCTTCCAACTAGCATTGGTGGAGTGTTGATCTAAATTGGTGGACTAAGTAGAGGAATCACGTTTGAGATTCTTTCTCCAAGATCGTTGGCTATAATTTGACGTATTCAATCCCGCCATACCAGTTGAAATCACGTATCAAGAGGTTGGTAATTAATTATTATATGATCTTTAATTATATGTGCATGAGATCCTATTTTATGTGCTTATGAATTAGATTCATGAAATTCCGCTTATAGTACCTATAATCCTACAGTGGTATCAGTTTTGCCCCTTGCATATATTTTTTTAGTCATTGTAATACGATTTATTTTGATGTGTTTATGACTAATTTTAATTTGATTAAGGGGAGGAATTGAATTATGGATTGAATAACTGGAATTGATTAAATGAGATTTAATTGCTTAATATTAATTTTAGCCAAAAAAATAAATTCAGATTTTTCGAACCCTAATTATTTTGTTCGAAAATATGAGGTTGGTCGAATTTTGTTGTTCAAAATTCAACAATTTCATAATAGATTTTGTGAAATAAATTTAGGGCTTTGTTTTCTTTAGATTCGAATTGCATAATCATGTATTTGATTGTTGTTTTCATTTCGAAATCAAAGAGTTTGGTTAGAAACAAAGAAAACCCTAAGTTTTTCCCCAAATCAATTTAATTGGGTGTTAAATGAGATTTAACAATCCAATTTGTTTAAAACGTCCAATTTGATGGAGTTAAAACATATACAATGCGTTTTTATGCTTCAATTCAACCAAAGAATTCGTTTTTTTTACATTGCCCAGATTTTTTTCCGAAAATAGCTCGAAAATATGGGTGATGGCAGCTGGTTTTCCGGCGATGGTAACGGTGCAAGAGTTGCACAGGTGAGTCGACCGGTTTCTGGCGAGTTTCCCGGCGCTTCTCGGTGGTCTGCGTGGCTGGGCATTGGCCTGTGCTGCCTGGCGTTGGCTGCTGCGAGCTGGCTGCATCTGGCGTGGTGGCTGGGCAGCAGCGCTGCCAGCCACGATTTTCTAAAAAAAAAAAATGTTTTTCTTTTATGATTTTAAGAGTTAATATCTTTTGGTTATTGAAATATGATTTTAATAACCGAAAATCTTATGAGATTTAATGATTAAAATCTTTTGGTGATTAAAATATGATTTTAATAATCGAAAAATCACAAAAATCTTTTAATTAATATCTTTTGATTATTGAAAATCAAATATGATTTGTTTGAGAATATTAAGCAATTCCAATTATCTTTTATTTTGATTAGGTCATAAGATAAATCCATGATTTGATTCTTTAATCTAATCAAAATTAGTTTGGGAAAAGATAATATCTTTTAGTTAGTTAGATTTACTAGCTTAAATGTTTTATCTTCTTGCTTTAATTAAGAATATGTGATATTTTAATTATTGGCCAGCATGATATGTGATATTATTATTTGGCAATTAATATGTGATATTTTAATTATTGCAATGATAATATGTGATATTATTTTGAGTTTATAATATGTGAGATTATAAAATGGAAATTCATTTTGATTATTCAATTATTGGCGTGTATAATATATGATTTTATTATATGGCAATTTAATATATTTGATGTAATTGCTATAATAATTAGTATGATGACTAGTATGACCCAATAAAATAATCAAAATGGTTTTGGACTTTGAGCAAAGTTGATGGATGTATGTGAGGTGATAAGCTCTGTCTAGGATTAGGAAGGCTCGCCCCAACGTCGTGGGTAACTTCCTTACCTGTGAGGTATAATCACCTTGGCAATCACCCATCAACTAAGAATTATAATTGTTGTAATTAGTAAAATTTTATGTTAAGATGATGAACTCTGTCTAAGATTAGGAAGGCTCTCTCCAACGTCGTGGGTAACTTCCTTACCTGGGAGATATAATCAACTTGGCAGTATTATTTTACAATGCTTATAAGTTTATAGTATGTTGGTTATTAATATTGAAGAGTTCACTGATTAATAACAACATAAAAACTTACGTCCCTTAAATATTGAGGTTAGCTTTTCCAAACATAAAGTACTTATTAACCCTTAATTAATGATAATAGGTCATGCCTCCGCAGGGTATTGTCATTAATTTTGGGAGATAAGATGAAATTGCGAATTTTGCATACCTAGTTTGGTTATCCTCAAACAAAATCATCAAAAGCGTTTTGGATTTTGAAGCAAGAGATAGTTAAGCATGTGATGTTTTCCTATCTAAACAAGAATTATAAAGTGTTATAATTAGTAAAGAGTTTACTTACCTTGAGAATGTAACTTTAAGATAAGGCCTCCGTCTGCTTAGCGTTGCATGTTGATTGGATCTTGTACTCACTTATTCAAATTGGGACATTAAAATTGAATGAAGTGTCAAACCTAGAAACCATTGCATGTTTTAAGGTTGTTTCATAAACATTAAATTGAACTTTGCCTTTTATTTTTTTGTCTAGAGGTACTATGAATAACAACAACAACAACTCTGTTTTCAACATTCGCCCTTTCCTTGAGAAGGATAGGTTGAATGGAGAAAATTTCCTTAATTGGGAAAGGACCCTAAGACTCGTTTTGAGGTCGGAGGGTAGAGAGGATGTCTTACAAAACCCACTTCCGGTAATAACTGATGAATCTATTGAAGCCAAAAAAGGTCGTGCTAAACAGGCCAATGAAAGATCTATACCAATCACTTGTCTAATGGTGGCATCCATGGAGCCGGACCTCCAAAAGAGGTTTGAACCCAAGGATGCCTACACCATTATGCAAGAGCTGAAGGCCATGTTTCAGAAACAGGCCTGAACTGAGAGGTATGAGACTAATAAGGAGATCTTAGAATGTTACTTGAAGCCGGGTCAAGCTGTTGGCCCACATGTTTTCAAAATACAGGGCCTTTTTGAAAACATGGAACGACTTGGTTTCCCTTATAGGGAACAATTGGCTACTGACATCATTCTCCACTGATTGCCTGACAGCTTCAATCAGTTCAAGATGACTTTCAACATGAATGAGTCTGAAAAGAGCTTGCAAGAGTTGCATGGGTTGCTAGTCAATGCTGAGAGGAATTTTCCTAAAAAAACCAAAGAAAGAAGTTTTGATGGTTCAAAAGGGAAATAGTTTTAAGAAGAAATGGGCAGGCAAGAAGGACAAAGGCAAGAAAGTTGCCATTGCTCCTTAGAAACCTAAGCCAAAAGCAGCCGCGGAAAGCAAGTGCTTCCATTGTGAAAAGATAGGTCACTGGAAGAGAAACTGCCCCAAATACTTGGAGGAAAAGAAGTCGGGGGCTTCCACCTCAGGTATTTATGTTATAGAAATCAATTTGACTTCTACTTCTTTATGGGTATTAGATATCGGTTGTGGTTCTCACATTATTAACGATATGCAGGGAGAAGAGAAACTGCCCCAAATACTTGGAGGAAAAGAAGTCGGGGGCTTCCACCTCAGGTATTTATGTTATAGAAATCAATTTGACTTCTACTTCTTTATGGGTATTATATATCGGCTGTGGTTCTCACATTATTAACGATGTGCAGGGACTAATAAGAATTAGAAGGCTTGCAAAGGGAGAGGTAGAGCTTCGTGTTGGAAATGGAGCAAGAGTTGTTGCACTTGCCATTGGAAGTTACAGTCTACATTTACCGTCTGGATTGATTATAGAACTATATAATTGTTATTTTGTTCCGTCAATTACTAAGAACATTATTTCTGTTTCCGTTTTGGATGATGAAGGTTTTTGTTTTGAAATAAAGAACAAGTGTTGTTCCATTTCCTACAATGATATGTTCTATGCTAGTGCAAAATTGACTAATGGCTTATATGTATTAGATAAGTCAGTACAGGTCTATAACATAGATAGCAAGAAACGAAAATCGAATGATTCAAACCTAACTTACATTTGGCATTGCCGAATGGGTCATATAAACCAAAAGCGCATCAAAAAGTTACAACAGGATGGAATCCTTCCATCATTTGATTTCGAATCTTTTGATGTATGTGAGTCATGCTTGTTGGGGAAAATGACTAAATCACCTTTTACTGGAAAGGATGAAAAGGCTAGTGATCTCTTGGGCCTCATACATACAGATGTTTGTGGGCCTATGAGCACAAAAGCTAGGGGATGGTTTGCGTACTTCATCACCTTTACTGACGATTTAAGTAGATATGGGTATGTCTATTTAATGAAACATAAGTCAGAATCATTTGAAAGTTCAAATAATTCCAAAATGAAGTACAAAATCAACTTGGTAAGACAATAAAGGCATTGCGATCCGATCGTGGTGGCGAATATTTGAGCCAAAAATTCGATGATCATTTGAAAGATTGTGGAATACTTTCACAATTGACTCCACTAGGAACTCCACAATTAAATGGTGTCACTGAAAGGAGGAATCAAACTCTATTAGATATGGTTCGATCAATGATGAGTCTTGCTGATCTTCCAATTTCTTTTGGGGGATATGCTCTCGAAACAGCTGCACACACACTAAATAGGAGCCCGTCAAAGACTGTAGAAAAGACTCCATATGAGATGTGGAATGGAAAGGTTCCAAACTTATCTTTTCTTAGAATCTGGGGTTGTGAGGTCTACGTAAAGCGTCTACTGTCAGACAAACTTGCACCAAAATCAGATCAATGTCTCTTTGTGGGATACCCAAAAGAGACAAGGGGTTATTACTTCTATAACCGTCAAGAGAACAAGGTATTTGTTACTCGTGATGGTGTCTTTCTTGAAAAGGAATTTATTTCCGGAAAGACAAGTGGGAGTAAAATAGTTCTCGAAGAAATTCGAGATGGGCAACAACTGGACGTGGTTCGCACCATGCAAGAGACTGCCCGATAAGATGAAAGTCAAGTTCAGGAGATGACGTATTCAACGCGTGAACCTCCTACCGTCCCACTTGAATCTAATTCAAGCGAAAATCCTCAAGATGTTAAAGAGAACATTTCTATTGATGCTCAGGCCCCGCGTAGGTCAAGTAGACCCAGGATTCCAAACAAAAGGTTGGTTGATTTCCTGTTAACTGAAAACTCTGAAATCATGATTTTGGAGAATTCAGAGCCTACTACCTACAAACAAGCTTTGACGAGCCACGACTCTGAGAAATGGCTTAAGGCCATGAAATCCGAATTAGACTCCATGTTTGAGAATAAAGTTTGGACCCTAGTCGACTTGCCTGATGGGGTTACACCTATTGGATGCAAGTGGGTCAAATTGAAAACAGACAAAGATGGAAACGCCTATGTATATAAAGCAAGACTGGTTGCAAAAGGATTCAAACAAGTTCATGGTATAGACTATGACAATACCTTTTCTCTAGTAGCAATGCTTAAATCGATTCGGATACTTTTAGCGATTGCTGCATATTACGATTACGAAGTTTGGCAGATGGATGTCAAAACCGCATTCTTGAATGAGTTCTTGAATGAGGATGTGTATATAACACAACCTGAGGGTTTTGAGGATCCAGAAAATCCTAAAAAGGTTTGCGAGCTTCAAAGATCCATTTATGGATTGAAGCAACCATCTCGGAGCTGGAATCTTCGATTCGATGAGGCAATCAAACAGTTTGGTTTTCTCAAAAGCAAAGAAGAATCTTGTGTCTACAAGAAATTTAGTGGGAGTAGCTTAGTCTTCTTAGTTTTGTATGTAGATGATACTCATGGGAAATGACATACCAATGCTTGAGTCAGTCAAGGAATGGTTGAAAAGTTGTTTCTCTATGAAGGACCTTGGAGAGGTTGAGTACATATTGGGAATAAAAATCCATAGAGATAGGTCTCGACGGATGATTGGACTAAGTCAAGAAACTTATATTGATAAAGTTCTTGCAAGGTTCAACATGGAAAACTCAAAAAGAGGATTTGTTCCCATGTCACATGGCATAACGCTTAGCAAGAGTCAGTGCCCAACTGAGCATGATGAGTTGAAGCGAATGAATAGTATACCTTATGCCTCGGCTATAGGATCTATCATGTATGCCATGATAAGTACTCGACCTGATGTTGCATACACCTTGAGCATGTGTAGCAGATTCCAAGCAAATCCAGGTGAAGCACACTGGACTGCAGCTAAGAGCATCCTTAAGTAATTGAGAAGAACTAAAGGCATGTTCTTAGTCTATGGAGGAGAAAATGAGTTGGTTGTTAAAGGTTATCACCTTATTCGCGAGATAGTTGACAGAAAGGATGTCAAAATATGCAAAGTTCACACGGATGAGAATGTGGCTGATCCGCTTACTAAACCTCTACCTCAACCCAAGCATGAAAGTCACGCTAGGGCTATAGGCTTGAAGCAAATGTTAGAATGGATTTAGATTGTATTATATTTGAAGAAACTCTTTACAATGTAAAGACATGGTTTTGCTATTTTATTTTTATGAGAAATGAAGTTTTATCTTATTTAGTTTTGGTTTAGTATTAAATAAAATTTCCAAAAATATTCTTGAATTCAATGGTTTTGTCAAATATGTGATTTGATGAAATGAAACACCATAAGTGAACTGAATTCATAGAATATTCATGTTCCTAATCCAAGTCATTAAATTGGACATGAATGACTTATTAAAGGATTAGCATATAAGATTGATTGATAGCGCTGTTTCATCGGCTATAGGAACATAGAGATGTTTAGTCAATCATATGGATATGTATATTTGATACATGATCGAACTGACCTACTTAGAAGTTTGAATAACTTCGTAATTATATTAGTGGATTCCTAAGACATGAGTGGATCACTACTTAGCTTAATGATTGGTATAACTTTGATGTTGTCCAACGTCATGCCGTAAAAGGAGACTATACAGGCAGCATTCGGGTTGTGCTAAAAGTTGAGTGGGAGTTTTGGTTTCCACAAGATTGAAAAGGTCCTCCTATATAAGATAGGATGGGTGTCTTGGCCTCTTGAAGAGTGAGAATTGAAAATGCATGGCCGTGCTCAAATGGATTATAAGATAATCATTTATTTAGCAATTCGAACTCAGATTTCAAGAAATAATTTGAAGATTAGTATGGATAACATAAGAGATGTGATCATACTATCGAATTAGACACTAAGAGACTTTAGGAATTTGAATATTGCACACTCGTCTCGGACAAGTGGGAGATTGAAGGAATTGTGTCCTCGACTCTAATGCAATTACTAAATATAATATGGATCGTATTATAGAGATAATAATTCATTTAATTGGGTTGTCTTTACGTCTTGCTAGAGAACGCTATAGACCTTTGGGTTAGTAAATAATAAACCCGAAGCCCACTTAAATGGATCCTACAAGGTCACACATAATATTTGGATCAACAAAAGAAAAATCCATAGCCCATAAAGGCTATAGGGTAGTCGGCCCAAGAGGGAGATGAGAGGAGATTATTTGACCTAATTATTCCTATATAAAGGTCATGTAGTCAGAAAATAAGATACAGTATCTCTCATTGTTTTCTCCTGCTCTTTCTCTCTCTCAAGTGACATTACTCCATAAAAGAAGAACGATTTCTTTCTTCCTTCCAACTAGCATTGGTGGAGTGTTGATCTAAATTTGTGGACTAAGTAGAGGAATCACGTTTGAGATTCTTTCTCCAAGATCGTTGGCTATAATTTGAAGTATTCAATCCCGCCATACCAGTTGAAATCACGCATCAAGAGGTTCGTAATTAATTATTATATGATCCTTAATTATATGTGCATGAGATCCTGTTTTAGGTGTTTATGAATTAGATTCATGAAATTCCGCTTATAATACCTATAATCCTACATTTTCAATGGTTAGAGAGAGTTGGTTTTACACATATTGACTTTGTTCTTACCCATTCAGATTCTCTTTCCCATTAAAAATTTAAAGTAAGATGTTCTGAACACCACTATTTACTCATATACAATTACTATTCACATTCACATTCACATTCTCATTTAAAAATAAGTATGTGATTTAAGCGATTTCGGTGTAATGGTCCATTATTTGTTGCTTCTAAGATAGGGAAAGTCAAACGTGGCTTGATATGAGATTTTGTCGATATGTTCTTCTTCAGCTCGTCTTGCGAGAGACCGCCATATTTTAACTTAAAATTAGGCAGGCCCAATAAGCCTAATATCTGAGCAGCCCACATGACTCACGCGCCTCACTCTCCCCACTTTCTCCACGTCAAAAACAAAAAAAAAATACTTTCTCTCACCTCTCTCTCTCTCCACTCTCATTCAAAACTTCTTTCTCTCTCCTCTCTTCACTCTCTCTGCTAAAACTGCTCCTATAAGACGCAAAAAAACTCCTACTTAGTGGCATTTCTCAGTCGATTTTTGTAGAATTTCACTCACAAAAACTGTAAAAGGTAAGCTAATTTCAGTTCGAAGCTTGTTTTATGCAATTTCGAGCTGATTATTTGTGAAAATATGTGTTCTTAGCTCGTTCCTTCATCAATTTACATTCATATGTTTAATTTGATCAAGTTAGGGGTTTCGATATGTTAATTTGAAGGTTATTTTCAGCTATTGTAACTGATTGTTAGAAAATTATACATCTAAGCTTTTACAACTGATTTTGGTATATTAGAATGACTAGAATGACTGATTTTGAGTTCGAAGCTTGTTTTATGCATTTTCGAGCTGATTATTCGTGAAAATCTGTGGATTTTGGTTCTGAATAAGCTTTTCTGATGTAGAAAAGATAATGTTGTTGACAATTAGAGACTAGTTTGTTGTGAGAAGTTTTCTTTTTAGCCTCTTTAGTAACTAATATAATGTTTAACTGATTAGAAATTACTGATGTGGACAATAAGGCACTAGTTAATTTTGAATAGTATCATCTTCAGTTACATTAGGGACCAAATTAATGAGTAATTGAGTGTAAACACCAACCTTAAGGTATATGTTTGTATTTGCAGGTTAATTGCAAACAAAATGGCAAGACCTAAGCGTAAAGTTATGAACAGGACCTCTGAAAATGAAGCTGAAGATGAAGATCAAACTCAAGGTACATAATTCAAAAAAGGGATTTTCCCAATGGTGGCCCTTAGGTCTAAGGAATTCCCAGTGGCGGAAATTCCAAAAAAAACTTTCCCGTTGGTAACCCTACTTTACAAATTATTCCCAAACATAACCTTAATGAAGAATATTCCATTAATAATAAAGCATATTCCGTTAGTTAACAGTTACGGCGGTCACTCGCAAATAAAACGAGGCAATTTGGGTCGTTTTTTGCCAATTTCGTCCTCAAAATCAACTCTTAAGGGTTAAACTTACCCACTAAAATCATCCCTTAAGGGAAAAAACGACCCAAAATACCTCGTTTTACGTGCGAGTAACTACTTTAACTATTAACTAATATAATATGCTTTATTATTAATGAAATATTCTTCATTAAGGTTATATTTGGGAATAATTTGCAAAACAGGGTTACTAGCGGAAAAGTTTTTTTGAAATTTACACCACTGAGAATTCATAAAACCTAAGGACCACCATTGGGAATTTCCCTTCAAAAAATACAAGTTAAATTGAGAAGTTTAAACATGCCTAAAAATCCTAAATAATGGTTGATCTTAAGTAACTGTTATATATCAATCAGAAACCATGATATGCCAAATAGTTATCTATTAATTTGCTATTTTATTTGCACTCAAATTGAATCTTCATTACTGACTAAACTAACAAAATATTGTAATCATTATGTCTTAATTAGTAACCATTAAACATCAATCAGTAACCCATATAAATCAATCAAACACCACTATAATCTAAGCATTAATAGACAACAATGTTAACAAAAGTTTTTTAATTACTGTGATTTAACCAATATATCTAATGTCAACATTCATTATAGGTAAAAACAATGATAACTAGAAAACTATAGCACAATAGCAGAATGAGAATAATAAAATGGCAGCATTGAAAAGGAAAAAAGTGTTGGCCGAGAAAAAAGCAGAAGCTGCAGCCAAAACGCCAAAAAGACCACCAGTACGAAGAAAACTACAACCTAGTTTGGAGGAAAACCAAAACAGTAACGGGGAAAACCAAGAGAATCAGGATCAGGAGGAAAACCAAGGAAATGAGCAACAAAACAAAGATAATGATGAAGAAGAACAAGAGAGAAATGATGATGAAGAACACGAGACTAAAAAAACAGCAGCAAAAAGGCCACAAGCGAAGGGGAAGAAAACGGCAAACACAGAAGAAAATGAGGAAGAATATCATTAGGAAGAAGAAGAACGGAACCCGAAAAATAGAAAAAAGGTTCAAAAGAAAAGGGTACCAAAAAGGCGTAAAACGAGAAATGAAACTAATGAAGAGGAGGCACATGATGAAGAGGAGGAACAACAACACAATGAAGAATCTCCAACAAAAATTCGTAAACCAAGGTAAGTTATGTAACTTTAAATTCATTTTCACTATAAATTATTATATAATTACTCATTTTAATACTAAGTTAGTTACATTTCAAGTACTCCTTTTTCATATATGTAAATTAATACTCCAAAATCTTATTTCACTAATTTCAATCACTTGTTAAAAGTATCCATACATTAGTACCTAGTATAACTTGATTGGTGACCACTATAAGTCATTTAGGAACCAGTTAAGTCATATTCACTGTAAATTATTATGTAAGTCATTTTGGAACTTGATTGATGATTTCCATACATTAGTACCTAGTATAACTTGATTGGTGACCACTATAAGTCATTTAGGAACCAGTTAAGTCATATTCACTGTAAATTATTATGTAAGTCATTTTGGAACTTGATTGATGATTTCCATACATTAGTACCTAGTATAACTTGATTGATGACCACTATAAGTCATTTAGGAACCAATTAAGTCATATTCACTGTAAATTATTATGTAAGTCATTTTGGAACTTGATTGATGATTTCCATACATTAGTACCTAGTATAACTTGATTGGTGACCAGTGTAGGTCATTTAGAAACCAGTTAAGTCATACTCAATGTAAATTATTATCTAAGTCATTTTGGAACTTGATTGATGATTTCCATACATTAGTACCTAGTATAACTTGATTGGTGACCACTGTATGTCATTTAGAAACCAGTTAAGTCATACTCAATGTAAATTATTATGTAAGTCATTTTGGAACTTGATTGATTATTTCCATACATTAGTACCTAGTATAACTTGATTGGTGACCACTGTAAGTCATTTAATAACTTGATTGGTGACCACTGTAAGTCATTTAGAAACCAGTTAAGTCATACTCAATGTAAATTATTATCTAAGTCATTTTGGAACTTGATTGATGATTTCCATACATTAGTACCTAGTATAACTTGATTGGTGACCACTGTAAGTCATTTAGAAACCAGTTAAGTCATACTCAATGTAAATTATTATGTAAGTGATTTTGGAACTTGATTGATGATTTCCATACATTAGTACCTAGTATAACTTGATTGATAACCACTGTAAGTCATTTAGAAACCAGTTTACATTGAAGTTTCAAATTGATCTACTTACTGCTTTCCTAATTCATCTATAGGGCTAGAGAAGTTCTAACTGCTTCATACTGCTCTCCAAGTGGATTGTTCACATTGAATCAGAAACTCACAACTGATCAAATCACGGATGTGAGGAACATGGGATTTGAGGGCATGCTTGAAGTAAACATGAGAGCATATTACCAAGGAATGGTGGATTGGCTTGTGAGGCAATACAATGCAACAAGCAACTGGTTTACGGTAGATGCTACCAGAGGTTGTAACGTCACAAAAGATGACGTCCATGACATATTTTTGTTGCCCAAAACCGGGGACCTTGTTATGCAAAACTCGCTAGCCAAGCGAGATAATCCTGATGCTTGGGCGACACAGATGTGGCGTGAGGAACTAGGGTGTACGGACAACACAGAAATAAAGTTGTCCAAACTTGCTGAAGAAATTGAGAAGCTCCCAGAAGGAGGACAAAAATTTCTACGGTTTTATGCCATGTATGCCTTATCGACGCTTCTCACTCCTACTGCACACAACCAAGTTGGTATGGATAATATCAAAGACGTTGTTAGATGCGACAACAATCCCAAAGAGCAACGGGTGCAAGTATATTTTGGAAAAGTTGGGAAAATCGGTAACAGCTTGCACCAAGAAAAAGGCAAAGAGTGTAGGTGGGTGCATCTTGATACTTCAACTTGTGTACTTCCACCATTTACATTGGAAAGGAAGTAAACCCCAATCTGATCTCCCCCTAATCAAGCACTGGACTTATGATAATTTGCGGGGGCGTGTGTTGGAATAAGTGGCAGCAAAACAAATTGATGGAGGATGATTTGGTATGGGTGACTGGGATATAACAACCTACCCAATAAGCGCCAAGGAGCAGACCACAACTGAAAATGCAGCAACCCAGCCAACCATCGAGTTTGCTGAACATCAACGTCAACAACCACTGCAGTTAGGAGGTCGTCGGAACCAAGGAATGGTGATCACAAATTCTGCTGAAAGGGTGATCATAATCAAGCTTCCGAAAGGAACAATGACTGATGAAGAAATTGAAAAAACTACAAGAGATGTAAGTATTTATAGTCTTTGAACACTGTGATATATTATTTTCAAATGTTCAATTTTACATATTGGTATATGTTTAATAGACAAGTTTAAATTGGAGGTGTGGAATACATATATCTTTTAGGGACTAGTTTAGTTCTTTTAGGGACTGATTTAGTACATTTAGGGGCTGCTTTAGTACATTTAGATATTAATGTTGGTGATGGTGTTGTTGTTTATTCTATGTTGATGATGATCTAGGGTTTCAGATGGATTTTTTCTACATGATTGTGATGTTAAGTTGTTAATGATATGGCAGCTTTGTTTTGAAAAAGCATCGATTTTGGTAGGATCATGATGATGGTGATGATCTAGGGTTTGAGACTGATTCTGGGTGGAACAATATATTATATGGTATATTGGTATATGTTTGATGAGCAAGTTTAAATTGGAGGTGTGGAATACATATATATCTTTTAGGGACTTGTTTAGTTCATTTAGGGACTCATTTAGTACATTTAGGGGCTGCTTTAGTTTTTGGCAACCATTTTGAATCAGTTTGTTTTCCCTTTAAATGAACTTGTAGTTTAATCAAATTTCACTTTTGACTTTTATTTTTTGCACAGCCATTTGACCACGCTCAATTGAAGTTGGGGCGTGACCTAGATGTTTGCTACAACATGCACACAAGAAGGTTGGAGGAGCTCAAAAAGAGTGCAAATGAGAACGTTGAAACTGCACAAGATGGATCACCAACAATGACTCAACTGTTGGAAGATCCAGAAGTGTTGAAGCAAATTGATGAGATCGAGAGGCTCCTACATAACACTAAGAAAACAGTTGCAGACATGCCTTCGTTTGACTTGAATATATCTGGGCTCCACGATCCACCACAGACACGAGAACAACATCAGCCTCTCGCCAAGCAACCACTTCATCAAACAGTTTACAGGAGATCAAAAAGAAACCAAGAATCAACCAACACAGCCACACAAGTCCTGCAGAAGCTGCAAAAACCATCTCCCCCGAAGCAAAAGGAAATCAAACGAGCAACTAGAACCTCTCCAAGAAAATAGTTTAAACATTTTGACTAGTTACCATTAACAGTGATGATTAGTTAGTATTGAGCAAAAGTAGAAGTTTATGTAATTGATAGAAGTACAAGTGTTGGCGCTGCTTGGTAATTTTGCAAAACTTATGCTGAATGGTGCCCAACTTTAGGTTATATGTCAATTGGAGACCATGATATGCCAATTAGTTACCATTTTATGCCAATTAGTCATCTATTATATGCTGATTACTCTAATGAAGTTAATATTAGTTACTAGCTTAATTCAATAACTGACTATTTACATTCATTTAGTACTTAATTTAAGCTAATTGATGGCCACTTTAGTATATTTAGTGAATATTAAAAAATTACAAGATAATATATAATAAATAACAAAAATTTAAACAATTTATGTGACCAATATTAACCATTATGTCACCAACAAAATTCATTATGTGACTACTATAATCTTTCCATAAGCTACAATAGAGACCATGATATGCCAATTAAAATTCACTCCAATTACATGTATGGGTTCCCAAATTGTTGTAAATTAAAAAGTGACCAAGAACAACAATTATGTCACCAACAAAAGTCATTATGTGACTACTATATATTTTCGAGAAGCTACAACAACCTAGCAGGAGGAGTGTAAGACCCAAACTCCTTATTTGCATTAGAAACATTAGAAGATTTACCACCTTGCTTTTTACTTTTCTCAATCCCTGTTTTTGGCCTCACATTTCTTCCCTTCGTTTTGCACTGAAGAGGATCAAGCACTGTAACAGCAGAAGAACTTCCTATAGAAGCATCTACAGAATGAGATTCTGAATCATCCACATCGAGCTTAGAAAACAAAGCCTCCACAGCACCAAGATCACGCATATAACCCTTCTCCACAATCTTTATTGCATCTTCATTATCATCACATCTCATGATAAGATTATTGTAAACCCTACACATTTGATAACGCCAAGGGATGCGATCTTTCTTCAACAATGACATATCAATACGTTCTTGCTTCAATCGGTCCCAAACTTCTGTTTTTGCAAACTTTGTCCAACGCTTTAAAATATATGTGGACGGTATCTCCACAACCGAATGCATGTGAAACACCCTAATGGAATGATAACACAACAATCCAGCCTCCTCAAAATCCCTACATGAACAAGAGATAAGATTGTTCAAACAATCAAACACTACCTGGTGAGGTCGTCGGGGATACTTCTCGGGCCAAACTTTATACACTAACGTGCTACCTTCCATATTCATCAACATAGAAATAGTACCCATAGAAAATCCAAACTCTTGTTCAAAATGCCTAAATAGAGTAGATGTATAAATTTGACCGGCATGTTTAAGAAGGCCAACCATAGGTAAATAAGATTTTGGGACTGATTTAGAATCCTTAAACTCATCGTTGGTTTCAATGCTCCTCCAACGTTATGAACAGGACTGAAATCAAACAAACTTGTTGTTTTGGAAGAATGAAATCCCATTGCATTGTTGGTACTTTCACTACGTTGTGAAGACAAAATTCCAACCGAGAAGAAATCCTTGCTCAATGTCGTGCAACATTTATCCTTTAAGCCATCTAAACGCTGAAACCATGTATCCGCTTGCAACCCATATTTTACAATCATATCTTCCCAACAATTCTCAAACTCATCACTATCATAACAACCTCTAAGACACTTGTTAAAAGTATCAATAAATGTAGAATCACTCTTCAGAGTCCCAAAATGACTCAATGCATTTTGTTGGATATGCCACTGACATAGTCTATGCCTTGTATTAGGAAAAACCTGAAAAAAGACATTTTAGTTACAACAAATTGATTAGAGACTATTTTAAATATATAAGACACCATTTTCATCTTTTAAGGGGCCAACATAAATAGATTCAACAGACATAGATTCAACAACCTCTAAACCTCAAAAAGAGACCAGGATAAGACTAATAGAGACTAACATCAAAAAAGTTACCTGTGCAAGTGCATTGTTCATGGCTTGATCTTTATCTGTAAACATAGTTACAGGAGAAGCACCTCCCATCGATATCTTAAAAACATCAAAAAGCCAGATAAAAGACTCAATTGTCTCATCGGACACAAAACAATACGCAAACAACACATTCTTCCAATGATTATTTATTCCTACAAAAGCACCACATATTAAATTATACTTATTAGTCCGGTAAGTGGTGTCAAACACAGTAACATCCCCATACAACTCATAATTCAGCCTCATCATAGAATCCCGCCAAAACAAGTTACATAATCTGCCTGGCCTTGCCAAGCTTCACCTTATAAAAAAATCAGCTTCTTCAGCAACCCTTTCGCTAAGTCTATCTATAACAGCCTGTGCATCACCTCCATCAATTGCTTTCATCTTTATCCTATTCACGAAATTGAAGTGGTCACGAGAAGTGTGCCCAAGGGCCTCCGGACCACCATACTGCTGACATTCATAACGGTATTGGACAGCAGGTCTCATTGAAGCCTCTGTCATCAGCATAATCTCTTTTGCTTTCCCTTTCCCAATAGACCTCTCCGAACGTATGGAAGTGTTGCCACTCAAGCCTTGTAAGCTCATGATTGTGTGTAAGAACATGAGCTATCACTTCATACATCCCCTTATCATTCAACTTCACTCTCATCATAGCATTACAATTGGTTTTCGTAACAGTAACCCTACGCTGCTTACGCTTCCTCTCAATCCCATCATCACCAACTAAAACATCAGGAACAGAAACCAAATCACCTTTCCCATTTGGTTTTCCATGAACAAACAAAGTATTTTTCCTTAGTCATATTAACACACATTTTACCAGTACACCTAGATGTGTACTTCCTAATACTAAATCCCCACGCTCCGGAATGCAGACGATACAACTCTTACATCTCCTCAATTGATTTCTTTTCCACACCAAGAAGACTACCACTAACATCAATCTCATCAGCAACATCATCTCCTGCACATCATGACAGTTTATTAAGGGACCAATTTATTCTAAAAAGACACCAATATAAAACCAAAAAAGGACCACTATAAAAAACTTTAAAAAGACAACATACCAAGCACAACTAAGGACCTTGATTCATTGGACTCAGAAACAATAGAAAGATCTGAATATTCTACTGGATTCAATTCTTCACCTTGCAGCCTCCAACAAAAATTCTTCAAACCTTGAAACAAATGGTGATTCCACACCCATAGAAGAACCTAATTCAGCAGACTTTTGTGCATCCTCTAATAAAAATTCTTCAAAACCTTCGTACATTGTATTCATCTACAATAAGAAAGAACAAAATACATTCATAAAAACAAAAAAGAAAAGGATGCAGGAAGAATTGAATAGAGTTCAAGCATAAAAGTGTAAACATGAAATTGATAGCAAATTACATACAAAAAGAGTATTTTTGAACTCTCTACAGATTGTTAATAGCGAATTTGCTGTTGAACACAAATTGATGTTGTTGATAGCAAATTAATTGCGCAGTTGATGAATTTCAAGAGGAAGCCATAGAGGAGCTGCATTATTGCGACATCTCTGAAATTAAGAGAAAATTACATACAAAAAGAGTATTTTTAAACTCTCTAGTGATTGTTGAAGTGAAATTAATGGAGTCAGACTCATATAATGCATCTATGGAGGTATTCAAATTTCTGATTTGACGATAAAGCTTACCAATATTGCAGTTTGAGGTTGATGACGAGCGAGAGAAACCGTTATTGCGCGCCGAAATTGATGAACTTCAGGAACTTGGCGCATGAGCTGAAATTGAGGAGCGCCGTTATTGGTGAATTTGAGGAGAGCAGCTGGTTTTAAGGAAGGAAGAAAGAGGACGTGGCACAGGAGCTGAAATTGAGGAGTGCCTCTTTGGACTGATTTAATGCTTTGGGCCTTGTCTATTTAATTGGGCCTGGACTGCCTAATTTTAACATTAAAATTAGGCAGCCTCTTTAGATAATTTGTGGTTCTTCTTTAGCTTGATGAGTGTCATCTGTCATGATAAACTAAAAAATTTCCTATACGCAGAGTACAAACATAAGAGAGGTCACAAAAATTGTTATTTCCAACCAAAATAACCACTGTTTCTTGTGTATTTCTTAATCATAAAAAAACGAATACTAAAATCTATGAAGAAGCAATTTATGAAAAACTAGAAAAGAACTTTTTTCCTTTATTTAGCCTCTTCCTCTCATTGCTCTATTACCTTTTGTATTTTTAAATTTTTTTTGTCTCCTATGTTACTCTTCAAGGACATAATGTTGGCAAAGAGAGATATACTTTTGCAATATAAATCAAACAAAATTTAAGGCTAGAGGAATTTTACTTTTTTTTTTTGTATTACAATGTCTCGCGTTTGCATAGCAAGTAAAGATAATGCTAAAAAAAAGAAAAACAAAAGTCGCATAGGTAATTGACCCATCTAACTACCTATCTTTAACAAACTAAAAACTCTAAGATTGACATGCCCTTTTTCATTACCCCTTATATTTTTTCTGGAACCAAATGAATATATATTGTGATCACGATGTCAAAAATAAACAACAAAACAAAATTTGTATTACATATAGAGTTAAGTTAGCAGAAAATGTGGTGACATTAGTTTAATGGCAAGTGGAAGCTACAAAACCAACTGAATTTTGGTGAAGGTCAAACTCCCACAAATAGTTTTGTTGCATAATATTACCAATAATATTTAAACCAGCAGGTGCCTCAAGAAAACCAATACAACTAACATCTGGTCCATCGTCAATAATATAACTCTTAACAAGAGGTTTAAACCTTGCCCCATCTTTGAAGTGAATTTCCAATCTTGGCACTCTTCTTGGGTTAAATGGTGTGGCAGTGGAGTTAAAGCAGTACTCGAAATCAAGCCTTCCATCTCCCTTGCAATCTGGAAGCTTTGGGTGATCTTTTTCGAGTGCCGGGATAAGGACATCCATGATTGCCTGATAGGCAGGCACAGTCCAATAAGTAGCAGCTGTACCAGAGTCAAGTATGGTGCCACCATCTGCATTGCGGTCCCATACCATGGGATCAATATCAAGCATATGATTGTTCATTGATATTCCCTTCACACCAAGCCAATAATAAGGGGCTGAGTCACTCACAAGTAAAGCTGTGTAGCGCATGAACTCTTGTGTTGGGGCCGTGTCCTTGTAGTCGCCGAACACAAGGAAGTTGGTCACGTTGGTGGGGCTAAGGTGGTCTACTAAGCAGTATGAGAACGAACCTCCAAATCGGGTCACAGCTTGTAGTGAGAACGAATACGGATTGATGCCAAGTCCTAGTACACCATCTGCATGTTTCATCCTAACCTTGTCTGTGTATGATTCGGAGCATCCAATTAACAACCCTGGCAGTATCACGGATTTGCCTGTCGTGGTTGGAAGCGTTGTTATCTCCTTCCCAAATATCCCAAAGGTTGATAAACCATCATCGCCATAACTATATCACATTCAAATCAAAACGTTAGCCCTTTATAGCTACGTTCAGGTGTCATATGGAGTAGTTGTTGAAAACTAAATAATTCTAACCAATTCTTACAAAACACTCTACTGTTATTGTTAGAGATATATTAGGATAGTAAAGATATGATTAATATATTTAGAATATATTATTATCTTATTATATTTCTAACAGTTATATTCATCTTATAAAGTTTGATATTTTATTATTTCATCCATTAACAATGAATGGTAGCTTCCCTACCAATGGAGCCTATTGTTATCTTCTATTTGCCCCCTAATCTCGTACGCAGCCATGACACTTTCCCAAATCAACATAGAGAAAAATAGGTCATTATGTAAGAAAGATATTTGCTAAGACTACGTTTAATTTTAATTTTTTGGTTTAGTGTTAAGGTAACTTTTTTAGAATTTTTCAAATAACGGATACAGGGCACATACCATGGAAAAACATAAGATATTTTGTTTTCCACCAAAAAAAAGTGAACTTGTTAGAGATATATTAAGATACTAAAGATATTTATTTCCCTAAGATGATATTATATCCTAACTAATAATATATTTATCATATTTTTAGTATCCTAATATATCTCTAACAGAATAAATTATGTAGTTTTATTTAATAGGGACATTTGTACTTTTCACGCTTGCTAATGCCTATGTTTGAACACGAATACCTCACATTGCACATGATTAAAAAATTTAAAAAGTTAATATTAAAAAACTACGAATCAAACAAGACCCCACATGACTGTTTTTTCTTACATATAAATAATATGGTCAAAGAATAGAATGTGAATAGCAACAAAAGTTAAAACGCCCTTATTAAATAAAAACGGAGGAAGTAATATTTTGAGAAACCTTACGCATTTCACCATTCCTTCTTAAAACTAATAGATGGCTAAAGTCATGCAGACGAGAGGATATGTACCTATAATTGTAGAGACAAGGAGCATTAACGTTGGGACAGATATTAAGCGATGCAAACGGAACAAATTCTTCTTTGCATAAAGGTGTGTCACAAGAGATGGGCTTATACGTTGAAGACTTATCCGCGTCGAGAATTCCTTTCTCCGAGACAACTCCACGATTACCTTTCTTGCACTTAACCCATGTAAGATCACTTCCAGTATCAACCACCAAACGAAGTGTTGTTGGAGGGGTTCCAACATCAATATCTACGACATACTCCCCCATCTCAAATTCAGCCGCCGCATACATTGGTAGCTTAACTGAGCCTTCTATGGTACTTTTTAAGGGCGCTTCTCGTTGTTCCAAGGGAATATCTTCCTCGTCGGTTAACCGCCTTGACCTGGTGGTAGACAATCTTAACTTGGCCTTTTTGGATATCCCTTTGTACCTGGAAATGTCATGCTTTATTATATTCTTAAGCCGCCTTGGCCTCTCTAGGACAGATGATGAATTTGTTAAAGTTGTGATGTTAGTGATGCTAAACATGATTAGTAAAAGGTATAGGAAGATAGAATTTCTAGGCATTGTCTCTAGAAATATTTTAGGTTTTTGGTACTTTTGTTTTTCCTTTTCTTCTAATTCCCCCCCTCTTTGAATTTAAAATGGATAATTATATCAATCATATTAATTTTCAAGGGATCATTCATAGGGAAAATGGCACATAGGTAATGTTTTCTCAAGAGGGGGAATGGAAAAGGTTGAATGAAGAAAATAGGGAACAAATTATACTTGTTTCTTGCTTTCTATGGAAAGCCATTATGGCTTAAGTTTTCCTTACATCTTTCTCTCTCCTCTATTGAAGGTTGCCTCATTAATTCAAGGATCAAGGCTTTTGCACAAAATATGGCGAATTTCACGTAGATGAGTTATCTAAGTAAAAAAGGGATTTCTAATAATAGGTTTCTTAATAGTTGTTTCTATTTATAACAAAATGAGTATTTATAGTTTTTGATTTTTCTGTCTTGCTCCTTATGAATATGTAAAATTGCTGAAAAAAAAAGAAGCAAAAAGTCTCACAAACAAGCAAACAGGTACCCCCTAATAATAGAATGATTCCTATAACAGAGTGCTTCATGCTAAAGATGTACACCTCCCACAATCTACAAGCACTTAAAATAGAAAAAAAATAAGGAGAATTTTGATAATTGGTTTTAATAAAATTAGATTTTTTGAAAATAAACATTCAAATCCAATTATTTTTTACCATAAGATACATAATGCCATCATAAAATTGCGTATTCTTAGAACTATTTACTCTTTACAATTATACCTAAATCTAATCATCACTAGAGAGATGGGACTTATGATGAGAAGTGTGAGGAATTTAGAGTTATATCACTTTTTACTTAAAATTATAACATTTCTCGTTTAGAGTTATACTAATAAAAAAAATCAATTCTCCTAAAAAAAATCGCAATAAAATGATTCATAAATAAGATTTTTTTTTAAAAAAATGTTATTGTAGTTGTTAATTAGAATTATATCTCTTCTCAAATTTTCACACAAAGAAGCTTTTTGGCTAGATAATTAGTGCGTCGATTTATTGTCTTATAGAATGTCTCTATCTCTACCCTAGCCAGATCACCACCGCTAACATCAAAATCAATGTGTTTACCGCACAACAAATAAAATGACACTCTTCCAAACTAGCAGTTTTACTTCCTTCGCAAACATTCCAACTAATATGAAGGTATTTTATTGACCCCTTAAGACCAACATACCACTCCTTGTTGGGTCTTACCTTGTCTAAGCAAATTTTCATTTCAATTTGCCACTTGGATGACACTTTATCTTCGGTCGTTTGAAACTTTGAAATGAGATTTGGCCCAGATTTGTAAGATAGAGATCCAACAAAAAAACATCTTCTCATGGCAACTTCTTCACAATGGTCTACCAATAAGAGAACTCGGAGATTCGATATATAACAACTCTGGTGACTTGTCCAATGGGTAGTAACCCTCTAGAAAACATTAAGCATCAATTTTGGACATACATTTAACCAAATCTTCTTGGAAATCTACTCTTGTAACACAATTCTTCAGATGTTGATCCAATACTATCAATTCCATAGTGGAATACAAACTTGCACTCTCGCTATTTACCCCTTAATAAAAATTTCTCTTCTCTTTTAAAACATTTGGAAAAAAAAGGAATATCTTTAGTTTTCTCAAACGAAACGCTCCATCCTCTACAAATACTTCACCACACTGGTTATATTTTGCTAAATAAACACATTTTAGAACCATTGCGCTCACCTGGTCAATTTAGCCGTTGATGGGGAAGAAGAGAACTCAATCTTCCAAGGTAACTGAGAAAGGTGATGTTGTTGAATCTGAGAATGATGTGCAATGTGAGAAAGCAGAAGAGAGGGGTTCCAGCTCTAATGGAACAGTAACGCGAATGGCACAAAACGAGTTTCAAGCTGGATATAGTACTCCTCATCCATCTGCATGCATTGTTTATCTTGAATTACAATCTGCAATTTCTCAAATGCAACAAGCTACTCTCAATCCTAGTGTGATAGCTGATAAATCGATTGAGAAAATAACTAAGTCTAGAGATGAAATAGGAAAAATTTTAATTGAAAAACCTCATATTTTTGAATCTAAACAACAATCTGAAAATTCATGAGTTGTTTAGATGGATACAGTGTAGCAGAAGGTCCAATTTTTAGAAACAAGTGATGTTGGTTGGTATATCTGCTGTTGTGTATTTTGTTTGGCCGTGCAGAAATGGTAGCTACTGGAACCATTGTGTTGCTAGTGTTAGTTATGTTGTTAGCCAAGTTAAAAGTTTGTGTAAAATGAGAATAGGGGCTGTGTTGCCTAGTAAGACTAGTAGGAAAGATTGTGATTCGCTTTCTAAGCTGTAATCTGTTTGTGTGTGTGTGTTTTGAGCTTTTTAGCTTAGTTCTGAGCTAATCTTAAGTTGGAAGGGTCCAACCTAGTTGGTTCGTTCCTCTTTTGATTGGTTGTTAGGTTGTAATTGGTTTGGTTGATCTAATATATTTACTCTTACTTAGCAAAAAAAAAAAAACAATCTGCAGCTGTTAGGAGGTTAGATATGGATAATGTTGAGGGTAATCAGAGGTCATGGGCTTCTAAAACTGCCGAAAGAAGCGCACTGCTAAAGGCTATGCCCTTAAATTTGTTGCCCCTATGGTGAAAAATGGTGTTCCTATAGATCAACTTGAGAAGAATGAGTTAAGCAGATGACTGAAATCTGGTATACATCTATTATTATGTATGTAATTGGACAGGCACCATCAATTGGATCTATTATGAGATATGTTGAGACTGAATGGACTAAGATTATTCTACATGAAGAGGGTTATTTTATCATTAAGTTTTCTTCACTTGATGATAGGAATGAAATATTGTACTCTGGACCATATATGTTCAGTATTAGACCTATGGTGCTTAAGGCTTGGTATCCCTCTTTTAATTTTCATGAAGAGGTTCTGAGAATTATCCATCTTTGGGTGAAGTTTCCTAAATAACCTCTTAATTGTTGGGGTTCTGATACTTTGAGTAGGATTACTAGTGTTCTAGGAGTACCTTTATTTGCTGATGAATGCACTACTAAGCAACTGAGAGTGTCTTAAGGTAGATGTGACACAAAAAATGTCTATGAGTATTTCCGTGGAAGATATTGATGGGAATTTAGTTGAGCAAAAGGTGATATATGAGTGGAAGCCTACTTTTTGCCAAAAGTGTAACAAGTTCGGGCATGATAGCTCTAGGAAACAGAATGATAGAGGTATTGAGGGTCAGAAGAATTGATCCTTCTTGGAATGTAAGAGGGATCAATGATCCTTCTAAATATGGAGAATTGTTAACAAAATTTATGTAATAGCAATTTAGAAACTAGAGTTAAACAGGAAAAAAAGGAAAAGATTAGAAGTAGATTGGGAAGAGGTTGGGAGTGGTGTGATAACTATTCTAGTTCTCCTACATGGAGGATTTGGTTAGGATGGGATCCTTGTGGTGTGGGTGTACAAATTACTTGTTCTGCTGAGCAATATATACATTGTTGTTTAACTGATAAAAATGGCACTAAAAGTTTCTTGTTCACTTCAATCTATGGAGCTCACACTATTGAAATTTGGAAGCCTTTGTCGAGGTTTATATGTAGCTCAGCCTAGATGTGTGTTGGGTAACTTGTTGTATTGTACTACGATGATAGGATTCACGTTTCTGCTGTGTCTATGAGTGAAAGTAAAGATTTTCTTGAGGTTTTAAACAAAAAACTGATCTTTGTGATTTGAGAAGCATGGGGCACTATTATTCATGGGCTAAGGGTTGTGATAGTGAAAATTTCCACTAGAATTGATAGAGGGTTTGGTAATTCAGCATGGGCTACAAAATATCCTATTGTGCTAGTGGAGTATCTCAATCCAAGTCCTTCTGATCATTGTCCATTGTTGATGAGGTGTACAAAAATTCAATAGAAGGCCTTTTAAGTTCTTTAAATATATGGATGATCATATAGATTTTCCCCACATTGTCTCTGAGGGCCTCTTTAAGGTGGTGAGAGGGTATTGATAGGATCCGCTGTGGCAGAAACTTAGAGTTATTAAATATAAACTCAAGCTGCTACATAAGAGAGATTTTGCTAGTGTTGATAGGAGGGTTGAGGAGTTTAGAGCAAAACTTAATCACATACAGTCTTTACTGGTAATAGAGGATGATGAGCAACTGTGTTCTCAGGAGATTGATTGTGTTACTCAACTGAAGAAGTTCTTGAAAGTTTAAGAAACACCTCTAATGCAAAAATCCAGAATTCAGTGGCTTCAACTAGGTGACTCTAACTCTCACTTTTTCTTTCAAGCAATGAAGGAGAGGTATGCTAGAAATAGCATTTCTATTCTTTATAATCAACAAGGGGAGCTCTTGATCAACAATGTTGATATCAGAAGAGAGGTTAGAGAGTTTATAAGAACTTGTTGGGTTCTGCTGCTAGTAGATTGGCTGGTGTGGACCTAGAGATTTGATATAATGTTTTCATATAGAGTTTTTCCCTTGATTTACAAGATAAAATGTACAATATTAACGCCCTTAGGAGCTCTTTATACTAACTATTTCGATATAGTTGTGATTTGGTTGTTTCGTACTATTTTGCAGGTTTTAGGGGAAAACTCCCTATTTTCCGTCATATTTTTACTAACTATTTCGATATGAGGCATGTTTGAATCCTTTGGAAGAGAATTTCCCAGAAGAACTTGGCGTCTAAAGCCAAGTAGAGAAGTTACTCAAAAAGGCTTTGCCTGATCTCATCGGGCACAATAGGCTTGATCGGGCGTCGATCTTTCCATGCAATTTCTGCTGATTTCTGGCCCGATCGCGCACCCCTACCTGATCCCATCGGGCGGTACAACACTTAGCATATTAGTAACAACCCGGCCATTATCAGCTCACTTAAGACATAATAAACATCTGATAAACCTAATCCAAAGTAATGACCGACTGTCACTAAGCGCGTTGACCCCTTTCAAAAGAAATTCAACGTACTTAGATAGAAGGATCAAGCTAAATCTTTAAACAAAAGTCATTATAAATACAAAAATTCAAGTGGAAGCTCAAAATACGATATTGTATATAAATTTCGTCCTCGTCGTCGAATACAACAAATAAGCATCTTCAAATAGCTTCATATAACTTAGGACGGTTTCCACAATCTAATCCTGCAAACAAACTGAATCTTCCCCCACCAGGACAGGTTCAAAGAACAAAAATCAGCAACGCTGGTACACAAGTTCTTATGCGGAAGCAAAATTATTATGGTGGCTGAAAATAGATCTTTAAAGAAAGCTTACATTCAACTTAAGGTTATTTCCACCCATATACGATTACATATAGATTGTATCCACTCATTTATGAATATATATATCAACTCAACTCATATACGAAAACATATATATTATCTTAACTCATATTCGAATACATACGTATAACACAAGATAGTTCTTTAAATGTATGAAGTTTCACAATCGTACCATAAACTCATGTAAGGTATTGAAAACTTGTATTCACTTTTTAAAATACATCATTATACGTTTATGTAATGGTCTCACTGACCACACACTCTTATAAAGTTTATATAAGAAATATGCTTAGGATATTCCAAGATAATACTCAAAATAACTTTCTCAAATTCACAAATACGCCAATATGCATCTACACAAGGGTCTCATCGACCACATGATCTTATAAATCATATATAAGAAATATGCAAAGATATTTCAAGATAATACCAACATATTATTTTTTTTCAAATTTCACAAAACTCGGGGCAGAACACAAATTGGAGTAGTGTTAACCACTAACTCCCACATTGGTAGGCCGTTGCCCATCCCTTATTATTTCCGCTTGCAAGACTTTCAGGACATGCCCCTACACACTATCTATACACATTGCAAGGTGACAAGTCACCATTGCCACAATCTCTACCCCTCTGTAAAACACAAACCAAAGTTAATAATTCCGTTACAAAAACAATAGTTCGATAGTAGTACGTACTTGGTTCTCAAAAGCAAACTGGAAGTCCCAAATTCTTTCTAGACTAAAATTTAAAGGTATGTATAAATTGAATTTTCTAGATTCAAATAACTTCAAAAGTATTTCAATTTCGATATATATATTTTTTTAGTAGCATTACTCACTAACGTTTAAGGAATTTACCCCCTATTTCAAAGTTATTGTTATAAATCCACAACAAGATAAACCATCTCAAGAGTAATAATATAAGAATAAGTATAGTTTCACTTAGGCTTATACCCTTATATGTTTATCATGGTAACAAAAGAATTCTTTTAATAGCAAAACTGAGAATGGTTCGAAATTAACGTAATTAAATCTAATAACTTAATTTATTTAACACCAAAAATTATTTGAGGACATACTTAATGTCCTTAAGGTCATAACAAAGTTTATAGTTCATAAGCATAAATTTACATTTCAAATTTCTCAAGAAACTCGTTATTAGTACTCAATAACCACTTGGTCAATTCACAAGTAAATAATTTATTTACTTATAAAATTAAATTCTAAAAATATTTTAAAATTATATTCTCATTAATACTTCCCTTATAATGCTCAAAATAGTTTTTATTAGATTTTATCAAAGGTGTAAATAATTTAAAAGTAATTAACATCATAAATCATCAATTTTCCCATAAACATGGAAAAGACTATAAGTGAACAAAATCATGCTTATATCCAAACCTAATATGATTGAATATAAGTAAATACTCAAATTTACAGAATATACTACCTCTGTTCCATATGTATTGCAACCTTTGACATTTTGCACTATTCATACACTACCCTTTGACCTTTTTTGTGATGTATACACAAGGATAAATATAGTCATGTGGGATCTTGTTAGATTTGTCTCGATATATGCTTAATAATATCAACTTTTTATAATTTTTACTAAAATAAAATTAGAGATATTAACGTCTAAAGTAGTGCGTTGGGAGGCGTAAAACTCCCTCTGTTGCAATACATATGGAACAGAGCTGGTTTATTATTATCACAAAGATAGCTCAAGGAGATAAGCTTCTCCAATCATACACAAGTTCAAAATGTGATCATTCAAAGTAAGATAGTCACACTAGTCATATCCAATCAATTTTTAAATCATTCTTAGTCAATATCTCATAGCATGCAAGCAATACTAACTCTTTATCACTCCAAAATCATATTATAATCCAAAACAACCCACATGCAAATCCTTCAATCAAAATATATGGAAACAAGTTCATAACTTTCAAGTTCTTTAAATTCTTCACTAAAAATTGTAACTTTCTTGTGTACCTTGAATACGTGATCAAAATGGCTCTTAATAATCTTCTCCAAGCTTTAAATCAACTCCTTTCATGTTCCTCTACAATCCTCAAAGTTCAAACATCAAAATTTGGGTAAGATAGTAGTCTAAAACTTAGAGATAAACCTTACATCAAAGTTTCTTCTTACTCATTACCTTGACTCATTTTTGTGGGTGAGTTTAACCTCCTTTGAAGGTCTTTCTTCATGATCCAAAGCTTCCCCAATATGCATTAGGACCCAAAATATCCAAATATGAGATTTCATGTTGGAAATAATGAGTGAAAGAATGATAAAAATGGAGATGAACCCACCTTGATTTGTTGTCCAGGTCAGGCGAGTGGGGAGGGGCTTCTTTAGAGTTCTGGGTTTTCTATTTTACTCAAGAGATGAAGATGAGTTTTGGGTGAGTGTTAGATCAGTATGTCTACTTATATGGGTTGCACTTGAACTTCCAATTTTGCCCCTCTTAGTAAGGGTAATTTGGTCATCTCTATGAATATGGTTGTTCAGCTGTTTCTAGTGCACCAATTCACTTGGGGGCCTCATTTCTCCAATTTCGGGATTTCCTATTGACCCAAATCGACCCATTTAGTGTTGGGCACATCCTAAGGATTAATTCCACACTTGCTTGGCCCAAAAATATGCAATACTCTTCAATCCACACCCAAATTAGTGAGCTACATTGTTTTCCTAATTTCCTTATACTTCTCTAAAAGTGGGAAACTTATATAATGGAGTATAAGACCTTAAATCACAATTCTAAGTGAGAGAACACTTAATCACAAATATACTTTCATCAATATACTTATACACACATAATTCATATACATATATATGTATACATAAACATATTCACATAATCATACTTACTTATAACTAATTCATAACTTTACGTATCTCCATACTTAGTAACCTTGAAGTTACTAATCATAATTAACTCATAACACATACTCACACATCTTGTGATATCAAATCACACACACACATGTTTACTCATACTAATGTAAATTGGTCGTATCTTATCCATAACACATTCTTACATAGTAACTTTCATGTTACTAACCCAATCCATATCATAACACATAATTTTCTAACTTTCTCATCACTAATCACACACATAAACATATGTTGTGCAAAATTTTAAATTAATACAAAATTGTTACTTTATAATTATGGTTTAAGGTTTAATAAAAAGTCGGGCTATCACAATATTTTGAGATTCTGGAGGCTTTCTAAGAGGATGTTGGCCCGATGTCCGGCCCCAGGATCAGGGTCGCCCCACCGGGGCTCACCCAACCCCGGGGCGGTGTTTCGCTGCTGCTGAGAAGCCCAGACCCGATCGGGCGGCCCTTTGCCTCATCCTGAAGTGTTATGGGGTGCCTAATCCTGAAGGCATACCCACTGGTCCACAAATGCCCACCATAGCTGCAAATATGTTTGAGATCAAGCCTGCACTCCTCGACATGGTGCAGCAATATCAGTTTGGTGGGCATCCTACTGAAGATCCGGCTAATCACCTGTAGAGATTCCAACAACTCTGCAGGACTGTTAAACATTAAGGAGTCAAACCTGAGCAGTTGAAAGTCATGTTGTTCGAGTTTTCACTCATAGACAAAGCTCAGAGGTGCTTTAGTGACATCACCGAGACTGAATGGTCAGGGATTTCTGTTGCGTTCCTCAAAGAGTAATACCCTCCCACAAAGACAGCAGACATCATAAATAAGTTGGCCACGTTTTCCCAAGACCCAGATGAGACATTGAGGGAAGCGTGGACTAGATTCAGAGACTTAGAGGGAGTATCCACATCATAATATGGACAAGTGGTTTATGACGCAGACATTCTACAATGGTTTGCAACCCTAGACAAAGAGTACTGTTGATTCGTTTACAGGAGGTGTCTTTTTAGACAAGACAGTTGATGAAGGCTATGATTTCCTAGACAATCTTGCGGCAAATGATCACTCCTCGTCGAGGAGTACAACTAAGAAGGTTTTAGATGTTGATGTCATCTCATTACTTGCTTCTCAAGTGGCGCAACAGAACATGAAATTCGACACATTGAAGCCTTCTAGTTCGACACCCCCACCAATGAGCATTAATGCGATGTCAGCTGTTGCATTACCTCATCTTACTGCGAGGTATGTGGTATTTAGGGTCACTTTGGCCACAACTGTCAGATTCATATGGAACGGCCGAATACCTTTCAGCAAAGACAGCCAAATAACCCCTACTCCAACACATACAATCCCGGTTGGAGAGACAACCCACTTCTCTCATATCGTAACAACAATGTTCAAAATCCTCACCCTCTATAAAACAACTACCAACAACCACAAAATTCGTATGAGCCTCCACAAAATCACCTAAAATCCAACTACTACCAAAACCAAGGGAATTCTCACAATCCCCTGGTTTACAAAGACCTGCCAACAGAAATTTCACAAAATGTAGCCTCATAGGAGCCTACCACATCTGAATTGACGAAGATGATGTTGGCTATGCAGAAAACTAATGAGGAGGCACAAAGAGCTCAAGAGAAAAATATGCAGGCTCAAGAGAAGCACATCAAACTTCTCGAGACTCAGATTACCCCATTGGCAAGAAACAATGCTCAAAGGTAGCAAGGACAATTCCCTGGACAGCCTATGTTGAAGGAGCAAGCAAATGTCATTACACTCCATAGTGGCACTGCCTATGATGCTCCCCCTATGCCCATTGATGATGATGTTCCTCCTGGCAAGGAGAAGGTGGTAGTAGAGAAAGATTTGGAGAAGCGTTGGACGTCTGAGGTCGAACTATCTAAGGAAGCTGAACAGACAGGGAAGAAGAAGGAAGGTTTCTGAAATGTCTTCTACACCAAGGAACCTTTCCCTCATAGGATGCAAAAGTCTAAAGTAGATCAACAACTTGGTAAGTTCTTGCCTATGGTCAAGAACCTTGAGGTTACAGTCCCTTCCACATAACTTATTTCTCAAGTACCTGTTTATGCCAGGTTTTTGAAGGAAATGATTACTAAGAAGATTCACTTTAACTGGAGAGTGTAGTGCTGTTTTGTAAAATAAATCTCCACCTAAATTGAAATATCCTGGTAGCTTTTCCATCCTATGTCATGTAGGTGCATTATTTATTGATAAAGCTTTATGTGATTTAGGTGCATCTGTGTTTGTCATGCCATTGTCTGTCTGTAAGAAACTGAATATGGCGGCGCTTAAATGCACTCAAATTACTTTCCAGATGGCTGACCATTCTATAAAATACCCTCTAGGTGTTTTAGAAGATGTCCCTGTTAGGGTGGGAAAGTTTTAGATCCCTGTGGATTTTGTTGTGTTGGATATGGAGGAGGATGCCCAAATTCCTATTATATTGGGTAGACCATTTCTGTGCACTGCTGGTGCTATTATAGATGTCAAGTATGGGTATTTGACTTTGAGTGTTGGTGATGATACTGTTATATTTAAACTAACCAATGCTATGAAGTCTCCTATGCCTAAAGAATCTTGTTGCAGGATTGATGTTGTAGACAAAGATGTGTTGTCTGCATTTCAGCAGATATGTGATGCTGACTCATTGGAGGTAGCACTGACTCAGGAAGATTCATTAGGCGTCGATATTGAATTCGATGTGTGCCTTGCTGATTTACAGGGCCCTAATGCTGAAAAGGGACAAGAAACTATGGTTCCGGAAAATGTATGCTCTACCTCTACACCTCAGGTAACGAACGTAGAATTTAAACCACTCCCCTCTTATTTGAATTATGCATTTCTTAATGACAAAGGAAGAATGTCCTGTGATGGTATAGTATTGATGATCTGAAGGGCATTAGTCCTGACTTTTGTTTGCATCATATTAATCTGGAAGAGAATCGCCGCCCTTGCATTCAATCCCCAAAGACGTTTGAATCCTATTATGCAAGAGGTGGTGAAGAAAGAAAGAATAAATTTGTTAGATGCAGGGATCATTTATCCCATTGCTGATTCTAAGTGGGTCAGTCTTGTGCAAGTGGTTCCTAATAAGGGGGGAACTACTATCGTGAAAAATGAAAAGGGTGATTTAATCCCTACCCAGACTGTCACAGGGTGGCGTATGTGCATTAACTATCGCAGACTTAAAACGCCACTCTAAAGGATCACTTCCCCCTTTCCTTTATTTATTATATGTTGGAAAGGCTATCCAAACATACCTTTTTCTATTATCTGGATGGATATTCAGGCTTATTCAAAATTCCCATCCATCCAGACGATTAGGAAAAGACTATGTTTACATGTCCTTGTGGCCCCTTCGCATATCATAGGATGCCTTTTGGATTGTGTAACGCTCCTGCTACTTTTCAGCGCAATATGATGGCCATATTCTCTGATTTCATTGAAAATATCATGGAAGTTTTTATGGATGATTTCAGTGTTTATGGGTCTGATTTTGATGTTTGCCTGCATAATCAGTCTAGAGTTCTTAAGAGATGTGTAGAGGCTAATCTTGTGCTTAATTAGGAGAAATGTCAATTCATGGTGAATGAAGGTGTTGTATTGGGTCACTTGATTTCTGAGCGTGGCATCCAAGTGGGTAGAGAAAAAATTGAGGTGATTGCGAAACTTCCCCCTCCAATGAATGTCAAAGAAGTGAGAAGTTTCCTTGGTCATGCGGGGTTTTATCGCAGATTTATAAAAGATTTTTCGAAAATTGCAAAACCCCTCATTTAATTGTTGCTTAAGGGTGCCACGTTTGATTTTACTGATGCTTGTTTAGAGTCGTTTGACAGGATTAAGACAACATTGACCACTACTAGAGCTGTCAAAAGATGACCTGCTCCAGGATTTTGAGCCGAACCCGACCTGGAACCGACCCGATCTGACCCGAGAAATGATACACCCGAAACCGACCTGCACCCGACCCGAACTAAACCCGTAACCGAATCGACCCGACAATTGTTGACCTGAACCCGACCCGCACCCGAACCGACCTCAACCTGTAACCGAATCGACCCGACAATTGTCGACCTGAACCCGACCTGCACCCGACCCGAACTCAACCCCTATCCGAATTTACCCGACGTAACCTGGTTTCAACCCGACCCGATCATGACCCGACCTGATTATGACCCGACCCAAATATAACCCGACTTAACATCAACCCGACCCGAACATGACCCGACCTGATCTCAACCCGACCCGAACATGACCCGACCTGATCTCAACCCGACCCGAACATGACCCGACCTGATCTCAACCCGACTCGAACATGACCCGACCTGACCTCAACCCGACCCGAACATGACCCGATATGATCTCAACCCGACCCGACATGACCCGACATTTCCTCAACCCAACCGGATCATGACCCGAATCGACCTAACTTCAACCCGACTAGATCATGACTCAACTTAACCTTAACCTGACCCGATAATTAAAATCATTATCATTCACTAACATCTTGAGTTGTCAGTTTGGTTAAAAATTGTTGGTTGAACTACTAACCGAACCGAAACTAACTAGTAAGTGAAAAAAGAATCGAACTGAAATCAACTGTTTCAAATCAAACTGTATTAAACCGAACTGAAACTGAACCGAAACCGAAGCGAAAAGGAAGTAAATCGTAATTAACTGTATCAAAAACTGTTTTAAACCGAATCGAACCAAACCGAACATTAAGCGAAAATAACTTTAAAATGTATTAAATTGTTATAAACCGAATCTAACTGAACTGGGTATTAACCGAAAATAACTGAAAATTATTTTAAACTGTTATAATTTGAACTAAACTAAACGAAATTACAGCCAACTATAAAAATTTTAAACTTTTATAAAACGAACTAAACTTTTAAAATTGTAACAATAAAATTATAATATTATTAAGTCATTTCAAACTTTAAATACTTAGAGTAAAGATTGACATCAGTCAAATAAGAGAGAAAAAATATTCAACTTTTCGTTGTTTTAATCTATGTTAAATAGTGAGCAATTAATAGTGTCATTCCAAATAGATTGATGGTAATTATATTGTTAACACAATTTCATCAAAGATTAACAGTTCATTGTTAAAAACAAATTTGAAAGAAGAAAAACCAACTGAAATTGCCAAGTCATAACTTTGCTTGTAAACCAAACAAAAATCAAATTATCATTACACATTCCAATTCATGTTCAACATTACAAATTGTCCATAAAGGCTTGCTGCATTAGATATGTAAGGCTTGAACAATCTATATTCTCATCTTTAGTTATCTTGGTTTACTGTATGCTTTCTCATTGAATTTCGACATGGCATCCCATACAGGCTTATTACCATTTCCTTGAGAAACAGCTATTTACTAGGATAAGTTAATTATCAAAACCAAGAGAAGATACAATATGTGGGAAAATGATCAAGAGATAAAAAAAATCTTAGCCCCCTTGAATGCTAGGAAAGCTAATAATAACAATGTCATCACAACTCTAAGATGTTAATTATATTTTATAACTAATTTATATTTTCATTAGCCTTAAATATAAAAAAAATCGGCCCAATATAATATTGCATTGATCTCTCAAGATATCAAATATCACCACAACGATTGATCTTGAGTTGTCAATTTCTTGTTCTTCTCAATTGTCATACGAGGACATTAATGTCCATCTTCACACCTAATTACTATTTTCCAAATTTCCTTTCTTCTTCCAACTCTATTAAGTTGCAATTGTGGGTAATTAAAATTGTTGGGAAAGTGGTATCTAGTTTAATGCATGATAAAGTGAAACGATGCTTCCTGAGACCAGCCAAATCCAAATTCAATCTTCCAAGTTCTAACTAGGTGGGTTTTTTTCTTTTTCATGGGACTCACCTTTGTCTAGCTCTGATACATTCGTCTATCTTTGATTTTTCCATGTAGTTTCTACTGACAATTTCTTTGTTGAATTTCTGGGTGTTGCAATTTTCAGTTACAAACTATATTGACAATTTCTTTGTTGAAGATTGAAGAGAAGAAATAGAACTGAGATTATTTAGCAAAAACTGAAATGAAGCAAACCCCATATATTTTGACAATTAAAACATTACATCAACTTTTTTAAGGAAATTTCATACGTAGAATAAAAAAAGGCCAGAGTTTTCTAGATCTAAGCTTATTAACCCAGAAATATCAAAAAGAAAAATGACTTAATCCATTTCGAATAAACAATAACTAAAAAAGTAAACCTCTTTTATGGTGAAATAACGCTTTTCTAGCTCTTTATTTTTCACATTCATCCATTTGAAAATATTCTTTACAAAAAAAAAAAAAAGCAAACTTGAACTATGGGGGGAGGTAGTGAGTTGAACTATGGGGTGTGACGGATGAGAAGAGGCAGGGAGAAGGGGAGGGTTTAATTTTCCGAAATTCTTGCAAAAAACAGCTAATTAAGATGAAGATGTTGGAAATTTGGAGAAACAAATGGAAGGAGGAAATACCAGGAGAAGAGGTTGACGGCTGAGAAGAAGGGGGAGGGGCGTTAGGTTTGAGTGACTGAGGTGGGGGATATGGGTTTCTGGGGGAGTTTATATAGTGGGTTGGTTTTGGAATTTTGGTTGGGAGTAGAACTTAGGATTTTAGGGAGGGAAAAATAAATGGTAAATTTTTTTGCATTTTGAATTTGAAATTTTAAAATTGAAATAATACAAGATTTTATCATTTTGAATTTGAATTTTTTGAATTATGAATGATTTTGAGATCTTTTTTCTAAAATTATTAGTACTATTACTTCTAATGAATTTTGGTTTCCAATAATAACAAAGAATATTATTATTAATTATTATTATTACCCTTAATATCTATTATTATCTTTTTGGGTAAGTAAGGTGAGATATTCCTGAAACTTTTATAGTGTGCAACACCTTTTGGACAATCTCATTGTTATCGGTGATTTGTCTTTCCGGAACGAAGTTGGACTAAGTATTTGATGTAATATGCGGCAACAAAGGTTTAATACGATCCACGATATCCTGAATGATAAATAAAAGCTAGTTCATTCTCATTTAAAGTTTACTAGTAAGTGTATAGCTACTAGGTCGTAAGTACTATTACTAATATTGTAGTGTTCTAGCGATATTACAAAAACTAAATCATTACTAGCACTATAGGTCATAATATAGACGCAAATTGTATTAGTAATATTGTTGTTATTAATTTGTTGTGCTTTTATTATTATCTATTAGTGTAAGTATAGATATTAGTATTTGCTATTATGATGTAAAAGAGTATATGCATTATGATCTAATGTATTAATAATTGATCTTAGCACTAATACTGAGGTTAGTGTTAAGTAATAGTGGTATGAGCATTAGTAAACATTAGTAACATAAGTATCTAACTCAATGGTCTAATATATTGATAATTGATCTTATACATAGATTTTAACTATCATATTCAATAATAAATTATGAATAATATAATACATAACTCTTATATACCTAACTCAATAATGAAATATATTGATGATTGATCTAATAATAGATGATTATCAACTATCTTATTCATCATTGATAATACATGGTTCCACGAGTTCCATCTATGGCCAAAACTATTTTCTCTGTATTTCAATAACTTTCTCTTTCATTTATCCTTTATTTTCTTCATCCCTTTTTTTAGTTCCATAATATATCTCCATCGTTTTGATAATATTCACTATTCAAAACTTATTACTTATGTATCATCCATTCGTCCGATCTGATAAAAATTAAATTATAAAAGTTGTCCATCGTTAATAATGTCTAAATTGTGATTACTATCTTGTTATATTGATTTAATACATATACGTTAATCATAACTAAATTTTATTGATCTATTACATATATATTAATGATGTAATACTTTAATCTTAACTATCTTATATATTGATATAGTATATAGATGATTGATCTAATACATTAATATTGATTGTCGTAAATATTAATCTAATGTATTGATGATTGATCTAATACATTGATGATTTATCTACTATGTTGATCTTAGCTTTCTTATTAAATTGATCTAATATATAGATGATTGGTCAAATACACTAATCCTAACTATATTGATGCCCGATCTTCTAATACATTAATCTTAACCTTATACGTTGATCTAGTATATTGATAGTTGATCTAATATATTGATCTTAAATATCTTATATATTGATCTAATACGCCAATGATTGATCTAATACACTAATATTGCTTGTCGTAAACATTGATCTAATGTATTGATGGTTGGTATAATATATTGATAGTTTATCTACTATATTGATCTTAGCTTTCTTATTAAATTGTTCTAATATACTGATGATGAATCTACTAAATTTGCCTTAACGATTACATTGATCTAATATATAGATGATTGATCTAATACACTAATCTTAACTATATTGATGCCTGATCTTCTAATACATTAATCTTAACTAACTTATACGTTGATCTAGTATATTGACAGTTGATCTAATATATTGATCTTAAATATCTTATATATTGATCTAATACGCCAATTATTGATCTAATACACTAATATTGTTTGTCGTAAACATTGATCTAATGTATTGATGGTTGATATAATACATTGATAGTTTATCTACTATATTGATCTTAGCTTTCTTATTACGCCGATGATTGATCAATATAGTGTGTATTGATCTAATACGCCGATGATGGATCTAATACACAAATCTTAATTACCTTATACATTGATATACAATGATATAATATATTGAAGATTGTTCTTAATGTATAACTCTAAACTATATATATATATATACACACATATATTGATTGATGAATTATCTGATACGCTAGTTTTAGCAATCTTAAATTTATTGATGATTGAATGATTGGTCTAATACACTTACACATACACTAATCGTAACTATCGATCATACTAAAACTAAATCGGAAAAAACTCATCGCCACCATAATCTCAATTTCAATGGACAATGTTCAACGGTGGTTGATTTATTGGTATAAGACTTAACAAGTAGTCTCGTTATATTGGTTCGCGATCGATCATACTAAAACTAAAATGGAAAATTTATAAACTCATCGCCACTATATATATATATATATATATATATATATATATATATATATATATATATATATATATATATATATATATCAAATTCGAATAATCTCAGTTTCGAAATTTGATTGACTCGAACTAATCCGATATGATGTTAACTTGACTCGGACATAATTTGACCTATACATAGCCGAATCCGAGATTGACCCGACCTAGACCTGAAACAAAATTGACCCGAACTAGACCCCAAACGAAATCGACCCGAACTAGACCCGATCCTAGACTAAACTGACCCGATCATAACCCGATCCGAGGTTGACCCGACCGAATATAACCCGAACAGAGGTTGACTTGACCCGGGCATAACCCGATCCGATTTCAACCCGACCCGATCATAACCCGATCCGAGGTTGACCCAACCCAGACATAACTCGACCCGAGGTTGATCCGACCGGTCATAACCCGAACCGAGGTTGACCCGACCCGGGCACAACCCGATCTGAAGTTGACCCGACCCGGGCATAACCCGATCCGAGGATGACCCGAACCGACATAGACCCGACCCGAAGCTTACCCGAACCTGAAATTAACCGTCATAACCTGTTCCAAACCCGATCCGAACCAAATCGACCCCAAACTTGATCCGGCCCGGGTTGAATCCGACTCGAACCCGACCCGAACCCGAAGTGATTTAGACCTGAACCAACCCGACCCGAAACAAACCCGACCCGACCTATCCAGATGGATACCCAAACTTGACCCGAGCGACACCCGACCCGACATGACCCGACCCACACACCCGAATTGACAGCTCTAATCACTGCCGCTATTATACAGCCCCATCATTGGAATCTCCATTTTGAGATCATGTGGTGCTAGTGACTATGCTATATGGGCAGTACTTGGTCAGAGGAAGGATAAGTTTCTCCATGTCATTCACTATGCAAGCAAGAACTTGGATCCGGCCTAGGTTAATTATGCTACGACATAGAAGGAATTGTTGGCTATAGTCTATGCATTGGCAAGTTTCGGACCTATCTGATATGTTAGAAAGTTATAGTACATACTGACCATGCTGCTATGAAGTACTTGATGGCCAAAAAGGAGGCCAAGCCTGGACTGATCAGATGGATTCTTTTGTTGCAAGAGTTCGAAAGGAGATTAAGGACAAGAAAGGTGCGTAGAATATGGTCGCTGACCATCTCTCTAAATCGTCTTATGACTTTCCTATTGATGATTCTTTTTCGTGATGATCACTTGTTTTCTGTTTTTTCTAAATCTCCTTGGTATGTTGATTTTTCTAATTTCTGTGTTAGTGGTTCTCATCCTCCCAATCTTAAATATCAGCAAAGAAAAAAGTTTTATCATGATGCTAAGTTGTACTTTTGGGAGGACCCCTTTCTCTATAAGAAATGCTCTGACGGAATGTTCCGTCGTTGTATTCCTGATTGGGAAATGGAAGGGATTTTGTTACACTGTCATAGTATGCCCTCTAGTGGCCATCTAGTGTCTCAAGCTACTGGATTTAGAGTCTTACATAGTGGTTATATTGGCCTACAATTTTTAAAGATGCCCGTACCTTTTGTTTGTCTTGGTGATGCTTGTCAGAGGAGAGGTAATATTTCTAAAAGGCAAGAAATGCCGCAGAGTGGGATTCTAGAAGTCGAACCTTTTGACGTGTGGCGGATTGATTTTATGAGAGACTTTCCTACTTTTTGTAGGAATAGGTATATTCTAGTGGTTGTTGACTATGTGACCGAATGGGTAGAAGCTATAGCATCACCACCCAATGATTCTAAGGTTGTGAAAAAGATGTTCAAAAAGATAATTTTACCCCGTTTTCGTGTCCCTAGTGTTGTCATTAGTGATGGAGGTTCTCATTTCCATAAGAGTACCTTTAAGGCCCTTTTAAAGAAACATGGAGTCACTCACAAAGTCGGTCTAGCCTACCATCCCCAAACTAGTGGTCAGATAGAAGTGTCGAATAGCCAGATAAAGAGGATTCTTGAGAAAGTTGTCACAAAGGTTAGGAAAGATTGGTCCCTAAAACTTGGTGATACTCTTTGGACGCTCTGCACTGCTTTTAAGACTCCATTGGGGACCACCCCTATCAATTGGTTTATGTCAAAGCTTGCCATTTGCCAGTGGAAATGGAGTATTTATCTGCGTGGGCGGTCAAAAAGATTAACCTTGATTTGACAGCTGTAGTTGAAGCGTGACTTCTTCAACTCAATGAGTTGGATGAGCTTCGTTTGGATGCTTATGAGAACCACAAGCTCTATAAGGAGCAAACAAAGAAGTGGCACGATAAGATGATTGGAAAGAGAGAGTTTAGAGTTGGCGACAAGGTTCTATTGTTCAATTCTAGGTTGAGGTTGTTCCCTGGAAAGCTTAAGTCTCGATGGTCTGGACCAGTCGAGGTGACTGATGTGAAGGCACATGGTGCCACAGAGATCGTCAACCAAAAAGGTGAGAAGTTCAAGGCAAATGGATAGCGTCTGAAGCTGTACCATGAGAGTGCCTTTGTTGGTTATGTGGAGGAGATTCGCTTCGGCCCCTCTCTACTTGATTCATCTGACTAGACAGGTAATATGGTCGTGCTGGACCTTTATAAACTAGCATTTTGCGGGAAGCAACCCGCATTCCTTAGATAGTTTTTTAGTTTTCTTTTATTTGTAATTTTTTAGAGTGTGAGAGAGCGTGAGGGTACTAATGCACCAAGTACTGAAAACGGCGAGCTACTTGCTGAATAGTAGCTCGTCCGAAAGCATCGGGCAGGAGGTGCCCGATCGGGTTGCGGGAACTTTTTCCTTGTCCGGCAGAATTCTTGAAAACAAGCAGAAAAGGGTTTCGCCCGATAGGGTACGAAACCTTGGCATCCGATGAATAACAAGCTGCCCGAAAGTTTGTCCGATCGGGTGATAGTACAAAATCCCAACACCTGAAAAAGAGTTTCGCCTGATGGCATCGGGCAAGAGGTGCCCAATCGGGTATGAAACCCTGGCACCCGATGTATTAAATGATGCCCGAACCCATACCCAATTCAAGCGGAACACCAAACTGGGGGAGCCGAGAAATAAGACTTCACCCGATGGGATCGGGCAACCATTGCCCGATCGGGCGAGACTCCAGCAGACAAATTGAAACCCGAGGGTCGCTCGTTCTTGCTCCCTATTACTCACACCTTTCTTATCTCTTTCTCCCACTACCACTCTCTCTCCTCATCTTCATCATCCCCAAGTGATGATTTTTATTGTCATTAACATCATTGTTATCATTAACATTTATTACTATTATTACTATGATGATGATGATGATTATCAAAACTTTAAAAATGAAAAATTAAAAATTAAAAATTATAACCACTCATAAGAATTTATGACAATTGGATGCATAATTTACCAAGTGATGATTGTATTCAAGAAGAAATTTTGGCTCCCTAGATTAGCCATTGATGAACTGGATTTTGGATATTGAATTAAACATACTCAAACTTGATTAAATAAAATTATACTACCTTTGTTCCATATTAGTTGCAAAATTTGATTGGCACACTTGCCAATACACAATTTTGACCATTGACATATCTAACTATCCATTATTAAAAATTATGCAAAATAGATATTTTAAAATAATACGTCGAGACAAATCTAAAAACATCTTATTTACTAACATTTGGTTGTATATGGTAGTTAAAAATCATGGTCAAAGTAAGGCATATGAATAGTGTAAAAATCAAACTGTTGCAACTAATATGGGACAGAGGGAATATATTTGTGCACATGTATTGAATGATGACTTACAATACGCTCTCTTCATAACTTAAAGTGAATATCGGAGGGAAATAACGAAGAAGTTGGCATGTACGAGAGTTTCAGCGCCCACCTACAAGTTTCTTTATTTATTATGTTAAATATCAGACTTATCTTCCTTCTATCTTGATGTGATCAAAGAAAAAGGGTGCACTAGGGACTGCTCATGAAAACCGAACCCGGGAATCCGTCCTAAAAAAATCGACTAAACGGTATGTACTAGAGAAATTTGATCATAACAGTTTGGTTACGTACAGATGTTGCCAAAATGGTTAATCAAAAAACTAATAACTTGGTTTAAAAATTATTTCGAATTTTTCTAACGAAAAAGATAAAATCGGTAAATTACCCATTTGTATGTTCCACTATTACTATAATGATGTTGAACCGGTTTGGATTCTAGTGCCTAGCATGATACTACCTAATCCAATATTTTTATCGCTTTAAAAATACTCAATATCTTTAACTAGCGGCTATGGTTAATCGGTTGACCGTGCCGAAATATTTGGTTAACTGCTAAGGCGGTAACCAATTTAAACGATACGCTTATAATTCATAAAAATCACAAAGTAACACTGTCAATTTTCGTACTGAGACATTTTAACAGGATGGTAACCATCCCATGAGCAACCCTAGTGAACACACTTCTATAAAACAATATTGATCATGATTTATGATAGGGGGTTACAGGGTCGATTGCCTACATATAATCTGTTATCTGCTATTATAGTAGATGGTCATTGAGACAAGTCCTGGCCTACACGATATGTTGTTGAAGTAAATGGTTATAGTCTTACGTAGACTAGTCCCGGCTCATTGGCCTTCCCCTCCTCTTAATAAAATAAAAGGATAATATTGAAATGCTCAATTCGTTGCACTTATGTGCTTATGAATTGTATGTATACTATTTTACGTTTCTCTACCATGTTAACCTATTATATTAAAACTATTTCCAATCAAAATAAGATTCAAACCTTTTTCAAAAATAAACCTCGAATTCTTCAAAATAAATTTAAGAAATGAATAATTAGGAGCTTATTTTCATAAAATAACTTTGGAAATAGTTAGGCGTCTAAAAATTGTTTTGGCACGAGAAGCCAATAATAACCTTAAGCTCTGATACCACTTTGTAACACCCCGACAATTCTCTTGTTATAAAACATATTTTTTCCAAACTAAAATAGAGAATAATCAAGGCATTATCGCTTGTGTGAAAACGTATCGGCTTACTCAGCGGAAAAACATTAAATAAAAATTTATTAAATACTTGAACCATATATACTATCAATCATAATCCAAAGCTCGAAAGTAATTTAAAGAATAGAGGACCGACCGAGACCCGGGTTTTCACGACCAACTTAAATAAATTAAAATAAATAATCCATGAAGTAATTTGACGAAAGTAACATAAATATAAAAACGATAAAAGTGAGAAAGCGATCTCTCATCAATGCTTCCCAAATCCCAACTAAGTAAATGTGATGATGCATCATATCTTCCTAACCTGTAGGCAAATACTCAATTGAAGATTGCATGCCAATAAAGGGTCATCACAGGATCAATAGGCACAGCCATGATCGACACACAGAAAAGCACGTAATCAGCAAAGTTAAGTACATACATAATAATATAAAAACACAAACCTAACATGACACTACTGAACAACAAAACATGATCAATAATAATACTCTGGAAGTTTACTTGTAAGATAAGACTTGACTTCACAAAACATGCAACATGATAATTCATTTATTAAATTGAATAGTCTATGGATCGAGTTGTCCAATCAAAACCAGCCTTCAATACAGAAGACGAATTACGGGCGCGACTCTGTAATACCTTGACCAACGATATCGGGGAACCTTTTAAAATAAAATAGGGCACGGTGATTAATCCGGCCCAAGAAAAGTCATGGGCTACCACCATGTACTCCAACTCCTACTAGTCCAAAACTTCAAACGTGCACAAGTCTAAAACTAATGTTATTCTCTTTCATTTTAAGTATTAATATGTTATTCAATGTTGGACTTTGACAAATGAACCCACAAATAACATGGATACAACAAAGATACCTCTTTTATCTTAGGATTAAATATTGTGACCAAAAAATTCCAATTGACCAAGAATTAATCCTCCAGTTTATTTGTTGACTTAAATCAATAGTCGAATGTCCAAAGAAAATAAATATACATACCCTACAAATCCCTCCGTCTTTGCAAAGTAGTAAATAATACTAACCAATAATAATCCAACTTACTCCCAAAGTTCTCGGCTTTTGAAAATTAATAAAATAATAATAAGGAAAATGATACCAAAAATCCAATAAACATATTTATAAACCAAGATTGGCCATGATGCGCATGAGGGGTTAAAATATAGAAATTCCCAAAACAACATGCTTGAATCAAACATCCATTCAATCATGTAATAAAACATATAGGCAATTAGCATGCTCAACAACACGTAATTCCAATATCAACTACGTATGAACCATAAAAGGGTTCCCTATACATGATACTATAAATGATCCTAATCCTTAGGACATGATACTAGTCTAACACATAAGGACATGTACGTACCTTGTGTAGACAAAGTGAGAGGCCACTTTAAAACTCTAGAAGTCGCCTAAAGTAAATTCTCTGCCTACCAAAATAATAACACAACAATGAATTAATATCCTAATTAATTCATAGTAATATAATTTATTTTAAAATGCTTCAAAACTCGTTTTAAAATACTTTAAAAATATTAAAGTTCCAACCTTTAGCCACCTTTAATATAATACTATGAGTCTAGGCTTTAAATACCTTAAAAACCATAACTTTTATACTTAAAACTCAATTTAAATATAAAATAATAAATCTGAAATTATAACTTAAACTCAAAATAGATAAAAATCAGATTTTTACTTAAACAATAAAGTTTTCAACTTTGTTTATAACATATTAAAACTCATAAAATTCAAAACTTTAATATTAAAAATATAAAACATTAGATAGAGGACAAGGGTTAAGAAATAACCAAAAGAAAAACAAAAAAACCGTAAAACAACGAAGGAAGAACACACGGCGACGGTGGCGTACGCGGCTGCTACTGCGTGGTGCTGCTGGCGGACGAAGGGATAGAGGGAGTGAGTGGTGCAGCTGCTGCTGCACGGCAACAAGGCGAGGCGAAGAGGAAGAGAAAGGTGGTGGCGTATGGGGAGGCTCGCCGGAAAACACAAATGGAGGGTGTGTGTGGTGGTCGGACGACACACAAAACAAGGAGAGAAAAGAGAGGAAGGGGCGTCTATTTGAGAGAGCGAGAGAGGAAAGAGAAATAAGTGTGCAAATTTTAATGTTTAGGGAGGTATTTATAGGTTAGCTTAGAAACTTAAGGTAATAGGTTTAGGCTTTGGGTTTGGGTTTAAGTTGATCATTGAACTTAAGTGAACGGTTTGGGCTCCTGAATCCAATATTAAAATTCATTTAAACACAAACGAAAACATTTAATAAAATATTTAGTACTTAAAAATCCAATCGAATAAATATTAATGATTATTTAAAATGTTTAAACAATCTTTTGACATTCAAAATAGTCAACACTTAAATAATTAAATGAAATAAATATGAAAATGATTATAAATATACTTTAAATATATTTATAAAACTGATAAAATTACTGGGGGATTATATTTTATGGAATAAAAAGAAGGTCCACGTCGATAGGAATGTTACACACGAGGTTGTGAAGCGGTCTCATCATAAGTGACCATAACTAATACTAACAAAATGGATCTTATTTGAAAGGGTATTTGAAGCACTCTCATATAGTATAAATGTTACAATATTTTGAATCAAGTAGAATGAGTTATACGCAATTTACAATAATTAATAGTTTTACGTTTGTTTTTAAGTCAAACTCTATTTTTTGCATCAACCAAATGTTCATACATATCTTATCTATATATAATTCTATTAAATAAAATGTTACTTCAACAAATTATGACGTAAATTTTTAGATGGTGAATAGGTTATTGTTTATTACATATTATAATATTTCTATGTTTTATAACTTTATTATTAACAGATATTATTGTAAGAGCTTATTTTGAGCACTGTTCGATGGTATTTTTTGCATTTTCTATCTTATTTTGCTTATTTTAGAATAATTGAGCAAATATCAATTATTTTGATTATCTTTCTTGGGTCAAATATTAATTTCTTTTGTGTTTGATGTTTTAGGATTGGCCTTGAATGTTTTCATCCCGCACACCAAGCACAGAGAAATGATTGGAGAACAATAACACGTTTTGGGGGTGTTGGTATACAAGGGTCAACTTCAAATGGACATATATCCCCATCCACTCAACATTTTTGGATGATTCCAAAGTCGACATGAAATCTTCACTTAGGAGCTTTCCAATGACTGGTCATAAGCCCAATTCCGTGAAAAATGAGAGAAATATGGCGGTTCAAGGCTGGGTTGTCTGCTCAAAGGATTGGCCCCTCCAATTAACATGAAGCAATTGCTCCTTGTTTGGAGCGAGTGCTCTTAGTCGCGCCAAGCCCTCTCTAAAGTCCTTGTTTCTCCTTTTTTTTTCCATTGGAGCAATCACTCCATTTAACAAGGAGCGATCACTCCTATACGTTTTTCGGGCAACCCTGCTTTTTCGACTTTATTTAATCCCCAAATTTCTCCTTTTTTCCATTTGAGCAATCACTGCATGTAACTATTAGACCTATGAATAGCACAAACCCCTAATTTCTGGGGAACAAAGGAGGATTATCCCCAAATTAGTTTATTTTTAGGTTTTAGTGAGAAAAAATAGAGAGAGAAAATAGGTTTTTAAAGAGATAAAGTGAGGAAATTAATGGTTTTTGCTTGCATTTCTAAGATCTAATGAAGAAATGAAGTTTTAAGGACTCCAAAGCTTCTCCTAATGAGATTTGCTCACTCTCTCTCTCTCCTTCTCTCTCTCCGTTTCTGTTATTTTGTTTGTTCTTTTTCTTTCTTTACTTTTTTCATGCTTAGATAATTCTTACTTTTCACTATCTTAGTTAGGTTTTCATAAGTTGTTGATGCTAATAATAGTTATGCTTAGTTTTTTACTTTTGTTTTGATATTTTTCTTGTTCGACGAGTAGATTTATTCTAGGGTTTGTGATGAAAACCCAACATTGATTTCATGAGTTGGTAATATAACTTAAAGGTTTTGTTTGGATGATTGTTGATTAAATGTTGTGGGTGTTTCAAGTGTACTTTTTACGTTGTGCACCGTAATTTGCATAATTTATTGCTTAAATAATGAGGATCGAGAGATGAAGTTTTCATTCTTAGCATTTGGCTAATCCGAAAATCCATGAGAATAGGATTTACCCTTTAGGAGACTCTCATTTAGCTTAGATATTATAGAAAGGCCTTGGTTAATTCATTAATTCGATGAGAATAGGTGTTTAATCCATTAATAAAGTGGTTGCTTGTTAGCTCGATAGAGTAATTAGGAGATTATTGGTTAGCAATTTAGTATGCCTCAATAATTCATTTCAAATGCATTCCCTCATTTATTTGCTTTATCTCATGAATGATGTGTTGTGGTTATAGCACATGCCCTAGGTTTAGCTTATATATAGTCTAATTCGATAATTTTATATAGGATTACTTTGTAGTTATCGGAATCTTGTATAAAAGTCTGACTTAGCTTATCATTGATGATAGTTATAGGTTCTTACCTTAGTTCTTGTGGGATCGACCCTTACTTTCACTACTACCTAGGTAGAAGGACTGTGTGAGGTTTTTATTTTATGTAGGCTCAACAACAGTCTGTCAAAGCCATATCTAATCGTTTAAGGATAAGGTATTTATTAACCTTTTACTACTCTAAGTTAGGCGAGGTCTAGAAAAAGGCACTTCAATTAGAAACGAATTCATTAGCCATTCCATAAAAATATCTTATTCATCATAGGACAATATAAGTGAACCCACGCAAGAGAGAGGTCTAGGGATTTGGTTAATGCAGTAGGTAAACGCAACATTTTTGTCGAAGCTATGGTGGCGTATGTTGGATGAACTAGACTCAATTTGGTTACGCGTGCTCCAAAATAATTATTCTGATGGACGACGTGGCATTAATATGTTCAACACAATAATAATGAATCAAATGCTTGGTGGGTATCATAGACAACATCGATGTCCTTCGTAGGGGTGTTGGAATGGCAGTAGGCAATGGTCGTCTAACTTTCTTTTGGCATCACAGGTGATCTTCCCCACTGACTCTTTTGGAGGAGGCTACATGGGTTCCCTATTTGAAACTCCAAGATGTTAGAGTGAAATGTGGGATAACCTTGAAGGTTGGAAATGGGATGTCTTTACAGACTACTTACATGCGACGACGTAAAAACTCATTTTTCTTTTGAGTTGCAAAATGATGATGAGGCAATTGATAAAGTCTTTTCGAATGGCTTTGGCGGGGTTTTCTATTCGTTTAGCTATGAAAATACGCGATGAATCAAATCCATGAAGGAAAAAATGCTGGGAACTATGTGGAAGTTAAAAGTTCCTCAAATAACTCTCTTCTTTCTATAGTTGGTCTTCCATAATAGATTGATGAACAACACTTGTTAGGTCATCAGAGGTCTACTTGAGGTCTGAGGACCCACAATTTAGACAAAAATGGAATTGTGAGGCTGGGATCTTGGATAGAAACAGGTGATAGTTTAGTAGGTAACAGCTTGGGTGAAACTAAGGGGAGGTCCGAACCGAGTGATGTTGAAGAATCAAATTTCCAGCTCCTATGATTCGAATACACATCAATTCTCGAGCCCCGCTATTGCAAATCTAGATCTCAAACGAGCTATGACACGAGTAGAGGCCAAAAAGTACTATTAATTCGGCGATGAAACCCCAAGAGATATTTCAATCAATGATAAAAAAGCTTATGTGTCTAGTATGTGGCCAAGTGGTGAAGAATATCAAGAATATCTTACGCATGTGCCCAGTAGCTACTCTAGTTTGGCGCAAGTTCCCGGGCATGAATAACGACGAGTTGTTTGGATAGATTTATGAGGATTGACTTAACTCACAATTTCTTGGAATGGAATGAAACTAGGAATGAAAATCATACTATTATTTTTTCCACTACTTTATGGTGGCTATGGGAATGGGGGAATAATAGGTGTTTTAGGCGAATAGTTGATATTTTGGTGGATCAACTTGGATTCATTATGGCTCGAGTGGCTTTAATTATGAAGATTGTGAATAGATGTTGTTGAGTTACATGGACCACCAAAAGAAGGAGAATGATGACCCTTGTAAGATGGTTAAACCCTAGAGAGGATTGGGTCAAAATAAACACTGATGGGGTTGCACGAGGTAACCCAAGAGCTGCTAGGGATGGGGGAATCATTTGCGGGCATCGAGGTGAAGTTCTTAAGATGTTTGCGGCGAATTATGGTACTTGTTCGTGTACTAAAGTTGAACTATTGGCGGTGTTGAGAAGGCTTTCTAGGGCTTGAAATGCATGACCTCAGAATGTGCAAGTTTCCATTGACTCAGAGGCGGTGGTTAGGTTGTTCGTTGATTAAAACAATCCCTTCTTCCTTTTTTTTATTATCAAGAAGTGCAACGAATTACTTCACAAACGGTAATGGGATATTACACTTGCTCATTGTTATCGGGAAGCAAATTGCGTGGCAGATTGGCTTGCTAATTATAGAGTTGGTTAGATGCCTAAACTGGTCTACTTGGAGGCGGCCCCAACTGTTCATCGTGTTATTTTTATTAGAGGATCTTAGTAGTGCGGCTCTGGCAAGGATGGTACCAGCAGTAGCAGCTTAGCTCTTCTGAGCCGTGGCGTAGTTAATTTAGTTTTATTTTTGATATTTTTCTTTACTTTATTTTCTTTTCGTTTTTGGCATTCACTCTCGGTCTCAAGAACAGGTAAAAGAGAAGAGTTGTGGTAGATTTAGGGAGGCTAGCGTAAAACAAAGTCTTATATCATGACACGAATAGACAAAAGAAAATGGGTTATTCTATGATATACCCCTGTGGTTTTACGATTTCTAAGTTGTACCCCATGATTTTGAAAATTCTCTATTGTACCCTTAGTCTTACATTTTTTATCAATTGTACCCAAATCCAACTTGATAAGAATTTAATTTTCAACGTTCCAATTCTCAGTTTGATAAGATTTTGTAAATTAAATTGTCAATTATGAAAGTGTTCTCGCATTAGGACGAGTGTGGGTAAAGAATCTAGTCCATGGTAGTGGTAAGGATAGTAGGATGCATTTTGGAAAATGGAACATCTTCTCTTTAACGGGATGATCGGCAAAGGTAAGGGAGGCTATGAGGAGGCGAGAGATTCACAAAATATGTCGTCAAGCGACTAAGTGAGTTGGTGGAAAATCAAGAGAATTAGCTTCATGGGATTAAAGGCTTTTGTATTGCGAAAAAGATAAGAATAGGAACGGAGTGCACATCATTATTGATAAGGAATATATCAATTATGTGGTGTAAGTTCAAGGAAGAGTGACCACATTATGAGTATTAAGTTAGTGATAGGGATTGAGGCGATAATTATCGAAAGCGGTTATGCACAACTGAGAGGATTGGATGCATCTATTAAACAACACGTTCCGGGGGATTTATGTTTGGTCTTCTGATAGAAAAATGGATATAGATTCGACATAGATTAAGATAGAACATACTATAAAGGAAGGGATGAAAGAGGTTCTTGGAGAATCTAAAGGAATTGTACCATCAATTAAGGACAGTGGAATGAGGAGGTGAGACAAGTAATAATGTTATAAACTATTGGGAAAAGATAAAAGTGATGAAAAGTATGAGAAGTATAAAGAGACTAGAACATAAACAAAGAAGGCAGGACGAGAAGCTAAAGCAAAATAAATCAAGAGGTTTATGCAATATTGGATACGGAAGAAGGGAAAAAATACATTCATAGAATCGTGTGTGTGAGGGACAGGAAGACACGAGACATAAGAACGATTAAATTTTTCATGGGTGCACACCAAAGAGTTCTTGAGGATGAGGAGATATAGTATAGATGGAGGACGTACTTTGGTACCTTATTCAACGTTGATCAGGCGCAAGATATCGGGGATGTACATACATCCCGCCAAGTATGTTAAATCGAGAGTTTATGCGGAGGATTCAAAAGGAGAAGTCTTACTAGCATTAAAAAAGATGGATTGAAGAAAATACGAGGCTAGATGGTATACCTATTGAAGTTTGGGGGTGTTTAGGAGGGAGATGAATAAATGTTTCACAACATTATTAAACATGATTTGGAGAAACAACAAAACACTAACAAGGTAGAGGAAGAGTATTTTAATTCCTTTGTATAAGAACAAAGATGATGTACAAAATTGTATCAACTTTTGAGAAATTAAACTAATAAATCATACGACGAAACTCTGGGAGTGGTTGATTGAGCAAACACTTAGGAAACATGTAAAGATATCAGAGAACCAATTTGGATTTATGCAAGGAAGATAGACAATGGAGGTTATCCATCTCATTAGACAAACAATGTAACAATACCGGGATAGGAAGAAGGATTTACATACGGTTTTCATTCATTTGGAGAAAGAATATGATAAAGTATCAAGAGAAATAATTTGGTTCGCATTGGCAAAGAAAATCATAAAAATATATAGATATCATAAAGACTATGTAGGATGAGTCACTACGAGTGTGGGGACTACCGTGGGGAAGACAAAAGAGTTCCCTATTACAATCAAAATTCAATAAGATTTTGCAGTCCCTTTTCTCTTTGTTATAGACATGGACGAATGAACCAAGTCATTTAAAGATGATATACCTTTGGTGTATGTTGTTCTGGGATAATATTGTATTGATTGATGAGGCAAAAGAAGGCGTTGAAATTAAGGTGAAATTGAGAAGAAACACCTTGGAAGCCCAAGGTTTTAGGTTGAGCAACAAGACTGAGTATTTGAGTGCAAATTCTGTGGGGGTAGAAGCATCAAGGTAAAGGCGGTTACACTGGATGGTAAAGTGGTTTAAAGATCGGACTCTTCCGCTACCTTGGATCTAGTTAAAAGGATGAAGAACTTGATGGAGATATGACTCATTGAATTAATGCGGGTGGGTTAAAAAGGAAAAGAGCCACCAGATTCCTTTGTATATTTGGTCTTTCCCAAAGATTGAAGGAAATATTCTACCGCACAACAATTAGGCCTGCTTTGTTATATGGCATCGAGTGTTGGGCGATGAGACAATGTCACATTCATCTTATGAATGTGACGGAGATGCATATGTTACGCTAGTGGCCACACTAGGAAGTACTGATTAAGAAATGAGTTGATTCGGAAAAAAGTTAAAGTTGCATGTATCGAATAAAAGGTAGAAATTCGCTTAAGATGGTTCGATCACTGAGAAGGAGACCAAGTAATGCGTCGATTAGAAGACTTGAAGAATGGAAGAGTAATTAAATTGTAAGAGCAAGACAAGCTCTAAGATGAAGGAGATGAAGGTAATTGAAAGTGATAATGGATTTACTTGAAATTGATGAGAGCATGGCGTTGGAGAGGGTTGAGTGGAGGAAAAGGATTCACGTGCATGAAAGGGTGTAATTACCTTTTTTTGTTTATTTTCAATGTGTTCTTCGTCTTTGTGTTTTCTTTATTTTAAAATGTTGTTGCACTTATCAATGTCAACTCTTCTTTTCATCGATTTCAGATGACGATTTATGTTAGCTGACCCCAAATCATTATAGAAACAAAGCTTTGTTGTTGTTGTTCCCTTAGCGGTGGCTTTTCTGGTTTTGTTTTTCTTACTTACTTCTAGCTTCCAGCTTTTCTGGGCTTTACACTCACGTTCATCAAAAAAGAAACATCTAATCCAACTTAATACGAAATTACGAACTGCCTCCTAACTTAAGAGACATCTAGGAGAAAAGAAAAAAGAGGGGCACACACTAAAGGTCAATTACCCACATTTGGAGCACCACAGACAAAAAGAACTTATGAAACACGAATATTAAAATTTTCTCTGTAATGTTAGACGATAAGAGTTTTAGAATTCTACCTACAACTTTTTCTTGGATTAAGTTGGTAGTTTCCATTCATACATTGTTGTTATATTTGGAAACTAGCTTTTTTAGACCCGTGCAAAAATGCACGGGAAAGTTTTTTTACAAATAGATTTTGAGTTATTATTTAAGAGATCGTAAGACTACAAACTAAGTTGAAGATGAATAATATAAATTGATTTGATAAGAAAATTAATTAAGTTAAGAATATAAATAGACACAAACAATAATTTTGGTTTATTATATATAACATTTTCACAATGTAAGTATAAGATAAGGTCGAATAAGGATTAATTAAATTCAATCAGTTTTACAAATTATTTTCAATACAGTGTCGGTAAATTATAATAATACTTATTCTTGCAGATTCAAAAACTCTTCGAGAGTTTTGTTAACCAACCCACGAACTACCTTGTCATAAAAAATAAAACACTCATTCTTTTTTCCGTCAGATACAATAATCTTCAACCTAGATCTTTTGTGATAAAAAAATTATCTAAAGTGATAAGGAGTATTTTGTACATTGAAATTTTCAAAAAAGTAATGCAAATAAATAATTACTAAGATTGGTTCTGATAACAATGTATATATCAATCTTTTGGACAAAAAAAAGATTTCTCCCTCTTTAATAACTTTGGTAGCACATCTTATGTAAGTTTGATACCACCACCCAAAATCAAAAATCAATGTCTACTGTAGTTGTCAAACAAATAACGTTCCCAATTAATTTCATTTTTTTTGTAATGTTAAAGTCATAAATTTAACTAATACCGTTGAATTTCATGTATTTTGGGAAACTAATTTCGGGATCATCACGTCTGCAAAAATTTGATTGCCAACTGAATGGGGTATAAAATCATTTCTTACTTTTTGGCTATAAAACTCGTTACGCAAACAATAAACAAATGCGCGACAAATCTCATATTTGTCACATATATATCACCTATTAAAGCAAGGGATTTCTATTATTTTATTTAAACAAAATGATAGTATATTCAAATAGAATATTGTACACATTAGATGGACAATATCATTTTATGGCAAAAGAATATGTAATATACTGATTGTACGTTTTGTTAACTCGTCATCAATACTTCCCACTCCAGTAGGAGTAACATAGTCATTCTTTTCCCATACATGTATTATTCGAACCCTTATGGTGTAAAATTTCTTCCCTTTTCTTATTTAATCTTTATTGATGTTTTTTTAGAATCATTATTTACGATGATTTTTAAATTTAAAATCTTAATACTACATAATTTATGAGAATCTTTATTTATGGTGATTTTTTATTAAAATCCTAACTTATTTATAGTTAAAACTATATCGTAATTGCATTTTTTTTTTGCTAAAACCTTATCATCATGGTTTAATATTGTTAAAAACTTTGAAGATATGATATATATATTAATCTAAATTGTATCTTATTTATGCTGATTTTATAATTTTGTTCCATAATCAAGCCCGTTTTTACAGCATTTATACTATTTTATAAATATTCAAGCAATACTTACGTTCTGATCTTATAATGTGAATGCTATGAAATTAACATTAAAATGGCAAGATCTATAAATTGATTGTAATTGAGAAAATTTTCATAATAATGTTAAGAACCTTCTAAATTTAGATATACTATTGCTAAGAACCCTGCAAATTTAAATTATCAATATCATAATAACGCTATATGAGATCTTAATAGATAAATTAATCTATTTTTTTTTCATATGAAAAGTGATTTGTATTCACTTGATTTTAGTATATAACTAAACATTAAGGTAACAAAAGATTTTCGTCTTAAAGTATATGATTTTTAATGATTTTGTTACCAATGATGGTTTATTAGCGCCTTGTTAAAAAAATATGCCTAGAATTGATGGGGTTATTGGAAAACAACCTACCATTTATGGTAAAAGGTAGAAGTGCCTCAATTAAATAAAAACACTCCTAAATGGAAAAATGTCCCTATTAAAAAACGGAGGTAGTATTATATAATCAATCTATATACTTCCTCCGTTTTTTATTAAGTGATACACTTATTTTTTCACGCATATCAAGGAAGCGATTGAAGAGTATAAACGATTGAATTTTTCGATGAAATTTTAACACAAGTAATATAGAGTCTCATTCTTGCTTGTGTTAAAATTTCATCGAAAAATTCAGTCATTTACACCCTTAAATCGCTTCCTTGATAAGCGTGAAAAAATAAGTGTATCACTTAATAAAAAACGGAGGAAGTAGACTATATGGTTGCTAATCAATCTACATATATCATAGATAGATTAAGGTTAATTAACCTTATAAAAAGATTATGGGCCTGAATATTAAAATAGAAAGTTTAGTTGTTTAATGGATTGATAATTATTATTTATAAAACTATATAATTTCCTTTCAATTAAATTATAAGAACGTGATTGGTCTCAAATAGGAAGTCTAGTTTGATTGATAATAACCATTTAGAAAGTCGATGATTATATTTAATTTACACTCTAAAGATCGTTTATAAATGGTAAAGATAAGTATAATATATGATTAATAATTGACAATTTATAAGTACTTAAGTTTAGGCTTGAATTTAAAATTTTTTTCCTCAATATCATTGATTTTCGTATCTTGATTTTATTTAGTTTAATTATGGAAATTATAATTTTATTTAAATTAAACTCTAAAGATCGTTTATAATTGGTAAAGATAAGTATAATATACTCCCTCCATCTCAATTTGATGTTCCCATTTTTCTTTTTGGGATGTTTTAAAAAGTTCTTCCCATTTTGAATTTTTTCCATTTTAAGAATATTTATTTCCCCATCTTACCCTTTAACAACCAATTATTTACTACATTTTTTTACTTTTTGTCTTATACATGACCTATTTTAGAATCTTTATTTCCCAATCACCCACTTTTATTTCTCTCTCTTACTTTTTTAAAAGCAAAAAGGTACTAAAGTACACTTTATACAATATAAAATTAAAAAGATTCTCATCCACCTCAATTTGTATTGTTTTTCCCCCCGTATTCCAAATGGGAACATCATATTGAAACGGATGGAGCATGACATAATCATGGAAAATTGTAAGTGCTTAAGTTTAGGCTTGAATTTAAAATTTGAATTATGTAAGTAGATATATTATGGTTAATTGACCTAATAAGTTACGATTTTATATTTGGTTATACTATAATATATTATATGATTATATTATATGATCTGATTTGAACTTAAATATCATGTAAGCATATAGATCTGATTTAAAATTAGACTCTAAATATCGTTTATAAATGGTAAAGATAAGTATAATATGTGACATAACTCACATAAGTAAAAAAATTTAGGCTTGAAGTTAAAATTTGTATTCAAAACTTTTCCACAATAACATACTTCCTCTGTTTTTTTTATAAGTGCTACATTTCACTTTAGCACGCTTGTCGAGACACGTTTTCTATCATTTTTATCTTTAATTATGCATTTGTAAAAATTATGACGATTAGATATTAAAAATATATATATCGAGACGAATCAAACGAGATCCAACATGACTATATTTTTCCTTATGCCTATATCATAAAAGCCGGTCAAATTATAATGAATGAATAGTGTTACAAGTCAAAATGTAGCATTTAAAAAGAAACGGAGGTAGTATATATTAATTTTGAGTTATGGACATTATAATTTCATTTAAATTTAAATTTTAATTCAACACATTACAAAAAAAATCATCAAATATTGGATATTAAAAAAACATAATGGATATTAAAAAGTTCTAATTGATTAGATGAAAAATAGATTGCAATTGTGAAATTTTATATTCATCACAAAATTATGTATTCATCACTTTTGGTATTAAAACGAACTAAATTGGAATAAAAGAGGCAACTATAGTTTTGAAATGATAACAAATAAAATCATTACTCCATTTAAGTCTTTAAAAAGAAAACATTTATTAATTCCTTTTATGCATCACGTCATTTATAGATTAAGTTCACATTAAAAGTGTAAAACTCGAAAATTAGGCAAAGGGAATAAATAAAATCTGTTAAGAATGCAATATCTACTTAACTTAGGAAATTTTTTCCAAACATAAGCGTTATTGAATAATAAAAAAATTTACCACAAAAAAGTAAAATCAAAAGGATTTGATTTGATTGACAACATATCTCAAACCGTGATTGATATAAAAGGAGACAGTTTAGTGTTTTATGTCCTCAAAAATTACCATTTATAAAACTATTATAATTTCATTTATATTAAAATATTAAAACATGATTGATATCAAAATAGGAAGTTTAGTTGTTTAATTGATTGATAATTACCATCTATAAAACTAAATAATTTCCTAAAAACTTAATTCTAAAGATCGTTTATAAATGGTAAAGATAAGTATAATATCTTACATAATCATGGCAAATTGTAAGTATGTAAGTTTATGTTTGAATTTAAAATTTTGAATTACAAAAATTTCCTTAAAATACTTTATTTTCGTATATTGCTTTTAATTAGTTTAACTTTGGACATTATAATTTCATTTTTTAAAAATTAAACTATAAAGATCGTTTATAAATGGTAAAGATAAGTATAATATATGACATAAGCAAAAAAAAATTAGGCTTGAATTTAAAATTCGTATTCAAAACTCTTCCACAATAGCATTGGTTTCCATATATTAATTTTAGTTATGGACATTATAATTTAAATTAAATTTAAAATTCAACACATTACAAAAAAATCAGCAAATGATGGATATTAAAAAAAATTAATTGATATTAAAAAGTTCGAATTGATTAGATGAAAAATAGATTGCAATTGGAATTACGAAATGCTATATTCATCACAAAATTGTGTATTCATCACTGTATTAAATCGGACTAAATTGGAATAAGGCAACTATAATTTTGAGATGATAACAAATAAATTTTTTACTCCATTTAAGTCTTAAAAAGAGGAAACCTTTATAATTCCTATTATGCATCACGTCATTTATTGATTAATTTCACATTAAAACGGAAAACTTGAAAATTAGGCAAAGGAACTAAATGAAATATGTTAAGAATACAATATCTATTTAACTTTGGAAATATTTGCCAATGATACAGATAATTTAAAAAGATAATATCAACAAAACAGAAAGTACAAATAAAATTATTACTTCATTTAAGTATCTTTAAATTAGGAAATATTTTTAAATTGAGCTAATTATTCACGTAACTTGTTGATGACTTTCATATTAAAAAAAAGGAAAAAAATTCAGTTAGACAAACAGAAAAAAAGAAATCAGGTAAGAAAAAATATCTACTTAACTCAGAAAATATTTATCAAACATAAGCGTTATTGAATAATTTAAAATTTTTACCATAAAAACGTAAAATCAAAAAGATTTGTTAAAATATTTTTATAAGAAGAAAATCTACTGAATTTAAGAAATAACCGTATTTAAATTAATTTAAGGAATATAAATCATAAAGATTTGGAGAAGAAAATATCTTCAGGAAGTAGGAAATGTCTTTCTAAATACAATAATGTGATACAATATTTTAGTTTAACAAAAAAGGAAAATTACCATAACCGAAAAAGATGTCGTTTTTTAAAAGGTAATTAACAAAATTTTAAATGTAAATTCAAAATTATTCAAACATGCCATTTTTATAAAACTAAAAATCAATTAAACCACCAAAAGTACTGTAAATTTTTTTATAAAATAACAATTTAATTATATGGTTAATGTTAAATTAAAATTAATATACAATAACAATATAATTATTCGCTTGGATATGTGAAAATATTAATTAGATAAAGGTAAAACACTAAATTATAACCTATGTAATTAAATAAGACACAATTTTAACAAAATTCATAATCTAACAAAATAATTAACAAACTGAAAGATAATTATGAAAAAGACATTGTATTGAACGAAAATGAACAAAAGAAACAAATACTACAAAAATAATAATTGCAAATTCGTATTAACAAAAAATTATTACATGAATATTTAGAATAACTATGAGATTGCATAAACAAAATGACAAAAATATTATATTAAATAAAAGAATTTAAATACAAATATGACAAAAGAATAAAATGAAATAATATTACATTTTATGAATTAACAACAATAAAACACATAAATAAATGAAAAAACAATAAAAAACGAAATTAGATGATGAAATGACAAACGAATAAAATAAATAAATACTATAGTATTTAATACTTACATAAAAATAAAGCTTATCTCCCATCATCTCATTGGCCGACTTGTGTGAGCCGTGCTGGATGAATTAGTGTAATATTCTAAATATTTACATCCTAAAATAAGTGCATATAATATCATCAAAAAATTTGTTTAATATTATAGTAATTTTTGATTTTTTGAATATCTAAAATAATATGGGCCAAATGCAATACTATAAAGAAAACACAAATTTTCTTTTTTGAAAAATAAACATGACATATTTATTTGTAAAATATATTTTACTACATTAAAATTCCATTTTTCATACTACACAAACTAACTTCATATTTTCTAAGCAATATAATAATATCTAATATTTTAGTCTCCTTAAAATTAGTTTTTTCAAATATTCTTTTACTTAAAGTTTGAAAGCACAATAAAATATATATCTTCCAAATAGTTACCTCCTAAAGTAAGTGTAAATATAATATCAATAAAGTATTTTCTGAAAACTTATTTTTTATTTTTTAAAAAGAGATTAGTCAGGCCAAATGCAATACTGTAAAATTTAATATATGTTTTCAAAGCATTTTTTTTCTATATCTTATATTATACTCCATCCGTCCATATCAATTAATAAAGGAAATAATAAAATTTATAAGGCCAATATCAAAGATAGCAATAAATTTTCTTCTAAAATGGCAAATATTATTAACTAAATATAAATTTCAATCCCAGATTTGAAGGAGATGTATTTGAACCCTAATTAAAATATTAACCAAAATTATATGTATGGAATTCATTTGCACCCTTTATTTGTTACATAATTAATATTGATTAATTACCTTGTGTTACAAAAATAATTTTTTATCTAAAAAGAAGTTAATAATACTAACTAATTAGAATGTTAGAATGCATTAGTAATCGAATAAACTAAAATTATCTTAGACAAGTTTGAAGCTACACAATTATGTTTGCTTAATTTGCGCCTTAATTAAACGTTTTTATGATCTTTTTTGCAACTTTTTCCTGCAAATATCGATTAATAAATGGTAATAATAAGATTTATAAGGCTAATATTCAAGATAGCAATAAATTTCATTCTAAATGGCTAATATTATTACCTAAATATAAATCTAAATCCCGAATTTGAAAGAGATTTGAATCATAATTAATCTATTAACTAAAATTATCTATAAATGGTATTGATTTGCACCCTTTAATGGTCACATAATTAATATTTATTACCTAAATATTCGTTTGTTACATAATTAATATATCTCCCTTTATTTTTTACTATTTCTTAACAATTATTTTTTTAACTATGTTGTTATATTATTAAAATTTATATTCTTACCTTGATTAATTTCCTTATTAAATCAATTTATCTTATTCATCTTAAGATTAATTTGTAGGTTTATGGTCTCCTCATCAATCACTGAAGATCTATATCGAAAAAAAACTTTCCCGTGTATTTCATATGGCATTTAATACATTCATATCCACTCACCAAAATTAAGGATGGAATCAAAGGGTCTTATATTGGAAAGGACGATCCTTACCTATTCTAATTTGAACTTGTTAGGCAAATAAATTAGCAAAATATTGTTAGACATATTTTTAGAAAGAGATATCTAGAGATATCTTTTCAGTTAGTTAAGGTAATTTATCTTGAGTCATGTAGTATATCTTATGAGTTGTATTTTTTATTGAGTGAACCTCAAAGACTTGTATAATGGCACTAACATTGAAATACAAACGCCACAAACCAAAATGTGAAAGATTAACAAATCTTTTAGATGATTTTATATGTCAATTAACTTGGAGACTTTATGAAAGCCAAAGATGAAGTATCTTGTGGAACTATTAATTTGTAGGATATAATTTACAAAGGAGAAAAAAAGAATGGAAATAAGAAAAACGCACATTTAGTGCTTGGTATAATTTATGTATTGTTTTTATTATGATTATTATCGATACATTCCAATGACTATTATTGAAAGGAAAAAAAATGGAAAAAAGAATTTATTTTCACCTCTTAATAAGTTGTAGGAAATTGTGGGGAGTTAAACAGTTTTATAGAAATTTGAAGGACCTAATCACGTTTGGGCAAAGATGAGGTCCGATAATTTATTATTTTCGGACTTGCAGATAATAGTGGTACCTCTGTTTGAGAGGAGAATTATAGCTGGTGAATATTTGTGCAAGTATAATAGACAATCTGCAATACTCTAAAAATAACCTATTAAAAAACTATGTAACCACTAATCAGATATATCACTTGCTGAAGACTCAATTTTGCAACCCCATCATTTATCTAAATTAATTGGTAATGTATTCAAATCTGGGAATTTACTTATTATCGTATTGCATATAATCACATCTTTTAGTCTATCAAATAAATACCTAAGTTATGTATATTACATGAATTTAATTTAATTTGTAAAGTTATTCTCATTGAAAAAGTGAAATATAATAATAAGAAAAAACGTACTAAATATTAAATCCAAAAGTGATTACATTTTTTCTAAGGGAAGAATACGATAAATTTAGGGCTATATGTCACAACTCGCGTTACTAAAATGAAAATTAAAATGCTATTATGGATAACAATTGAATACAATAATATTTGAAATATATATATGATTAGACAATGTGGATGTAATCTGTAAATGGTGAAGAATGGATTGATATTCTCATTAAATTTGTATATGGTGAAAAATGGATTAAGTGGTGAAGAATGGATTGATATTATTCTACGTAAGAATAGATATTATAGCTATGGATATATAGTACATTGGGTTATAAGCGACGTACGGATGGATATTATAACTATGTAAAAGATAGAACATAACTACGATGTATAACAATCTATAGATAAAGTCTTAAGTATTAGCTAAATAGAACAACCATAGGATAAAGTTGAAGGATTCATGAACTATATAATTCTTGTAACCATAGGATAAATTTGAGTGATTCACGAAACGTAACCAATATGGGAATTATATATTTCGGCCAAAAGTATATAGATTTGGGATTTTAATTAATTGCGTAATTGTAACCATAATTAACGTCAATCACATTAATATATAAATGGGATATGCTTGATTTTCGGAAATCTCATATGAGATTTTGATATTAATTGCCTAATTTAAATACTCAATCAACATAATACATAATTTCGGATATTTTTGTGAATTGAACAATTGATTGGCCGAAATTATAGTTGATTGCCAATTAACATAAATCATCCTTGATTGATATTTTTATTTCATTACCATAAATGAATTAGAAAGGCAAAACAGAAAGTACATAAAAATTGGAATGAATAAAATTCGGCCAAATTTAAACATAATTGGAGATTAAAAACCGACCTTGCCTTTTTTTTATTCCACAATTTACGCTAATCATCAATAATTACCTCAAATCACCCCTAATTAAGGCATTAAAATTTCCGAAATCTTTTAATTTTCGGATTCCACCTAGGCAAATCCTACGTGGACACCCTAGATGAGAGTTTTACATTCCTCGTGCTCTAGAATTGCTCGGTGATTATGAGCTTAACACGTAGAATTTTTTATTTTGCTTAAGATAATAATATAGATGAAACTACTAGTGTGATCTTTTCTAATGAACTTTTTATTATGTTTTGATAATTTGGTATGGGTACTATATGTGGTCAATTGGTTTATGCAGAAAGTCAAAATTGTACTGAAATTGCAATTCATATGATATAAACCACTTTATCAATTTCATGGAAAATAAAGTTCACTGACTTGTTAGAGAAAGATCGGAACGTAATTCTACTCTCCACTTATATCAACTGTAGGTTTATTTTTTTTATTTTTGGTATTGGTTTTGACCAAAGTATTGGAATCTTTGTAGGCATCGTATTAGATGATGATTGATCTTTGAGGAACATAAGCATCAATCTAGTAGGAATGTCATTTCTTCTTCATCAACACTCATTAATCTATTAGAGAGATTGATACGACTTAGAGATTTAATTATACTTTCTCTTATAGTACACTATGGCTTTGTTTTACTCCATTTCAATTAAATTAAATAATCATTAATATAAACATGAAAATTGAAGGTGGTAGAGTAATCTAGATGGTGTTATTCTTTATATTGAAGATTTTAACTTTTTTAGAACCCAAAAGGTAGTTAGGTTGGAATTTTCTTTTGTTCCTAGATGACCTTAACAATGGTTAAATTCAATAATTATATTTTCTCGAAAAATGTTTAGGACAATTCCTATAATTTACTTGGTGAAACCAATCAAAATTGAGTGCAGGGGATTCGAATGTGGAACATAAAGTATCCCAATAGATTAAGATATACTTTCCTCATTTTTAGTACTCGTGACGTTAAAATGTGCTCAAGGATTAAACTACCAAAGATAGGAAAAAAGATCGATAGAGACAAATAAAAGAGAATCCCATATGCTAAGCGATAGAAAAAGTGAATACATTGTCAAAATGTCAAAGTTGAAAGTAATAGAGAAACCTAAAGTTGAAAAAAAATGGAGAAATTAGAGCTCAATTTGCTTTGTAATTATGATGAGGTTCATGACTATGCTACAAATTAGGTTGGTGATTATAAGACTTTTAACAACTAATTGTAACATTCTCTGTATTTCCCTCGTGCCACCTGACAAGCATATGATAATAATAATCCATTGCGTTAGCTCTAAACCTTCTATAAACCATGTTTTGCTATTCACTCGAAAATTAGATAAACCATTACAATGAGCTTATTATGGACGAAAATCATGTATTGTTGTCTGAACGTCTTCAACATAAGCCCAAACTTCATTGCTTCTATTAAAATAATATGTGAACATACTGGACGCATCATGGAAATAAAGATGGCCTCTAAGAAATAGTGTTAAAACCATAGATTCAACATCTAGGAAATTCAAATATTCAAATTTAGGGGATCATTTTTTGATTGGATTTTGTGGAGAACATAATATTGACTTAGAGATAGGGGAAGAAGTTGACATCAATATGAAAATTGAATAGACAAAAATGAGTTGCGATGTTTGATGAGAAAACATCACTATTTATACTAAAAAATGTTATGTTTATTTTGCATATTTATGTTAATTAGCTAATTAGTACCCAAATTAAAATTATCATTGATTGACAATTAACATAAATATTGATTGATTGATAACTTAATTTTATTATCATGTTAATAGTTTTTTAAGAATTTCAAATAGTATCAATTTAAATTAACTGATTGATTGACAATTACTATTAAAGGAGGCAATAATTAAGATTTGATCGATAATTTAAATTACTTGCCATGTTAAGTTGGTTAGTAAAATTTTCGAACATAACCAATATGGCAACTAAAAATTTCGGCCAAAAGTATATCAATTTGATATTTTAATTACGGAATTGTAACCATAATTAACGTCAACCACATTAATATATAAATGGAATATCCTTGATTTTCGGATATCTCATATGATATCATGATATTAATTGCCTAACTTAAAAAATCAATCAACATAAATCACGATTTCAGCCAAATTTAAACATAATTGGAGATTATTTTAGGTATTCTATTGCAAGTATATACGGTTATTTTAGGAATAGATTAAGCAAATGATTTGCTATAGAATAATTTGCTTTATCTAATGAATCGTCAAAAATGGAAGGGAATGGGTTCTTAATTGCCCTACTTAACCGAAATTATTAATTAAAAAAAAGCCAAATCACGTACAACTGACACGTGGATAGGAGAAGGCTAGAATGTTTGAGAATTTTTTTTTCCTTTAGATTAATCTGCTTATGACACGTGGCAAAACCTATTTTGCTTTAGTGTAATATATAGATGCTCGATCAATCTCGCAATAAGAATTGGTGTTACGCCATCTCTTTTCTCCACGTTTCCCGCTCACTTTCTATTAAGGTTGAAAGTTACAATAATAAGAAAGATCTTTATTGCCTTTTTCATCATGTTTAGTTACTTATTATCGAGCCTCGGCAAAGTTAGCTGCGGAAAAGGTTAAATCCACTATAAATTATGATGCAACGTATCAACTTTGTTGCCAATACGTTGCTCTAGTTCGCTGAATACCATTTTCTGAAGGATGCCTTCTACATGTTACATTTTGCAAACCCCAATAGGTGTGTGTTTAGCCTTATGCCATACCATAACTATTCAACTCTGTGATAGGTAACTACGATACGCAGAGCAAGCAAATTATAGTTTCGCATCTATTCACAAGTAGCTGCTAAGCCGCAGAATGGAAAATTGAAAACTACAAATGCATAAGAAAAGTAAGACTCTTTTATTCTACTCATTGCTTGTTCTTTTACATACAAAACTAGATTGCATGTTTGCCTGAGGTAATGTCCAAAGCCAACCAGCTTACGGTTGCGGAAACCTGATGAACCAGCAACAAGTACATATAAACAACAAGTCGTCTTTTTAGTTATAGTAGCTAGAAGGGTGATAAAAGACGTGTTTGTTTGTAAAACTTACCATTGAAGGCATGTGCACTTTATCCTGAGTAAGTTAACCCTTCAAATTTCCGAGGCACACATATTTAACCTGCAATTTTAAAAAATACAAACATCATCAATGATAACATAGTGAAGAACATTATGTATGTCCATCCATTCAACATCTGAGAATTTGTGGAAGTCCATTGTGTGTGTGCATCTTTTCTCAAATTTTAGCAACATCCAACACTAATACGCTACACAGAACATGATGCACAATTTTGGTTTCTATGCTGATTATGTGGCTATGCCATGTGAAATACAAAATATTTTTATATTTTCTTGTTATAGTTTCCTTGTCAGTTTGTAACGTTTTTTTCTCTGGCAATGGGTTGTAATTCTTAGTATTTAACAAATTTATATATTATCAGAGCCAATCTCTCGTTCATAGTTACACTACTTCAGCACGTTCGATTTGCTCTCTGGTCCAGGTCTTCTTTTTTCAATCATATGTTCCAAATTTTTTTGAAAAAAATGATTAATATGTGTTAGTGTTAGAAAAGTTAAAATATTCTTTTGTTTAAAATGCATTCAATGTCATACAAAACTCGCTCAGATCAAAGTCTCCATGCGTAATGTTTCATTTTTTTTTTCAAATTTCATGCTTTTGAGGACATGAGTAAGCTGAAATTTGCCTCATAACAACCTATCAGGAGCAAAATTAAAAGAATGGTTCCACAAAATAAGCTGACTCGTGAGACTTACTTCAGTATATTCATCCATGCCATACTTTGAACCCTCTCGTCCTATTCCGGACTGCTTGAATCCTCCGAATGGAGCAACCTATTACATGTACCATATAATGGTCTTAGAATTGCATACTATCTCAATATTTAGGCAGACTTTGAGAATATAGACAGACCTCCGTGGACACTAATCCCTCGTTAACACCGACAATCCCATACTCAAGGGCCTCACTAACACGCCAAGTACGTTGTACATTTGACGTGAATATATATGCAGCTAATCCTGCAAAAAAAAAAAAAAAAACATGTTACATAGAAGTCTCCAACATTCAATTGAGACCCTAAATTTTGAGAAGCCAAAAGTATATTATATCATTCTTACACCTGTAGTCGTGTACCAAGAACAGTATGCATTCGGACAGAAGAATAAATTGATGAATTGTTATCTAAGCTAGAGGACTGTAATGAATGAATGAATAGACCTGCATTAGTGTCATTTGCCAGGTGGATAGCTTCTTCCTCTGTTTTAAATAGATGAAGAGGAGCAACAGGTCCAAAGATTTCTTCCCTGCAAGATATCAATCAGCTCTTAATCAGAAGATTAGAGTGTGACTATCCACTCAAAACTACTCCTGTTTGCATTTCGAGATTAACGGGGTGTTTGATAATTGGCTCTTGGCTGTTAGTTGTTCACTGTTATATCGGGTTGGTTTGCCTAGTTGTTTCTATTGGTTGTTTGACTATTTGTTGTTTAAAACGTATTGGTAAAGTCGGTTGTCAGTGTTGCCTATTTAGTGCAAAATAAAAGCAAAAGCCAGCACAAAGAACTAGTAAAACCAGCTTTCACTTTTGGTTGAAAAGTTGTACCAAAAAGCCATGTAACAAACACTTTTTTTAGTTGTTTGACCCCATGAAAAGGCAAAAGTCAACGAAAGTGCCACCCAAAGCTGGTTAGCATACAACTATACAATTTGTAATAAACAGTCACAGGAAATACAAAAGGCATCTAGTTACTAAATCGCCAGGAATATTACATACTATCTACCATGTTAATTAAAGACAGCAAGAAAAGCATCGGCTTCACAGAATAACTGCTACCTCTAGAGATTTCCAGGATCTTCTTACCCAGAAATCTGAAAAGAGAACGTTGTGGATCCCCGAAAATGCAAAGTCAACATTTCCAATTTAGTTAAATAGACAACACATCACTTGATAAACAACTTAAAAGAATATGTGTGTTTTGTTCCAACTATTGAGTATTGACAACACAAAAATACCATAGAAAGCGATACATTCCTTGATTAGTTACATAGAAAGGAACTCAAAAGAAAAAGAAAAACATCGGGCTTTCAATCATATTCCGTGGATGTCATGTGAAAGTAGATAAGACTCCAGCAGAGCTATGTTTCCTATCAGTTCCTTTCTTTCAAAAATCTATGCAAAAAATAAAACCAGACAATGAAAAGTAACCTTTTTATATTGCCAAAAAACAAGTATCCTTTTCCTCTCTTCATTTCCTTTTTAGATACTAACTTACCATGGGCCCACGATATTAGTAGATGTTTAAAAAAACTTTTCCAGATTAGTTGAACGAGTATCAAAAAAAATTGTATTGGAAACCAAGGTTTTCAGAATTCAGATTCTAAAGCAGAATTAGAGGAATTGACAAAATAAAATGAATCTAAAAGAAGGGAAGAAAGAAAAGAAAAAGTCCAAATAGAAATATTAGAATATTATTCTATTTGCACCAGTAATAACAGACTCAATGTTACTAACTCAGTTGATTCTTTAAAGATATATTGAATTTCCTTCATTGATTATAGAAAAAACATAGGCCGTTCATTTCTCTTCCAACATGTTCAGTGGTCTGAATATTTCAATGAGTGGGATACTGAGATAAATGTACCTATGGTGCTGTTGAATTATTAGAAACAGAGGTTCCTACAAATGGGATAGTCTATGGTATTCAGTAAAAAATTAATTCCTTGCTGTCGTAAACCTTAGGCAGATCTACGATACGATGTAACGGCCTAGGGACTGCACACAATGATTAATAAACACAAGCACAACATAAGAGGGGAAAAGTTAAAGTTTGCATTGAATGTAAGTTGGTACAATGACAGCTTTTGAGTGGTGCTTCACTCCCACTAACAAACAATACTAAGGAAAATATTCTCTCTAGTAACTCTCCTTATATAGGCCTAGGTCACCTTATTATCCATCTCATGATTGGTCCAACACATCAGTCCAGCACATCATTCTCTGATATTTCCTTGATTGCCCTTGAGCCTTGCTTTATCTCTACGTGAATAGGTGAAATGGATTGTGGGTTTGGGCTGGTGTATAACATACAACTTCCACTTTTAGATAGAGATTAGTAAAAGCAAATAGAGTTTCAAAAATATGGAAAAATGGGGTTTTAACTTTTAGCATGTTCCATTATAATTTGTGTAAAATTCATATATTTGCAGCATCACATGAAACTACCACAAATGATTCGCAGTAAGAATAAAAAACAACAAATTCAAACACATAATTTTCGCTTTCCTAAGTGATGGAGTTAAACGTGAAGTCATGTTATCAATGTAAATTATAAAAGGAAAGTAAATTCTGACTTGAAGAGTATATTACTTGACCCACTCCCCTAAAGGCCCAAAGACCAAAGTACAAAACTGAGGGTACATATCACTTTTTCCCTCCAATACAATGAGTTCTCTATGCATGACTAGGCCTCCCGTCTGTTTCTTACCGATAACGAAGGTGGAGGTAGTGTTGGACTGATAACCTACTTGCACCTAGTGGGGAAACCAACCCGCAACTAATTTAAGGAAGATACGACATGAATATGAGAAAGACGGAATAGCCATATAGTTTATAGTATGTACCTTGACAAAAGCATTTCACTCTTGATGTCGGATATGACTGTGGGTTCATAAAAGGTCATTCCAAGACGATGTCTTCTACCCCCTAGCAGCACTTTTGCTCCCTTGGAAGTGAAAGAGAAAAGAAATGTTTACATTGAGCTTTTAACACTTCGTATAAATGGCAAAGGGTACTGAGGGGAGGGGGAGGCGGCTGGGGGGATGAGCTTCCAAATCTATCAGCCGGCTAATGTTTTGCTATCCATGTTAAGAAAGCTCAAAGCACTTGCATAAAGAACCAAGAGGGCAAGGGAGACATGCTAGCGTGCACTCAAAATGAATAATTTACCTTTGAGATGGCATCTTGAACATATTTATCAACCTGTCGCGCACCATCAAGTAGATCACAATTACTACAAATCATCTTAACTTTTTCTGTGAGCCCACTAACCACTACTAGAAACTTGATATCAAAATTACCTTCTGAACAGCAGCTTCATTAATAAGTGGCCCCTGCAACATATCGACATTATATTAACAGAGATTGTTCGAACACTAGTTTATTACTTGCCAAACTTCCAAAGATCTCTAGCCATCAAAATTGTAACAGTAGACATTTGCAAATAGCTCAGCGGGTCAGCTGGTAACTTATACATCTTAAGCCAAACTAACGTTTATTTGTACACAGTTAACAGGTCTGTCAAGATTCAGAATAATATTCTAGAAGTATGAAATAAAGAAACAAGGTACTAGATCAGTTTCAGGCAGGCTTTCAGCACAAAGAAAGATGAATACATCACCTGGACAACACCATCAACAAAACCATCCCCAACTTGAAGTTCCTGGACAGCATTTGAAAAAGCACTTGCAAATTTTTCATAAATACCTGCAATTTATAATGATATTTTTGAACCTTTTACATGGAGGAGATAATTTTTAAAAAAAACTTTTGGTACAACTCTACCCAAATCTCTGTAATTTGGTTTCTATGCAAGTCCAGTGGTTGTAAGACAGGAAGGAAAACAAACCATACAGGATTATCAGAAGCTGTACTTCCACAACCATATTGTTGTCCACTTTATTGGTATCTCATAACAAATTAGGAATAAAAAATGAATATTCAGGCTGTAGCTTCACTGAGGGGGACTGTTGTGGGCAGGGGACAAGGGAGTAGGAGGAGTATGCAGTATCAACTGAAACTATGAGACCCCGTCATTTCAGGAGTTGCTGGGATCCAAGAAGCATGTTTACTTACCTCTAGGCAAACGTGTCAGATGGGGAGATCTATCAATGGCTGGTCAAACTATCAGCACACAAGAACAGGAGAATTGAGACCATGCGTAACTAGTTGGTAGTACGGGTTGGTCGCAACATACTAACTGTACAAACAAGGAATAAAATCGCGGATGTGGTCGCGTTCGCGGTAACGGTCGCGAGGATGGGAAACAGCTTGTAACGGTCGAATAGAAACATATCGCAGCTGACACGGTGGGAACTTTTACAAAAAAAAACACACACACTAGGAGTTTTTTACCTCAATTTTGCATTTTTTAAGCCAACTTTGACCAAAGCTATCATATGGATGGGTTACCCTTATGGTGAATGAGATGTTACTTAGAACATGAGATTCATATCCTCTTATATTAATAAAATGATACAAACTCAGATATATTAGCCACTCAAAACAAATATCATGTTTCATCTTGCATTGCAGCTGCTTGTGAGATAGTCCTCTTGCTGGTTTGATTAGCATTGCAAAGGTGGAGGGATCCGAATATTTCATGGATGGATGGGGGGTTCATGGTGGGTGAATGGTGGATTGGAATGGTAAGTAGGAAATTTCGGTTATGAAGGTGGAGAGGGCTGATTATGAAGTATAATGGGATGATGTTTGTTCAGCAGAGAAAGCATGGGTTTGACATTCATTGGGTTGGGAGCATGGGTCTTAAGTGAGTTAAGTCAGGCGTGGGCTCGACCTCATTTGCTTGAGTGCTAGTAAGATGGAAGAATTTGAGCTGGTGAAACAAAACGGATCATGTTTTGAATAGTATTGAACAATAAAGGAGTTCAGTTGGTTTTCGAGTCACAGGAATGGAGAAATTGGGTCTCAAAACTTGGAATACAAAGTTTGGCCCAAAGTTAGTCAACCAAGGTCAGGGATTGATGTCCACAAGGGAAGGAATGGGTTTAGGCCCAATTTCTTTCCTTATATTATTTTCTGTATCTTTGGCATTCACTGTCGTCTCAATCTGAGGCAAAAAAAGGAGAGTTGCAGTAGGTTTGGGGCGGCCAACGTAAGACAAAGCCCATATCATGACATGATTCGACAAATGAAAATCGTTGGGGAATCCCCTTCACAGAGACGCACTGCACTTCATAGGCCCGGGCAAGTATGCAAGGGTTGCTAGGTCGTTGCCCGAAAGCGACGCGCCATCCTGAGGGTGTCAAATATGCATGGGTTCTCGCATCAGGGACGTGTTTGGGTAAAAAAAAGTTACTCCAAAGTAGTGGTAAGGGTAATAGGATGCATTTTGGAACATCAAATATTGGCTCTTTGACAAAAAATGGCTGCAAATGCTGGAGGTTATGAGCACGTGAATGACTCACATAAGTAGGTTGGTGGAAAAGCAAGAGAATTAGCTCCATAGGGTTATAAGCTTTGACTTATGGAAAGGGTAAGAGTAGGAACGGGATAGGCATCATCATTGATAAGGAATATATAGATGATATGGTGGAATTTGAGAGAAGAATGACAGCATTATGAGTATTAGGTTAGTGATAGGGGTTGAAGCGGTGACTATAATAAGCGCTTACACACCACCCGCAGGATTAGATGTATCTATTAAGCAACAAATTTGGGAGGATTTAGATGTGGTTGTGCAACATGTGCCAATTAGTAAAAAATTGATCATTGGTGGGGATCTCAACGCATAAGTGGGCACTAGTCGAGTTGGCCTCGAGGGCATTCATGGAGGCTTTGGGTATCGGGAGAGAAATGAAGCACGAAGTGATATCTTGAATTTCGCATTAGCGTATGGTTAGGTATTATGAACACTTGGTTTAAAAAAGAAAATCTCGCCTTCCGACGTATAGGACTGGAACTAATGCAGGTTCTTTTTAGTAAGGAATGCGGCGAAAGAGTTCTTCAAACTACAAGATGATACCGAATGAGAGCAAAGCCACCCAACATAGACTAGTGGTGCTTAATTTTCAGGGTAGAATGTCTTTAAGAAAGCAAAAACCTAGCATAGAACCGTGAACCAAGTGGTGAAAGCTCTAAGGGGAGCACAATTAGAACTTTTTAGCCAAGATAGCTTGTGAAGATGTTTAGTCTTGTGGTACGGAAATGGATGTAGATTCAACATGGACTAAGATAGAACATAGTATAAAAGAAGCGACGAAAGAGGTCCTTGGAGAATCTAAAGGAATTGTACCATCAAGTAAGAACACATTTTGGTGGGACAAGGAGGTGAGACAGACGATTAAGAGCAATTGAGAATGTTATAAAATATTGGGAAAAGATAAAAGTGAAGCAAAAATGAAGGTAAATTAAGAGCTTTATACAACATTGGATACAAAAGAAAGGATAAAGATATTTATAGAAATCATGCGTATGAGGAACAGGAAGACACGAGACATAACAAAGGTTAAATGTGTCAAGGTGCCCACCAAAGAGTTCTTGTTGAGGATGAGGAGATAAAGGATAGATGGAGGTTGTACTTTGATACCTTATTTAATGGTGATGGGGCGAAAAATATCGTATGTTGAATCACGAGTTTATGATGAGGATTTAAAAGGAAGAAGTCATAGCAACTTTAAAAAATATGAGATTGAAGAAAGCTACCTATCAAAGTTCGGAGGTGTTTAGGGCGAAGAGAATCGAATGGCTGACAACATTTTTCAACATGATTTGGAAAAACAACAAAATCCCATAAAGAGTATTTTTATTCCTTTGTACTCCCTCTATCCCATATTAGTTAGGACAGTTTGACTTTTGCACTGTTCATATGCCTCACTTTGACCACTATTTTAACTAACATATAAAAATCAAATGTTAGTAAATAAGATGTTCTTAGATTAAACTTAATGTATAATTATGACTTATCAATTTTTCATAATTTTTACTAATTGTTAGTTAGATATATTTATGGTCAAAGTTGTGCATTGGCAAATGTGTAGTCAAACTGTTGCAACTAATATGGGACGGATATAGTATAAGAACAAAGCTATGAAGTACGGGTACGCGCCCCACGAGAAGAGAAGCGAATCGCATCCTCGAGTCGGATACAATTTGGGTACGCTTTATCATGAACGATTCGGGTACGTTGGTTCCATTTGGGACGTACCCAATCCATTTAAGAGCCTTTTTTACATATCAAAACTTACCTCAACTGAGCTAGCCAACTAGGGCATGATAAAATTGAGTTACTCTCATCGCCTCTCATGAGTTCCCCCTCTCATCATCGTCGTCAATGATGGTTGACAAGGGGTGTTCAACTTTCGATCTAGACCGGAAAGATGGTCTGTACCGGACCCGTTCGGTCTTTTTCCGGTCCGGTCTTTGGTCCGTAAATTTTAAAAATTCGCTCTTCGGTCCGTCCAGTCTGAACCTAAACTTTTTCCGGTCCAGACCGGTTAGACTTTTTTATTTAAAGTATATTGAAACTTGAAAGTTAATCTAGAATTTTAGATTATAAGTCTTCCCACATACTTTGAAATTGTCAAACTTGAAACTATAAAACAATTTTTTATTTAAAGTAATTGTGAATTTTGAATGGTTTATGGAAGTATATAATTGTTATAGGAAAAAAAACAACTAAAACGAATTTTCGGTCCGGTCCCTATCATTTCCATCCGGTCCGGTCTCAAGACCGATTTTATTTCGATCCGGTCTTCGGTCTCCATTTTCCACGGATTTCGGTCCCGACGGCCATCATTTCCAACGAAGTTACCATCATCGTCTCCAAGTCATGGAAGATCATTATAAAGGCCACCACAGTATTTCTACTTTCCAGTCATGGAAGAACTAGCGAGGTCAATTCAAGATTATATAACATGGTGTATGATGTTTGCGGATGATATTGTGTTGATTGATGAGACGGAGGAATGTGTTGAAAGTAAGTTGGAATTGTGTAGACACACCTTGGAAGCTCGTGGTTTTATGGTTTTAAATTGAGGAGAAGCAAGACTGAGTGTTTGGAGTGCAACGCGACAGTCACAATGAATTCAAAAATGATTCAAGGAACGGGCGTCTCCCATTACCTTGGATCTATTCTCCAAAAGGATGGAGATGTGACCCATAGAATTAACATGGGATGGTTATACTGGAAAAGCGCGTTCCTTCGGCATTCCACACACGACAATTAGGCCTGCTTTGTTATACAGCTTCTAGTGTTGGTTAGTCAAGCAATGTCACGTTCATAAGATCAATGTGGTTTGTGTTATGGTGGATGTGTGGCCTCACAAGAAAGGACTGCTTACGAAATGAGTTGATCCGGGAAAAAGTAAGAGTTGCATCTATTGAGAAGAGGATGAGGGAAAACCGCTTAAGATGGTTAGTCACATGAGAAAGAGACCAGGTGATGGAGAAGTAATCAAATTTTTTGGGGTAGAGGGAAGACCTAACATGACTTAGATGAAGGCAATTGAAAGTGATATGGGTTTAATTGGGATCGACGTGAGCATGGCGTTGGAGAGGGTTGGGTGGAGCGAAAGGATACACGTGAAGGAAAGGGTGTGATTACATTATTTATTTGTTTATCTTTAATGTGTTTGTTCGTCTGTCTTTGCTCCTTTTTTATAAAAAAAGTTGTCACACTTGTCGATGCCATCTCTTTTTTTCAACGGATTCTCATAACGATTCATGTTAGTTGAACAACAACAAGAGAGAGGTTGGTTTGGTCCTAGCATTTCCATTTTATAAATAATAAGTAAGGCGGTGGCCAGTGGGTATTGTTTAGAGTTGTTTTTGTTTATTAAGGTGAGTATGGGTCAAGCGCTTTTTGTAAGAATAACAATATTATGATTGGTGGACCATATCATGGGAGAAGTAATTAGGACAGACAAAATTGAAAAAAGGGAAAGGCTTTAGGAGGCGGAGGGAGCATACATGAATGAGCCCGTTTCTACCTTCCCTCACCCTAGCAGTCAGATCCTCAAAGAGGAAAGAGGCCCAAATCTCATACCTGCAGATACTTTTTCCCAATTAACAGATTGGCTGTGAAATTTACTTCTTCTCCAAGGCAACGAAGAGTTCATCATGCTTTCATTCACCATGGTTTCAAGAAACTTTTTGGAAATGACTTTGGAACTGCCTCTCTGCTCCACCACTGATCAGACTGTCCCCAGTCCCCACCACTGCCCAAACTGCCAACAGACCCACGTGCTGCTGAACTTCCTCTCACATATTTCTCTCTTCAACAGTGCCCTTGATTTGGGATACCAACACCAGCACAAAATTTCTCGCTGAAGCTGTCGTGGCCACCAACAATATGTATGTTGACGAAAAAGAACCAAAACCACCAGATCCACTATAGGCTAAGCCTCCATTAACCCCATAGGTGTTACAACCTGCAAAAACTTCCTAGCCTCCTCCAGATCTCTTTAATTTGAACACTTGATGATCTTGGCTACTGGAAAAAGTTTCTCTCTGCGATTGACGCCCTCTACCTGATTATCTCCAGGGCCAATAATCTGAAATTCGTAGCGTTCAATAGCACCATCAGAATTGTTCTTGGTTTTATGAACCCATTTTCAGTCTATGGAAGTTTAACCACGAGGAAGGTCTCCAATCATCCAAGTTCCCGTGTTTTCTAAGCCATCAAATTCTTTCTGCATGGCAGCATACCATTGAGGATCATGAATCCCTTGACACGTGCAAGGTTCATATGTAGATGTGACAGCTCCAAGAAAATTGGTGTATGCAGATGGGAATGGTAGTAGGATTAGTATAAGTGGAAGCGTAGTCAAGAAGACAAGCAGGATAACAGATCAAGTTCCGGCGATATTTGGACAAGTGTGATGACCAAGAGGTTCTGATTCTGTCGGTGGAGTGGAATTTATGCCGATCCTTGGTGTCACATCTCCCTCTTGTGTAGTTGAAGAAACTCCCCCAAACTGAGCTCGTGCAGTACAGGAAGAGACATCCCTGGAGGGGGCTAGAGTAAGAGTACGCAAATGGGTTAAGGCATGAAGGACACATCAGCAGTGTGAATGGAAGAAAATCCCTCTTGTTGAGATGCCCGAATCGAGTCATCAATCACATTGGTGGGCATTAAAGGATGGTACTAGAGAATTTGTGCGGAAAAGAAGGTGCTTCAGTCAAATATAACATCAGGAGAGACAAACACTTTAAGAGATTCAAGATTGTATACCTTCCAACCCTTTTGACAAAGAAATACCCCAAAAAATACACAGCATTCACCTCGCGGGCCAATTTATCTACGAGTCGTTGATTGTTGTGCACGTAGCAAAGGCACCCAAAACGCATAAGTGATCATAAGATGGTAAATAAGAGAATTTTTTCCGATGGAGAGCCATACCAGCGATTACAAAGCAAGGTGTGACGAGATCAAGATGCAGTCACCCCAAATAAGAATGAGTAAGTGAACTTGCAAAGAACACGTGCTACTTTGAAAGTATAGTAGTGCTTCATTTCCACATGACAACTTTGTTCTGATGTCTACACCATTTCGATGGGGTAAAACTGTTACCCGCTAAAATTGTTACATAATCTAGGAGAAAATTCACAACCTCAATCACGTCGCATTATTTTAACCATTCCCCTGTCCCTTTTTATCACGTCAAAAAGCTTCGAAGTAGAGCATCAGTTTCTTCTTTAAAAGACATAAGATATACCCTAACTGCTCTACTAAACTACCAGCAATAGCATAACATAACGAGCATCGATCGCAGTTGCGAGATGACAAGAACCCCAAATATCGCGATTTTTTGTCGTGTTGATCTGGATCTCTCTCTTTCCCCTGAGACACTTGGCAGGCGACAAGTGGGCCACGAAAAATTGACCACGATCACCAATATAGATACATGCATCGCCAAATTCAAGCTATCATACTCTAAAATCTTACAGTTTTAGTGATGATGATATAGTTATTGACACTTTCCTATAAAGCTTCCTAGCTAACCTCTAGTCTCAACAAGTCAACAGAATACACTAATAGGAGGCTCAAGGCTCATCAAGGAGAGGCAACTTTTTCTATTTTCCACTGACATGACCCATCTACTATTGACAGCATCCATCAAGAAACACCACAACACACACAAATCAAGAATTTAGGAAAAAACCCACTGTACCTTCTTGAACAAGAATCCTATTAGCACACACACATGTTTGTCCACTATTACGGAACTTGGACGCAATCTGCAAAAGATAACCAAAACTTCAATTAATGTGACCAAAATAACATATGGCAAAGAAGGGCCAGTATTACTCTTGAAGTCAAAAGAGAAAAAGCTGGATAGCCAAGTAAGCAATACATCATTCAAAAGTAAGCAGGATTTTACCCCAAAGGGTAAACAATACAGGGGTATTAAACACTATTCCATCCCATGGAGACTCCCAGTCCCAATCAAATGAACTTTTTCAAAAGCTTCTACAATTTTTGTCCAGCTATGAAACACGAGATAACATGGATACAGAAAAAGACTTTTTACAACAAAACATCAGTACTCTGCAAAATACTGATAACGTTAAAATTAATATACTTTTAGAATTTTAAAATTAATATACTTTTAAAAATATTAATAAAAAAATATTCAATGCTATCTCAAATACAAAACCAGGCTCGATTATATTCGAAGCTTAAATTTTCCATTTTGTGAAGGTGATTTTCATCTATATGTTCCTGTAATTTCATTTTTTTTTTCTTCCTTTCTCTCTCAAAAGGTCAATGCAATACTAATCTTCTATAAATTATACTAAAAATCTTTCAGACTACCCCTCTTCTCTTCTCGGCCTACATTGTCTAAGCCTTAGGTTGAGGGAGAGGAAACCTAAAATAAGCCTCAATTTTGAAGCTGTCACAGGGAGCTTCCCGATACTTACCCGCTTGTCCAATGATTTTCTACAAACTCTAAAGAAGATCGAGTCGAACAGCAACGCAAGTTGCAAAAGAAGAATCAATCAGACTGACAAAGAGACAAAATGAAAGAAGATATAGAAGAAGGCTGCTTTAAGTAAGTGGGTTGTTGTTCATCAATCAGATCTAAACTCATTGATTAGTTTTCCTTTGATGTCTTTGGCAAGATAATGTACTGGTAATAGCCACAACATCCCGTAACTTTGTGAAGCATGACTCTTATAGGCCTGGTGCTTCCTGTGCATTTAATTAGGCGTTTAAATTGCCAAAAGCCTCACAACATCACGTTGCATTATTTTAACCAATATTGCAACCTCTCTTCCGTAATTTTAATCTTCATCTTAGTCCTGCCAGTTATGTCAGCTCATAGCAGCTTCATACAAACAAACATGAACTCCAACCAATCACATCTCTGAAGTGCTTTTCCCCTAAGCCCTCACACCTCATAACAAACGCTGCTTAAGCTCAAATGCATCAAAGCACAAATCGGGGAACCTGTCGCATAACCAGAATTTAAATGATTCTACTTAAAAGCAACCCGCTCAAATTGCATAAAGACATAATTGCTAGTCTTGTCATTCCCAACGCACACAGCATATATCTCTCCCTTGTCCAGCCAGATGTTAGTTTTGTCACAAGCTAGAAGCTGTGAAGTAGGAATGGCGACAAGTCAGATATCGGTCAGCCCCTGTAAGATCCATAACCGACCTGTCTAGCAATCGGACCCGATATTCGACTTTGACTCCGTGTCTAAATTTCCTCATCCGAAGTCAATAGGAGCCACTTACCTCGGACTCTGATCAGAGCCGTTTCTATAGGAAGCTCATTCAATTGTTACAACATTTCACACAACCAGAATTTGAAAAACATTCAAAATTAAAAACAACTTCACATGAACATGAAAATTTTCACCCAAAAAGTTTTGAAAATTTTACTGTTAAAAAATGGCTCGCCAAAATCCTCATTTCTAAGCATAAAATTAAAGGAATCGAAGAATTTAAACTGTCAACACTCAAAAAAAAATGATAAAACTCTGGATCGTTGCGGGGCAGGCACAACTATTCAAGTGATTCATGAAGGCATCATAATATGTGAGGAGCTACTGCAGAAAGTGAGAAAACATTTTCTAAGGTATGCTATAAGTTCAGCGAAGTTCAAGAGCAAAATGGAAAAAAGAAATGTTATTCTCACAGCTCCTTTAACCGCTACATCCAAGTCCGCGTCATCAAAAATTATGCAGGGTGCATTGCCACCAAGTTCCAGGGACACCTAACACATAAAGTGGAGCCATTTAGGAGATCATTGTACACATGCAAAGCATACTAAGGTAAGCTTAAATGTACCCTTTTAACAGTATCGGCAGCACCAGCCATTAACTTCTTTCCCACAGCAGTCGAACCTGTGAAGGTAATCTTTCTCACCTGAAAAATATACAGATATCTTCATACATATTGCATTGCAACACATACAAAGATGATAAACAATATTTATATTTCCAAATACTAACTTGTGAGCTGGCCAGTAAAGCATCCCCGATTTCTGAAGCATTGCCCATGACTACATTTACTGCACCCTGAATATTATAAACAAAACTAATACTCTTACAAAAGTGATCCCACGTCATCAAACAAAATCTTGAGCAGAAGGTTTCACCTCTAAAACACAGAAATACAGGTAAAAGGGAAGTACAAGGCAGAAAAAATAAGTCAACTGAATGTTTCCTTTATTGACTAGCTTTCTCCCTGCAAGTAATTAATTTTTCTTCTTTTCAATATGGACACTAAAATCCGTTTATCCAGGAAAGATTAGTTGTCATTTTCAACTTTATATGCTGTTCTTCAGATTTGCAATGACAAATAAATGTCACCAACACCTTTCAGACAAGCTATGAAACCCCTATGTCTTTCAACAATTCAAAGGTAAAAGATATGAAATCAAAGTGATACCAAAAGGCATTGAATGGCTAGGTTTTTGCCACTTTCTGCAAAAGTATTGCAAGGGTTTGAGTGTTCCTTTTGTGTGAGGTTTTTTGCAGAAAACTAGAGAACAAACGGTTTTTCAATGTTTCTTCACATAGATCATATACTACACATTCAAACTTAGGAACTTAAATCAAAGGGGCTTATAAGCAAACTTAATGGTGAACAGTGAAAAAAAGTTCTCTCTCGGAAGTTAAAAGGGTTGTTTGCTAAACGCATTCAATAAGAGAAATACAGCTTTCAAATCACTAAGATTATATCTAGATTACCTCATGAAATTACCCAATATATATTCAAAACGTGTTCTTCACGGATATAAGGCGTGCTTGCCCTTGCATACTAGATTGAAGTCCAAACCATCATGAATCCCGATGCTGAGCCACATTTTTCAGTTGTTGATCGCTATGTTTACAGTCTAAAGCAAATATGGTGCAAGGGCATGTGTGGTATACCCGTATACCACCAAAGGATTTTCAGATAAACTGAGTAGGGCCACAAAGTGTTCCATGTCTACACTGTAGGAGGTTTCATCAATATATGTTCTCTACTAAATTACTCTGGAATGGCTCTCCTAATGGCTTTCCCAGCATCTCAATTGCACACAGTCTATAACCTTTGTTTTATAAAACTTACCGGATCATGAGCACAGCATTGAAGTGATGCTCACTTGAATATGAGAATTTAATTTTTCTTTTTATAAATCTCTACGGTACTTGCCACAAATATGTATACTTATTCTATTTTATTTAAGTTGCTACACTTCTTGTTTGCACATCATCGCATGCACCACTTTTAGCCTTATTATCTTTACATATGCATAAGTAAAGTTATGAAAGTTGATCTTATGAAATTACGCATTACCACAAATCAAACAAGATCCCACTTGACTAGGTTTTTCTTATACGTGAAAAAAGAACAAAGTGGACAGGAGGAGTTGGTGAATAGTAGTAGTTAGTATGCAAGTTAAGCAGCTAAAAAATATGGAGGAGTGCTGTCTTCTGGTAAAAGCTGCAAAACTTCCATATGAAATAAATTTACCGGAGGTATTCCAGCCTGAATGGAAAGCTCAGCTGCGGCCAAAGCGGTCAACGGGGTAAGCTCTGATGGTTTTATCACTACAGTGCAACCACTAGCAAGAGCAGGACCAACCTGATACAATTAGGGGAAAGAGCATGTTACTTTATTGAAGGATCTATATGACGTGAAGTATTTACAAGATGACCAAAAAATCCATTGCTTAAAAGGTGATTCCCCCTATTCCGTTGCAATTGTTTGATGTAATTAACCAATCATAAAAGAGCTAAATTTCAGACCTTTCGAGTAATCATTGCGAGCGGAAAATTCCAAGGAGTGATGACTCCAACAACACCAACCGGCTGCAGAAGAAATTCCACAGTCATACATTAGGGAGCCGTATCAAATGAAAATAATGATGTAAACGGGCCAATAATCCAAAAACAACACCAGCACCAAAAAGGTCAAATTTCAGACCTTTAACATTAAACATTTCATACTATCTCCACCTTGGTGCAAAAATACGGCCGTATCGGAATGGTTCGCCCAAGTTGGAACGCTTTTCAATTTTGGCGAGCCGAATTCGACCAATTCAACAAGGCAGATTTAAAACACGGTCTGCGACCAACGTATTCGTTCCGCGACAACCGCAACGCGGTTCGCGACCAACGTATTCGTTTCGTTACCCCGTAACCGCGACCATTCCCGTTTCCGAAACCTAAACCATATTTTTGAACCATGATCTCCACCCAACATTAAAACCAGTAAAGGCCAAAAGGCATAATAGTTTTATGAATTTCTAGTGTAAGCTACCTAATAGAATATTTGTACGAACTATGCTTTTAATCTAAGAACAGTCTGTTGCTGGTGACTTTTCTTTTACCTATCTCATATTTTTGCAGATAATAGTGTGGAAATAAGTATGACAAATAATTGCTTCACAACATTAAACATTGATCAATCCTTCACATGGTTATAGATGAATCTTCCGAAAATATATAAATTTAAGAGGCAAAATCTGATAGGCTTCCTTTTGCCTTTTACACTTTTCAGATGATAAGAAATTATATATTAGACTGAACGAAAATGACCAGAATGCCTCAAGGCTCAAAGTAGAAGCTAGAGGTAAATGGAAGTTCTTGGAGGCTAGATAAACCCTATCCTAAACAACCTAATAAATTAAGATTCTTTTCTTGAAAATTATGACCTTCCTATCCATCCAAACAAATTCTACATGACGGCAAGGAAATAAAACCCCAAAGAAACCTCTTTTTGTTCCTCCTGAAGTATAGCTAACCTCCAGATGTTTCATGCAAGATTGTGAACAAACCCACGAAATAGGATAAAAGAAAACAGTTTAGTCCATGAAAAGATAGCCCCTTTATAATGCAAAAGGAATAATTATAAGTTAGACCACTCCAGAGATGTAGAAAGGGAAAAGACATTTACATGAGTAAATAGCAGCCATACATTATTTGCGATATCGATCACATCCACGTCGAACTCTAACTTAACAAAATTAATCTCTCACACAAGATATTCAGCTTACTATAATTCCAAATCTAAAATTTTTTTACAGTAAAGACCTCGAAGCAAAACTTTGATCTTTTCTGCGACCTTTGATTCTCAGGTGTAGCGAAAGATGGGAAACTAGAAAAATGACATGCCAACAACAGCACGCATTTTTATCTTACGAATATATTAGACCAAGGATTTGTTCTTCTTGTTGTATTAGCGTAAAAACCGCACCTTTTTGTGCCTAAGCTATTTATGTTCCTAAATCATCATTACAACAATCAATAAGATAATTCTGCAATCGATTACGGTCCTACTTTCTGAAAGAAAAATTCTAGTAAAGTAAGATAGATTAGAAGTGATAGACTCATAGCACATAGCCCAAGTGTTTATTATCTGCTATTTAAAAAAAAGTACATGGATCATTTATTTATACTTCATAGACACACCTGTTTCAGAACGAATAACCGACGATCAGAAAGTGGAGCAGGTATGATTTCACCATAAACACGTTTAGCCTCTTCAGCAAAGAATTCAATAAAGGCAGCCCCATAGGAAACCTGGAATAACATCTTTAGTTTTTCTATAACAAAATAATAGATTCCAAGTTATCCAACTACAGAGGAGGAAGACTGGGAAAGGAGTTATAACATAGAAAATATGTCGTATGCGAGACATAACTAGCATATGATAAAGACTAGGTAAAAGAAATACACAATCATGCGTCAAAATCCAGCAGGTGTTTACCCAAAGATATTTGTTAAAAGTGAGTGCTTCAAGGTAATTCCAAAGTTCATCCGCTCAAGAGTATTTTGGACATGTATATGTGATACTATGTGATATTATATGAGCATGTTGTGGTGACTAAATGAGTTATGGAAAATCATTTTTATTATTTACTTGATGTTTATTCAAACATATACCTATATTATTATTAGGATTATTATATTTTATTTTGACGAGCTAAATGTTCATAAACTATTGATAGTATAAAGTTGGAAATCTTGGTTTACATGGATTGGGTTTATGGATATTAATTATTGATTCCGGGATTTGTTAACTACGGCAACACGAGTTATTTCCTTATTCAATTAGAAAGGTGGTTACATGCTGTCAGTGAAATGGGTTTAATGAATCGATATGTGTAGTTAAAAACATGAAGTGGAAATATAAAAAGGGAATGAAACCCATTGTCATGGAGCCTCCACAGGTGATGAATGGTACTTGGATTTATTTTGTTGGTATTCTTTTAAAGTCTTCCTCCAAATACTACTAGTGCGCATTTGCACCAATTAGTTAAGTGAGGGGTGTGCAAAGTAGGGAGCAGGGACATTATGTGAAAAGAATATGACCATGATTCATGATAGGTGGTTAAAGCGGCCTACATGTTCTGCATGTTTTTGGCGTAGGTGGTTACTTCGGCCTACGGCGCGTGCTAATTCCCTTTCTTAATAAATGAAATTGTTAGGTGAACTAAGATGAGTTATAAACGAAACTTAAAAAGTCTATTCATAAGTTTTATTCCATTTGTTATGATTTCTATGTGAGAAGAACGTCTTTAAAATAATCTAATTATATTTTCCAGGGTGGATTTCGAATTACTTAGTTTATCTAACTTTTGGGAGTGTGTTTCTCGGTTCTTTTCTCATGTATTTGCATGTTAATGAGATATAGGTTATGTGATGATGCGCGAATGGTTCACCTAGTGAAAAGACCATTTTATTTTTGATAGATTCCGGATAACGATGTTAAGTTTAAGTTTAATTTGGTTGAGTTGGTTATAATCATCAACTTTTATGTAGTTCACTCATTAAATTATGGATTTGATAATAACTAAACATTGCCTATATGTTAAAAATTGATTGTCGGCTTGTTTTTAAATAAAGTGGAGTGTATGCTCCTTATTCCTACCAAAATGCTAATAGAAAATTACCTCTCCAATTGCTTCTTTCAAGGGTTTCCCTTGCTCTAATGTAATAAGTTCTCCAAGCTCCTCCTTGTGAGCAATCAACAAATCATACCTGAAAAAATTTTCTGTATATGAATGATGAAACGTGGATAAAATTGCTAACGTAAAAAAGTACTTTATTGCTTTCAAAATTCTTGCATATGATCATATGAAATGTAAACGTTGCATTTCAGAGATTATTCTATGACATTGTCCAGCATAGACAACAGTAATGTAATAAAAAAAGAATTTTATTAACAAACAACAGTGTGTTTTAGATGTTTTTTAGAATAACCCCCACAGTAAACCCCTTCCTAAGGTGACCCCATCTTGGAATGAATTACCAAGTTAAAGAGTCCTTTTATGAACCCATCGCCTCATATGTTTCCATTGAAACATATCATCCACATCTTAGAGTTTCTTCTTCTTTAACACTTTTCTGAAAATTTTATAAGCATATGTGGGTGTGGGGGGTATTTATACAGGAGTGTTGACCTCTCAAACATCGTCTCGGAAATCGATAAGTTCAATAAATTTTCACAAGTTGGGGGTTACCTCATATAGGGGTGCAAACGTGAGGGTTATTTGAGAAAACACCAAAATCATAGAGCCATTTGGTATAAAACCCCTAACCAACAGCATATATACAAGCTTCATTTGAAGAGCATGTTACAATTATTTAGCAAGACTAATAATAAACAACAAATTGTCAACAGAGTGGTGTACATAATGATTGTTTATGCAAAAGCAGTCTAAACAGATGTACAGTATATAAAGTGACTACAAGCGTGATTTCTGTCAGATTGGCCAAGTTGTAATTGCAAACCCTGTGGCAGCTAAAGAAAAAAATTACACCTTTCTTGCCACATCGTCCTTTACTTACATATGCGGACCTATGATGGGTCCAGGGTGGCACGTTCCCCACACCAAAACAAAGAAAAATCTCCTTTCTAAACTGCAAACGTATAGAGATTCCGATTTAAAAAGATATGTGCCTCCTGTTACACGTATAGAGATTTGCCCCGGTGGGAGTCAACGTAGCGAAAGCAAAGTGAACTCCAGTGGGGGGCTGTTTTCCAGATCCCAATCCAGTGGTCAGTGGTAAATTTGATATTATGGATTACTGGTTATGGAGGGTCGAGGGACCGTTCAGTTTTTGAAGGTTGGTATGGTCTATTGCTCATTCAATTTGAAAATGTGGTCAAACATGACATGCCCCAAAAAAAATTTATACATGTCAAAAGCGCCACAGGGTTCCTTTTTGATTCCGGCATTCCCCATAGATTGAAGGGAAGATTCTACCGCACGGCAATGAGGCCTACTTTGTTATATGGCATTGAGTGTTAGGCGGTGAAACAATGCCACGTTCATAAGATGAATGTGGTGGAGATGTGTATGTTGCGGTGGATATGTGTCCACGCAAGAAAGGACCGATTAAGAAATGAGGTAACATGGGAAAAAGTTAGAGGTGCAGCTATTGAAGAAAATGAGGAAAAATCGCTTAAGATGGTTTGGTCATGTGAAAAGGAGACCAACTTATGCGGCTATGAAAAAATTTGAAGAGTGGAGGAGTAATCAAATTGTAAGGGGCAAGGAAGACCTAAGAGCTTGGATGAAGATAATTGAAAGTGATATGGACTTAATTGGGATCAATGAGAGCATGGCGTTGGATAGAAGTGGGTGGAGGGACACTATTCACGTGGAGGAAGGCGTGTGATTATCTTATTTATTTGTTTATCTTTAATGTGTTTGTCTTTGTGTTCAAAACTTTTTGTTTATTTTTAAAACATTTTGTCACACTTGTTTATGCCATCTCCTTTTTCAAAGGTTTAAGATTATGATTCATGTTAGCCAACCCCCAAATCATTTTGGAAATAAGGCTTAGTTTTTATTGTTGTTGTTGGCTTGTTGCTGTTGTTGTCGTCGTCAAAATACGGGAAACAAATAATGAGTTTCCCGATATCCTTTCCTACTATTTTGTTTTTGTTTATTTTCTTTGTTCCTTTTTTATCCTTTTTTTAATTTTTTATTTCACCTTCTTTTGTCTTCTTTTTATTTTCTTTTCTACTATTTTAGTTTCTATTTCTTTTTATTTTCTTATTCTGAAGTTAGTCTTATAAGAGAACATCTCCTTTTTATTTTAAAATAGGCAACGGTCCTAGCCCAATAATATTAAGAGAGGACGAATCACCTTGTCAAAAATGTGAGCGACCAATTTAATTCGTAGTGACTCATATAATCCATTTAGTAATCACATCTCACAATTCATTTGGTGACCAGTTCAATTCATTGTGTGGCTAAATTTAATCCATTTAGTAAGTCTATATGGTTATTTTTTAAAATGATAAAAAAAGCAAAACAAAGGAAGGAGAAGAAGTTTAATCCATTTAGTAACCAATATAATTCGTACTGACCTGACTTACGTGGCTAACTTTAATCCATTCCGTAAGTCTGGGGTTATTTTTTAAAATAGTCCGATGTACTTCGAGATTCAAACTTCAAAGGAAAACAAAGGAAGGAAAAGAGAAGGGAGGACTTTAAGTAGGTAGTTGGTACAAGATGTGTAGGAATAGTGTTGGGTCGAAGTAAGATGTAATGTGCTTGTTAGTAGAATGCAAGCTTAGATTGCATAAAATTAGATCGCTTCTTTTAATATTTTTTGTTCAAAAATAATTAAAATAGGTAGTTTAATTTTTAATATAAATTTAGACCAACCCAAGCCCACATGCACTTACAGCTATGTAGCATGGGTACTTCACTTGATACCGAACGATACTCCAATACTTCACTTAGTAATGTACAGTACCTGCTCTATGTCAATTTTCAGATTTGTCGTTTTCCGTTCCCGTCCCCGCATACGTTTATGTCCTTTTATCCGACTCGGTGCAGCCTAGCTAACAAGTCTATTCCACTTTACTCTAATCCAACACTATTCCTAAAAATCTAACACCAACCAAGTTGTCTCTTCTCCTCTTCTTTCTTTGTTTCCCTTCTAAGCTAGAACTACAACAAACAACTTTAAAAATAACTCACCAACTTACCGCATGGATTAAACTAGTCACTGAATTGGATTAAACTAAGCACTGGATGAATTAGAAATTGTGATTAGTGGTCATGAAATGAATAAAACAAGTCACGAGATTAAATAAACTAGTAACTTTCATAAATGTAGTTCATTCTCTTCTCAATATTGGGGCTTGAGTCATTGCATAATTTTAATTTAAAAGTGGACGGTCTCTTACAATAATAGTTGTGCTTTCTTTTCTTATTCCTTTAGCTACTTTTCACTATTTACACATTTTATACACTTTTAATAAGTTTGGCTGCTTCTGGTTTACTATTTTATTAAAAAAATGTCATTGTGTAACATGTTGATTTGTCTCTATGTATATTTTTAAAATCAACTTCTTATAATTTTCTAAGTAAATTAAGAAACTACTAGTTAAAGTTGTGTGTTTAGGATTTGTTGCATATACTAAAAATGGATGGAGAACCTTTACAAATGTCACAAACAATCTAAAGTTTAAACTTGTTTCCGCTAAAAGTCAATTTCTTATCGTCTGAATATGTCGTGTACTTGTTCATTTTCCGCATAAAGCTCGCTACGTAGTTGTTCTGTTGTTGGTTTGGCTAGGATCCCTCAAATTTAAAACCTGATTGTGTTTACATAACAATGACTTCAGTTTAATCGTTGCTAAATTTTAATTCTAGGAGTATTCTAGAATAATATGTTAGCTTTTGAGTCATCAGGTTGTTAATATTATTGTGAGTGACTCACTGATGACAAAGTGATCACAAGTTTATAGAAGTTCCTGTTGCAACTCTAAATTTGAAATTTAGTTGAAATTAAACAACCGATTCTAATTAGTGAGTGAAACTTTTTTTTAGGCAAGTAACACCGAAACACTGGTCAATTGATTTAGTGAGTGAAGCTAAAATTCACTACTCGTCCTTTGTTCTTTTCCTATTGCAACATATACCTCTTTGGGAAGCTTCATATCAATTACAACATTTCCTTATTTAGTAACAAAAATTCCTTAAACATACTGAATCACCCTTACTAAGTCTAATTAAATCACATCATCAAATACTCACCAATCCTCAATTTTAGGAGTTCTTTTGTCCAACACTACCACCTTTTTGTATTCCTTAAAAAGTGAGGCAAGCCCCTATGTTGCAACAAAAAGGAGCCGAGGAAGTATATGATGTAAAGTGTAAAAACAATTTCTTACTTAGAAGTTACATGAGGGAAGTCTTCCATTCAGATTATAACCCTTGCTTGAGTCTACAAGCTTTCTAGGAATTGTTGTTGGAATCGCGATCCTATGTAGAAATCCTACGATTCTACAATTCAAATATGGTCATACAATCTACTTCCGGTTCTGTAACTTTCTTTCAAGTAGTGAAAACTTCACAAATTTATATTAGATTAAAGGAAAATTTGTCAGAAAGGACCTTTTAAAAGAGTTTTTTTGTGAGAAAGGACCTTTTAAATTTTTTTTGGCTTTTAACAACCTTAAACAAAAAAAAATTTGCGAGAAGAGACCTTGAGCTTGTTTTCCGACGTTAACCACCGGAAACCGGCATTGACCACTGCTTTTTACTATTTGCAATCTAATTTTATTATAAACATACTCCTTTTACCCTTTCCCCTCCAACTATCCTCTATTCATCTTCTTGCTCACTCACTTTCTCTCAAAATTTCCTCCATTTTCAAAATCAACAAACCCAAAACTCAAACTACCCTTTCCCCTGCCGCCGTTTACATCGTGTTGTTGTGGTCGTTGCTCCTATTTCTATATATAACTATTGTTGACCCAGATTTGAAGTTGAAGAGTGAGATTATGATTGAGATGATGAAGAAGATGAAGTTAGGGTTTTGTTGTTGGTGAGATTAAGGTAGTCATTGATGGATTTTCATGAAAATATGCTTTATTTGTGCTTTATTGGTCAATGATAAGTTGTTGTGGTGGTAGTCTTGTGGAAGAGGTGAAAAAGAAGACCAGATTAGGATTGCAAATAGGAAGAAAACATTAGTCAACGCCGGTTTCCGGTGGTCAACGTCGGAAAACAAGCTCAAGGTCTCTTCTCGCAAAAAAATTTTTGTTTAAGGTTGTTAAAAGCCAAAAAAAATTTAAAAGGTCCTTTCTCACAAAAGAACTCATTTAAAAGGTCCTTTCTGACAAATTTTCCTAGATTAAATCATACCAACAAAGCTACTAATAACATATATTATCAATTATCATTAATTTAGTAATTAAACAATTATAATTTTCATTTTTGGCCTTTACAACCTATAATGCAAGAGTAATATCTAGATTATGAGTGTTCTTAGAATCGTACAATTCGATTCTACGATCCGATTTTGAGAGGCTCTTCTGATCCAAAGTAGACTTGTTTCCAAGTTTAGCCTCAAGGAATTTGAACAGATTATAATGGCGAGGAAAAGATATAGAAAAAAGGCAATGCCCAAACTAGTTACTTCAGTACTCAAACCTCCTCAGATATATATAACTGAACCATCGGAAATATCTACATTGGTGCATATTTAACAAAAGCATAATTAGATATAGCAGAAATTCAAGACATCTAATCAAAACCAAATTGCATAAGTTTGCATCACAGACAGAGATTTATAAAAGGCAGCAGACATTAATCGAATTAATCAACATGAAAGGAGCAAAAATAAGAACAGTCCCGTACCATTTCCGTAAGCATTTGCTCCTTTCAGCTGCTGTGGTTTTGCTCCATGCTATAGGACAAAAGAGGAAAAAGGGGGGGTGACAAAGAAATGTCATCAACAAAGTTTTAGCAACATTCAAGTTAATTAAGGCAACAAACCAACAGCCAATCCAAAGAAGGTAAGTAACAAAAAGGCACAGCTAATGAAGGAAGCAGCACTAAGAAAACAATATAGCCACTAGGATTTCTATATAAATCCTATTTCACCAATCATAATACAGAGCACAAAGAGTAAAGCTTGGCAGATTTAAAAAGTTTTCCATTGTCTACAAAGTTGGCATACCGACCCTTGGTTAGAAGTTATTTCACATTGTATCTCTACCATTTGGACATATCAACCTCACGGACATGACTAAAAATTTACATGCTAAATCATGCCCCCTGTGATTTAAACATTGTGCATATATTCTATTAGAAATTGGAAGTGGACAAACTCTTGTATGGACCCGGTCCACACTAAAAATAGTGTAGACCCACTCTCTCTCCTCACTCCTTCTCCTCAATGCTCTCTTTCCTCCTCTCTGAAACTACCATCACCACCACGCCAACCCTGCACTCCCCTTCCCCAAAACCACCACCACCCACAACCTTCCCTCACTCTCTTCACTCCCCTCAACCACGCGGCACTACGGCGGGACTACGACACCTGTTTTCCGGCGGCTTCAAGACAGATCCTTAACAATTCTCCGGCGGCTTCTCCGACGCAACATCTTTCATCTCCGCCTTCTCTCTTAATCAATGATCTGATTCGAGTTTCTGCAGTTGGGGGAGAGAAATCGAAGAAGGGTGAGCAAAAATTAGGTATATTTAAGCATAAAATCCCCTTCTTTTAGGTTTTAATTTCATGAATTCAAATGCTTTTTACGAATTGGAATGTTAAATCCCCATTTAACACCCAAACAAATCGAATTGGGGAAAAATTTAGGGTTTTATTTTGATAATAAAAACCTTAACTTTTCATTCATAACACTTAACTTTTAATTACAAAACCTTAACTTTTAATTACAAAACTTTAACTTTTGATTGTTAAACCTTAACTTTTAATTACAAAATATTAACTTTTGCTAAAAAAACCTTAACTTTTCATTCATAACACTTAACTTTTGATTATAAAACCTTAACTTTTAATTAAAAATTCTTAACTTTTGATAAAGAAACCTTAACTTTTGGTGAGCAAAAATTTAACTTTTGATAAAAAATTCTTAACTTTTGGGAAGTTTAGTGTAGACCGAGTTCATACTAGACTTGGTATTGGAAGTGATGTTTATCATCCAGAGAGAGTGGATCACGTTACCCTAAAAAGAACCCTACATACATTCCTTCACAAAATTTGAAACAAGAAAAAGACAAAGCCCTTTCCCGCACCCCACAGGATAACCTAACTCACCTTACAAGCCAACTTACACCTTACAAGCCAACTGCATGAGCACTTATGCCTCCCTAATTTCCTCCCTTGCTTATCTTCTCTCGCGTTAACCTTTTTCTGTCCATCCCCAAACCTTTCATTCCCCATGTCAGCCACTGACCTACTCGCCCTATGGTCAATGCTATTTCTCCCCTCCACCTATTGCTCACCTCCACAACCTGGCCCTATGATTCGCCACCATCAAGAAAGGGCCTGCCTCTGCAATGATTAAGCTACCAATGAAGGGTTCTATGGGATGAACATTAAAATTCAGTTATAAGAAGCCTGTGCAGGAAGGTAGATAATTAGAGCTAAGGGGGGGAAAGTGAGAATAGCCTATAAAAAGAGGAAGTAAATAGCGAAAATAAGGATGAATATGGACAAGAATTTCTTTAGTTTTGTTTTGTGTTTTGGGCGACACCAAATCTCACGGATGCTTTTGCTAATTTGTCATTTTGTGTAATTCCCGTATATCAATCAAATCCACCATCTTCTTCTCCTAACCAACACCATTAACTTTTTCCAAGCTATGTCAGTTCATTGAAATTAGTATCAGAGCAGAACCATTTTCGGAACTTTAATTGGTACAAGTATCTGGAGCAAGAGAAAGATAGAGGACCCAAGGCCTGCCGAAATCTGGAACCAGAGGCTGTTGTCTACCTGGATTCCAAAGCTAAAACTAGAGCTTGTTGGCCGCCAGGAAGCCTGGTCAGTGACGATAAAAGATCTTCGGCATTCAGCTGTCCTCATAGGAGCAATCAGAAAAGTAAATGAGGATCCATTCCGAGCAAAGTATGGCATAGGACCTAGCAGAAGTTTGCAAAATGCAACTGGAAACTGGATCTAAGTACACCAGATGCTCTATGATCTTCCTAACCTGGAAGGGGGTATGATTCAGGAAATTACTTCCCCCTGAGAGGAAGATCGATAAGAATCTTTGTTTTGGTGGATCTAGAGGATCTATGCTGCTAGCAATAGAGGCTGGCAAGCCAGGTTAATGGGTCGGGTTCAGCTTGGTGGATCTAGATGATCTATGCTGCTTGCAATAGAGGTTGGCAAGCCAGGGCAATGGGTCGGGTTCAGCTTTGGTTTAGGACAAATTCAGGTTATGCTATTACTATCATCAAAAAATGATAAAACTTACATAATTACATGATTAATCGGATTTGATTCGGAGTTTTAGGGTTCAATAGCAGCTAGGTCGGGGAATCTATTGACTATCAGTAATTTTAGGTCGGTTATCGGAACTGGTTTTTTTTGGTGATTACCAACTCTGGGCAAACGCAAATTCAAGTATCTACTCCAAAGCTTTCAAGGTATGCTTCTTTATGTTTGAAATTTAAACAAAGCAAAAGCCGGAGAGAAAGAGAAAAGGAGGGTAAATAAAGAATCAGATCATGGAAAAATCTCAACACGTAATATTCAAACTCCTAGGACTTACAAGATCTGTTTAGAAAGATTAATTCTTTCAATTTCTATACTTCAACAATCTCCTTCAGCTTCTGCATCTTTTGCATTGTCTAGTTGAAGCCAACGAATCCATATAAAGGTCAACTTAATGACCACGAAAAAAGAAACGGAAGAAAAAGTAAGAAATAATTTACTGACTCCTCTTCACTTCTTGGAGAATAATTATACACTAAAAAGAAATTCTAAAAGAAGCTCCCTTTCCTTGCTTCCTAAGTAAGATATTAAAATAGAAAGAAGATAAATAAAATTGCTTTAAGAGAGGGATTAGACCTACATGTACTTGCAACAAGATTTTTAGGACAGAATGAAATCATAAAACCCCCAAGTCATTCAACCACACAATATAATCATCATCTGTCCAGTGAACGTTAATGCTTGGGAATGGACAAGTAACCATATAGATTGTTCTTCCCAATCATGATCATCATCTAGAACATATAATGTCCCTCATCAAGAGAACTTTCAAAAACTGAACATAGAGACAAAGATTCTCGCACCAAACATAGTTAACATGAAGCCAGAAACCACTTTCCACTATAAATCCCATACAAACTTAAGTCATGCTTCCACCATCAACAGATCACCAAATCATAGTCAAAATAAGAAAGCAAAACCAGAATTATGTCGGAAAGATTTAAACAGATCAGGAGCTATTGATATTAAAGATGAGTATTGTAAATACAGAAAATATTCGAGAATGTCAAACGATACAAGAAGAGAAGAGACTCAAGTCACATACTGGTGAATGCTTCATATGCTGCAGATATTGCATCATTTGTCTCCGTCCCACCCATGCATGGAACATTCGCCACAACATTACCAGTAGCAGGATTGGTCACCTGCCATACAATTGGGTACACTTTACCAACGAGCAAAGTTCATAAAGCACGTACAGGTTAACATCAAGAGTGCAAATATCGAAAAGTAATATTGCTTTCTAAAGAAAACACAATAAGATCGAATAAAATAAAATCTGCAGCCAACACGCTACAGGCACATACAATACCTATAATGTCTTCAGAAGTTTGACATAATTATATGATGACGTGGAAGCAGTATTTGCACTTAAAAAGCATTAACCAAACCAGCTTCCAGCTTGATGAAACCCTATAAACACGAATATAAACTAGTACAATTGATACCTTGAAAGATTTCTAAGAAGACACAAATTCGACTCTTCTTAAAAGGAGAATAAAAAAAAAACCAAGCTACCCCTTCTCTGCCTATTTTGCTCCGTAGCTAAATCTAGTCTAGTATTCACCTCAAAGCTGATTACTTTTTAAGACTCTAATTTGAACCGAACTAAGCTTTACATCTATAAAAATGTCAGGTTGGAAAGCTAATAAACAGGATTGACTAATTTACTTATCAAAATGTACATAGAAAGAAGATTTACATACAATAATACTTGGTACTTATGGACATAATTGGCTATCTTAAGCACGAGCCTGTATATTTAAGCTCGACAAACTTTGATGTAGTATGGCATACCATTAACTTACTTTTCTATTAGAGGACAACAGACACAAACCTACAAATTGATCCTACAACTGATGACCTGGTGAGCAACTAAATCATCCATTTGACCATACAGAAAGCCAATTATGTACTATAACCTACACCATCAACTACGTACTCGAAATCCACAAGTAAATCATATGAGAGACTAACAATTTTCTTTATGAAACCTCAAAAACAACAACAGGAACACACCTCAATAACCTTCCCATCATAAGCTTCAGTCCACTTTCCGGCAATCAGAGCTTGACTTCGTAACAGTCCCGAACTTTTAAGCCGAGAAGCGACATTGTGTGGTTCAGTGCTCATCTAAAGAAACAATTCATCATCAAATTCGCATTTAGATACATGAATATAACAATTTCTCACAAACCACAAACTTCATCAACATTTCAATGAGAATAAATCACAACGCACAAAAGTATTCCATCATCAGTAAAACAATAAATTGCCCAATCAATTAGCGATCAAAAATTAAATTGAATCAATGTAATTTACACTCAGATTAAATGAATCTGGTACCTTTAAAAAGAAAGATATTAAACAACAGAATATTGAATCTAATAAAAGCTACATGTATTTATATGATAACATTGACGCCTATAAAATCGATAAAAATGGTAAAAAAAGAGGGAAGAAGAGAGAGAAAGAGGAATGCCTGGCGACAGAGAAAAGCAGAAGAAGAGCGGTGCATGGAAGACAAGTGGGAGGTGCGATAAAGAAATCTCAATGTGCCGGAAGTAGCCATGCCTGATACCATTCTTCTCATCACTCTCATTTTTTTGAATCTATAGATGAATTTCCAAAACCAAAGTTTCAGTGTAATGTAACTGATTTATTGTTATTCGTTAGGCCATGGTATTTGAATACATCAAACTATCACAATTCACAGGCACGCCACTTGGCAACACTCTAAAAGGTTGGCCTGAAACACACTCGTGTGTTCATCGCTCCTCATCAATTTTTGATTTTATTGCTAGGCTGGCCGTACGGCTCGTCTGGCACAGCCGCACGGCCAGTCAGCCGCACAGCCATGTGGCTGGCCGTTTGTAATTGCTGGCCAAAACATTTTGAATTTATTAAAAGAAAGTCGGTGTTTGATATTTTTTAAATTGCAAGTTGATTAAATTTAGCAATACGGTAAAAAATCATCACAAGTTATGGTTGGCTGTCCATCATTGACGTCCGACTTATATGGTCGGATTTTACACTCGTGACGGTTTTCATGCAATACATACGAAGTTAGGACTTGTCGGTCATGCCATAATAAATGGTGGTGAATGGTGGCCAATATGAAAGTCCAAGCTTCGATGACGACTCATCTGCGTATTGTTTTGGGGATGGTGGTGCTGAATTTCATGGAGTTGGTTGACAGTGACGGTGGTGATGGTGGTCACCAAGTGGTGGAGGTGATGGTGTGAGAAAAGGTGGTGTGAAAGAAATGTTAGACCACATGAAGGGTATATGTATGGTAATTGGGTTGTAATAAATACAGGGTGTTAGTAACAAGTTACGGAGCATCGTTTAGTTCTCCATAGAGGAAATGAGAGAATAGATGGAAATAGGAAACAGGAAAGGTAACGAATTGGGAGGAAATATGTTTTCTCTCCATTGATGGAGGAAAAGTTCTCCCACCAATGGAGAACTATTTTCAATCATTACAAAGCCTTTTTACCACTCCTTACAAACTAAACGAAGGAAAATAGGGAAATTAGTTTTATGGGAAAATATTTCCTCCCAACCAACCAGAGGCTTAATTGGGGATCGTAAGTCATGTGCTGACTCTTTTCTTAATTGATGAACACGGCAAACTAATTTCACACTCCCGTCAAACAAATAGTTAAGGCTCTCTGATGTTTTGTTAGGCTAAGTGTGATATGAAATTGGCTTAGTAGGGAGATGGCTGGGCAAGTAAGAGTGTTTGGGGAAAATAATGCAAGTGTTTGAAGAAAAAACTAGTATCTAGGCCCAGGCGATGCTCTGAAATCTATTTATATTATACTTTAGTACTTTAATACAATTGAAATTTGGTGTAGAAAGATATTAGATAAAAGTCATAGATTTATAATTCATAAATGCAATTAAAATATTGTACCTTAATTATTGTTTTCCATTGAAAACATATAATATCATTATTAGTATTGATAAAAGAAGCAACAAAAATATAATGGCACAATGGTTAGAGCATTGATCTTCCACACTCGAGGTTGCGGGTTTGAAGCTTCTCATGGACAGTTTTTTATAAGAGAAACATTGATAAAATATTGTTGTAAAGAAGGTAGAGTGACACGTGGCGGATTGCATTTTGTTTTGGACGAATTCAATATGGACAGGCAACTCGTCGAAGAGAGTTTGCAAGGCCGACAATTAAATAACCTCAATTCGATTAACAATGAAACAATAAGCAATGGAGTACAATTGATTATAAAAAGCAACAAGTGAGTAATAACAAAAATGTCGTAGTCTATACAATGAGCTAAGTAGGGTATTTATACTAAGTACATACATGTATTATAGCCGTCCAATAACCTAGCTAGACACTTCAACGGATAAAAATCCGTATAACCGCTTCCTAAATATTAGGTGTGCATCTTTATCCTCTGCTTGGACTTGGGCATCTATATCTACACGTTCTGTCTCACGTGTTGCTGGCATGCCACAAGCCCGTTACTTTAATAATAAATTAGCCCAACCTCCTGTCACGTGAGGGCGAGTTTCAGCCCACAACAATTGCCCCCAATTTCCTCTCTTAGCAACAGTTGAGAAAATAAAAAGAGGAGGAAAATTTGAAGTCTTGGGAACCGCACTACTTGAGTGTCAGCAATTGGAGAGTTAAATGGAGGAGAGCAAAGAACCATCACATCATTCGTCTTCCCTTCCATTTGCCGAAACTATGTAAGCAAATCATTACTCAACGCTGAAACGAGGTATTCTCAACTCGAAAAACTAGTCTTACCACTAGTAGTAGCTTCGACTAAATTACGTCCTTATTTCGAATGTCATAGCATAGTTGTGCGCACTAACTATCCCATGAGAACCATCATGAGGAAGCCTGACCTTGCAGGAAGGATGACCAAATGGTTCATGCAGCTAAGTGGCTACGACATAACTTACGAACCAAGGACCGCCATCAAGTCTCAGGCCCTGGCAGACTTCGTCGTGGAGTTCTAGCTGCGATCAACGAAGTGAGAACGTTAAATTGCACGCTGACAGATGGAAGATGGACCCTGTTCACTGACGGTTCTAACATCTCCTCAAGGAGACGTCATCTCCCACTCGGTTAGATGTGAGTTCCAGGCGACTAACAACGAAGCATAGTACGAGGCGTTGATCATGGGACTGACGACGGCCAAGGAGATGGGAATAAAAGACCTCGAGGTAAATAGTGACTCATTATTGATAATCTGCCAAATTAACGGTTCTTATGAAGCCAAAGACCCCAAGATGACGGCCTACCTTGAAGTCGTCCAGCGACTGACAAAGCACTTCGGCAAATGCCTATTCCAACAAGTACCTCGTGAACAGAACTCACAAGCCAACGCCCTAGCAGGACTGGGGGCAGTAATCAAAGATCCAGGCATCACAAGCATACCCATCGTCCACCTATTACACCCAGCAATCGAGAAGGGCGTCTTTACCTTAGACGACGAGACGTCGTCCGCCGACGACCCACCAAGCAGCTGGACTAAACCTTACAAGGACTGGTTGCTACATGACATCCTGGCAGCCGATAAGAAGGAAGCAAAGGCCTTCAAGGTAAAGGCGTCTCGCTTTTTTTTATAATTGACGATGTTTTGTTTAAAGCGTATATCTCAGGAGCATACCTGCGATGCCTCGAATCAAATGAGGGCCAACAAATGCTGAAAGACATACACGATGACGTTTGCGGAAACCATTCTAGGGGAAGAAGCCTATCTCTCAAAGCTCGACGCCTCGGCTACTACTGGCCGACGATGAAGCGAGATTCAACGGAATACGCCAAACGATGCAAAGCATGCCAAATACACGCTGCCATCATACACCAGCCGTCAGAAATGTTGCATCCTGTCCTTTCGCCATGGCCATTCATGAAGTGGGGGATGGATATAGTAGGCAAGCTACCTCAAACACCAGGGCAACGAGTCTTCATGCTGGCCATGACTGATTACTTCTCCAAATGGGTCGAAGCAGAGCCATTCAGAACCGTCAAACATAGGGAGGTAATCTCTTTTATCAAACGTAATATTTTGTGCAGGTTCGGAATCCCAAGCGGAATCATATGCGATAACGGATCCCAGTTTATAAGCAAGAAGACGCAAAGATTCTGCGACCAGTGGAACATCAAGCTGTACAAGTCAACTCCGAGATACCCCCAATCAAACGGATAGGCAGAATCAAGTAACAAAATTGTCATCAACAACCTGAAGAAACGACTGGAAAAAGCAAAAGGAAAGTGGGCTGAACAACTCCCCTCATCCTATGGTCAAACAGGACGACGACCAAAAATGCCACTGGACGGACTCCTTTTTGTTTGGTATATGGTTGCGAGGCCGTCATACCCCCTAAGGTAAGTATCCCAACAACTCGATATGGTTTAATGACGTCTGACTGTAATGACCAGGCACTCAGCCACGATCTAGACACCGTCGATGAAATATGCGACGTAGCCAAGATAAGGATGGCTGCCTATCAGCAAAGGATAGCGAGGATTTATAACCAAAACGTCAGGATAAGAACGTTTCAACTGGGAGATTGGGTCTTGCGAAAAGTTTTTCCAAACACCAAAGACCCAAACGACGGAAAACTCGCACCCAATTGGGAAGGTCCATACCAGATCAGCAAGGTAGTAGGTCAGGGGGCATATGCGCTCATAGACGAGCAAGGTAACCATATTCCACGAAGTTGGAACGCCCACAACCTCAAATTATACCACTTCTGAACACCCTCTTTTTGCTTATTAAATCTTTCTCATTAACGCAATTGTTTCTATTTTTATTTTTCTTTTGTTATTTTTTCCCTTCCACACATACTAACTTGAGCGTCGGAGGGCCGTTGGTCGAAACACCAACGGCCAGCCCGTCTATAATGACGGCAAGATAGGGATGAACAGACGACCGACAAACGTTGTGTGCGTACGATAGGCGACGACCACGTAAGTAATAACTTCTAGAGAGATACGTGGCATATCGTCGTGCATCCACGCGAAGCAGTCCGCGTTCTCTCTCGGGAATTCTATCAATTCCTTTCTGATGTCTTCTGGTATGTCAGCTCCAATATGAACTACTTGTTCAGGTTTGGCCGGGTCTAAGACGACTTCATCTAATCTTTCAGGCTCCGGTTCTTTGTAGCCGTCGTCTCGATGGCCGTCCTGTAATTGCTATACAACCTGTCCGTCTATCTTGGAGGGCTTCAGCGTCGCTTTGTAGCATTCTTTGGCTATCTTCTGGTCGCCTTTGATTTCTTGGACCCCTCACTTGGTTTGGAATTTGATCGTCTGGTGGTCGGTGGAGGGGACAACTCGCATGTCGTGTATCCAAGGCCAGCCCAAGATCACGTTATAGGATGACTTACAGTCAATTACGAGGAATCTTACCTGGAGATTGACTCCTTGAGCGTATGTGGCCAAGGCAATCTCGCCGACTGTGCTTTTTGACTCTCTGCTGAATCCTACGAGAACGATAGATTTTTTGGTGATGTCGTCCAGGCCTAGACCCATTTCTGTTAAAGCGTCCAAGGTGATGATGTTGGCGGAGCTTCAGTTGTCGACGAGGATCCTCTTGAGCAAGCAGTTTCCTATAGTCAGGAGATCACTAGTCCGTCATGGTGGACGTATGATATGTCATCTGCATCTGATTCGTCAAAGGTGATCGGCTGATCATTGTACGTCGCTTTTCCCTCAGGGTCGACTTTGCCATGCTGCATTCCTTCGCATGTCATTGTGATAACGTCTTTGAGATGTCCGGCGTGTAGCAGGTAGGCTACTTCTCTCCTCAGGGCAACGCACTCGTCAGTCAGGTGGCCGATGTCTTGATGGTAATCACACCATTTCGCCAGATCCTTCTTGTCTCCTGGCTTGCTAGACTTTTCGGGCCACCTGACGGCTTCTCTCATGTTCATCAGGTGCTTGACTAGACCAGGAGTGTCGACACAGAAGTTGTCTGGGCTTTCCTTCCAGTTATCGCTTTCTCCGTCGACTAGGGCAACCTGTGCTTCGTCATTGGCTCGTCTGTATGGCTTGGACCTATTGTCGGGCCGTTCGTTGAAGGCGGCTTTCCGGTTAGACCTGTTATAGCTTGAGAATTCCTTCCTCGAGTCGAGATCTTCTTCCAACCGGATTTGAGCCAAAGTTTTTGGCTGCACATCCTTAAAAGTAGAACAGGGATATTTTGTTAGATCTCTGTAAAGGTCGTTGTCGCCGAATAGTCCTTGCCAGAATGCTTCTATGGAAGGGGCTATGTCACATCGCGGGATGGACACCTTCTCCCAGTTAAAACTGTTCAGGTACTGTCTGAGAGTCTCGTTCTGCTTCTGGACGAGTCGATATAAGTCGCTGGTCTGCTTCTCCAAGTTGTGACTGCTGGCGAATTGTTGATTGAACATATTAACGAGCTCAGCAAAACTGGAAATGCTCCCGTTAGGAAGGGTGATTAGCCATTGTAGGGCGGGGCCTGATAGAGTGGACCCAAAGCCTTTGTAGAGACAAGCCTCTCTCATTTCTCGTGGGACGGGAATTGTCATCATTTTGTATTTGTATTGAGCGATGTGCTTGTCTGGATCTGTCGTCCCGTCATACAGCTTCATGTTAGGAGTGGAGAACCTTTTGGGAATGTCCACGACGTCGATGCATTCTGAGTATGGTGAGTCTGCGTAGCTGTTGGGCAAGGCTTCCTTCATCGGAGTCGGGACGCCTGGTATCTTGTTGATGAGGGACTGCAACATCTGGACCTTCTGCTCTAGATGATGATACGCCTCTGGAACGGGGGACGTCGTTTGAGAAAGGTTGGCAGGGACGCTTTGCTTGGGCTTCCTGAAAGTGACGGAGCGTCCTGGCGTGTTGCTGACTAGCATGTCCCTGCTGGAACTGGGTCTTCTCGGGGCCGAGGAGGAGTCGTCGTCGGACGGAGCAGGGGCGACGACCTGATTGGGGTGGTTGTCACCACGTCCGAAGCCTCGAAGGTAGTGAAAGAATTCATGGGCGGCGTCTGCTCAGCCCAAGTGACATTTTGGTGAAGGGGTGGCAGGTCCACCACTTGCTCCAGTATGGGTGAACCGGCTAACAGCAAGCGTCCATAGTCGTCGGGAACGGTCGTAGTCAGATGGTGAGGTTGGGGAGACGGTGCGCGCTCCTCTAGGCTGAGGCGACGAGACACTTCGCTGGTGTCACGCCGATAGACAAATTTGGAATTTGAGGCGATGGACGCCGCAGATTGGATTTGAGAGCGCAGGGCGTCGTTCTCGCGTTGCAGGATCGACATCTTTTCTTTCAGGGAGTCCATTTCAGAGACGCGGGCTTTCAATGCGTCCATCTCGGCCAGTCGTCTGACCATATGTCGAACCTCTGATTGATTTCAGCAAGACTGGTAGCTTGATTTTCCATGGGAATATGTTTTGTGAGAATAATAACTACGTGATTTGTTTGAGGCTATTTCAGAATCGTAGGCCCCACGGTGCGCCAAATTGTTTTGGACGAATTTAATATGGACGGGCAATTCGTCGAAGAGAGTTTGCAAGGCCGACAATTCAATAACCTCAATTCGATTAACAATGAAACAATAAGAAATGGAGTACAATTGATTATAAAAAGCAATAAGTGAGTAATAGAAAAAATTCCGTAGTCTATACAATGAGCTAAGTAGGGTATTTATACTAAGTACATACATGTATTATAGCCGTCCAATAACCTAGCTTGGCACTTCAACGGATAGAAATCCGTCTAACCGCTTCCTAAGTATTAGGCGTGCATTTTTATCCTCTGCTTGGACTTGGTCTTCTATATCTACACGTTCTGTCTCACGTGCTACTGGCGTGCCACAAGCCCGTTACTTTAATAATAAATTATCCCAACCTCCTGTCACGTGAGGGCGAGTTTTAACCCAGAACACATTCCTTGCTTACGCTTTTTAATATATATATAGATTCCAAGTAGGAATGACAATGAGCTTTTCGACTAGAACTTTGAAGCTTGGATTACTCAAAATTTGCTTATAAGGAGTGACACGAGAGATGAAAATTGGGCGATAGTGTTTGCTACAATAACTATGTGGTGGCTTTGAAAATGGAGGAATAATCGTTATTTGGACGTGTGATGGAGATCACTGTGAAATGAGGTTCATAAGCAAGAATTGGACTATTAAAAGGCAAAAAAACATTTTGGTACTGAAGTGCAAACACTGAGCATAAAAAAAGGCATATCTTCATTAGGTGGCTGCACCTAAGGGAAAGATGCGTCAAATCTATACCAATGGTGCTTCTCAGGGAGCCTAAGGGATACTATAGGTGATGGGATTATTCGGGGGCATAAGGTTAATTGTTGGGTTTATAGTGTTGACTCGGATTTGTACTTTCTTATAATTAACCCTCTCTAAGGGGTGTTAACCCTGCTGTCAAGTGTTGTCTTGCTATATGATATTGTGTGTTATTGCTGGCCAACTTAGACTTTATGCCCCCAATTATTGTAAAGCATCCTCCTAAACTCAAAGCAAATACTTGTTGTTGTCGGCCTCTCTTGCACCCACCTTGTGCAGACTAGTGCCTCGACCCCCATCTCGCGCTCTTATTACTAATAGGCAAGAGTGTCATTTCAGAGTTTTTGTTCTTCTACGAACCTGTAAAGTCCTATTAATGACGCAGTTACCGTTAAAATACAAGAGTCACCCACGCTCTAAAATCAAAACATACTCCGATCATGACACTATGCCCTTTTCTTTCACCCCTTCTTTTTCTAATAAAAAAGTCCCAACTAATTAAAAAGTTTGAACGTATCAAAGTGTAGACACCAAGCGTGTAAATGTTAAAATACAATGGCATAAATTTTACCAATACGTGGTATGCATTGACCTTCTTCCAATTCCATAGGCATCAATTGTTATGTAGATTTGTTAGTTGCTTGCTACCTTCTCCCTTCTCTCTTCCCTCTTCCCTCTTCCCTCTTCCCTCCATTCTTGTTTTTCTCCGTCGTCGTTCTAGACTTGACGACTCTGAGAAAGAGGAGTTGGTCTGCCTATTCAAACTAACTACTTTCCCTTCTCTATCCCCCACATACCTTTCTTCATTCTATTCTTTTTCAAAGTCAAAAATCCACAGAGTTTGTTTAGATGAAATAGAAACCCCCTCCCAAAACTTGAAATCCCTTCAGTTTTAACCTAAACCCTCAAACCCCCCATCCTTTCATTCTTCATTTTGATCCTAATCTAGTTAAAATTTTCATATTAAATTTCGAAAGTATTTAAAAATTGAAGTCGATGAATTCAAACCCTACATCGAGCTCTGGAACCCCTGGATCCACCGATCCTTCTGCTGCCAGAAGAAATTCTAAGCGTCCCAAGTGTATGTACTTTTTCCCTTCTTCTGTTGCTCTTACTACTTCGTTCTTTCATTTCTCAGCTCTGATTACACTTTACTATTGCATACATGTCTTATATTCTTGCTTCTTTCCCTCATTTTCGCTCCTCGTCCACTTACCTTCTCTATCAAGAAATTCCAATCTTTTTACATGTTTAATGTTATAATTGCCTCCTTGATCTTTGCTATCTTGGGCTTATTTACTTAGTTATGCTGGGTGTTGATTTGGGTATCTTGACTTACATAGTTATCCTACTTTTTCATGCTCTATTTTGATCTTTAATCTAAATTGAAGTTGAAATTGGTGTGCTGATCAGCTTGATTTTGGCTTTATGTGAGGGCATGGGTAGAGGAGGACCTTTCTTTATCTTGTTGAAATTGGTGTTTTGATCTTGGGTATCTTAATTTGGTGCTTCATCCTTGTTATTTTGGGCTTATTTAGTTGTGTTTATTGTTGATTCTGGGTATCTTGACTTACATAGTTTTCCTGTTCTTTCATGCTATATTATGATCTTGTATTTACATTGAAGTTGAAATTGGTGTTTTGACCAAGCTTTATTTGGGGGCAGGGGTACAGGGAGGACCTTTCCTTGTCTTGTTTATGTTCTTTGCTTAACGACTTATAATTTCGATCCCCCAATAAATTCTGTATAGTAGGGCTGTGCTCTTTGACCTAACAAAATGGGAGAATTGCAGACTTAGCGGTAAGACTAGAAACTCCTTGCATATATGTCTTTTCTTGCTAGGATGTTTGATCTGTGCTTTCCTCTGCTAAAATGATGGGTTCTTTCATTGATCTTCACTCATGATATATGTATAGCAGGTTAAAGAAAAATGCATTCAATATAACTATTTCATCCTTACTCGTCGGAAAGACCAATGTGTCTGGTTTAGCTAAATGTTTTTGAATGGTAGTGTTAGGGTCTGGAAACATCTCTCCTTCACTTTTGTTATATGTCCTAATAGTTATATCGTCTGAAAGAACAGAGCCTGCCATCCTTTTGGTTTGGCTGTTATTGGACTGCAACATTTACTTCTATAAGTAAGGAAAACAGGAAGTTTAAGATTATTTCCTCAAATGGGTAGCTCGCAAACAGGTTTACACTATTGGGAATATGTTCTATCTTTTTGACTATGTGAAAGCTTAAATTTATGATTGGGATACTATTTCAAGATTGATATTGATGAGATAGGCAATCTTGATATCACGCAGTTTACGCCTGTTGATCTGTAATTTTTATTTATTAACATAGTCTTTTTCAGTATTTGAAGATAAGTGTTCTGAGGTTATTGTCTCATGCTTTGTCCCTCAGATTCAAGGTTCACCCAACAGGAGCTTCCAGCATGCAAACCAATTTTAACTCCTCGTTGGGTAAGTAGGAATAAACTTCGCTACCTGGTACTGAATTCCTAATGCTCGTTGTCGTCAATTAAATTGACATCTCATACTTTTTATGTTTTCAACGCAGGTGATTTCTGCTTTCATGGTTGTCAGCATTGTGTTTATTCCAATCGGAGTTGCCTCGCTATTTGCATCTCGCGATGTATGCATTTTTTACTTCAACTTTATGTAACCGTCCTGTCTTGATATACATTCTCTTTAAACAAACACACATATAATACTTCCCCTGTTTCCAACGCACAATTTTGACCCACAATTACATCTATCTATAGCTGGTAAAGATTTTAAAAAGTTAAAATTTTGATAAGATACTTTAATATAAATTCAATACTCCATCTCTTCCATACTAGTTCAAATAGTTATCATGGAATAGCTTTAGGAAATAACTTGTTTTTTTTTTGGTGAAGTAGGAAATAACTTGTTGAGTGAGTATCAATTCTTATTTTATTAAGAAGTTAGATGCTATAGTAGTTGGTAAGGTATTATTAATTCAAGATGAGATATAGTTTTTCTTTAATTAAAAGTGAGAATTGTGGCGCGCTAATAAGAGAGTAGTGAGACTATTTCAAATATAGAAGTGTGATGGAACCATGTTTGAACTAATGTGTGATAGGAGTAATATTTCAGATGATAGCATATTTCATACATATTAGTTAAATAATATGGGCAAAGTGGAGTAAATAAACAGTGCAATAGTCATATTGTTATAATTTTTGAGGAAATAGAGGATGTATTAATTCATGAGTTATTAGGATTTGTTGAGAAATGGTTGCATAGGTCAAAATTTAAATCCTCAATGAAAGCATGTGATAAGTGAAGAAAGAATCCAATGTAGTCCTCTTGCCGTGGTTGACCACGTGTTAATGTCCCTATCTTTGCCTAGCCCATCTATTTCCCCCGCCAAAATAATCAACTCTAACCCAATTCCAATTCCCCCTTTACCAAAGCTCACTTGAAACTTGCATTTTCCTTTCCTTAACCTTCCTCATTGTCGTATGGAGTGATCACCAGCAAGTAATCACTCGATGGTGGTAGGCAATATACTTTTCAAAATCTCCATCGCTCGATCATGGTAGGCAGTACACTTTACAAAACCTCCATCTTTTCCCTTCTCTTAACCCACCATCATCCTCTAACCCCGTTAGCCTTCCAAATTTTATTCTATCTCTTCTGTTGCATTTTCATTTAAACTTCGATAATTCAACTGACTGCCCTAATGGGAGGAGGAGGGAGGTTAAATTATGTTAGGCCTTATCATGGACCCTCGGTATGCCAAAAAGCATAAAGATAAGAGGACAAAAGTTTAGATCTATAAAAGTTCGATACCATAGATTAGAAGTGGAATGAAGCAAAATTAGTGGTTATCTGTTATTGACTTTTATTGTTGAAAGAAATCAGAAAACTAATAGCACATGCTAGAAACTACAAAATTGCCATTTAAACGGTATATGTCATACTGGACGTTGCAACTGTAGGTGCACTGTTGACTGTCCTATGTTTAATTCGTATCATGTGCTGATATACATCCAATACACCTCCTTCTCGAACATGTCAAGCAACATACTTTTCCCTTTTATGAAAACATGTAGGACACATTTGAGACACTTGCAAACATCATTTTGGCAAAGGAATCTTTGTGCAAAGTAAAGAATCACAGGAAAAGTTGTAAGCTATGGAAAAAGAAGTCGTTGTGAACCATGAATATACCAAAAAAAGTTAAAGATATATTATTTTTATCAACATTTTGACCTGATCCTTGTAATCCTGACTCCAACATTTGTATAATACCTTTTCTTTTCTATAATATATATTAAATTTTCTTAAAAGCAATTAAATAATAGAAAGGTGGGAAGATAATAGGAATACTAGAAACTATAAGTATTCATTAAGCAATTCTAAATCTATTATTTTTTCTTAAATATATGTGGTCTCCACACAACCTATCGTAGGGAGGTTTATGACTTCATCCAATAGATGCTGATGCTCTTTGATGATGACTTTCATGGCTCTCATTGCATGATTGGATTACCAAAACCTAATTCTACAAGCTCCATTGCTCTGACATTACTTTGTGTATGCTTATAGATCAGATACATATAGTATGTTTGTGTATGTCAATGTTACCATGTTTCTGCAAGTTGATATTTTAGTTAATTATTGTTTATTCGTTTCCCTACAAGGTTGTTGAAATTGTTGACCGCTATGATGAGGTCTGTGCACCACAAGGGTCTAAAACTGAAAAGATTAGATACATACAAGGATCTCTTGATAAAACCTGCACAAGGACACTAAGGGTGAGTTCCTGCTACTGGTTCATGATGTTCGGATTCATACATACAGCTGTCTAAACATCAGCACCATTGTCATTATCAGCCAAGTGGAACCCGAAGTGTCGTTGCCTATTAGCATCTAGGTAACTGATGCTTCAAATTTAGCGTTTTCTAAACTCCCCCTTTTCTTCCATGTAGGTGACAAAGCATATGAAAGCACCTATTTATATTTACTACCAGCTTGATAACTTTTATCAGAACCATCGCAGGTATATACTATACTCTCTTGAAATGCATTATGTGTGCCTAGAGGCTAGAGCTATTTCTCCAGTTATTGGTATATTATAATTGCTTGAAGAGTTTGTAGGCGTATGTATGACACTATGACTTGTAGAGTTTGGCTTTGGGAGTCTATGAATCAAGCTGGATGTGTCCAGACCTAGAGTTCGTGGGTTGTATTTCTACCTTGATCCTTTGCTGACATTTAAAAAAAAATTAAAGTGATGTAAAAATGAAACAAGCATGGCCTTTGCTCAAGGCAGAATATTAGTTTATAGAGGATGAGATTCACAAGGTTAACCTAAGCTATCATAAGAAGCGAAAATTGGGTGAACAAGATAAACTTAAAAAATGTTCTTCAAGTGTTTGCTACTTTACATTATTTCCTGTACTAGTTTAGACAGCAAGTTGTAATGATATATAGGCTCGATTAAGAGTGTCCGACATGATATGAGTCGAGTGTTAGATCTCGCGTATCTCAAAATCATGGGCTCGGAGACATGTTTTAGAAGGATCAGAATTTCGGATTTGGACTCAAGGGCACAACCATTTATTAAACAAATAATCTGCTTATTCATTAAGAAGTAATTGTTGTAAATATGTTTATAATCTTTATTCTATAAGTGAAGAGGTGGGGGACACCAAAAATCAGTATTAATCTTTTTTTTAATTTCTATTTTAGTGGAATAAGGGCCTGTTTAGATTTACTGAAAACAGCCGAACTAAATTGATTGGAGCTGAACTGAACTGAATTGAACTGATTGATGTTGAACTGAACTGAATTGAATTTAATAAATATATTAATAATTTTTAAACAATAATAATATGAATAACAACAACAACAACAACAACTAAGACTTATTCCCAAAGTAATTTGGGGTCGGCTAACATGAATCGTCAATTGAAGCCGTTGCCAAAGGAGATGGCATCGACAAGAGTGATAAAAAGTTTTTAGAAGGGTTTAAGTTTGAAGAATTTTTAAAAAGTTTTTTGAAAAACAAGGTTTACACCAAAAAGTTTTAAAAGAGGTTTTCAAAAGGTTTTAAATACCAACACAATTGAGAAAAACAAATAAATGCATACTGCCCTTCCACCCACTTCTATCCAACATCATGCTCTCCTCAATCCCAAGTAGCTTCATATCACTTCCAATTACCTTCATCCAAGTCATCTTAGGTCTTTCCCTACCCCTTACAATTTGATTACTCATCCACTCTTCAATTCTTCTCACCGGTGCATCACCTGATCTCCTTTTCACATGATCAAATCATCTTAACCGATTCTCCCTCATCTTTTGTTCAATTGATGCAACTCCAACTTTTTCCCGAATCACTTCATTTCTTAATCGGTCCTTCCTTGTGTGGCCACACATCCACCGCAACATACGCATCTCCGCCACGTCATGAACGTGGCATTGTTTCACCGCCCAACATTCGGTGCCATATAACAAAGTAGGCCTAATTGCCGTAGGGTAGAACTTTCCCTTCAAGCTTTTGGGAATGCCAGAATCACGAAGGAATTCCAATGGCGCTTTTCCACTTTAACCAACCCGCGTTAATTCTATGAGCCACGTCTCCATCCAGTTCTCCATCCTTTTAGAGAATGGATTCAAGGTAACGGAAGACGTTCGATCCTTGAACCACATTGCTATTCAAAGTGACCGCCCCTGCCTCGTTGCTTGTAACCCCACTGAAATTGCACTCTATATACTCTAGCTTACTTCTGCTCAATCTAAAACCACGGGCTTCTAATGTATCCCTCCACAGTCCCAACTTACTCTCAACACCTTCCTTTGTCTCATCAATCAACACAATATCATCCGCAAACATCATACACCACAGTATATCATCTTGAATTGATTTCGTTAGTTCGTCCATCACTAAACAATAATAATATGAATATTAAATAATAATTATAATGATAAGTAATAATAATGAATAATTATTAATGAATAATAATAATTGTATTTTGGATATTTTTAAATGATAATTATAAATAAATAATATTAATAATCATAAATTAATAATAATAATGATTAATAATTGTAATGATAATTAATAACAATTATTTTATAGTCTTTGTATTAATATATTAATACCTGATGATGATTATATAATAACAATATTATCTAAGAATTAAATTAATATTACTATGTTAATAATTAGATTTAATTATATATTAATATTTAGTAATAAATTATTGGGTCGGACCGTGCAAAATTACATCATAAATCGTTTTGACGTGATTTGATTGGATTATGGGCTGAAAACGCGGGTTATTTGTGCTTTTAACCTAAACTATGTTCCTCCCTAATGATAATAGTAATAATAATGAATAAATCTATAATAAACAAAATGATATACAGATAATAATAATAATAATACTTAATAATAATGATATAAAAATAAATAATAATAATAATATAACAATAATAATAATAAGAGCAATTAGTAAATAAATTAGACCAACATAATAATATTTAACAAAATAGTTATAGAAGAATGGAGCTGAATTGAACTGAACTGATTGGAGATGAACTGAACTGAACTGAATTGCTGAACTGAACTGAACTGAAATTAAGCTGAAATGAACAGACTCTAACTCTCTCTCCTCATAACTAACTGTTCAAATTTGTTATTTTGAAAAAAAATGCAAAACACACTAAACAAACAAAATTTATATTTTTTATACAGAATTTTACATGACTCCGCACGTATCGCGTGCATATAGGACTAGTGTTAAAAAAGCAAAGCATGCATGGAAAATAGGAGTATTCTGTAGGGAAATCGAAAAGGAGCGACAACAATTATAAAGTCAAGAGTATGACGTGGCTTTACTCAGCTCATCAACATTAAACTAGGTGGAGATAAAATTCATAAAGAGAGAGAAAAGAAAAGTGATAGCCTGCCGGATTCAGTTGAGTAGTAGTTTCCCGGATCACTTCTGGTCTTTAATAAAGTCACCTACTGATTCTCCCTGACGAGTAAACCAAAAACCCAATAATTCAAGTTTAAATACAGTGTATTACTCTTTGATTTTGAGATCTGGGCTTATTACTTGAACCCTAGATCTGAATATTTTCGCATTTAACTTCTCTGCCCTGCGGTGGATCATACAACTGCCGCATCTGTTTTCATCTTGCCGCGTCTTATCCGTATCTCCATGTCCACACCCAGGTCAGGTGGGGTGGGGTCGACATGGTAAGTGACGAGCCTTGAGCATCAGGTGTAGTTTTTATTTCTAAACAGGGGGAGGTGGGATGAAACGCTGGCAGGATGGGACTTTTGGGAGGGTAAATGGGTGACAATGCTGTTTTTTACAGAATATCGAGGAGTATTATAATAGCAGTTTGACTTCCATTATGTGATTGCTTGTTGGATAAGATGGCTAATTGCTATATACTTCGTGCTAAGTGACAAGGGCGCTGGATTTATTCTTTTATTGATATCATTAGACATTTCGAGCTTGTTGTTTTGCTATTTTTTTTCCTCATTGTAGTTAGGAAACCTTGAATTCCAATATTATCATGAAGTTCGGAAGAATTCTTGAAAGAAAACTAATGGTTCTTTGCCTTTGGCATTTTTCGTTTTGATTCATGTAGGTATGTGAAAAGCCGAAGTGACCAGCAGTTGAGGCATAATAGTAGTATGTCTGAAGTTAGCGCGTGCAGACCAGAAGATGTAGGAACAGATGGGAGGCCAATTGTGCCTTGTGGTCTCATAGCTTGGAGCTTGTTCAATGATACCTACAGTTTTGCTATAAGTAACAGGAACCTTACTGTCAACAAGAAAGAAATTTCATGGAAAAGTGACAGAGATCACAAATTTGGGAAGGATGTTTTCCCAAGAAACTTTCAGAGTGGAGGACTTATTGGTGGTGCACATTTAAATGAATCTATCCCTGTAAGTGATTGTGTTTGCTTTAGAGTATTTACGGCTGCCTTTGTCTTGAATAAATATGTTTTATTGTTGAAGTAAGCATTAAGGATACTTCCTCTGATTTGGGTTTCATTGTCTTCCCTATATAAATAGCGATAAGGTGGCAAAAGGCAAAAAAAAAAAAAGGGGAAAAAGCTGCTGCATGATCTATATACAGCCTTTTTTTAAAACAAAAAACATTAAGTCATTTTTGTATTATCTTCATGAAGCTGTGACGTATTGCTCTCAGTTCTTACAAACAAGTGTTATTTATAATTGATTGTACAGCTTAGCGAGCAAGAGGATCTCATAGTATGGATGCGAACCGCTGCTCTTCCTACTTTTAGAAAATTGTACGGAAGAATAGAGCAGGATTTGCAAGCTAATGACGTGATTAGTGTCACTCTGAAGAACAACTACAATACCTACAGCTTCAATGGGAAGAAGATGCTGGTACTTTCCACCACTAGCTGGCTTGGCGGGAAAAATGACTTCCTTGGCATTGCTTATCTTACAGTTGGTGGTTTGTGCTTTTTTCTGGCCATGCTGTTCACTATCATTTATCTTGTGAAGCCAAGGTAAACTTTTGTTGTTGCAAACTTGCTTATTTCATTGTGCTTTGCGTCATTTGCTACTTGGTATTGTTAATTTCTAGAGTTTGAGGTTTCAATTCCTTTTAACCTATGTGAAACTTTGGTTTACTTTATGTTAACCTTTTTAGGCATCCTAATTTGGTCATCTCATCCTAATCTGGTTTGTTTATGCAGACGACTCGGGGATCCTTCTTATTTGTCATGGAACAGGAATCCAGGTGGTAGATGATCAGCTCTTAGTCTTGTGTTTTATGTGGAAGAAAGTTGTTTTTGTAAATTCAAAATACCTGATTAGTTTTGTAATTGAATGTTGGAGGATGTACATTTCAGATCCAAATGTTTGGTTCTTGTGACTTGGCTGCTACGGAGAAATATATTATGTATAATTTTATGAATATAAGCTTCTACGTTGTTAGTTAAATTCCGGGGTGAAACTACTTAATACTTCAATCTGTAGCTGGTACAGAATGAATGGTTTATAACTTTTCCTGCTCAAAAATAGTTACAGAAATCGGGGTTGTAGGATAGTTACATCAATCAGCCTATTTTGTTGTGTCTTCAAATCATATATATTGGATAGGAGGATTTGGCGCAAATTCTATGATACACACGCCACCATAATGAGCATGGTACACTCAACATAATGAACCTTTAATTCATTTGCAATGAATATTGCAGGACTGGAGGTTTTTTTCCCATGTAATCTTAATCAATGAAGATCATTTTATATACTTGTTCTGTTTTTTTATTCGCTACACTTCTCAAATCACGGTATCCTAGGTAAAATTTAATAGTGGGTTTAATTGTATGTAAGAAAATATGATTAGGTAAGTTTGTGGGTACCATTTGCAAACAATTAAGATAAAAGAGGAGAGAGTGTGGATGGGGACATCTCATTTGGGCGGGTTTTTGGGGAATAAAACAAGAGGAGAAAGTGGTGATCGGGACCACTTTACTAAGATGGGTTTCGTGTTGGAGGGAAATTTTCTTCTCTCTCCAAATTTTGGTGGCAGTATTGCCCTAAAATATTCAAACATTCCCTCCTAAAAAAAGCCATCCATTTGCAAATAAAATCCCATACATATATAACCTTCATAATTTCTCTCCTCCAAAAACCAAGCAGTTGCAACTGCTCTTTACCATGCCCACAAAAATCAAAGTATTCTAAGAGAGAGGCTTACAATTCTGTTGACACTTCACACACTGTGCACTTTGTTTACATTTGTCTAACAAACTAGCAGTAGCAAATTACAGTCTAAGCATAATTAAATAGCAAAAAATACAACCCATTTGTACAAAATCCTTCATCTTCTCCAATCAGCCCATCAAAATGTCAGACCTTGATGCCCGATTAGATGACTTCTACAACATTGATTATATTATGGAAGATGAAGTGAGGACTGAGTTGATGTTCTACGCTAGATATATGGTTAGTGGCTCTGACTCTGATTCTGAACCATTTGAAGAACAACAGATTAATGCCATTCAAAATAATGGTGAACATGAACCTGTTAACGAGTCTTTTAGTCAATCAGAAACAGTAGAAACACAACCAACAGATTCTGAGGAGATTGGTGATAAAATTCCAAGAGATATGTCAATGCAAACAAAAAGAGGCATCATAGATGATTTACTGTTTTTAAGACAAGAGAATAAACTACCAAGGGGTGCAGTCACCAAAACAGCTTCAAAGTGGAATGTGCATAGGGTGACAATGTCTAGGCTATGGAATGAGTCACTAAGGCAGAGAAATGCATAAAATATCATAGACTTAAGGTCCAAAAGGTTGGGGAGATGTGGTAGAAAACCCAAAGTGTACAGTGAGGAGTGGTTACAATCTGTGCCACTCCACCTCAGAACAACAGTTAGGAGTTTTGCGGGTGCCCTAAGAATGTCTCCTTCTATTGTATACAACCTATTGAAGAGGGGACTACTAAGGAGCCACACTTCAGACAACAAACCAGAACTAACAGAAGACCATAAAATTGCAAGAATGAAGTGGGTTTTGTCACATATACAGCCAGCTACAGCTACAGAACCTCCTACATTTGCCCCCATGGAAAATGTCATTCACATTGATGAAAAATGGTTCTATTTGAACCCAGAGATGAGGAGGTTTTATCTACTCTCAAAAGAAGATGACCCCTATAGGTGCCAACAGTCCAAGAATTACAAAATTAAAGCTATGTTTATGGGTGCCACATCTTTTCCTATATTTGATGCAGTAGGAATTGAGATACATGATGGAAAATTTGTGGAGTAAATTGCAGCAAAAAAATAGTAAAAACAGGCCTAAAGGGACAATGGAGACAAAGCCAATTCAAAGAATCACACAAACTGTCATCAGAGATATGATCATCAACAAAGTCATCCCCATAATCATGCAAAAGTGTCCTCCTGAGCTGTCAAAGACCATTTATATACAGCAAGACAATGCTAGGCCACACATCAGAGGGGATGACCCTGCTTTCATGAAGGCAGCAACACATAATGGCTTTAACATACAGCTAATCAACCAACCAGCAAAGTCCCCTGACCTAAATGTTCTTGACCTTGGGTTTTTTAGAGCGATTCAAGCTATTCAATATCAAAGTTTCCCCAAAAATATAGATGATCCAATTGAAAAAGTGGAAGAAGCTTATGCCTTTTTTGATCCTAAAGTGCTTAAATACACATTGCTTCAATTGCAATGGGTTATGGTTGAAATATTGAAGTGAAAAGGAGGCAATAATTACAAAAATCCACATCATGGGAAGAGAAGGTTAGAGAGACAAGGGCTTTTACCAGAATATGTACAAGTAGATCAAGCAATCATAGATGATGCAGTGAAGTTTTTGAATGAAAGGCATATGACCATAGATGATGGAGGGATTTTATCTGAAGTTGAAGATGGAATGGACAGTGATTGAGTGAGTGTGTGCAATGTTGACAAGTTATGAAGAATCTTACTGTAATATTGACACGGTCGTTGCACGTGCCAAATTAATAACCTAACTTAGCCTAATATAGGTCAAGAAAGGGTCGAATCCACGAGGAAGTAAGGATTAATCAAGGTTTGAAAGTGACTAAGCGAGCTAAGTCTATTTTTAGTGATTTTTGATATAAATGATTAACTAAGAAACTATGAACGAATTAGCTAACGATTAAACTAAATGAATGGATTTAAACTATAATAGGAAGACACTAGGGGTAGGGGAATCACTAGTTAACCATTAGCTAACCCATTTGTAAAGCCAAGGGGATTCATTAGGGTCAAATAAGGGACTATGTCACTCAAATGTTTCCTAATTACTCTCTCGAGCTAATTAGGAGGACTTAATCAACCAATTTTTACCTATTCTCATGGTGAAATCAATCAACCAAGTATTTCCACAACTCATAGCGATTCAATTAAGGTCCTAGGAAGTCAATCACCTATTCTCATGGTGAAGTCAACCTATTGACTAGCCTATTGGATTCATATGATTATCCAGTCTGTTTTTGTGTGTTAATTCCTCTTTAGTGGATTGATCTTGACTTTGACTTCGTACTTGTCTGATATTCGATGACTTGTAGCATTTGTTGTGATATAGGCGTTCTTTTGTCTGATTCTTGAGCCTGAGAGTGATTTTTTGATATATTTTTATCCTCCTTAGCCCCGCTGAGCCTAATGACTTGTTTCATATTACTAAAGCCCTTACTATGAGCCCATGGCCTTTATTTCGATACTATTTCCAAGCCTAGCTTGGGGGAGCTTTTGTATGAGTTGAGTTTTGAGATTGGTTATATGGTTTGGTTTGGTTTTTGGAGAATAAAAGTGTATTCTTGTGGTTTGAGTGTGAGAAAAAGAAAAGAAAAAGCAAGGTTTGAGTTGCGTGAATGCTTGGTTCGAAAAAATAAAAGAAAAAAAGAAATAAAAGTTAAAAGAATTCAAAGTTCCTTCATTGACGTATGTTTTTAAAGAAAAATATGCTACATTGCTTGAAAATTAGGTTTGTTTGTGGCTTTATGGTGTTGTTGAGAGTTGTTTCGGCTATCTCTGGCCTTGTTTGAGTGATTTATGCTCCCCCTTTCTCGGTTTTTCCACCACATTTCCTAAAAATATTCCCTACCTCTTGCCTAAGCCCCATTACAACCCTATAAAGTCCTCTTGAGCTCGTGTCTACCTTGTTTATTGGATTGATTTCGAGTCAGTTTGTCAAAGTTAAAGATATGTCTGCTAATTGAATCGACTTGGTTAGGATGAGCGTTATTTAACCTTCTTAAACACATGAGAGTATGAGTGGGAAGGGCATTTATGGAGGGTTTGTGAGTGTTCGGGCATATTATTTGTCTGCCACAAAATTGAGAGGAGTGACACCTTTGTGAGCACCTTTTCAGGATTTGTACGCCTTTTGGACCATTGAATTTGATGAATTGCTTGGATGATTGGTAGTTGGATGGATTTGATTATCCGAACTTGAATTTTTCCTGCTTGAATGATTCTTAGTCTTGATGAAAATATTTTTGAGCTTTGATTGTTTTTACCTATGGGGTGAGGCAATCTATTCCATGTTCATGTTCTGTTTGCTTGAGGACAAGCAAAGGTTTAGCTTGGGGGATATCACGTATTTATATAAAGTTTTCTCCCCTATTTATGAGCTAATTTGTGCGTCATTTTAGTTCTTCGGAGCTATTTTATAATAATTATCGTATATAGTCGTGGTTTTGTGTTTTAATGTTTAATTGCAGGCTTTAGGGGGTTTTCTCCTTATTTCCGAGCTATTTGGAAGCAACCACGGCTTTACGAGTTGTTACGAGGCACGTAGGAATGGTCACAAGCTTTATGGATGGTTTAGGAGGTCCCAAGACCTCTAAACGTGAAGAATTGATAGTCAAAGAGTCAAAAGGAGCTTCCCCGTACTCTGATCAGGCGAAATATGGCCCGATCGGGTGAAGAATTATTGATCGGGTGGTAGGGTTTCGCACCCGATCGGGCGGACAACACCCGACCCAATCGGGTGAAGAAACAAAGGAAACATGTGCTGGCCTTATGTGCCAACCTGATCGGGCAAGGCCCACCCGATCGGGCAGGCCCAAACATTTTCAACGTTGCTGCTGCTTGCATCCAAGGAGAAGCAAGGTGGGCTGATTGCACTTACCCGATTGGATCGGGCACTGATTACCCGATCGAGTGAGGCCCACTATTTCATATGCTTGCTGCTGGCGTTATTTGCAAAGGAAGGAAGAGCTGGGCTGGACCCGATCCATCACCCGATCGGGCAGGTCATCGGGTGGGGGACCAAATTCCCTTTAATCATTTGCTGCACTTGCTGCGTTTTAAGAGATATTTTTGGTCCAATTTTTTGTGTGGACCTGATCGGGTGGCCCATTGCCCGATCGGGTACGGGCTCGCGGAGTCGAAAATCTATCTTTTAATTGTCGTTTTTAATTAGATTTTGGGACTATTACAAATAGCTTTCCCTCATTATTTTAGAGACAGCTTTTATTCTAGTTTATTTCCATTGCTCTTAGTTTAGTTTTTAGAGAGTTTTATAGATTAAATACTTTAGATTAGTTGAAGGGGTGATTGAACTTCAGATTTGATTTCAATAAAGTTTATTGCTTTTCGTCATTCGATATTATTCTTCTTTCTTAATCTCTTTAATTACTTTTGATTGCTTAGTTTAATTATTGATTTGATTCTTGATGTTGGGATTAGGGTTTTATTTCTATTTTATTATTGTTCATTCAATCATGTTTGAGTTGTCGGATTTCTAGGGATTTAGGGAGGGAAGCCATGTTTATACCTTGATTACTTTGAATTGCTATTAGTTTCTAGCGTTTGATTAGATTGGTTATGGTGTAATTTGTTCTTATTGAGAAATTAATGTTATTGTGCAGTTTCATTGATTGCTTGAGGTTAATAATTGTTTGCACAGGCCCGTCCTAGTTTTAGAGGCCTAGTACACATCAGTAATTTTGATTACGTTAGTGAACATGCGGCGTATGTTGAATTATGGGCGTTGAGACTTATAGCTTGAAACGTGCTCTAATCTATCGATTCTTGACCTAGGTTCTGATAGTTGTTTGATCCCTTGATTGGTATAAGCATGGTGGACCGAACTAATTCCCTAGACCTTTATTTCATAGATTAAAATCCCTCTTTATATTGCTTTCTAGTGTTTAATTAGTAGTTCAGCTGATTCTTCCCTGATTTTGTCTGAAGTAGCTGTTTAGCTAGATATTAACTTAGAACTCCGTCTCTCTGTGGATTTGACCCTACTTCCCTTGACTATCATTGCTAGAGAACTTAGGATTTATCTTTGATTAGGTGATACGACTTTAGCCTGTCATTGATGTATGCTATATGACAAGCACTAGCTAGACCCCATACTGCATTTGTGGTTGACAATCTAAGTAGTTATACTAGTAATCCTGATATGCAACATGGGCAAGCCTTGAGGGGAATGTTGAGTTATGCAAACAAGACCATGGATTACGTGACACGCTCGTCGTATGCGCCAAATTAACTACCTAAGGTATCCTAGAATAAACTAAGCAAGGGCCCGACTCACGAGGAAACTCGGTTAACCACTAATTGAACTTTGATTAAAATGAGCTAAGTCTATTGTTTTAGGTGTTTTTAAGATTAATTAACAACTAATGCATTCTATGAACTAAATTTAATTATTAAATTCTATAAAAGAAGCATTAGGGTTAGGCAAATCATAAATCAATCATGTGTCAACTAATTTCAAGCATTAAGGAGTCATTAAAGTCAATGAACTAAGGGATAACTCAGTCACACGTTTCTTAATTATGTTATGAAGGTAATTAAGAGGATCTACTTAGCCAACCTTACCTATTCTCACGGTAAGATCAATTAATCAAGCATTTACACAACTCACAAGAATCATAAGGTGTCCTAGGTAGTCAAAGTCTTATTCTCACGGCAAAGTCAAGGTCAACTCAAGGCTTCATCTCTCAATCGTTCACCTTGAGTTCCCAAATCATACTCAAATGGTGATCAAACAAATAAACATGTTAACCAATCAAGTTAGTCAACCAAATCTCACCTAAATCCAACCTACAGAGCTTAACTTTGAGGTCAAAACATGATCAATGAGGTCATCCCCTCCCCCTACCTAGAAACTACTCACTAGCCATGGAAATGATGAGAGAGAAAGCTTCAATCAACATATTAACATGAACAATGGTGAAATATAAACTAGTCATGCTAATCATCAACTAATCAAGCAATAATCAATAGAAAAACTGAAGAATTAAGACAATCAACAAGAGGAAAGAGAGTAATACTCATTAATGGGAGATGACCAACCCAAAACCTTCATTCAACAAGCTCAAATAATCAACATTCAAAACCTATCTACTTTCTCTCACTAGATGTCCAAGTTTTCTTTTTAGAAACTCTCTAATTTGATCTAAAGTATATCTAAAATTGAAATTAACTAGTTGTTATTTACAAATACGGGCTTAAATAAACCCCCGTAACATTATGGGTAAAGCCGTTAAAACAAAATAGAGTTTGGCCTTCAGCAGCAATGGAACTATCGCTCTAGGCCAGTTTCGACCGCTCCTGGCTCCATTTTCCTACTTCCCTTGCTTCCAAAATCATCATATGGAGCAATCACTCTACTGAACCTATAGAGATCGCTCCCTTGTTTTGGCACCCATCTTGTTATATAATACTACCTCCGTTGCGCAATACATGCAATGTTGGAGGTTGGCACATGGACCAAGGAAGGGAAGAGAGAGTGCAAATTTATTACCCATGTGATAAAGAATAAAGTAGTTTACATGTGAGTGTAAAAGTAGAGATACAATTGTCTTTTTAGCTAAAAATACTAACTATTAAAGGTAATGTTGCATGTATTGCAAAACATCCAAAAGAGGTATATGTTGCATGTCTTGCGAAACAGAGGTAGTATGAGCACTATAAGAGGGGGGGTGAATTATAGTGAGAGAATATGCTATACTTTTTGCGGAAATAAAAGCTAGCCAGGGAACACAAAAAGGGAAAATGAGATATTTTAGCGAGAAAAAACTTTCTAGGCCCAATAGGAAGAAATGACCTCGACCACAAGGGATTTTGACTCTAAACTTTCCACTATTTATTTTGAAAGTTTTGAAAGTATTTAAGTTGTTGTATGAATGTTTTATTTGGAAATGTATAAATGTATTGATTGCTCGTGCATTTATTTTTGAGTTTCTAATTATAAAAGTTAGTATTATTATTATATATGTTTTAGTAGAGCTAATAGTTTATATTTATTTATTTCTTTATGTTGTGAACTTTGTTTATTGTTTTTGGGTCAAACTCCTAGAATTTAATCCTTACCGCTTAAGTGGGCCGACACACTTGTTTTTGGGGTCTAGGGTGGCCGGTTTTAGAGAGGAAAAAAGGGGAAGTTTTATTTTTAATATAAATGAACATCTTTGTATTTTTGGTAGCCAAAATCCTTTCCCCTTTGAAAACCAATCATACGTTTATTTCTTACTCTATTCTAGCACCTAAATCCTAACCTAATTAATTGTTATTGCTGTCCAAGAGAAGTAAAGCCAGCCATTTCATTCTCACCCTCTCCCACACGCCTCTTCTCTTCCCTTTCTCCCATTTTCGTCCATTTAGACACACCTAACTTGTTTGCCCTGTATCTCATTCGTTTCTCATCGGAATTGGACGTGTGAGCAGTCAAAATTCATCTATTCGAAACGATATTGCTCGTGGTATAATTTGTTTTTGGAGAAGATTAAGGACGTGGCTGCAATTTTAATTTCAACAGACGAGTAATTTAGGTTTCTTGGAATTTTGGGGGGCAATGTTCTTCTCTTCTTTCTTTGCTATTATAGTATTTTTTTTCCATCTAAGATCAAGGTAACTAACATCCCTTCTAGTACTTTAGTATTTAATTAATAATTTAATTATGTTGAATCATGTAAGGATGTGTTATAGTTATTAGAATTCATGTTAGGGTTAGTTTTATTATTTTTAATATATATTTTAGAGTACTTAAAATTGTTAGTTGTAATGTTAATATTATTAGTATTGATTAGAATCATGTTAGGGTTGTTACTCTTTATTTATTTCATTGATTCATATGTTTAAACCATGTTTTTATTAATTTAATTAATGCTGGAATTATTTTTATTTAATGAAATTATCATGGTTGATGTTTTGTATGAACTATGAAATTTGATTGGTTTATTGTGGTAATTGGAATATGTTTTTTAGTATGAATTTTAATGGTTTGTTGGCTATTTTAATTCATTAATATTGCTGGAATTATTTTCCATAAGTTATGTAATCCTCTTGTGTTGTTTTTAATTCCCATACATGCCCTAATTACTATAGTATGATGACTATGATTTTAGGATTGTTCTTTAGTGTTTTGGGCTATTATTATGAACTATTAGTGCTGGAATTTTATTTGGTTTAGATCAAATTATTAATTGATGTTTTAGCATGTTTTAAAGTTATTAGTTTTTCACGATTTGAAGGACTTGTGAATTATTTAATTTTCTCCTTGAAGTATTTAATTTGAGCATGCTTATTTAAGTTTGGTAAAGTTTATGTCTAATTTTGTGGAATTATTTGAGCATGTTTTGAATTGAAATTAATTTGGGTACGTAATGTACGTAACGCACAAAAGGGAACAGTAGGCTTCTCACGGCTGAGAGCTGGCTCGCGGCCCGCGACCCAGTGCTGCCATCTTCCTTCTTCTTTTGCTTGCTGTCTCGTTTGTTAAGTACGTAGCAGCACTGTTCAGCATATATTTGTGAATTAATATATGCATTTTTATTTATGTTAATCATGGAAGTATTTATGAAATATAAGATTTTGATGTTGGGTGAATGTTGTTCATGTATGAACCTTGTGTTTTATGTTTTTTTGTGAAAGTACTATATGAGTATGTTTTTGATGCATTTTGAGTTATCAACGTCGTAATGCTCGAGGGAGAGTAATACTGCCATTAGCATCACTTCGCCAAGAGTTATGTACGGGGAAAATTTATAATTTAATTATAATTGACTTTGTATCCAAACTCAGATAACGACTTTGATGAATTAGTGATTCAATTGGAATTTTGAAGGAATTTGATTATATTTTGAAATCTTGAATTTATGAAGAATATTTATATTCGCTTATTTTATTCGAATTATTTTGAAGAATTATTTTGAAGAGTTATTTTGAAGTATTTCTTTTTGAAGAATTATGATTTCTATTTGAAGAATCATAATTATTTGAGGTTTGATGATTTGAAGAATATTTGATGATTTGAAGAACATTGATTTGATGAATATTTGATGTTTGCATAATTCTATTGTTTTTAATTGTTTTATTTGAGTTGAGTAGTCTAAGGGATTATGTTATCCCAAAGGTTTTGAACATGCACTCCGAGAGGTCAGGGGGCACTGAGAAGGGTGCTACCCTGCATTGGAGAAACTTAGGATATGTTGTCGTCCGAGAGGTCGGGAAATATTACGTGTATTGTCCCGCATCGGGAGTTTGGCCATTCTTAGAAACAGACGGTAGGGAACGTAACCCATAGGCCGTTCTGGAGGTTGCGATCTGACATTATCTTAGGAAGTGGGTTGCGGGTCACTAGCGTTCAACTCACTCGATAATTATTTATTTATTTACTAAGTTTTTGAAGCCTCTTATTTCTTTTGACGATCTATTTATGGAACTCTTTCCTTCATTGCCTTGAATGATGATTGATGTTTATTTATATTGTTAACTTGAGTTGTTATTCTTACTCTGCATGCTTTAATGATTTTGATATGTCTTTGTATGATTATTTCGTGTGCCTGACGTTATTCTTCATACTTTAAATTGTTAATTTAATCCTGATTGGACTGGTAGAGCTGTTAGTTACTCCCCACTGATTGTGGATTTTTTTTGTTGTATATCTTTGCAGATGTGGAAGTTTAGGATTGTTACAATTTGGACAGGGGTTGTGAGACATGACCTTGTGAGCAAGGGTATGGTCATAGTGATTGTGAATGAGCACATTGATGTAGCGATTAAGACCTCTTCCTTAGTCGATTTTAAGTAGCTTTTATTGGACTTTATAGATTATTTCTCTATGGATTTTTAGTTTATTTTAAATAAGGATTTGGATGTTTTGAGTTTTTAGTATGGGTTGAGGGTATGGGACCTCATCTCCTTATTTATTTTGAGGATATTTAACGTTTGGGATTGTTTATTTATAATATAGTTTATTTACTCCTTAGAGTAGCATTACCCTCTCAGTGGTATTTCTGCTGCCACTGATCTCTTTAATTATTATTTTTATTTAAAAGACGGGATGTTAAAACAAACCTATTACTTTTCTCTCGGGCCACAACTTGAGTTCCTAAACTCAAGTTCTCAACAACAGTTCCCACTACTGTTGTTCCTCTCGAACTTCCCTCAAAGTTCCTTTCTTTCTCTTTCTCACGCTTCACTCAAAGCTTCTCACACTTACAAGAGTTCACTCAAACCCTTACCCAAAATTACAATATGTACAACAATGGAAGAAATAAACTCGAATAAAGTAAGTATGAATTCTCTTAGGAACGAGACTGACTCTTTAAGACAACTAAGAATATTTGGCTAAGTCAGACACACTTAATTCCAAGGTATTAGGTGCCTATTTATAATATACTAAGGCAAGACCATAACTTATGTCCACTAACCCATGATGTCCATTACTTTAATTTATTTATTAGTTTTATTAAACTTTCCTTGAGAAATAAATAACCACTAACCCATTACTTAGCTTAATAGAAGAAGCAGTAATGTTGAACGTGGTTTATAAAACTTGAGGCTTAATTAAACTAATTTAAAATAAATTAAGGCTTAAGAAAATAATCAAGCCCACTAACCACTTCACTGTAAAACGTGTAGCAGTAAGTAGAACGTGATATTAGTCTGCTTGGGGAGTAATTAAATCATTTTCTGTAATTAGTTTTTAGGAAAATATCTTTTATAAATATTTTAAACATAACCGAAAATCATAATTATGTTTTAAAAGAAAATCCTTTTAAAACCGAAATCAGATTAAGTTTAATAAATAAAATCTTTTGACTTATAAAATATAAAAGATAATATTTAAAAGATTTTGATCTTATCCTAATTAAATCAGAAAATCATTTTAAATAAATTCCTAACAAACTAATAAATAACTCCCTAAATTAGGGACTAAGTCAAAACTAACTAAGAACTCTCTAACAACCTTACTTGGGCGCACAAAAGTTTTAGGCGCACGACTTGGGAATTGTTAGCTGTTCCTAAAAGTCTTTTCTAGGTCTGTTCCCTAACCTTGTTCCTAATAGTGCCAGTGTCTATTCCTGTCATGGGAACAGAACTAAGTTCCGTTTGAGAATTCAACACAAACTAGATTAAGTATTTACTCAACCTTAACAAGAAGATATTAAATACATCCTAATGTATTCTAATCTTCACTCGAAGCTTGATACTTCATCTTTCCAACATCTTCACTTCGATCTTTGATTAATTCTCTAATTTAATCTTCGATCAAGTATTCTCTTTGCTCGAGAATGAATTACCTAGCAATATCATAAGTAAAACACAATATGTCTTTTGTTGGTTAAGTCATCTTCAAAACTCAAGGGTCAACAATTTCCCCTTTTTTGAAGATGGCAACAAAAGACATATACTAAATAATAATATTTAATATTTAAACAAGTCATATTAAACTATTAAACAAAGTAATGCAACGAAGTTAAAATAAATTCTAATAGACTATTTATTTTATTTTTAACTTTAGAGAAAAACGATTTTCGCAACTAGAGAACATGAATCAAGGCTAGAAAAATTTACTCTTTGCCTTTCTCTTTCCCCCTTTGGCATCTTCAAAAACATTATTCCACAATTTCGAAAAGATGAAGTTTATCTATCAAAACATATTACACCACCAAACTTAGTGAAAAACATGTTGGTTAGTATAAGTAAATGGAGCATTCAACTCTCAAAAACCGCAATCCATGAATATTAGCCATTCAAAAGACGCACACATGCAAGAAGATTCAACTTAAGATTAGTTAATTAATATTGTTCCATTGTAGCATGCATACGAAGTAAAGAAATTGAAACATTGTTCCCATAATTAACGAAAAGAAAGAAAGATTAAACTAAGAATAATGTTTAGGCTTGAGGAGAGGGGGGTTGTTCGACTTCTTCCACCACATCATTGAGTTTCTCCATGATAAGTGGACTTTAGGTTCACTTATTTGCATTTAGTTTTAGGTCATTTAGATGCATTTTAGGCCATATAGTTTCCTTTTCTTTCCCTTTTTATCCTTTCTCATATTCTCATACTTATCATTTAGTTTTAGTTCATTTGCATGTAGTTTAGTTGCATTTAGATCATTTCATTTGCATGTGCATCCCCCCTCCCCCATGTTATATTTTCTTGGAAGTTTTTTAAAGCTAGATTAGCAAGGAAGAGCCTCCAAAACAGGGGAGCGGACGCTCCTAAGAATGTGGAGCGGGCGCTCCGTGTGTGAAGCAGCAAAGAGAAGTTGGGAGTAGCTCGGAGCGGCCCTGGAGCGTTCCAGGAGCGGGCGTTCCAAGCCTGGAGCTGGCGCTCCATTTTGCAAGGAGCGGGCGCTCTGTCGCCCAGATTGGTTATTTTTCCGTCGTCTTTTACAATTTTGCCCTTATGCTTACGGGGTATAAAACCAATTTTGTAATAATCCTAAAACTAAGCTTTATTTTCTGACATTAATTAGTTTTAATTAGAGAGAGAGTTTTAGAGAGAGAAGTAGAAGTTAGAGAGAGAAACTAGATCTAAGCTTTTGAATGTTGATTATTAAAGCTATTTCAATGGAGTTTTGCATTTGATTTCCATCCTTATTTGAGTATTTCTTCTTACTCTTCTCTTATTTGCTTTTATACTTTCTTTATTTTGATTTAGCATTTGATTAGTAGTAATTAGTTGATGATTATCTTATTTAGTATGATTTCTACCATTGTTGGATCAACTTTGTTGATTGAAGCTTTTTATTTTGTACTTTTCATGGCTAGTGAGTAGTTTACTAGCTAGGGGAAAGGGATGACCTAGGTAATCATTAGTTGACCTTAAAATTCAAGCTTGGGGGTTAGACCTAGGTGAAATTAGGTTGACTAGCTTATTTTATTGCCTTGTTTAATTGATTGATCACCATTTGAACTTGATTTGGGATCAAAAGTGAAGGATTGAGAAATGAAGCTTTTGATTGACCTTAGGCTAGTCAATAGGTCGACTTCACCATGAGAACAGGTGATTGACTTCCTAGGATCTCAATTGAATCGCTATGAGTTATGGAAATACTTGGTTGATTGATTTTACCATGAGAATAGGTAAAATTGGTTGATTAAGTCCTCCTAATTAGCTCGAGAGAGTAATTAGAAAACATTTGAGTGACTTAGTCCCTTAGTTGACCCTAATGAATCCCCTTGGCTTGACAAATAGGTTAGCTAATGGTTAATTAGTGACTCCCCTACCCCTAGTGTCTTCTTATTATAGTTTAAACACATTCATTTAGTTTAATCGTTAGCTAATTCGTTCTTATTTTCTTAGCTAATTAATTTTATTAAAAACCCCTAAAAATAGACTTAGCTTGCTTAATCACTTTCAAACCTTGATTAATCCGTGCTTCCTTGTGGATTTGACCCTTTCTTACCCTATATTAGGCTAAGTTAGGTTATAATTTAGCACGTGCAACGATCGTGTCAAATTTTGGCACCGTTGCCCGGGAAGCAACGGATTACATTGCATTGAATTGTGATTTTTGAGTCTAAGTCAACTCGATTCCCCCTCCCCTTTTCTATTTTTATTTTTCTTTGGTTACCGATTGGTTTCTTGCTACTTTGTGGTAATCCCTTATGTTGCTAATCTTTCTCTTTAGCTTTTGTATTTGCATGTCAAGAAGGTTACGAGGAGATCTATTGCTTCCAATCGACCACAATCTTGAGGGCACTTTACGGGAGTTGAGGAGGATTTTTCGGAACCAAGGGTACTAGCTACTAGTGAGGAGCAACCGGGGGAGGTATTTGAGGAAGATCAATCTCGTTCTTCTACTTCTAGTATCATGGCGGAGGATCCACCCGTTCCAAGAGCTTTGAGGGACTATGGTCACCCCGAGGCATTTGAGCTCAAAAGTGGGATACGGAGGCCGACAACAACCGCTAATTTTGAGTTCTCTCCATATTTGATTAGAATGATCAAGCAAGAGCCTTATGGAGGATGTACTCATGAGTGTCCACTTGAACATTTGGAAAACTTTCTTGAGATTTGTGCCACGGTCAAGCAAAATAATGTTACTCAAGAGTTCGTGAGGCTTAATCTTTTTCACTTCTCTCTCACCGGGAAAGCCAAGAAGTGGTTACATCAATACCTCCCGATTCCTTGACTACTTGGGCACAAGTAACGGCGGCTTTTGTTGATGAGTTCTACTCCCAAGAGAAGACTTCCGAGGCTAGGAGGAAGATCCCTAATTTCATACAAGATGAGGATGAGAGTTTGAATGAGGCATGGGATAGGTTCAAAGACCTCCGAAGGTCGTGTCCGCACCATGGGTATAGTCAATGAATGTTGATGCAAAGCTTCTATGATGGGTTGCTTCCCATGACTAGAGCTAGTCTTGACTTCGGAGTGGGGGGTCAACTCACCAAGCTACCGGTTGATGATATTGAGCCCACCATAGAAGAGGTTGTGAGGCATTACTCTTGGGGGAACACAAGGTCTACAAGCAAGAAGGTTAGTGGAAAAGGGAAGTATGATGTGGAGGCTATGGTTCATATCCATGCCAAGCTATACACTCTAGTTAATAAACTTGAGAAGGTGAACTTAGCATCCCCAAGCCCACCACCTTCCCAAGCTTTCTCTTGTGAAATTTGTGGGGCACCGATCATGCAAAGTCTTATTGTGGTGGATCTATGGAACATGTGGCATGAGTTTATGCAAGGCAAGAAGGGCCTTCAAACTTCTACAACCAAGGAAGGTGGAACAACCCCTCTCACGGATCATGGAAATACCCTCCACCACAAAATTACAACAACTACACCTCCAACTTTCGACCACCCGGTTTTAACCAACCACAACAAAGGCCACCCTTTGAGCCTAACCCACCAAAGCTTTCATTTCTTGAGTCTACACTTTAAATTTTCATTTCCCAACAAACCAAGACTAATGCCGATAATCATAAAAAGTTTGGAGATATTCACTCTTCCTTGCATCAAATGCAAGCTCACAACAAAATGATTCCGACCCAACTTGCTCAAATTGCCCAACAAGTGAGCAACCCCACTTCTTCTTCTACTCAATTCCTAGCCAACCCGTGATTCACGATCATGCCAAGGCCATCACTTTGAGATCCGGAGCAAACTATGAGGGGCCTAAGAAGCCTAGTGAGGTGAATGAAAGCCCGGGAAGTTGAGAAAAAGGGGAGTGAAGGGGAGGTTGAGAAGCTTGTTGAAGAGGTAATAGTGGAGGATGAAAGTGATGTTGTACCGAGCCAAGAGAAAGAAGTTCATGATCAACCGAAAGAGGCTAGTCAAGCAGCACCCAAGGCTTATGTGCCTCCGATTCCTTTTCCTCAAAGGCTAGCTAAGAAACAACTCAATGATAAATTCATGAAGTTCTTGGAAGTCATGAAATGACTTCAAGTGCACATCCCTTTCCTCCAAGCCATGTCTCAAATGCCCACTTATGCCAAGTTTCTTAAGGAGCTCCTCTCCAACAATACCAAGCTCGAAGAAAGTGCTACTATTGCTTTGACCGCCAAAGTTAGTGCCGTACTTCAAAACAAGCTTCCCAAGAAGCTTGAAGATCCGGGGTCATTTTCTATTCCTTTGAAGATTGGGAACTTGGAGCCCAAGAGGGCCTTGGTGGATTTGGGGGTGAGTGTGAGTTTGATGCCCTTGTCTATAGCTAAGAAAATTAATTTTGAACTCAAGCCTACAAGGAGGGTCATTCAACTTGCCGATAGATCGGTGAAAGTCCCGGTTGGAGAGTTGGAGGATGTGTCGGTCCAAGTTGGAAGGGTTTTCATCCCTTGTGACTTTGTGGTTATGGAGATGGAGGAAGACTCCCAAGTTCCTCTTATACTTGGGAGGCCTTTCCTTAAAACGGTCGGGGTTCTTGTTGATATGAAGCGTGATGTGCTTACATTAAGGGTTGGAGATGAGAGCATGAAGTTTGCTTTCAAGCAATCAATGAAGTCTCCAATCATGGAAGAGGTGAACATAATAGATAGTTTTGATGAGGAGGTCTTGAGTTTAAAGGGTATGGGGGGTAAGAAGGACCCCTTGGAAGATGTACTTTTCGGAGAGGATTTGGAGGATAACGAGGAAGGGAAAAACTCCAAACTTGCCATGGATGCCTCTCCAACCTATTGTGCTAGGGAGGAGAAGATCGAAGCCCTTGAGGTGCCTTCACCTAAGGAGGAGAGTTCTAAGCCTCCTCCCAAGGTAGAGTTGAAACCCCTTCCCCCTTCTTTAAAATATGCATTTCTTGGTGAGGGTGAGACTTACCCGGTGATAGTCAATGCTACACTTGAAGGCACTTAGCTTACTCAACTTCTTGATGTCCTTCGGGAACATAGAAGTGCCATTGGGTATAGCATTGAGGATCTCAAGGGGCTAAGTCCTACCCTATGCATGCATAGAATTCATCTTGATGACGATCATGCTTCTTCTATTGAGCCTCAAATGAGGTTGAATCTCAATATGAAAGAAGTGGTCAAAAAGGAGGTCTTGAAACTCCTTGAGGCGGGGATAATCTACCCTATCTCCGATAGTGGGTGGGTTAGTCCCGTCCATGTGGTCCCTAAAAAGGCAGGCATGACCGTCATCACCAATGAAAAGGGAGAGCAAATCTCCACTAGATCGGTGGCCGGGTGGCGTATGTGAATAGATTACCGGAGATTGAATAAAGCCGCCCGGAAAGATCGTTTTCCCATCCCGTTTATAGATCAAATGTTGGAAAGGTTGGCGGGTCATTCCCATTTTTGTTTCCTTGATGGTTATTCGGGGATCTTTCAAATTTCCATCCACCCCGATGACCAAGAAATGACTACATTCACTTGTCCATTTGGTACTTTTGCTTATCGAACGATGCCATTTGGCTTGTGCAATGCGCCCTCTACATTCCAAAGATGTATGGCCACCATCTTTTCGGACATGTTGGAAGATACCATTGAGGTATTCATGGATGACTTCTCCGTGGTAGGTTCATCTTTTGACGATTTTCTCAAGAACTTGAAAAATGTGGTTCAAAGATGTCAAAAGATGAATCTAGTGCTTAATTGGGAGAAGTGCCACTTCATGGTTAAGGATGGAATTGTGTTGGAACACAATATCTCCCAAAAGGGAATTGAGGTAGATAGGGCCAAGATTGAGGTCATAGAGAAGTTGCCCCCACCTAATACAGTGAAGGGAGTGCTTTCTTTTTTGGGTCATGCCGGTTTCTATCGCCGGTTCATAAAAGACTTCTCTAAGATTGCTAGGCCCCTATCCAGCCTCTTGCAAAAAGATAATGAGTTTGTTTTTGATTATGATTGCATGAACGCTTTTGAGACTTTAAAGCATGCCCTTATTTCCGTCCCCATTGTGCAAGTTTCTGATTGGAGCTTGCCTTTTGAAATAATGTGTGATGCTAGTGATTATGCAGTGGGAGCCATTTTAGGACAAAGAAAATAAGGGAAGATTCATGTTGTTCACCATGCGAGCAAGACACTTGATTCGGCTCAAAAGAACTACGCCACAATGGAGAAAGAGTTGTTGGCGGTTGTGTTTGCCTTTGATAAGTTCCGGCCTTATCTTGTTTGCTCCCAAGTGGTAGTGTACACGGATCACTCGGCAATCAAGTATCTTATGGCCAAGAAGGATGGGAAGCGGCGGTTGATTCGATGGATCTTGATCCTTTAAGAATTTGATATTGAGATTAGAGACAAGAAGGGAACGGAAAACTTGGTGGCTGACCACCTTTCACGGTTACCTTTGATTGAAGACTCCCCCTCCCATGAGCTTCCCATTGATGATAGCTTAAAGGATGATCTACTATACTCCATCAAAGCCCTTGATACCCCATGGTATGCCTACATGGCGAACTACTTGGCTTGTGGGATCATTCCTTTTGAGTTTACATATCAACAACGAAGGCGGTTCCTCCATGATTCTAAGTTCTATGCGTGGGAGGACCCACTTTTGTTCAAGAAGGGGGAGGATGGTTTATATCGGAGATGCCTTCCCGATGATGAGATACCAAGTGTGATAGAGAAATATCATTCATCCCCTTTTGGTGGACATATGGGCGCTGACAAGACCGTTGCCAAGATCTTATCATGTGGATTGTGGTGGCCCAAAATGTTCAAGGATGTTTGGAGCTTTGTGAAAGCTTGCGATCGGTGTCAAAGGGTTGGCAACATCTCAAAAAGGCATGAATTTCCCCTCACTAACATTCTAGAGTTGGAGATCTTTGATGTTTGGGGGGTGGATTTCATGGGACCTTTCCCTTCTTCACTTGGTAACTCCTACATTTTAGTTGCGGTTGACTATGTCTCCGAATGGGTGGAAGCAATTGCCTCTCCTACAAATGATGCTAAGGTAGTTACCAAGCTCTTCAAGTCCGTGATATTTCCGAGGTTTGGGGTTTCGAGGGCCGTGATTAGTGATAAGGGATCCCATTTCGTCAAAAAGAGTTTCCAAACACTCCTCTCCAAATATGGGGTGCATCATAAAATAGGGCTCTCCTATCATCCACAATGAAGCGGCCAAACGGAAGTGTCAAACAGGGAGGTGAAGCTCATCTTGAAGAAAACCGTTAACCGATCTCGCAAGGATTGGTCATTAAAGCTCGATGATGCTTTATGGGCTTATAGGAAAGCTTTTAAGACCTCAATTGGCACAACCCCCTACAAGCTTATGTATGGCAAATCATGCCACTTGCCATTTGAGTTAGAGCACAAAGCGTATTGGGCCATCAAGCTTTTGAATTTTGATCTCAAGTCATCCGGAGAAAGAAGACTTTTGGATGTTCATGAGCTCGAAGAGCTTAGGCGGGATGCCTATGAAAATGCTAGGATCTACAAGGAGAGGACTAAGGCATGGCATGATCGAAGGATAATGAAGAGAGAGTTCAAGGTAGGAGACAAGGTCCTTCTCTTCAACTCTAGGCTAAGACTTTTTCCGGGGAAACTTAAGTCTAGGTGGAGTGGACCGTTTGAAATTAAAACAGTGTTCCCGCATGAAGCGGTGGAAGTGTGGAGCGAAGAAAAATGGACGTTCAAAGTAAATGGGCAAAGACTCAAGGTATATCACGATGGAACCCAAATTGAGCACATTTGTCACATTGCTTTGGATGAATACCCCCTTCCCCTATGAGAATTTTATTCGTAGGGAGGTCAAGCTAATGACTTCAAAGAAGCGCTTACGGGAGGCAACCCGAGTTTTTAGCTTTTAATGAAAAAGAAAAAAATTGATGAGAAAAAGAAAGAATGCAAAAAAAAAAAAATGAGAAAAAGAAAAAAATGAGAAAAAAAAATTGAGAAAAAGAAAGAATGAAAAAAATGAGAAAAAGAAAGTATGAAAAAATTATATAAAAAAAGAGAGGAGTGAATAAGAGGTTTAGTATTAGAAAGATTAGAGGAAGAGTGAAAAAGATGGAATTTTGGTTAAGTATGGAAGAAGAGAGGGAGGATCGAGCCCAAAAAGCCAAGAGAGGAGCGCTCCCCTAAGGGAGCGGGCGCTCCATTTCCCGCAAAAACAAGGAAAGGAAGCAGTGAGTTGGAGGGGGGGGGAGCGAGCAAGGAGCGCCCCGCTTCAGGCTTGGAGCGGGCGCTCCATTTTGACTGGAGCGGGCGCTCCGTTGCCGAGCATGCTCCCCTTAGTTTTTTTCAATTGTTTTCACGTGCCAAATTTATTTTCCTTCCCCCCATCCGCCCCACTCTTCCTCACATCACCCTCATTCATTCGCTCATTTCCTCATCCTTTCACATTCAAACCCCCTTTTCTCTCTCTAAACTTCATTAAAACTCAACCTTTAAACCTCCACATATCCTTCATTTCTCAACTTTTTCACTTACTTCCTTCACAAAACCTTCATCTTTTCTCCTCCTCTACACAAAGAACCTACTTTCATCAAAAATCCCCAAATTCAAAAATTCGTCATCACTCAAAAGTTGAAGTTTGGGGGAGATTTCTTGAAGAAAAAGGTTAAGGAGCACGGTTGGAGCTTGAAGTAACCTACATTGTTCGCAATTGTGGATTTTCTTCACCCCTCTTAAAGAGGGAGGTAAAACCCTAACCCTAACCCTAACTTTCATTTTTCTTCTAGATTTGGCTTAGAAATTTGAATATATGATGATTGTGGTGCTTCTTGTTGACTTAGCTGGTAGATTTAGATAGATTTTGATTTTTATTAGGAATTTTTTTTGAATTTCTGTGTGATTTCTTTCATTCTTTTCTTTTTAGTTGCTTACTCTTTTAGCTTACTTAGTTTAATTTTTCCTATTTTCTTTTGTTTTTAATTTTTTCTAGTTTCTTTTCCATTTTTTCTTAATTTTTACTTTGATTTTTTTATTTGTGTGACTATTTGTTTTTTTTTCTTTATTTCATTTTGTTCTTTGAAAATTTTGTTTTAGTCGGTGCCCTCATTTTTGAGCTTATGTCGAGTTTAGCTCGTGGTCTTTTGATTTCTAAAAACTAGCAATTGGTTGAGTTATTCTCTGTAAACTCCAAGCATGGATCGTTTTCGCAAAAAAAGTAAGAAAGACCGTGGCTCTTCTTTCCAAAAGAACCAAACGGGCACTTTTCCGGCCCTTAAGTTCATCAACCCTGAACACTAACGTTGGTATGACAAACTTAAGCGCCGAAAGATTAAAGCTTCCAAGTTTTACCATGCGGACACCATGGAAAGTCTAGGGATAAGGCGTGATGTAAGGCGGGCCTTGTTTGTTCTAGTCATGGAACGCTTTTACACGTTTCGCGCTTTGACATATGAGCGCCTCACCTTGGAATTCTTAGCCCATCTCGAGAGACGTGAGGTTGAGGGACATGAGGGGGAGTATGAAATCTCCTTACAATTGTTCAATCAACCCCAATGCATCTCTTTGGCGAGGCTTAACGAAATTTTCCAATATGATGCCTCAAACGCCATTCACAATCCCGAGACTTGGCAATATACTGTCTTCTATCAAAGGGATGTATTTTGGCGAGACATTGCCGGATACGCCCCCTTTGATCCAAAGACGGGGTATTCCTCTCACATGCATTCCCCCATCCTTAGATACATTCACCCCTCTTGGTTATCGCCATTTACTCAAAAAGGAACCAAGTAAGGTAGCCTCGGAGGAGGTGAATGCACTCTACATTGCAGCCCGTGCCCCAGAGGAAATTGGGGCAAGTTGAATTTCAAATTTCTATTTCTCCATGTCTTGCTATACGACGTGGGGAACTATTCAAATCCGATATTCATTGTGGGGTAATGGTGACTATCATTGCCACCGCCCTTGGGTTTCGGGAGCAACTCTCTTTGTTGACTCCAGTTGATGAGAACCCCTTCCTTGATTTGAATTATATTCGAGCCGCCGGGTGGATTGATTTTACCCCTGATCCCGAACGGTTTGTTTGGAAGGTAAGGGTCGTCATCACTGTTACTTACCAAACTCGGAGGTGACCCGATTTGATCGCGACGGGGAGGATGCTGATATTCTTCTCATCCCTTTTGAGCCCCCCGTCGGGCAAGCCAAGGCCGCACGCGTCGACTTAGCTCCTCCTCTCCTTCAAGAGGAGCCGAGTTCCGGCTGTTGCTCCTCAGTGTCGTCCTGCTCTTTTGACTACGAGGGGGCCTATTATAGTCTTGCTCTCAACCAATATCGCATGATGAATACGATCCAAGGCATGAGAGAAGACTTGATTGGTATGATGGTACAAACTAATGTTATGTACCATCACCACGTGGATAGTGGAAATGTTGACCCATATGTCAACTTTCCAAATTTGCCTCCTCAACAAGGGCCAGTACCGTGATGGAATGAACGCCAACCCACGTACCTGTATTGGCCCCATCGCGACCCACCCTATGATTGGCGAGCACTCGGGGGTTCTAACCCCATGGGTGATCCCGCTTATCCCCACTCCTATAGCGCTTGGCCGCCGGGTTACACGGGCGGTTGGGAGCCTCATGGCCCCGCCCCTTTAGCTTTCTAAGGCTCAATGTCGTGCCCTCCCCCTTCGGTTGACATGCCACTGCCTCCCCCTTTGGGAGAAGGTTCATCTCACATGGACAAGGACTAGTTCCTCTTGGCCCGCTCCCCCTTTACTTGTTTTGTATGATTGCACTGAGGACGGTGCCTTGATTGTTTGGGGAGTGTTTATATTTGATTATGCTCGCGGGGTGTGGCTTCTTTTTGGGGGTTTGGGGTGTCTTGTTGGGTACGCGTCTTAGAGAGGATGCATTGCTAGGTCGGGTTTACGGGGCATGATAGGAGAGTGTGCTTCATTGTTTAATGCCTTGATGAATTTGATGATTTGGACCATGGTTGACTGTTTTCTTGTATATTTCATGTATATGACTTTCTCTTTTTTCTTCCTTTTTATTTCTTTGTATATATCTTTTTGCTTTACTTTTCTTTTTATTTTCTTCTTCACTCCTTTAGGTCTTAGACTTGCATGTAGTATAGTTGCATAGCATGATAGTTTGGTATGTAGCTTTTGAATTGCATATAGGATTTGTCTTTGGTAGTTTGCATGTAAATTTCTAAAATTTTTAAAAACATCAAAAAGATTTTTGCATCACCTAATTAAGGAATGACTCTATATTATGAATTTAGAGGTTAGAGGTTGGGAACTTGACTTTCGAGTAGGGGTGTAGTAGCTTGAGTGCCTTATGTGCTCGTTAGGAGTATTAGGGGTGCTTTAAGCTTGGATGCCTAGGTCTTATTACGAATAGACCCCTCGATTGTCCGAGACTCGCCTTCAGCGTGAATAAGTGTCAGTATGTCCCCATAAAAAGTCTTTACTCTCTCCTTTGACCTTGGATAAGCCCTTAGGTGACGTCAGCATGTCAAGGATTGATTACCAGTCAATCCCCGACGGAAGCTGCATTGGTTTCTAAGAACAGGTAGGTCGAACCTACCCCATGCCTGCTGTAAGCACTCCTGATCCTGAAGTGCGGGACACTGGACATTTTTGTACAGTGGACCTGTTTGTGATGGATCAATCAAAATCAACTCACCTCGAGAACCCTTCTAGCTCAATAAAGCGGAAGGCCAGTAGCCTTTTTTTTTTATAAAAAAGGAAACAAAAACAAAAAAAACAAAAAAAAATTAGAAAATGAAAAGAAAAAGAGCCCTTTTGGCCAATTGGATCAAATAAGTGGTGCATAAGAGCCCACAAGGCTAGTAGCCTATAGTTATAAAGAAAAAAACCATGTTTTGGCCTCTAGAGATGCTCCAATGCCTTTGGTATGAGCTACCTTACCCTCTTATCGCGTCTCATACCGAGTGCTCGGTACCGTGCCTCAGAAACATGACTATCGAGTGAGAGGTAGACCGCATGAGGAGGTAGTCTAGGGCCTTGCAACAAAAAAGGGAGTTAACTAGTGAATAAATAGGCTAACTTGGGGGATCTTGTGAGCTTGTGGGGCGTGATTGGTACAAGGTTGAACGAGTTTTTCCATTTTGTAGGAAAAGGTTTCACTTAGGATCAATGAGGGCTTGTGTGATAGTGGAGGAACCTCTAGGACGATCATTTTCTTTGCACACTAGCTTAGACCACCCCTTTGACCCCTAACCTGTGGATAAGGAAGGACAACTATAAGCTTCGAAAGTTGGTCGAGATTTCCCTTTGCCTTGACACCTCTTATAAGACGAGGACCTTGATTGTGTGATGCTCTTTCTAGTTGTATTTCATGCATTTGTTTCCTAGGGATTGTTAATTGCTTGAGGACAAGCAATTGGTAAGCTTGGGGGAATTTGATAAGTGGACTTTAGGTTCACTTATTTGCATTTAGTTTAGGTCATTTAGATGCATTTTAGGCCATATAGTTTCCTTTTCTTTCCCTTTTTCATCCTTTCTCATATTCTCATACTTAGCATTTAGTTTTAGTTCATTTGCATGTAGTTTAGTTGTATTTAGATCATTTCATTTGCATGTGCATCCCCCCTCCCCCATCTAATATTTTCTTGGAAGTGTTTTAAAGCTAGATTAGCAAGGAAGAGTCTCCAAAACAGGGGAGCGGGCGCTCCTAAGGATGCGGAGCGGGCGCTCCGTGTGTGAAGAAGAAAAGAGAAGTTGGCAGTGGCTTGGAGTGGCCCTGGAGCGTTCCAGGAGCGGGCGCTCCGTCGCCCAGATTGGTTATTTTTCTATCGTCTTTTACAATTTTGCCCTTATGTTTACGGGGTATAAAACCAATTTTGTAATAATCCTAAAACTAAGCTTTGTTTTCTGACATTAATTAGTTTTAATTAGAGAGAGAGTTTTAGAGAGAGAAGTAGAAGTTAGAGAGAGAAACTAGATTTAAGCTTTTGAATGTTGATTATATAAGCTATTTCAATGGAGTTTTTCATTTGATTTTCATCCTTATTTGAGTATTTCTTCTTACTTTTCTCTTATTTGCTTTTATACTTGCTTTATTTTGGTTTAACATTTGATTAGTAGTGATTAGTTGATGATTAGCTTATTTAGTATGATTTCTACCATTGTTGGATCATCTTTGTTGATTGAATCTTTTTATTTTGTACTTTTCATGGCTAGTGAGTAGTTTACTAGCTAGGGGAAGGGGATGACGTAGGTGATCATTAGTTGACCTTGAAAGTCAAGCTTGGGGGTTAGACCTAGGTGAAATTAGGTTGTCTAGCTTATTTTATTGCCTTGTTTAATTGATTGATCACCATTTGAACTTGATTTTGCGATCAAAAGTGAAGGATTGAGAAATGAAGCTTTTGATTGACCTTAGGCTAGTCAATAGGTTGACTTCACCATGAGAATAGGTGATTGACTTCCTAGGACCTTAATTGAATCGCTATGAGTTGTGGAAATACTTGGTTGATTGATTTTACCATGAGAATAGGTAAAATTGGTTGATTAAGTCCTCCTAATTAGCTCGAGAGAATAACTAGGAAACATTTGAGTGACTTAGTCCCTTAGTTGACCTTAATGAATCCCCTTGGCTTGACAAATAGGTTTGCTAATGGTTAACTAGTGATTCCCCTACCCCTAGTGTGTTCCTATTATAGTTTAAACCCATTCATTTAGATTCATCGTTAGCTGATTCGCTATAATTTTCTTAGTTAATCAATTTTATCAAAAACCACTAAAAATAGACTTAGCTCGCTTAATTACTTTCAAACCTTTATTAATCCGTGCTTTCTCGTGGATGCAACCCTTTCTTACCCTATATTAGGCTAAGTTAGGTTATAATTTGTCACGTGCAACGACCGTGTCACTCTATCACTTCCTTGTGGTTGCGATCCACGGTTTGAGAAAGCTTAAATATCATGGACTCCAATAGCATCATGTTATCAGTTACTTTTTGGAGCGCCACAAGATTCGCCTTTAGATGATTCATGAGAACCTCTTGAACCATAAATGCCTTATCCACTTTTTCGACAATCCTTTGACAATCTTGCTCACACCTTAAGCTTCTTGAGCAAATTCCATCATTGCCTTCGATTGACCCATGACTAAAGTAAATAAATGATCCAACCTTTGAACATTTGCAAAGGTATAAGTAGCACCGATGGTGGGGTTTGAAGATGTAGATGATGAAGGCTTTTGTGGTGTGGTTGCGGCAGTGGGTTCCTTAGGGTCAGGAACATTTGTTTGTTCCTTAGAGATGGGAACAACAGCTGGTTCCTTTCCCTTAGGAACAACAGTGATAGGTTGTTTGGAAGGAGGAGGGATTGGTGAATTTTGTGGCTTGTTATGTTTGGCAGATGTAGTTTTGGTGGTGAAGTGTCAATAGGAGCAGGGGATTGTTCCCTTGATGAAGGAACACAAGCTTCATAAGCTTCTTTAGCGATCAATTGTACTACATCATCATCAACAACATCATCATCAAGCATAAAGGAAGGAGAGCTCAATACCTTCAAGTTGCGAATGCGCCTACTTGATCTAGGAGCATGTAAAACCAGTGTCTCCTTCTCCAACTCTTCCTTGTCAACAACTTGCTTCCCTTTAGCCTTTTCTTTTTTTTTCATTTTTTTTTCATTTTCATTTTCTTTTCTTTTTCTAATTTTCTTTTTCTTCTTCTTTTTCGATTTCCACCTCAATATCAGTTTCCTCATTCTCTTCTCCTTCACCGTCATTCTCTATCTCATCATCATCCAAGTTTGAACGCCCTTGCACAACTTCACCATCGACAATCGAGATATTCAAATTATTGAGTGCCTTTGTGTTCAACAAATTTCCCGTTGTAACACTAACTTGATGAACCCCATCAAGCTTCACATTGAATTGCTTTAATAGAACCGTAACAAGGGCTCCATATCCTACAACTACTCCATTGTTAATGCAATGATTCAAGTTTTGAATCATAAGGGAAGGAAACTTTATTGGTTTATGAGATGCAAGGAAATGAATATAAATCAAATCTAACATGCCAACCAAAGCATGTTTACAAAGACGAGGTAAAGTGCCTTTTTGAGTAGGTGAAAGAGTATTTTGTAGAAGGGGGACATCAGACTATGATCTATAGAGGTAGCACCTCTTTTACCACCATACTTCACCACTAGATCAGTAAAGGAAATGTCAGAAAAAGGATATCCCCGTGTTGTTTCTTAAAATACACATCAGTTTCCTTCACAGGAGCACCAAACAGTTTCCCTAAGGAATCACAATTAAAATCAATTTGTGTTCCTCTAACTAGGGTAGAACAATGTTTCTCCTCATCCATCGAAAAATTCTCACAGAATTCGTCCATTAACTTTGGAACGAGACATTAACCATAAAAATTTTCAAATAGTAGTTCCCAACCTTGAAATTTTAGAATTTCTAGCAATTGATGGAAATTTACCCTTCTACACCAAGCAAGATCGATATATAAACCCGAAACATACCTAGATGGGGTCGATTTCCTTCTAGCCAATTTTGATGTTCCTCTTCTGGGAACAACAGGTTCCCGCTCAGATTTGCATGTGACCCTTCGACTTTCATCTCCACCGCTTGTTCACTTTGTTTCCTTTTTCTCAAAGCTCGTGTGGGTGGATTGGGAGAGATATCTATGGGAGTTGGTGAGTCTTTGTGAGTATAAGAGGGAGAGAGTTTTTCGATTTTAGTTTGAGTGTGGAGGAATTGATTTTTTGTGAGATACATATTTGTGGGAAAAGGGGCGCCTTTTTATTTGGGTGAATGGGTGCAATTTGGTTTAGTGGGAAAGATTAAGATTAGTTTAATGGAGGTAATTAATGAGGAGTTTAATGAAGAAAATGGAAGGTTTAAACAAAATTTGTTTAATCCGTGTGAGGTGCACGGTTTGGATGGAAAGTAGGAGAAAATCAATAAAAGAATTTAAGATAATATTTCTCAACTAATTTGAGAGATATTAGGAAAGAGAAAAAAATAACATCAGATTTTTAGGAGAAAAAATCTAAATAGAATATTTTTGTATTTTTAATTGATTAAACTGAAAAGAAATCCTAAATCTAATATGTCGAGAATAGCATTTGGGAACAGCGGATGGGAACAGAGAAGCTTTCTACTTTGGAACGTAATTAATCTTTTAATCCCTTGTTAACTATTAAGGCATATAATTGTCTAAAGAATACTAAGGATAATATTATTGGACATTAGTGAGTAGTTTTCAGACAATTTCACTCATACATATGAAATAATCATATAAAAGATGTGATGCATTTAAATAGATAAGGACATCAAATTTATTCACATGTAAATAATGTCAAAGAGTCAAGCCAAGAGGAAGAAAGATTATGTCAATTATTTCAACTTAATCAAGCCAAGTTCAAGCCTCAGTTTTTCAAACCGATCTCTAATTAAGGCTTTGTTAGACTATAAGCAATCTGACGTTCAGTTTCACAAAATTCCATTTTAATTAGGCATTGTCCTTAAGAAAATGATGCCTGATATGAATATGCTTAACTCTAGAATGATGCACATGATCTTTAGAAATACTAAAAGCACTAGTATTATCACAATAGATAGGAACACAATCAAAGTAGATTCCATAGTCACGAAGTTGTTGTTTTATCCAAAGCATTTGGGAACAACATGCTGCTGCTGCAACATATTCAGCCTCAGTTGTAGATAAAGCAACTGTGTTTTGCTTCTTGGTACTCCAAGAAACTAAACTATGCCAAAGGAATTGAACCATACCTGATGTACTTTTTCTATTGACTAGATCTCCAGCATAGTCAGCATCTGCAAATCCTTTCAATTCAAAGGTATCACTTCTCTAATAGAACAGGCCAAGGTTATCAGGATCGGGATCCTACTTTGGATCGGATCGGTAGAATCGAATCGGTAGAATCGGATCGGTAGAATCGGATCGTAGGATCGTAGGATCGTAAGATCCTACCAAAAATAAGACCAATCGACAATAAAATGCCCCACACTTAAATCATGTTTTTATAGCAATATAAAGGGTGAAATTTAATAAATATACTATCAAGACTCAACAAACCTCCATATTCCAAATAGTAGTCGTTTTAAAAGCATTTTTGTTACATAAACTTAATTGTTCACACAAATGTAACACTAGTACAAGAAGACAACTCCACAAGTCCATAACAAATCTTCATTATAACCAAAATCCATGGTATCAACATGCTCAACGCTTCCGAAAATGGTGGAACATGAGGTGCCCGTTCCTGTGGATACATTGTCTTCACCATATGTATGGGCATCATCATCAACAAAGTTGATTTCCAGATTTTCAGGATCATCAACCTCATTTGAACCAGCACACATTGCAACTTCATCTTCATCATCACTGATTTCATAGCGTGCAACATTTGTATCTATTATAAAAAAAAAAAGAAAAGGGAAATATGTAAAATAATGTATTGCAAACCGAACTTAATGACTAGATATCTACAAGGAGTATAAGAAACTCACTAGGATATGAATTAATTTATTTATCGTTGTCCTCCTTCATTCTTTGAGTAGCTTCTCGTGCTTGTCTTCTTGCAGCCCTATCAAGGACATTCAACCACACCACACTCCATCCGTCGGAAGAACCGGTTCCTCAACCTCAGTTATGCACTCATCATCAGATTGCAAATCATCTATGATAAGAGGTTGTTGTACCTTAGAAGCACGCTTTTGTTGCTTTTGCTTTAATTTCAAGTTATACATCACAAATACAAGGTCATTCATCTTTTGTTGGTGTAAACGATTTCTTTTCTTCGTATGCACCTTATTATAACAAAAAAAATATATTCAGCAAACACTTAACAGAATATATACTATACTATGCACATTATCTAAGCTGACATACCATCTCAAATGAACTCCAATTTCTTTCACAACCTGATGAACTACATGTTAAGCTCCAAATCCGAATAGATTATCTCTTAAGCTCGGGGCATTGATCTCCACATGAATCCCACCAATCAACTACATGTATTCATATTCACATTAATAAAATTATAGTAGTATATTTTTAAGCAAAGAAAATGATAACATGATAGGAAAGAAAAGAAAGAAAAGTTATACCCGGAGATTTTTTTTTCCTGGTCATCACAGCTGTGGGATATCCAAAGAGTCCTTTTGCATTGTGAACTTAATCTAGTTGCAAATCAATTTGAACTCGTTCTTCTGGATCATGGACCATTCTTTTTAAGCAAGAATACAAACCAATCTTAATGTCTGCATTAGGTTTGAAATTTGGACTGTAATGATTTTGAGGGTTGAGATAGTATCCAGCAGCATGCAACGGTCTTTGTAATTGAGCCTCCTAACGCTCATCAACTATGTCCAACACTGGTTTGTAGCTACAATATAAAAATAAAAGCAAATAGTGATTCACTAAAGTTGAATTACAACAAAAAAAAATAAAAAAAAAATTACTCACTTTTTCTCCACATTGTTGGAATTTTCCTTGATTTGAGCTTTAGCTTGTTCCATTGCTTCATAAATGAATCTCATTGTCGGGTTTTCATCTGAGTCCACCATTCTCAACACTTTCACAAGTGGGAGGGCAGCTTTTAAGCAGGTTACTACTCCTTGCCAAAAACCCCGTGTATCAAGAACTATTCTTTGAACCCTTTTTCCTTCAACAGACGAAGCAAATCTACTTGATCGCCATTTGGAAGATGCAAACATTGCCAACATTGGACCTTTTTGCTCATTTAAACATCTTAAGGTCAAGTGATAAGTGGCAAAATGAGTTACACCGGGCCTTATTAACTCTCTTCCTTTAGTGAACTCTATTAACCAAGTATGTAGCAATTTCCTTGAATATATATACATATGTCGTTATATTTTGGGCTTTTAGAATTGTCAAACTATGTACTTTGAGTTTCTTATCTAAATCCTCTAGCATCATATCAATGCAATGAGCAGCACACGGTGTCCAAATTTTTTAGACCTTTTTTCCATTAACATTTCCCCTGCAGCTTTGTAGTTTGCGGCATTATCAGTCACAATTTGTACCACATTTTCCTCCCCAACCTTTTCCACAATAGCATGTAGCATATCAAACACTTTATCTGTCGTCTTAGAGATATCAGATGTATCTATGGAAGATAAGAAGACATTTTCTTTGGGGCTATTCACTGAGAAATTACAAATTGATCTTCTTTTTTTGTCACTCCAACCATCCGACATGATAGTGCAACCCGTATTTTCCATTCAGCTTTAAATTCCTCAAGCATATCCATCACATTAGCTACTTCCTTGTTCAAAAAAGTCACCCTTATTTTGTGATAACTTGGTGGCTTTAATCCAATTCCATACTTGGCAATCTTTTCAACCATCAACACAAACTCAGGATTGTTCACATCATTAAAAGGAATAGCACTAGTGTAGAAAAATCTAGCAATTTGTTGACACACCTCCTCTCTTTCTTCCCTTTTATATTTTTGATTAAGAGTAGTTTGTGTTGAACTCCTCTTTGTACTTACAAAAGAATCCATGGGCCCTTTACCCTTTTGGTTATAAGCATGGTGCAATTCATACTCATCATCAGTATCACCAATATCAGAAAACTTACGCTTTTTCTTAGTTGCCTCTTGTTCATTATGCGGTAAAATCTCTCCAAATTTCTCTTTAACATCATCAGGGGCTTGCAAACAGGCCTCAACATTAGAACGAGTGCCAGCTAGGTGATGTTTAAGCCTAAATATACCACCAGATCGCACAACCCCACAATAATTGCACCTTACTTTCTTCGCAGCAACATCAACCTCAGTTCCATGTTCCCAACCCGGATCAGATCGAGTACCAGGGGCATTTTTTCTTTTTTTCGCAGAAGCAGACATCTAAATACATGTTGACATTGATTACTAAGTAATTTCCCAAAGAGTTTACAACATATACAAAGTTACACACACAATTATAGTCCAACAAATTTACATGATCTTTTCAACAAATTATTCAAGTGAATCAGTCCCCAATTTACCAATCAAATGGAAGTAATCTATTTCCAGTTAGGGTTCAACAATTTTTAAGCCAAGAATTTTAATCTGTCTTCAATTTACCAACCAAAGAGTTACAAGTTTACAACACATACAACTGACAAAGTTCAATTATTCGAGCATAGCAAGCCAAGAATTCAAATAAATGAGGCTAAAGTTCGAATAATATACCTGGAATGTTCAAGGCTCAAGCGTTTTGTCTGGTTCTTTAATGGAGAAATTGGGAACGAGCAGCAGAATTCGAAGTATCGAGCAGCAACGAGCAGCAACGTGCAGAAATGTGTCGGAAAGAAAGAGTTGAGCAGCACCGTTTCGTCTGGATCTTTGTTTTTTACGGAGGAAAAAGGAGTTGATGGAGAAAGAAAGAGTTGAGTAGCAACTCAGTTGAGAAATGTGTGTTTCTCTCTCTTCACTTCTAGATGGGCCTCAAGCAAAATCCAATACGGTCTTAAACCCTACATTTTACGTTCATTTCAACGGATCGTTAGGATCGAGTTTAGATCGCGATCCCACCGATCCTACACCATCCTAAACGATTCTAATACGATCCTGACGCAAGTTCAATCCTGCTAACGACTCGGATCATTTGGTAAATTCCGGATCGTAGGATCGTACGATCCTACTATCCGATTCTGATAACATTGGAACAAGCTCAATCGTTTGTTCCTTTGAGGTATCAAAGGATTCTCTTCACTGTTGTGAGATGAGGTTCCTTTGGATTGGCTTGAAATCTAGCACATAGACCTACACTAAAAGCAATATCGGGACGACTTGCAGTTAGATATAATAATGAGCCAAGCATACCTCGATACTTGGTTTGATCCACACTTGTTCCTATAGCATCCTCGTCCAACCTAGTTGAAGTTCCCATAGGTGTATGGTTTATTTTTGAAGCCTCCAAACCATACTTTTTCAGCAGTTCCTTGATATACTTTTGTTGATGGATGTAGATTCCTTATTCTGTTTGTTTAATTTGTATCCCCAAGAAGAAATTGAGCTCACCCATCATACTCATTTCGAACTCTTTACTCATGAGATTAGCAAAGTCCTTGCATAAAGATTCATTAGTGGCACCAAATATAATATCATCAACATATATTTAAACTACTAATAAATGTTTTCCTTTTGATTTCAAAAACAAGGTCCTATCTAATTTTCCTCTTTTAAACTCATTTTCAAGAAGGAACTTTAAAAATCTTTCATACCATGCTCTTGGAGCTTGCTTTAACCCATAAAGAGCTTTGTCAAGATTAAAGACGTGATTAGGAAAATCTTTATTTTCAAAACCAGGAGGTTGTTCCACAAAAACCTCTTCATTAAGATAACCATTTAAAAATGCACATTTCACATCCATTTGATACAATTTAAAACCCATGAAAGCTGCAAATGCAATAAATATTCTAATAGCTTCCAATCTAGCAACAGGAGCAAAAGTTTCCTCGTAATCAATACCTTCCTGTTGATTGTATCCTTTCACAACCAAACGAGCCTTGTTTCTTACAATGGTTTCGAACTCATCTAACTTGTTCCTAAACACCCATTTCAAACCAATAACCTTGTTGTGTTTAGGTTTAGGTTCAAGGTGCCAAACCTTGTTCCTTTCAAATTGATGGAGTTCATCTTGCATAGCCACAATCCAATCAGCATCAGTGAGAGCTTCTTCATGGTTCCTGGGTTCCATCATAGAAAGAAAAGCATGAAAAACACACAAATTTCTAATTTGAGATCTCGTTTGAGTTCCCTTGTTAATGTCACTGTTTATGAGTTTCACAAGATGGGAACGCTGATGTCTCCAAGGCTTTGGTTGAAAATCCTGGATGGGAACTTAATTTCCTTGTGCAGCTTGTTGATCATCTTCATGTTCTTGGGAACCAGGTTCAACAATGGTGGATTCATTTAAGAGTGTATCCTCACCTAGTTCACCTTCAGTGTTGGGAACAGGAACATGATGTTGTTCCTTTGGCTTTGTTCCCATGACTTCTTCTTCTCCCAAAATCTCATCAGTTAGAATTTGATCTTTTGTTAAACCTATCTCGTAGTCATCTTCAACCTGTGTGCTTGGAACAAATTTATTTGTTGCATAAAAAATAATATGTACACTTTCTTCTACACACATGGTCCTCTTATTATAAACTTTAGGAAAAATTGAACTTTCCCACCTTTTTAAAACAAGAATTTCAAAACTCCCACCTTTATTTTTATTTTTTTTAAACTCCCACCTTAAAACTACCAAACGTTTTAAAACTCCCACCAGTTAACGGAATCCGTCAAAAAATCCGTCCATACACCATTCCATCTCCCTCTTCTTCCTCCTTCTTCTAATCTACTCTTCAACTCCCCTCATTCTAATTTAGCACCCTTCTTTTCCTTTAACCAAAACCTAATTAAAATAAAAACAACCTATCATATTTCTACACCAAATCCAATAGAAATGTCCAAGCTAATGTACCTCTTCCCCTCCTTATGAAATCAAGAGTTACTAGTACAACACCATCTAGAAAACAACTTAGTTTCCAAACGGCAAACTAGCCCTTGATTCTTGAATTTGATCATTCTCCTAACATCATTCTGCTTCTGGCTGCTATTCACCCCCTCACATTCCAGCAAATAGTTGTATCCATTTGCAAAAGGAGAGTCCCCCCTCCTTGGTTGTTTCTGAAACCTACCTTCATCCTCCAATTACTTCATATCCTCAACCTGTTCATTATATGTCACCAGTGCAATGAAAGACTTCCTGATAGCCACATTGTCACTCTGACCTTCATGGTGTTTTGCTGATTTTGCCACCTGTTGGAACTCGTTATTCTATCTGGCCTTTTAGGCAGTTCTTACTGAATTATAACATCCTCCTCTGTCTTGTTTTGTAATCGAACCACATTAGTTTGCTGTGGTTTTGGTCTCCAAACTTTCCTAACAACACCCTCCTACATTCTGCACCAGGGCGACCATGGATCTACAGCCTTTGCACACCACTGGTTTCTGTTCTTAAAACACTTCAGCTCTAGTATCAATTCCTTTTTCATTGATAAAATCAACACATTCTGGCAGTTAGTGATTTGGAGCAACCTATATAAGCACCATAGCATATACCAACTTCTCTTTATCTCTCTCTTAAATGTAGCCTGGTTTACCTTCACAGGCTTCCCAATGCTGAATGCTCTCTAGTATTATTTAAATAGACTCATCTTCCCCCTAATACTTGAAGTCTACCTTAACCTGAATCCAAGCAGGAACCATCTTTATATCATCCTTGGCAAAACCCACATCAGATCTCGAAGCTTTCATATACACAGGTGTATATCAAAGAAGGGCCTGGTTCCATTCCATTCAACAGAGTATCTCTTTTATCCACTGAGTGAAATCTAACTATATAAACTGCCTTCCTTAACAAAGCTCCCCAGCTTCTTTTCCTCCTTATAACTATCAAAGGTGGAAATTAATAATTAAGATATCATCATCTTCATCACTTGACGAGAGAGTTAGAACACAAGAGAGACAAGCTATTCAATCTATACGTGAGCAATGAGCAATGAAGGAGAGTTGAAAAGTAGATTAGAAGAAGGGAGGAAGAAGAGGGAGATGGAATGGTGTATGGACGGATTTTTTGACGGATTCCGTTAACTGGTGGGAGTTTTAAAACGTTTGGTAGTTTTAAGGTGGGAGTTTAAAAAAAAACAAAACAAAGGTGGGAGTTTTGAAATTCGTGCTTTAAAAAGGTGGGAAAGTTCAATTTTTCCTAAACTCTATAAGCCTTGCTACTTGAAGTGTAACCTAGAAATACCGCTTCGTCACTCCTAGCATCAAATTTCCCAAGACTCTGTTTCCCATTATTATGAACGAAACATTTACATCCAAATGTCCTAAAATAGGTAATATTGGGATTTTTACCAAAATAAAGCTCATAAGGGGTTTTGTTCACCAAAGGTCTCACCATGGCACGGTTTATAATGTGACAAACAATATTCACAGCTTCGGCCCAAAAGTTCCTAGGAAGTCCACTAGCTATCAACATAGTTCTAGCCATTTCCTCTAAGGTTCTATTCTTCCTTTCAACAACACCATTTTGTTGAGGTGTCCTAGGGGCGGAAAATTTGTGGTCCAAGCCATGTTCCCTACTATAGTCGTCAAACTTAAAGTTCTCAAATTCCTGGCCATGATCGGATCTAATGTGTAACAGTTTTTGACCACTCAATTTTGAACTTTCTTTGCAAACAGTAAGAACTCATCATAAGTCTCATCCTTGCTAGAAAGAAATATAACCCAAGTAAATCTAGAATAGTCATCAACAATTACTAGCACATACTTCTTGCCACTCCTACTTTGTATCCTCATTGGTCCACACAAATCCATATGAATTAACTCTAATGGTCTTGTGGTACTCACCACATTTTTGGACTTAAAGGAGGACCTTACATGCTTTCCTCTAGCACACGCATCACAAACTCGATCTATGTGAAACTTAATTGAAGGTAAACCTAAAACTAGCTCATTCGATCGAAGTTTGTCAAGCAAAGAAAAACTAGCATGTCCAAGACGCATATGCCATAATAAAGGATCATCATCAATAACACTAAGGCATGTAAACAGATTTTTGGGAACAAGGTTAAGATCCACAACATATGTGTCCCCTTTTCTTGTTCCTTCTAATACGACATCCTTAATGCTTTTGTTAACGATCAAACATTTTTCGCTATTAAACTTCACATTATTCCCCTTATCACATAATTGGGAAATCCTCAACAAGTTATGCTTTAAACCATTAACTAGAAAAACATTATCTATGGAATGTGATGATGACTTGCCAACTTTGCCCATGGCAATTATGTTGCCTTTCATGTTGTCACCAAAACCATTGTCTAGGTACCATGTGTTGTTCCCCCTCACTCTAGCCTGCAAGAAAACTAATTGTTAGAGTTAGGAACCCAATCTCTCTTGGGTTCCTTTGCTTCATTAACATTAGATTTCTCTTACCAAGTTAATTTGCTTGTTTCCAAGTTTTTGTCTAATCGACCAAGTCTAATAAGACATGAGTTCCTATAATGACCAATTTTCCCACAAAACATACAAACTTTATCACTTGGTAAATCAACTCTCTTTTTAGGTTTTTCAAATTTGTTTTTGTGATTGAAACCAAGACCTTTAGTTCATTTGGTTTGAGGGTTTTTAATCCAATTAGGAATAGGAAGGAACTTCTTGTTCCTACTTAAGTTCAGTTCCCCTTCAAGTTCCTTGTTCTCTTTTTCCAAAAAAGAAACATGATTTTTCAACTCTTTTATTTCAGTTTTGAAACTTTGCAAGGGAACTGACTTAATGTCAAAGGAACTCACTTCAAGAACAAACTCTTTCAATTGAGATAACTCAGGGCTTAATAAGAACTTCTCATTTAACAACTTTGAAATTCTCTTTTAAACTTATATTGTTATCAAACAACTCAAAAAATCTTTTTTCAATATCAGTTCGAATACTTTTAAGCCAAGAAGTATGTTCCTTTGCAACAACTAAAGCATGTTGACTTTGCTTCAACTTAATGGACTCATCTGTGCAATCATTTACTACAACAATAAATTCAAAAAATTGCTCTTTGCTTAAAGAATTAAGACGAGTTGTGATAGTGTCTAAACTTGCCTCAAGAGATTCGATCTCATCATTAGATTTGGAATTGTCGAGTGCCATGAGACAAAAGCTTGTTGTTTTGCGGTTTTGCATCCCAAGACACGAGCAGTTTAATGGCAAGAGTAATAATTTCCATTTTTTCGAAATCAGCTCTGTCGAAATCAGAGATGGATTTAGGAATTACCTCTTTCTTGTCATTAGTGGTAGTGACTTCAAAGTCGCGTACCTCTATGACTCTCCATCATAGTTGTTAGAATCCCGATTCGAGTCGTAGAATCGTACGATTCTACGACTCAACTATAGTCATCCGATTCTATCTACGATTCTATACGATTCTAGTAATTACTTATAACTTACAAGGAATTTAGAATTATAAATCAAACTAAATCATGGCAACAAAGGTATTAATCAATATATATTGTCATTTATTGCCTATTTATAGTGTAAACATCTTTTTTTCGCAATTAATATCTTTTCAAACTTATGATACGAGCAAAATTTAATGGAAGTTGACTATAATATCTTGACTCTGCATGTTTGTAGAATCGTACGATTCTACGATCCGATCTTACGATTCGATTCTAAGAGCCCCTTCCGATTCAAAGTAGAAGATCTCCATTATGTTCTTCCCGTATGTATAGAATTTGCCGTTGAACATTGGTGGCCTCTGCGTAGAGTACCCTTCTTCCAGTTTCTCTCTAGTATTCATATTATCCAAGATCTCAAACTCATCAGGTTTCCTGTGTTTTTAAAGTTCCTGCTCTGATACCAATTGTTATATAATATGAGCACTATAAGAGGGGGGGTGAATTATAGTGAGAGACTATGCTATACTTTTTGCGGAAATAAAAGCTAGCTAGGGAACAGGAAAAGGGAACACGAGATATTTTAGTGAGGAAAAACTTCCTAGGCCCAATAGGAAGAAACGACCTCGACCACAAGGGATTTTGACTCTAAACTTTCCACTATAATAGGCCAAACGACTCTGTTTACTAACCTATTACTTTTCTCTCGGGCCACAACTTGAGTTCCTAAACTCAAGTTCCCAACAACAGTTCCCACAACTATTGTTCCTCTCGAACTTCCCCTCGAAGTTCCTTTCTTTCTCTTTCTCACGCTTCACTCAAAGCTTCTCACACTTACAAGAGTTCACTCAAACCCTTACCCAAAAATGCAATATGTAAAACAATGGAAGAGTATAAACTCGAATAAAGTAAGTATGAATTCTCTTAGGAACGACACTGACTCTTTAAGACAACTAAGAATATTTGGCTAAGTCAGACACACTTAATTCCAAGATATTAGGCGCCTACTTATGACTAAGGGCCTGTTTAGATTTACTGAAAATAATTGAACTGAACTGAACTGAACTGATTGGAGCTGAACTGAACTGGAGTGAACTGAACTGATTGGCGCTGAACTGAACTGAATTGAATTGAATAGAATAGAATTAAATTGAATTAAATTGAATTTAATAAATATATAAAAAATATTTAAAAAATAATAATATGATTATTAAATAATAATTATGATGATAGGTAATAATAATAAATAATTATTAATGAATGATAATAATTGTATTTTGGATATTTTTAAATGATAATTATAAATGAATAATATTAATAATCATAAATTATTAATAATAATGATAATTAACAACAATTATTTTATAGTCTTTGTATTAATATATTAATACCTGATGATTATATCATAATAATAATAATATCTAAGAATTAAATTAATATTACTATCTTAATAATTAGATTTAATTATATGTCAATATTTACTAATAAAATAATGATTGGGTCGAACCGTGTAAAATTACATCATAAATCATTTTGATGTGATTTGATTGGATTATGGGCTGATAACGCGGGTTTATTTGTGCTTTTAACCTAAACCATGTTCCTCCCTAATGATAATAGTAATAATAATGAATAAAACTATAATAAAAAAAATAATATACAGATAATAATAATACTTAATAATAATGATATAAAAATAAATAATAATAATAATAATAATAATAATAATAATAATAATAATAATAATAATAATAATAAGAGAACTTAGTAAAATAAATTATACCAACATAATAATATTTAACAAAATAGTTATAAAAGAATGGAGCTGAACTGAACTGAACTAAACTGATTGGAGCTGAACTGAACTGAACTGAACTGAATAGATTAGAGCTTAACTGAACTGAACTGAACTGAAGTGAACTGAAATTAAGCTGAAATGAACAGGCCCTAAGGCAAGACCATAACTTATGTCCACTAACCCATGATCCATTACTTTAATTTATTTATTAGTTTTATTATACTTTCCTTGAGAAATAAATAACCACTAACCCATTACTTAGCTTAATAGAAAAAGCAGTAATGTTGAACGTGGTTTATAAAACTTGAGGCTTAATTTAACTAATTTAAAATAAATTAAGGCTTAAGAAAATAATCAAGCCCACTAACCACTTCACTGTAAAACGTGTAACAGTAAGTAGAACGTGATATTAGTTTGCTTGGGGAGTAATTAAATCATTTTATTTAATTAGTTTTTAGGAAAATATCTTTTATAAATATTTTAAACATAACCGAAAATCATAATTATGTTTTAAAAGAAAATCCTTTTGAAACCGAAAATCAGATTAAGTTTAATAGATAAAATCTTTTGACTTATAAAATATAAAAGATAATATTTAAAAGATTTTGATCTTATCCTAATTAAATTGGAAAATCATTTTAAATAAATTACTAACAAATCCGTAAAGTTATGGACTAAGTCAAAACTAACTAAGAACTCTCTAACAACCTTACTTGGGCGCACAACAGTGTTAGGTGCACGACTTGAGAATTGTTAGTTGTTCCTTAAGTCTTGTCTAGGTCTGTTCCCCAACCTTGTTCCTAATAATGCCAGTGTCTGTTCCGGTCATGCAGAACAGAACTAAGTTCCGTTTGAGAATTCAACACAAACTAGATTAAGTATTTACTCAACCTTAACAAGAATATATTAAATACATCCTAATGTATTCTAATCTTCACTCCAACTTGGTACTTCATCTTTCGAACATCTTCACTTCGATCTTTGATTAATTCTCCGATTTAATCTTCGATCAAGTATTCTCTTTGCTCGAGAATGAATTACCTAGCAATATCATAAGTAAAACACAATATGTCTTTTGTTGATTAAGTCATCTCCAAAACTCAAGGGTCAACACATCTTCAACTTCTTGCAAACATAACTCACTAGGAAATGTTAGACGAGGGAGGGATGCAAATGCAAGTAAAGCGACTACATGCGATCTAACCTAAATGCACATGTCCTAAATGCAAATGATGCAAACATAAAAAGGATGCAAAAGGGAAAGAAAAGGGTGAGTGCTATTTGGCCTAAATGCATATAAATGATCCCTTATCTACCTCTAATTAGTGATGCTAAATTTCACTTATTAATAGTGCTTGACTTTTATTGGAGATCCTTCGATACTGGAAGAATACTCAAATACTAGTAGGATAACCAACAAAGTAGACATTTGGTCTAGCATAGGTCATTAATCATTTCCGAAATCAAACTAGTTGAATTATTAGGTAGCTAAATTGATGTCAGAGCTTTCCGGATTGTGGTTCACTAGGGAAATACAGTTTAGATTTGAGGGTGAGAAGGAATATGTGATATAACTTTTTATTTTAAAAAAATCAAAAACAAAAAGTATTCAACCCAACAAGTCGGGTCGGGTCACACCCAATTTTGACCCAATAATTTCAGGTTGTTTAGGTTCAAGTAAAAACGAGTTCCAGATAGAGTAATTGTTCAAGACCCTATTTTCTAGTCGATTTTAGGTTTGATCGATTTTTGACGATTCTAAAAGCTGAAATTATTTTTAAAAAGACTACACATAATTAAATAACACAAGGTAACGAACTCCTAGTCTCTCTAAGGAAGCCAACAACTTCTACGGGATTATTAAAGTCCATTTCCTTCTTCATTTTTTATGTTACAAGTTACAACCCCTTATCATATCAAAACTAGTATTAGGTACTGGCGATGCCCTTAGGTTTGGTGCATTACAATTTAATAACGTTATAACCTATGTCATGTAATGTAGAAGAAATGTCATTACAAAAGTCACTTATATGGATTCAAAAGTTACACCTTAAATCATGGTGTTCATTCAAATATCAACATTACTTTTAATGAAAGAAACAATAACAGTATGGTGGAGCAATGGCTAGAGCTCTTATATCCATACTTGAAATTGCGGGTTCAAATCTTCACATTGACAATTTTAATATATGAGAATGACGTTGAAAAAATATTGTGAAAATAGGGATGGTAACACGTGGCGGATTACAATCTTGCCTACACTTTAGATTAGAGTCCCAAAATTCCTCTACTTTCCCAAAATGCAAATCCCACTGTTGTACTTGGTGATGGAGCAAGCATTAATTGGTGGTTTCAAAATTATTTTTATTTTTTATTTTTTAGTGGGAACATAACGTCTACCTAACAAAGTATCTCCATAATTTTTTTAATAAGAAAAGATAATAAGATTAATCTAAACTAGGTTGGATTGCTTAAAACAATCTCAATTATATGAGTTTACTCCTTCAATTTCTATTTGATTGTTATACTTTCCTTTTTAGACCATTTCTTTTTAATAGTTACACACTTACTTTTCTAATTTAGGTAAAATGCCACATCCTTTTTCTCATCTTTTTCTACAATTATGGATTCACAACTTATTTTATAATCTCATTTAATAACTCACTTTACATCATCTACTCTTTTTTTTTTACTTTTTCAATTATCTCTCTTTGTTTCTCTGCTTCCCAAACAAACAAACAATCACCTCAGTTTTTAATACCCTACTTGGTTCTCCCCTAAAATGAAACATAACTATTAAACAAAAACGAAAGGAGTATTCAAAATAATCTCAACTATTGAAACTGTATAATTGTGTCTTCCCCAATTAGACCAAATTAAATTATGTCATGTAAAAGTAACTTCAACTATGCATGATGTCTTTCTAAAATGATCCCCAAATAATCAGTTTAAATCATTTTGGAAAATGTCCTACATAGTTAGGATTACTTTGGCAAGATCATAGTGCAGATTACTTTGAAAGACCAATAATAGTTGAGATTAATCCTATCTATTTTTCATTTTTGAACAATTTGTCAGATTAAGCCTATTATAATCACTTTTTTGTGAAGTGCAGCCACATTTTAGAATTTTTGTCAAAAAAGCCACTTATAATACTCTGACTTGTGAAATTAGGCCATGTTAATGAAATCCGGCCAAAAATCGATGACTCCGGCGTTGACCTTGGATTTTCCTCTAAAACACGTTCACATAAAACACGTCTCTTCAATTATTGAGCATCTCTTCAATTAGCATCACTTCATCCTCCTAAATCTCTTCATCTTGAATCTCTTCTCCCCATATTTCCTCCATTTTCGCTATCAGTTGAAGAGGAAACCTACACAAATCTTTGAAGAATAACACCATTAACGTAAGTGACCTATAATTTTCTCTCCATTCTTCTCTCTGTTGTGCCCTTTTTCTTCACTCAATTTGGTCATGCTTGCCCTAATTTCCATGGTTGAATTGCAAGGTGAATCGCTTGATTTTGCCTCTTAAAGCTTGACAAATTCATCCATAAACCAACATCTCCAACCGGATTTCTTCAACTCTAACAAGATCTATCAACACCCAACAAGAAGGAAGACCAATTAGAGTTCTATGAGATTAACTTTTACTTAGTTGATGTATATTCTTTGCCTTTCCTCTGTAACCCTACTTGTATAGCTGTTGTACCTGGCTATAAATGCCATATTTTCTATTAACAATAATCAAGCTTTTCCATCATCTTAAATATAGTGGAGAAGAAGGAAATTGAGATTAAGCTTCAATGACTGGGAAATCTGTGGATAAGTGTTTGAAGAAGATGAAGGCCTCAATTGTTTGAGAGGGTTTAATTAGAGGAAGATAAGGGAATTAAGTTTGAAAATGGGGGAAAAAGGGCAAAAAATCGAGGAAGATGGGGGCCAGAAAGTTTGGTTTAAAGGGCTCGAGGAAGATGACGATTTCATACAAGTTAATTTTGAGAATAAAGGGGTTTCTTTAGGAAAATGAATGGTCAATGTCGGAGTCAAAGTTTTTTGACCGGATTTTATTAACATAGCCTAACTTCACAAGCTAGAGTATCATAAGTGGCTTTTTTTGACAAAAATATTAAAATGTGGCTGCACTTAACAAAAAAGTGATTATAATAAACTTAATTCGACAAATTTTCCTTTATTTTTATAATAGAATTTCCAAAAATTTCAAATTTAAGTGGGGGTTAATCTTCATTACTTTAAACTTAGGTCGGTCTCTAGAATTGAAAAACGAAAACTATATTACAAAAAAGATCTTTTGCGTTGCATCAAAAAGAAAAGAGAAAAAAGAAGTTTTGGTTTCCTGATTGCCTTCAAAAATGTGTTTACAATACTCTGAGCATGATGTTGGAGAGATATGCTCCCTCAGGGTAGGACGGATCAATAGGATGATCACATGCAGCTCCTGCTTGTCGTAAAACAGTCACTTTTCTGCCTGCCATTGCTGCCGCACCCTACAGGAAGTTACATGCAACTCAAATATTTCAAAAATACTAATTTGCAATTAATGATCAAAATCTAGGCATGTTTTAAATACTAAGGAATACAATTAGAGTTTTTAAGATTATAATAAAACGATGCAGCCTATAATGTAAGTAGAATAACTATATAGAGCAATATGTAACATCTTCTGATGAGTAATGATAGACCCCGAGACTACCACATATTTGCGGTCCGAAGGTTGGGCCACCACTTAAGGTGAAGCGTTAGAGTTGATAACTCGAACACTCATCATAAATCCATGAGGGGCTAAAGATACGAACTTCATCCCTTGAAGCGATCTAGCAAAGCTCGGACGAAAAAAAATCAAGAAACGAATTTGGCCATATTGATGAAAATCCGACCTTATGCATCGTACTACTCTCCAAATATATATACCAGTAGGTTAAAATCCTATCAGTTTCCCTTATTAGTGTACCAAGATGTAGGAGAGAACTTAGGTGCACTTGAGCATTGAATTCCAAAACCACCTGTTGTTTTCAGTACTTTAATGATAACAAATAATGTGTTTAGACTTTAGACTAAAGTGTTTATAATTCGTTTTTCCTAATTTGATAATTGTTTATAATATTCTTTATTATATGACTTGGGGAGAAATGGTTAAGAGTTTAAACTCATCAAGTTATTAATTTGGGGATTACATTTTACACTCGAAAATGTTATATACTTCCTCCGTTTTAAAATAAGTGTCACAATTTCCTTTTTAGGAATATTTAAAATAAGTGCCCCATTACTATAGGTGGAATTTTTTTGCATTTGATTACAATTATGTCATTACTAATTATTTTCACTAATCTAATTAATTAAACAACCCACCCAAATAACCCATCCTCCCCATCTCTCTCCTCAATAATCTAGACTTACCACCACCACCACCCAGCCCATAACCACCATCCCCAACCGACAAAGTCTCACCGGAGCAACCACCCCCACCCACCGGAACTCACCGGAACTCACCAAAACCACCACAACACCCCCCGGAATCAATCGAAACCGCCTCTCCGGCCACAATCAGCCACCTTCGAACCCCCCTCTCTTCCAAACACCCACAATCACACACCTTCGAAAACCCACAAGATCCGCCACCACGACCTTTTTTTGTCACCAAATCATGGTTATGGTTGATTTTGATTTCAGATCAACTATGTGGTGGGATTGTGGTCGATTTGGTGGTGCATGGGAGGTCGATTTTGATTCGAAGGCTTGCTTGTTTGTGGCCTTTATGGTTATTGTGACGGGGTCGCAGTGGAAGGAGTGGTGGTGGTGGAGAATTGGTGGTCGAATACGTTGTGGTGGTGAAAACGAAAAGGGGGTTCGACGAATCAGAGGTGAAGGCACTTAAAACAACCAGGTGGGTGGGGTGGGGTTTCATTGGGTTCTCATCGGTGGCGTGGGGGTTTCGGCAGCAATTGGTGGCTGGGTGTGGGGTTTCGGCGGGTGGGGTGAGGGTTTTGGAGGGTTCCGGCGGGTGGGGTGAGGGTTTTGGAGGGTTCCGGCGGGTGGGCTGGTGTTTTCCGAGGGTTTTAGCGGGTGGCCTGGTGTTTTCAGCGCGTTCCGACGAGTGGGCTGATGGTTCTGGAGGGTTTGTTGGGTGGGGCTGGTGGTTCTGCTGGGGTTGGGTTGGGTGGGGTTGGTGGTTCTGGGTGGTGTGGGGAGGTAGATTATTTGTTAATTGAAGTAGTTAATTTAATTAGTTGTCATTTTCTCTAATAAGTGTGGTACCCACTTTCTCTCTCTAAACTTCCTTAATCTACGTGCCCTTTCTCTCTGTAGCACTTAAAAAAAACGGAGGTAGTATATTATTTGCTTGAATTAATCTAATAACATGGGATATTTTATTTTGAATAAAATAGATATCATGCTATTAGATAGGAGTATTATTTGGTTGATTGTTGTAGGTTAAACAAGTCAAATGCAAGCATAACAACCATGCGCATACAAAGCTCCAACTGCCCAATCTATTTTTGAATTCTAGGGAGTCCAGAAACTGACTGCCCAGGTGGTTCCTAGAATCTAGCAAGTCTATATAAACTGACTGCTAAGTCAGTCACTAAAATTTAGGAGGTGCAGCAACCAACTACGCCCACAATCTCTAACTGCCTACAGCATGCTACAATTGTGGAGGTAAGTGCTAATTGAACAAGTTGACTGAGCGTGCACAATTCATGGGAGTAACGGCTACAAAAAGTGGTGGTTATGGCCTATATTCATGCAACCCATAACTACCTTGAACAGCAAGAATAGGAGGCTATTAAAATCTCCTATAAATAATGAGAAGGCTGACAATAAAGACTAAGACTTACCAGCATATTCAAGTTCACAAATACTTAGAAAGTTTTCGTTCTATTTACTCCTCTTCAAAAGCAAACATATTTGTATTTATTTTTGAGTGTTCGGTGAGAGAAATTAAGTGAGAAACTTGTGTAATCAAGAGAGAAAGCGAAGACTTCGAGTGAAGTCGAGTGAGAAAAGTCACGTGTTTAGGGGAATAGGGTGACTGGGAACAGGTTCCTAGAGGAACAGATTGAGGATTTGTAATAAGTTGTAAAAGCTATTATCAATGAAAGATAGCAGGGTTTCTTCCTAGAGAAGTTTGGAAAAATACCTTGTTAAGTAATCTCTTGTGTTCCTAGTCTTTATAGCTTATTCTCTTTTGCTTATTTAAGAGTTTTTATATTCCGCGAAAATTGTCTAAAATCCCCCACAACTGCAATTCACCCCCCTCTTGTAGTTGATCTAGTGTTCATACTAGAATAATACCACCGTTATCATGGAACACTTTACCTCATATCCAAATGAATGAAGCCCTTTTTACTCTTCGTGGCTTATAATTGGACTCTTTACTAACCAATACTTAAATCATAAAAGACATTCTTGCATCCCCACCTTTGTGCGATGGTATCTACAAAAACTTCTGCTGTAACTGAGCAATGGAACTCCACACCTAATTTCTCCTAGTTTCCCAACATTTTATAAACTTCAACCTCCAAACTTTGCGTCTCAACCTTTTCTGTTAGATTCTAGATTTCCATCTTACTGCCTTCTGATGAGGCTCAGTTTTATGATCTGACGTTGTCCTGAATAGCGACCAGTAAATCTTCAACATTGATAAGTCTTAGACTCTAGACTCTACATTTGGCGTTCGTTCCAGCTAACAAAATAATATGGGTGCAAATTGAAATCAAGCAAATTCACAAATTTCAGAAAACAAGCAACCACAATCAGGAATCAAGAGACAAGCAGTTTCTTGAAATTCATAATGCTTCCCAACCATGGGAATGTCGAGGATATATTTCACCAATAACACTCAGATCAAAGCAGCAGATTGAAAACAAATCTAAAATATCCGTTACTTGTCTCCATATCACCAGGCTATTGAATTATTCATCCTCGGATGTTTCGTCTATATTATTAATTTTTAGCAATTGAGTGAAATCCTCATCTAACCTCTCAGATCTATCCTTTCAGTAATCTGGATCAATGAGCCACTACTTGCACTACAAACAAATTTGGGAAACAAGAAGCCAATGAAGTATTCATCCGCAGGCATTGACGGCTTGTTAAACGAGGATATATAGCTTGAAGACGCACAAAAGAGATCATTTATTTGGATCAAGCTTCCGAGGGGCTCAGAGAGCTCCTATTCTTGTTTTCACAAATATTTAGGGTGGGATGGCAGCAAGTTTCTGATTAACAAAAGTTTTGGGGGGGATTTTGAAGAATTTAGACTACTTAGCAACAGATTCACTTCACTACATTTGTTCAGATTAACAATAAACTTTAATCTACCTTCTCTCTTCTTTTTTTTTGTTGTTTTTATACTAACTTCTGATAGTAGCATTTACGTCTTTGTACTCCTAACCAAGTTGTTACCACAAAATCAGTATTACAACATTTGATACTTGTTGTGTACGGTCCATGCTTTCTCCACTCCATTTATTTCAGGAAATTCAATCATAATCTAATTTATTAGAGGAAGGGTAGGATGCCGATTTCAATAGAGAGAAAAAAATAGTTTGCGTTGAGAATTAGTCCAGTTAGGAATTGCTAAGTGTTGTTACTCATAGAAATTAGCAAGATTGTGTGTAGAGGTATTTTCGCTACTTACTAAAGTAAGGGATCTTTATAGTACACAATTTTTGTTGTATAATTCTCAAAGTTAGCATTTGTAATTTTGTTTCATTGATTCTCGTGTTGTTGAGGGCATTTCGCTTCCGCTAGTGCCTTACAACAAGTACTGTGAGACAGTCGCATACCAACATTTGTAAAGATTATCTTCTTTTTTGTTCATATAAACAAAATAAAAAAAGGAGAAAGCAAATTGTACATCTATGTAAGGAGTGGTCACTAGCAAGTTTCTATTAATTCTTCAACATGTTATGTATTGTATGGAAGTAGAAAAACTTGTACTCTTCCATCATAATAAGGCTTCAAACAAAAGCTACCAACCCATGGAAAACAAGCAGCTTTTAAGACACCTAGTGCTTCAGTCAAAGTTCTAATCTTTATCCGTGATATGACGGGAAGGTTGTTAAAATCGAGATTCTAACTTGAATCGGAATAGCATGTTAAAATCGGATCGTAGAATCGAATCGTAAAATCGTAAGATTCTAAAAATTTTGCGAAAATAGTTTTATAATGCATTGTATAACCTATTTAACCGTTTTTTATCATTAAATGCCTTTTTTTTAAAAAAAATATTTAGTTATTTGGTCCTTTTATTATACTAGTAATCATTAAAATTTAAACATGGTTGAGATTAAAAGTGCAAGGCCACTAATCGTATATTAAAGAGCTTCTCCTAGTATCATTGTTGATGAAAAAGATGAGTTTGAGTGAATTGTGAAAGTGATTTGAGTAAATTTAACAAAAAATTTATTGAATATTTGAATGTTGCTCATCTAGGAAGAGAGAAACATTATAAGAATAGGCTTGGCCCATTGAAGTTTTGCTAAAATCGTATAGAATCGTTAAAATCGTAAGATTTTAATGACGATTTTAAGATTCTAACTAAGATTTTTTAAGATTAGAATTCTAGTTGCGATTAAATCACTTTGCAAATTAAGATCGTAAAATTGTAAGATTTTAAGATTTAAATCGTGATTTTAATAACCATGTATGACAGTAGATGTGATTGAGTTAGGTACCCAAAGTTTCTTGCAAAGTGAAGGCGTAGCTTCAACTGAAAAGATTCAAAACCTACCTGAATAACACGCATGAATGTCCCACTCTGTGTCATAGCACCGGAACAAGAGCAAGTCATTAGGATACCACCCTTTTTTGTCAATCTCATAGCTAATGCATTTAGATTCCTGTACATTCCAGATGCATTTTGTAGAGCCTGTAATGTACAATGAGCAATATAGTCAAAGAGGACCCAGTCATTAATACAAATCTTGATTTTATATACATTCATCACCCAAGGAAGAGCTATTTAAAAGCCACAAATTCTGAAGAGAAATTGTCCCCGAGCAAAGAGTAACACCAGCAAATTGTTTGATGCATTCTGCAACAGGTATAGGAAAATAGCATTCCTCACTGATACAGGACATAGAGAAATAGTATTTCTTCACAGGATATAGGGCATAGGCAAAACTATTTAGATCATGAACCTGAAGACTTTCAACATACATCATAATGAAGAAGAAAAGCAAATCGTTCAGAGGCCAACCCCAATGATACTTAAAGTCAAATATAGTTCTTACTACTGCTTCTGAAAGCACACCAAAAGGTCCTCTAATGAGAGGGAAGCTCTTTTAACAGTCTATAAACAAATTAATATTGGATGCCCAATTGATCAACGCTAGTTTTTTTTAATCAAAATAAATGGACGTTGTCCATGCAAGAATTCTTCAGTGCCATTGTCGCAAAAAACTATACAGGGATTAAATCTGGGTTTTTATAACAATCTTGGGCAGGGGACTAATCTTCTCAGTTCTTGCTTCAGTTCACAGATTCTCTACTTTTCAATGCTCTTGTTTCTGCTGAGAGGGAGTTTCTTTAACTCTTGAGGATTCCAACTACTAAGACATCCTAAATTCTGGAATAGAGTAACCTAACCATCCTGCCACTAACCTGGTTAGGTCAAGTTACAGGGTTCTTCATATATAAACTTATGTTATTTCTTCTTTAGCAACCGCAGAAAGCTTTTAAGTAAGCAATCTCCCTACAGAAACTTCTATTTGTAAGTCAAAAGTCCCCGAAAGTGATATTCTAGTTTGCAGCTTGGCTTCGGTTATGATCACTTTCGGTAACAACTTAGAAAAATCAGAGGATAAATCAATCAGCTTTACTGAAGTCTAGGTTATGTCGCTGGAGAGGCCTATACAGATTATATGTTTGTAAGAAGAAATGCTTTTATCAAGTATATTTTAATGATGCAAGGAGAGGTGCAAGCAGGCAGTTGCTTTCGGGCAAAATAAGGAGTGGAAATTCTTTGGTAGAAGGCCTCTATGGCAATCGTGTGGTGTATGGTTGGTAATGATTATAATTTTGAAACTATTATGAGACGTGGTCATTGGCTTGACTTTGGAATATTGCAGCCAGGAAAAGAGTCCCATCCTCAACCTTGTAGCAAAATTAGCATGCTATTTTGTATAGATAGTTTCAATGTTTCATAGATGACTATAGACCTTGCAAGTTGTGTTCGAAGTGCGCTGAATCTTTATTTTACTAAACCTATTCTTTTCAGTATTGAAACAACAGATAGTCCTATAGTAATCAAGTAAAGGAAAGAGAGAAAAAAGGCATGATTTACAGCACCTACAAGAGGATAGAGAACGAGCTACTTTAATATCCACAAATCACAGGAGATCAAGGGCAAGATATACGGATGTCAATAGTAAGTATGAAGTCCATTCATTTGGGCTCAAGTTATCACTTCTCAGAGGCTTTATCCCTGGGTGATTTACACACACGCACACAAAGACATATCTTGGCACATTTACTGGATCATACGTAAAAGGAGGGCAAGAAAATCATAATTGACAGCCAATGAGAGGAATATGATGTGCGTATACGTCAAATAGCAATATCACCAACCCCACATTTTTGCAAAAGATGTAAACAAGGATATCAGCAACTTGACATAGAGAAACAGGTATGCATAATAGTTGAAACTTCAAGAGATATCTTCTTCTAAGTGGGCTCAACTCCTAAGGCCACAATTCATGACCCCAAGTAATAGGCATTTGCAATTTTCCGTGCTAGAGCCATGTTGAAAAGAGGGAGAGAAAGAGAGCATAAGAAAAACTCAACTATGCCTGCTGCACCAAAATGCAGACAATTTTATCTCTCAACTTCTAAAATTTAATAATGTTCATGCACTCTCTAACTGACCTTCTTCCGAGGAGCCAATTTGGGAGGGTCCAAAACGACAATATCCCATGTTTCATTCCGTGCAGCAGCATTTTTCATAAAGTCCGTAGCATCTTGCTTCAAAAATGAAATTATCTCAGAGTTGAGGCCATTGAGTACAACGTTTTTTTCAGCAAGCTCTAGAGCAGGCAGTGATGAATCAACACCTTGAAACAGATAGAAAGTTGTCAAGTATTCATCCAACGACAGATTCTCCACCTATGTAAGGAACAGGCACCAATTAATAGCAACAAGAGTAACGAACATGTCTCCAAATCTATTATATCCTCTCTTTGGTAACAAGTTGAGGCAACAACCAAGACAAATATCTTCATTATACTATAGCATTTTTCAGGACAAAATGCAACTCAACATAATTTAGCTGTGTTATTTTGAGCTAGAAGATACAGAAACAAATATAAAATAGAGTGAAATACATATGGTCCACAAAATCATTTTGTGGCAAAGAGCAAATGACAAACTTTGATGGTCCACAAAATCATCAAGATGTTCTAGTAAGGAGAAATGAGTGAACTATTGTAGAGAATTAAAAAAGGAAGAAAGGTAGACCAACAAAGATTAGCAAGGTGAGCAGAAGATATGATAAACAGGACTTGCTAAACATGTACTCCTTGATAAGAAGTTATGGCATAGAGCTTGTGTTACTTACCTTAAGTAAGGCTCTTCTAGCATAAGTCTAAATTACAAAAGCCCTACTCTTGCCTTATTGTTACTCATAGAACTTTTTGTCAAATAAGACCTAATATATTAGGTGTTTTGTGTGTTTTATACTGAAAGACCTAATAAAAGCAATTTTGTCCACAAAGACCTAATACCTTAACTTTATGGGAGGTTCTATAGGGTGACCTTCAACTTTCTTAAATTCTATTTGGTAGACAATTTTTAGTTTTCCTCTCTTTGGTAACCCGCTACTTCTTCTTTGTATATTATTTGGACTTATTGCATTTTAAGAATCATTTTTTTTAATTAAAGACTAATTTTTAATTAAAACAAACCCTCCATCACCATAACCACCCATCCCACCACCCCATCCCCTCCCCCACCATACCCACCCATCCCACCTCCCCTAAACCCTGACCCTCCGACAATCTCCTCCCCCTCCTCCACCCCGCCCTTCCCTCGACCTTCCCCGCCGGTGAACACCCCGTCTCCCCACTAACAATTCCCCTTCCCTGCCAAGGAGACGCGAACCTCCGCTCCCAAAACTGCACACCCGCGCTCCCACCGCCGATCAATATCAATGCCCTTAGGCCACCTCTCCATTCAACGATCTTTGCATACCTCAGTCCCTAGAAACAACCGATCTATACCCTCACCTCAGGTCAATCAATATTGATAGGGTTTGTAAGATTAGAGAGGTGGTGTGAGGGGCGATTAACAGGCGGGTGAGGATGGCCGACCGACGTAGGGTGAGGATTGGGCGGGGAAACGTGGTGTGAGGGGCCACTTACATATCAGCGTGGCGACAAAGGGACGGGGAATGGTGGTTAGGCTGGGGGTTGGTTTTTTTCTTTTTCTTTTTCAAATCAGTTTTTATATATAAATAAATCAATTTCATATTTAATGAGAAAAGACCATAGAAATTACAAAAAAATAAAGTAGAGGGTTACCAAATAGCTGAAAACTAAAAACTGTCTACCAAATAGAATTTAAAAAGTTGAGGGTCACCATATAAAATTTTCCTACCTTTTTTTGTCATTTAAGATCTGGTTACCAACTTTTCGTTGCCTTTTCCTTCCCATTTCATACTTTGCTTGGTTGGAAGATACACTCTAATGCTTCAATGGAGTTTTACAGTCCCACTCTTGAGAGGGCTGGATTTGTTTCGGGGGGAATTGTGGGGAAAAGACAAAAGAAATATAAGAATTAAAGGGAAACGGCAAAGGTGGCCTCAAGTAACAAGGGGGTTAACATGTTAGGTTTTCCTAGACTAAAAAAATGTTTCTATTAGCCCTTTTCCAACAAAACACCTATTTTATTTGGATTTTTATGACATGTTTATTTATATAAAGATAATCTTGATTTCACAACTACTTCCTCCGTTCTTTTTCTATTGCAACACAAGAGTTGCCCACACTTCCTAAACTCGTGTTGTCCTTTGACCAACATTTTACCTTGAATCTCTTCGATCGATAAAAGACAATAACGAGACAATTCAAACTCAGCTTTGGCTAAGCTAGTCCCGGCTAGAAATGTCTCATAAACAAGCTCAGCCTCACTTGAGCATGATTTGACCTTGCTAAGGTAAAATTTGTGACGCTCGGGATCACCTCTTAATTCGACTCAAGCGCAAATAAGAAGTATTTTGAGCTTGAGTAACAAGTGGCAAGTAACAAAAATCCCACTACTAAACTTCTATTAGTACCTTGAATCATTAATAGAGGCTCCTCAAGAAAAGTTCCATATCTCTTCGTCGGAAGTATTAAGCACAGAAGGACTATCTGTACCAGGTTTACCTAATCCTTATCTATCCAACAAAGAATTCTGCTACCAAATTAAAGAGGATTCAATATAACATTATTGGTTGGGTATGAACTTCTGTCCCACACGGCGACGGCCCTTTCCACCCGTGTTATATCCAATTAGAGAAATGAGGGAGCTATATGCTACTCTTAATAACACTAAGAGAGGTTAGAAACCACTTTTGTATATTAAGTAGAAGCAAGCATATGTTTGAGTTATTGTTATCACTAACTTGTACAGTTTCAACATTAAAACGTCTAGATTTGAGATCGTCATATTCTCAATATATACTTTGTTTCGAGCCTCAAAATTAGATCAAACCATAGTAAATTACACCAGACATCAAAGCCTTTCTACCTTCCTAAATCCTATTCCTTGCTAATTGCTTTAGATTGACAGCAAATATAATTTGTAAGAAATTAATTAGAATTCAAGAATGCGATCTAGCTTGAAATACAAGTGCACGCCAATACGCCATGTTTAATCATCTAAAAGAATAGATCTAAATTTCAAGTTCACCTCAGTATTGAATCTTCTATTCATCAACTTAGTCACCAAACTGAGGATATCTTATACTACCTATGTTCCTTAATAAGTGACACGCTTTATGTTTTCACGCTTGCTAATTCATTATTTTAAACATTAATATTTATAATTATCAATGAGTTAAAATTATAAAAAGTTGATATTAAAAAAAATGCACGTTTAAGACGAATCTAACAAGATCCCACAAGACTATGTTTTTCCTAAAAGATAAATCACCAAATCTAATTAAAGTCTAAACTGTGAATAGTAAATACTATACAAGTGTGTCACTTATTAAGGAACAGAGGAAGTGTTCAACTAACACCCCCGCAATTATCAAGCCTGAACTTAAACTTATTAGCCCTTAACTTAGCTAGTCTAATTTTTATATGTGAGTTGCACTTACATGCCCTTTATCTGAATTTAATAGCTCGTATCTGAACTTCTACCTGAAACTTAAATGTTTGAAGGTGAAATAACATAGCCTAAGTCTGTAACTCTTCCTCCAAAGCTCTAAGAGATCTTAAAAGTCAAATTTCAACAGGCATCCCTGTATGTGACAAAAATATTGCAAGTAAATAACACATATAGCCTGTAATAAACCATCAGCTAAAAGTTTGTCATGTGATCATTAATCAGACCATCAATTATTTCTCCATCACCCAAAAACCTCAATCATTTAAAAGAAGAAAAACCGAGTAAACGATGGATTTTCCAAAAAAAGGTGCAGTAAGAGTGATAAACGGTTGGCACCTCATTTACCAATTTCTCTCCATCTAGATGACGCTTTTAACAAATCACTTTTTTGAAAAGAAGTCTCATGCAGAGATAATTTATTGTCTTTTCCAAGGAGTCTGTAGTTGAGTTCAACTGCATAGAGATAGAAAAGACACGCTATCTTCTCCAAAACCCATCAGCATTGCAAGAAGCTCGGTCGGGTTGCATATACATAGCATATAGCATATTCATGTTGTCAATTTGAAAGTTCAAAGGGGAAAAAGTTATCCTGGCATGATAGGCAAAGCATAGATATAAGATAACAAAGGCACAAAAGAATTCAAAAATTGTTTATCGTGCTAAATCCACTGATAAATGATATTCAATATGTCATAGATTGATAAAATATTTATGACAACAGAAGAAAATCACACATTAACATCTCCATCTTCGCTAGCTAATGTTTCACTGTATTCCCTCCCATTAACTCATTGGCCCTCCTCTCAACCGAACCACCAATGATAGTTCCACTTCAAGAACGAAAGATATTGCCTAAACGACCACCTCTTTTATAACCTTGCAAAATTGTCTTCTCAATCTCTCTTCTACTGGGGCTCGATGGTGCACAGCCATTACTAATTGGTGCACAAGAAAACTCATAACCAGTTCAGACTTTCCTATAATTCAACAACTCCTGACATCCGAAGTGAGCTATCTTATAGTAACATCCCAAACGGTTTCTGAGTGATAAAACATGTATCCATGCCCTCAAAAAGGTGAAGAAATTAATAATAAGCAATTAACAAAAAGCATAATTTGTTTAACTTTTCATGTGAAACTTTACCTACTACAGATATCATAGACTTCATTAGCAGACCATGCCTCATAGATAAAGACAATTGTACGAAAAGAGGCGGATACAAAATAAACATAGTGGATGCCTCGGATGGACGTGAAGTGGTGATGTCTAACTGACACATTGTACTCATAGAATTTTCCTAACATAAGTAGGAAAGGCGAAAGGGGGAAAATGAGTGCAAATTGTTAAATTCTATAGACATACCCTTCACAGATATAGCACCCCCACATGCAGCACTAAGAGCAAATCCACCACTGTAGCAACAAACATCAAGGACTCTCTTGCCTTCAGCAATTGTTGAAATGAACTGACGATTTTCGCGCTGATCAGCATAGAATCCTGTTTTCTGCCCTTCAAGAGAGATGGTGTATCTAATACCATTTTCCCTGACCTGAAACAAGTATAACTGTAAGATTGCACTTACTGCACAGAGAATGGCATCACAAAGCAACATTCAAAACAATTTCTCTCCAGGTAACACAACATAAATTAAAAGAGCAAGATATTCCTCTCTCTATACGCTTTCTTCCAGGAGAAAATACCTCAACTTGTGAGAGAGGAGCAGCAAGTGTATGCTTTAACTGTGAAGGGTCTAAACCCTCTTCTTTTAGTATGTCAATTGAAGGTCTCCAGTTTATATGACTTATTCCATCAAGTTTATTGATACAAGCCTCTATTTCTAGCTTGTATTTCTCAACCCATGCAGCAGAAGATGCAACAACAGCTACATCGCCAAACACATCAACAATTAGTCCCGACAACCTGAGTCCAGCAGTGGAAAGATCATGAGATCAAGAAAATTCTCAAGACAATTTAAGAAGAATGCATCAAAGACAGAAAGGAAAAACAGGAAAGGCATAGCTGAAGAGCGCAACAAACAATGGGAATACATATTTTTTCAAAGCGTCTATAACTTTCAAGAGAATATACACTTCTCAGAAGTGTGAGTGCAGTTATTTGTGAAAGAAAATACGTCTCTTGAGTTGAATGAACAAACCTATCCCCTTCGCTATTGACAAGACGGTATGCATTTGTACTTGTCGAAGGGATCCCTAAATGTCTCCGTAGATCTGCCGCTGCATGAAACCTGTGCTCCAATAGTCTATCCATGTTCAATGCACATGTAGGATCGCTGTATTATATAAAAAAGGGGTTAATTCCCTACATAAAGAAACTAGGAAAATACAGAAAGCAATAAAGCATAGATACCTTAATGCTTCCTCCTCTAGCTGCATCAGACGAACACAAAACATAGAAATAGAATTATAAAGGCCCCACCCTATTGATTTTTCTGCTCCATCAGCTACCAAAACAACTTCACCAGTCTTTGGAGGTGGCCTACCAATTATCCGATCAACTGCGCCACTGTAAACCATCGGACTCCCATATCTGAAGAGTTGAGTCTTTCCTTTCTTTAAAACAACCTTTGCAACTTCTGCAAAGTAAAAGTTTCTCACTGGTGACTATGAGCATATGAGGCTCGAATCTTGATACAATTGATTAATGTACAAAGAGATCTATAGAAACCCTCCTTCCAACTCCTCCTTTTCTTCCCACACTTTGTCAAATATCACTATTATAACATTTGGCTGATATGGAACAAATCAAAATGGCTCATCAAAGTACTCGTGATTCTTACACATTACAGGTAGCGGTGGCAGATGGTTTATTGAAGAAACCATTTTGTTGTAAAACTAGGTGGACATGGTAATATATATTGTTATGGAAATGCAAACAAATTAGAGGATACATTGAAAATGAGAAAAAATGAGCCAAGCCGAGTCGATTATTTCACAGTTACACAGAATTCCAAGGCCGTCTATGAGGCCGTACAAGGCGACCTAGAGCAGAGAGCCTGAGGCCCTCATCTAAGATAAGAAGGCCCCCAATATTGCGAAATGACATTATCCAAATTCACATTCTTTAGGTACTGTTTTTGATAGATTCTAGTATCAGCATGATGATTTCTGAAATTAATGGGATAATTTATACAAGTCTTGGTGAGTGCAAGCTCATTTATTTGACAGACCCATAAAGCCATTACCCATTAAATTAGAAAGCCCTAAGAAAATGAAAGCTCCCACCATCAAAAATTAAAACTTTTGGCGAATTAAAATTCTCCCAAATGCAGAAAATGATATTGGAAATTAAAAAAAAAGGGCTGAGTCATATGATACATATAAATGTATACCATTCAGAAGTAACAATAACAACACAAGAATATTTATTAAGTAAACAAAAAATGAGAAATGTAAAGGCAGATAAAGTGTTATAGAATGGGAGAGAGAAACCTTGAGGAAAAGCTGAAGCAATTTGCTGAAGGGTGATGGAAGTGGAAGTGGGAATGGCAGGAGGAGAAGAAGAGCAAAGGGATAAGCACTTCACTAACCGGGAACTTGAAGTAACAAGAAGAGCCACTGTCATTTCAACTATACTTAGAACCCCAGGGAAGAGAAGGGAAGGGAACTGCAATGGCGGTGTAAGTAAGTCCAGCAGGTTCAGGTTTACTACATCAATGGCTTTTATCTGCTTCTTCTGCACTTCTCTATCCTTCTTGTGTTGTCTTGTGTGACCAAAGCAATTTTCCATGCACACTGACACTGTGGAGTGTGGACTGGTGAACCTATGAGTATGACCAAATTGACCTTTTTTTGGCAGTCGGCAGAATTCCTTACTCCATTCGTCCGGTCCAACCGGTCTTCTAGTTCTTGTAATTATAGATCAGCCACAATTATTCGCTTGTCAAAAATGAGAACAAAAAATAGAAAATAATTAAGAGAAGAGAGAATGCGAATGCTGAGTGAATTATTTTACTCAGTTGTGTATCTATTTTCATTGCGTGAATTCAATATATATGCTACAAGTTTTACTGTGTAGCACTGTAATGCAGCAAATATTGACGAGCATAGCATTTATTACCCTGCATGGGCATTCATCCTTCTGACATTAGTGAGCCAACACTCTTTGACTCACAACACTCCCCCTTGAATGCCCATTACTCATATAGATTTTAATTTACAAAATTTTTGATGGGATCAAAACTAGAACAGGGTGCTACTTTATTGTGCTATATGTTTATATGTACTACCTCGTTAAAAACCTTGTCAGGAAAAACCAGTGGGGTAAAAACCTGATCGAAGGGGAAAAGAGTGGAGTGCATATAACACTCCCCCTGAGTCTAACATAGATCGCTGAGGTGACGCATTCCGATCTTGTGCATCAATTGTTCGAATTTCTTTGAAGGAAGGGACTTGGTAAACAGGTCTGCAAGATTTTCACATGACTGAATTTGTTGAATGTCTATCTTTCCTTCTTTTTGGTGATCATGCGTGAAGAAGAGTTTCAGTGATAAATGTTTGGTTCTATCTCCTTTGATATATCCTTCACTAACTTGGGTAATGCAAGCAGTATTATCTTCATAGATCAGTGTTGGATTATCAGTAACTGAATTCATTCTGCATTCTTCTTGGATATGGCTAATCATTATTCTTAGCCAAACGCATTCTCTTCCAGCTTCATAGAGAGCAATCAATTCGGTATGATTTGATGATGTGGCAGTTAATGTCTGCTTCGTTGATCTCATGATATTGTTGTACCTCCATAGTGAATAGATACCCACACTGTGACTTGGCCTTTTGACGGTCGGATAAGTATCCATCATCTGCATAACCAATGAGTGAAGCACTTTGCTTCGATTGATAAAATAATCCAAGGTCATGTGTTCCTCTAAGATAACGGAATAGGTGCTTAATTCCATTCCAATGTCTCTTTGTTGGCGCATTATCGTATCTAGCTAAGAGGTTCACTGAAAAAGCTATGTCAGGCAGAGTATTATTAGCTAGATACATTAAAGCGCCAATTGCACTCAAGTATGGTACTTCAGGACCAAGAATTTCTTCATTTTCTTCTCGAGGTCGGAATGGGTCGTCTTTCACATTCAAAGACCGCTCAACCATTGGAGAATTTAATGGATGTGCTTTATCCATGTAAAAAAGTTTTAAGACATTTTCCGTATAATTTGATTGGTGAACAAAGATCCCATCTTTCAAATGTTCCATTTGTAAGCCAAGGCAAAATTTTGTTCTCCTAAGGTCTTTCATTTCAAATTCTTTCATCAAGTATCTTGCAGTTATTTCAAGTTCTTTATAATTTCCAATGATGTTCAGATCATCAACATAAACTGCAATTATAGCAAATCCTGATTTGAATCGTTTAATGAAAACACAAGGACGGATTTGATTATTTTTGAATCCTTCTTTTGTAAGGTATTCACTGAGACGATTGTACCACATTCTTCTAGATTGTTTAAGTCCATAAAGCAATCTTTTTAGCTTTATAGAGATAATGTCTTTGGATGTGTACTTTTCTGGTAGTTTTAGTCCATCAGGGACTTTCATGTAGATGCCAATGTCAAGTGACCCATAAGTATGCAGTCACGAGATCCATCAACCGCATTTAAAGTTTTTCGAAGACGGATAAACTCACCAGAAATCTTAGTGTAGTTGCGTCAACTACTGGAGAATACATATCATAATAATCAATCCCTGGCATTGGGAGAAGCCTTGGGAAACAAGCCTTGCTTTGTATCTAACGATTTCATTTTTCTCGTTTCGTTTTCTGACAAATACCCACTTGTATCCTATTGGTTTTACACCTCTTGGTGTCTGAGTTATTTGTCTGAAAACTTCTCGCTTTTCAAGGGATTTTAGTTCTGCTTGGATTGCTTCTTTCCATTTTGGTCAATCTTGTCTGCGATGACATTCGTCTATGGTTTTTGGTTCTATATCATTCTCATCAGATACCATTTCAACCGCTATGGAGTAAGTAAAGACATCATTTATGACAACATTTTTTCGATTCCACTGTCTCTTTGTACAATCATAATTAATCGAAATTTCAATGTTGTCGATACTTTCGTGTCCCTCGTTATTTGGAACATCTTCTTCTTTGTCTTTGTCTTTATCTTTTTCTCCATTTTGAATTTCATGATTTTCAATTGGAGGAACAATCATCTGTTCCTTTTCTATTTCATCTCGCCTTTTATTTTTTCATGGTTTCGAATCTTTCGAACCAGGTGGCCTTCCACACTTACGGCGTGCCATAGACTCTTTTTCAATTGCCTTATTATCTATGGGAATTTCAATTCGTGGGGGAGCATTCTCTGCTGGTATATGTGACTTTGTCACTTTTTTACTATCAATGAATGCATCAGCAATTGATTTGCAACACCTTGTAATTGAACAATTTTCTTAACTTCTTGTTCGCAAGAGTTTGTTCATGGATCAAGAAAAGATAATTGTGTTGCATTCCATGTAATTTCTATATCTTTTTTGTTTGGGTCCACTTTCTCTCCCCCTAAGGCTGAGAATAGGCTTTCATTTAAATGACAATCGGCAAAACGAGCTTGAATAAATCACCTGTCATTGGTTCAAGATATTTTATAATTGATGGGGATTCAAAACCAACATATATTCCCAACCTTCTCTCATCTTTGTGCGTTGTGGTGGAGTAATAGGGACATATACACCACATCTAAACATTTTCAAATGTGAGACATTTGGTTCTCGACCAGAGACTAATTATAGTGGTGAGAATTTATGATAAGCAGTTGGTCTCAAGCGAATCAATGATGCTGCATGTACTATGGCATGACTAGGGGTGTTAATGAGCCGAGCCCGAATACTGACAAGCTCGGCTCGAGCTCGTGAGGCTCTACTCGCGGCTCGGCTCGAGCTCGTGAGACTATACTCGCGGCTCGGCTCGAGCTCGTGGCTCGTCAAGCCATATCACGAGCTCATGGCTCGTTTCTTACCCACTCACCCATCATATGATTTTATAACTTGGTTTCCCTCTTAGCATTGCTAAGATTTCGATGTGGGACTCCATAGTTTGATGAAGAAAAACAAACTCATCTAACTCATCTTATAACTTGGTTTCTCTCTTAACATTGTTAAGATTTCGATGTGGGATTCCATAGTTTGATGAAGAAAAACAAACTCATCTAACTCATCTTATAACTTGGTTTCCCTCTTAGCATTGCTAAGATTTCGATGTGGGACTCCATAGTTTGATGAAGACAAACTCATCAAACCCATGTTATAACTTGATTTCCCTCTTAGCATTGCTAAGATTTTGCTGTGGGACTCCATGTTTCTTTTAATTTATCTAACGTATGCTTTTATAACTTTGTTTCCCTTTTAGCATTGCTAAAATTTCGATGTGGGACTCAATGTTTTGTTAAAGAAAAAGAATCACTCGACATATGTTTTTATAATTTTATTTCTTTCTTAACTTCATTATAATTTTAATGTGGGACTCATGTATTAAATAACACTTCCAGCCTTGTAACAATAAAACTCTAAGTGCATTTAAATAATTAATAATTAAATAATCGAATACTTTAAAATATACTTTATTCCTTTTGTGAAGGAAATTGAGTATAAATTTTGTATACCAACCAAGGAGGTACAAAATCAAGCTCTAAGTTGAGGAAGTAAAGGACTAGTAGCTATTTATAAAGAAAACAAGGTTGGTGCTTCTTTTCTTAGCCAATGTGGGACTTTAGTTCTAAGAGAATAGTAAACACTTTGGTAAATATATGATATAAAAATAATTCGAGCCGCTCACGAGCTTTTCGAGCAGAGCTTACTCTGGCTCATGTATCGCTCATTAAAACTCGAGCCGAGCCCGAGCTCAAGCCGAGCCCGAGCTTGAGTCGAGCCCCACCGAGCCGAGCTTTGACCAAGACGAATTCGAATAGCTCGCGAGCAAGCTCGGCTCATTAACACCCCTAGGCATGACCCCAAGCCGATGAGGGCAACTTTTATTTCATCAATAGTGGTCTTGCAATCAATTGCAATCTTTTTATTAATGATTCAGCAAGACCATTTTGTGTATGAACATGAGCCACTAGATGCTCCACATTAATCCCAATGGATATACAATAATCATTAAATGTTTGGGATGTAAATTCTCCAGCATTGTCGAGCCTTATTCTTTTAATTGTATAATCCGGGAATTGAGTTCTCAATCGAATGATTTGAGCAAGAAGTTTTGCAAATGCACTATTTCTACTTGATAAAAGGCTTACATGAGACCATCGTGTTGAAGCATCAATCAACACCATAAAGTATCGAAATTGTCCACATGGGGGATTAATTGGCCCACAAATATTTCAATAAATGTTGGAGATTCAGTAGCAATTTTATTTATAGAGGGCCTTGTTATCATTTTCCAAGTGAGCATGTTGCACATGCTAACTCATCTGTCTTTGGGATTTTTACATTCTTTATTGAATGCCCGATTGAGTCCTCAATGATCTTGTGCATCATTCCTGTGCCAGGATGACCTAAACGGCCATGCCATAGATTAATCAATATCTTATTATCTAACTTCTGGTTAGATATCATATTTACTTTAAACGGACTTATATCAACACTGTATAGTCCTGAAGAATATGCTGGCAATAACTCACAGATATATTTCTTGCCATATCTGTTTTCTGTGAGACATAGATATTCCGTTTCATCATTCATCATTGTTTCCAAATGATAACTATTTTTACGCACATATCGAAAGCCTATAAGGTTTCTTCAAGATTTACTTGAGTATAGTGCATCACCAACAGGGTCGTTCCTGACATTTCGGAGGCCCAGGGCGGAGCAACCAATAGGGGCCCCTATAAGTCGACATATGATTGTTCGAAAAATTAGCTGAAGTGGGATATAATTTCTTTCAATATTATGGAAAATGCGACAATAATAATGATGTGGAAGTAGATTTTAGTGACTGAAATATGTAAAAGAAATGGTAGATGATGTATATTTTAGTGGTCTAAGCAAATAATACTCTTATGATACTAATATACAATTTATATAAAATAATACTGGCATAGAGTAATTTTGTATCAATTAATTATAATAATCTAACTTGATTTATCCTCAAAATTAATTTTCTTACATAATATAAACCGGTTTGAATGGAAAGTAAATGATTATGCCATAAATAATATAAGGCATTCATACTTTTTGGTTTTTAGTAACCTAAAATATCAATTCTAATACTATACCAAATTTCACAAATCGAACAAACAAATGGTATTAGTATTATGACAATGTAAGTTATTTATAAACCTAATATATTGAAGTGATAATATGAAACATGAAATGGTAGATGATGTGGAGGGAAAAGAAAAAAAAGAGCGTAACAAAATAAATTATCATCCAAGTTAGAAAGCAAAAGGGAAACAAAACCACAAAAAGTAAAAGGATAAAGAAAATGGCCATACTAAAAAGGATTAACCACAAAAAGTGGGGGAAAAGGCAATTAGTTAGAGGACATGCTTGCTGCGGAATTTGAACCTTGCTCAATTGCTTGTTGAGTTTCTGATGCGCGAGATGTAACCATTGAGCCAACAAGCACTCTCAGATACCATGCATGTTATATTGTATTTAAATTTATTCCATCTAGAAACATCAAACTACGCGTTCGTCCCTTGGGCCCTGGGCGGCCGCCCCGCCTGCCCTGCCCCAGGGACGGGCCTAATCACTAATAGTCAATTTTTTCCCTTTTGGGAGTATTACACAAGCTTTTCCGGATCCTTCGATAAGTTCTGCTGTCCCGGATGTGGTATTGACATTGACACGGTCGTTGCACGTGCCAAATTAATATACCTAACTTAGCCTAATATAGGGTAAGGAAGGATCGATTCCACGAGGAAGCAAAGATTAGCAAGGTTTGAAAGTAATTAAGCGAGCTAAGCCTATTTTTAGTGATTTTTGAGATTAATTGATCAACTAAGAAACCAAGAACTAATTAGCTAACAATTAAACTAAATGATTGGGTTTAACAATAATAAGAAGACACTAGGGATAGGGGAATCACTAGTTAACCAATTGTTAACATATTTGTCAAGCCAAGGGGATTTATTAGGGTCAACTAAGGGACTAAGTCACTCATATGTTTCCTAATTACTCTCTCGAGCTAATTAGGAGGACTTAATCAACCAATTTTACCTATTCTCATGGTAAAATCAATTAATCAAGTATTTTCACAACTCTGATATCACGTATTTATATAGACTTTTCTCCCTTATTTACAAGCTAATTTGTGCGTCATTGGAGCTCTTGGGAGCTATTCTGTGCTAACTATCGTATATAGTTGTGGTTTTGTGTTTTAGTGTTGAATTGCAGGTTTTAGGGAGTTTTCTCCTTATTCCCAAGCTATTTAGAAGCAACTACGGCTTTACGGGATGTTACGAGGCACGTAGGATGGCTCACGAGCTTTATGGGTAGTTTTGGAGGTCCTAAGACCTCTAAACGAGAAGAATTGAGAGCCAAAGAGTCAAAAAGGAGATTTCTCTGATCGGGCAAAACTGGCCCGATCGGACGAAGATATTATGATCGGGTACAAAAGTTGCGGACCCGATCGGGCAAGCATTGCCCGACCAGATCGGGCAAGAAGACAAGTGCCCAGACCCGATCGGGCACATCCTGCCCGACCCGATTGGGCACATCCTGCCCGACCCGATCGGGTGGAGGTCTCCTAGCCCTCATTTTGATGCTGCGTGAGAGGAGAGCAAGCCTAGCCCTTTATGTCGCCAGGCCCGATTGGGTGGTGTCCTAGGGCCCGATCGGGTGGGCCCAAAATCTCACACCAGGCGCTGCTGCTACGCTGAACAAACAAGAAACGAAGATGGAAAAATTCCCACTATGGGCCCGATCGGGTGGCCTTTGGCCCGATCGGGTCCTGTGCATTATTTCGCGATTTTAGTCTTTTAATTTCCGTGTTTAGTTAGACTTGAGGGGGTATTATAAATACCTTTTCCTCATTATTTTAGAGACATCTTTTTACAGCTTTAAATTCTAGTTTATTTCTCATAATTCTTAGCTTAGTTTAAACATTTAAGAATAGATTAAAGGTGATTGAACCTATTCGATTTCAATAAAAAGTTCCTGCTCTCTGTCAATTGGTATTCTTCTCTACCCTAATCTCTTTTATTATTCTTAATTGCTTAGCTTAAGTATTTAATTATTCATGATGCAATTATTAGGGTTTCCAATTAGTTTTGTTATTGTTAATTCGATTATGAGTGAGTAGTTCTCTTTCTAGGGCGTTAGATAGGGAAGCCATGTTTATACCATGATTGTTATTTAGATTTCTATCAATTTCTAGGGCTTGATTAGGGTGATTGTGATGTGGTTTGTTCTTAATTAGTGATTAATGTTAGTGTACAATTTCATTGATTGCTTGTGGTTAATAGTTGTTTGCACAGATTCGTCTTACGACTAGAGGCCTAGGACACGTCAGTAGTTCTGATTACGTTAGTGAACATGCGGCGTATGTTGAACTATGAGCGTAGAGTCTTATCCATAGCTCAACACATGCTCTAGTCCCCCGACTCTTGACTTAGGTTTTGATAGTAGTTGACCTTATTTGATTGGTATAAGCATGGTGGACCGACCTAATACCCTAGGTTTTTAGTCCATAGTTAATTCCTCGGTTTAATTCGTCTTCTTTAGCTTAATCATTAGTTCAGTTAATTCTTCCCTGATTTATTCTCAAGTAGCTAATTGATTGAATATTAATTTAGAAACTCTGTCTCCCTGTGGATTCAACCCTGCTTCCATTGACTACCATAGTTAGAGGACTGTAGGTTTATCTTTGAATAGGTGATACGACTAAATCCTATCAAATTTTGACGCCGTTGCCGGGGAGACGGCTAGTTTTCTAAGTTTTTATTTGGTTATTTGGTCTACTTCTCTGTACCTCATTGGAACTCCATTGTTCCAATTGAGGTTCATTTTGCTGCTTCTTTTTGTTTCTTTTGTATGCCCAGGTCTCAAAGAAACGGTTCCCCCATTCCAGCGGATCCCGATCTTACTAGGACAATCAGGCGGATCCGAAAGAAAAATCAGAAAGAAAAGCAGTCTGTTCAGCTGAACACCTGTGGAACAGACACCTTGAGTTCAGTTATGTCTAAATCAACTGAAGTCATATGGGGTGCCCAACCCAGATGGTCTCTCCACAGGACCTACTATGCCCACCATTGCCGCGACAAATTTCGAAATTAAGCCTGGACTCATCAGCATGGTTCAGCAAAATCAGTTTGGTGGGCATCTTACTGAAGACCCGGCAAATCATCTACAGCGGTTTCAACAGCTTTGTCGAACCGTCAAACATGCCGGCGTCACTCCGGATCAACTCAAAGTCATGTTGTTCGAGTTCTAATTGAGAGATAGAGCCCAGAAATGGTTGAACGACGTGAAAGAAAAAGAATGGAGTGAGATTTCTGCTGCGTTTCTGAGATAGTATTATCCACCTACAAAGACAACAGAAATCAGAAACAAACTAGCCACGTTTTCCCAAGAACCTGATGAAACATTACGGGAAGCGTGGACTAGATTTAGAGATTTAATGAGAGAGTGTCCACACCACAACATGGACAAATGGTTCTTGACGCAGACATTCTACAATGGTCTGCAGCCCCAGACGAAGAGTATTGTTGATTCGTCTGAAGGAGGAGTCTTTCTGGATAAGGAAGTGGATGTAGGCTATGAGTTTCTATCAAACCTCCCAGCCAATGATCATTCCACTTCCCGCAGCCTCACGAGGAAGGTACTGGAGGTAGATGCCATTGCATTATTGACTTCGCAGATAGCGAAGCTGAGTCAGCAGATTAACACCTTCAGTTCCTCTTCCTCAGCAGCACCTCCTTTAAGCATCAATGCTATGTCTGCCGTAGCACCCATTACCTCATCTTACTGCGAGGTATGTAGTGTTCAGGGTCACTTTGGGCATGACTATCAGTTCAGTCAACTTCAGATGGAGCAGGCAAACGCCATCCAACAGAGACAACCAAATTTCCCCCCTACACACAATTACCAAAATCCACAAAACCATCAACCTCCACCTCCACAAAACCATCCTAAACCCTCATACCATCAAACCCCACAAAATTTCCAAAGACCACCACCACAAAACTTCCATCATCCCAATAATTTCCAAACCCTACAAAATTTCCACACCCCACCTCCACAAAACAATAACCCACAAGAGCCTCCCATATCTGAAGTGATGAAGCTGATGTTGAGCATGCAAAAGGCAAATGAGGAGGCACAAAGAGCCCAAGAGCGACAAATGCTAGCTATGCAAAGAGCTAATGAGGAGGCACAAAGAGCTCAAGAGAAGCACATCAAACTTCTCGAGGCTCAAGTTGCACAATTAGCAAGCACTAATGCTCAGAGGCGTCAGAGGGAATTGCCAGGGCAACCCATTCAGAGAGAACATGTGAATGCCATCACTCTTCGTAGTGGCATTGCTTATGATGCCCCTCCATTGCCCGTTGATGAGGTTACCCCAACTGCGGGGAAGAAGAGGGTGGTAGAGGAAGGAAAAAGAAAGAATTCGACGTTTGAAGTCGACTTGTCTGCAGAAGCTGAACAGACAGGGAAGAAAAAGGAGTAGGTTTCTGAAACGCCTTTCACACCAAGGCTACCTTTTCCTCACAGGATGCAACAGTCAAAGGTCGATCAGCAGTTTGGTAAGTTCTTGACTATGGTCAAGAACCTTGAGGTAACGATTCCATTCACAGATTTAATTACCCAAGTCCCTGTTTATGCCAAATTTCTGAAAGATATGATCACTAAGAAAAGAGACTTTGGTGGGGTAGAACGTGTCGCTCATACTAAAGAGTGTAGTGCTTTCATTCAAAATAAAACCCCACCAAAGTTAAAAGATCCTGGTAGTTTTTCTATACCCTGTCATCTCGGACCTATTTTTATTGATAAAGCTTTGTGTGATTTAGGTGCTTCTGTTTCTGTTATGCCATTATTTGTTTATAAAAAACTGAATATGGGAGCACTTAAATGCACACAAATCACTTTACAGATGGCTGATAGTTCTATAAAATACCCTCTAGGTGTTTTAGAGGATGTTCCTGTGAGGGTTGGGAAATTCTATATTCCTGTTGATTTTGTGGTGTTAGATATGCATGAGGATGCCCAGATTCCTATTATATTGGGTTGGCCGTTTTTGTGTACTGCTGGTGCTGTCATTGATATCAAGTCTGGGTCTTTAACTCTGAGTGTTGGTGATGATAAAGTGATTTTTAAACTAACCAATGCTGTTAAGGCACCTATGCTTGAACAATCTTGTTGCAGGGATGAGGTTTTGGATGAAGTAGGTGTAGAGAAGGTTCCAACTACACCTAAGGTTGCCTCACCGTTTGGAAGCATTATCAAGAACATTTGGAGGCGAAAGATGTTTGATGAGGGTGGCACTCATTGCCAAGCCCCTCCTTTTTGAGAGATGGAGGACTATGGTCGTGCGGGACCTTTATAAACCAGCGCTATGCGAGAGGCAAATCGTATTCTTTCCCTTTTTCATTTTCTTTTTATTTTTTATTTATATTTATTTATTTTGTGAGCGAGAGTGAGGGTACTAACGTTGTTTTTCCTCTTAGCATCGTCCTTTGTTCCCTTTTGGCATTGAGGACACTGCCAAGTTCAGTTTGGGGGAGGAGTTCTGTTTGTATTCCCTATCTCTTTATCTCTTTTACTGCTTTCTAGGATAGATTTACTGCTTTCGAAAAATTCTGAAAAAAATCAAAAAAATATGGTTCCCATGACTGGTTTAGTTGCCTCCCTGTGCCCCTTGTTGTGCTCTTATTGAAAATGATTTGACTCTGTTTTCCGGATAGCTGGGCATTTGTGATCTTGAGGTTATGATTTGATGTTTGATTGCTATGATTTCGAGCAAAATTTGATTATATTACAACACTTTGTGCTACATACCTGAATTGGTTAGACTGTGAGGCCTCTTTGTAGCCTTTTGGATTCATATTATTATCCAGTCTATTCTTGTGTGTTAGTTCCTCTTTAGTGGATTGATTTTGACTTTGACTTCGTACTTGTCTGATTTTCAATGACTTGTAGCATTTGCTGTGATAGAAGCGTTCTTTCGTCTTATTCTTGAGCTTCAAAGTGAATTTTTTAAATACTTTTATCCTCCTTAGCCCCGCTGAGCCTAATAACTAGTTTTGTGTTACTTAAACCCCTATTATGAGCCCAAGGCCTTCACTTGATATTATTCCAAGCCTAGCTTGGGGGAGCTTTTGTATAGGTTGAGTTTGAGATTGGTTTCTTGGTTTAGTTTGGTTGTTGAGGAATTTAAAAGTGTATTTGTTGTAGCTTGAGGGTGAGAAAAAGAAAAAGCAAATTTAGAGTTGCGTGAATGAAGTTCAGAAAAATGAAATAAAAGTTCAAAAGAATTCGAAGTTCTTTCATTCACGTACGTTCTTAAAAAAACTCGCTTCATTGCTTGAAAATTGGGATTGTTATGAGTGTTTATTAATTTATGAGAGTTGGGTTATTTTTCGTGGTTATATGGTGTTGTTGGGAGTTGTTTAGGCCATCTTAGGCCTTGTTTGAGTGATTCATGATCCCCCTTTCTCGGTTTTTCCACCACATTACCCAAAAGTATCCCCTACCTCTTACCTAAGCCCCATTACAACCCTCTAAAGTCCTCTTGAGCTCGTGTCTGCATTGTTCATTTGATTGATTTCGAGTCAGTTTGTCAAAGTTAAAGAGTAGGTCTGCCAGTTGAGTCGACTTGACTAGGATGAGCGTCATTTAACCTTCTTAAACACATGAGAGTGTGAGTGGGAAGGGTATTTATGGTCGGGTTGGTGAGTGTTCGGGCATATTCTTTGCCTGCCACAAAATAGAGAGGAGTGACACCTTTGTGAGAGCCCTTTTCAGGACTTGTATGCCTTGTGGATGCTTGAATTTGATAAATTGCTTGGATGATTGGTGGTTGGATGGATTTGATTAGCCAAACTTGAATTATGCCTGCTTGAACGTTTCTTAGTCTTGAAAATGTTTTGAGCTTTGATTGATTTTTATCTATGGGGTGAGGCAATCTATTCAATGTTCATGTTCTGTTTGCTTGAGGACAAGCAAAGGTTTATCTTGGGGGAGTTTGATATCACGTATTTATATAGACTTTTCTCCCTTATTTACAAGCTAATTTGTTCGTCATTGGAGCTCTTGGGAGCTATTATGTGCTAACTATCGTAAATAGTTGTGGTTTTGTGTTTTAGTGTTGAATTGCAGGTTTTAGGGAGTTTTCTCCTTATTCCCGAGCTATTTAACCACGGCTTTACGGGATGTTACGAGGCACGTAGGATGGATCACGAGCTTTATGGGTAGTTTAGGAGGTCCTAAGACCTCTAAACGAGAAGAATTGAGAGCCAAAGAGTCAAAAAGGAGATTTCCGTACTCTGATCGGGCAAAAATGGCCCGATCGGGCGAAGATATTATGATCGGGTACAAAAGTTGCGGACCCGATCGGGCAAGCATTGCCCGACCAGATCGGGCAAGAAGACAAGTGCCCAGACCCGATCGGGCACATCTTGCCCGACCCGATTGGGCACATCCTGCCCGACCCGATCGGGTGGAGGTCTCCTAGACCTCATTTTGATGCTGTGTGAGAGGAGAGCAAGCCTAGGCCTTTATGTCGCCAGGCCCGATCGGGTGGTGTCCTAGGGCCCGATCGGGTGGGCCCAAAATCTCACACCAGGCGCTGCTGCTACGCTGAACAAACAAGAAACGAAGATGGAAAAATTCTCACTATGGGCCTAATCGGGTGGCGTTTGGCCCGATCGGGTCCTGTGCATTATTTCGCGATTTTCGTCTTTTAATTTCCGTGTTTAGTTAGACTTGAGGGGGTATTATAAAGGAGAATAGTCAAGAATAAGTCAACATTTTCGTGGTCTTCTTTTAATAAGTTAAACTTTAGATAATCATGGAATAAGTTAACTTTGATATTACTTAAACTTTTAACAAGTCAAATGACTTATAAATTATTCAACCGGTAATACGTGAGGCTTTTCTTAAATTTTAATTTATGATTTCTGTGTTCCTTCTCTTCTTCTGCTTTCCATCCCTAACCATTTATGTGGTTTTAAACCGTTTTTGACTTAATAAAAGCAAATACCCTTAAAAGGTTAACTTATTCCAGAATTAGTCAAAGTTTAACTTATTAAAAGAAGACCGCGAAAAGGTTGACTTATTCCCGACAATTTTTCCTATTATAAATACCTTTTCCTCATTATTTTAGAGACATCTTTTTACAGCTTTAAATTCTAGTTTATTTCTCATAGTTCTTAGCTTAGTTTAAACATTTTAGAATATATTAAAGGTGATTGAACCTATTCGATTTCAATAAAAGTTTCTGCTTTCTTTCAATTGGTATTCTTCTCTACCCTAATCTCTTTTATTATTCTTAATTTCTTAGCTTAAGTATTTAATTATTCATGATGCAATTATTAGGGTTTCGAATTAGTTTTGCTATTGTTAATTCGATTATGAGTGAGTAGTTCTCTTTCTAGGGCGTTAGATAGGGAAGCCATGTTTATACCATGATTGTTATTTAGATTTCTATCAATTTCTAGGGCTTGATTAGGGTGATTGTGATGTGGTTTGTTCTTAATTAGTGATTAATGTTAGTGTACAATTTCATTGATTGCTTGTGGTTAATAGTTGTTTGCACAGATTCGTCTTACGACTAGAGGCCTAGGACACGTCAGTAGTTCTGATTACGTTAGTGAACATGCGGCGTATGTTGAACTATGAGCGTTGAGTCTTAACCATAGCTCAACACATGCTCTAGTCCCCCGACTCTTGACTTAGGTTTTGATAGTAGCTGACCTTATTTGATTGGTATAAGCATGGTGGACCGACCTAATACCGTAGGTTTTTAGTCCATAGTTAATTCCTCGGTTTAATTCGTCTTCTTTAGCTTAATCATTAGTTCAGTTAATTCTTCACTGATTTATTCTGAAGTAGCTAACTAATTTAGAAACTTTGTCTCCCTGTGGATTCGACCCTGCTTCCATTGACTACCATAGTTAGAGGACTGTAGGTTTATCTTTGAATAGGTGATACGACTAAATCCTATCAAACTCATAGCGATTCGATTGATATCCTAGGAAGTCAATCACCTATTCTCATGGTGAGGTCAACTTATTGACTAACCTAAGGTCCATCAAAAGCTTAATCTCTCAATCCTTCACTTTTGATCCCCTAATCTAATTCAATTGATGATCAAGCAATTAAACAAGCAATTAAATAGGCTAGACAACCTAATTTCACCTAAATCCAACCCCCTAGCTTGACTTTTGAGGTCAACTCATGATCAACCTAGGTCATCCTCTTTCCCTAGCTAAGAAATTACTCTAAAGCCATAAAAGAAGTAAAATAAAAAGCTTGAGATATTAATGGAAGATCAACAATGGTGGAAAACATGAAAACAAACCAATAGGCAACTAATCACTACCAATCAAAGGCTAAAACAAAATAAAGCAAGTAATAAAGCAAATAAAGCAAAGAGATAGAAGAAATACTCTAAATAGATGAACATCAATGGAAAAACTCCATGGAAATACCTTCAAAAAGCTTCAATTTGGTTTCAAGATCTACTTTATCTCTCTAAAAACTACTTCTCTGTCTAAATTTCTCTCTCTAATTAAGCTAATAATGATTCAGAAATTTAAACATAAATCTAAGATTATTACAAAATTAGTTTTATACCCTGTAGAAATAATGGTAAAATCGTAAAAGACGAAACAAAACTACGGAGCCTGGCCCTGGAGCGCCCACTCCTTATAACATGTTCCTGCCTCTCTGTCTTCATTTCTTGACCCATGGAGCGCCCGCTCTCTCTCCTATGGAGCGCCCGCTCCCCTGTTATGAGCCTCTTTCTTGCTCGTAAACGTTCAAAACACTCAAGGCAAACATTAGATGGGGGGGTATGCAAATGCAAATGCAAATGCAATAACTTATAGTGAAACTATTGGGTCAGACCGTCCGACCTAATAGTTATGGTCAGACGGGCTGAGCCCATTTCATAATTTCGCGCGCGCGTGTTTTATTTTCTTAACGTTATTATTTTTACTTCTGATTTCTCTCAATCTCATACGACGGTTATCATTTGTTGAATTAAATTTCGAAATTAAACACAACCGCCAACAACTCTTTCTCCGTTATGCGTAGTTCTTTTGAGCCGAATCAAGTGTCTTGCTCGCATAGTGAACAACATGTAGCTTTCCCTCTTTTCTTTGCCCTAAAATGGCTCCCACTGCATAATCACTAGCATCACACATTAGTTCAAAAGGCAAGCTCCAATCCGGAGCTTGCACAATGGGGGCGAAAATAAGGGCATGCTTTAAAGTCTCAAAAGCATTCATGCAATCATTATCAAAAACAAATTCATTATCTTTTTGCAAGAGGCTAGATAGAGGCCTAGCAATCTTAGAGAAGTCCTTTATTAACCGGCGATAGAAACTGGCATGTCCCAAAAAAGAACGTACTCCCTTCACCGTAGTAGGTGGGGGCAACTTCTCTATGACCTCAATCTTGGCCCTATCTACCTCAATTCCCTTTTGGGAAATCTTGTGTCCCAACACAATGTCATCCTCAATTATGAAATGACACTTCTCCCAATTAAGAACTAGATTCATCTTTTGACATCTTTGAAGCACAATTTTCAAGTTCTTGAGACAATCGTCAAAAGATGAACCTACCACGGAGAAGTCATCCATGAATACCTCAATGGTATCTTCCAACATGTCCGAAAAGATGGCGGCCATACACCTTTGAAATGTAGAGGGCGCATTGTACAAGCCAAATGGCATCCTTCGATAAGCAAAGGTACCAAATGGACAAGTGAATGTAGTCCTTTCTTGGTCATCGGGGTGGATGGGAATTTGAAAGAACCCCGAATAACCATCAAGGAAACAAAAATGGGAATGGCCCGCCAATGTTTCCAACATTTGATCTATAAAGGGGATGGGGAAATGATCTTTCCGGGTGGGTTTATTCAATCTTCGGTAATCTATGCACATACGCCACCCGGTCTCCGATCTAGTGGAGATTTGTTCCCCCTTTTAATTAGTGATGACGGTCATGCCTCCCTTTTTAGCGACCACATGGACGGGACTAACCCACCGACTATCGGAGATAGGGTAGATTATCCCCGCCTCAAGGAGTTTCAAGACCTCCTTTTTGACCACTTCCTTCATATTGGGATTCAACCTCCTTTGAGGCTCAATAGAAGAAGCATGATCGTCATCAAGATGAATTCTATGCATGCATAGGGTAGGACTTAGCCCTTTGAGATCTTCAATGCTATACCCAATGGCACTTCTATGTTCTCGAAGGACATCAAGAAGTTGAGAAAGTTGAGTGCCTTCAAGTGTAGCATTGCCTATCACCGGGTAAGTCTCACCATCACCAAGAAAAGCATATTTTAAAGAAGGGGGAAGGGGTTTGAACTCTACCTTGGGAGGAGGCTTAGACCTCTCCTCCTTAGGTGAAGGCACCTCAAGGGCCTCAATCTTCTCCTCCTTAGCACAATAAGTTGGAGAGGCATCCATGGCAAGCTTGAAGTTTTTCCCTTCCTCATTATCTTCCAAATCTTCTCCCAAAAGTACATCTTCCAAGGGGTCTTTCTTACCCCTTAAACTCTTCAAACTCAAGACCTCTTCATCAAAAGTTCAAAACTATCTATCCTCTTCACTTCTTCCATTATTGGAGACTTCATTGATTGCTTGAAAGCAAATTCCATGCTCTCATCTCCTACCCTCAAAGTAAGAACATCTCGCTTCATATCAACAAGAACTCCGGCCGTTTTAAGGAAAGGCCTCCCAAGTATAAGAGGGACTTGAGAGTCTTCCTCCATCTCCATAACCACAAAATCACAAGGGATGAAGACCTTCCAACTTGGACCGGGACATCCTCCAACTCTCCAACCGGAACTTTCACCGATCTATCGGCGAGTTGAATGACCCTCCTAGTAGGCTTGATTTCAAAATTAAGTTTCTTAGCGATGGACAAGGGCATCAAACTCACACTTGCCCCCAAATCCGCCAAGGCCCTCTTGGGCTCCAAGTCCCCAATCTTCAAAGGAATAGAAAATGACCCCGGATCTTCAAGCTTCTTGGGGAGCTTGTTTTGAAGTACGGCACTAACCTCGGCGGTCAAAGCAGTGGTGGCCCTTTCCTCGAGCTTGGTCTTGTTGGAGAGGAGATCCTTAAGAAACTTGGCATAAGTAGACATTTGAGACATGGCTTGGAGAAAAGGGTTGTGCACTTGAAGCCCTTTTATGACTTCTAAGAATTTCATGAATTTATCATTGAGTTGTTTCTTAGCTAGCCTTTGTGGAAAGGAACCGGAGGCACATAAGCCTTGGGTGCCACTTGACTAACCTCTTTGCGTTGCTCATGAACCTCTTTATCTTGGCTTGGTACAACATCACCTTCATCCTCCACAGTTACCTCCTCAAGAAGTTTCTCAACCTCCCCTTCACTCCCCCTTTTCTCAACTTCCGGGCTTTCATTCACCTCACTAGGCATCTTAGGCCCCTCATAGTTTGTTCCGGATCTCAAAGTAATGGCCTTAGCATGCTCGTGAATCACGGGTTGGCTTGGGAATTGAGTAGAAGAAGAAGAAGAAGAATTGCTTACTTGTTGGGCAATTTGGGCAATTTGAGTCTCAATCATTTTGTTGTGAGCTTGCATTTGTTGTAAGGAAGAGTGAATATACCCAAACTTCTTATCATTATCGGCATTGGTCTTGGTTTGTTGGGCTAGGAAAAGTTGAAGTGTAGACTTAAGTGATGAAGGCTTGGGTAGGTTAGGCTCAAAGGGTGGTCTTTGTTGTGGTTGGTTGAAACCGGGTGGTCGAAAGTTGGAGGAGTAGTTGTTGTGATTTTGTGGTGGGGGATATTTCCATGTTCCTTGAGAGGAGTTTGAAGGCCCCTCTTGTCTTGCACCAACCCATGCTACATGTTCCGTAGATCCTCCACAATAAGAGCTTGCATGATCGGTGCCTCCACAAATTTCACAAGAGAAAGCTTGAGAAGGTGGTTGGCTTGGGGATTCCAAGTTCACCTTCTCAAGTTTCTTAGCTAGAGTGTCTAGCTTAGCATGGATATGATCCATGGCCTCCACATCATACTTCCCTTTACCACTAACCTTCTTGCTTGTAGACCTAGTGTTCCCCCAAGAGTAGTGCCTCACAACCTCTTCTATGGTGGGCTCAATATCTTCAACCCGTAGCTTGGTGAGTTGACCCCCCGCTCTGGAATCAAGACTAGCTCTAGTCATAGGAAGTAACCCATCATAGAAACTTTGCATCAACATCCATTGACTATACCCATGGTGCGAACACGACCTTCGGAGGTCTTTGAACCTATCACATGCCTCATTCAAACTCTCATCTTCATCTTGTATGAAATTAGAGATCTTCCTCCTAGCCTCGGAAGTCTTCTCTTGGGAGTAGAACTCATCAACAAAAGCCGCTGTTACTTGTGCCCAAGTAGTCAAGGAATCGGGAGGTAGAGATTGTAACCACTTCTTGGCTTTCCCCGTGAGAGAGAAATGAAAAAGATTAAGCCTCACGAATTCTTGAGCAACATTATTTTGCTTGATCGTGGCACAAAGCTCAAGAAAGTTCGCCAAATGGTCAAGTGGACACTCATGAGCACATCCTCCATAAGGCTCTTACTTGATCATCCTAATCAAATGTGGAGAGAACTCAAAGTTAGCGGTTGTTGTCAGCCTCCTAATCCCACTTTTGAGCTCAAATGCTTCGGGGTGACCATAGTCCCTCAAAGCTCTTGGAACGGGTGGATCCTCTGCCATAATACTAGAAGTTGAAGAACGAGATTGATCTTCCTCAAACACTTCCCCCGGTTCCTCCTCACTAGTAGATAGTACCCTTGGTTCCCGAAAATCCTCCTCAACTCCTGTAAAGTGCCCTCAAGATTATGGTCAATTGGAAGCAATGGATCTCCTCGTAACCTTCTTGACATGAAAATACAAAAGCTCAAGGGAAAGATTTAGTAACACAAGGGCTTACCACCAAGTAGTAAGCAACCAATCGGTAGCCAAAAGAAAACAAAAATTAGAAAAGTGGAGGAAGAATAGACTTGACTTAGACTCAAAAATCACAATTCAATGCAATGTAATCCGTTACTTCCCCGGCAACGGTGCCAAAATTTGACACGGTCGTTGCACGTGCCAAATTAAAATACCTAACTTAGCCTAATTAGGGTAAGGAAAGGTCGATTCCACGAGGAAGCAAAGATTAGCAAGGTTTGAAAGTAATTAAGCGAGCTAAGCCTATTTTTAGTGATTTTTGAGATTAATTGATCAACTAAGAAACCAAGAACTAATTAGCTAACAATTAAACTAAATGATTGGGTATAACAATAATAAGAAGACACTAGGGATAGGGAAATCAATAATTAACCAATTGTTAACCTATTTGTCAAGCCAAGGGGATTTATTAGGGTCAACTAAGGGACTAAGTCACTCATATGTTTCCTAATTACTCTCTCGAGCTAATTAGGAGGACTTAATCAACCAATTTTACCTATTCTCATGGTAAAATCAATTAATCAAGTATTTCCACAACTCTTAACGATTCGATTGATATCCTAGGAGGTCAATCACCTATTCTCATGGTGAGGTCAACCTATTGACTAACCTAAGGTCCATCAAAAGCTTCATCTCTCAATCCTTCACTTTTGATCCCCTAATCTAATTCAATTGATGATCAAGCAATTAAACAAGCAATTAAATAGGCTAGACAACCTAATTTCACCTAAATCTAACCCCCCTAGCTTGACTTTTGAGGTCAACTCATGATCAACCTAGGTCATCCCCTTCCCCTAGCTAATAAATTACTCTAAAGCCATAAAAGAAGTAAAATAAAAAGCTTGAGATATTAATGGAAGATCAACAATGGTGGAAAACATGAAAACAAACCAATAGGCAACTAATCACTACTAATCAAAGGCTAAAACAAAATAAATCAAGTAATAAAGCAAATAAAGCAAAGAGATAGAAGAAATACTCTAAATAGATGAACATCAATGGAAAAACTCCATGGAAATATCTTCAAAAAGCTTCAATTTGGTTTCAAGATCTACTTTATCTCTCTAAAAACTACTTCTCTCTCTAAATTTCTCTCTCTAATTAAGCTAATAATGATTCAGAAATTAAAACATAAATCTAAGATTATTACAAAATTAGTTTTATACCCTGTAGAAATAAGGGCAAAATCGTAAAAGACGAAACAAAACTATGGAGCCTGGGCCTGGAGCGCCCGCTCCTCACACGCTCCCGGGTCGCTCCATGTTCCTGCCTCTCTATCTTCATTTCTTGACCCATGGAGCGCCCGCTCCCTCTCCTATGGAGCGCCCGCTCCCCTGTTATGAGCATCTTTCTTGCTCGTAAACCTTCAAAACACTCAAGGCAAACATTAGATAGGGGAGGGGGGTATGCAAATGCAAAAACTTATATGCACCCTAACTATATGCAAATAAACTAAACTAAATGCTAAACATGAGAATATAAGAAATGATGCAAAAAGGGAAGGAAAAGGAAATTAAATGACCTAAAATGCATCTAAATGCCCTAAAACTACATGCAAATAAGTGAACCTAAAGTCCATTTATCAGACATCAACTTGAAACATTATTAGTTTTGAAAAATACTCTTTTTTTCAGTATGGTGTGTGTTGTTCCACTATCCAGGAGGCATTGGTATCCAGATACATTTTTAGGTTGATCCATATCTTCATAATAAGAAACAAATTTAATAAGAACATCCATATTTCATTGATAATTAGATGGTAGTACAATTCTTAAATAAAAGAAACATTAAATAAATATTTGATCAACAAGGAAATAAATATTATCATAGCTAAACAATCAATTTTCCCCTAAAATAAAATCATTTTCAGCTTCAACTCCATCCATACAAAAATCGGAGACATCAAGGCTAGACAGTGAGGTATTTGCCTCATTCACAAAATTGGTTTCTGCATCTTTTCCTTTATTTTTCTAAGAAGCCTGGTAGAGATCTACCAAATGCTTGGCTGTTCGACATGTACGCCCCTACTGCCCAGATATACCACATCTAAAGCATATATCTTTTGCCTTCTGATTATCATGCTTGTGGTATTGTTTCCCCCTCTCATTGTTTTTGAAGTTATTATTATTTTTGGGGGAATATCCTTTACCTCGGCCTCGGCCTCGACCAAGATTGTTTCCACGTCCATTCACACGCCCTTTCCACGCCCACATCTATTTACAACATTTGATTCAGGTAGGTCTGAGCTTTCAACTGCATTCGCCTCTTGGAATGCCAAAGATCCAGTTGGTCTAAGATTATGATTCTTTAGTAGAAGATCATTATTTTGCTCAGCCACCAGCAATACAGAGATTAGCTCAGAGTATTTTTTTAAAGCCCCTTTCTCTGTATTGTTGTTGTAACATAATATTTGAGGCATGGAATGTAGAGAGAGTTTTCTCTAGCATTTGTTCCTCAGTGATCGGATGTCACAATATTTCAGCAGCGATACAATTCTAAAAAAGTGTTGAATTGTAGTCACTAATGCATTTAAACTCTTAGATACTTAGATTAGTCCATTCGAATAATGCCTTAGGGAGAAGAATATTTTTATGGTGGCCATATCTTTCTTTGAGGCTGTTCCATAGTTCTTTTGGATCTTCCACCAATAAGTATTTAGTTTTTAGGCTCTCATGCAGGTGGTGTCTCAAAATAACCAAGGCCCTGGCCTTTTCTTGTTCAGTGGCCAATTTAATTTGTTGGGCCGTACTTGAGCCTATATTGACGGTTTGTTCTTTAATACTATGCTCTGGTCCTTGAGCCTTTAAATTCATCTGGGCATCTACCGTCCATTCCAGAAATTTATTTCCGGAAAAATCTAAGACATTGAATTGTCTTTTCATTAAATCTCCCATTATAGCTACAATAAGGTGGATAATAGTATAAAATTAGTAAATGATAACAAATCACATATAATATCTCCCCCTGATTTATATCATTTATAATTAAAAATATTATAAATAAAATAAAACAAGACATAACTTTAAAATATTACAAGCAAACAAAAATAATAACTTACAATAAAAACATATAAAGTACAAAAATAAACTAAAATAACAAAAATATTTCCTAGAAATGCATATCAAAACAAAAATCACATGCATTTTCACCATTTCACCGGGGAGAAAGTGGGTGATATTACGGTTCCTACTTGTGTATGAGGAGAAATATCATGAAATGCCATGAGAAGGACAAATAAACCGGCTATAAGGAACACGTAGAGTTTTATTTTTCTAAAATCCTCCTCAAAAGAAGAAGAGGAGGGTGGAGGGCGGTTGTTTTCGGCGTTGAACATGTGGTCGGGAAAAATGGAGGACGGAAAAAAAAATTGTGGGTTTGAGTAAAAGATGGAAGAAGATAAGAGATATGTGGTGGAATTGGGGATAGGTAATCCGCTTTTATAGAGGGTTATCCTTAATTGTGCAGTTTGTTGTATATTTATCTATAGTTGTTCAAAGAATATAATGCAATAAAATTTTAGTTGGAGTCTTTATGGGTACTAAATATAATTTATTCACTATTATGCATGTCGGTAAGTGTAAAAATGATAATAAATATAACTACAAATGTCAGATAAAGGAAATAGCACATAGTAAAAGAAATAAATATGTAATAGGTTTCTAGGTTAGCTACTCCTGCATATATTGACAATAAAAGAGCAAAAAAAAAATTACTACTGTCGGCCAGCCATACAGGAGGCAAATTAAAAAAATCAACGTGCCATATAGGCGGTAAATGAAAATAACCTGCCATACAGGGAGTACAACAAAATAAAATAACATAAATTAAAGTGTCCTTGCCCTCCATAAAGGTGGCGTTATTGTCAAATTAATATTTAATTTACGGGCTAGTGGCATGGTGACATTTGCTACTAGTTCCTTCCTGTTCGTCCCTATTTGTTTTATTATTTGGTGGTGGTGGATTTTCAGTTGGTGGTGCTGGAGGATTATTATTAGTGTTAGGAACAGGGGTTTGTGGATTTTCACCGGTACGGACATTAGTACCGTTGTTGAGGTCGGTGCGAAAAGGATGACTTACAGCCCCCCTTGCTGAGTTGGTTGCAAAAGGGACGGTGTTACGTTCTACAATTAAATGTATACAACAGAGAGAAACATTGTGGAAAACAATGTTGATTCCGTTACTTTGTTGGTCCATCTGGTGATAGCTAATGGGTTGGAATTGAAATTTTACAACTTGAAAAATAAATGGAAACTGAAGTTGTAAAAAGGTTTAAATACCTTTTTGTTTTTGGTAGTTAAACTCGTGCTGATAACGTGTTGTAGAAAATGAGAACAAAAGATATTAAATAATTAAGAGAAGAGAGAATGCGAATGCTGAGTGAATTCTTTTACTCAGTTGTGTATCTATTTTCATTGCGTGAACTCAATATATATACTACAAGTTTTGCTGTGTAGCACTGTAATGCAGCAAATATTGACGAGCATAGCATTTATTACCCTGCATGGGCATTCATCCTTCTGACATTAGTTAGCCAACACTTTTTGACTCACAACATCACTTATTTTCTTCATATCAAAAAGATTGCAATAAGCTATTTTGCACATAATTTAATGAAAAGATTTAATGGTTGGAAGTAGTAAAACTTCAACTCGAAAACTATGAAATTTGTCACTTGTTCACTATCATCACGAAACTTCTGCACAACACATCTATATATATCGATATATATATATATATATAGATATATATATATATATATATATATAAGCGTAAGCAAGAGTTGCTATCCGCCACGTGTCACCATCCCTCTTTAAATTGCATTTTATTCAACAACATTCTCATATATTAAAAAAATGTCAGTGTGAAGACTTGAACCCCAAACCTCATGTATGGAATGAATAACTCCAACCACTAAACCACCATATTATTATTGATGTTTCTATCAACTATAATGATGATATATAAATGAAAACCAAGAGTTAAGTTGTCTAAATGAGATGACTTATATTTTATTTAAATGATATTTTACGCTAGATTACATTAGTTATCGGTAACTAATAACCCGAGCATCGCCGAGGACTAAAACTCTTCATATTAGGGATCTTAGTGCCATATATTTCCATAAAGGTAATTTCTCGATATAAGACTCTCATCTAGATATGTTACAAGGATCGGGTTTGCGGATTCTTGCGCCACATCCAGCCCTATTAGTCAGGGAAGGGAGAAGATTTTGCGGATAATGGGGCGAGGATGGGGATGAAAATTCATCCATGGGTGACGGAACGGGTGTGGATTTTATTATGTATCCTCCTCATCCTCGCCCACCCCGCTATGTATGTTCACGGCCAGTCAACCGTTATAACGGTTATGATATTTTAGTAACCATAACCTACCGTCAAGTAGCGGTTAACCATAACGGTTAACCATTTATTAACGGTACTGTTATCGGTTAACCATGTCACCTATAATTATTTTGGATGTACATAATGTTTGAAGATGGTACGGCTGATGTTAACAAATAGGATACTAAAACTGCAATGTATTTTATGACATATGAAAGTTGGGCAATGAGAGATATTTCACAATAGCATGCGTTTGCTATAATCCTCTGATTTTTAGGGTTGTATGACTTTTCACATTAGAGATCATTGCCAGCAGCTGAGACAGCAAAGTTTTATTAGAAGTATTTGTACCAAGTACCAATACATTTACAGAAGGAGTCATAGGGGCCTGTTATTTTGAGGCAGTGGCTAGGGGTGAGTAATAAGCAGACATATTAGACTACTGTTAAGCCTTAGACCATAGTTAGCAAAGACCAAGAATTTGGTCTTCAACACAGTAAAATATATTAAAGTTCTCATTCTCTTTCCTCAAATATCCTAAAGCCAAGCATTTGACCTTTGGAAAATGACTTCATGAAGTCATTTTTATCTTGGTCTCTCTATCTCTCTCTCCTTTTCTCTCTCCTCTCTTTTGTCACTTTTTTATTTTTTAATATATTCTCTCTTTTACGTCCAATAATTTGGTCTTTACTAAACATGCTCTAAGGTGTGGCATTGTAAGGACTAGACTGGAAGAATTGGCCACTATCTGTTCAACTAAACTAAATCACTCAAACCATACCGTTCCATAAAAAAATAAATAAAAATTAACGTTAATCGTTTAGGAGTTAGTCACGCAACGGTTAAAATAACCGCTTTGTCTTAACAGTACGGTCAATTAACCGACCGCGAGACCAGTTACGCGGTTAAACAGTACGGTTTTGCGATTTCGGTTTTTTCTGAATACCCCTACACCCCGCCCAATCTCTATGTCGGCCGCTCTGCTTCTACTATTTAATAAACGACTATATTGAATGAACTAATTTTATTTTAACACATATTTTCTTTAAAACCAATCACATGCTTTAATAAAAATGGACAAATAATAGGCGATTAAAGACGAGGTTGGGACAATATGACGGGTGTGAACGGGTGCAAAGACCCATACGAGTGACGGGTGCGAAGATGGTTTTCCAGTTGGCGCGGGGATGAGGATTTCCCCCCATCACGGGTGAATGCAGCGGGAATAAATGTGGATGCAATTTTTAGGCGGGTATGGGGGTGGAGGGGAAAGCACCCCTTACCACCCTCGCACAAAGAATAGGCAACTAGAAGGGCTTCTTTGCTACGTGAATCAGAAAAGGTTGGACTGATTGATTTCCCATTAGTAAGTAAGGGAAGGCAATGCCCAATCTAAAATCCTTCTTACTTTAGAGATGCGATTCACGTTTTAGCAACTGCGTAAGTAGCGGGTTCACTATGCTTCCTTATGGTGGGAGAATTTGGTGAAGCAAAGGGATAGGAAAGGAAAGAGGAAGATCATAACTTGGGATAAGCTTAAGCATAAGCTTAAGGAGAGATTCCTGCCTACTACTTAAACTCAAGACTTGTACAATAAGGTGGCTGAGCTGAAACTTCAGTCTAAGAGCGTGGAGCAGTATATTCAAGAGTTTGAGAAGCTTATGATGCAGTTGGATGTGAATGAGAGGCCAGAACAGACCATGTCTAGGTTTGTTGGAGGCTTGGACAGGGAGATTGCTAGGAAGTTGGAACTTCATGCTTCTAGTGTGATGAGAAGAAGCTGATACGATTACCGCTAGGCGGTCTAAAATAGAAGTACTCTGTCTTCACGCCCATTCCCAGCTCACAATCTTTTTCCAGCCCAGTCATAGGCTTTATTCCCCGACGGTCTTTGTAGTTGTTCCTCCGCGAATAGGACGACTGATGCTTTTCTTAAAATCATCCTCTACACCCATCCCGGCCCATTGACAACCCTACACTCATCGTTTTTCTCTCAACTAGGGATGGTAACGAGTAGGGCCTAGGTACGTAGGGTACGGACAACCTAGACCCTTACCCTTACCATTTTCCATTGAAAGTGTTTTCCGCCAAAAAAAACAGTCATATAGCACGCAAAAGACATGATAGATTACTTTATTCGCAAGATTTGAAACCTTAAAATTCTAAAAAGCTAAGCAATGAAAGGGTGATTATTCAAAAACAGTGGAACAAACCCAAAATGCAAAAAATATCAACCCCAAAATAGACCAAGGGAGTCATGTGACATCTAAGGGGGGATATGGAAATGAAAATATTAATAACCATGAAATATTAATAAATTATGTGCGCACTAGAAAGCATAGGATGAAATAAGAACATCAATTAATAACATATGTGTGTACTTGATTACCACCGAAATCATCAGTGATATTGAGGACACCGGCACAAGGTTTGTTGATGAATGTCAAAAAAGGAGAGGTTGGCTAAAATCAAAAGAAGTCATACAAGTATAATTTAAATCCCCACAAAACGAGAAGTTTTCACTCCCGTAGCACAAATTTCAAAACGAGGGAAGCTTATTGGTACAAATGGGTGATTCTATGAAAGAAAAAAAGAAAATTGAAATTGTGAGATACAGAGCTAGGCTTACGACTCAAGCTTTCTCTCGGATAACAAAAATTAACCATGAGGAAACATACTCATTGGCGGTGGATGCCACAATACTAAGATTCCTCATTAACTTATCGCAATACAAAGAAAAGCATATGCGTCTTATGGGGTAGAGACAGCATATGATGCAGGTGTATCTAGCCAAATCAATCCAAATTATGAACAGGGTTACTTAATTTTTGGTTTGGTTGATTTTGAAAATTCAAAAGATTTTTAAGCGATTAATCAACACTAGGTGTGCTAAATATGTTGATTATACGAGCCTAAAATAAGCTACGAGCCTTTAATATTTCTTGAACATGATTATTATATTTAATTGTACCTTAATCCATGATTAAATATTACTAATTATGTTAAATAAAAGGTAGAATAGCTTAATTAGTTCAAAAAAATTGATTAGGATACTTAAATCCATTTACGATTTTGGGTAAGGCCTTAATCAGTTTTATGAGGAGGCTTAATGTCACGTACCGACTTATTACAACGTCGTTATACGTGGCCTACTTGCTTCACACTCCCGTCGGAAGGCAAGTCAAGGCCACATCGACGTTGTAATAAGTCGGTACGTGACATTAAGGAGGCTTAAATTTACTTTTAAAGGGTCACCTCATGCTGAAATAGCTTCACATGGATGTCATGCAGCCACACATGAAGTCACATGGGCATTGAATCTTGGTGCAATAAGGTTTAAGAGTTTAAAGAGTAGGAAAGCCAAAATGGCCAGGAAAAATGTGTTGGGTATTTTTGCTTAGTTTTGCGTACCTGCAAATACTCCTGCAAAAGCTACCAAATTTTGGGGATATTTTTCATTTTATATCTATTTTAATATTTCATATGCCAATTCTCTATATTAGTTCATCCAATAGAAGTATTTAGTTGTTCTTTAGGAAAAGGTGTTGAAACAACTACGTTTTTCAGCTTTCCTTTGTTTATTGTTTTGATTAGCTAAGAAAATGACGTCCAAATGACTTTATTTTTGGACATGTTGTAGCTATAAATGTCTAATTTTAACCCTTTTGGAATCAGATCAATTGAAAGAGAATTAATCCTTAGACGCTTGTTTTACTAAGTTGTGTGCATAGTAAATTTTATGGTCAGTTTTGGCCAATTCCAAATCTTTGCAATTCTAATTAAACTAGGCGTTGAATTAGTGATTAGAACTCAAGTAGTTTGATGCTAGAAGTTTATTGTTATTTTATAACCTAGATTGGTGGTCATTTGGTTAGTGAAAAGTGGTGGTTGTTCGAATCTTCGAGCTGGTTTGATACATTGATCGAATTGTTTCTTCTTTCTAATTCGAATGCTCTTGGTTTCGTAACTCTTTATGTATCATTTGGTACTAGAATCTAAGGTTATTTAAGAGCATCTAAATCATCGCATAAACATCCTCACAACACTCCTTAAACCCAAACACAAACCCCTCCCAAAATCGAACCTATACTAAGCCCAAACATACTTCTTTTTTTTTTCTAAGCCATACTTCTTAGTGGTTGTTTCTACTATGAGTGGCGGTGAACAAAATCCGTTTATAGGGGGGAATGACAATGAATGAGGCAATAATGGTTGGCCTAGAAAATGAAATGGCCACGTTGAGTGAGCAAGTGGGCAACATTACGGCTGCTCTTAGAGAAATGAATGTAGGAGGGAGGAGAGGAACACAAGCAAGAGGATAATTCATAGAGGATGAGGAAAGGGCATATGATACTGGTGATGAAGTCATCTCAGAGGCTTCAAGGACAAGGAGGAGGCCACATAAAACAGATGACTTTAGAGACATCAAGCTTAATGTTCCTAAATTTGATGGAGACCTTAATCCTGATGTCTACTTGGAATGGGTATCAAGGTGTAATACCCCGACAATTCTCACTTTATAAAACATATATTTTTTCAACTAAAATAGAAAATTATCAAGGAATTATCGTCTGTGTGACAATGTATCGGCTTACTCAAGATATTGCAGCGGAAAACATTAAATAAAATTGTAACAAATACTTAAACCATAATAATAGTCAAAACATTATCAATACTTCAAACTTACTTTAAAACCAACTTAAAGAACATAAAATAAATAATCCATGAAGTAACTTAATGAAAGTAATATAAATAAACGAAGCAATGTAAGTGAGCAAATGACCTCTCATCAATATCTCCCAATTCCCAAATGAGTATGGATGATGCATCATATCTTCAAACCTGTTAGGCAAATACTCAATTGAAGACTGCTCGCCAATTAAGGGTCATCATAGGATCAATAGGCACATCCATGATCGATACACAGAAAAGCACGTAAATCAGCAAAGCTAAGCACATACATAACAATACAAAAACACAAAATCTAGCATGATACTACTAAGCAATAAAACATGATCCATAATAACACTCTAAAGCTTCAACTAAACAAGACTCGACTTCACAAACATACAACATAACAATTCACTTAGTCAATTGAATAGTCAACGGATCTAGTTGTCCAACCAAACCTTATCTTCCATTCAAAAGACGAATCACGAGCGCTACTCCATAATCTTCTGACCTACGATATCGAGGAACCTTTTAAATAAAAAATGGGTACGGTGATCAATCTGGCCCCAAGAAAAGCCATGGGCTACCACCATGTACTCCAACTCATACTAGTCCAAAACTTCAGACGTGCATAAGTCTAAAGCTATTTCTATTCACTTTCCACTCTAAGTATTAATATGTTATTCGATGTTGGACTCTAACAAAAACAACCAACACATAACATGAATACAACAAATATGTCACTTTTATCTTATGATTAAATAATGTGATCAAACCATTCCAATTGACCAAGAAATTGATCCTCAATTTATTTATTGACTTAAATCAACAATCGAAATGTCCAAAAACAATAAATATATATCCCCTACTTTGCAAAGTATAATAATAATAATAATCCAACTTACTCAACAAAGTCCTCAGCCTTTGAGAAGTAATAAAATAATAATAAAGGAAAATGATACCAAAAAATCCATAATCCAATAAGAAATATTATTAATCCAAGATTAAAGGTCATACTTCACATGAGGGATCAAAGTATGAATATTCCCATACCAACATGCTTGAATCAAACATCCATTCAATCATGTAATAAACATCATAGGCAATTAGCGTGCTCAACAACACATAATTCCAATTTAATAGCCATATATGCACCATAAAAAGGATTCCCTATACATGATACTATACATAATCCTAACTTTAGAACATGGTACAAGTCTAACACATAATGAAATGTATGTATCTTGTGTAAACAAAATGAGAGGCCACTTTAAAACACTAGAAGTCGCTTAAGGCAAAATTTCCGCCTACCAAATTAATAAAATAACAATAAATTAATATTCTAATTAATTCACAGCAATATAAATAATTCTAAAATGCTGCAAAACTCATTTTAAAATACTTTAAAAACACTAAAGTATCAACCTTTAGCAACCTTTAATATAATCCTAGAAGTCTAAGGTTTAAAAACCTCAAAAACTCTTACTTTTATATTTAAGACCAACTTTAAATATAAATTAATAAATTTGAAATTATGACTTAAATTCATAAATAATAAAAATCAGATTTTTAATTACTTAAACAATAGAGTTTCAAACTTTATTTATGAAACATATAGAAACAATAAAATCATAACTTTAATTCATTAAAACCATAAACAATGTAAATGGAGGAAAAAGGGATAAGAATTAACCGGAAGAACAATACGAAAATCGGAAAAACGAAGAGAGAAACACGCGAGGAGGTGCGTGGCTGGCGTCTGGGTGGCGCATGTGCAACATGCGCTGCTGCTTGAGTGGCGGGGCCAAGGGGGATGCGGGTGGTGTGCGTGGCTGCGACTGCAGCTTACGCAAGGAAGAATGAGAGGGGGTCGAGTGGTGTGTGGTGGCCGGAGGAACGAGTGAGGGTGAGGTGGCGGTGGTCCGACCGACGACACGAAAAACGAGGGAGAGAGAAGGAGAGATGGGCGGACGAGTGAGGAAAGAAAAATGAGAGAGAAAATAAAAGTGTGCAAAATTGGGGTTTTGATGGGTATTTATAGGTTTGCTTAGAAACCTAAAACAAATAGGTTTAGGTATTGGTTTGGGCTTAAATTGATCATCAAGCTTAAGTAAATGCTTTGAGCTTCTCAACCCAGTATTAAAATCCATTTAAACATAACCCAAAATCTTTAATATAATATTTAATACTTAAAAGTTCAACGCAATAAATATTAAAGATTATTTAAAACATTTAAACAACCGTTTCAACACTTAAATAATATAATATAAATATGAAAATAATTATACATATGAAAAATTGCCTAGAATAGTGCAACTTTTTGGCCATTAGCAGATAATAATACAACCTAAAGATTATTGTAGAATAATGCAACCTTAATACCCCATTTCTAAAACAGGACAAATGACCGGTGACCTGAACCGTAGGTAACTTTTATTTAAAACTTTAAATTCTAAATAAAATAAAAAACTTTTTAAAAACCTAAACTAAACCACCCCCACCCCCACCCCCTCGCCGGAAATCCAACCGCCCTCGCCGGATTTTTGACCCCCCTTGCCGGTAACCACAAAGACAACCACATGCGGCCCAAAATCCCCTCCAACAACACCCATCCCCTCTTCCTGGCTGTATTTCGCAGCCAACAACCACAAAGCCACCACTTGTGGCGGACCAAAACCGCCTCCAACAACACTAGACCACTGACGACACTCGTGACGCCAACCACGGTCAGTGCTGCGCTGGTGTTCATCGGGAAGGTATGAGGGTGGAGTGGTGGTTTGCGCGAACGGGGAGGTGCAAAAGGGGGGATGTGTGGTGGTTTGCCGGACAGAGGGAGGTGCGTGCTTGGAGGAGTTGGGCTCTTCGGCGATGTCTGGCTGTTTCGACGGTGATGGCGGTGATGGCGGTGACGGCGGTGGTGGTTTCATGGCTGGGGGGAGGGAGGAGGGAGGAGGGGGTGGGGCGTGCCGGTGGCTTCGTGGCTATGGGGAAGGGAGGAGGGGGTTTTGTTTTTTTTTTAATATTTTTGTTATATATTTTTAAAAAAAATTATTTATGATAATCAATAACTAAAAGCCACGTGTCTCAGTTAACCTCTTCTTTAGGTTAAATCCGGTTTTACCCCATTTAAAATAAATGGGGTATAAAGGTTGCATTATTCCAGAATAATCTTTAGGTTGCATTATTATTTGCGAATCGCCAAAAGGTTGCATTATTCTAGGCAATTTTTCCTTATAAATATACTTTAAATATATTTATAAAATTCATAAAATTACGGGGATTGCACAAGGTGTGATCGAATTTTTGAATTCAAGTAGTACGATGATGCTAAGGCTTTCAAACTTGCAATAGCAAAGCTAAAGGGGTATGCATCCCTTTGGTGGGAGAACGTTGTTCTTGCCAGAACAAGGATACAAAAACTGAAAATCAAGAGATGGAAGAAGTTTAAGAAGAAGATGAAAGCGAAGTTTCCTCCTTATACTTATACTCTTGATTTGTATAATCAATTATCTAACTTGCAACAGGGACAAAAAGGAGTTGAAAATGACATTCATGAATTTGAAAATTTTATGATGAAGTTAGATGTCCAAGAAAGGGAGGAGCAAACTATGGCAAGTTTCTTAGGTGTCTTGGAGAAAGATATTGCAAGGAAGATGGAGCTGCAGCCATATACAACTCTAGAAGAAATGTTCAAGCTTGCAATAAAAATTGAAAAGATCAAAAAGATAAGAAAACAAGAAAAATGGCGTGGAGAGACACTAAAGAGGAAGATTCACCTAGCTCTTCCATAGGTGAAACGGTCAAGAAAGAATTTCAAGAGAACTGCCAAGAAGGAAGATGTTAAGTGTTTTAAATGTCTAGGATATGACCATTGTGCAAGTGAATGTCCTAACGAGAGGATAATGCCGCTTATTGACATTAAGGCCATAGATGAGGCATCCAAAGAGAAAGAAAAAGAAGAGGCCGAAAGTGAGAAAGGCACGGAAGAAGAAAAAGAAGTGGAGGAGGTGATAGTTGGACAAGTTATGGGATCATCTGTACTCATGGGGAGGAAAACATGTCAACCTCGAGATGAAGAAGGTTCAAATGAAAGAGAAAGGGCGTTCCAAACTGAATGCAATGTTAAATAACATGTTTTCACTAGTTATCTATAGTGGAAGTTTTGCTAACTTTGTAACAATGAGCATGACTGAAAAATTGAAACATCCAATCTATGATCATCCATTCTGTATCAACTAAAATGGCTTAAAAACAAAGGCCTAATGGAAGTTTCAACAAGAGCACTATTATGTTTTTTATTGTATTTTGGGTTTTTCTATGATATACCCCTGTAGTTTTACGTTTTCTAAGTTGTACCCCATGATTTTGAAATTTCTCTATTATATCCTTTGATATACATCTTTAATCAGTTGTATCCAAAGCAAGAATCTCCAACATGCAAAAATGAGGTAAAGACGCACTTTTCAGTAGTTAAGCATGTCAAAAATAGGGGTGTTCAAAGAAACCCGACCCGATGACCCGCCGACCCGGATAAAATCAACCGGGTAGTTTTTAGATTTTCTTTGTTTTGATGGGCCGGGTACCCGACCCGCTAAATTTGAGAATTACCGGGCCGGGTAATGGGCCGTTCATTTGACATACCCGGGTACCCGTTGACCCGGTTAAATTTGTTTTTTATTTTATTTTTTAAAAATGTTAAAGGGGGTCTGCTACTCCTTTAAGCGGTTAATTGGACACTGTTTGATCTTTATGAACTTATCTGATCTATTTCAGATTGCTTTGACCTATATTGCATTTTAGTCCCATACTGAATTCATCATATATATTAGTCTCAGATGCTTTATTATATGTTGCTTTAGAATATGAAAGTGAACTGACCACTTTCACACCCAGTAAATGAAAAATATCTTTAAGCATGCACAAATCTTAATTGTATAAAGTATAGTTGTGTTTTAAGATGGTTATGGGTATCACCAGAGAACATTCCTTCACTTTTTTTTTTGAAATTGAACATGTCACTGCAGTACCTTGTAGCAGAATATATATCCGGGAACCCGGTGACCCGACCCGGGAAAACGGGTACCCGATTTTTCCTGGCCGGGTTACGGGCCGCCTAAATAACTTCCAGAAATTCCGGGTACCCGAAAAGACAGGTACCCGGTTATGAACACCCCTAGTCAAAAACCCTTAAAAACCCTTAAATCACATTCTGAAAACAAAATCTCATCAAACTGAGAACTGAAATGCCAAAAATTAAATTCTCATCAAGTTGGATTTGGGTATAACTAATTAAAAATGTAATACCGAGGGTAAGAGAGTTTCCAAAATCATGGGGTACAACTTAGAAAATGTAAACCACAGGGGTGTATCTTAGAAAAACCCTAATATTTTGCAGGAACAAGTGCGTGCTATTTGATGTTTTTTCCAATGGATGCATGCGATATCCTACTTGGGAGGACTTGGTTGCATGATAGGCGTGTAAAGCATGATTGACGAGAAAATTCATATAGTTTTACCATACAAACACAAATCCATCATACTTAAGCCATCTTTAAACACCATTAGTCCTTTTCAACAACAATTCAAAAGAAATTTTGTTAAACACTTCACACCCTAGAAGTCCGCCATTATATCTTCCTTTTAAAAGACAAAACAATTGTCCCTATGTTGAAGGAAACAAGGAAGAAGCAGAACTCCAAGAAGAAGAATGTCCGGATAGTTTTTTCTTGTCTCCAGTTCAAAGTACTCCAAGAAGATTAGAGGTCGGATCTTTTTCAAGAGGGGGAATGATGCAGGTGTATCTGGCCAAATCAAATCCAAATTATCAACAGGGTTACTTAATTTTTGGGTTTGGTTGATTTTGAAAATGCAAAAGATTTTTAAAGGATTAATCAACACTAGTTGTGCTAAAGATGTTGATTAAACGAGCCTAAATTAAGCTACGAGCCTATATGTTAAATAAAAGGTACAATAGCTTAATTAGTTCAAAAACATTGATTAGAATACTTAAATCCAATTACGGTTTTGGCAAGGCCTTAATCATTTTTGAAGCAAGCTTAAGGAGGCTTAAATTTACTTTTAAAGGGTAACCTCATGCTTAAACAGATTTAGATTTATGTCATGCAGCCACACATGAAGTCATCTGGGCATTGGAGTTTGGTGCAATGAGGTTTCAGAGCTTCAAGAGGAGGGAAGCCAAAACTAGCTAGGAAAAATGTGTTGTAGTGGTACTTTTGCTCAGTTATGGGCTCCTGCAAATACTTCTGCAAAACTACCAAATTTTGGGGATATTTTCCATTTTATATGTATTTTAATATCACATAGGTCAATTCTCTGTATTAGTTCATCCAATAGGGTTTTTAGCTATTCTTTAGGAAGAGGTGCTGAAACAGCTACAATTTTCTACTTTCCTTTGTTAATTAGATTGATTATCTAAGCAAATGACTTACATATGACTTTATTTTTGGACATGTTGTAGCTATAAATGTCTAGTTTGTAACTCTTTTGGAATCAGATCAATTGAATGAGAATTAAGCCTTGGACGCTTGTTTTACTAAGTTGTTCGCATAGTAAATTTTCTGGTCAGTTTTGGCCAATTCCAAAAACTTTGCAATTCTAATTAACTAAAAGTTGAATTAGTGATTAGATTTCAAAGCAGGTTGATTCTAGAATTTTATTGTTATTGTATAACCTAGATTGATGGTTATTTGGGTAGTGGAAAGTGGTGGTTGTTCGAATCTTCGAACCGGTTTGATACATTGATCGAATTGTTTGTTCTTTCTAATTCAAATGCTCTTGGTTGCGCAACTCTTTATGTAGTGGAAAGTGGTAGATGTAATACCCCGAATTTTGATAAATAAATAAATTATTTTATTTATATTAAAAACGTATCAATATGAATTTTATTGAATTTTCTTTGATTAATTTCGATTTATTTTAAATCATTTGAAAAACATTTATTATTTTAATGATATAATATTATTTCTATTATTAATGTTATTATTTCATATTGAAATTATTTGAAAGAAGCATTTTGAAATTTAATTCATTAGCATGTCATTTTATGTACTTAGCTAATTTGATGTACAACTTTTTTAAGCTTGATTTTAAAAATTACAACTTATGCCCTTATCATTCCCATAGCCTATCATGACCACTTATCACTTATAACCTATCACCCAACTCAAAGCTCTTAACACCCTCCATCATCACCTTCCTCCTTCACCCAACAACCATAGTAATGGTCTCTCCAAAACCTCAAGCAAACCCACCCAAGAACTTAATTTGCAAGAAATCAGATTTTCCACCCAAAACCTCAAGCATAACTTGCAAACCCACCCAAAACCTCAAGCAAACCCATAACTTGCAAGAAATCAGATTTTCCACTCCAAAATCTGACCAAGACCAACTCTCTAGTCAAACAAGCAATCTCTCTTCAACCTCCATACCTCACCCTCATCAATGGAAGCTTGACCATTCAAACAAGAAAATCATAAATTTGGCCTATAAATACCCCATCTATACCCACCGAAGAACTCAAGCATATCACATTCAAGGTTTGCTTCACTCTCTTCTTTCTCCCCTCTAAAATTCTGATTTTAGTTTTGAAAAATTAAGACAATATACCACCTCAAGCTCCACCACTTAAACCACCACAACTCGAATCTCCCTCCGTCGACTAACCACCGCCGCACGGCAGCAGCGGCCACCACCGCCGCAAGCAGCGGTAGCCACTGCCGCCACCGTGTGCAGCAGCAGCACGCAGCCACACAGCCCCCCTTTCCTACTCGCTGCTGCCATGCTGCACCACGCAGCACAGGCGGCACAGCCACGCCCCCCCCTTTGCTGACCACCCAGTCCAGACGCACGCCACCGCGACCACCTTCCGGCCGCCTAGGGTCGCTGGAATCCGGCAGCCAATCCTCCCTCTGTTTTTCTTTTCTTCTTTCCTCTTCTACTGTTTCTTTCTTTTATTTCCTTCTCATATTTTTGTTTTCACTTAAACTAACCCAAAACCTACTCCTTTTATTTTAAATAGACCCAAGCCCAAACTTACTCCCTCCCAAATCAGAATTTTAGTTCATAAGTTAGCCCAACACTTTAAATAAATGACCCATCCTTCTTTGTTAGTTGTTTTGTTTAATCAAAATAAAACTTTCATTTTAAGTTTGTTATTATTATTAATGATTTTATTAAATTTTCATAACTTAAAAATATTTCTAAGTTTCTAAAATAAATAATGAATATATTGAAGTTGATTTTCTATGTTTATTTAAATTATTTATAATATTTAATGGTTTAAGTTAAATAAATATTAAAGTTGAAATAATTTTTAAGTACTTAAAATGATTTTTATAAATAAATTCGAGAAACATAAACTTCGATTTATAAACTTCTTTAAACAATGAGTTTCTTTAAGTTATTTAAATTATTTAAGTTATTTATTTATAAAATCATAAGTGGTTATTTAGGAAACTAATTTTAGATTTCGCTTAATTGTAGACTTCGATTGCGTAGACGAGGATTTCCAAGAGTGTTGATTCGTTCGTGATTTAGTTTCAAGCACGCTTCAAGAGGTAATTACCAATGATCATCCACAAGTAGATTCCGTAAAATAAAACGATTTAACCTTGAGATTATGTGAATTAATGATGTGATTATGTGATAATAAAGTTTAATGTGGATATTGATTATGGATTAGTTATGGTGATGATTACCAATTTAAGTATGAATTATGAGTAACAAAATGGATAACAAGTGTGGATTGAGATTTCCGAACCATGAATATGGAAGTTGGATTATGGACTATGACAATGACTTTTATAACGTTGTTTAACATAGTAGTTAAACTCGACATAACTTTGTTATTATTATTATTATTATTGTTATTATTGTAATTATTATTGTAATTATTATTGTTATTATTATTATTATCGTTATTATTTAATATGATTATTATAATCATTAATATGGAAGTTATAAACGAAAGTTGACATTGTGATGAGTATGGAAATGGTTATGAGTTAATGTAACCAAGTGATGGTTGAGAATATGGATATGCTATCGGAGTTAGCTATGTATGAAATGAGTTATGAATTGGAGTAACGGTTTTCACTCTCAGTTAAATGAACGATGCATATGTGAACATGTGTTATGTGATAACTTGTAGTAAAAACTATTAATCACTTAAAGTGAAATATCGGAGGGAAATGATGAACAGGTTGCCCTGTATGGGAGGTTCAGCGGCCACCTACAGGTTTCTTTGTTACTATGCTGATTTTTCTGTTATTTGTCTTCCTTCTATCTTGATGTGTTTCCAAGTTAGAAGGGGTGTGAACATTAGGGACTTTGTTTTATGGCCAATTTTATTTTAGTGGGTGGCTTACGTGGTGTATCACCGGCCCACTGTGTGAGTGGTTTACGTGGTGTTTCACCGGCTCACATTATTTAAGCAAGTGGTTTACGTGGTACATCACCGGCTTGCTAGCATTCTCCTTCCCTTCCGTAAATAAAATAAAATATTGCTATGTTAATGTGACCTATTGACTATATGTATTTATGTGCTATGCTTTTCAACTCGACTTATATAATATATTCAACGTATTATAAGTACTTTACGGGATGGAGTTGGAATTACTCGATCAGTTTATCTGATTTTTGGGAGCTTGTCTCTCTTGTCTTTTTCAATGATTATTTGCAGGTGGGTGATCGAGGGGAATTATGAGAGATCAACTAGAAGTTGTAATCCACCTAGTTTAATATTTTGCTTCCACTGGAACTCTGTTGTAAGGATTTTTAATTAAGTTTGGAATGAATATGTTTTAGTTATTTAGCCTTGCACTTAATTCCAAGGAGTTGAGTGCGGCGGTAACGCTCCATCAGAATCGAATCATCGTTGATTTCCCCTCAAACGAGTTTTATTAATATTAAAAGGGTTCGGTTTGGGCGGGGTGTTACATAGAGGGGTTACAAGAATGGCCAAATTTATCCATGCGTCTTCATCAAACAAAGAAAATTAGGTTTTGTTACAATTGTGATCTATGTAGAATTGTTGGTGATCTAAAAACTATCAGAACATCATAAAAAATTAAAGAACCCGCTAAGTATATGATGAAAGAATTTGAATTAAAAGCTCTTGGAAACATCAGGTATTGTTTCAGAATACAAATTGAACATCTAAAGGATGAAAATATCATTTACCAAACCAATTATGCCAAATTATTATTAAGGAGTTTCAACATGGACAAGTCACAAATATTAATAAAGATTATTTCCACCCTCGAGAAGAAGGTGACGATGTACTTAGTCCCCAAGTACCATGTTAAGTGTCATTGGAGTTTTAATGTATATGGCCCTTAACTGTAGATCAAATATTGCACTCAGTCAACTTGTTTGGATATAGCTCTGAGCCTACAAGCAGACACCGGGAGGAGTAAAAAACTTACTTTTTACATACGCTGAACACTCAGTTTAGGACTACTCTACCCAAGAGATGGAAGTCCGGCGCTTGTTCGCTATGCTGATCCAGGTTACTTATTAGATCCGATAAATGCAAAATCACAAAAATGGGTTACATACGCAGGTATAGTGACACGCTAATCTTTTGGGAATGAACAAAACAAAGACTAACAACTACCTTAGCCAATCAAGCCAAACTGATTGCACTATTAGAAGCTAGTAGAGAATGTGTATAAATACGATCATTGACCCAAAATGTACTCAAGGAAATACGTTTAAATCTAAATGAGGATAGACGAACCATCATTCATAAAGATAATGTTGCTTGTATTGCACAAATCAAGGAGTGGTATATGAGTGGTGGTAGAACATAGCATATTAATCACAAATTCTTTTCCACCCATGATTTAGAGAATAAGAAAAAGATCATGTCATCCAAATCAAGTTATATGACAATCCAATAGGCTTCTTCCCAGACGCATTACCATCCTACAAATTTCGAGAACTGATACATCTGCTTGGTATGCATTGCCTTGGCCATTTACGCCAAGAATTAAGGGGAAACCTATAGTTATTTATTACTCTCTTTTTTCGTTATTTAAGTTTTTATTCCATTGAGTTCTTGCTAGCTAGGTTTTGATGAGGTAGCCAACATATAGGTGTAGCAAAACAAAACACTGAACTTTATTTTTCCTTATATTTGTTTTTACCATTTTAAGTTTTTTTTAAATGTAAGGTATTAATGAGGTATTAGTCGACCTTAAGTCAACACATATGAATCTGTTTGAGGAGTGTTATAATATACTTTGAAGAATGTGCTAAAATACTATTTGAACAGATTATTGAACAACCATAACCCTTATATGACAAAAAATATTTTTTATGAGATATATTAAAGTGCAAGTAATTCACCATACTCTATATAGTATATGATGTTGAGATCAATCAACTAAAATCAGTAAGAATTTTAGTATTACAACATACAAAGTATTTTGGGAAGGGTCTAATATAAGTTAGGATTGTTACAAAGCGAGAATCCGTAGTGGTATTATTTTGAAATAATCTATAATTGGGATCATTAAGTGAAAGGCTAGTAATTGGGATTATTACTTCGTATGACCAATAATTGAAATTATTATGTTTAACTTTTCCTTATTTTTTTTACAAAAACATATCCCTTTTGTCATATATGATTGCCAATAATTTGACTAACACACTTGACAACACACAATTTTAACCATTACTATTTCTAATTATATATTAGTAAAATCATAATTTTTTTTCAAATTATGCACTGAGACAACTCCACCAATATTTTACATAATAAATTTTGATTTTCTTTTTCCCCTTTTCGCGTTTCTCTCGTCAGCCTCTTCAGTTTCTCCCCCCTCATCCATCTTGTTCAGCCTTTTGAGTTTTTCTCCTCCTCCTTCTCCTGTTGTAAAGGAAACTTTAAAGAAAATCAAAAGGGAAATCGAAACTAGGTTATAAATTTCTTATTTTCAATTGAAATCTAACTCGAGAAGAAGAAACCAAGAAATTAATATACTGGTTTCGTTTTTCAATGTTAAGAAAAGAAAGAATTATTCCAACAAGATGGAGATGCATTTCCAGCGACGGTTGAAGAGAATGAAGGTATTCTTCCATCTGTCAAAGATACTATCTGCTTATTTTCTTAATTAGTTTCCTGAAATTTTGCTCATATGCTAACCCATATTTTTAGACAAACACTCGCTCGTACCTAGCTGTTTTTCGAGCAGGGTTTTTATTTATTATTTTTCCGATCGGGATTTCTTTCAAAATTATTTTAACCTAAATTATGGGTTTTTTTTTCCTGTTGCACTATTTTTGTCTCTCTCATCCATCTTTACCCTTCCCAGTTTCCCTAGTCTTTCTTTCTTATCCATTGCCGGCTTCAGCAACAGAAGCTCTAAGGTTTTAATTCTATTCTTAGTTTTATCATCGTTGGCCTTCAGTTTGTCAAAGGAAAATTCTAGGTTAAATTTGGGGTTTTCCATTCTTTAAAATTTATGTTGTTTTATTTTCCGTGAAGTTTGATATTCTTAAAATTATGAAGTTTGTCGTGCCATTGGTGTTTATGTGTCATTGATTGGTTTGCTTCTATTTGCTGATCAGTTCGCGTGGGGGGAAAATGAACAAGGGGAAGAACTCTTGTTTGCCAGTAGTAAGGTAAGTCTTTCTTTTACTTGGGGCTAATTTGGTGTTTGAACTGTAAATTAAATTCTCTACCTATTTTACTTAGATAACACTATTTATCAATCTATTCATACAAGTCATCATCTATAGTTCATCCACTTGTTTTACGCAATCTGAAAGTGATTTGAATCGACTCTTCATTTAACTGATGTACCTATTTCGGATCCACTTGTTTTCCTCAAATCCGCAAACTGTGATGGCTATGAAAACTTCGAGATGGGTATGGAAAATTCAACCCTCCATTTTTGGCAAAAATAATGTGACCTTTTTTGTTAAAATAGTTGAGTTGGATACTTAGACACGTACCTATATCCAACATGGGTACTTGAATCTGAGTCACATTTGTGAGTTACTTTACTACTTCTTTTTGAATCAAGATAAGTGTAGAATAAGATTGTATCATCAATGTTTTGATCTTGAACATCATGTCTCTGTTACTCCCTCTGTTTTGTGGTCAGATTTTTTGATTTAAGCTAATCCATTTATGAATATCTCCTGTAGCAGATTGTTATCCAGGGTGAATAATATATATAAAAGAGAGAGACATGAAGCATAAAGGTAAGCACTGAGAGCTTTTTTACCTCTTTAAAGCTGCTTAAGTTCAAAATCTTGATTTATTTGGGTGTGTAATGGTGAAATGAGTATCGTTTTTCAGATCAATCGTTTGAAGGATCATTATCGCTCTATGTAATCCGATTGTCCGATGATGGAAGCAATTACTATTCTTTGTAAATTTCTTATAATAATTCTTCCATGCAATGTATTTCAGAAAAATATTGTCTTAAGGAACTCAAACTTATGTTAGGCTCTGATTTGCCTAGCTAGGGGTTTAGTTTATTCACCCGTCACCATTAGGTTCTAGTAATTTTGGTTGTGTGTTGCTTAGGGTTTGAATTATTGATTGGAAATTGATAATCTATTGAATTAATGTTGCCTTTTTGTTTGGTTGCAATTGGAGAAATTGATTGTTGGGTTTCTGAATTAGGGATTTTAACTTCTTCAATATCCATCGCCATTTCTTTTTCAGAAGAAAGAAAATGGTAAATTTCGATGGCGTCATCACTACTTCTCATCCCTCTCCCTTTATCAACTACCTTCCTATTCAACCTTCTAAGCTTTCAAATTCACATTCATTCGTTCATTTTATTTTAAACTTTCAAAACTCGATAGCAGAAGCTTAAATTTTGTCAGATTGTTTTGATGAGCTGTTTCTTTGTCTGGCAGACCGTTACCGTTTGACTTACTGGAGATCTTCGATATGATCTTTAGTTTAAAGGAAATATGAAAATCTAAAACATTCACCGACTTTTTTATCAGTTGTTTTTATGAATTGCAGTTCATTCTGCTCCTCAGTTCTAATTAATAAGTGATAATTAGGCAACTCTGTATGAAGTTTTCTAATCAAAATTTATTTGGTTGTGACTGAGTTTATCAGAGCTAAATCGTTGATGATGATCAATTTGTTTAGAAAGCGATCAAGATCACCAGATGTTGCTTATCGTACTTCTTCTTCAGGTATTTCCCTCCGTTTTTATTTTCCCCCAACTGTGCCTTTTTAAAAGTTTGTTTATCTAAATCCCATATCAGTTTTCAGATGATTAATGAATTTTAGTGGTGGATTTTGATCAAAATGTTGAAATGTGGGAGTTTAAGCACTACCCATCTCATAATAACAGTGGAAGAATCACCGCTATCTGTTAGATTTGATAAAAGTTATGCTTTTCATTAATTTTAGTGGTTGGTTTTTGATTGAAATGTTAAAAAGTGGGAAATTGAGCAGTACCCATCTAATAATAATAGGATAATAATCCTGGGTTTTGGTTAGATTTGGAAAAAGTTGTGGGCTTTTTTCTTTCTTAAATTTGTTGCTAAAGTGGGATTGAATGGTGTAATTAAGTGTGATTAGCCTCGTCTTTGGGGAAGTTTTGATCTTTCTGATAATTTTTTTTCTTGTCAATTTATTTGTTTTGTGGTCTCATTTGTTTGATCAAAGTTTGATCTTCTTGTCTCGTCAATTTATTTGTTTTGTGGTGTCATTCCGTTCTTTTGGACTTGATTCATTGAAAAACAGTTCATCTCAACTCCATTAATTTCAATTCAGAATATTTCGGTTTAGTTCTCAGCTCCTCTCCTTTTGTCTCACAATTGCAGTTCATTAACATCCAGTTCATTTCAGTCCAAAAGGACGAATCCTTAGTGTAAGTTAATGTGGATGCTATCTTTAAAATTGAATATATTTGGATGTTAGGTTTTACTAATTGAATAAGCTTTCCTAATGTTTAAATCAAGGTGTTACTATAAGCTATTTTATGATGGAGAATATGAATTCTCGAATCAAGTTGCACTTTGCCCAACAATCAACATTATGGAACATGGTTATGAGGGATTTTAATATGATCCTCATTGTGTCCGTGAAAATTAAAGTTAATTGTTAGTATTTGATCTCTTGAAACATTCTCATGCCCGTCTTTGTCTTCAATTGTAGCCCTTTTACATGCTCTTTATGAATCCATGAATTAATAATACTTCGCAAGGTTTTTAAGAGTAAAACACTTATCTTGAACGTCTTTTCTTAGTTATCATGGGTGGTTATGTTACAAGAATGGAGCTGGAAGAGGCACCAACTGCACCTAAGTAGGAGTGAGAAAATAACTTATTTACTACTTCTGGGTACAACCTAAATTATTCTAACTCTCTAGATGTTATCTTTTATTTGCTGGAGGAATAATATTATCACTGAGTTTGCTCTAAAAGTTGATTATATATTTGCATGTTATGGAAGGATTTTCGAGAGAATACAACACATTTTCTACCTCTAACTTTGGTACGTAAATATTCAAATTGGGTTCTTTTAGTGATTGTTAAATGAAATTTTACTCGAACTTTGTATATATTTTTTAACTAAATAATAGATACAACTCCTAGATCTATGATTGAACAGAGTTCCTCTAATCTTAGAGTATAAGAACCAAGTATGACGTATGATGCACTGAGGTGATCTTATGATTTCATGTGTGCATGTGTACATTCAACATAAGTAGTTTAGAAATTTGGGCATTCTGCATAAACTTTGGATAGAAGATATTAAACTAAGCTTTGCTATTTAGACTTTTGGGCTTAATCTCATTTGAAATCTCATTGCTATGTATTTCCTTCGGCAGGACCATGGAGATGGGTTGATGAATCTACGCTGACTGCTTTGAAGCGCAATTAGATCAAAAGAATTTTCCTTTGAGTTATTGACATGTTTGGCGCACTGTAGTGGTGCAAATGTTCAAGCCTTTCGTAGTAAGAAGAGTTTTATTAACAAGTTTAGGTCTGAATCACAAGAATGTCATGTAAACTTTTCCTACCATAGAGAGATTTATAAATAGGTAACTAAACTTACGGTGTACTTGTCTACAACTTCTTTTAACTTGTTGATACGCATGCAGTAGCAAGTAGTATGTAATTTTGTTGGATTCATGACATTCACCACTGCAATAGCGAGCTTTCCGTATATCAAAATTTGGAAGCTTTTGACTCAATTGATTTGCCTAAATTAGGAATACTACTTTGATTTGCTTTTCCGGCTTTTAGAGCGAACGCTTTATTTACATTGAACTTCCTTTTCCTAACCAGATCCATCCTTATTGATAATAGATGGAAGAACAAGAATATTGTTAGGTATAGTTATATACATGAGTGTGTTAATGGATGGCTTTTATAGGCAGTTAAGCGCAAAAACCTTACGTCTAGCTGGTTGTACGCTCGCACTCATTTATTTGTAATTTGCATTTTTAAGCTTGCACAAAAGTAAGCTCTAAATTGTATTATAAGAATGTTATATTTTATTTGTTATGCCGGCGTGAGAAAAATGTGCATGTGATTTAAGAAATATTGTCTTTACTAAAGAACGCTTCTTATATAGCATATGATAACATTTCTCCATCCATTGAGAACAAGTGTTATGGTGGAAGTAATTTTAGCTTGCAGGCTTCTTAAATGTAGGAATAACTTTTTTCTTTTAGGGGAAGATGTAAGAATAATTTTATGCAGTAATATCATAATATCCAAAGTTATGGCTGTAGGAAACACTCTCTTTAATCACAAAAGCTTATACTTCCTCCGTTTCGCAATACTCGCAACATAAGCATAGTAACCACTATTCATTTACTATTCTTATGTTATATTTTTTCACACGTGTATAAGAAAAAATATAGTCAAGTGGGGTCTTATTTGATTCGTCTTGATGCATACTATCATAATATCAACTTTTTATAATTTTTACTTATTAATAATTAGAGATATTAAGGTTCAAAGTATTGCATTGGATAGTGTGCAAACAAGAAACGTTGCGAGTATTGCGAAACGGAGGAAGTATTAGTTAAGGAATTGAGAAATTTTGATTAAAGACAAGTTTACAGAGTGTAAGGAAATTAAAGAAGTAGATTAATCATCAATTGCACGATGAATAATCAATGACAATTGTTTCTTAAAAAAATATGGCCATTAGTTACCTCATTAAATTTGATTGAGTCTCATGATTTTGTCTAAACAAAATAGTTTTGTCATTCGTAATTTTTGTACTTGTTAAAGAATAATTAACATCAAAATACATAGCTAAAAAGAAAAAAAATCAACCAGATTTTCTTGTAGACAATTTTAACCGGTAAGGATCACCAATGTCCAAAATTGAATGACATACAACCTCATTCACATATGTTACCTTCAATACCTATAACTTAATATTTGATGAGTGGACTTTAGGTTCACTAATTTGCATTTAATTTTAGGTCATTTAGATGCATTTTAGGCCATATAGTTTCCTTCTTCCCCGTTTACATCCTTTCTCATATTCTCATGCTTTGCATTTAGTTTTAGTTCATTTGCATGTAGTTAGGTTGCATATAGATCATTACATGTGCATGAGCATCCCCCCTCCCCTATCTAATCTCTTCTTGAAGTATTTAAAGCTAGATTTAGGAAGAGGCTCCAAAAACAGGGGAACGGGCGCTTCAAAAGAGGCGGAGCGGGCGCTCCGTCCATGAAAAAGTGAAGAAAGGAAGACCATGACTTGGAGCGACCCTGGAGCGTTCTCGGAGAGGGCGCTCCACGTTGCAAGGAGCGGACGCTGCTTTGCCCAGAACTGCTCTTTTTGTATCGTCTTTTACATCTTTGCCCTTATATTTACGGGGTATAAAAGCCCATTTTTATAATAAAAATGAACTAAGTTTTTAATTTCAGAGTTTAATTAGCTTTAATTAGAGAGAGAGAGTAGAGGGAGAAGTTGAATGTTTAGAGAGATAAACTAGATCTAAAAGTTTAAAGTTGAAGATTAAAGCTATTTTAATGGAGATTTGCCTTTGATTTCCATCCATCTTTGAGTACTTCTTCTATCTCTTTACTTTATTAGCTTTTATACTTGTTTTACCTTGATTTAGTATTGATTAGTAGTAATTAGTTGATGATTAGCTTATTTAATATGATTTCCACCATTGTTGATTGAAACTTTTTATTTCATGCTTTTCATGGCTAATGAGTAGTTTACTAGTTAGGGGAAGGGAATGACCTTGCTAATCATGAGTTGACCTTGAAAGTCAAGCTAGGGGGTTATACCTAGGTAAAATTAGGTTGTCTAGTTTAAATTAATTGCTATGTTTGATTAATTAATCACCATTTAAACTAGATTTGGGTATCTTAGGTGAAGGATTGAGAAATGAAGCCTAGGTTGACCTTAAGCTAGTCAATAATCGAATCACTATGAGTTGTGGAAATACTTGGTTGATTAATTTTACCATGAAAATAGGTAAAATTGGTTGATTAGGTCCTCCTAATTTGCTCGAGAGAGTAATTAGGAAACATTTGAGTGATTTAGTCCCCTAATCGACCCTAATGAATTCCCTTGGCTTGGCGATTTGGGTAAAAATGTTAGCTCGTGAAACCCCTATCCCTAGTGTTCTCTTAATATAGTTTAATTCGAATCATTTAGTCTATTTGCTAGTTGATCATTAATCTCAAAAATCCCCCCAAATAGGCTTAGCTCGCTAAATCTCATTCAAACCTTGATTAATCATTGCTTCATCGTGGATTCAACCCTTTCTTAACCTATATTAGGCTAAGTTAGGTATTTAAATTGGCACGTGCAACGACCGTGTCAATATTACAAACCATAATATTAAAATGTACTCAGTATACTCGATTCATTCACAATCATTATATTCACTAGGCATATTTCTCTATCTCGGGGACTATTACTCTAGGATTATTTTCAAGAAAATAATTGTGATATGGTTTGAGAAAAAATCTTTAATCTAAGAAATTCAGATTCATTCATTTTATTGTCAACCAATTATTCAACCACTTTTGTGACACTTCCACATTTACTAGATTGGGAATCCTAAATGCAATATCTTGTATACAATTATCTTTATCAAAATATCCTCATTACAATATATTTGGGTGACACGGTCGTTGCACGAGCTAAATATAAACCTTACTTAGCCTAGTTTAGGGTAAGAAATGGTCGATTCCACAAGGAAGCAAGGATTAGCAAGAGTTGAATGCGATTAAGCGAGCTAAGCCTATTTTTGAATGATTTTTAAGATTAGTTGATTAACTAAGGAGATAAGAACTAATTAGCTAACAATTATACTAAGTGATTTGAAATTAAACTAATTGATTTGGGTTTAACAAGTATAAGAAGACACTAGGGATAGGGGAATCACTAGCTAACCAATTGCTAACCTATTCGTCAAGCCAAGGGGATTCTTTAGGTTCAACTAAGGGACTAAGGTCGCTCATATGTTTCCTAATTACTCTCTCGAGCTAATTAGGAGGGCTTAATCAACCAATTTACCTATTCTCATGGTAAAATCATTTGCTCAAGTATTTCCACAACTCGTAGCGATTCGATTAAGGTCCTAGGTAGCCTAACACCTATTCTCATGGTGAAGTCAACCTATTGACTAACCTAAGGTCTATCAAAAGCTTCATCTCTCAATCCTTCACTTTTGATCCCCTAATCTAGTTCAATTGATGATCAAACAACTAAACAAGCAATTAAATAGGTTAGTCAACCCAACTTCACCTAAATCTACCACCTAGCTTGACTTTTGAGGTCAACTCATGATCTACCTAGTTCATCCCCTTCCCCTAGCCTAGAAACTACTCTAAAGCCATTAAAGAAACAAAATGAAAAGCTTGAAGTATTAAATAAAGATCAACAATGGTAGAAATCAAGATAATGAGCTAAACATCAACTAATCAACTCTAATCAAGAGCTTAAACTAGATAAACAAGTAAATAGGCAAAATAAAGCAAAAGGTAGAACAAGTACTCTAAAATAATGAACAATAAATGGAAAACTCCATAGAAATACCTTCAAAAGCTTCAAACATGGTTTCAAGATCTACTTTATCTCTCTAAAATTACTTCTCTCTCTAAGTTTCTCTCTCTAATTAGGCTAATAATAATTCTGGAATTAAAAAGATAGTCTAAGATTATTACAAAATTAGATTTATACCCCGTAGAAATAAGGACAAAAACCGAAAAGACAAAATAAAAACTACGGAGCCTGGGCAAATGGAGCGCCCGCTCCTCACAACATGAAGCGCCCACTCCATGCTTGGAGCGACCGCTCCCCAAACGCTCCTGGGTCACTCCAGCTCAATGATTCTCTGTCTTCAATTTTTGACCCCTGGAGCGCCCGCTCCCTATCCTTAGGAGCTCCCGCTCCTCTGTTATATACCTCTTCTTTGCTTGATAACCTTCAAAATTCTTGAGGCAAATGTTAGATGGGGAGGGGGGTATGCACATGCATATGCAACAACCTATATATACATCCTAACTATATGCAAATGAGCTAATCTAGATGCTAAACACAAGATAATAAGAAATGATGAAAAAGGGAAGGAAAAGGAAGTTAAATGACCTAAAATGCATCTAAATGCCCTAAAACTACATGCAAATAAGTGAACCTAAAGTCCACTTATCATTGGGGTACCTCGCGTTAGAACATTTTATGGCTTGCATTTGCGGAAAAGAATTATAAGATAAATTCTCTACTTACCATGAGTATCGATCTACCACATTTACATGCTATGTACTAGAAGCTAATTACTTTTGCTTAAATGATTATGTTAATAATTAAAATTTTTTTTTACTAATTTATTTTTAATACCTTGGGGGCCCGCGCTCTAACGCGCGGTCCAGCAACTAGTTAGTAAAAGTTATGGTTAAAATAACATATGACAATTGAAAATTGTAAATAGTGAAAAATGAAAGTATTGGGCAGAGAGATTGGTAGAGTAAATGGGTACTCCCCCATTCCTATTTAATTGTTACACTTTGTGGTTGTTTGGTTGACACTTGACATGATGAGAAAATATGGGAAATAGAAATTCATAGGGACTAGAAAATGGGTGAACTGTTTGGTTGACACTAAGATGGCAAAATGGAAGAATTTGAAACTTCCCACAAAATGAATTTAATTACCTAGGGTCCCCAAAGTAAGTAGAAATTCCTATGTGAATTTACTTTCCCTAATGTCAAACAAGCCAAATTCCTATGAATTTAATTAAGGAACTATTTTTTTATGAATTAGGATTTCATGGGAATTTCGACATCCCACGTGAACCAAAGGACCACTTTCTTTTCTACAGTAGTATTGTAAGAATTTCTTTAGTAATATACGCGTAAATGAACTTTTTTTTGAAACAATGCGAAGTCATTGGTTAGCGATTCATTTCACGATCAACATCCATACAAATATAGGAAGGAAAATTATCCAACTATTATGTGAATACTCTGTAATCCGATAAATAAACTTAGTTAATTATTTACAATCCTTACACCACTCAATGAACAATATATTACGGTTAACTTGACAACTCTCCAAAACAAAGTACTACTATTTGAGGTAATGAAAAAATAGTTATATTATGAAAAATATAATGTTTCAGATTGTTTCAGATTCGTATTAAATTAATATTTAAGATAAAGAAAAACATAGTTATATTATGAAAATATAATGTTATACTTAATTAAATTAACAGATATCGGATTCACTCGGATTCGAATAGTATCGTACATAAGTTCAACTCCTAAATTTATTCTTATTTTATATTCTTGGATTTGGACCGCATTTTTCCTATCGAATCGAATCAGACTCGGGTCGGAGCCGGATTGACTTTCCTTCCCTATTGTTAAAAGGAAAAATTAGCAATAAATACCTAGTTTTAACCTCTTTTTTAAAATAAATACCTAGGTTATTTTTTATTTTAAATAAATACATAACTTGCTACATTTTTTTTGAAATCACTACCAACTAACGGTTTTGACCTAAAACTTGACGGAATTGACCAAATCCTAACGGAGATTCCTTAGTAGGGTTTTTAGTGGGTCCCACAACATTACCCATATATACCTACCTACTACTCTGCTTCATTTCCTCATTTCCAAGTTCAGTAATCCTTCTTCCCATTTTCAAAGCTCAAAGATCAACTGGAAGAGAAGAAATTGGTTCGAAAATTGAAGAACAGAAGATAAATCTTCTCCATTTGTGGGTTTCGATCATCATTTTGCCTTTATTAGGGTTTTTTATTTGTGTATTTAGGGTTTTGACAAATTGTTTGATTGGCTGATTTGTTAAAAGATTTCATTTTTGTTGAGAAATTTGACGTATGTAGGGTTTATTATTGCTGTAATTGAGTGTCAATTACATTGTGAGTGACTAAAGTTTGTCAATTTAATTTGTATATGATGGTTGTAAAATGTAAGTGTTGTATTTCAGCCAAATTGCTCAAGTCTGCCACAACTAATAACCCAGGAAGGAGGTTATATTGTTGCAAATTTTCTAATGTTTACAGAGATAAGGAATGATGTGGCTTTTCAGCTGGTTTGATGAAAGTCAAGAGGAGTGGCAGATTTGCCATGAACGCCCTTCTTCTTTAATATTTTCGCAGCCACAACTCCTCTAATTACTGAGGATTTTCGAGAATTACTGTAAGAGAGATAAGAGCGAGAGAGGTGAGGAATTCAAGAGGTAAAAATGGTGAAATCAGACAATTTGGGAGAGGAAGAGTGCAATGAATTGGGGTAATTAAGAAAGGAGAGAGAGTGTCTGATAATGGAAGATGAAGGGGGAAGAAAGTTAATTCATGTTTGGAGGGAAATAATGTTGTGGACCCACAAAAACCCAACTAAGGAATCTCCGTTAGAATTTGGTCAATTCCGTGAAGTTTTAAGTCAAAACCGTTAGTTGGTAGTGATTTCAAAAAAATATAGCAAGTTAGGTATTTATTTAAAATAAAAAAATAGAGTTGGTTTATTATAAGACGGTCTTAGGTTAAGCTTAACCTCAGATCAGCCCAATAAGCTTTAGAGAGGCCCATGACGCGCGCCACATGCTAAGCAGCCCAGCCAAGTTGATTTTTTAACTTTTTGACCCAAAACCTTAACTTTTCGCCGCCCTAAAACCTTAACTTTTGCATAAAAATCCATAACTAATAGCATATGTGGAATCGATACCCTTCACTCCATTAGTCCTAATAGTTATGGATTATTATGCAAAAGTTGAAGTTTTAGGTTGAAAAGTTAAAAAACGTAGAAGTTAAGGTTTTAGGTTAAAAAGTTAAAAAAATCGATTTTTCTGGGCTCATTAGCGCGTGACACGCGTAATTGAGCTTTTAATTCGCTTATTGGGCTGGTCTTATATTAAGCTTAATGTAAGACCGTCTTTTATAAGACTTTGCCTAAAAAATAATTGTGCGGCTATTCACAGCCCGTATTTACTAGCTCATAGCCCGTATTCGTATAAATACGCAGATAAAAGTCTATATTACCCCCCTCTCCTTTAATCATTTTCTAACATTTTCAACTTACTTCTTCCCCTTCTACCACCTTGGCCCACCACCACCACATTTGCCACCGCCGCCACCACCACCACCACCACATTGGCTGGATTTTCTACCGAAAAACTAATCCGGTTCCGTAATTTTGATGAATTGTTTTTTATAATTTGAATTTTACGGAACCGGATGAGTTTTCCGGTACCGGGAACCGAAAAACTCATCCGGTTCCGGGAACCGAAAAAACTCATCCGGTTCCGTAAAATTCAATTTTTTTACGGAACCGGATAGCCTTCTCGAAAACCAATCCGGTTCCGTAAAAAAACGTTGAAAATAACGGAACCGGATGGAGATCCGGTTTCCGCCATGGTGGAGAGGGACTGGCTTCTCGGTACCACCATGGTGGAAACCGGATCCCCATCCGGTTCCGTAAATTTCGAATTTTGAAAAAAAAATTTTAAAATCTGATGAAACTCATCATTTTTTTCCAGAAAAGCACGGGACCCAGATTCCGGTTCCGTGAACCCAGAAATTTTAAAAAAAACATTTTCTGGAAAAACACGGAACCGAAATCTGGGTCCGGTTCCGTGTTTTTTCAGAAAATCGACCCATAAACCGCCCTAAAACACCACTTAACTCCAACTTTTTTGATTTTTTTTTTAAAGAATTGAAATAAAACAATGCTTAATAACATCAAACAACAATTTTTTGAAAAAAAAATGATTTTTGAGACAAAAACACGGAACCGGACCCAGTTTTCGGTTCTGTGTTTTCGCCTTTTTTTTTAAAAAAACGGGCGGTTTTACTATATAATTTGAACGTCATCAAATTTTTTTTTTAAAAATTTACTTGGTGGTGGCGGCAGCGGCGGTGGCGGGCCGGTCTTCGTCCTCTTGGTTCTTGGAGGCATGGTTAATGTGGAAGAGAATGGGGGGAGGATGGAAGGAGGAGGAGGGGTGTTAATGAGAGTGGGATGAAAGTTAGAGAGTGATGGATGGAAGGAGGAGGAGGAGAAGGGTTAGTAAGGGTAAGTTAGACATTTAACTCAAAAATACGGGCTGTATCCTAGTAAATACGGGCTATGTTTAGTCTCACCCAAAAATAACCTAGTTATTTATTTTAAAAAAAAGGTTGAATTTAGGTATTTATTGCCAATTTTTCCAATTAAAATTCGATGGTTTTCTTTTTAAATATCTCTAGAACTGAGCAAAGTTCAACAAGCATTGTTCATGAATCTTTACCTTCAAACGAGACATAGCTCAGGGTTTAGGGTTTTGGATGGTATTGGTGCAAGCAAGAATTTGAATAATTGGAAATCTGGATTCCAATTCTGTACTCCAATTCCATCACCAATTACAAGTCTATGCTTCGTTTTAGAGTTTTGTACCGGAGAAACTTCCTCCATCTCCGCCGCAATAATCCAAGTTGCAGTTTCATACCACCTTCATATACTCATACCCTTAATTCAGGTCACATAGTCGAAAATGATCTTAATAGATTGTTCAAACCGATGACAAATTATTCAATTTTTCATAAAACCCCCAAAATTGTGAGAAGCTACTGTTCTGAGAAGTCCAATTTCAGTGAGTGGACTGAGGAGATAGAGTATTTAGACGAAAAGGGTAGTGTTCTTTACACAGGTAGAGGTGTTCGTTCCGTCGAACCCGGCCTTGATGATCATGTAATGTCTGGTGGTATAAAGAAGCCATTTTTGAATGCTTCTGCTGTTGCTAAACTTGTTGAGATTGTCAAGAGGTGGAAATGGGGACCTGATATGGAAACCCAACTTGACAAACTTCAATTTGTACCTAATATGACCCAGCTTATTCAAGCTATTAAGATTATCAATGATGGTGATATGTCGTCGAGCTTGTTCCAATGGGCTAAAAGGCAACCTTGGTATGTTCCAAATGATGATTTCTATTTACTGTTGTTAGATGGATTGAATAATGCTAGAGATTTTGATAGGATACAGTCATTGTTTGATGATATGATTCGTGATTCTGTTGGTAATGGTGCTTCTTCTTTTACTGCATTTAATCGTGTTATTCAGTACTTAGCTAAGGCAGAGAAATTGGAGGTGTCATATTGTTGTTTTAAGAAGGTGCAAGAAGCCGGTTGTAAGATTGAAACACAAACTTATAATCAACTGATAACTTTGTTCTTGAGTAAGGGTTTGCCTTATAAGGCTGTTGAGGTGTATGAGGGTATGGAAACAAGTGGGTGCTCATTAGATAGTTCTACCTATGAGTTGATGATACCTAGCTTGGCAAGATCCGGTCGTCTTGATGCTGCTCTTAAGCTTTTTCAAGAAATGAAGGAGAAGAAGTTTCGACCTAGTTTTTCTATATTTGCATCGCTGGTTGATTTGATGGGGAAGGCTGGGAGGTTGGAAATGTCGTTGAAGTTGTATATGGAAATGCAGGGCTTTGGATATAGGCCATCCGCTACTATGTTTGTTTCATTAATAGAGTCTTATGTTAAGGCTGGGAAATTAGAAGCAGCTCTTAGGCTCTGGGATGAAATGAAGAATGCTGGGTTCAGGCCAAATTACGGTCTTTACACGCTGGTTGTTGAATCTCATGCCAAATCAGGGAAGCTTGAGATTGCAATGTCTGTTTTTCAGGATATGGAGAGAGCTGGGTTCTTACCAACCCCTTCTACCTACTCTTGTCTATTGGAAATGCATGCTGCCTCCGGACAAGTAGATCCTGCGATGAAGCTCTATAATTCTATGACAAATGCAGGATTAAGACCATCTCTCAGTACTTATACAGCTCTTTTAACCCTGTTAGCCAGCAAGAAGCTGGTGGACGTGGCGGGTAAAATCTTGCTTGAAATGAAAACCCTGGGTTATCCTGCAGATGTTAGTGCTAGTGATGTTCTCATGGTCTATATAAAAGATGGGTCTGTAGATCTTGCTTTAAGGTGGCTTCGATTCATGAGTTCATCTGGGATAAGGACTAATAATTTTATCATTAGACAGCTTTTTGAGTCGTGCATGAAAAATGGATTGTATGATTCGGCCAAACCTCTTCTTGAAACATACGTGAACTCGGCTGCAAAAGTCGATTTGATATTGTACACTTCAATTCTAGCTCATCTTGTCAGGTGTCAGGATGAGCAGAGTGAGAAGCATTTAATGTCCATTCTTAGTGCTACAAATCATAAGGCACACGCCTTTATGTGTGGCCTCTTCACGGGTCCCGAACAAAGGAAACAACCGGTTTTATCTTTTGTTCGGGAATTCTTTCAAGGAATTGATTATGAATTAGAAGAGGGGGCTGCAAGATATTTTGTTAATGTGCTCCTCAATTATCTCGTTCTGATGGGACAGTTAAATCGTGCACGTTGTGTTTGGAAAGTCTCCTATGAGAATAAGCTTTTCCCCAAGGCAATAGTCTTTGATCAGCATATAGCCTGGTCCCTTGATGTTAGAAATTTATCAGTTGGGGCTGCTCTTGTTGCAGTCGTGCACACCCTTCATAGATTTAGAAAACGCATGCTTTATTATGGTGTTGTGCCCCGAAGGATTAAACTCGTTACTGGACCAACTCTGAAGATTGTGATTGCCCAGATGTTGAGCTCTGTTGATTCTCCCTTTGAGGTTAGTAAAGTTGTTTTGAGAGCTCCGGGTGACTCAGTCTTGGAATGGTTCAAAAAACCCATAGTGCAAAAGTTCCTATTAAACGAGATTCCATCCCGAGCTGACATTCTCATGCACAAGCTGAATAGTTTATTCCCCAGTTCTGCACCTGAAATGCGATCTTTATCCCCACCCAAACCTCTTCTTGCTGGGAATACATCTTGACCAGCATGTACCAATTTTGCAATGGAATCTTACGCTTGTTATAAACAAATTTTTTTCCGTTCCTGTTATTGCAAATTAGTTAGTTATTTGAGCTTGAATATACATCTTTACTGGTTCAAGCTCTGCTGTACTGGTGGTGTATTCACATTTCACATATGCTAAACGGGAGGATGTCAACCTCCTGCTAGTGTTTTCCATGTGTAAAATCTAGTCTTGTATTGAGTTTGTTTATCAAGCTGTATCTACGTTCACAATCGTGATAAGGAATTGGTTCAGTGTTACCTAATTCGCCTTTTGAATTCACAATTCGTCCAAAATGTGCGAAAATAGCCCAAAATGGCCAATAATTTGCTTGCCTCAAGTCGCAATTCTCTGGGGGTTAAGTGAATTAGGCAACACTGAGTGGGTTGAAAGAAAATTTAATTCCCAGAAGCATTAATACAAGAAGTATCATCTATCTCCAAGATGTTGACATTGTTACAGTCCAGAACAAGTCTGGCTGCTCTCTGAACCATCTTCTAGTTAAATTTTCACGTCTTCATTAATGTTATGTTGGAAATTGAAAGAAGTGATGAAGATAAAAGAGGAAAAACTGTGGGCGATCAGATGTGATCGCAATTTTGTCACAGACAAGGAATGCTCTGTTTCCTCGAACACAAACACAACACACAAATATGGGTTCTTTAGCCCATTCATTTGCCGTTTAACAAACAAACAAAAACAACATTACCCCAGTGCTTCAAAGTCTCCCGCCATAAGGGGAGGTAAGGGGATTGGATGTACGCAACCTTATCCTTGTGTTGCATACACAAAGAGGCTGTTTCCGCATGAACCAAAATGAAAATTGCGTCAAAAATACATTGACCACCTTTGACTTCATAATATAACAAGCGCACCTGGTTTAGTAAACCATTTTGCTTTGTCCCATCATATTCCAAAACCAAAGAATAGACGGTCTTTGGCTCCATTCGAAAATGGAATAATTACTTTGCCGTTTAACATTCAACTAAAATACTCAATAAGTGTGGGGTTTGGTGGTAGTCCAAAGTATATTATAGAGATTATTGTAATGAACTGCTATTTTGGGGGGAGGGTACTTTAGGCACTATCTTTCAAAGTTAGCTTGAGCAATAAGCTAGGGAGTTATGTTGCGGAGAGTAGAGAATGAAATGTTATGTTGAATATCTCTCGGATGCTTAATTATCATTTAATCTATGTATTTTCAGTCTATTAAACCAAAAATCATCATCTTCTTCCCCTTGCTATTTGCTGCCTATATCTGAGTTCATTACAATTATACCATAAAGAAGGTGAAAATAAGGTTTCTCAGATTGGTATTCAGGACAAAACCTTGCCACGGATGCTGCTTGTGATCACAGATATGCTGATATTTCCACCAGATTTGCTTTACCTTTGACTTGCTTTACTTACGACTTGCTACCTTCTACACAGTACACATAGGATCCAGTTATGCAATCTTGCACTCCATGAGATACTCCTTCCATTTATTTTATGAGGCGCCACAGTTCTGAGGTCTAGCGTTGAGTATTTATAATTTCGTAATACATATTGCAAAAAAATTAAGAAAATAATATTATGATATTTTAGAAAAGGACAACCATGACATAGCTGTTGATGGTGTGGGATTACATTTGTTTGAAGCAGATTGTTGAGAACATTCAAGAAAGACACTCATCTATGTAGTATACTATTTATTAGAATTAATCACCTAGAGTGGCTAATATTTTCTACGTTTTTGTTGCATGTATGTTTAGGTTGGTTAATTATGCCACTGTTTGTTATGTTGTGTGCTTGTGCGCTGGTATTCTCTCTGAATATTATGTTTTTTCAAGTTTGTATCTGTTATGGCGTTGATCAGTGCTCATAAATTCTGTCTACCAAACAGTTTGTGATGAAATGAGATGATTTGAGAAGGGTTCATCGGAGGTAGGGGCTTGTATTAATGGCAGGGTGATAGTAGGCAGAAAGTAGGGCAGTATGTTTATTATCTTTTTTCTTCTGTTGGCTTGCAAACAACACTGTTTGATTGCTGAGCTAAAGCTCCTTCCATTGCATAACCTTTCTCTCATAAGAAAAAGAATGGATTTTTTCTATGCCATACCATTGTATTTAAGCGATTTCTGCATTCTACCCCAACCTTTTCAAAACTGAACATGGTACACCCAAACTTACCTTTTCTAATGTACGGTGCCTTCTCTGTTAACTAGGCGTCATTGATTTCGTTTAACACTGTGTAACCTAAGGGAGTTAATCTAACTTATACCTATTTTAGGATTTAATGGAAAATTAAATGATTCCATAGAAATAGGTATAAATAAAATTAGTTCCCCTAGATTACATGAATTTAGAGATCATGGCAGCAGATTCGGTGAATTGATGAAGAGTGAATAACGGGGTGTTGCTTTTGCTGAAGTGAAAAGTATAGCTGATTGTGGCTTAATGATTGTTGAGGGAGATTTCCTTTGGTGAATGTGCTGCTGAATTGCAAGGAGGATTAGTTATTGGTTACTTGTGTTGTAGAAGGATAAACGTTGGCCTCAAGAGAATGTTGGAACTGCTCACAACTTGAATAATTTGTAAGTGGAAAGGTGAGGGAACATGATGTCAATTCTTGAGCTTTCTGTTTACAACGGGTTGATGGTGATATCTCGGGGTTTATCATCTAGTAAACCAATGGGCTGAGGAACGAATCTATGATTGCCTTGCTGAAGAAAAAGTAATTACACCAGGATGAGGCTGAAGACCAGAAGAATTAAGACGAATGTTGAAGAAAAGTGAGTTGTCAAGCTGAGGCTGCTGGGAAAAGAATTAGCTTGGGATTAAGGAGGACAACGGATTTGAATTACTATAAACATTTAAAACTTCTGGTAAACTCCTTGCAGAATCTCTGGAAGACCGCCAGAGGAGATTTGGTGGGGCTTGCAAATCGAAGTTTCTGGCATTGATTTGGAAAAGGCTTTTCCATGCTTATCTGGATGTTCAAAGGATCACACCTCCAGACTCCATCTTGAGGTATGGTCATATGGGTGTGAATTGTGATGTAATTTGAAAAATATTGTAGCAAAGGTGATGAGAAGTATGATATATGTGAGGATCCATCTTCCTCTTATCTTCAGCTTTTTTGTGGAGCGGTGTCTGATGCAGAGTTGCAGACTATACTACTGTAGGCACTGGGCAGGTAAATAAGTCTCTGATGTCAATTATTAGAAATCATACACCTGGCAGGCAAAGTGATAGAAACCCTAATCTTCATGAGTTAGTATGGGCTATCTCTGAGAATATTGAGGTTCATGTGTAAAAATGAACCTCACTCATTTATGGATGCCTAGATGGATTCGCTACTAGTGCTACACTGCTGAAGTTCAAGAGTTTGTTTTTATCAAGCTATTCTTGATGACTTAGGTATGCCCTTTGAGCTTGACATGCTAGTTTTTTATATGCTTGATGCTGACGGAAGGCACCAACTTATTACCTGTCTATTTTATTTCTTGCTCGTAATCCCACTAATCAGTTGCTTGATCAGTTTCTCAGGGTTATAATGGTGCTCCACTGTTTCCTTTGATTGCTTGGTCAAGTATTGAAGCTTCTACATCAAGGCGAATGGAAGAATGCCCCACAGCACTTATGATTTGCACCTGAACTTTGAGGTAATACTAATTGGAGCATCTTAAACAGTAACAATTGGCACACAACAACTGTTCAATAACATTGAGAATGTCTAGGAAGAAAGAATTACCAGTTTGATGTACATCAATTGGTACAGTTTAGGAAGCAGTCCTAGGCCCTCTGTCTCTTATCTTCGATCACACGGGCTTCAACTTTGGTGGTTGATTAGAATCTTGCTCTATGAGCTCCATTTTATGGGCTTATGAATAAGCTTAGGCCTCGCATTAGTAGCTTTATGTTTTTTCTTGGGACCTGGGGGCATCACATGCATTGATTTATGTTTTCTTGCACCACTTGCATAGTTGCATTAGTATAAACCTTTTGGCACTTGCACCAGCAGTTTATCTTGGAAGCACTTATAGTAGTTTATTTTTCGCAGCACTTGCATTGGTAGTTAATGGAGGGATTCCTGATTCCTAGTTGCTATGCAAGCATTTCGTTCTTAACAAAGGGATTTTCGGAACTAAAGGGGAATATAAGGGGTCTTTTCGGAGAATGTGAAATATATGATGGTCTTTATAACAGTTGGGAACTTGGAGTACCTCTTAATTAATAAGGTGATTAGATTGTTGTATGTAAGATGATGGCATTAGCTTTCTAAGTAATTAGTTTCAACTAGTATATAGACCAAGACGATGCCCTGAGGTTTATCTGTATTATACTTTAGTACTTTTAAGTCAACTAAAATTTGGCGTAGAAAGATGTTACTAAAAAGTTATAAATTAATTATTTTATTCGTAAACGCAATTACTCTTTTTTTCATTGAAAACCCATAATATCATTATTAGTATTGATAAAAGAAGTAACAATAGTGTAGTGGAGCAATGGTTAGAGCATTGGTCTTCTATACACAAGGTCGCGGGTTTGAAGCTTCTCATGGACAATTTGCATTTTATTTATGAGAATAACATAGTTAAAAAAGTGTTGAAAAGAAGGGAGAGTGACACGTGTCGGGTTACAATATCTGCTTACACTTTTTAATATATATATATAGATATAGTATGGTTCTGCTGAAAACCACAAGTTTGCTGAAAACCGTGAAAAATTGAAAAAAGGGTACATATAAGTTTTACAAGGGTACATGTTAAGATAAAAGGGTACGCGTGTTAACACATCAAAGTTGTCAGTATTTACAAAAAAAACCATTAATAAAAGCACGCGTTCCCTTTTATCTTAACATTTACCCCTTTTATTTGGTTTTCACGGTGAAAATTCACCAGATCCTCTTCCTATATATATTTATATTGATAGATAAGTATGAATTTTCTTTGAGCTTTATATACAACAACAACTACAACTAAGCCTTATTTCCAAAGTGATTTGGGTTCTTGGCTAACATGAATCGTCAACTAAAACCGTTGCCAAAGGAGATGGCATCGACAAGAGTGATAAAAAGTTTTTAAAAGAGTTTAAGTTTTAAGAATTTTTATTTAAGTTTATGAAAACAAAGTTTACACCAAAAAGTTCTAAAAGAGGTTTTCAACAAAGGTTTTAATACCAACACAATCAGAAAAACAAATAAATGCAGTAATCACACCCCTTCCTCCACATGGATACTGCTTCTCCACCCACTTCTATGCAACGCCATGCTCTCCTCAATCCCAAGTAGCCTCATATCATTTTCAATTACCTTCATCCAAGTCATCTTAGGTCTTCCCCTACCCCTTACACTTTGATTACTCCTCCACTCTTCAATTCTTCTCACCGGTGCATCACTTGATCTCCTTATCACATGACCAAACCATTTTAACCGATTCTCCTTGATCTTTTCTTCGATGGATGCAACTGCAACTTTTTCCCGAATCACTTCATTTCTTAATCGGTCATTCCTTGTGTGGCCACACATCCACTGTAACATACGCATCTCCACCACGTTCATAAGATCTCCACCACGTTCATAAGATGAACGTGGCCATGTTTCAACGCCCAACATTCGGTGCCATATAACAAAGTAGGCCTAATTGCCGTACCGTAGAACTTTCCATTCAATCTTTGGGGAATGCCAGAATCACAAAGGAACCCGATGACGTTTTTCCACTTTAACCAACGATCGTTAATTCTATGAGCCACGTCTCTATCCAGTTCTCCATCCTTTTGGAGAATGGATCCAAGGTAACGGAAGACGTTCGATCCTTGAACGTTGCAAAGTGACAGCCCCTGTCGCTGCTTGTAACCCCACTGAATTTGCACTCTATATACTCCGTCTTACTTCTGCTCAATCTAAAACCACAGGCATAGATAATATAATTTATTTCGATGAAATTATATTCAATTTGCAAATAAATCCCAAACTCATTGCTTTGGTGCTAAAATCTCATCCCAAAAGACGTGATTAAAATTTACTACCATTATTGCCATTTACTATATCAATTACTATCACACTACTATTACAAGCGCCATTAGGCGTTTTAATAATCAGACCAAAGGGTCATACTCATCGCATATCTTTGTGCTTGAGGTGCAGCCGGAAAGACTTTCTTCGAAGTAGGAGTAAGATATGCTTTTTAGTCGAAATGAGTTTTGACTAGACATTCTTCAGCATATCAATACTATTGTCTTTGTCCTTAATCGTTTCCCCTATTTCCGATTTAGGAGTCAAAGTGTATCAACTTTGACCATGCAATCCCATTGGCAATCATATAAAATTGAAGTTGTATGGAATATCTTTGGATTTGTAAACAAAAAAAATTCTAAAAATAAGATCTTTTATATTTTTTTTACATAAAACATAATTGAAGAATGGTAAAAACCTATGTTACTCAGAATTCTCGTTACGAGTGTAATGTAGATTTAGACATTTGAACAACGTGTCTTGGAGTTATGTAAGTTAATAATGTGTTTTGGAGACTGTGTAAAACAATTGAAGCAAACAATAGGTATGAACATTTCAATGCTTTATTTTGGCCAAATCTATTGATTTTTTTGTAAAATATTCTAGTTGGGCACTTGGACACGTTGTCGTATTGGACACTCAGATTGAGCCTTAATGATTAGTCGTACGGAGACTACCGACTAAAACAATGTTTGTTTGGGTGGAAGACATTTTGTCTAGAAAGAAGTATTCCCATTTTTCTTTGTTTGGTTTGTAAAAACATAAGTTTTTGAAACGGGGGAAACTAGTTTCCATAAGAATGGAAAACATTTATCATGATAAAGGTAGAATGTCACGTTTTCCTCCTTATTTCGTACCTTCCTCTCATCTGTCTTCTCCCCTTTCATACCCATTCTTCCTTTTCACTTTAACTTTTCATCCATCCAAAGAACCAAGCAAAGGAAGACTAATCAACAATTGTGTTTTTTATTAGATAATGGATTTTCATGGGAACTCATTTTCCATTTGGAATTTGTTTTAGTCCAACCAAAAAACTTTTTGGTGGTTCTTGTTAATGTCTATTTCATGAATTAGGCTTCTAGCAATGCACCAAAAAAACTCATTTGTTTCAACTTTTATGCTTTCTCATATTTCAAAGTTTCACCACAAGACTTCTCGAAATGTTTATCACAAATCTTATCGTTTTGGTGAGCTCACATTAGAATGATTTTCCTGTTTTCACACTCCTCTTTTCCTATTGCCCCCTTTCACTGCTTGTGATCTTAAATCTCGGCCAATACATGATGGATTTTGCTGATATTTATCAATTTCTCAACTTGCTGGCTTGATATTTCCCTAGTCATGAAAGACTTCTGTATGCTAGCCGATGCGGCAATGCGGTCTGTAACAAGGCAATGCAGCCTTTACAAGAGCTGATACACAGGTTGATAACTGGCCAATTGGATTCGACTTTTAAAATTCAAAACTAGTTAACTTTGTCTTTTTGGTACATATGTAGAGCTCCGACTGTTTCAAAACCATTAACAAGGAAGATACAAATTTGGGCCTTTTGTTTGGCCCAAGTCTAGGGATGGAGGTCCTCTTTGAGTTTACTTTGATGGCTATAAATTGAGGCGTTGAGTGCTCTCTGTCATGCTGAGATCTTGGTTATCATGTAATGCATTGCCAATCGTGCTAGATTGCTAGCACAGCAGTTTGTTTTCGTGTCATCGATTTTAAATCAATATCAGAACTGTTGGTCTTCCCTAAAAGCTGTTGTAAATGCTGATCACCAATTTCATTTCGTGTCATCTCAGAACCGATTTGGTAAGGTGTTCTGCAGAAGTGGAAGAATCGAAGTTAAACTCAGTTTTCCTCCCCTGATTCCGCACTCTCTGTGGACTTCATTTTTGGAAAAGATACGGAAGCTTTTGTCACAAATAGAAAGATTGTGGTCAAAGCAGCATGTTTATCCAACGGCTGAAGATAGTTAAACAGAAGATGTTGATTGGATTCTTCAAACTGAAGTTTGAACTCAAAGGAACCAATACTGCAAAGGTGAGAATCTTTTCGCATACGCTTTTTTATTAATGGATTGGAAAGCTATGAGCTGTTTGGTTCTGAAGAGAATACCATAAATAAATAACCATCTAAAGTGCCTACACAACTATAAAGGGGTAATCATGGTGGTGGGTACTTTAACAGATAGGAAAATTAGCCACTTTGAGGATAGAGTTGTTTAAAAAATGTTGGATTAGTTAATTTTATAAGGTTCCCAACCCTTGATGGCAAGCTGGGGATACTTGTTGCGCTCTACTGTGCTGGAGTTTTGTGTCAATTACATCCTTGGAATGCCCTTTCATGCAGACGAAAATAGTAATTTTTTTTCCGTTGTTCTGCATCATGCTAGTCGATAAGTTTTTATATTTATTTTATATGGCCGTACGTTCGTATGCAAACTGCTAGTAGAGGGAAGGAGAAGAAGTGTTTTATAGAGACATCAGACATCCAGTTGTTTATCAAACAAGGGCCTATAACACTAAGATGAAAGTGCTGTTAGACGTGTTAGTTTGATTCACAACTTGACCTCTTGTGCAATTTGCAAAGTACTTCTGTATCATCAGGTAGTAAATGCTTCAAAAAGGACTGTAGTGGCGAATAGTTATGAAAGTTATCTTTTACCATTCAAAGCTTTTGGACCTACTATTAGTTCTCATCACTTATAGGTCTGTACGACAAGATATACCTCTTATATTGGTGTGGCCATGTGGGTAATAGTAGTATTAGATCACTACTAGAGTTCTAGGTTGGGAGAAGTTCACTCTCATAATGGGCACCATTGGTTAAGTTGGTCAAATGAATTGACAAAACTATATGTACCATCAATCTTTTCTTTTTAGGTAGGTAAGACGAAGGACCTTACTGAAGTGGCATCTCTCTAGCAGACATATCGAGCTAGTTAGATTTGCTGGTCAGACTCATCGGAGTGAACCAACCAATGCAAGATACTATGCCTGTATAAGTTGCATACGGAAGTTGGTATATGTTGGGAATCTGATACTACATGCCATCAATTTAGCTATTTGCTGTTAGTGGTTGCTGCGTGCAAGATTGCAAGTGTTGTTGAACCTCAGCTTTTGAAGCTCACTTTTCGCGTTTCTGCTTAAAAGCAGAATATGTATTTCACTGGCTACGTATTGCATTCTTACTTTCTACTTCTTTACTGGTGATGAGTCTGATGACTTCATTACCCACATGGCTACATTGGTTGTGCAGTAGAGAACTAGAGATTCTAATTAGACGTCTGAATTTGAATTTATGAGTCAAAAAAGTGATAAAAATAGGGGAATAATAATCATTTGCAGTTTTGAACTTCAATATAGGATTTGCCTATGATTATTTGGCTAGGTTTTGTCCACCCATCCCCACAAGATATTAACAAAAGATTCTAAAGAACTACACTTGACAAATATATTGACCAAACTTTGAGATTTTTCCTATTCAGCCAAGGGCTTGTTAGTTACTACTAAGTCTCAAGTCACGTTAAGATAATTTATTGATTTTTTTGCCAGCAAACTGCCTATTGCAATATCTATTTTGTTAATTATAACCTTATCTTTTTTTTTCTTGCGAATTACTATCTAGAAAGACTAACCTCTTAGTAAGTTGTTGCCATTTTCACTAATTACACTACTAATCTATAGTCTAACCGGTCAAACCATGTTTAAGAATTTAAAAATCTTTTTTATTTAATTTTATAATATTTAAAAAATATATGTTTTTGATATATGACATGGTAATGGTCACGTATTTCGAGAAGACATTTAATCGCGTTTTTCGGATTGAAGACGGCGTTTTTTTTTCGAAAAACGGACACCGCCGTAGGCCCTTAGTGGACACGAATTACGAGAATCCCTACGAAATGAGTACCGACAAGCCGGGTTTTCGGACACGTATTTCGAGACGATATTTAATCGCGTGTTTTGGATTGAAGACGACGTTTTTCTCGAAAAGCGGACATCGCCGTACGCTCTTAATGGACATTCGAGAATGCCTATGAAATGAGTACCAACAAGCCAGGTTTTCGGACATGTATTTCAAGACGGGTTTTTCGGATTGAAGACGACGTTTTTTCGAAAAACGGACACTGTCGTACGACCTTTTGGGCAAGAATTTCGAGGATCCCTACGAAACGAGTACCAACAAGTTGGGTTTTCGAGCACATATTTCGAGACGGGTTTTTCAGACTGAAGACGACGTTTTTTCGAAAAACGGAAACCGTCGTATGTCCATTAGGGGCACGAATTTGGAGAACCCATGCTTAACGAGTACCAACAAGCTGGGTTTTCGGGCACTTACTTTTTAAAATACCATTAAATAATTTTATTAAAGTTTAACTATAGATATTGATGGTTAAATTTGTGCATTGGCAAGCATAAAGCTCTAGATGCTGTAATAGATGAGGTGGTTGAACACCAAAAACATAACAATAAAGAAATAAAAAATAATGCCGAACAGGGAAAGATGGGAAAAAAATCAGAAATAAAACAAATAATGCCTTTAAATTATATAGACTCCCACATCATGGGATTCAGTTGTTTTTCTTTTCTTTTGGCAATTTTTTAGTTTCCTTCTTTTGTGGGAGATCTGCATTCTTTTTTGAGAGGGAAGTTGTTAGTGCAATTTATTAATGAGTACACAAGAAATTCGAAAGTACATATGGGATAATGAGACTCACACCGTTGTCCACTCCAAAAGACACTAACTTCGCTAAACGATGGACAACAATGATTCTATCCCTATGCACATGAAACTAAGAAATAAAAGAAAAACTTCTACCAAGATAGAGCTCATCCTCAAGAATAAAATCCATGCCGATGAGGAAAATCACGCCCTTGCTAAGGTGATTGCTGACGGTCTGACAATTCGACTCCATTGCTAAGACATTGATGTTATGGGTTCTAGCAACTTTTAACGCCAAAGCAAAGGGATTTTCCTTCGGCTATCTTTGGAGTCCATCAAGCTTTGATCCGTCTGGTCGCCACACAATTAACATTTATATCGTGGTCTCTAGAACCACACCCAAGCCTGCCCAACCATCGCTTCCCACTGAGGCATCGACATTAGCTATAATGTAACCCACTAAAGACCACACACAAATCATCCCCCACCCCCACCCCACAAATCATCCTCCCATACTTGTCGTAATCTTCACCAGGTGAATTGCCTTGTCAATAATCATATCATTTGAGACATGCTTACCTTCAAAGACCACTTGATTTCTCCTCCATCGAAGTTGCCATGAATGAACAACCCCCAATGCCACCATATGCTTCCCCTTACCTGTTTACGCCACCATCAGCATAAGAAATGAAACACCCACACCGACGGGTAAGAGGTTAGCACGCATATCCACTGTCCACCCAAGCCTCGCTACTCAACGAGAACTCAAACAGAGTATGCCATGCTGATTCTGGTGCAATCCTTACAAATGAGACAAACGTCATTGTCGATAGTGCATAGGCTCAAGCATTGATCGCAGCGGGAGGGTGGATGTATACGCACGCCACATGAAATAAAGAAACCTTAGGAGAGACTTCCACGTACCATAATGGCACCCATGCTTAATGAGTATTCTCGGAATTACAAGCCTTGTCTAACATAAGAGCCGATTTAACATAGCATCCATCCTTCGAGAAAGCCCAAGTAATTAAATATGGAGGTAGACGATCACTAATAGGAATTGCTAGAATGGCTTTGACATCATGCTCCTCGAAACTCTCCGTAACGAGATTCCAGCCCAAAGAAGAGAAATCAATCATCTCACTCACCTTCGTAAGACCATCAACTCTAGACCCCAAAATGAACCTAGTATCCTTGTTAAGGACCCAAGGGTCGTCCCAAATATTAACGTTCCGCCAAAAGAGCCCCTCATTCACAAAAGATTTTTCTCCCCAAATACTCTTCCACGAGAAGCTCCCTACAAGGCCTATGCATGCATCAAGAACAGAAGCATGAGGTTAGTATTTCGTTCTAAAATCATGCCCAAAAAGAGACTCCTTGACATGAATGAGTCGCCACACTTTGCCTACTAGGTCGAGCCTCATTAAATATCTTCAAGTCTCTAAACTCTACGCCCCTACACATTTCGGGGAAAATTCTCAACTTTTCCACTGTATTTTTCTCTCACTACCTTTATGACCCCACTAGAAGCGAGCCATAGAAAAATAAATGGTCGGAACAACCTATTGTTGGGAGATTGTAAACACCCATCAAATAACATGAAATAGCGTGAATAATTGCTTTTAAGTAATATTTCCTTCCCAGCATGTGAAAAGAGTATTTCCTTCCAACCTTAAAGCTTCTTCCAAATGCGATCAAAAACTCCGACGAAGATTCCTTTCTTCAAACGCCCTGCTAAGGTAGGAACACCCATCTACTCAGAGTGATTGTCCACCGGTCTCATGGTAAGAAAATCAATCAACTCTTTATTCAGATAAGCACAAATGCCTTTGCTAAATGAAATCTCTAACTTCTCGATATTAATCTTCTGATCTGATGCAGGATACCAACTATTTTCCTACATTCTTGCTGGTTCGCACAAATAGCATTCCATCATTACCAAAAACAAGGCGAGAGACCTCTGGACCACTTTAATTTGGCTTTAGCCCCATGAACATGTTTATCAGTCACCACTAGTTTTAACAAAGCAGAGAAAGCGTCAGCAATAATGATAAAGAGATAAGGAGATAGATATATAGGATCACTCCGTCGAAACCCTAGGGTAGGGGCAACTAAATCACATACAACCCTATTCACCACAAGTGATTACCTCACAAAAGACGCACTTCATTTATTAACTAACCCCAATCACCCAGAAACCCCATCTTTAACAAACGGGCCTTTAGAAAGCCCCAATCCACCCTATCATAGGTCTTGCTCATTTCGAGTTTCATAGCAATGGTACCTCGACGTCCCTTACTTCTTTACTTCATAGAAGGAAAGTTCCAGTCACCTAGAAACGGCATCTTCAACAAAAGGGCCTTTAGGAAGCCCCAATCCACCCTATCATAGGCCTTGGTCATTTCGAGTTTCATAGCAATGGTACCTCGACGTCCCTTACTTCTTTACTTCATAGAGTGGAAAGTTCCAGAGCGATAAGTGCAATATCCGTAATCATTCGACCTTGAACGAAAGCACTCTGACTATCTGAAACAAACCTAAGCAATAAAATTTTCATTGTGTTTTCCAACACTTTAGATACTAGCTTGTAAATGACGTTACATAATCTAATAGGTCTGAACTAATAAACGCGCTGCATTTGTGAAGTTTAACTCATAAGGGAGGCGCGTTCCATGAATACCCCTTAAGAAATTTTCCACTTCGTCCCCTAAAATCGACCAAAATCTCTGGTAAATTACAACGAGCATACCATCAGGGCTTTGCATGGATGCATCTCAATCAGAGTAACAAAAAACATCTTTAGAGCATGGCCGAGTGATTTCCTGGTCGATAACAGGGATGATCGATAGTGAGACAACCTCCGGTTCAACATCCATGTTTTCATGTGAAGAGGAGCAAGATTCAAAAAGCTTTTGATAAAACTCAATCATTACGTGCTCGATTTCCTTATCCTCCACGCATTAAACTCCATCCTCATCAAAATGATAATTAATGTAATTCCACTGCTTTCTTTAGGAAGTCATGTGGTGGAAATACTTTGTATTACAAAATATGAGTCGTGAAGGTCTAAATAGATGATAGCCAAATGGTTCATTTTATAGTACAAAGAAACCGTAACAAAATACTTTACTAGCCATCATATACAAGATAAGAAATTAGAAAAGATAGGAATAAACGGAAAAAGATATATCATATAAGATAAAATCTTCGGTAAAAGATATATCAGATATCCTTCTCCTTTTTCTTCTTGGTAAACCGACAAATAACGATTTCAATGCATATCTTTTCCATAACAAATCTCCACATTGAATTGAAATCCATGAACTGAACGAATTCCAAAATCCACGAAGCAATGCTCAACCAAAAATTCACGAATGTGAATCCTCCACCTTGTTCAAAATACCCAATGCCTACAAATTTTAGGCAATCGTAAACGGACACGTCTCTAACTTGTGAACCGATGCGTTGCCGAACACAAAACCCGAAACTTGAACCATCACATGGCCTAGATTGAGAGAATATTGCCACAACACCGAGTATAATACTCTAAATTGATCCAACTCCCTTGAAATATTTTTCTTCATCTCAATAACGAACCAAAAGAATTCTAGAAATTAAATTTCATCAAAAAATTTCTAAATTGTAACTGTACTTAATAATCATAAAAGTACCTTAGTTTGAGATAAGAAATAATATAACTAGAAATATTATTCTAATGCGAAACCTAAAAATTGCAAATTTATTACAAAAGCAATTTAACTTAGACTCCAAAATAAAATCAACACGGTTTCTCCTTTTTACCGAGATCTCAAAGGCATGAATCATAAAGAGATAGTAGAAAGCCCAACCCAAATTTGTATCCCTAAAATGCAATACCATCCAAATCTTCAGTGTCAACGAAGTTTGCGACATGGTTGTATCTTCCAACTTACCTTTCTTCTTTACCTTCCAACACTCAGATTTGATGTGCCCTTTGACATGACAATAGTTACAAATTTTTCCTTTGTTAGAGTTCTTACCACCAATAACAAAGCATTACTGTTAGATGAAATATTGGTCTTAGCAAGATTAGCAATTAAATCCCTTTGAGTTAGGGCATCCCTAACATCGTCCAAAGTCAAATCATCTTTACCATATAACATGATATAATGAAAATGCTTATAACAATGTGGTAATGAACACCACAACCTAACAGCCATATCCTCATTATCGATAACTACATCGATATTTTTTAAATCCATAATAATAGAAAAGAACTCATCTAAATGAGAATCAAGCGATTTACCTTCTTCTAGACAAAGATCTTGAAGTTTTCTTTTGAGGAGTAGACGATTGGTGACATTATTAGTCATATAGAGTGACTCCAACTTCAACCATAAACTCGTTGCCGTAGTCTCGCTAGCAACTTCTCTCAAAACTTCATTAGAGTGACAAAGTTGAACAGTAGATAGAGCCCTCAAATCGATATCCTCCAACTTCTCCACGGTCATATTTGCGGGCATCTTGGATAAACCATCAAGTGCCTTCTGACATCCAGATTGAACTAACATAAACTTCATCTTTAATTTCCAAAGACCGAATTGACATTTATCAAACTTCTCAAGTCGATTTTCATTGACGACATAATTAAGAAAATCAAACACTCTCTAAAACACCAAACCTAGAATCTCTCAACTTAGCTCTTGATACCAATTGTTGTGAAATAGGGGTATGTGTTTGATTAGGGCGAAATAAAATATTGACAATATGATATGCATAAGAAAAGAGACAATAAGAATAAATAATGACACGAGGATTTAGTGTGGTTCGTTAACTTGACCTACGTCCACGGTTTAGGGGATTTGAGAGTTTTTTTTAATCTTCAATGGAAAAACTAGAGGATTAAAAAATATGAGTCGTGAATGTCTCAATAAAGGATAGCCTGGATATAATGTGGTTCGATTAACTTGACCTACGTCCATGATTTAGGGGATTCGAGAACTTTTTTTACTCTTCAATGGAAAACTAGCGAATTACAAAATATGAGCCGTAAAGGTCTAAATAAATGATAGCCTAATGGTTCCTTTGTAGTACATGAAAACCCTAATAAAACCCTTTACTAACCGTCATATACAAGATAAGAAAATCAGAAAAGAGAGGAATAAACGGGTAAAGATATATCAAATAAGATAAAATCTTCGGTAAAAGATATATTAGATTTCCTTCTCCTTTTTCTTCTTGGTAAACCGGCAGATAAAGATTTCAATGCATATGTTTTCCATAAAAATAAGTCATAGAATAAATTAGTCCAACAAAAATAATAATATTTAACAAAATGGTTAAATAAAGAATGGAGCTGAACTAAACTGAATTGAGCTGAACTGCATTGAACTGATTGGAGCTGAACTGGACTGAACCGAACTGTTCGGTTCTGAACTGAAAATAAATTGGGGAGAGCAATCCTCAAAAATAAGAAAAACAACACATGTATACCTTCTTTTTTGTAGCGTCGCACATTAAGCGTCACTAAAACCTAATTACACTAGTTGAAAAAATAGTTGTTGTTGCGGGCCTCAAAGGGGTTTGTAGCTGCGTACAGGGGTCGTAGCTATTGAAGGCGCAACTATTGTGAAAAAAACAGTAGCTGCGTACAAAGACACCACTAAAATTGAAGTTTAGCTGCGGGCCTCAAGCTTAAGCCCGCAAGAACAAGCATCAATTGTTGCGGGCTTCAGCCTATGGCCCGCAACAAAAGTTGATGGTAGCTGTGGCTATCATCAACTTAGGCTGAGGCCCGCAACTATAGTGTTAATTTATTTTTAAAAAATCCTGTTGCAGCACAGCAGCATACCAGTAAGGCAGCAGCATAGCAGCACATCATAATACAACATATATTACTTCAGGCTCGCAAACATAGAAAGCCAACTAGTATTACTTCAAGCTCGCGTTCTCTAGTTATCTTAATACATATATTCAAATACTGACTTACAATGATATGAAGTTATATTACTTTAAATTAGCAACTAGTATTCATTAGATGGAGTAATTATACATAATTGACCTAAGGTTCAACCAACTAGCTAATGACTAACATCCTTAGATAACTAAACTAAGTTGATAGATATACCTAGTTCTAAAGAACTTCGCCCGTTGCTCTTGAACCACATTAGTTTCTCCATCCGTATAAGCATCGAACGTTCCAAAATATTTCTGAAAATGCAATATAAGTTTGTAAGATTCAATGAAAGTAAGAAAATTCAGTTGACATGAACGTAAAACACTATATACGATAATATATTACTAAAATTTTACAGAAAATTCGGCAGTGTTTCGTTTAAAATATGGACTGTCTAAAATTTTAATTAGGACTCATGTCCAATTTATATACCTGTTTCAACAAAATAAACAATCCAAATTCATCCACTCCCAACATCTCCATACAGCTAAGCTCAAATGCTTCAATGCAATCCAAATCCGACAATCTAACACTATTTCAGAAATGAAATCGAGCAAAAGCCAACCAATAGGTCTACCACTTGTATATGTTGAGGACAATAACCTCTTTCAAGCATTTGCAATCACAATACAGGATAACAATCTCCAACATGTACTTCATGACATAATACCCACATTTCAATCTAACGGTTTACTGAGGACACTAAGTTCAATCAATTACAAAAAATGAGACACAAATAAGTTCTAATAAAAATGATAAAGTAAATGTTTATGTACAAAAGTCTTTGAAGTGATTTAGTACGTAGTAGTTAATTATTATAATAATAATGATAAAGTAACAAAATTAAATTACCTCAATCGAAACACAACGAATCTCCCTATCTTTTGTGTCTTAGGATGCTTATCATCAATGGCCTTGTAAATTTGATATGCCCTATGTAATCACCAAAAAGAACAATCAATAGATAATAACACATGAAATTAAAAATTCACAATAGGTAAAATAAAATAAATACTTACAAATCAATGAATGCCAAAACCTTTAGCATTCGTGGATTATCCTTAGGTTTCCTTTTGGAGTTAAATATGTACACTTGACCAGCTTGAAGTTCAATTACTAGTATCCAGTAGTTCCTTATAATTTCAAATAAAATCGTCAAGGTTTATAAAAATAAGTATAAACACCTAGGATAGCATAATCAACGATGAGTAGTTCTTACTCATTCATGATACGACGCCAAAATAAACTTGCATTGTTTCTCTTTCTTATTCTTCTCAGCAATAAAAGCTTTCGTAAAGTACGTTTTAAGCTTAGAAGGTTCATGGACTTTTGTAGCATGTATCATTTGAGGACAAATGAATGAAACGAGGGAGTTGTTGAAACAATAAGGAAATTCATCCATCAAAAACCTGTACTCAATAATAATTTAAAATGTTAGGGAAATGAGTAGAGGGCAAGTGGTGAGTTATGTCGAGCTACTATATCTTAACTATTTGAGTACTAAATATATGTTAAGAGCTTAAATTTGATAAACATGGATGCATGGCACATTGATACAAACCCCTTTTAGAAACTCCTCAATGTCCTCCCTACTGACAATCGACGCATCAACCTTCTCGTAGTAGAAAAGTGGGGGCTTTATTTGTAATGTAGTGGATCCATACCTATCGTCTCGTGCAGTAGTAAGTAAGAGATGCAGCAACTGACACTCTTCACCAAGTTGTTGAAGTGTTTTATGATCTAGTGGGAGAAAGGAATTGACTCGGGGTGCTCCATCACAACTACCTACATCTGATGTCAGGGTGTTTTTCCCTTTGCTTGAAGATGGTTTATTTACCTCCAAAATCGTCTTCAATTGAGAAGGATGCTCCAATTCATTGGAATGACCCTACAAGGTAAAACATTCAATTTTTGTCACAAGATTAAACATTAAATTTTGATGGAATGACTGATACTTTCATGTATTAAGACCTTAGTTTTTGTTAATTACCTCATCTTCTTCAAACAATACTAAATCCTTCAGCCATTGCAGGAAGTGACCTTCCGCATCACCCACCTTAGTGGTTTCACCATCATCCGATTTTTCTGGGAGGGAAACGTCCCTGTGCTCTTGGTACGCATAATCTAAGGACACCTTCCAATGGCTATCGGATTTCCTAGTCCGAGTATTCATAACCTTAGAAGAAGAGGAACATGGATATACCATACCATTTCCAACCACAACTAAATTTCCATTGTAGGTGTCTCTAACACAAAGTTTACATGGATTCTTGCCATAAACATGGATAAAATTATTAATATTAATATATTCAGTTAATCACAAGCACGTAAGACGAACATCTAATTTAAAACTTATTATGTAAGACAAAGTACACAATATGTGAATAGTGTCAAAATTCAAACAAAATGGGTGAATTTAAAAAATAGAGGAAGTAGGTCCTTATAAGGTCTTTCCCTACGAAAACACTTATTTTACAAGGCCTTATCTCATATAACCCTTAAAACTGTAAAAAAATACGTTGTAGAAATTATCAATTGAAAGATTGGTAGTTGTACGATAGGATCATTTCGGAAATTTGTCCTGATAAAAGGTTTCCATAGATAATTTCCAATTTAACAGTTTACAGCTTTGATATAACAAGAACATCACAAGGGGTTGTCAAAAAAAGAAAACATCACAAGGTCTTATTGCAATGAAACCGTAATAGGCATTAGGCATTCGGCATAGAGTAGATGCTTAGTAGCACGAGTGAAGTTCATTCATGATATATGAAACATAGCTCATAAATTCATGATCCAACAACAGAGCATTCATGTTGTCATATGTTGCTGCAAATGTCTTCCACTGATCCTCGGTAATCAATCTTTTGTAAGCCACCAAAGGATCTACATTTTTCATAACCTTAACTTTCTTAACCTTTTTACTCTGCGATAGTCCTCCATCGACTTCTTCAGCTTGGGATGTCTCAGGTGCATGTGAATCAGCAGCATCGGATGTCTCTTGTGCATGTGAATCATCAGCAACATCATCCTTCTTCTTTAGCCAACATCGCCTCAGCTTGGACTTGAAGTCTCTAAACCGAGCACCGACTAGTTCATGAAACTTATTTTCCTTAGTACCATTTGGATCATCAATGTTGAAAAGCCTCTGTAAAAAAATGAAACAAAAAAATGAAACAACTAATACGATAGCTACGATGTATATCAAGTCAATTACGACAAACAAAATCACCTTTGCCTCTTCCCAATTCTTGCTCTTTTCCACTTCATCCAACTGGTTATAACTCTCAATGTTAATATCCGTTCTCATAGCACATGCACCAACTTCTTTTCCTGTGTTCCATTTGGACCCTTTACTAGCAATCTGATCATGTCTGAAATACTGTGATTAGGTTGCTTCAACTCACTTGCCACTTGCTTCTCGAACCGGCTAATGAAGGTCCTATTGTGTTCTAACATCGCCTTACGTTCATTCTTAGGATACAAGCTCCTCAATAGCTTCAAGTGCTTCATTGCGTAAGGATGAACGATTGAGAGATGTTGCAACACATATAGGTGGCCTTTTTCTTTCCTTTCATTAGGAGGGATGACATCCCTTCCACCACTTGTGCCTTTACCTTGTAGCCTACCCTCATGACGAGAAATCTTAGTCCATTTGCCTTTATCCTAGCAATGAACTCCGCACAAAACTCCCCGATCTCGTTAGCCATATAGCCTTGAATGATGCTAGCCTCGGGCTTTGCTTTATGCTTTGCTTTGTCTTTCAGAATCTTAAAATATCTCTCATACGGGTACATCCATCTCGCACAAAGCTTAATTTCCCGAACAAGATGTACAATCAAGTGAACCATGATATCAAAGAAAGAAGGTGAAAAATACATCTCAAACTTGCATAAGGTTTCAACTATGTCATTCTGTAATGCATCAAGTGTTTTTGGATCTATCACTTTACTACAAATTCTATCAAAGAACAAGCATAACATGACAACAACATGTCTTACATGAGGTGATAGTAGACCACGAATAGCCACTGGAAAAATACTTGCACCATTACATGACAATCATGTGATTTCATAGGACCCATCTTCAACTCTTTCATGGTAACATATGTTTTCAAATTTGAACAATATCCAGAAGGCACCTTTATACCATACAAACACTCACAAAATAGTCTTTTCTCTATCGAAGACATTGTGTAGCAAGCCGGAAGGAGATACATCTTACCATTTGTTCTCGGCTGAGCCCAAAGATTCGGACGAATCCCTCTCTTCTCCATATCCAACCTCGCACCCAACTCATCTTTTGTCTTACCAGGCATGTTCATCAACGTTCTAAGAACAACATCGCACACATTTTTTTCAATGTGCATGACATCAAGACAATGTCTTACCTTCAAATCTTGCCAATATGGAAGGTCCCAAAGAGCAGATACTCTTTTGCAGAGCACACCTTTCATTGATGTGGCTTTTGTGGCCTTACCATGAACCATTTTCAAATGCTTAATACGATCATAAATACGCACCTCTGTTCTTGGTTCGCGAGCCACTCCTTTCTCAACGAATCCATTAAACCGACTTTTCTTCTTATGATAAGGGTGATGACGATCAAGAAACCTCCGATGATTCATGTACACATTCTTATGGGAATGTGTCAAGTAAATGGGCTCCATATCCTCTTCACAAATTGGGCATGCTTGCTCTCCCTTAACCTTTGATGTATCACATTTATATATAGTTTTTAGATGCATTTAGTTGGCATTTAGAACTCCTTTTTGAGCATTTAGGTGCATAATGACATGAATTACATAAGTTGTGCTCTATTCTTTCCCGTTTGTGTGTTTCGATGATTTTCAGGTTATTTTGATACAAAGTGATCATGAGTACCAAGGATGTAGCCTATTAATCATTGAAGATGAAGGTAGCTTGCACAAGGATCACAATGCATCCGTTTGGGACAATTTTGAGTTGGAATGAAGCAAAGAATTAGTGAAAGAAGTGCCAAAACTGACACATCTTCACTATTTTAATTATAACTTTTGATAGAAAATTGATAATCAAGAAATTCCAATTGGGTTGGATTCTAGACTTCAAGATCTTTCCAATGATAGGTCACACGCCCCAATCGGACTTCTATTTTGAGAGATACGGCCTTCGCAAGTTGATGCAGAATTGCAGTTTAGCCACCCGATCGGACGGGAATTGACCCGATCGGGCCTGGAGCACGGACAGCTCTTTTTCCCGAAATTCTATCTTTTTCTATTCATTTTTTAATTAGATTTTGGGGCTATTATAAATAGCTATTCCTCATATTTTTAGAGACATCTTTTCATTCTAGTTTTTCCATAGTTCTTAGTTTAACTTTATTTTAGTCTAAACACTTTAGATTAGATTAAAGGTGATTGAACCTATTCGATTTCAATAAAAGTTCATGCTTTCTGTCAATTGGTATTCTTCTCTACTCTTTATCTCTTTAATTACTTTGATTGCTTAGTTTATTTATTTAATCATTCATGATGCAATTATTAGGGTTTCAAATTAGTTTTATTATTGTCAATTCAATTATGAGTGAGTAGTTTAATTTCTAGGGATTTAGATAGGGAAGCCATGTTTATACCATGATTATTTGAATTGCTATTAGTTTCTAGGGTTTGACGAGATAGGTTATGGTGTGATTTGTTCTTATTGAGTAATTAACGTTATTGTGCAGTTTCTTTGATTACTTGAGGTTAATAATTGTTTGCACATATCCGTCTTACTTTTAGAGGCCTAGTACACACCAGTAATTCTGATTATGTTTGTGAACATGCTGCATATGTTGAATTATGGACGTTGAGACTTAACCATAGCTTGACATTGTTCTAATCTATCGATTCTCGACCTAGGTTCTGATAGTTGTTTGATCCTTTGATTGGTATAAGCATGGTGGACCGAACTAATTCCCTAGACCTTTATTTCATAGAATAAAATTCCACTTTATATTGTTTTCTAGTAGTTAATTATTAGTTCAGCTGTTTCTATCTGATCTTGTCTGAAGTAGCTTTTTAGCTGAATATTAACTTAGAACTCCGTCTCTCTGTGGATTCGACCCTACTTCCTTTTACTACCATTGTTAGAGGACTGTAGGAATTATTTTTGATTAGGTGACACGACTAAAACCTATCAAATTTTGGCGCCGTTGCCGGGGAGACGGCTAGTTCTCTAAGTTTTTATTTAATTATTTGGTCTACTTCTCTGTACCTCATTGGAACTTCATTGTTTCAATCGAGGTACCCTTTACTGCTGCTTTTTGTTTCTTTTGTATGCCCAGGTCCCAAAGAAACGGTTCCCCCATTCCAGCGGACCCCGATCTTGATAGGACAATCAGGCGGATCCGAAAGATAAAGCAGAAAGAAAAGCAGTCTGTTCAGCTGAACACCTCTGGAACAGACACCTTGAGTTCAGTCATGTCAAAGTCACTGAAGTCATACGGGGTGCCCAACCCAGATGGTCTCTCCACTGGACCCACTATGCCCACCATTGCCGCAGAAAATTTCGAAATCAAGCCTGGACTCATCAGCATGGTCCAGCAAAATCAGTTTGGTGGGCATCCTACTGAAGATCCGGCAAATCATCTGCAACGGTTTCAACAACTTTGTCGAACCGTTAAACATGCCGGCGTCACTCCAGATCAACTCAAAGTCATGTTGTTTGAGTTTTCACTGAGAGATAGAGCCCAAAAATGGTTGAACGATGTGAAAGAAACCGAGTGGAGTGAGATTTCTGCTGCATTTCTGAGAGAGTATTACCCACCCACTAAAACAGCAGAAATCAGAAATAAACTAGCCACGTTTTCCCAAGAGCCTGATGAAACATTAAGGGAAGCGTGGGCTAGGTTTAGAGATTTACGGAGAGAGTGTCCACACCATAATATGGACAAATGGTTCTTGACGCAGACATTCTACAATGGTCTGCAGCCTCAGACGAAGTGTATTGTTGATTCGTCTGCAGGAGGAGTGTTTTTAGACAAGGCAGTTGATGAGGGTTATGAATTCATATCAAATCTTGCAGCCAATGACCATTCATCATCTAGGAGTTTGACTAATAAGGTACTTGAAGTTGACGCAATTTCATTGCTTACATCTCAGATGGCGCAACTAACTCAGCAGCTAATGAAGTCTTCTAGTCCGACACCTCCACCCATGAGTATCAATGCTATGTCTGCAGTAGCACCCATTACCTCATCTTACTGCGAGGTATGTGGTGTTCAGGGTCACTTTGGGCATGACTGTCAGTTCAGTCAATTTCAGATGGAGCAGGCAAACGCCTTTCAACAAAGGCCACAAACCTTCCCCCCTCCACATAACTACCAAAATCCACAAAACTATCAACCTCCACCTCCACAAAACTATCCTAAACCCTCCTACCATCACACCCCACAACATTTCCAAAGACCACCACCACAAAACTTCCATCGCCACAATAATTTCCAAACTCCACAAAATTTTTCCACCCCACCTCCACAAAACCATAACCCACAAGAGCCTAGCAATTCTGAACTGATGAAACTGATATTGTCTATGCAAAAGGCAAATGAGGAAACACGGAGGGCCCAAGATGAAACAAGGAGGGCCCAAGAGAAGCACATCCAACTTCTCGAGGCTCAAGTTGCTCAGTTGGCAGAATCTAATGCACAGAGGCAGCAGGGACAATTGCCAGGGCAACCAGTTCAGAGAGAACATGTGAATGCCATCACTCTTCGTAGTGGCATTGCATATGATGCCCCTCCAGTGCCCATTGATGAGTTTACCCCGACTGTAGGGAAGAGGAGGGTGGTAGAGGAAGGAAAAAGAAAGAATTCGACGTCTGAAGTCGATTTGTCTGCAGAAGCTGAACAGACAGGGAAGAAAAAGGAGAAGGTTTCTGAAACGCCTTTTACACCAAGGCTACCTTTTCCTCACAGGATGCAACAATCTAAGGTCGATCAGCAATTTGGTAAGTTCTTGGCTATGGTCAAGAACCTTGAGGTAACGATTCCATTTACAGATTTAATTACCCAAGTGCCTGCTTATGCCAAATTTCTGAAAGACATGATCACTAAGAAAAGAGACTTTGGTGGGGTAGAACGTGTCGCTCTTACTGAAGAGTGTAGTGCTTTTATTCAAAATAAAACCCCACCAAAGTTAAAAGATCCTGGTAGTTTTTCTATACCCTGCCATCTTGGCCCTATTTTTATTGATAAGGCTTTGTGTGATTTAGGTGCTTCTGTTTTTGTTATGCCATTGTGTCTTTATAAGAAACTGAACATGGGAGCCCTTAAATGCACACAAATCACTTTACAGATGGCGGATCGTTCTATAAAATACCCTCTAGGTGTTTTAGAGGACGTTCCTGTTAGGGTAGGGAAATTCTATATTCCTGTTGATTTTGTGGTGTTAGATATGGATGAGGATGCCCAGATTCCTATTATCTTGGGTAGGCCGTTTTTGTGTACTGCTGGAGCTGTCATTGATGTCAAGTCTGGGTCTTTAACTCTGAGTGTTGGTGATGATAAAGTGATTTTTAAACTAACCAATGCTGTTAAGGCTCCTATGCTTGAACAATCTTTTTGCAGGGATAAGGTTTTAGATGAAGTAGAGGTGGAGAAGGTTCCAATTCCACCTAAGGTTGCCTCACCGTCTGGAGGCATTGTCAAGAACATTTGGAGGAGAAAGATGTTTGATGAGGGTGGCACTCATTGCCAAGCCCCTCCTATTTGAGAGAGGGAGGATTATGGTCGTGCGGGACCTTTATAAACCAGCGCTGTGCGAGAGGCAACTCGTATCTTTCTTTCCCTTTTTCCTTTTCTTTTTATTTTTTGATTTTTTTTTCTTCTTTTTGTGAGCGAGAGTGAGGGTACTAACATTGTTTTGCCTCTTAGCATAGTCCTTGTCACCTTTTGGCATTGAGGACACTGCCAAGTTCAGCTTGGGGGAGGAGTTCTGTTTGTATTCTCTATCTCTTTTACTGCTTTCTAGGATAGATTTACTGCTTTCGAAAAATTCTGAAAAAAATCAAAAAAATATGGTTCCCATGACTGGTTTAGTTGCCTCCCTGTGCCCCTTGTTGTGCTCTATTTGAAAATGATTTGACTATGTTTTCTGGATAGCTGGGCATTTGTGATCTTGAGGCTATGATTTGATGTTTGATTGCTATGATTTCGAGCAAAATTTGATTATATTACACCACTTTGTGCTGCATACCTGAATTGGTTAGACTGTGAGGCCTCCTTGTAGCCTATTGGATTTATATTATTATCCAGTCTTTTCTTGTGTGTTAGTTCCTCTTTAGTGGATTGATCTTGACTTTGACTTCGTACTGGTCTGATATTCGATGACCTGTAGCGTTTGCTGTGATAGAGGCGTTCTTTTGTCTTATTCTTGATCTTCAGAGTGAATTTTTGATATGCTTTTATCCTCCTTAGCCTCGCTGAGCCTAATGACTTGTTTCGTGATACTTAAACCCCTATTATGAGCCCAAGGCCTTCAACTTGATATTATTCCAAGCCTAGCTTGGGGGAGCTTTTGTATGGGTTGAGTTGAGATTGGTTTCTTGGTTTAGTTTGGTTGTTGAGGAATTTAAAAGTGTATTTGTTGTGGCTTGAGGGTGAGAAAAAGAAAAGAAAAAGCAATTTTGGAGTTGCGTGAATGAAGTTCAGAAAAATGAAAGAAAAATGAAATAAAAGTTCAAAAGAATTCGAAGTTCTTTCATTCACGTACGTTCTTAAAGAAATATTCGCTTCATTGCTTGAAAATTGGGTTTGTTATGAGTTCTTCATTGATTTATGAGAGTTGGGTTACTTTACGTGGTTTTATGGTGTTGTTGGGATTTGTGTAGGCCATCTTAGGCCTTGTTTGAATGATTCATGCTCCCCCTTTCTTGGTTTTTCCACCACATTGCCCAAAAGTATTCCCTACCTTTTACCTAGGCCCCATTACAACCCTCTAAAGTCCTCTTGAGCTCGTGTCTGCAGTGTTCATTTGATTGATTTCGAGTCAGTTTGTCAAAGTTAAAGAGTATGTCTGCTAATTGAGTCGACTTGACTAGGATGAGCGTCATTGAACCTTCTTAAACACATGAGAGTGTGAGTGGGAAGGGTATTTATGGTCGGGTTGGTGAGTGTTCGGGCATATTCTTTGCCTGCCACAAAGTAGAGAGGAGTGACACCCTTGTGAGAAGCCTTTTCAGGACTTGTATGCCTTGTGGATGCTTGCATTTGATAAATTGCTTGGATGATTGGTGGTTGGATGGATTTGATTAGCCGAACTTGAATTTTGCCTGCTTGAACGATTCTTAGTCTTGAAAATATTTTGAGCTTTGATTGCTTTTATCTTTGGGGTGAGGCAATTTATTCCATGTTCATGTTTTATTTGCTTGAGGACAAGCAAAAGTTTAGCTTGGGGGAGTTTGATGTATCACATTTATATATAGTTTTTAGATGCATTTAGTTGGCATTTAGAACTCCTTTTTGAGCATTTAGGTGCATAATGACATGAATTACATAAGTTGTGCTCTATTCTTTCCCGTTTGTGTGTTTCGATGATTTTCAGGTTATTTTGATACAAAGTGATCATGAGTACCAAGGATGTAGCCTATTAATCATTGAAGATGAAGGTAGCTTGCACAAGGATCACAATGCATCCGTTTGGGACAATTTTGAGTTGGAATGAAGCAAAGAATTAGTGAAAGAAGTGCCAAAACTGACACACCTTCACTATTTTAATTATAACTTTTGATAGAAAATTGATAATCAAGAAATTCCAATTGGGTTGGATTCTAGACTTCAAGATCTTTCCAATGATAGGTCACACGCCCCAATCGGACTTCTATTTTGAGAGATACGGCCTTCGCAAGTTGATGCAGAATTGCAGTTTAGCCACCCGATCGGGCGGGAATTGACCCGATCGGGCCTGGAGCACGGACAGCTCTTTTTCCCGAAATTCTATCTTTTTCTATTCATTTTTTAATTAGATTTTGGGGCTATTATAAATATACAATTATTATCATGCACCCGGGTGCACCGTGCGCATGGTGCACCCGGTGGCATTATTGTAATTAATGCGAAAATCTGGGCAACAGTATAAGTATTAAAAGAGTGCCCCTATATCATTTAGATAGCTTAGCTCAGTTGGTCTTGAGGTTTATTTGCTTGCCAGTTGGTCATGGGTTCGACTCTCTCCCATACCAACCATTTATAATTTTTTTAACGTTTGTCTTTTCCTCCTCTTTTGGATTCATTTAAATTTTTTTTTTGTTTTTCATGTTTCTTCCATAGTCTTAGTTCTTATTTTAGCTTTTTTTTTATTTTATCTTTTTCAATTATTTTGCATATTGTTGGAATATAATTATTTTTTTGAGGGATGTTGTACTATAATTGTTATTTTTAAATTTCTAAAAAATTTATTTTACGGGTAGAATATATAATTATTATAACACGCCTTTTTTCTTTTTAATATTTTCCATATTCTGTTACAATATATTTTCAAAAAAAATTTAAATAAAAATCTTACTATATTCTTCTTTTCTTCTCCACTCACTAACCTTTCCCATTTCTTACAATATATTTCACTCATTTGATCAAATGAGCAATCGTTTTTGTGCAACAAGATCAGTAAACATTCTGATCACAATAGCGATTTTATTTTACTCAATTGATCAAATGAGCAATCATTTTTGTGCAGCAAGATCAGTATACATTCTGATCACAATTGAGTGATTTTTATTTTACTCATTTGATCAAATGAGCAGTTTATTTTGTCTTGGAGAGAAATGAATCTGCTCATTTTGACAAATGAGCATGTTTGTTTAGATAAGTAAACATTCTGATCTCAAGTGAGGTAAAATAAATCTGCTCATTCACAAAATGAGCAGTTTTATTTTACTCATTTGATCAAATGAGCAATTTTGTTTTACTCATTTGATAAGATGAGCAATTTTATTTTACTCATTTGATCAAATGAGCATTCTTTTTTACGCAGGAAGATCAGTAAATATTTTGATCTTGAGTGAGGTAATAAATTTGCTCATTCACAAAATGAGCTGTTACTATGACTTAATTTTTTCTTACTATATTCTTCTTTTCTTTTCCACTCTCTAACTTTTTCCAATTCTTTTTTGAATGTGGACAAATAAAAACTAAACAAACAATAAAATACCCATTGAAAAATTAATGAAATAAGCAATATAGATGTTACTTAGTGCAAAAAGGTCCTAAAATGAGCAAAAAACTCTTAGAAGATTGCTCAATTAATGAAATTATTAACAATACCACTGAATATTTATGGAGAAAAAAACAATTTGAATGAGTAAAACATCCTTATAATGAGCAAACATTATCTTATTTTACGGTGTAGAATATATAATTATTTTAAATTCACTTTAATTTTTAAGCTTCCAATATATCACTAGAATGAACAATACATAGTTCGAATGAGCGATGTATCTTAAATGAGCAAATTAAATGTCTATTTCTAATGTCTTAAAATAAAAAATAAATAGTCATAAAAAAGAAGAAAATAAACAATATTATTTTCTAATTTGTAGTAGCTTAACACTGGTACGTGAAAAATAAATAAATGAGTAATATATCTTTTAAATGAGCAATTATATAATTCTTTATTGATTAGTAAACATGTATATACTGTTTCACATTGACGAATATATTACTAAAATGAGCATTATATATTTCAAATGAGAAATATATCTTAAAATGATAAAATATATTTTCTATTGTGTTAAAATAAATACCAAATAGAGTAATCGGTTATAATATAAGTAAATGAGCAATATTGTTTTCGAATGAGCAAATAGATTATACTTGAACTTGAAAAATAACTAAATGAGCATCGTAACTTTCAAATGAGCAATATAACTTTTAAATGAGCAATAATATATTTCTTTTAAAAAAAATAGGAATAAAAAGAAGATTAATAAAAAATGAGTTGAAGGAGGAAAAAACAACAACAAAGAGTGATAGAGGGGAGATTCGAACCCGCGACCCTCTAATACGGAGAGAGCATAGAGGCCCAACCACTGATGTAGCTTTCACTTAGTGATGTAAAATGGAAGGGAATAATATTAGAGCTGTTTTGCTGAAGTTCGCGAAAATCACCAAAATGCCACCGGGTGCACCGTGCGCACGGTGCACCCGGGCGCACGGTGCATGGTCTCTTATAAATAGCTATTCCTCATATTTTTAGAGACATCTTTTCATTCTAGTTTTTCCATAGTTCTTAGTTTAGCTTTATTTTAGTCTAAACACTTTAGATTAGATTAAAGGTGATTGAACCTATTCGATTTCAATAAAAGTTCATGCTTTCTGTCAATTGGTATTCTTCTCTACTCTTTATCTCTTTAATTACTTTGATTGCTTAGTTTAATTATTTAATCATTCATGATGCAATTATTAGGGTTTCAAATTAGTTTTATTATTGTCAATTCAATTATGAGTGAGTAGTTTAATTTCTAGGGATTTAGATAGGGAAGCCATGTTTATACCATGATTATTTGAATTGCTATTAGTTTCTAGGGTTTGACGAGATAGGTTATGGTGTGATTTGTTCTTATTGAGTAATTAACGTTATTGTGCAGTTTCTTTGATTACTTGAGGTTAATAATTGTTTGCACATATCCGTCTTACTTTTAGAGGCCTAGTACACACCAGTAATTCTGATTATGTTTGTGAACATGCTGCATATGTTGAATTATGGACGTTGAGACTTAACCATAGCTTGACATTGTTCTAATCTATCGATTCTCGACCTAGGTTCTGATAGTTGTTTGATCCTTTGATTGGTATAAGCATGGTGGACCGAACTAATTCCCTAGACCTTTATTTCATAGAATAAAATTCCACTTTATATTGTTTTCTAGTAGTTAATTATTAGTTCAGCTGTTTCTATCTGATCTTGTCTGAAGTAGCTTTTTAGCTGAATATTAACTTAGAACTCCGTCTCTCTGTGGATTCGACCCTACTTCCTTTTACTACCATTGTTAGAGGACTGTAGGAATTATTTTTGATTAGGTGACACGACTAAAACCTATCAACCTTGTACCCTGAAAGATTCCCATATGCTGGAAAGTCATTCACCGTGCAAAAAACCATGGCACGTAAAATGAAATTCGATTGTGTGTAGGCATCAAACATCCGCACCCCTTCAGACCACAACAATTTCAAATCTTCAATTAAAGGTGCTAAATACACATCAATGTCATTTCCGGGTTGTCTAGGTCCAGAAATTAACAAACGCATCATCAAATACTTGCGCTTCATGCACAACCATGGTGGAAGGTTATAAATGGACAAAAGAACAGGCCATGAGCTATGTCTACTACTCTGGGATCCGTATGGATTTACCCCATCAGTACACAGAGCTAGTCTCAGGTTCCTATCTTCTTTCCCAAAATCAGAATTACGTTCATCAAATTGTTGTCACTGCTCACAAGCAGCGGGATGCCTGATTTTCCCATCTTTCTTCCTCACATCGGCATGCCACCTTAAGTTTTTTGCGTCGTTCTTAATTGAGAACATACGCTTAAACCTAGGTATAATTGGAAGGTACCACAACACCTTCGCAGCATGCCCAATCTTATTTTTCTCAATAGCGTCATCCCCTTTGTCATCAAACATCCCCTCGTTTTTCTTATACCGTGATATTCCACAAATTGGACACTTGTCCAATTTCTCATACTCCTTATGGTAAAGAACAAAATCATTAGGACATGCATGGATTCGCCGGTTCTCTAGGCCGAGAGGACACATTAATTTTTGGGAATAATAGGTCGACGTGGGAATCTCATTACCCTTTGGAAACATATTTCCTAAGGCTTCCAACAACAAGTTAAAACTCGCGTCAGTCCAATTACCCTGTGCCTTGATGCTATCCATTTTAACACGCCTTCTATGAGTGAAAAATTTGGACATCTAGGGTATAGGGGTGTCACAACAGCCTTTTCAACTCTCTCAAATCGCTTAGGAGTGTCACTAAGTTTATCTTGTAAGCCCCCCATCATCTTATTCATATCATCTTCACGGCTAACTCAGCATCACTATCTTCACACTCCTCACCATTACCAGAAATCATGGAAACTTTATTATTGTTATCATCATCTTCCTCATAATTGACACTGCCTCATCATTTGCATTGGTATTTGGCTTCGCATTCTCTGGAACTATGTTCTCACCATGCCAATACCAAACTTCATACATCTGAGTAAACCCTCGCCGAAACAAATAATCCTGTCCCACTTCCTTAGATTATTACAATCACTCATGGACATAAAATTGTGGCAAATCCCTCACTCCTTTGGTGTTCTAAAGGCACTCTACGAAACTCTTCTACCCCATTAAATAAGTCAATTGTGTTGCGTTCATTGTACATCCAACAACGTTGAGGATCCATTCTAAAAAGTAAGGAAAGGAGGAATTCGACACCTAACAAGTACACATGATAGAGAACTCAATAGAATCAATGCATGCTCCAAGAAGGTCCTTATCACTCCATCCTAACCCATCCTTGGACATCTAATCTCACTAGTGAATGTACACCAACTCTTCGATTCTAAGGAAATTTCGACAGCATTTCCTTATAGTTCTCCAAGTAGGACGATGTAGCAAATCACTTAACTACATATATACCAGAAGAACATATTAAGGAAATCACAAATCGAAATTATCCTTAGAATAGAAAAGAAGGCATATATTCACATCCTAAGTGAGATTAAATGTCCAAGAACAGTCCCAAAACCGGGGACTATTCAAGACTTACTCCTAGTGAGTAAGTCTTGAACGAGTATCTAGGCTTATGAATGATAATGCAACAAAAATAGAAACTAAACAATGCATCACCCAATCATTTCAAATAATATTCACATACATTTTACTAGGGTTCTCAAACATTCAAATAATCGACCACAATTTCACTGAAAATCAAGCAAAGTCGGATTTACTTGCATCAAATTACCATAATTTCATTGTCCTATGCTCTCTAATTTTTATTTTTAAGCAACTTTGCATATAATCAACCACAATTTCACTGAAAATCAAGTAAAGTACGATTTACTACATCAAATTACCATAATTCGAGTACCACTGAACTTTATTGAGTTATTAATATTGGAAGTTATTCATTTGGGGAGACAATAAGTAAAATTGACTGACATACCTTATGATAATTTCGCAACCTTCAAGCTTATAAGTAGCAAGTTTTCGTCAATCAAAACCTAAATTAAAGACAAGTAATACAACCAAAATTAAGTTTGCTAATATGTAATATTCCGAGACTAAAGCTCTTAAAGGCAAGTGAGTGAAGGACTTGTTTAGCTGGGTATAAGAAAGAATGAAAATAAGTGGGTAAGTGAGCAGTTGGATAAACAACATATCCAACCAAATTTCCAATCCATGTTCTAGCAAATTTCAATCTAAGGCACAGGGGAGCATGTGTGAACAAAGTTTTATGAGAATGAACCAAATAAGGCAAATGAAATACATTTCAAGTGAAACTTGGGTGGAAGAAGAAGTGTTCTACGATTGAGAAAACATCAGGGAAAAATAAAAAATCCTCTAGTTGTCAAAATTGACAAACCCAAACAAATAGGGAAAAATAGAAAAGGTAGGAGAAGCTTACCTGTATGCCGGAATTTCAACACAGACGACGGCGAAAAGCTGAAGCAGAGTCGAGGTTCAATGGAACAGTGACGACGGCGAAAATCCCAACCTGAGAAGGAGGCTTGCTATTTCAATGGAATAGTGATGACGACCAGAATGTTTCGCCTGAGATTCAGGTTCGCTTGAGAAGGTGACGATGGCGGTTGAGCTTAGAAGGTGACGATGGCGTTTGATTTGCGAATGGAACAATGCTTAGCTTCCCTATTTCTAATTTAGGGATTTGCGAATTGGCGGGGTAAGACTTAAGAGGAATAATACGCTTATTAGATTTTTTAGTAAACCAATCTTAGCTGCGGGCGTCAACAAAGGCCCGCATCAAACTGCTTTGTTGGCAAATATAGCTACGAGCTCTCTTAAAGGCCCGCATCAAACTTGAATTTAGCTACGGGCTGTCTTCAAGGCCCGCAGTGAATGAAAGGTAGCTGCGGGTTGATAGTTTACCCCGCTGCTAACTGGGAGCAACAATAGGTCTTTTTTCCACTAGTGTTAAAACTGTCACACCGTTTCGTAGAAAACGTGGTGACTAAACCTGGCAATACGGTCGGTCAGGGTCGGTTTCATGTCGGGTAAGTTCGAGTTCGATTGACTTTCAAGTCTGGTCATTTTCGGTGTCGGGTCAACAAACCCTTGACTATGACCCAGAGAATTCGTTTTTGGGCCGGGCGGGCGATCAAGGACGCCTTTTTAGTATCTATTTTTGGTATGAATTTTTGTATTATTCTTTATGATATATATAATGAATGTTTGTTGTTTATACAATAGATGTAAGTAGATAATAATAACGAAAATGACTGATATCACAAGTACAATGTGAAAATTAGGGTACAAAAATACGGTTGTACCTTTTATCTTGCCCAAGTTGAAAACCAAAATGCTTCAAACTTCAATCATAAACCTAGAAAAACCATTGGTCGGCTCGGTTTTCGGTCGGATCGGATTTGACCCAATTTTTCCGATTTTTTAGGGTTCGGCTATGTTCGGGTTTCGGGTTGTGATTCGTGTTCATGACTCAGTTTTACCGGGCCGTTTTTGGGTCGGCAGGTCTAGTGGTGACATATAAGGAACACTTTTTAAAAATTCTATCAAATAAAAACATTTATATAAAAAAAAAATTACTCCTACTAGAACTACATCTTGGGTGGACGAGAGGAGGAGTTACCACTTTTGAGTTAGACTAGAAATATTAATGAGGGAGGACTCTATTCAATTAACATTAGGCAAATGACGACATTATATGCACACATCCGCTTTTGCTGCGCACCTCCTTTGAATAGGAGCGGTTTTATTTTCTTATCTTTTTTGCATAGTTCTGAGTTACCACTTCTACGCGATAGAGTTTTAAATTTCTCAAAAGCGATATCCAAATCAATCAACCATTATACTCTTCTTCTTCTACTTACTTCTACTTCTTTTGTTTTGTTTTTATTATAACAAAAAGGTAGAAATGAGTTACAATGACGGTTAGTTAAGGATGAAGCTAGCATAACAAAAATGTTAATAATGTCGACACTCTATAGATACTATATCATTCGTATCACCTTTTGATTTTTCCCCTTTTATATCATTTTCTTTTCTTTTCATTTCCATCCTTCTTTCTGCCTTCCTTTCTCACTTGAATCATCAACCATCCAATTTTGTTATATGATATGAATGAATGAATTATGTCATTCCCTTTACCTCACTACCCCTCACTTTACTACTCTTATATAACCTCCCCTCTTATTTCCTTCCACTTTACAATTACTTCCTCAATCACAAAAAATGACTAAATCAATAGTATTCTACAATGCATTCCTTCTTCTTCTTATTCTCCCAGCCATAGTGGCTGCGGAATGCACTTGCGAGTCCGATGACTTGCCCCAAGACAGCAAGTCCCACACCCTCAAATTCAAGCTCGGCGCCATAGGAGCTATCCTAGGCGCCAGCGCTGTGGGTGTGGGACTGCCTATTCTAGGCAAACGGGTCTCCGTTTTACGCCCTGAAAACGATATATTCTTTATGATTAAGGCCTTTGCTGCCGGAGTAATCCTCGCAACCGGATTCATTCACATACTTCCTGAAGCTTTCGAGGGGTTGACATCGCCGTGTATCGGCGAAACCCCTTGGCAGAAATTCCCTTTTGCGGCGTTTATTGCTATGGTGGCTTCTATAGGCAGTCTTATGGTGGATACTCTTGCTACAGGGCATTATAGTAGGGTTCATTTTGGTGGCAATAATAATAAAGATGGTTCTAATAGTAAAGTTGTAGATGAAGAGAGGAATGATGAGCATGCTGGTCACGTGCATGTTCATACTCATGCTACTCATGGTCATTCTCATGGCCATGGTGGTGCTTCTTTGGTGACTCAAGGTGGAGAGGCTGGGGAAGAATTAAGTAAGCTTGATCTCATTAGGCATCGTGTTACCGCTCAGGTATTATTCCAGTCAATTTTTTTTACTGTTTTCTAGCTCCAATTTGCTAATTTTATAGGGTGAATGTAATTTTTCTAATGCAGTTAAACTTATATATTCTATGTAAATAAATTAAAATACTCAATGCTCGGACTTAACTACTAGGCTAAAAAATTCTTGGTATATAGAACATTAAACTTTAGAATCTCTTATCAAACCTTAAAGCATCAAAAAAGAAAAAAGAATAGGATAAATAATTTTTTTTTTGATAGCCAGAATGGGATAAATAATGACATCATTGACTTGCACTATTAGGTCAAATTATTCGAAGTTTGACATTTACAAAAAAGGAAAAAACAAAAAATTCTTTGAACTTGCCGTTCTAATTTAACTTCACTTCTACAGAGTTTAGAGCCTCGCACCAATGTTAGAGCACAAATTGGTTATTGATAGATAGATGATGACATAGTATTTACATATTTTGTGCTGCCCAACATTAATCGATTGAGCTTTCGTTCTTGTAGATAAATACCATTAGGTTCTTTATTATGCTAAATAATGGAGCTAGGTAATTTTCGTCAACTTTTTTTGTAAAGAGGTATAAGAAAATTTCAGAGATCCTTTTAACAAGAGTGTACCAAATTGAATTAAATTTTCTATATTTTTTTCCCAGACAGCTTTAAAAAAATTTAACCTTAAATTATAGATAGAGACACATTTGAAGTTGAACATGGTTCCAACCAAATTGTCGCTAGTATTGTAAAATTAATGGGTTGAAAAGGTGTTAAAGGAGATAATAGCTCTAAGGTCAAAATATTTGAAAACTTTATCTAATTTCATATGTTAATTTGTCGTCCATTAATGTATTTGGTGAAGTAAAATTAAGAATCTAAATATATTGCAGTTGCACCAACTTTAATAAGATAACTTATACAAATTTAATTCGTAAAGCTACACTCTATCTTAGTGGACTGCAAAGTTTAGTATCACATACCAATTTCAAAGTGTAAATAGCTTCTAAAAGTAGGATTACATAGCTTTTTATATACATATAATTGAACTTTACTATGGGTCAAAATTCTGATACAGTGTGGTTCAAGTTGATGCGAAATCACTTTTTTTGTTCGAGGGTATTAGGGTGTTAATTTTTTTTCTTCAAATTGTCTGCTTTTTAGATGAATTCATAAAATATATATCAATGTTGAAGGACATGATATAGTTGAATTTGCTATAGTTTAATACTTTCATCTTTAGTGGACTACAAATCTTCGTATCTTAGATCAAACTTTAAAGGATCGAAAAGAACCAACCACAGATAGTGACATAAACCCTTAAGTAAAAGTTTTACATTTTTGTGGTCCAACTTCATAAGGCATTTAATTTTTTTTAGCTGGCTATGTTTTTTTTTACTGTAGTTTAAATTGAAATCTTAAATAAAGTATCTTGCTTTGACTTAAAAAAGGACAAATATGTAAAAATCTAGTATACTTTATTTATAATGTGAAAAAGTTATATATTGTGAGACTCTAATATCCCGTCTTTAGTTTATAAAAGTTTTTTCCAATGTTAATAATTTATATATAGAATCAACATTTAAGGAGACGATGTACTTGAATTCGATATGATTGAATGCTTTTATCTCTAGTGGACTACAAATCTTAGTATCTCATACCAACTTTAAAGTACCAAAAGGTTGAAGCAAAAGATGGCATATTCTTCTATATTTTAACAAAAAGGAACTTGTAATGTCATAACCAACTTATTTGATATTTCTATAATATAAATCTACATGCTTAAACTCAATCCCTTATATATACTAAAGAAAGTTGTTGCTAAAGTGTCGACACACACCTTTTTCTTTCTCTGGTGGGGGACTGTTTTTCAATAAATCATGCCTAATATTAAGGTTGGTAAATATGCAGGTGCTAGAGTTGGGAATTGTGGTGCATTCAGTAATCATAGGTATATCATTAGGCACATCTCAAAGACTTGATACAATTAAACCTCTTATGGCTGCATTATGCTTCCATCAATTCTTTGAAGGCATGGGACTTGGTGGATGCATCACTCAGGTAACCAAAAACAGAAAGTTAATCGTTTTACTTTCGTTGAACACGACTAATGTTCAATTAAAAGAAGTATAAAGTCTGTATCAGACAGCGATATAAATAATTTATTGTTTCTTTCACAGGCAAAGTTCAAATCACGATCGATGGCAACAATGGCACTATTTTTCTCACTCACAACTCCTTTAGGAATCGCCATTGGCATTGCGATAGCGGGTGTCTATGACGAGAACAGCCCTCGATCGTTGATTATTCAAGGGACATTCGAGGCAGCCGCTGCAGGAATACTGATATACATGGCACTTGTGGATCTGCTAGCAGCAGACTTCATGAATCCAAGGATGCAAGCAAACGCTAGGATTCAGTTAGGCTCACACTTATCTTTACTCCTTGGGGCAGGTTGTATGTCTGTGTTGGCTAAATGGGCGTAGTATTTTTCAATTAAATTTTGTTAGTAAATTCTTAGGTTCTTTTTTTTTTCTTTATCTTGTAACTCACCTTAATGTTCTCATTGTTTCTTTAATGGGAAATTTGTAAAATTCTTAGTTCTATATAAATGAGAACGGACAGCAGCAATGCTTGTCAGGTGGCAAAGCCACCTATTGAGAAGAGTGCTCTTCTGAAATTCTAATCCCATTTGCAACATTTTGCCTATCACAATGAGAAGGTTGTAAATATTTGGCAGTTCAAAGTGAATCTGTTTGAGAATGAATAAAGAAAACAAAAGTTGGAGGAAAAAGAAAGTATATTTTCCGTCAGCTTGTCTTGTAAGAGACCGCCTAATTTTAATATTAAAATTAAGCAGGTCCAAACTCAAGCCCAATAAATATTAGAACAACTCACCTACGTTCAAACAAAAGACAATAAAAAAGTCGTAATAACTTTGTTGTTGATAAATATGTCAATTAGTGACCATTATGTGTCAATTAGTGACCATGATATGCCAAATATAATAAGTGACTATTAAAGCATAAGTTTGTCTACTATGTTAGTAAATTACAATTATTTTTCATTTAGATACTAGTTTGATCTATTTGGTGTCTAATTCTATCCATCTAGTACTTTAACTTTGTCTCCCATGGAAAAATCTAAAAAAGGGGTACTTTAATCCATTAAGTCACTAAGTTAATCAATTTAGAGCCTAATTTAAATTCACATCAGATTAAATTCAACTTAACATTGTCTCTCTTCACCCCTCACATCTGTCATCTCTCTTCGCCAGAGTTTCTCCCCCGAAGATCCAAACTCTGGCAATGATAACTTTCTCTGTCTCGATGAGTTGCGTAGCCGAACTCAGCCGCGAACACCGCCGATTGAGGAGCAAGTGAGAGAAAACGTTGTCGTTTGACAATTGTGGTAACGGCACACCAGCAGTATAGGAGGTTGGAGTTCGTCGAGAAGGAGTATAAGATCGGCGACGAGTATACACGTGGCGGTGTTGATTACGGTGGAGAGAAGAAAGATCGCCGGAAGTGTTGCTGGAGATGATGAATCGGGTCCCGGCGATGGAATGAGACCGGATGATGTCGCCGGATAGACGGAAAAAGGGGATGGGCCCAAGGTTTGAGTGACTAAGGTGAGTGGGCTTTATTTCTCTATTTGGCATGAGCTGCCTAATTTTTTAATTAGGCAGTCTCTCTAGGTAATTTGTGATATTTTGCTAGGGAATTGGTTTTTTGCTCGTAGATTCATTTTTTCGGATAATAGAGATATGTGGTCCCAACGCACATTCTCACTATTTTAATTATTTTCACCTTATATATAAATAGTATGTAGCTCTATGTACACTAAGGTGCTCCTAATTAGCTTATAATATAGATAAACCACTTTCTCCAACTTGTAATTTTGTAAAGAGTAATTTTTTTTAAATTGTGCAACTAATTGTACAAAGGGATAAATCACACGGTGGTGAACACACACCTATCATGAGCATCATGTGCTCAATTAAGACGCAGCTCAACAAACACAAAACGCAAGAAAACAAAAACGCCAAAACACAGAATGAACAATCAGTTCATTTATAATGAACATTCCCTCAAAATAATAATAATGAACCAATTGCCCCAATGATTAATGAAAAGGGGACAACTTTTTCTCTCTTCTCCATTATCTCTTATACCCTTTCGAATCATACATTTCGAATTCAATTGCCCGAAAAATTTCACTCTCCTCCAATTCTCTTTCCTCCATTGTCTCTCTAAACACTCTTCATCTTCTACCCAAAATCCACTTCTACTCGACATTTTCATCAAAAAAATTTGTAAGTCAAGCCAAATTCCCGTTTTTAACTTATTTTAATAAAAATCCTACCCCTATTCATCATTTTACCTCAAAAAATTCATATTTCTACCCCAAAAATTATTTTAAACTATAACTTCAAACCAACAACAAAGCATAATTCAACCCCGATTTTTTTTGAACTTCAACCTCAGCCCAACAACAAAGCAAGTTTGAATGGTAACAATATGTGTGAGAATGATAATGCATTTTTAAGTAATTTTTTTTTCGTAGATCTAAAATTCTTTTCAAATCGTATATCATTACAATCATTGAAAATATTAGCAATGTTCATTTTATTTGTATTGATGTTCACTGTACATTTGATGTATATTTGAGTAATATTTTTTTGGAAATATTTATTAAAAATAGTAATGATGTTCTTTTGTGTTTGATTATAGTTTGAATGGTAACAATAAAACATATAATTTGAATTTTTTCGGCTTTTTTTAAAAAACTTTAATCCATTAGATTGTAATCCATTCGTTCCCATTTGTTGTTCCCAATTGAAATCTTGGTGCTATTCACAATTAGAGGGAAAATTTTGAATTCTTCAATATATATATAAGAAAAATTATAGTCATGTGGGGTCTTATTTGATTTGTCTAAATGAGTATCTTCTTATTATTCAATCGTTATAATTTTTACTAATTTTACTAATTTGCAATTGAAGATAACGATGGTCGTCAACGAAGTGCTTTCACAAACGTGCAAAGTCAAAGTGGGAACAACAATAGGGAATAGAGGGAGTACTATTTAAAAATATTCAGTTTATTTTAATAATTATTCATTAGATTAAGATTGCTCATTTCATTTGCATTGATATTCATTATAATAATATTTGCTAATATTTATTTTATTACTATTGTTCATTTTATTTGAATAATTTGTTTATTTTATTTGAATGATTGTTCATTTGCATTGATGTTCATTAATACTATTTTCTATGTTCATTTTATTGTTACTGTCCATTTTATTTGATTAATTATTCATTTTATTTGAAGTATTGTTCATTTGCATTGATATTCATTATAATAATATTTTCTAATGTTCATTTTATACTATTGCTCATTTTATTTGAATAATTTATTCATTAGAATGTTCAATGTCAATGTTCATTGAATAAATGATGAAGGCAGAAAGACTATACATGAAGTGAGTATAAATGTTAATATTTGCTAATTTTATATTGGATGGACCACAAGACATGAACTAAATTATACAGATGGACTACATGGACATGACATCATGAAATTCTAGATAATTCTTATTATACCGAGCCTCTTGAATAATTTTAATGAACATTAAAGTTATATAAAAAAAAAACATATGTCAAAGTTAATTGAAACAAAAACTTTTTTGAAATTGAGTTGATTTTACAATGAACATTTGATATTAATATTTGAACAACTTAAATAATCATAATGAACATTAGTATTATTATGTTTAAAAAACATATATCAATGTTAATTGAAACGTAAACTTTTTGAAATTAAGTTGATTTTACAATGAACGTTTGATATTAAATGAACATCTTTTTTTTGGTAAGCAAATATATATATATATATATATATATATATATATATATATATATATATATATATATATATATATATATATCAGCCAAAAAACCAGCACCATTTACAACCTAAAACACCCTTTAAGAGACTTTACAAACCTTCTAGGAAGGACTCTAAAGCTAAAAAAGGGGTCAAACAGAACCTCTATACAAAAATACTTTGTATCCTCTCCTATCTATACTGCTAACCTTTTCATTTACGATACTTTGCAGTCTACCATTAACCAGAATTTTAATATGTGCTACCATCACTCTAGTACAAAAAAGAATTTGTCGCAAAAAGCTATGTTTCTATAAATCCATATATTGTAGATTAGTGATATCACTTATTTCTATAGAGTTTTCTCCCATATCTATGAGCTAATTCGTGCGTCATTTGAGCTCTTCGGAGCTATTTTATACTAATTATCGTATGTAGTCATGGTTTTATGTTTTAGTGTTGAATTGCAGGCTTTAGGGAATTTTCTCCTTGTTTCCGAGCTATTTGTAAGCAACCACGGTTTTATGAGTTGTTACGAGGCATGTAGGAATGGTCACGAAATTTATGGATTGTTTAGGGGGTCTCAAGACCTCTAAACGTGAAGAATTGATAGCCAAAGTGTCAAAAGGAGATTCCCCGAACTCTGATCGAGCAAAATATGGCCCGATTGGGCGAAGATTTATTGATCGGGTGGTAGGGTTTCGCACCCGATCGGGCGGATATCACCTGACCCAGTCGGGTGAAGAAACAAAGAAAACATGTGGAGCAAAATTAGGCTCCACCCGATCGGGCAAGCCCAAAAATTTAGCCAAGCTGCTGTGATGTGCGTCCAAGACAAGAGGAAAGCTGGGCCAATCTCGCCACCTGATCTGGCAAGGCCCATCCGATAGGGCAGGCCTTAATATTGTTTTAGCTGCTGCTGCTTTGCTATATTAAAGGGGGAGATTGGGTTGCTGTTGTACACAGGCCCGATCGGGTGAGGTCCACCCCCCCTCATTTTGCCATTGTTTTGATGAGCCAAGAAGAAAATGAATTTATTGGTGTGGACCCGATGGCATAGGGCAACCATTGCCTGATCGGGTCCCGCACGACCGGTTCCGCGAAATTCTATCTTTTAATTGTCGTTTTTAATTAGATTTTGGGGCTATTATAAATAGTTCACCCTCTTTATTTTGTAAACATCTTTTAATCTCGTTTATTTCCATTGCTCTTAGTTTAGTTGTTAGAGAGTTTTATTAGATTAAACACTTTAGATTAGTTGAAGGGGTTATTGAACCTCGGATTTGATTTCAATAAAGGTTATTGCTTTCCGTCAATTGGTATTGTTCTTCTCTTTTAATCTCTTTAATTACTTTTTGATTGCTTAGTTTAATTATTGATTTGATACATGATGTTTGGATTAGGGTTTTATTTCTATTTTATTATTGTTCACTCAATCATGTCTGAGTAGTCTAATTTCTAGGGCTTTAGGGAGGGAAGCCATGTTTATACCTTGATTACTTTGAATTGCTATTAGTTTCTAGGGTTTGATAGATAGGTTATGGTGTGATTTGTTCTTTGATGAGTAATTAATGTTATTGCGCAGTTTCATTGATTGCTTAAGGTTAATAATTGTTTGCACAGACCCGTCCTAGTTTTAGGGCCTAGTACACATCTGTATTTCTGATTATCTTTGTGAACATGCTGCATATGTGAATTATGAGCGTTGAAACTTAACCATAGCTTGACACGTGCTTTAATATATCGATTCTTGACCTAGGTTCTGATAGTCGTTTGATCCCTTGATTGGTAAAAGCATGGTGGACCGAACTGATTCCCTAGATCTTTGTTCCATAGTTTAAAATCTTTCTTTATATTGCTTTCTAGTGTTTAATTAGTAGTTCAGCAGATTCTTCCCTGATTTTGTCTAAAGTAGCTGTTTAGTTGAATATTAACTTCGAACTCCGTCTCTATGTGGATTCGACCCTACTTCCCTTGACTATCATTGTTAGAGGACTTAGGATTTATCTTTGATAAGGTGATACGACTTTATCCTGTCAAATATTGGCGCTGTTGCCAGGGAGACGGCTAGTTTTCTAAGTTTTTGTTTGGTTATTTGGTCTACTTCTCTGTGCCTCATTGGAACTTCATTGTTCCAATTGAGGTACATTTTACTGCTTCTTTTTGTTTCTTTTGTATGCCCAGGTCTCAAAGAAACGGTTCCGCCATCCCAGCGGATCCCAATCTTACAAGGACAATCAGGCAGATTCGAAAGAAGATTTGGAGAGAAAAGCAGTCTGTTCAGCTGAACACCTCTGGATCAGCCACCTCGAGTTCAGTCATGTCTAAATCACTGAAGTCATATGGGGTGCCCAACCCAGATGGTCTATCTACTGGACCCACTATGCCCACCATCGTTGCAGCAAACTTTGAAACACCTGAGCAATTGAAGATCATGTTATTCGATTTTTCACTCCGCGACAGAGCTCAGAAGTGGTTCAACGACATCAGAGTGTCTGAATGGTCGGAGATTTTTTCTGTTGTCCTGAGTGAGTATTATCCACCTACAAAGACAATAGAAATCAGATACAAGCTAGCCACGGTTTCCCAAGAGCCTGATGAAGCACTTTGGGAAGCATGGGATAGGTTCAGATACTTGAAGAGAGAGTGTCCACATCATAACATGGACAAATGGTTCTTGACGCGGACATTTTACAATGGTCTGCAGCCCCAGATGAAAAGTATTGTTAACTCGTCTGGGGGAGGAGTTTTTCTAGATAAGGAAGTGGATGTAGGCTATGATTTTCTGTCCAACCTTGCAGCCAATGATCATTCCACTTATCGAAGCCTCACAAGGAAGGTATTGGAGGTAGACGCCCTAGCATTGCTGACTTCGTAGATGGCGAAGCTGAGCCAGCAGATTGACACCTTGAGATCCTCTACCTCGACACCCCCTCCCTTGAGTATTAATGCTATGTCACCCGTAGCACCTATCACCTCATTTTACTGCGAGGTATGTGGTGTTCACGGTCATTTTGGGCACGATTGTCAGTTTAGTCAACATTAGATGGAAAATGCCTTCCAACAGAGACCACAAAATTTTCCCCCTCCACATGCCTACCAAAATAAGCAAAACTATATCAACCCCCACCTCCACAAAATCATTCTAAACCATCATACTACCAAACCCCCTGGTTTTCAAAGACCTCCACCATAAAATTTCCATCACCCTAATAACTTCGAATCCCCACAAAATTTCCAAACCCCACCTCCACAAATAAACCCACAAGATCCTACCACATCTGAGTTGATGAAGCCGATACTGAGCATGCAGGAAAATAATGAGGAGGCACGAAGAGCCCAAGAGAAGCACATTAAACTTCTCGAGACTTAGACTGCCCAATTGGCTGAAAACAATGATCAGAGGCCGCAAGGACAGTTGCCAGAGAAGCCCATTCAAAGGGAGCACGTTAACGCCATTACTCTTCGTAGTGGCGCTGCTTATGATGCTCCTCCATTGCCCATAGATGAGGGTGCCCCGACTACAAGGAAGAAGAAGGTGGTAGAGGAAGGAAAAGGGAAGAGTTCGACGTCTGAGGTCGAATTATCTGAGGAAGCTGAACAGACAGGGAAGAAAAAGGAGCAGGTTTCTGAAGCACCTTTTACACCAAGGCTACCTTTTCCTCACAGGATGCAGCAATCAAAGGTCGATCAGCAGTTTGGTAAGTTCTTCGCTATGGTCAAGAACCTTGAGGTAACGATTCCATTCACAGATTTAATTACCCAAGTCCCTGTGTATGCCAAATTTCTGAAAGACATGATCACTAAGAAAAGAGACTTTGGTGGGGTAGAACGTGTCTCTCTTACTGAAGAGTGTAGTGCTTTTATTCAGAATAAAACCCCGCCTAAGTTGAAAGATCCTGGTGGTTTTTCCATTCCCTGCCATCTTGGACCTATTTTTATTGATAAAGATTTGTGTGATTTAGGTGCTTCTGTTTCTGTTATACCTTTATGTGTTTATAAGAAACTGAATATGGGAGCACTTAATGCACACAAATCACTTTACAGATGGCTGAACGTTCTGTAAAATACCCCCTAGGTGTTTAAGAGGACGTTCCTGTTAGGGTCGGGAAATTCTATATTCCTATTGATTTTGTGGTGTTAGATATGGATGAGGATGCCCAGATTCCCATTATTCTGGGTAGACCCTTTTGTGTATTGTTGGTGCTGTCATTGATGTTGAATCTGGGTCTTTAACTCTGAGTGTTGGTGATGATAAAGTGATTTTTAAACTGACCAATGTTGTTAAGGCACTTATGCTTGAACAAACTTGTTACAGGGCTGAGGTTTTAGATGAGGTAGGTGTAGAGAAGGTTCAAAATACACTTAAGGTTGCCTCACCGTTTGGAGGTATTATCAAGAACATTTGAAGAAGGAAGATGTTTGATGAGGGTGGCCCTCACTGCCAAGCCCCTCCAATCTGAGAAGTGGAGGTATTATGGTCGTGCGGGACCTTTATAAACCAGCGTTGTGCGAGAGGCAACTCGTAATTTCCCTCTTATTTTTCATTTTTATTTTTAATTTTTTTAATGAGCGAGAGTGAGGGTATCAACGTTGTTTTTCCCCTTAGCATCGTGCCTTGTTACCTTTTAGCATTGAGGACACTGCCAAATTCAGCTTGGAGGAGGATTTATGTTTGTATTCTCTATCCTTTTTACGACTTTCTATGATAGATTTATTGCTTTAAAAAAAATACTGAAAAAATCAAAAAAATGGTTGCCATGACTGGTTTAGTTGCCTCCCTGTGCCCCTTGTTGTGCTCTAATTGAAAATGATTTGACTCTGTTTTCTGGATAGCTGGACATTTGTGATCTTGAGGCTATGATTTCGTGCGAGTTTTGATTATTATACACTACATTATGTTGCATGCTTGAATTGGTTAGACTGTGAGGCCTTTTTGTAAGCCTATTGGATTCATATCATTATCCAGTCTGTTTCTGTATGTTAGTTCCTCTTTAGTGGATTGATCTTGACTTTGACTTCGTACTTGTCTGATATTCGATGACTTGTAGCAATTGCTTTGATAGACATGTTCTATTGTTTGATTCTTGAGCCTCAGAGTGAATTTTTGATATACTTTTTATCCTTCTTAGCCCCGCTGAGCCTAATGACCTGTTTCGTGTTACTAAACCCTTATTATGAGCCCATGGCCTTTATATCGATATCATTTTCAAGCCTAGCTTGGGGGAGAGTTTGTTGGGTTGAGTCTGAGATTGGTTTTATGGTTTGGTTTGGTGTTTGGGAATTAAAGTGTATTTGATGTGATTTGAGTGTGAAAAAAAGAAAGGAAAAAAGGGGTCAAACAAAACCTCTATACAAAAATACTTTGTATCCACTCCTATCTATACTGCTAACTTTTTCATTTACATACTTTGCAGCCTATCCTTAACCAGACTTTTAATCTGTGCTACCATTACTCTAGTACAAAAAAAATTGTCGCAAAAGGCTATGTTTCTATAAATTCATATATTGTAGATTAGTGATATCACGTATTTCTATAGAGTTTTCTCCCCTTTCTATGAGCTAATTCATGCGTCATTTGAGCTATTCGAAGCTATTTTATACTAATTATCGTATATAGTCGTGGTTTTGTGTTTTCGTGTTGAATTGCAGGCTTTAGGAAGTTTTCTCCTTGTTTCCGAGCTATTTGGAAGCAACCACGACTTTCTGAGTTGTTACGAGGCACGTAGGAACGGTCACGAGCTTTATGGATAGTTTAGGAGGTCCCAAGACCTCTAAACGTGAAGAATTGATAGCCAAAGAGTCAAAATGAGCTTCCCCGTACTCTGATCGTGCGAACTATGGCCCGATCGGGCAAGATTTATTGATCGGGTGGTAGGATTTCGCACCCAATCGGCGGGACATCACCCGACCCAATCAGGTGAAGAAACAATGAAAACATGTGGAGAAAAATTAGGCTCCACCCAATCGAGCAAGGACCAACCGATCGGGAAAGTCGCCACCGGATCGGGCAAGGCCCACCAGATCGGGCAGGCCTTAATATTGTTTAGTGCTGCTGCTTTGCTACGTTAAAGAAGGAGATTAGGTTGTTGTTGTACCCAGGCCCGATTGGGTGGGGTCCAGCCCCCCTCATTTTGCCGCTGTTTTAATGAGCCAAGAAGAAAATGAAGTTTAAGCATTTTTTGTGTGGAGCCGATGACATAGGGCAACCATTGCCCGATCCAGTCCCGCACTCGGTTCCGCGAAATTCTATCTTTTAATTGTCGTTTTTAATTAGATTTTGGGGCTATTATAAATAGCTAACCCTCATTATTTTATAGACATCTTTTATTCTAGTTTATTTCCATTGCTCTTAGTTTAGTTTTTAGAGAGTTTTATAAGATTAAACACTTTAGATTAGTTGAAGGGGTGATTGAACCTCGGATTCAATTTCAATAAAGATTATTGCTTTCCGTTAATTGGTATTGTTCTTCTCTTTTAATCTCTTTAATTACTTTTTGATTGCTTAGTTTAATTATTGATTAGATACATGATGTTAGGATTAGGGTTTTATTTCTATTTAAATTGTTCATTCAATCACGTCTGAGTAGTCTAATTTCTAGGGCTTTAGGGAGGGAAGCCATGTTTATACCTTGATTACTTTGAATTGCTATTAGTTTCTAGGGTTTGATAGATAGGTTATGGTGTGATTTTTTCTTTGATGAGTAATTAATGTTATTGGGCAGTTTCATTGATTGCTTGAGGTTAATAATTGTTTGCACAGACCCTTCCTACTTCTAGAGACCTAGTACACATCAGTAATTCTGATTATGTTTGTGAACATGCTGCATATGTTGAATTATGGGCGTTGAGACTTAACCATAGCTTGACACGTGCTCTAATCTATCGATTCTTGACATAGGTTCTGATAATCATTTGATCCCTTGATTGGTATAAGCATGGTGGACCGAACTAATTCCCTAGACCTTTATTCCATAGTTTAAAATCTTTCTTTATATTACTTTCTAGTGTTTAATTAGTAGTTCAGCTGATTCTTCCCTGATTTTGTCTAAAGTAACTGTTTAGCTTAATATTAATTTACAACTCCGTATCTCTGTGGATTCGACCCTACTTCCCTTGACTATCATTGTTAGAGGACTTACGATTTATCTTTGATAAGGTGATACGACTTTAGCCTGTTAATTAGTCCTTATATACAAGCTGCAACCATTTTCTTTATCACCTGATTCCCCTTATATATGAATTTAATCCATAGGAGAAACTGATGTATGGTCTTAGATCTGTTTTTAATCCCCAAGCAACTGTGGATCTATTGGAGGGCTGCCCTGCTATACTCACAGGAGAAGAATAGGTGTTGTTGAACATCTTGAACATTTTGAATAAACAATTTTTAGAAATAGAATGGAGGAGAGAGAAATGAAGTGGGAAAATTTTAGGCAAATGAATTCAAAATGTCCAATAATTGAGGAGACAGAAGAAAACTAGCTATATTATTCCATGTTGATTGAAATTAAATTAATGTTCATTGATGAAAAAGATTGAAAAAAAACTCTTCAGTTTTCCCCGTGTTAATTGAAATTGAACTAATTGTTCATTATGTTGAGTACACTGTGTGCATCATACTTACGTGTGCAGTTGGAAATTTGCGCTAATTATAATTTTATCAATCAAATGATGTAATATTATTTTGCTTTCTTAGAACTCTCACCTCCTCCTAAGCTTTTTCTCTTGAGTGATTTGAATGGAAAATCTTCCTACTACCTTTGTTTTGCAAAGAATGTTACATTTGCATAGTAAACTCTGGGCCTGTTCTATTCGTCTAATTCTAGCTGAACTAAATTGAACTTATTGGAGATGAACTGAACTGAATTTATTGGAGCTGAACTGAACTGACCTGAACTTATTGGAGTTGAACTGAACTGAACTAAACTGAACTTATTAGAGCTGAACTATACTGAACTGAACTTATTAGAGCTGACCTGAACTGAAAATAAGCTGAAGAGAACAGACCCTCTATTTACAAATTTTCTTTGATTGTCATTTGTCATTTATATATAAGGGAAAATATAGTCATGTGGGATCTTGTTGGATTCGTCTTGATGTATATTAAATCAATATTTACTTCTTATAATTTAAAAAATACACAATGAGATATTGACAAGAGTGTAACAATTTTGAGGCTCAATAGAATAAGGTTATTATTTGTTAATCAATTTAATGGTGTTATGGTTTCTAGCCGGGGCATACTATATTGAAAAAAAATACCATTCACGATAAAAAAAAGTAAGGCCCATTCCACTTCGACAAAAGACCAACAGGCCAAGCAGCTAAGGGAAGGGTGAAAAGAACCCCCATCGGGGAGTGAAATAGAACATGAAACCGTAAGCTCTCAAGCAGTGGGAGGAGTGTGCCTCTGACCGCGTGCCTGTTGAAGAATGAGCCGGCCGTCAAATTTGTGAAAAATGTTGACTGATCCGCAGACGGGGACGAATTATAGTAATTTGTTCTAACCCAAAACATAAACAACGACAAGGATAATAATCCTATTATACTTTTAACGCTTAATTAAATGGAAAAAGAGACCTTAGGAATACAAATATAGTATTAAGGCAGAAGCAAGTTTCTTATAAACAGGTGAGAACCTGATATCACGTATTTATTTAGAGTTTTCTCCCTTATTTACAAGCTAATTTGTGCGTCATTGGAGCTCTTGGGAGCTATTTTGTGCTAACTATCGTATGTAGTTGTGGTTTCGTGTTTTAGTATTGAATTGCAGGTTTTATGGAGTTTTCTCCTTATTCCCGAGCCTTTTGGAAGCAACCACGGCTTTACGAGATGTTACGAGGCACGTAGGATGGCTCGCGAGCTTTATGGATAGTTTAGGAGGTCCCAAGACCCCTAAACGTGAAGATTAGAGAGCCAAGGAGTCAAAGGAGGTTTCCGTGCACTGATCGGGCAGAAGTAGCCCGATCGGGCAAAATATTTATGATCGGGTATGAAAGTTGCGGACCCGATCGGGCAAGCATTGCCCGAAGTGATCGGGCGAACATCATGTACCCAGACCCGATCGGGTGTTCACCGCCCGACCCGATCGGGTGGGCTGCTCATAGCTCTTGTTGTGACGCTGCTTGCGAGGCGAACATGCTGGGAGCGTTTGACGCCTGGCCCGATCGGGTGGCTGCCCACGGCCCGATCGGGTGGGCCGTAAAACTTGGATTGCTGCTTCGCTGC